>BSBM01000050.1:4492500-5813750 GCA_027924585.1 Larix kaempferi | reverse complement strand
GGGATATATTTCCTTGACATACATGGGAGGATTTACCTCAATGACTTTACATAATAATAACATCCCGACGGAGGAATAAAACATCTCCGGATGAATAATAATAAAGTACAAATAGAATATTCTTTGAAGTGACAATATTTCAACACTCCCCCTTAACAAGAAGGGTATTCTAACAACATCTGCAGGAGCAAGAAGAGGCCATCAACAACATCATAGTGATACATCTATAAATCATTGGAAGTTTTCTTCAATCATCATTAGCAACTGGAACGGCTGCTGGAACATCTTCAACATCTTCAGTACTGGAACATCAACATCTATAGTATTGAGTCTTCATCTTTTGCAGCACTCGATCACTCGATCGTCTACAACAACATCATCATCTGGATCTCTCGATCAACAACATCATCTAGATCTCTCGATCAACAACACCATCAATATTTGGATCTCTCGATCAATTGCATCATCTGGATCTCTCAATCAACATCATCTGGATCTCTCGATCAACAACATCATCATCCGGATCTCTCGATCAACAACATCATCAATATCTGCAATACACATGATCCAATTACGGGATGATAAATCCCTCTCACTTTAGGACATAAAGCCAAGGATGATACAATCCTGATCCACTGACAGGATGATCAACCCCGATCACTTTAGGACACAAAGCTAAGGATGATACAATCCTGATCCACTTATGGGATGATCAGTCCCGATCACTTTAGGACACAAAGCCAAGGATGATACAATCCTGATCCACTTACGGGATGATCAATCCCGGTCAGTTTAGGACACAAAGCCAAGGATGATCCAATCCTGGTCCACTTACGAGACGATCAATCCCGATCACTTTAGGACATAAAGCCAAGGATGATACAATCCTGATCCACTTACGGGATGATCAATCCCGATCACTTTAGGACACAAAGCCAAGGATGATGCAATCTTGATCCACTTACGGGGTGATCAATCCCGATCGCTTTAGGACATAAAGCCAAGGATGATACAATCCTGATCCACGTACGGGATGATCAATCCCGATCACTTTAGGACATAAAGCAAACGATGATACAATCCACTCGTCAACCTAGACCAAGTCTAAGGACCACTCACGAAGACACAAGTCTCTGGATTAATTTAGGACTAGAGTCTAGGGATGATGCAATCCACTCATCAACTTAGACCAAGTCTAAGGACCACTCACGAAGACACAAGTCTCTTGATTCATTTAGGACTAGAGTCCAGGGATGACGCAATCCACTTGTCAACTTAGACCAAGTCTAAGGACCACTCATCACCCTCATTGTCGGTACAGGCATCCTCATCATCGACCTCATCGTCCGTAGAGGTATTAGCGACCTCATCATCGATCCAAAATATCATCATCGACCATATCCCTCCCCCTTTCGAGGAGGGTCCTTTTGAAATACACCAAGCTTGTCTCGGAAATACTCAAACTTTACTCGAGACAGAGGTTTGGTTAACATCAGTAACTTGCTCATCAGTGCTCACATACTCGAGCTTTATAGCTCCTTTTTGCACCATATCCCATATATAGAAATATCGGATCTCTATGTGCTTTGACTTATCATGGAACACTGGATTCTCCGTCATCTTGATACAACTCTGGTTGTCACACAGGATCATCGTGGAGTTCATCTCTGAGTCAAATAGTCCTGACAATAGTTTTCGAAGCCATATGGCTTCACAACTAGCAGAGCAAGCTGCTATATATTCCACTTCAGCTATGCTGAGAGCCACACTGGACTGCTTCCTGCTAAACCATGAGATCATAGCAGATCCTAGACAATAACATCCACCCGATGTGCTCTTTCTGTCTGAGACACATTTGGCCCAATCTACATCTGTATAACTATACAATCTGTACTCATGATGTCCAACATAGTATAGACCAAAGTCTATCGTACCTTTCAGGTACCTCATCACATGCTTTGCAGCTACCAAGTGATCACGTCTAGGCTCAACTAGATACTGACTCAGGGTGTTCACAACAAAGCATATATCTGGCCTGGTATTCGTCAAATACATCAAAGAACCAACCATCTGTCTGTAAACTGTAGAAACCATTGTCCATCATCCCAAATCTCTACTTCACATTTTCCTTGGCTAAGGAAAAATCTCATCTGATCTCAGCCACATATCTAATCACAAGAATCATGCCAAGATTCTTTAACTCTGAGATCTACTCCCTCTGAAGTGGAGTCTTCTACATCTGACTATTGTCTTCCCTTTGTGATTGAACATCATGAACACTCTGCATTGAGTGATCTTCTGCATATCTATCCGTGCCATCTCCCGTTAGATGGGTCTACTGATATGAGCCTCAAGATCACCCGAACTCTATGGTGAGTTCCTTCTTTCATCCATCTGAGAGAAGCATGTCATTTGTATATAGCAACTATCTTCAACCTTGTAGCAAAGGTTGAAATCCGCATCACCCGTGGTGATCATCAAGCTCATCAAATGAATATCGATCCTGGGTACCTGTTGAACCCGTACAAAGCCTTCTTTGATCATGTGATTTTCTTTCAAATCTTGGGAATTTGCTTGATATGCACTTCTTCTTCAATTACACCATTCACGAGAACGGTCTTGTCACCCATGGGTGTAATCTATCTTTGGAAGTGTGTCTAGCCACTGGAGCAAACATCTCATCATGATCCTCTCCCTCTTTCTAAGAGAATCCTCTAGCCACGAGCCTTGATTTGTACTTCTATAGTATGTTTGATTTGTAAGTCTTCTTGTTGAACAATCATCACTTGTTCTTCGGAACAAGTGTTCATCATCCTTCTTTTGTAGATCATAGCACACGATCTTTTCTACAAATCAAATTCAATTACATGATTAGTAACACTTCATAATTATCAAATCATGTCAATGATAACCTTTTATGCATATTGATATGATTCTCATAGTTATGCAACTATATTGACCAATACTTTGGCACAACACTTTTCCATATCCTGTATGCATACAATGGCTATCTAGATGCCTTCCATCTCTACTAGAACATACTATCAAGAGCATGCACAACTCCCAACATGTTAGCAAAGAGGTTTCATTCTAGACAAGCAATAGTGGAATGTTTGTCCAACTTACCCATCTTATGCATATTAGTAGTATACTGTTCAATGCTATATGAATGCTTACACTATGCATGATATATTCTAGGAATACAAATATGCATACAACTATTACGAGCAATATCATTAACTATTCAGAGATTCAAGAAGTAATATTTAATAACAACTCAAATACTTATCTTTTATGTTTGTGTGGTTGCCTCCCTCTTGATCTCTATTTTTCCCTTTATGATAGCATCATGATTATATGTCTTTGGACTTCTATCCATCCTGGACCACTATGCATGCTTAAGTGTGCACTAGTTTCATCATTGTGTCATAATCATACATTCATTAGTATAATCTCAGTACTATCCAAACATTATGATCCTATAATCTTAACATGTATGGTCATGATCATTTCATACACAGGTAATTTATTTCAAGCGTTAGTATTCAAGGTTTTAGGGAGTACTTCTTTTACTCATGCATATTCTTATTTGACCATAGGACTCTTCTAGTTTGTCATATCATTAATCAAACTAAGAAGCATAATATGCATAAACCCCTGATTACTCAAACTTATAACTTCATGAATAATCATTATCAATCATACAAAAGTATACTTATATAAGATCCTAACACAAGGTAGGATTCTAACTCGATATAGGAAAACATACCTGGATTATCATGCTTGCCAGTTATGTCTAACATACCCAAACAATGTCTTCTTTGTTCTCTTCAATGATTTAGAGACCTTGTGCTAGTAATCTGCATATCTCATAAGTTGCATTGTAGAACCAACTTATACATACCTCGTAAGTAGAGCTTCTATGTGATCAATGACTATGGATGAGTCTTTGTCTTCATGTCACCATGGTCATATATTCGTGATCTAGAACTTGATTTGTCTTTCTTGATGTACCTTTTATGTTAGCGGACAACATCATCCTCATACAACACCACAGTGCATTAGTACAATCATAAGTGTCATAACCCTAATCAACGAATGTCTTCTATCATTAACATGCATTCATACTTTTACTAAGGTGATCGGACAGGTCTAAGATTAATCATGATTGTACTAACCTCAATAATATGAAGACAAACATATCATGAACTTAATCATCAGATAAATGAAACAAATTTCAAAACATACCTGCATCTCCTCAAGTCATACCTGTCGAGATTGCTTGTAGTCTTTTCTAGAAGGGTAAAACCCTAATCATCCAAGGTAGATAATTTGTAAACATATTATATAGGTTCATGGTGCAAGGATGATACTCTACCAGTTCCATTTAAACATCCTTCATTGTTGCCCTATGAGTCTCCCAACCTTGCTAGGGTTTCTTCTTAGTTGGAAACCCTAATTTTCAATCTCCTTCCTCCCACAATATTTTGATGAAATATTAATATCCATGATGAATGGATTCCAATCCATTTTCAAAGTTTCCAATGTTGAATCAGGTGTCTCCAACATTGTATCAGGTCCTTCCATACCTAAAAACTGAAAACCCTAAGTGAGAGCTTCTTCCTCCTCTTCTTTGATTTCCTCCGTTGAGCCATTTCAGATGTGCCGTGATTTTTCTGGTGTATCTCTGAAATTTTGGATCCGTAGGATCTGAAACCTCGGCCTGTGGTATCCTAACCTGTCATCTTTCCAACCCCACAGGTTTTAGCTTCATTGGATTCCTCATTAGAGAGATATGATAATTTTCCCAACATGACCTGTTTATGGGATGAAACAGCATAGCGAACGTGCCATGTGTCACTGTTTCAACTTCGGCCTCTTATATTCGGACCTGTGAAATTACTGTCCGTTCCCTAACTGCCACTTTTTACGGAATTCCATTTGGAGCTTCCGAGCCCGAGATATGACCTTTTTAACTAGGTCACCTGTTTAGGGCTTCATTCTGGAAGAGGCAGAAACCCTAAGTTGTACGGATCATATCTCAGAAAGTGCACCGAATATAAGGCTGAAACTCGGACACAAGGTACAGGAACATGTCATCTTCGTCCTGTCCAAGTTTCAGATCCTAAACCTTCGCCAAAAGTGATTTATAGTGAAAGTTCCACGATGACTAGGTTTTTCTATACGAAACCCTAGCTTTCATATTGTCGCAAGTGAAACAAGTGTCGTAAGTGCCATACATTGCCTTCCTTTGGGCTAGCTCTTAAACCATGTTAGGATTCAATATTATAAGATAGATAACATCAGGATTCAATTCAATTTCACAACAATAGCATATACAGGATCACTGAAGGAACAACAAGCACAACATAAACAGAAGAGACACAATTTATCCTGGGAAACCCTCATGGGGTAGAAAACCCAACAAAACTTCCTCAATATAGATGATCAAAAGTACAAAGATGAAATCCCCAAACAAGAGCTCCTTCTCCTCCTTTGCAGATCTCTCTCTCTCTCTCCTATGCGAGTTCACAAGTGAGTGAGTGTATGTTCAAATGAGGAACACACCTCCTCTATTTATACTTTACATTCACTTGACTTTTACACTTGACAGGTCGGCCTCAATAGTTTATTCTCTTGCTGATTGGGTCGACCCTTCTAGGGGACTTAAACACCCCATTACAAATGACTCTTAGGGGATCTGTTTCCCCGACATACATGGGAGGATTTACCTCAATGACTTTACATAATAATAACATCCTGACGGAGGAATAAAACATCTCCGGATGAATAATAATAAAGTACAAATAAATATTCTTTGAAGTTACAATATTTCAACAATATCTTATCGCATCTGGTCTTGTAAACTATATGGTTATCATTTGTATTCCTAAATTTTTCATAACCATCCATTTTCGCTCAAATCTCCCTGCTTATTCACGACATATCTTTTGGTAGAAAAGAACCTAAGTCTACCTGGTGACTCCTAATCGTGAGTTTGCTGAGGAACGACACCATACACATCCTTACGATCTTAGAATTAGGGCTAATTTAAATCAATCAGAAGGAACCCCGCTTGTTTATCATTGAAGAGATCCCAAAGCCCAATCATCTAATTTCTTTTGGAGAATTGTTAATTCTGATTCTCCAAATCGTTTCTTGGGATCCCCTTCAACCAATTCAGTTCCTCCTTCATCTCTGTTGCCGCTTGGTTCTACACCTGGGAAAACGCAGCAGAAGTCTTCAAGCTGCTGGTGTGGCCTTGGGGGCAAGTCAGAGTCAAGTGCTGTAACTTGGGACTCGACTCCTCCGTCTAGGCTTTCCTAGCGAAGCCAAGGGGGGTGGACCCTAAAAAAAATAAAAAATAAAAACTAAGGTGTCTAATCTAGGAGTTAGAAAAAATATTTTTTGATTACCAAGATAAAAGCAGTGTTACCAACTTATTTGTACAAATAGTTGAACTTCCGATGAGCTGCCAGTTTATTGAACATGATTCATGTTCATCATCAACATTCAGAAGTTCAAAAGTCAATTTCAGGGTAATTTTGCCCCATTTGTAATAACTGCATGTTCATACCCCCATCGGGAATTTGTAAAAAGTTGGTCTAAACGGGGTCCTTTTATAAAAGAATCGGCTAACCGTAGGTTTAACCATTTGGGGGATACTCTAGAGTGTTTTTTCCTTAGGAATTATGCTCTACTCATCAGTGGCGTATAATCCCCGAGTTTTTCACTCAAACCTCAAAAGATGGAGTATTTCTCATGGTGGTCAAAACCTAAGGTGGTTATTAGAGTCTTGTGTCTAGGATTTTTTACGTGTTAGCCATCTCGATTGAGTCGTATGAACATGCACTAGGTCTCCTAGGAGTTTTGTTGGATTCCGAGAAAAATATTTTTTTTTTCCATAAATTAAACCATTTTTTAATGGTTTAATTAAAAAAAAATTCTAGAAGTGATAAAAACCTCATCTGGAGGCGGAATTGGGCGTGGGGAGGCTCGTCTTGACGCTTAGGGCATCCTCTTCACCGTGGCACCTTCATTCTTCAGTTTCCAGGCAGTTACGTCACCCCAGGAGCAGTTTTCGCTAAAAATGCATCATTTTGGCATTTAATTGCCAGAAAATGACAAATTGCACCATGAGGACAAAAATCAAATAAGTCAAATTTGATTAGAAAAATGATTTTTAAAGGTTGGATATAATTTTCCTAAGGTGTACGTACACATTGGAGATAGGGTCACATTTTATAAAAATCAAAATTGGAAATTTTGATTAAATTAGAAGAGGTTGACGTGGGCACATTTTTGGAAAGCGTGGGTCTCTTGCATGGATTAAAATCACGAGCTCATTGGTAAGTGAAGGCTCTAATGTAGTGGTCCACCGTTTTAATATGTAAACACATGCCAATTCAAAACTTTGGTTAAGCAATCGCATGAGAAAGGATGACATGAGCCATTTGGCCGTACGGCTAGCTCTCACGGATTTGTGAAGTGGCAAACGTTGTTTAGATTGTTGATTTTGCAATTAAGGAATGGTGGGTGCCTTCATGAGGTGGAGGCCACATCACAAGCTTCCAACCAACAAACTCGAGTCTCTCTCCATTCAACTCCAAGCTTCTCCCTCATGTGGATTCACGCCATCCTCTCAAGCTCACGTCAATGGTTATGTGGCATGCTCTTGTTTGATGGATGGAGTTTCCAAGAGAGGGATGGGGGCGCCTTGCCAAGGTAGAGGCCACCTCCCCATCCTCATTACTTCAACTCGAGCTTATTGATTGAGATCTAGACTCCAAGCTGATGTGATTGCCTTGTAACTGGATTTCGATTGGAGTTTGTCTCCTCTTTGGTGCCAATTCGAGTGAGGCCTTTTGGTCTTAGTTTTTGTATAAATAGAGAGGCCTTTGGCTCTCTTCTCATGGACTTTTGAGCAAAGAAACTCTGGAGATTTTTGTAAGCTATTTTTTATAATAAAGTTGCGACTTTGGAGGTCAAAAACGTGGAGGCTCTTGGTGGCCATTGCTTCATCTTATGAATGAGGTGATATTGTTTTGCATTTGTATTTGAGATTATTAAGTTTTGGATCTTGTTTCAAGAAGGTTAACAATCTAGCACAAGTAAGCATGTATCTAATTCTTTTCGCTTAAATACTCTTGTTTTATATATATTGCACATACTTAAGGTTCTTGCAGGTACATCTTCACTCCATATAAAGCCAAAGACGTTTCATGCTTTATTGATTTGATAAACAAGGAGATCTAGCTCTTCCCCATCAACTTTCAACAAAACTTTCAATTTTGGTTACTTGTTTCCTTGGGCTTATCTCTTCAAGCTCTCCATACTGTCCATTTTTTTGGCTGCCCACTGTCCACCATCCACCCTCACCTTTCCCATTCGTTTTTCTTCTCATTCATCATCCATTCGTCCATCTCAAGCTAGTTGTTCCAGTCTTCTATTGGCAGCATCTTTTCCTCATTTGTTTAGGTTGCTCATTACCCACTAGCTGCTGCTCCCCCATCCCTTTGGCTGCCGCATTCTCCTACCTGTTGACTGTCCCATTTACCTATTTGCAGCCATTTACCACAGTCATTTGTTTGGCTGCCCCTTTATCCTCATTTCACTGCTATTCCATTTACCCATTTGCAGCCACTTACCACTTCACTTGGGAGCCTTCTTGTCCACTTTTGAGGTTACCCTAAAAACATACAAAAGCACAAAACGAATAGACTCTTAAAGGTTTGGGTCAATAGTAATAGTTTTATGCTTTAAAAGAGTAAGATAGTTAGTGTTAGAATATTTTTTATGATTTAGATCTTGTGCTTTTTGCTATAGTTTAAATCTCTTTTCAAGATCTTAGTATAATTTGCATTTATTTAAACTTTTGTGTCCTTTTAAAATATAAGATTTTTCCATAAAAATACTTCAAAAAATTTGTGATTTTAGATCTCATTCCTAGTATGTTTTAGGCTTTTGTTGTTCGCTGGTCCGTTTCACCATATCAACATTTTTTAAATTTAAATCTCATGCTCCTTAGGTTTTAAGCTTTAGTTTTCAAGTTTAAACTTAGTAAATTTCAAATTTATTTGATTTTTTGACAAATAATGGGTGCCTTATTGAGTTGTTTCGAGTATGTGTAGGTGATTTGAGAGAGATACTTGGTAGATCTTGAAGCAAAAAATCAAAGCAAAATCAAATGAATGCCATAAGGAGTGATTGAACATACAAGATCTTATTATCCTTTGTAAAACTCTTCAAGAGTTCTGTTATCACATATATAGTAGCCGGGCTACCATACATTATTTTTCAGATTCCAGAGCACATTTCAGCCAGTTCCTTTACTTTGAGATGATGAGATGAGCAGCTATCTATGGATCACTATCAGATTTTGGACAGCATATGTATTCCCTATGCCATGACTGAGTCTCAGGACACTCAGAGAGATGACCGATGTAGCCATTATACCATTGGTACAGAGCAGTCAATAGTGCCCAGAGTTACAGCAGCAGTTTCAGAGGACATATGATGGTACAGGTTGATGAGCATTCAGGTATATGATTCAGCAGGTATATCATTGTGTTATGGTTATATTGCTTTTATACTTATTCTTATAGCATGTCTTAGCACTTAGTGTCATGATCTGGCGATCATATAGATATGTGGACCTGGTTGATCTTATTATACATATATTATTGTCCCTACTCAGACTTAGAAGTTCACTATTCATACTCATTGGTATTACCCTCCTTAGGGAGAATAGAGGTGATCATTCCACCATACCTTGGCTTGCTAGTGTCGGCTCCATCATTCATTGTCTTCATCCATCCATTACCTACCTTTTAGTTTATCACCCTGACTTACTACTTGACTAGTGACATGGAGGATCTTTTCCCCACTGTAGCCTTTGTATTGGATGAGCTTCCCTGTTTATTGTGTCTCGGCTCTGAGTTGGTGACAAAACTTGCCTATGGCGAGTTGGAGTTCCTTGTGAATTCCCCCTAGTCACTAAAGTTGTGTTGGCTAAACTTGAAACTTTTAGTGCTGCCATGAATACAAAATCTGGAAAAGTGAAATGCTATATCTTGTATGAAAAGCCCATTCATGCAATGTGTTTCTAAACACACATGAATGAAAGGCATGCCAAATGAAAATGGCTATGAAAATAAAATGTTATATCTTGTGGAAAATAAATACCTAGGTAAACAAGCTGTCCATGACACACCTAGAAGTGCTCAGGTAAACAAGTGCCTTAAAAACACACCTGTAGCAGAAAGTCTAAAATAAATGTAAATCTATGCAATGTGTTTATAAACACACATAGATCAAGGCTATGGAAACTTCAGGCCCAAAAAGCAATGGAACTTAAAAGCTATATCTAAACAATTGCTGGCCTTATTTGTATTATGGATTGTGCGCATCTGTGAAGGAGAATAAACCCTCTTTAAACAACTCATCCATTTGTGAGACACCGCCATTCCCTGTGTTATTGCTCATTCAGTATATACTATGGTGTATTCCCTTTCCCTTGCCAAAGTGTCACAAAGTCAAGACAGTTAAGTCATCCCTTAGCCTAGCCAGTTAATTTAAGCCTTCACCCTTCACTAGCAAATTGATCACAACTATGAAGTGAGTATGATCCTGAAAGTCTAGTCTGAGTAATAATAATAATTAACGACACTATATATTTGGATTTAGATCGCCAGTCATGATTACTCTGTGTTATAATTGTTATTTGAATAAGTTGTAGAGCATATATTAACCTTGACACTTTGCAGCAGCTATTGATGATGATCTGAGTTATATTTGGTCTTGGTTAGACCTAGTTTGACCATGGAGGACCATGGGACATGAGATGTTGGACCTTATGATGATATGGATAGATGATATATGGTCTATGTATACATACATGATGACTCTATGCAGCAGCTACAGGGTTATGATGACGATTCTGGGGTTACAACAGTATTTGTATATGTACAGCGCATTATTATTGGCCTTGTTCCGGTATATTGGATATTTATTTTGATCATGCAGAGACTCATATGGTGTATGAGTACACATCTTGGATGGATTTGGACCTTCTGAGTCCGATGGGACAGTTTGTTTTCAGTTCCGGGCACTTACAGTGATGATTGAGCCTCAATAGGCTGTCCCAGTGCAGTTTTGGTCTGTTGGAGGCCCTGTCGGAGCAGAGATGACTTTATCCGGTTGACCTAGGGCGCTGATGATGGAGGGGGTGGTCCAGCCACTTGTTTTTACCATATTACCCCCCTTCCGGACACATTGGTGCCCTCACCTTGACAGCGCCAGCACTCCAGGAGGCTGTTTGGGGTAGTTTCACGCTTCCCGAGGCATTTCAGGATTGGTAGAAATGGCTATTGAGGAAATCGATTTGGGCTACTGAGGCAAAGTTTTGGCATGGGATGATCAGTGATGATAGATCGGGACCTTCCACACCTTCTCCAGCAGTTTCAGCTTCATCGGGGCCCGCATCCATCACTTATGGCACTTTCTGTGGATTTGTTTGAGGTCTTTTGAGGACCACGACTTCACTATGGAGGCACGATTTGGTACATTCATGATTATTTTTTGGTTATTGTGCTATGGGGATTGACCAAGGAGGGATAAAATTACCCCTTGGACCCACCATGAGCCTCTTATGATATTTTGTCATCATGATTTGGTGGGATTCCCCCCTTATAGGGCGATTTTGTCCACTTACATTATATTTTATTAGTGGTCCATGTATTTTATTGTTGAGCTCATCTCAACCATTGATTAGATCATGAGATCTTTTAATCTTAGCCGCTCATGTAAAAAGTGGTTAGGATTGTACTCTCTCCCCATCCTATTTAAGGAGGGAGCCTCTCATTGTAAAATTCATCTAGAGATTTTTGGCTCTTGGCTCTTGGAATAAAATTTCTATCTTTTGGAGTACATGCTTGGATTGGAGTGGATGTTGGTTGTTTCGATTGTAAATGCTATTGTCCATTGCACTGGAGGATCTATTGTAGCTATCTTGCATGTTTGCCATACTTTATTTGCAGGTGAAGAGGACGATTTTGACAAGTGCGAATTGGTGGGGAGGCTTGCCCTTCAAGCTTGGAAGAAGTCGTTTTGGGTTTAACAGGGAGTAGTTTTGCCTTTGTGTCAACTATTCTATGTTTCTCTCTCTCTCTTGCTTGTATTTACCTTCAATTTGTTAAACTGATTGATGCTTTGCTCCTTGGCTTGACAGGTTAGAAGGAATCACATGTGGCTTGGAAAAATCGATTTGGCAAGAGGGCTTCAACAATTCTCCATTTGATCTTTGGCAAAGTAATCCTCGTCTCAACTAGCATTCATCTCTTCATCCAGGTATGTTCCAAGAGGTATGATCTTCTCTTCCTTGAATCTTCCATAATTTCTAGATCACAAAAAACCCTAATCAAATTAAAACCCTTGTTTTTTGTATTTTTTAGATCTACTTAGATCTAGCCTTGTTCTTGAAAAGATATTGAAAACCCACCTCTATAGCATCCACCCCTAGTTGTATCTATAGTTTGGTGGTGATTGGTTAAGAATTGACCCACTTTTCAAGGAAAAAAAGCCCTCCTTGACCCAAATCGCACTTCCTAGAGAGAGGCTTGTTGGGCTAGATCTAGCACATGGGTAGGTGAGATCTCACTCGATTTGCATTCTAGACACTTGATAACCTAAACCCATATCCTTACTTTGGTGAAAACTACCTTGTGGACATCTCTCCATGTTTTAAGGGGTTGAAACCCCCTTTTGATCTTCTCGGTACCTTAAAACTTATATCTACTAAGATCTAGCCATTGGATTCACTTGAATTTTTGAAGATACATAGATCAGGGTACTAGCCACTTGGATCTACAGTTTGGTGGCCATTGGACTTGATTTGGTCCACCAAACCTATCTTTTGCCCTTCCTTGAGCAAGTCGCACCCCCTTGAAGATTTGAGTTGGTCCACTTCTAGGAGGTGGGTGTTTGAGATTTTTGTGGATTTGGAATCCCCATGCCTTGAAACCTAGGTCTAAACTGTCTTTTTGTCACGATCCGCCTTGGGGATTGCATTCCTTGTTTTAAGGGATTGTGGTCCACTTAGGGTAATCACTTAAAAACCTAGATCTAGTAAGATCTAACCATTAGATCTCATTCAACCCACCTGCCTTGGCTTCTAGGTGTCCCGATCTACACTTTGACATACTTCTTGACTCCATTAGCCCATCCAACAAGGCACTAGTCCTTCTCCAAGCAAGTCGCACTCCTTGGGATTCGTGTCAAACCCTAAATCTAGTACATGGGTACTTCTAGAACCAACTCAAACTCATAGATCTAGCCTATATCTAACCTATAGTACCAACCTCACACCTAACTTCACCTTGTGGGTCCATCTAGAATCATTTCACACTTCCCAAGAAAACTAGACCCACTTGTGTAAACACATGGTACTATACCTAGTCATCATACCCCATCATGTGGCCTAAACCATACATAGGTTGAAACATTAACAATCTCTTACACCTCCCTCAACCATACCTTAGCCCTTAGGTCCACTTAGCCTTGCATTGGTTTCCGTAACTCATTACTTACCTACCCTTAGAAACCTTTGTTTGGGTCCAATCAACTGTGATTGGGGTATAGGGTCTCCCCCTTGGTCTAGTTATACCTTGACCTAAAGCGAAGAGTGCCTCGGTTGACGTGACTCCCATATTGCATTGGGAACCGTGGCATCTCTTGGGTCACCTCTTTAGTTGCCTGTCTCCTCTATCGTCTCGGATGGGATACCTCTAGGGGCAACTACAAGTTGTGTGATAACAAGTTCATTTCAAGTTTAAGGTCCTTTCTCTCAAAAAGTCCTTCAAGGTTTTAAAACCTAAGGCATTTGTAAAAATTAATAAAAGTTTCAAGTGGAGGAGTCCTCCACTTTTTGGGTTTCTTCCCCATTTGGGAAAGAGTGTTGGGTTTGCTTAGCTTAGATCTTTCAGTTCATGTTTTAGATTAGTCTTTATTTCTTTTTGTCATACTACTCTTCCAACTTTTGACCGGAAGTAGTATCCTTGGGATCCCATCCCAGGGGCAGGACCATATAATTTGTGGTTACTCTTCCTTCCCCGTCAATTTCCTTGGTAGAGCTTTCAGCTAGTTGGAAGTTCTCAAGTGCGAGCGGTTCTTAGAGGTTGACCTTGTTCGAAGGTTGATCCCACCATTAGTGTAAATCTGTTTGGTAGAACACTAGTTTTGCTTTCTGTTATTTGTAGAGGCATTATAATATCTTGTGGTTATCATTACTTCAAGTCTTTTTTAAGTTTCATTTATTTCTACAATCTTTACAAACTGCTTCTAGTTTCTTAAAATAAACAAAGCCTCTTGAACTTGGCCAAATCCAAGTCAAGAGTGCTCTCTGTTGGAGAGCATCTTAGATTTGCATTTCCCCCCTTGCATTAGGCATTTTAAAGTAGGAAGTCTCTTGAACTGTGGTCTTAAGACTAAGTCAAGAGCGCTCTCTGTCGGAGGGTTGAACAAGAGTTCTTAATTTAATAAAATACTTCAAATTCACATTTCCCCTAATTAATTTACTTTGGTCGTTTGTCCAACACCCGTATGGTATGCCAACCGGAAACGGTTGGGCTAGTACTCAGAAAGGTGAAGGACTTGCTAAACTTACAAGTGATAACATAATTAAAATTTTACCCAAAACCAAAACCAGTATCAAATCACTGAGGTGCTTCCTGAAACAGGTGGTGCTGGGAATCCACTGTCAGACTCGAGGGCGGTCAAGCCGTAAGTACACTTGTCCTCTTTGCAATCTGGGTGCTCCCGACATACCATCTAAGAAGTTGCCAGTATTTGTTCATGGTTAAGGTTCCACTCTTTTGATATCCTTGGTTTTAGCCTTAATAATCAAGACCACTAAAATCTTTAATTTACCAAGATAAGCTGCAAAATGATCTCACGGACATTTATCTCGAACACTTGTATCAAGCAATTCAAGCACTCAAACATTTTTGACTCCATAAGGCACTGGTCCTTAATCACATATTTTATTTGCTTATTATCAATCTGGAGTACTTGTGTTAATTTTTGTATAAAGAGTGATTTATATCTGATTCAGTGTATCTCTTATCTTCTCTTGCAACGTGGATTGCATTATCTTGGTTTTATTTAAAGCATTATTGTGTCTCTCACCTTCAAAACTCCTAAACAACACCCATCCGCATCTTTTCACCAAAAAACACTTAAAAAACACAAGAGCCTTAGTGAAACTCTTTGTAGGGACTACCCCCTTTGGCTTCGTTAGGAGTTAGCCTAAACGGAGGAGCTGGGATTCAGGTGATAGTACCTGGTTCATTGCTTGCCCCGAAGGCCACACCTCTCCCCACTTTCCAGTGAGGGAGATAGATTTTGAAAGATTTCTGCTGCTGGTGTGCAGTTTGGCGGACAACAAGCAGCATATACTTATATAAAGCAAAACAATCATTCATCAATACATCATTTGCTCCCATTCACTATTATCATCATTCATTCGCAACATTTGTCAATAACATGAAATAATATCAATATAGACCAGTGCCTTATAATGGAGTCGAAATAGATGCATGAGCAGAAAAGTAAATGTTGTGCAAGTGTTCTTGGTTTATTTTAGAATTAATGTGAAAGTGATCTTTTTATTATGGCTGGTGGGTTCCCAATATACGCAGAGGTACGGAGAACATGTCCGGAATTTTGATGTGTGGCTTCCCTCTCAGACTTAGGCTGAATCGGAGTCTCAAGGAGTTGTTCAGATGCTGTACCAACGAGGGCAAGCCTAATGGTTTCCAAGAGGTCACTACTCAGTTTTGCCCCAAGCCTTCTAAGAAATTTCCCCACGACAACAAAATGCTCGCGATGTGCCGGATTTTCACATAATTTTTTTTTTTATTCGGGGCGGTGTTAGATCCTATTACTAGCCATCTCCCCCTTTCTAATGCGTACCAACTGGATCAGACTGAGCTGCAAGTTGGCCACAGAGCATACGGGAGAAGACCTTGGTATTCTTAGAAAATTTTATGAACCAAAATTTTATCTTTTTAAATCTCAAGAGTCTCTTTTTAGGGACATACTCGGGCAAGCCCTTGTACAGAAACCCTAATTCGGGAAAGCAAGGGGGGCGTTTGAGTTTGTAAAAAAATGATAAAACTATGTTTTGAGTGAACTTGTGGCCCTCTAGTGGAACGGACCAACAAGGTTAATTTTAAGCCTAGTTTGATTTTTTTAAGTGCGAAAATGAAATCTAAACTAAAAAAATTGCAAACCACTAAAATTGAGTCGACACAGTTTTCCCCCTTGGGGGGATGGGGTGTGGGGCCTGGGCGCTTGATTAGCCCACTTGCTCTCGTTTGATACTTTAGTTACAATGCGAAAGAAATGCCCCAGTCTTAAATTGACTTAGTGGCTTACAAAATAGGAGAGAAAAGTAACCGGTTCATAAAATTCAAAATCTAGGTGCTCCGGATGGCCTGGATCCTCGAATTTTGGCCAGCATTTCTCTCTACCTGTTCATCAAATGCTGCAAATCAGCAAGCAAACATCAGTAAAAGATGCCCAAAAACACTATAAGAGTGTATTTGGGACACATGCTAAAAATCTAGAAAAATCTAAGTTAAAATTCTAAGTTAAAATGACGTAAATTAACCAAGTAAGACAAGCAATGGCGCTTGTTTACTTGGGATCTTTGCTAGCTTTTAATGGCTGCAAATTATAAGCTCTAGGACAGCCAGATAACACTTTTAAAATCAGACCTAACACTACTCCTGAAAACTTTGAAAGATTTTGACGATTTAAACAATTTTCAAAAGGAAAGTGCTAGGTAAACAAGAAGCTTTGATCTAATGAAAATGAACTCTTTATAAAATGAAAGACCGAAACTTCTTGATAGCAGATTTTGATCTATTTAAAATATGCAACTCAGTATATAAATAAGAAATGTGAGTAACCAGTTAACCAAAGAGAAATTTTAAAACTTATGAGAGAAAGAGATGGAGAGGAAATGATTCCTGGAGACTGAAAATTTTGTAGATTTGATTTTGTGTGGTACCGAGGGACTACACTTGCAAAACAAAGATTAGAAAAAAGAGAGAAGCAAACAAGATCACTCCCTTTTCCCGCTTAAGACCACCTGCACATTACAAACTTCACCAACACAGATCAAATGTAGATATACACTCACAAGAAATCAGTATTGCATTTTCATAAACAAATGAGAAATACTATGATAATCTCTTAACAAGCATATCCCAATAAACTATTTCAATAAACAAATTGGAATAGCTTATCTCACAAATCGGTACCGATCTTTCCAATGAGTACAAAAATCTATGAAAAATTGCAGTCTATGCACAAGTTACGTTGACATTACATAAGGTAGTACATCCACTTATCAATGGCACAACACAAATGACCTCCAAAGTCTTCTTTTATTAACTCCAAAATAGAACAAAGTTACAATAGCATTCCTTCCTCCCAACTCGAACTAGTGAAGAAATGAGAGAGCACTACAATTTATAGAAAAGCTCATGGAGGAGTGCGCCCATGTCAAGGAGAGGAGAGGGGGAGGGGTGGCACGACTTGAGGAGAAGAAAGGGCTGCGTCTCCCATGTAATGAGTTGCTGTAGCAGCTACCAATCAGCCCAAGTGACAACCATGATATAGGCTGCCACTTCCTTCAATCATGGGCATGCCCACTACACCAAATGCGCCCAAGTGATGGAGAATGCGCCCAAGTGAAGGTGGGGACACACTCCGATAAATTGGGGCTGCCAACTCTCTTGAAAAACAACCAAAAACTCTCCCCTAATAGTGCTGGTCGAAATCAGACCATTAATTGCTCAAAAAACTTTTTTATTTTTTTAAAGTCATTTTTTCAATTTTTCATTTTTTTATGACTTTTTTGACTTTTTTGGGTTTTTTGGCCATAGGTAAAAATTGAAGCACCCAAACATTAGGAAAAGTGGGTTTAGGGGTTAAGGGGGTGCTCCGAGTTAGAAAATGAGCACCCCTAAGGCAAAAAAGACCTTCAGACGCCACTTCTAGGCCGATTACAAAATTTTTAATGAAACCATTAAAAAATGGCTCATTTACGGAAAAAATTAACTTTGCCGAAAATTAAAAAAAACTACCTAGGGGGACTTAGCACATGTCCATATGACTCAAAAATAATGTCTAGCATGTTCATATACATTGACCCATAGACTTTAACAATCCCCTAAGGCTCGTCAGCCTCCCCAGGCATTCCAGCTTTGGAGGGGCAAGAGAAAAACCCAAAAATTATGTTATGCACTAATGCAAGACATGATCAATAGGTGAAAAAACTCCTTGGAATACCTGACTTGGCCAAAAAGTCCTAGGGAACCAAGTCTTTTACAAAACACCATGCTAGTACATTTTATTACAAACCCCGCAGGGCCATGGGCACGTGGAAAAAAGTAAAAACGGGGGCCTTAAAAAGGCCTGCTGGATATCAAATCATCAAAAACCGAACATGTACCATGTTTAACTCTGCCCGCTCGCTTGATAATCCAACCAAGTACAACTTAGTTGGCAACAATCTCCAACTCATAATTTAAGTCCAGCGAATCAAATGGCTGGAACAAATCAAACTCCTCCAGGAAACCCTCCTCAAACCAATCTGCCTCACCTTTAGACTTTTCCCAAATCCCCGATTCACCCCATGATATGCCAGACAAATACTTTGAAAAGATCCATAAGTTCAATGGGAACTGTGCAACCTCCAATGAGGACCACATTGAAAATGTCTGGGCACACATGGAGGCTTATGGGGCAGAAAAAGAAGATGTTTACACTAGGGGTCTTTTTGCATCCTTGGAGGTGATGCTCGTAAATGGTTTGACCGTTTGGCTGCATCATCAGTCACAGGATATGATGACTTCACAGAAAAACTTAAGTATGAGTGGTCAGTCAAGTTGGATGGGCGTTTTCTTTTGAACCAACTTTTTGAAGTTAAGAAGAAAGAAAATGAATCTATCCATGAATTCAACATTTGTTTTGACAAGATAGTAGCCAATATCCCTGATGATATTAGGCCTAAAGAACAAGCTGTGTTGATTCACTACCTCAACTCATTTGAAGGTTACTTAGGCTATCATCTCAAAGATAAAGACCCTAAAGACTTAAAATCTGCTCAAGAGAATGTTAGAAGGGCTAAAGCAAATGCTGCCTCTATGGGGAAGCAAAACTTCTTTGATTAAATTAGTGCCTCATCCTCTAGATATGAGCCCAAAGCCAAGAAGGGAAAAGAACCAGTGAAAGATCCCAACGATATGATGGAGAGCATGCACGAAATGATGAAAAACTTAACTCTCCTGACTAGGGATCTAGCTAAAAGCAAAGAGGCGGAAAGGTATAGGCAACCTTATGGCCCAAAACCTTATTGGAACCCTCAAAAGAGGCCTAATAATTAAAATGATAGAAGAAACCCTGTGAGCCAAACATCTCCTGAACCTCCTGGAATAAACTGGTCAAAAGAACAGAAAGAGGGAGAGCCCGAGTATCCCACTCATAGTGATGATACCCAGGATTCTCCAAAGAACATTAATTGGGTCGATAACTTGGATTTTGATAAAGACTTTGGAAGAATTTTGATCAACCAAGAAGATGAGTCTGATGAGAGTCCTAGTTCTAGTTTTCTCGTATATGCCACTGAACAACTTGAAAGTAGTGGCCAAGCTCCTATTAGAGTTTATCAAAGAAGAAAGGATGGCCAAAAGCCTACCCCTTTCATTGAAAGAAAGAATAGTGAGTTGCCTAGCCCAGTGAGTGTGCCAATTCCTCTCCCGAAGTATGATTTAGATATTAACATTGAGAAGGAATTGGATAAAGTTATGCACAACATCCCACTTACTGAGCTTATGAAAATCCCATCTATTAAAGAACAATTGGTAGAATTTTTCGAGAGTATCCTTGAACCTACCACTAGTCATGGTGGGGATCAACTTCTTCCAGACTTGGCACTTAGTGCTATGGTTGAAGAAGAAGAGGATCCTCCCATCAATATCCAGACAACACTGTATGAGAGGAAGAATGGTTGTCATCAACCCTTTTATCTTACACTCCACATAGGTGACACCCTTCTTCATAACCGTATGCTTGATTTTGGAGCTTCCATGAATGCCATGCCTTTGCAAGTCATGGAAGCCATGGGGTTAAAGATAACTAGGCCTTACGGGAATGTGTGTGGAATCGACTCAAGACCAGTTCAAGTTTTTGGTTTAATTAAGAACTTGAGAGCTGACTTGTTTTCATGCCCTGATATAGCCATGCTAATGGACATAGTAGTCATAGATCTACTCCCAGTCTACAGTATGCTTTTGTGTAGAACGTGGTCTGTTGGATTAGGGGGACATCTTCAAATGGACTTATCGTACGCTACTGTTCCTAACTTTGATGGTTCTTTACTAGGATATATCGGGAGCCATTTTACGATGGTCACCTTGAAAGTTTTGAGGATGGTGTAAGGAACACTTAAGTTGAGGGTGAATTATTGCCTGAGGGAATTTTTATGGTCATGGGTGGCCATAGTGAGGATCATAGTATAGGAAGAGAAGCAATTTGGAGATGTTTTGGAGATGATAGTTTTTCTGAGGAAGAGGGATAGAGCTATTTTTGCTAGAGAAATAAATCTGGAAATGCATCGTGGTGAAGTGTCAGAAGAAATTAGAGCTGTAAACCGACTTAGTGATGTGGAGCCACAGACTGATCAACTTGAGCCCATCACTGAAACAAACAACTCTGAGATTGATTTAGATCAAATAAGAAGGGGTGAGCGTATACCTAGGACGGTTAATGAATGGATTGCTTTGGTTGATCATAATATGGAAAGAGAAAGGCAGGGGCTAGATCACATTATTCCTTGGGCAAACAACATTGAAGGAACACAGCCTTCCCCTGTTTTGGGGAATGATGAAGAACCAAATGAATATCATTTTTCTTTTGTTCCAGATCGTTTATCTCATATGTCCTTGGAAGATGGTGTTTTGAGGCAAGTGAATGACAACTCTATGAGTTGGCAAGAACATGCCTTGATACATGATGCCCCTGAAGGGGATTTCTCATTGAACAACCCCTCTATTTTTCAGGAGGAGCCTCATGCCAACATTGCAACCAATGAGGATGAGTTGTCTTTACATTATCCGTTACTTAGGGACATCCCTAGTTTTCTTTTTCCCCGTGAGTTACCTATTGGTGAAGAGAGTATGCACTCTATTGATACATCTCACATTTTTACTCCTTCACCATCATCTTTGAACATGGGAGCTCATAATGCTTCTAATGTGGTTTCGAGTCATTCGTCACTTCCCACCAACCACCTAGCAATTTTAGAAGATATGGTTGTTCCCATCCCAACTGGAGAAGGTAGTAGTAGGAGTATTGAAAACCAAAACATACCATCTCCATTGGAAGATGAGGAAGATGAGGTTGTCATCATAGATTTTTGGACCGTGGGAGAAATTCCCAAGTATATCATTCACCCACAGAATGAAGAATCGAGAGATGAACATCTAAGGAGAAGAGTGATTCAGGAAGTCCTTATTGGTAGGGTAGCCATTCCTTTAGAAGGTGGACTTCCCAGGTTTGATGTAGTTCCTCCTAATAGGAACTCGAGGATAGTCACACCCCAACCTCAGTGCAATTCTGATATCCATCCCATTCCGACTCGTAATGTTGAAGTCATCCCTAAGTCTGTGAATCACCGTAGATTTTCATGCGGTGATAGGGTCGTTATGCCTAGTGATTTATTTTACATATGATCCAGGGGATCGACGATATTTGGGTTGGATCGTTGACCATCGAGCGTTGCATTGATGATATGTGTTTCCTCACTATTGGGACTGGGCAGCAAATCATTCTACCTATCAATCAAAGGGATTTAAGGGATTATATCGCTAACTTGACTTGAGCTAGGACTCCTCTTGCCTGTTTAGAGTAGGTAGGTCTTCAAATAAGCTCACTTGAGCAGTAGGATTTGAGTGCCCTTTTGCTTTTTTTGAGTGCTGAGTATTGCATTTCTTTTGTGTTGTCTTTCTTTTGAGTACTTTTTCTTGTTGCTGAGTTGCTTGAGTGAGTTGAGTTTGTTCCTTTCTAAGCCTTTTTCATCTCCTGCATCCAAAATAATAAAATGAAAATGTTAAAATTTTTATGAGTTAATACTTTCATTTTGCATGCATTTTAATTTCTGCTTTAGCATTTCTTTTGTGTTGTCTTTCTTTTGAGTACTTTTTCTTGTTGCTGAGTTGCTTGAGTGAGTTGAGTTTGTTCCTTTCTAAGCCTTTTTCATCTCCTGCATCCAAAATAATAAAATGAAAATGTTAAAATTTTTATGAGTTAATACTTTCATTTTGCATGCATTTTAATTTCTGCTTTAGATTAGAATTTCATTTATGCAGTTTATTTTATTTTTATTCCATACATGCGTCTCGTGGTATTTTGCTTTCCGTGTGTGTAGAGATAGGCACAAATATAGATGAAAGCAAAACAAGTCGAGTGTTGGATTGAAGATTGATGTAGTTAGTGTTGGGGACCAGAGATTCCGAGGTTCTCAAGCACTCTCTCCCTTAGAGCACTTGTCCCAACTGGAGCCAGATGTTATCACATACATAGTAGCCAGGCTACCATGTTTGCAAAGCAGATATCTGCACTTTTTCGAGCTTTGCCTTTGCACATTTTTAGTGAGATAGGTTATGATGAGCAGTATTATTTGTTATCACTCACACATTAGAGCATCCTTATATCTGACATTCAGTAGACCTTATGCCAAGGCCGAGCCTTAAGACCTCAGATTTGATGACCGATATGACCTTTATTCCATACAGGGCAGTGTTCGGTGTTTCAGATGCAGTGTTCTCAGTGGTTATAGTTGTTCCAGGTTACAGATATTGATATACGACCCAGTATATATATGATGTGCATTAATGTTATTATCTTGCTGTTTAGGTCATTTTGATAACATTGACTTGGCATATAGTAATTATGATCTAGCAGTATATTAATGTTAAAATGAAATTGGTTGTTATGGATTATATGCATGATTATATTACTAACATTTGGAAACTCTTGTTTTATACTCATTGGTCTTTACCTTCCTAGGAATGTGGACATGATCACTGTTGTCTTTTTGACTTGCTAGCTTAGGCACCATTTTCACTTGTCTCCATCCATCCATTTATCCTTCCTCATTATTGATTTTTACCCTGACTTACACCTTGACTTGTGATATGGAGGACCTCCCCGCTTTTGCCTATGTGTTGGACATGCATCCATGTTTATTTTGTGTCTTGGCTTTGAGTTGGCAACAAAACTTACCTTTGGTGAGTTGGATTTTATACCTTGATCTCTCTAGTCGGTTGCCCCGATGTTTGGTCTTGATTGTGGAAGTCCCCATAGTTGCTTGAGTTGTGTTGGCTAAAACCTGAAGCAAATTGTACTTCCTGTGGAAATTATTGATATATATCTTTTATAAATCCCAATGAAAAGGGCTATGAATTGTAATGCAATGAATTGTAAAAGCACCCCGGATGAAAGTTGCGATTAGGTGTGCTTTTAAGCACATGCAAAATATGAGAGGGGTCCTAAAGGCCTAAAAAAAAGCAGTGGATAAATGTATGCTAAATCTAAAGATTGTTGGCCATGAAATTATATGAAATAAAATGAAAGGTCCAAATAAAGCAGTGGTTAAGTATATGCCAAATCTAAAGACTGCTGACCTTATGTGAAATTTTCCTCATTGAGCCTGCGGGTTATGATATGAGATGGAGCAAGGGACAACTAATTCTAAGTGTCCCCTAGAACCTCAAGTTACGGTTAGTCGGGAACCCAGTTCACGACAGTTCTAGTAGTAGACATTTTTCCAAGGTTGAATAAGCACTCCTCTAAACAACTTACCCATTTGTGAGACACTGCCATTCCTTGTGTATTCTTTGTCCAACACATGCTTAAGTGTGTAACACCATTTCCCTTATCCAAAGTATTATAGTGTCAAGTCAGTCAAGTCACCCCTTTTTGGCCTAGCCTTACATCCTTAGGGTTCACCCTCTGCTAGCAAATTGATCATGTCTACAAATGAGTATATTCTTGAGTTTCTCTTTGAAAGTAAATTATTAACTAACCTACTATTATTTATTAACTGCGAGTGAAATAATGCTTAATGCTTTAGAGTCTTGCTATGAAAATGATTTAGAGAGTATGTCTTAACCATTTGCACTTGCAGCAGCATGGCTTCTTTGGCCAGGGTCATATTTTGATCAGTTTGATCGGTCAAATCTAGTTTGAGCAAGGTCAACCTTGGGATCCGTGATGAGATGGACCACTTATATTGTATGATGTTGATCTATGGTCCTTTATATATCTTTTGATGATTCCATATGATGGGCACAGGCTTCAGATGATGATTGATGCAGTTTTTCATGATTATTACTATTTCCAGATCATCAGGTTTTTACTTGTCTGGGTATGGTGGATGCTACAGATGATCTTACAGGTTATCATGAGGTGTATGAGTACTCATATCTAGTGGATTGGGTCTTCTGGATCCATTGAGACACTTATCTTTCAGTTTCAGGCACTCCTAGACATGATTTGAGTAGTTTTTCACCTGTTGACCAATTTGGCCATGCTGATGTGGCCTGTCCAACTAGAGCATTGGAGGCTAGTCGTTTCCTAGGGTGCTACAGAGAAAGGGGGTGGTCCAACCACTTGTTTTTACCATCTTACCCCCCTTCCGGACATGATGGTACAGTAAGTTTTTGTGCGCAAGCACCAGACAGTGGGCTGTGGGCATTTTGGTGGTTTTTCAGGTGGAATTAAAAGGTCATTTAGGAATTCGATTTGGGCAATTGAGGCAAGGTTTTGGCATGAGGTCTGCTCTGAGGTCATCTATGGTGTATCAGACTCCCTCCAGATCAGTTTGCAGCATTTAGTGGGGTCCACACAGTCATTGAGATGTGTATTGATGTATTCCCCTCTCAGTTGAGGGGGCCAGGATTTGATCATTTGTACACTTGGACATGTCATTGAGTCTTATGTTATATTATTGTGCCATGGGTTGATGTTAGTGAAGGAAAGTAATGCCTCTTAGCCCCATCATGTGCTCCTAGTTGCTTGTCCTAGTCATCTTATGTGGCACACTTGTATTTTAGTCTCCCTAGTGTAGTGCGCACCCCCTAGGGCTTCCTCTATGTAGTGTGCACCCCCTAGGGCTTCCTCTATGTAGTGCGCACTCCTCTCATTTGAGTGATCCATGTTATATTGTACCGACTCATCTTAGCCGTTGATTGTATCTTTTTATCTTTTGATCTCAACCACTCATTTCAAAAGTGGTTTAGGGTTTTGGTCTCCCTCATCCTATTTAAGGAAGAGACCCCCCTATTGTAAAGGGACCTTTTGGGCTTTGGAAAACTTGGCATAAAATACTATTTTGTAGATCTACTTCTCTTGCTTTGATGGGATGCTCTTGTACATGATTATACATCTCTTTCTTTAGACATCTTTGCTTTTTACAGGTGATTTTGACAGCTACAGAGGGAGGCCGAATTGAATTGTTGCACGGGTGCGAATTGCTTGAAGGGAAGATTATTGGGGTTTCTCACATCCCCCTTGGGAAAGACGTTTTCATCTTGAAGGGAGTTTTTCAATTTTGCTTTGTCCATTGATTTGCTTTTTTTGATATGCCATGCTTAGATCTCATTCATTTGTGGATCAAATCTAACTTTTTGTAGTTTGTTTTACAGGCTGAGTGGGATGTTTTTCCTCCTTGGGCTTGGACGTTTTTGCTTGGAATCACTTGGATCTAACTTGGAATTGTAACTAAATGCAAGGATCATCTATGTGCAAGATAGCCAGAAGCATTTGACGTAAGATCTACAAGGTACGTATCCATTTTCTTGTCTTTCATCCTATTGGTCATCAAAACCCTTAATTTCAAAACCCTTGTATTTTTATTTTTTTAGATCTATGGAGATCTAGCAAACGTTTGGGCTTAATAATTTAAACCCACCTCTACATTAGTCACAACATTCCCAATCTAAAGTTTGGTGCACATCCGACTCCATTTACCCCCCCCGATCTAAGGCACTGGGCCTCTCCAAGGGAGGTTGCACTTGTTGGGTAGGTGGCCATTTGCTAGATCCCACATGTGGGTATTGCTAATTCCTCATTGTTTCATTAGTTCTATTTATTTGCAAACCTCCTAGTGCCATTTCACCTTAATTTTGACCTTGTGGACCCCATTTGGACCATTTTCCATATTTTAAGGGTGGGCCCCACTTGGGTACTTTTTCTTTACATTAGATCTATCTAGATCTACTATTCCTAATCCATAAGTGACCTTATCTCACACTTGGTTGAACATTTGTCCTTGCCTTAAGCCTCTTCAACCAAGCCCTAACTCATTGGGTTCACTTATCCATTTTAGATTTAGATCTATTCCTATCTTGATCTTCTACCTTATCATCATCACATTTCCCTAGGAGGTCTTGATTTGGTTCGCTAGCCTTCATTGGTTAATCTAGGGTCTCCCCCTTGGTCTTGCTTAGGCTTGATTAAAGTAAAGAGTGCCTCGGTTAACGTGACACCCAATTGCATTGGGAACCGTGGCATCTCTTGGGTCACCTCTTTAGTTGTCCAACACCTCTACCATAGGATAACCTTTAGGGACAACTACAAGTTGTGTGATAAAATGTCAATGTGATGGTTTTAGGTATCCTAAGGAAGTCTCTGACATACTCAAGGTATGTGGAATCCAATTCCGTGTTCAAGTCCTGCCTAATGCGATACTACTCGCATGGGGTATCAGCTGGAGTTACAGTGATGGCCAACATTGCCCCTTAGTATGTCTAGGATATAGCTTGCGCTTAAAAACCTTCTGTATTCACAACCAATATGAATCCCTAGCCTCAGGTTTACACGTTTGACAATAGTCTTTGTTTATTTTTATAGACGCCGAAATATGTCTTCCATCCCAAACTCACAAGAGTTCAATATGATGTCCCATATGCCATATAAGAATGCCTCATATATCCAATGTTGATTATAAGAAATCTTGCTCAAACATCAATAATAACCATGTCATCAAAATAGAACATCAACCATCTAATCATTGCTGGAACAAGAGTAAAGAAAATTTGCTAAATCTAAGTGCAATATCAACCATAAAATGTATTCACAAATTCATCTTGATTGAAATAGGAACATGATACATCTAATATGATTGGCAACTATTTGTCCAAGTACGAATTAGTGTTTATAGATATGATCAAGATGTGTTATGTGTATTTGTGTTGGCAATAGTGAGCATATAGGTTCAGATCTAACCAAAAGTAAAGATATGGATCTTGCTTGATGAGAGTTACTTGATCTAGAAACTATACAATGCTAGTAATCAAGAGCATTAACACATGTATAAGTGTGACTATATGAAACAGATCCTAACAATAGCAAACATGCAAAAGTAGCTCAATAAAAGAGATGCGTATTAGCCTAGATGAGCCTAAACTTTGCACATGCTAAGATCAGTCACACTGATTATATTGCTGTTTATTAGATGCAGAGATGAAAGTATGGACAACAATTGTAAAAGAAGTTATCTGAATGCTAGAAATATGATTTACATGCAACTAATAAGTTGAAGGCAGTGAGGTAAATCATAGTCTCTTCAAAACTACTAGCTACACAATGTTACAACATTCAAATATAAAGGAAAGACTTGTTGTATAAAGAGTATATCTGCAAAGAGTGTTAGCATAAACAACAAGTTATAAGCATTCACCATATAGTATATACAATGAACCAAAAGACAAGATATTATAACCTTCAGCTTAGTGTGGTTGATTTAGATCTTAGGTTATCCTTCTTGAGTTGATTAAGTGTGTGGTTCCCTTCTTTAACTTGGATTTTATGAACTGAGAATGATGAAAAAGAAGGGGGTGTGAATGCTCTAAAGGAGAAAATTTGTCTCTTATCCAAGTATAATGGTGAAATGAGTAGCAAAGAAAGTGAGAGAGAGAATGGAGGAAAGAGGGGTTTCAAAGACCAAGTGCCTTTACAGAATGGTGAAGGGCTATGGAGTCATAGGTGTTTCATAAAAGCAGCATTGGTAAACAAATGGTTGAAGAGGAGGTTCACAATCTTCAATATATACAATAACCAAGGGTTTTCTTGAATTTGCCTTGCTTCAACTTAATCTAGCTAAATCACCAACACAAGGAAGATCAACAATCGAAATGGTTAATGCTCAATTAGATCAAATTAAAACAAAATGCAAGAATAAAATACTTGATCTATTAGAATGAAGGACAAACAATTCAATTCTTTCAAGAGAAATACCTCATTAAGTCCTAGAAGCAACTAGCAATCCAAGATCCTTTGCTTGCATGAAAAGTAATATATCAAAATGTTACCTTAGTTAAAATAGTAGTTTACCGACATCACCATGAAGTATAGGCCCACAATAGCACAATCACATGAAATACATTACACAAGGATTTCAGAAGAATTAGTTTTTATTCAAGTTCCCCAGACTTTCGACTCCTTCCAAATGAAATTGCCCCTCCTTTTATAAGACAAGGAGTAGCTAATTTGGAAGTGTCAATGAGTGAAGTGATGATCTCAAGAAAATATATCAATGGATGATATTACAATAATTACAATGACGCTTTCATGTATAGGCCAAGTCGCCTTCCTTAGTGGGGTGGATCACTAACTTGGACCATGTCAAGTAGATGAGATGTGATAAGTGGACAACTTGCTAAGGTAGACCATATCAATTAGCTAGTAATCAATGTCAAGTATTGGAGGAATTAACAAGTGGGCACATGCAATGTATCTTCCTCAAGTGAATTTGCCCCTCATAGTGATGCACCCTCTTTAGTCAATTCACCCTTGTTTAGTGGGCCCAAGAGATGCCAAGTAATCATTGAAAGTCAAAGAGGGTTCCACATAGTCTTTGAAGGTGCGTCACCATGCCAAATCATCAAATGAATATCCCTTTATGGCTTAATTAATTAATCAAACCATACATAGGCATTTTTTAGATCAAAACCATAGGAAAAGCTCTAATTAAGTGCCATTAATCCAAAATTGATGAATCCTGAAGGGAAATTGCATGTGATGAGGCCTTGTAATCTTTGAAGATCATAGATACCAAAATCCATGCTCAAGTTACCCTAGAACTGCTCTAGTTGCTCTGCTCCAAATAATTAAATCTAGACATAGGCTTTTTAAATCAAAACTTTGGGAAAAGCCTTAATTAAAGCCTATTAGTTCAGAAATAACATAAACCAAAGAGAAAATGATCCAAAAGACTTCAAAAGCTAAAGTATCTGACAACTGAGAGTGGCACCTATATCAGACCTGTAGTCTGGTCTTGTTGACCAGTCATACTACCCTATTGACCAAGTCAAACTTCTGAAAAAGTCAAACGCGGTCAAATTGTTTAACCAAAAATTAGAACCACTATAGACATTTGAAGAACATATGATGATGTCTTTGAAGCTCTGAAATTTTGAAATGATGTTGTATTACAAGACAAAGTGTAGTGTATACATTCAAATTGATCATAAGTGTGAGTCATCATATGCAAAGTGTTAAGTTTAGCATAAAATTCACAACAAGAGCATAAGTATCACTGAAAGAAACACAATCACAAGATAGACACAGATTTATCCTGGGAAACCCTCATGGGGTAGAAAACCCAACAAAGCTTCCTCATTATAGATTACTAACAATTACAAAGATGTAATCCCCAAACAAGAGCTCCTTCTCCTCCTTCGCCGATCTCTCTCTCTCCTATGCATAAATCACAAGTGAGTGAGTGTGTGTTAAATGAGGAACACACCTCCTCTATTTATACTTTACTTCACTTTACTTTTAATCCTAACTAGGCCGACTTCTCCTAGGAGAGTCTAATAACCCCTAATAACTTAACTAAGGGCCAACCCCACTAGGGAAGTCTAATAACCCTAGTTATAACATCCCGACAGAGGAATAAACATCTCTAGATATATAATAATGTCCCGACGGAGGAATGAAACATCTCCGAATAATAAAGTACAAATATAATATTCGTAGAAGTTACAATATTTCAACACTCCCCTTAACAAGAAGGATATTCTAACAACATCTGCAGGAGCAAGGAGTCATCAACAACATGATACATGATACATCTATAAATCATTGGAAGCTTTCTTCAATCATCATCAATAACTCAAATAGCTACTAGAACATCTTCAATATATTCAATACTGGAACATCAACATCTTTAGTACCGAGTCTTCATCTTCTGTAGCACTTGATCAACTACAACAACATCATCATCTGGATCTCTCGATCAACAACATCATCTGGATCTCTTGATCAACAACATCATCATTTGGATCTCCCAATCAACAACATCATTTGGATCTCTCGATCAACAACATCATCAATATCTACAATACACATGATCCAATTACAGGATGATCAATCCCTCTCACTTTAGGACATAAGTCCAAGGATGATACAATCCTGATCCACTTATGGGATGATCAATCTCGATCACTTTAGGACATAAAGCCAAGGATGATACAATCCTGATCCACTTATGGGATGATCAATCCCTATCAATTTAAGACACCATATCATGGCTAGGGATGATGCAATCCACTCGTTAACTTAGACAAAGTCTAAGGGCCACTTCTTGAAGACACAGGTCTCCGGATCCATTTAGGACTAAAGTCCAGGCATGATACAATCCACTCGTCCACTTAGACAAAGTCTAAGGACCACTTCTCGAAGACACAAGTCTCCGGATCCGTTTAGGACAAAAGTCCAGGGATGATGCAATCCACTCATCTATTTAGACAAAGTCTAAGGACCACTTCTTGAAGACACAGGTGTCCGGATCCATTTAGGACTAAAGTCCAGGGATGATACAATCCACTCGTCAACTTAGACAAAGTCTAAGGACTACTTCTCGAAGACACAGGTCTCCGGATCCATTTAGGACTAAAGTCCAGGGATGATGCAATCCACTCGTCAACTTAGACCAAGTCTAAGGACCACTCATCGACCTTATCGTCGATATCATCGACCTCATCGTCGGTATCATCGACCTTATCGTCGAGACAGGTATCCTCATCATCGACCTCATCGTCGGAACAAGTATCCTCATCATCGATACAAGTATCCTCATCATCGACCTTATCGTCGATCCAAATATCATCATCGACCATATCACTCCCCCTTTCGAGGAGGGTCCTTCTGAACTACACCAAGCTTGTCTCGGAAATACTCGAACTTTACTCGAGACAGAGGTTTGGTTAATACATCAACAACTTGTTCATCAGTACTCACATACTCAAGCTTTATAGCTCCTTTCTGCACCATATCCCGTATATAGAAATATCGGATCTGTATGTGCTTTGACTTATCATGGAACACTGGATTCTCTGTCATCTTGATACAATTATGGTTGTCACACAGGATCACAGTGGAGTCCATCTCTAAGTCAAATAGTCCTGATAACAACTTCCAAAGCCATATGGCTTCACAACTAGCAGAGCAAGCTGCTATATATTCCGCTTCAGCTGTGCTAAGAGCCACACTGGATTGCTTCCTGCTAAACCATGAGATCATAGCAGATCCCCGACAATAACATCCACCCGATGTGCTCTTTCTGTCTGAGACACTTCCAGCCCAATCTGCATCTGTATAACCATACAATCTGAAATCATGATTTCCAAGATAATATAGACCAAAGTCTATTGTACCTTTTAGGTACCTCATCACATGCTTTGTAGCTATCAGGTGAACACGTCTAGGCTCAACTAGATACTGACTCAGGGTGTTCACAACAAAGCATATATCTGGCCCAGTATTCGTCAGATACATCAATGACCCAATAATCTGTCTGTACTGAGTTACATCCACTAATTCTGACGATTCATTAGCTAACAACTTCAAGTTGGTATCCATGGGAGTGGCCATGGCTTTACATTCCAACATATCAAATCTTTTCAAGATTTCCACAGCATACTTTCCCTGGTTGAGAAAGATTCCTTCTGGGCCTTGCCATACTTCCATACCTAGGAAGTAATGCATCAATCCGAGATCTTTCATCTCAAATTCTGTAGCTAGCTTCTTCTTGCTTTCCATCATCTGTTTCTCATTCCCTGTTAGAAAGAGATCATCCACATATAGTAATAGTATGACAGGTTCATCATCCATAACCTTAAGGTAAAGGTAGGGTCAGCTTTACTTTTGGTAAAGCCCAAGCTTGTCAAGAAGCTATCAATTCTCCCATACCAAGCTCTAGGAGTTTGTTTCAATCCATACAGAGCTTTCTTCAACTTGCATACGTGAGTTCTTCTATCTTCAACCTCAAATCCTTGTGGTTGTTCTATGTACACTTCTTCTTCAATTACACCATTCAAGAAGGCTGTCTTCACATCCATCTAGTGTAATCTCCACTTCATCATGGATGCAAGTGCCATGATGGTTCTAGTGGAAGTGTACCTTGCAACTGGTGCAAATGTTTCTTCATAGTCAATTCCCTCTTTTTGAGAGAATACTCTGGCCACAAACCTTGCTTTATACTTTTCAATCCTACCATCCGCAGCATGCTTTATCTTGTATATCCATTTGGAGGATTTACACTCTTGTCTTTTGGTTTGGGATCTACATCCCAAACATCATTCTTCATTATTGACTGGTACTCCTCCGTCATTGCTTCTACCCATTCTTTCTTATGAACTACTTCTTCATAACTGGTAGGTTCTTGATCTACAAGATCACACATCAAAGCCACATAGCTGGAAAATGGCTTTGGTTTCTTGCTTGCTTTAGTGGAGCCTTCTGGAGCTCCATATTTTTCTGCTTCTTGTATAATTTCTCTTGCCCATGCTGGCTTTCTCTTCCGTGATATGTTCATAGGTGGGGGTTCTTGAGGTTCTATCATATCATGGTCTTCTGGTGTTTCCTCTTCAGGAAAGGAAACAACTTTTGTATTTCCAGGAGGTATATCTTCTTCATATACTTCTTCACACTGGCTCTTTCTAGATGTTTTGAGAGCAACTTCTTCATCAAATGTTACATCTCTACTAATTTCCATGTGATGGAATCCTGGGATGTATATTCTGAATGCTTTGGATGCTTCACAATACCCAACAAATATTCCCTTCTTTCCGGAAGGGTCCAACTTAGTTCTCTTCTCTTTGGTATGTGAACATATATAGGGCACCCAAATATCTTGAGGTGGCTTACCTCAGGCTTCTTCCCTGTGAACATTTCTTCTGGAGTCTTGAATCCAAGGGCACTATGAGACAATCTATTTTGGACATAGACTGTCGTCCTTGCTGCTTCAGCCCATAGATGCATAGGAAGATCTTGATCATGTATCATTGTCTTGATTGCTTCCATAATGGTTCTATTCTTTCTTTCCGCAACACCATTTTGTTGAGGATTGTAGGGAGTGGTTAGTTCCCTCTTGATTCCAGCTTCTTTACAAAAGACTTCAAAATCCTTTGAAGTATATTCTCCACCATTATCTGTCCTGAGTGTCTTGATTTTCTTTTCTGAATGATTTTCTATCAAGGCTTTGAATTCCTTGAATTTTTCAAAGACTTCATCTTTTCCTTTTAGGAAATATATCCAAGTCTTTCTTGAATAGTCATCAATAAATGTAAGGTAGTATTCATATCCACTCAAGGATGTGGAGGGCATTGGACCACATACATCTGAATGGATCAATTCCAAAGTACTTTTAGTCTTTGTTTCACTCTTTGGAAATGGATTCTTGATATTCTTCCCTTTTGCACATCCTTTGCAAGTGCCTTCATGATCAACCTTCAAATCTGGTAATCCTGTAACTACTTTGCTCACATAGGGTAGGGCTTTGTAGTTGATGTGAGCAAGCCTTATATGCCATAGCTCACTTGGGCTAGTGGCTTCATGAACAAGGGCTGCTTCTGAATCTCCCTTTAGTTTATATAGCCCTCCTTCTTCTTCACCAATAACAACTGCATCCTCAATTGATTTTCCTTTTGACCACATGAGTACTTGTCCATCTATGAATGCAACCCTATAACCTTTCTTATCTAATGCTGAGATAGAAAGTAGGTTCTTCTTCAATCCTGGTACATATAAAACTTCCTTCATCTTCATGGGGGTTGCAGAATCAAGCTTGTAGCTTGCTTCACCAATTCCCTTGATGGGATATTGATAGTCATCTCCTAATGATACTTTTTGTGGAGAGGATCTTTTCTTCAAGTCTTGACAAGGTTTTCTTTTGTCCCATCATGTGCTTGGAAGCACCACTATCAATAAGCCATGTATCTTCTCCAGGTGTTATGGACCCAGAGAGTGCAGAGAATAAGACATATTCTTCTGCATGTTCTTCTTCTACCTTAGCTCTTTTTCTTTGAGGTCTTTCCTCCTCTTCTTCTTCTTCTTCACTATCATCTTTTGCTAGATGTGCTTCATGTCTTCTGTGGTGTAAACTCTTCTTCTTCTTTGAAAGACAATTTCTAGCAATGTGTCCTATTTTGTGACATTTGAAACATTGGAATGAAGAGTGATCTCTTTCTGGATTGGGTCTTCTCTTCTTTTGAAACCTTTGTGGAGGTTGAGACTCATTGTGGCTTTCCTTCTTGAAGTTAGGTTGACTTCTTCTTCTCTTGGTATGGGTAGCTAATGCTTGATTATCTTCTTTGAGTAGGGATTCTCTATTGGCTACTCTAGCCTCTTCTTGAATGCAATCCTCCCATACAATATCAAACTTCATGCTTTCTTTTCTGGCACAAATGGTTTGGATGAATGAATCCCAAGGTCTAGAGAGACCATTGAGAGCAGTCATGACTAGTTCATCTTCATCAAGGGAGTCCCCAATGGCTTCTAGTTGTTCCTTGAACTGGGAGACCCTTGTGAAGTAATTTTGAATGGATTCTCCTTGACTCATCTTGGTGCTCTTCAATTGAGTTCTCAGGTTCATCTTCCTATTGATGTTCCTTCCTTCATACATTCTGGCTAGGGCATCATACATTTCTTTTGGGGTCTTCTTTGATGACACTTGAGGGATCAAGTGGTCTTTGATAGAATCAACAATGATTCTCTTTGCCCTAATTAGGTCATTCTTGTGCTTCTCTTTAGCTTCATCTTCCGCAGGTTTTGCAACTTCACCTTTGATGTATTGGGCAAGATCATTCTCTTCAAGAATGAGACCAATCCTATATTTCCATGCCCGGAAATTCTCTATGCCTTCTAGCTTATCCTCAAGCTTAGTGCTTGGGGCCATCTTATCCAGGAGGTCACCAAAAATTGAAAATTCTCAAAATGAAAAACTGACCTTACCAGGAGATGTGCTTGACTGAGGTGAGTTGACTGGTACACTTGATTTTTGGAGATTCCAACTTTTCACCCTTCAAATTTGACCTGCGAATTTTGGACCTGCAATGAAATTCTGGCTCGCAGTTTTTCTGGTTTTCTGCAATTTCTGGTCCAAAAGTCAAACTAGGGTTTGTCTTATCCCGGGATTCTACCCACTCAAAAAATTCTATCTAGGGCTCAAAATTTTTCTTTTGAGGAGGAGCATCTAGCCATGCAATCAGATTCCAAAAATTCCAACTTTTGCAGAAACCCTAATTTCTCACCGAAGGAAGAGGAGAGAGATATTCACGTTGTGAAAGATGTCCTATTCAGGCTAGCTCTGACTCCATGTTAAGTTTAGCATAGAATTCACAACAAGAGCATAAGGATCACTGAAAGAAACACAATCACAAGATAAACACAGATTTATCTTGGGAAACCCTCATGGGGTAGAAAACCCAGCAAAGCTTCCTCAATATAGATGACCAACAATTACAAAAATGTAATCCCCAAACAAGAGCTCCTTCTCCTCCTTCGCAGATCTCTCTCTCCCCTATGCGCAAATCACAAGTGATTGTGTGTTAAATGAGGAACATACCTCCTCTATTTATACTTTACTTCACTTGACTACCCTAACTGGGCCGACTTCTCCTAGGAGAGTCTAATAACCCCTAATAACTTAACTCAGGGCCGACCCCACTAGGGAAGTCTAATAACCCTAGTTATAACATCCCGATGGAGGAATAAACATCTTCAGATATATAATAATGTCCCGACGGAGGAATTAAACATCTCCGAATAATAAAGTACAAATAGAATATTCTTAGAAGTTACAATATTTCAACAGCTCATGCAAACATGACTATATACCCCATAAGTCTCTCCACAAGATTCGTGAGATAAATGATTTAGAGCATATCATAACCATAATAACATCTAAGTACTTGCAAGATTTAGTTATCCTTCGGGGTGGATGTGAATGAGTCGACCAATATTAGACAAGTGAAATGATTTTCAATCAACTTAATGACTCAAGATGTGGGGATTAGGGTGCCTTTGTAGTCTTCACCAAAGACCATAGGGATGTGTCTCAGACTCTCAACAAGGGATTGTGTTATGAGATATTCCCCCTTTGACCTTAGCAACAAGACTCCCCTTTTATTCTTTTTTCTTTTCTTTCATCTGCTCCCTTTTCTTCTTGTACTTTGGATGATGAGACCTTAGCCTTGTTTTTTTTACTTAAGGCATATGCAAGTAAGCCTTGCAAGTTTTTCTTTTTCTTTTCTTTTGATTGCTGTAGTTTGCAATTTTCTTGATCCCTCTTGATTTCTTTAAGATTTGGTACTAATTTTTCTTCTTCACCAGCTTTTGGTACAAGATTCTTGGACTGGGAGCTTGTCTTCAACTACCCTTTTTGAGGGATTACAGGGAAATGATTTTCTTGTTTCAGATCTAAAACGAAACATTGCTCAGTGGTAGCTCTTCCTAGTTAATGGCAGATAGCCTTAGGGACTCAATGGTAGCTCTTCCTGGTTAATAGCAGCCAACCTTAGGGAGCATACCTAGACAAATCCTGAATCATTGCGGGATTCACTACAACACAAGTGGGCCTTAGACATAGGAAAAACATGGAGGCACTTGTGGTGAAGAGAATACAAAGGCGAGGATCAAGAGTTCATCAAGTAAATTTAGTAACCATTAGGATGTAGAATCAAAGTGAAATGATGATGGATAATGGAAATGGCCAATTATGAAACCGAAGAAGGGGGAATAATTGTTGCAAAACCAAGGGTCATCTTGGTCCATGGTACATAAATAAATACAATTCTTTACCCATGTTAACCCATGACTGATTCTACTAGCTATACTCGTCAAAACAACCATATGCACAATCATGTAGAAGCAACAAAAAACATCTAGTAGCATCATCATCATAGTAGATCTTTTAGCATGGCACAACATCATAAAATGGCATCATATCATAATCATCACAACACCGATATCATGTGTAACCATCGAAGTCTGGAATGCTGAAGCAAGATGGAAACAAAAATAAGTTCTAGTATGCCCATACAATATTTGTATGTTTTGGTTTCTTGTTTAAAGGTGGCCTATTGGGATTCGATCTCTCCCTGTTTACTTTTGAGGTCGAGAATGTGTGTAGGGCATCATTTGGGGGGTGGAGGGATTCCTACACTTTGTTGTCATGTAACAACTTGAGGGATAAATTCTTCCCTTCCACCAAAGAAACTCTAGTAGAGAAAATATGCATCTTTGAATGGATCTTACTATTCTTTGTTTCAAGGGATTCCATTCATCACAATTGTCTTAATCTGAGATGTCTAGAGCGAGAAGTTTTTCTCCATAGCTATATCAATAGAGCTATAGATTGTTCCTTGGGTACAAGTTTTGAGGTGCTCCAACGGTTTCCTCTTGCGAAATTCATTGGTTTGAGTAGAGTCCTACATGGACCCTCTTGTTTGAACTCAAAACCGCGTCCTCGAACTGCTCAACTACAGTCTATGTAATATCCCAAACTGATATTTTTTCTTTTTTTGTGTTGCACTGTGGTTGTCTAGTAGTCTTATGTCTCAATGGAGTATGAAGTATGCACTGATATCTGCATGCATATCTGTAACCCAGATAAACTGAAATACTATAAAATAGGAGGAATCAATGCATGTACATACCATTATATAGATCGGCTGATGTAGACCAAGATAATCCTAGCATGCGGGAATTGTGCTGAAGGAAGAGGGAGATAAGGTAGGACGTCCTCTAGAAGATAAATGCGCCCTCCTCAAAGCTATGAATGCTCCTCAATAAACAATACTCCGCAGATGGAGCTCCAGATGATGTGTGCTAGGGTTATAGTGCCCTTCTGAAGATGATAGAAGCTGCATGCAGAGTAACTGAAGGCTCCAAGCCCTAAAACGTGTGCCCCTATCTGAGAAAGTCGCCCACATGCAGGAATGACGTCTTCTTGAAGATAGATGTGCTGAGGAATAGCTGGATACTCATGCTAAAGAGCCCTTCTTCCAGGGGAAGGGTAATACCATTGCTCTAAAGAGGATGAGAGTAGCATGCAGAAGATCTAAGCCCTGTAGACTGAATTGCGAATAGGGAGGTCTTTGGACAATGCGCCCATGCAGGAGGACAAACCCCTCAATATCTCATAAATTGGAATACTGCATAAACTGAATGACAATAATACTTGATGATGAAGTAATGTTGAATCTGGATGATCCAACTTGATGGCGACTAGGGCAGATAGATTTCGCTGCTGAAATACACCAGTTAGCTGAGTGCATGCACTCAACCCCAACTTAGCTCGCTGAGCTCTCCAATTTGATTCCACAAATCAATAATCAGATAAGCAGGTCTTCTTTACTAGCTTTACCTTTCTTTAATAACATTCACCTTTCATACCTAACTTTTGACCTAATTAGCTCGAACCTATGGGAATCATATAGGTTAGCGGGATGGTCCTCTGTGCTTAAGCAGAAGAGGAAATTACAGTCTATTTCCCGAGTCCTTGTCATGGCATGCTTGCATCTGCTGAGCCCCCCGACCCCTGTTTGTCAGCCCCTATCGTGGCATTTATTTTGCGTTTCTTCTCGTTTTCGTGTCTTTCTCGTGTTCTTGTTCGCGCTTGTGTCCCTTGCTCCTTGCTCGTGCCCCTGCTCAAGTAGTAGAGAGTCCTCCTGTGAACCCTCGAGCCTTGAGTCCTTTCTCATGCCCATGTTTATGCTCATGCCCATGCCTTGCTTGTGCCCTTGCCTTGCTCGTGTCCATGTCCCTGTTCGCGCCTGTCTCCTTGCTTCTTGTTCACATCCCTACTCGCATCCTTGCCTAGGTAACAGAGAGCCTTGTGACCCCCGGATTCTCAAGTCTTTACTCACGTTGTGGATGAATGTCTTCAACCTATCATAAAAAGATGCAATGTTTCCCATTATAGAGAGAACTATGCCCAAGCATAAGAGAGAGGAATAGCTCTTCTTCTCTTCAACCTCAAACAGTAGGAGAGGTGCACATTTGGTGATGGATACTTCAGAGGAGGACAACATACCCTATTCATATCTAGGTTATAGGGCCATGGGGCCATTAGGAATTTTCACTTGTATCCTCTCCCTAGGCATTGTTTTTAGCTTTTTCTTCTTACTCTTAGAGCTTAGATCTTATAGATTAGTTATGCTTTTTCTTTTTATAGGAGCAGCCTTAGCACTCCCACTTTGTATCAAAACTTTTATACTAAGTAGTCCCATTGACCTATTTTTGATCATTTGTTGGACGTTAATATACTCATCTTATCTTATTTACGCCCTGAATGCATGGGGGGATGGGGATCAACCACCAAAGGTTTTGCATGAAATTGAGGTCTTAGATTCAACCTTAGCTTTTTTGGATTTTTATTTGTGCCTCATCCTCTTTTCTTCGGTATATTTTTCTATCTCTTGCTAGCACTTTTTCACAAGTTTTGATTCCAATCGTCTTCTTCTTTTCATCACTTGGCAGAATCCCAAAAAGATGCTTCCTCACATAGGTGTATGAACTTGTGTTAGTTGTGTTACAACGGGGGCATGAAAATTTAGTGGTTCCACCCCCTTTCCCTCCCTCAAGCTTTGTCACATACTTCCACAAGGGTGTTGGACTCATTTTGGGTTTATTTTCATAATCACTATTAGTTTCATCATCCCCTTCATCTCCCTTCTATTGCTTCCTCTGCATGGTATGGGCCACCACCATACTCTACTTCTTTTTCCTCATCATTGGTATTTTTGTTTCCCATCTATACTGTCATAATGAAAAATGGAAACATAATTATAAATTACATACCCATCATGTTTCTCGAGAATAATCTGAGTAGGAGAAAAGATTTTTCAACATAGAAAACATACATGTTTACAAAATATGGAAAGAGAATAAGCAAGAATGGGCTTAGAGCTTACCTCTTCAGCTCTCCAATAGTGGCTGAATGTAAATATGGCAGCCTTCAATCTCCTCTCCAAGCTCTCACAAATCTGTTCCTCAACAAATAGCAAGAAGTCCACTCAAAACCTTAGCAAAGATGAAAAACTGAGTGATACAATGAGAGAAAATGGAGTGAAAAAGTGTTTTAATCTATCAAGAAACCCTAGTCATGAGTTCTTTTCCCTTACGTTGGGCCTCACAAGCTAAAAACAAAACAAAAAATCACCAACCTCCATGGGAGCCTTTTTTTCTCCCATGGAGCATTGTCCCTGAATCAGGCGAACTCAAGGAGCATTTTTTATGGGTTTGGAGCATTTTGGGAGAATTGCCCCCGAATCGCTTTACATAGAACCAGGGAGTGCTCACAATGGCATAGGAGCATGCACTCAAAAAATGCTCTAGAGCGGGAGAAACCTTCAAGCACACTTCCAAGGGTGCTTTAGGGTTGCTCTTGCTTGAGCACAATTTGGTAGAGGTGGGGGGGGAGCACTCCCATGCAATGTAGAACCTAACTCCTCACCTATTCCATCTTCCAATTTTCATACTCATATATATCTAATGGCGGATAGAGTATACAACATATGTATACAATTGTGACAGTTCTTCTCTTGAATTTTTCTTTTCTTATGTGAGTATTCTCTCATTGTGGTTCTCTCCTGGGTGGGAGAATCTGCAAGAACAGGGAGAACTTCGAGTGATCAAGTGTAAAAGGATGCTGACAACTTGCAAGAATTCTTCCTTGAATCTCTTCCATTTGCAGGTCATTCTGCCACTGGTTCAAGCATTTTAGTTTCAACAGGCACATGGGGCCATACCAAGGCCCCATCTTACACAAAACCGAAGGACTATTTTGTTCTTTGCTAGGAAGGGTGTACTATCAACAGAAATTGAGGACTTTTTCCTCCAAGTAGGGACTTGGGAGGAAAATAATCAGAATTAGGAAAGTGAAAAATACATATTTTGTATAGTTAGGTGAAAGGTACATATTTTGTATTTTAAGTCCTTTTCTAGGAGATATTAGCAAACCTCACCTACCACTCCACCTGGCTGTTACCTACCACTCTACCTAACTCCACATATATGTTTCATCTGCTGACAATAACCACTGGTCTCAAACAGCTGATTTCGGAGGTGCCACCTCCAAGTTGGAAAAAAATGACTAATAATGAATTGAATATCGAGGGCTTGAATATTTTTCCTATTTGACTATTATAATGCCCTGAACCTAGCCTGTAAACATATCCAGTTAGATTTCCTCTGCACTTTGTCTGACTCTAGTTGTATTGTTAAATTGTCATAATTAATTCATATATTCAACAAGGAAAAGTTTATAAGTAACATTTGTGGACGTCTTGCAGGTGGATGAAGATCTTAAGCAGGGTGTTGTTGGTGCTCAACCTATTCCCCCCGAGGACGCTGGACAGGATAAGGTGATTAGTGCACTGGAAGCTAATATATCTGCAATGATCAGTGCTGATCGAAAAATTACAGCCCTGAAACAGCTCCAGGTGATGGATTATTGAAGTTTCTTTTTTGTCCTTTTATCTGCATTCATTTTCTGGATTCTGAACGTAATATAGAGATTGTTGTGTTTTGGTTGTAACTTGTATCACATATCCATGAGAGTTTCACTGTGCTGAGAATGAACATGGCTTTTGTAGGGTCACATATGGAGAACTGGATATTCAAGGAATGAACTACAAGGGGAATTTTTTGAGGATGTGCCAGTAGCACTGTCAAATTGGCACACTGCAGGAATCAAGGTTATCTTCCTTCTTGTTCCTTAAATGGTTCACCTTGTATTTTGACCTCCTGGATTTTCTACACGTGAAGTAACTGTAAAACTAGGAACACATATAGGTTTCTTACAATTCTATTCTCTCATTTGTGTTGTCTATTTATCTGTTTGGCTCTTTAGGGATATTCTTTTGGTTTAAGTTAGAAATGCACTAAACTGTAATATGTATTTGTAATGGACCTAATTGATATACTTGTTATTATTAGTTAGGTTCCGTTACTGATCGAACTAGCGCTTGAGATCAAAGTCCAAGGGTGTTAGCCAAATGGCAACTCAAAAGGGAAGCCATTGTCACCACACTGCCCTCTTCTCACTTTAGATTGGCTCTCCTTTGGTAAAAGTGTTAGTGTTTCATACAATTATAGCATAATAATTCAATTGCATAAAATCAATAGGATCACTAGAAGAAAGACAAAGCACATAAACAAAGAGGATCACTAGGACATGGGACACAGAGGACATGGGAATACGAGTATTCGACATGAACACGGACACAGCGACCACTTACAAATGGAGAAGAAAACCCTTGAACTCAAATTGCTCCAAAACAGAAGAGGATCTCCAAATCCAACCATGACAAATGAGTGAGAGAGTCAACCCTTATATAGGTTGCAACTCAATCTCACTTTACAATAAAAAATTAATAAAACCCTAACTGCCTAGCAAACTCCTAACAACTTTCTAACTTATTTCAAAATCATAAAAGGAATGGTCAAAGCCACAAGTACAAGATACAAAGTCCCCATTTTTTCATGTGGAATAAAATATTCCTTAACTGACTCTCCTAAAACAATAATAAAACCCTAACGGTATGAGCTATTGAACTCCAGAAAGTGTCCAACAACATTAACCACAAGGAAATGGTCCATGAATTGCACAAGGGAGTGGACAAACCCATAATTGAATGGAGCATTGTTATACCTCAAAGTTACAATTTGAGCCCTAGTGTCACATCTTTGTACCATGTGACCTAGCGACATTTCTCCCTAATAATCGTCACACATTATTGGCTCCCTCCTTGGTCTCATCCTATGTCACAAGGTTCGGGTTCGGCGACCTTCAGGTTCGATTCGGGTTCGAATTTTCGGATGAGGTTCGGATGGGGTTCGGCATAGGTTCGTCTATATACATTTTATATATATATATACTTTTTTTTTTCCCTGAAAAAAAAGCGCAATTTCATTTCATCTTTCGAGTACGAAATTACATTGATCATCTGCACTTTGATAGAGTGTCTTAAGAGAGCTGATAGTCATAAACAGTCATAGAACTGGATGTTGTGATACCAGATGTTCCCACCACGTGGGTAATAACATCTATAATACAAAAAAATAGTCAAGTTTGAACCATGGAAAATACAAGTTGTAATTATGATCCGTGGCTTATACTGCCATCGAGGCTGGTAATTAACAAAATTTTATGCCAAAAAATTCCGGCTGAGAAGTTCTTCATTCTATGAACAGTTGGTGGAAGAGGTCCCTGTCCTCCCCATCCACAAATTCTCGAACTTTCCAGAATCCTATCCTTAGAAGCAACCCCTCTTTCGAGGCCCGGTCCGCTTCTGTGTTGTTTTCTCGAAATATATGCCTGCAATTAAAATTTTCAAAGGAGAGTGAGGCATTTTGAATATGTTCCAAAACTGGTGTTATCCTTCGATTGTTGCATAGTTGAGTACCAGCAACCCATTTTATAACATTTAAAGAGTCTCCATAAACAAAAAAATTCCTTAGACCCCGATATAAAGCAAAAGAAAGAAGGTATCTTAGGCTTAAGACTTCCGCCCAGTTGTTGCTCCCCCTCCCAAGTCCCAGAGTCAATACAAAGAAGTGAACATTGGACAGATATAGAAGAGCCCCTCCCCCACATATATCATTTTGACAGGCTCCATCGAAGAAGCCCCAAGGTTGCGAGGAGTCAATAATTAGCGGCTGAATATCTCGTGGAGGAGTGGGAGTTTTAAGATGATGATAAGACAAATAGATCCCACTGCAGTTAATTGCTGTTTGTGCTGGTAAGCCATCCTTATCAGAGAACAATCTTTTATTTCGAGAAAGCCACACTCCCCAAATGACTAATAGAGGTAAAGCCCTGTAAGAGTTGTATCTGGGGTTATGATACCAACGATTCCATGCATCTTCCATCGAAGTCCCTGTCCAATGGAATGCAACCTTTAAAATCCTGGAGACAATATTCCACACTTCCATCATAAATGAGCAGAAAAGGAATAAGTGTTCCACTGTCTCTTCCCATTGACAGCAAAGGTAGCATCGTCCAGGCCCGTGCAGACTTCTTTTCTGGAGGAAGTCCCAGGTCGGAACTCTATTTGCCAAAACACACCACATAAAGATACGTGTTTTATGTGGGCAGTGGAGTCTCCACAGTTTACTCCACCACCATAACGGAACCTGGGGCACACGTTCCTCACTGATCCAGAGATAACCGCCTTTGGGTGTATAGCGGCCCGAGGGGTCACCATCCCAGACCAGCTCATCTTCTTGATTGTTTAAGAAAATATGATCCATTCCAAGGGCCTACAGATATCCTCCCAACTCAATCTCCATATCCTCTCCCAAATCGAAAAAAATAGCTGATCTCCAAACTGGGCTTCCCATCCACATATTTTCCAAATCTGCAAGTTGATAAAGATAGTGAAAACCTTTCAGGTTCAGAGCTGCAACTGTACCATCTGAAAGTAGATGTTGATCATCACATCCAACCCATGGATCCCTCCCAATCCTCACCCTCCGCTCGTTTCCAACATCCCAAACCAAATGCTGTTCAATGATTGGGAAGGAGGTAACAACAACTTTCCAAATGCAAGAACCACCTGTGAATGATTTGTTGGGAGAGCGAATCCAGTCCTCAATTGAGTCCGGCAAAATATATTTGTGAAGCATGACCCGAGCCCAGAAACCACCTGTGTTGATTAATCTCCAACCACATTTTGCAGCCAATGCTGTAGAGAAATGGAAGATATTTTTAAGCCCCCACCCACCACAAGACTTTGGAGCAGCAATACGATCCCACTTTACCCAGGGATTGACATGGGCTTCCTCCTTACCACTCCAGAGGAACCTGAAACAAATCTTCCTAGCCCGATTCAGGATACCCCGGGGCATCCATGCCAACGACATCTAGTAAATAGGGATTGCTTCTAAAACAGATTTTACCAACACCAGTCTGCTAGCTCTCGATAGCTACCTGAAGCTCCAACTTTTCAACCTTTTCTCCAACTTTTCCAGAAGCCAAACCCAATCCTATTTAAGATAATCATTAGGCTTCAAATTGAATCCCAAATATTTTATTCCTTCAGAGAGAGTGAGAAGAGTAAAAGGAAAAAGGCCTGTGTAAGTGTGCAGTTCCTCCTCAGAGAGAAGTGAGGATGTGATGGTGGATTTTTCCGTGTTAATCTCCATTCCAGTTGCCAAAGAGAACAGATCCAGTATCTCCTGCAGAGTTTGAGCATCCCTTCGTGAACCAGAGCAAAAGATAAGAATATCGTCCACAAAGAGTAGATGGGTAAGAAGTACTCCCGGGGCTATCATAATACCATCAAAAAGCCCAGATCTCCTGGCTTCCTTAATAGCTCTGCTAAGGCATTCGACAATGAGCAAAAAAAGAAGAGGGGATAAGGGACAACCTTGATGAAGATCACGTCCGGAGTGAAAAAAGGGGTTGCCGCACCATTAAGCAAAACCGAGAAAGACACTATGGTAATGCAGCTCATAACCCATCGGATAAAGCCAATCTCAAAGCCTAGGTGAGTAAGTAATAGTCGGATGTATAACCAACTCACTTTGTTAAAAGCTTTAGAAAGATCAATTTTTAAAATGGTCCCTTTCATCTTCTTAGTTTTGATGCTGTGAAGACCCTCTTGGGCTATCCCTATAGCTTCATGAATTTGACGCCCATCAAGAAAACCAAATTGTTCCTCAGATATGCGAGTGGAGAGGATAGATTTTAGTCTTTTTGCAATGACCTTAGAGACTATCTTATAAACACAATTACACAAAGAGATAGGCCTGAACTCGTTGAGGGAAGAGGGGGAGTCCACTTTTGGAATAAGAGCTATGAAAGTGGTATTGATGCTAGCAGGGATTCTGCCTTCCTTCCTAGTGTCTTCAACCAGTTGCAGAAGATCCGAGCCAATAATGTCAAAAAGAGCTCGAAAAAATTCAATGGTCCACCCATCCAGTCCCGGACTTTTGTCCTTCTGGAAGCTGCCCAACACCTCTTTGAGTTCATCTCCGGAGATGTGATCCATCAACATCCTGTTATCCTCCTCTTCAACAAAGCGAGGAAACAGCTGAGCTACCCTGATGACCTCTTCAATATTAACTCCATCACTAGCTTTGAATAGGTCTTGAAAATGATGAACTCCAACTCCTGCCATTTCCTCAAAAGTGGAGTGAGCAATGCCCTCCTGATCCTTCAGACTCCAGATAGTATTTGCAGATCTCCTGCCTTTAGCATAAGCATGGAAGAATTTGGAGTTTTCATCCCCACTTTCCAGCCAGATGGCCCTACTCTTCAGTCTCCAAGTCTCTTCGATGGTTTGAAGGATCAGATTCCTTCTTTCTTCCAGTCGAGCAAGTCCGTCCTTTGAGTCCTGGGAAGAGAACCCTCCTCCGGGTTCTAGAGATATGGATGCAATTTCCTCTTCAATTTGCTTCAGGTCCTTCTCATCCTTCAAGCGCTTGTTGGCAGCCCATTGTTTGATCGGTCCTTTCATAGCTTTGATATTTTCAGCGAAATGAAATGCAGCAGAATTGATGTTCCCATGCTGGTAAGGAATCCAAAGAGTTTGAAATAGTTCGATAAATGAGGGTTCCTTCAACCATAATTTATTAAACGTCAGAGGAGCTGGAGGTTTGGCCGGACCAGCCTTTATCTCAAGAAAGATGGGTTCGTGATCGGAGCACCCTCCAGATCCGATCCACTGTCGAAGATAGAAGAAGGATTCCACCAACTGCTTCGAGACTAAGAACCGATCCAGTCTCTTAGCCACGCTATCTGCACCAACCCTCTTGTTCCTCCAAGTAGGTTTCAAGCACACTGGTTCAACATCAACCAAAGTTCCTTCAACCAATTTCCTGGTAAAGAAATCAGTGAGAGGATCCACCTGAGCACGAGGCCCCCACACCTCCACCTGGCCTAAGGAGAAGTTTAGATCTCCTCCAAGAATAACTGAGTCACCCCTAACCAGGTCTCTGACTAGTAAGGACTCCCAAAATGGAGCCCTATCACCATAAGGTCCATAAATGTTAACAACTGTAAATTCTTTATCACAATCCAGAGGTCGACATGACATCCCCAACATAGACTCCATCCCCCAAAGGGAGGAAACCTTCACCTTGTTCTCCCTCCAACCAATACCCAAACCCCCAGAACGTCCCCTAGCATCAGAAGCTTCAAAACACCAGCCCGGGAACCAAACCCTTAACCTTCCCAAAGCCTCATCACCTCCACACATAGTTGCTTGTAACATTAGAATGTCCGGATGTTCGAGCTCAACCATCCGCCGTAATGCTGGTCTTTTGGAGGGACTAGCCAGACCCCGACAGTTATAAGATAGAACCTTCATCCGAGCCCCTCCTGATGGGCTTTCACCGCTCTAAGTGCCCTTTCAATAGAAAGTTGCTTGCCATTGCACAAGTCCGCACTAGCACGAGACTTGGCATGTGAAATGAAAGATTTTCGGCCTCTGACTTTGGTTATCTTTGGCTTATCTTTTCCAATACCCCCCGCAGCCAGCTTGTTCATAGAACGGAGGAAGTAACTAGACTTAGAGGAGTCCGAGGGGGAGGGGGGTTGATGGACATCAGTCTGCGACTCGGGTGGAGTATCCGTGATACAAATAGTGGGAAGTTCCAACAGGAGTGGTTCAATGGGGGATGGAGTGTGCAGAGCACATTCCGGGACAGATGAAGGAGGCAAAAAATGAGGGGAAATGTGTAAATTTCTGAGACCTTCTACCCAATCAAGCCCAGGAAATGAAATGTTCTTAAAAAAGAAATTGAATGAAGGAGAAGAGTATAGGGAAGAGGAGGTACCAGCTGCAAAGTCCATGGAGCGGAGAATCGAGTTCTGTAAATCTTTCGGTGCTGCATCCGGAACAGGAGTGGGCTCGGATTCTTCGACTTCAACCGTGGCTGCAACATCCTGCTCAGTCCCCTCCACATCCAAAGAACCTTCAATACCAGCTTGACCGGAAGGGGTCACCGAGTGTCCCAAAGCAGGAGGTTCAACATTTAAATTAGTCGGGATAAAACAATCATCCGTCTCAAGATTCCTTCTTTTCAAAGAAGGTCCAAATTTCGTGCGAACAGGAAGAGGGCAATCAACGACTGGGTGTCCATACTCATGACGTCGTCTGCACCGGAAAGGCACATTTTCGTAGTCTAGGGTTTGTGGGAAGGTAAACGACCCCCAACACAGGTCCATACCATTAGCCAGCCCATCCCGAACATTTATATTGACCAAAATTCTAGCAACTTTCTGAACTGAAGTCTCCACAAAGGAATAATCTGCATCCAGAAAGGTTCCAAGCAGGTTACCAATCCGCCGGAAGTGCTCCTCAGCCCAATAGTGTAGGGGGAGCCCAGGAAGATGAACCCAAAGAGGGATAGTGTCCATGCGCTCCTTGCTAGCATCAAAAAGTGGGTTCCAAGGTTTGAGCAGGAGGGGCGCCCCAAATAGACTCTAGTGATTCCCTAAAGCCCACTGTGCGTGCTCATCCAGGTTGAAATGGAATGCAAACCATCCTCCCGAAAGTGCCACAATTCTTGGTACATAACCACAGTCAACATGCCAAGCCCCATTGGCCCACTGAATTACTGATTTAAGTGCCACCGCTCTACCATAAATCTTTCCTACCAGCACAGTATGAACCATCGAAATAATATGTTGAAACCCTATGTCTTCCCCTAAGGAATAGTTTGGGGCTTTACTAGAGTTTTTAAGCCACTTTTGTCTGTTCTTTGTTCGCGTACATGGAGCCCACAGAGTCTCCAAAACCTCAGCCGGTTCACATTCCTTCGGGGAAGAGGTCAAGGATGGACTGGAGAATCCTCTATGTTCCGCGGATCCCAGGTTAGCAGCTAGAAACCCTTCGACGCTAGATGCATCAACCACCTTGATATGACGAGGGGGAGAGACGGCCCTGCAACCTAGATCCGATAATCCAACAGGAGGACCTACTGGAGAGGTAATAAAATCAGAAACCCCACCAACTTCAGAGAGCGCCACACTAGGGGAAGACGAGAGAGTAGAGTTTACAGGAATTCCCCAAATGTTGCCCAAAACGACCTCCGTTTCATGAAACACATCAAAACCCAAAACCGGAGATGACAGCGCAGGTTTACCAATCGCCGTAGGGGGACTTCCACCTTGTGCATGAAGAATACCAAGGAGCGAATGTTCAATCTTCCAGGGACGATCCTTCCCAAAACCACCAAGGAGTCCGGCACCAGACTCGCCCCCAAAGCAGCCAGGTGGCGACCTCCAGATATCACAAGGGTGGATAAAATCACACTCGTAGTCGACTTCGTCAATCGGCTCCATAGTTAACAGTAACCCTAAAAAAGAAAAAATGGTAAAAAAAGATTAACCCATTAACCTCTTACCATAAACCGCCTAGATCTGTGTAAACCTTCTGACAGCGACCTGAGTACGGCTGCTCTGCCGACTGCAGAGCCCAGGCCTTGACCTCATCCCATACGGCTTCCACCTCCCAAGTTTACCTGTAATTGGTCATTCAAAAACATTGTTTTAAATAAAAATAAAAATAAAAATGGTATATATATATATTATGAATTATAACATAAAGCATTTAAAAATAAATAGCAATGAACCTCTAAAGATCGAGAAGTTGCTTAATCATGATAAGATCCGATCATCAATGCTCTTAAAATAAAAAATACAATAGAATTCCAAATTTCAAACAGAAAACAAAAAAAATGAAATTTAAAACAAACAAAAGACAAGAAAAAAAACAAATTTAATACACAGAAAACCCCCAAAAAATGAAATTTAAAAAACAAACATAAACAAAAAAAATGAAATTTAAAAAAATAAACTATTAATGTATAATGTATTGCATACCTCAAAAGTTAAATTTAAAAAACTAACAAAAAACAAAAAAAATGAAATTTAAAATCTATTAATGTATAATCTAATACATACCTTGGTCCGTGGATGGAATTGGCCGCCCGCGCAGTGGAGAGAAGCCAACAGCCGAACCTTGGCTCGCAGGCTTAGGGCTATAGGCTGCAGCAATGTAGACGTCGGACAGGTCACGAACCCACGACAGTCTGTAGATAAGTGAGCAGTCACGCAGTGTAGTGTGCACTGAGTCTGGAGCGCCGAGCACACAGCAGACTGGTGGAGTCTGGAGCACCGAAAACGTAGCAGATCGGTGGGCCGTAGCTTGAGTCTGGAGTACGCAGGATTTTAGGTCGAGCTTCCTTGGAGTTTAGTCAGGGAGTGTCCGTCGAAATCGAAAACGTGAGAAAAAAGCCCACAAAAAAGTTAAAAAACAGCCAAAAAAACTCGTTTGAGGTTCGATTCGTTCAAGTTTGGCGAACTTGATAGCCGAACCAAACCGCCTTCAAGTTTGGCATCAGGTTCGCCGAACCTGAACGGATTTTTTTAATTTTTTCAGGTTAGCCGAATTCCGAACCTGGAGGGTTTAGGTTCGGCGAACCCTATGACTTAGGTCTCATCTTGACACCCAGGAGCAAAATCCATTGAATGTCAAGACATGACCTTATCTGCCACGTGTCACAACAGCTGATCCTATCTGCATAGATTTTCACGCTCTGCACATTTGTTGGGTAGCGAAAATTAGGGTTTTTCGCGTTTTGCACTTTCCTTGGGGTGCGAAAATCGAGAGGATTTTTCGCGTTATGTTCAGACCTAGGGGCACAAAAATCCCATTTTAGCCTCTTGCCATGGATCATGGATCTCATCCTTCGAGAGATTTTCTTGGGATTATCAGTCCTGATTCGATCCCAACCCCCTCTCCCTGTTTAGTTTGGCTGATCCACTAAACACTCATTAGATCCACCTTACTCTCATTATGGTTAACCCTTTCCAAGAACTATGAAAGAGAGGCCTTCCATGAGCCAAGGGGGGACTACTTGGGGCATCCAACCTATGATCTTGAGACTTTTGCAGAGATAGCTAGAGGAGGAACTTGGAGCTGAAAGTTGGCTTGGACATCAAACAACCATTGTAAGCATTCTCAAGTTTCCAATAAAGATAACTTGTCTTGTTTCCCAATTTGTGTATGTTGATTATGATTCAATTACATGATTTGTATCTAGCTAGATTTAAATTCTAACTTGTAATTCAAGGTACTTGGAGAATTGTATATGCTTGTATCTTGTCTGATCTTAACAGGTTCATCGTGAGGACTTCGAGATCTGGACTACAAGCGGGACGAACATCAAAGTGAAAGGTTAGTCATTTTCTCTCATATTCTCCAATACTGAAATCTTGAAATGCTTGTTTGATTTAGGATTCAAGGTAGCATTTGTTTTACTTTTGTCTTAGATTAGAGTCAATCTATCCTGCTTTAACCTAAGAGGGCTTCTTTCTATCCGTGGAAGAAATCTCTACAACAAAAACTGGAAAGACCAGGACAATCTTTAAGAAGGTGATCCCCCCTGCAAAGCCTGCGAGGGAACTTGGGTTTCCGAGGTGTATGACTAGAAAGAGCATCATTAGGATTAAATGTTTGATGCATGGTCTCTTTTTTATTCTTCTTCTTCTTAACCTTCCTTTTCTTCTTCTTCTTATCCTCCTGATTACTGGCACTACTGCTTTTATCAGGCGAGGAAGAAGAAATGGAAGGAGATACATCCACTGAAGAAGACGAAGGATTAATTTGGGATTGATGCTCTCGTGATGGAGAGTTAACATTTGAAGCATTAGGTGCATTCGGAATCACCGGATTGGAGAATAACCATACTGGTAACCCTATAGACAATCTGGGAAGATTCAAAGTAGCAATAAAGGGAGGACCAATATCTCCGAATGGAGGGAAAGCAAAAGGTACTCCTTGAAAAGGGGTCTCTTGATTGGTAGTCCCAGAAGAGTTTTCCATGTCTAAACTCTATAAGAACCTCTAAATTACCACACAAATCAAACTCTACTCAAATCTAAAAGCAATGAGAAGTCTGTGAAAGGGGTGGATAAATAAGCCAGATTCTAACAGGATTATCAAATTGTCACAACTCGCGATATACTGTAGGGTCTAATAGTTATACTCGGCCCAATATTTCAGAGCACTAACCAGGGAGGATTGGGACCGTACCCCCGACTGTATAACTCGACTACCTATCAGTACGTGCATAGTAATCTCCCCGAGTGCTGTTCTCGGTGTATTGCAACAATAAGACGGCCAATAGGTTTACTCGGATAGTTCCAGGATGCTAAAGGGGTCTCCCGATATACGCAAGGTACGTGGGAGCTCAAATCCGTAGTAGTGCTGTTTAATGCACAACCGTACGAAAGGGGCCTTCCGATACACCCTTGAGTACGTGAAGTACCTTTCTATATACCCGAAGGTACGTGAAAGGCCGTTCGATATACCAACGAGTACGTGGAAGAACCACAAAGACCTCAGAATGCAGTGCAGGCAAATAACGACAGCTCCTACGCTTTAAGACGCCGGAACACATCTCTAACCTATCCCTCAAGTTGCTAAAAGTTTTTAACTTAAACTAGCGCTTGATTTTATCTTATGCGGTTAAGTGGATGCATGACATGTAGAATTGTAAAGTAAACAAAATGCACCACTAATCTAAATGAAATGCAAATCCTTCATTTTTCAATGAAAGCTAGCTAAAGAAAGAGTAAGAGGTTCTTTTTCCCAAATGTACAACCCAATGCAAATGCAATTTTATCTTTTTAATGAATGATAACCAATCATATAAAACCGAACCCAAACTATTCTAAAGTGACAAAAAGAGATCTTTCTATCAATAATAAAAGTAAAAATTCTAAATTGTTTCCTATTTTTTTACACTTAAAAAAGACACATCCAATTTATGGGAAAGAAAGATTCAGTACACGCTTCCAATCAAATGCAATGCAAAGAAAAACATCCAATATATTTTTGTAACTCAAATGCACAAGAACATGAAACAATCTTTTCTTCTTCTCATGAATGTAAGACCAAGAATGTCAAATGGTCAAACCAATACAAGAAGGAGATTTATGTTTTTCAAGCTTGTAAATATGGCAAAGAGAGACAAAAATAAGCTTTTATTTGAACAAATATGGAAACAAAGAATCGATCTACTCCAATAACCAATAAATAGATAAAGATGCAAAGGAAACAAAGTGCAAAACCCAAAAATGACTTCAAAAGACAAGGATGTCCCAAGTTTTTTTCAAAGTCAATCAAAGTAATCCAAACGGCACAAAAGATCCCAAAAGGCTGAAAAAACCTTAATATGGGTCAAAGGGACTGTAGAATACACGATCCTTGGCCCCGCCGGCCATGAGGGGGAATTTGTTTTTTCAATTTTGATGTTTATTTTAATCAAATCTAATGCAAAAAATTCAAAAAAATGCAAACAAACATGCACTCAAACTGTGGATGCAAGAGCACTTACAGCTCCTAACAGACAACAAGAGGTCAGGAAAATAACCTTGAACCAGCAGAACAAGGCAAACCACAGCAAAAAGCTCCCAAAAAAAACCAAAAACAGAGGATTTTCGCACCTGTACAGACTAACACAGAGCGAAAAAATGGGATTTTCGCGCTCTGGAACACTGTAGGGTATAACAAGCATTTGACCCTTTAGATCATGGCACAAGTGACAATGTCAAATAACGATATAAAAAATTAAAGTAGCTTTGACCAAGCCATTCAACTCCAACGACTTCATAAAGACCCCTCCCCCCTCCCCTCTTATGTATCCATGAACCAAACCATCCTCAAAAAGGGGACACTAGTTCCACGAGTCTCCATATGTCATCAACATTTTCTTAAATGTGAGGGCCCATGGAAAACCAAGAGATCAGCTGTCTTTTGATGGCTCAAGATGGCTTCTTTCAAGATGCTCAATTCAGCTTTCATTTTTTTGTTTCAATCCGGACTCATGTGATATAGAGAATATTGGCGATGGTGGATGGTTGGTTTGGTATTGATTCGCATTACGTGTGTAATTCCGAGGAAGCAGAAGGCTCAGGTTTCATGCTGTTCCTGTGTTTGTTGATGCCTATGGCGAATATACATACAGTCCAGCAAGTCAATTTTGACTGAATATGGTTATTAGGACACATCGAATCAGGTGGGCATATTGATCAAAATAGATATGGTGGTGACTTATGATCGTTTGTGTACCAATAGCTATGACAAAGATGGATTTAATTGTTCCCTTTCAGCGTGTAGGTGTTACAGCATGAAGCAGATCATGTAGAAGGCATGCAATAGATCCTTCGTCCAAAGGTGGACCTGTTTCAAGCAAATCCAAAACAGAGCCACTAGCCATGAATAATTTGTTTGATGAAGGTATGAGCCATAATATTCTGCGATATAAGGAGATCGACATTGAGAAAGGACTGGAATTTTCCTTCGGATGTCTTCAATCTTATCCTCCGCTTCATCGAGGTCAATAACTTTAATGGCAATCTCCTTGTTCTGCTGGAAATGTCTGTTCCATGCTGCACTCCACTCCTTGTTACAAAGATGACTGGAACAAAGAAATTGCTTGCTGTTTGATCACCAACGATACCGTACAATACATATTTATCGGCAAAATGTCTGCAACAGTGTGCTTTGCTTTTCCAAATGTAGCCTCATCCTTCTCACAGTAATTTTTTTATAGATTGATCTCAAGAGACTGTACCTTACAGCACTTTCGTCAAACTCTACCTCCAGGCATCCTTCATAATCATCTGCTTCCAAAACAAAGTAAAGACTGTGGCATGCAGTTGCATTTCCATCATTAAGGAAATGTTGAACCAGATTTCTAGTATTAGTATTTATTATAGCAGTGACATCATCTCCCAAGCTGCATATCAACCAGCTTCATAAGAGACCAAGCATCCAATTTTGTTTCATGATCCTTACCTCAATTACTGTATCTTATGTTCAAACTTGACAGAGGGAAACTCTGTATCATATTTAATCATGGCTTCTGGTAACTTTAAGCATACATTTTCCAATCTGCCTGCCTCAGATTCATTGCATGAGAAGCTCAAGGTTTCCTGAAAAGGTACAGAGAAGTATACCTGACAACCAAAACGCCCCCAATCTGCTGAAATCCGGAAGAGGTAGAATCGCCGAAACTACAATTTCGGTTGTTCAAATCGTGATTTCGACCATTTCAAAATCAGGGATTTAGTCTAGGATGAGTAACTGTGATTACTGAAATTGCAAATTTGGGTAAATGCAATTTACAGGCACAATTTTAACTGGAATTATGAAAAAAAACGCCTGAATAACGGGGTGTTTTAGTTGCTCTTCATCCCACACGAAATGGTACTCTGTGCTTGCCATCCTCAGAGTCCTCAAAAAGGATTCTCGTGATGCCATGTTTGCTTTCTGTTCTGTAGTAGAAGATTGGGACAGTGTCCTCTGTGCATCTTGCTGAGAAAACGTGCTCACAGAATCTGTCCTGACACCTAAGTATTCTGCCTGTTACATTATTACCCTAGACTCAAGTCTCAAGAGTCAAAACCATGCCAACCAGCTACTCACCAAAGTCCAAACTGTCGATCTAAACAGATTTAATGGATGAAGGTCATTTTCCAGAAGTTTTGTTAAATGGCAGTTTAGGTCTGTGTTTACAAGAAATAGGAAGTCTTCTTCTTTGTTGGTTGCCACATGCTTGGTAAAACAACTCATGCTGATAACGCCCATCTACACAAGCACAAGCATATTTTCTCAGATTGCAAAGATCTAAGGAATTACAGGGCAGAATCCTGTAGATAAGCCTGCTATACAATTCTGTCTTCTGATATTTGCCAAGATGCCTGGAAACGACCTGCAGACAACTTATAATTACTGGTTTTGAGGTGCTTTGTCAGCTGGTTTGATCAAACCCTGACAGGGCTGTTGTGACAATCTTTGGTGTCTGTCTCAAATCTCAAACAGTTTCAGACTGCTACTCATATCCATGTCCATGCCCAGAATGTCTCTGGAAATCTATGTGAACACCCTATACAAATAGGGGGGTAACAAGCTCTTCTCTAGCACGAGGAGGGCTTCCCTAAGGTAATTTCAGATCCAAGGTAATAGAACATCATGAGTAAGGGGAAATAGCAAGGTGATCTCCCCAACAATGATCAATCACGAGAAAAGTGCCTCCATCAAGCTGAAAAGGTACATGATATACCATTGAAGCAACCTTCACCAATGGTATAAACATAACATATCCATGCTGATAATAGTGAAAGGGCATGGCAAACTGATTGTTCAAAGTCGTTTTCCATGAATACCACATACCCTCAAGTGGCCAGGGTCGGTAGCACCAAGGAAAACATGCACACCATGATAATGTCCATGATCTGTAAACTGGTCCATAGGTGTCATCCCGCCAAGTGTCATAAAAGATGGTCCTCTGACACCCCATGCAAAATATGGTGTACCAAGAAGAATTCAAGAATCTTTGATGCATGCAAATGTACAAAAATGAAATTGTCACCCTTTCATCACGTTTAGCAGGAGCATGGCATGGGTTTCAAAGGGACAAGGCCAAGTGTAAGTCCTGGGCAGTTTTGGCGGAATAGATACCCTCGAACCTAGCACCTAAGCTGAAGAAAGTCTACTCTTTGTGGTGCAGCCACTGGGGGCATGTTTCTTGAAGCATTTCCCCAAAAATGGCCTACAGATTTGGTCTACATTGTAGGAGCTGTTATTGAGCTGATGAAAAAGGGCGAAGTGTCACCATTAATGTTACCATAGATATGAGAAGTATTCAAGAATCTTTGCATGTGATTGTACAAAAATGAAATCGTCACCCTTTGATCACCTTCTATAGGTGTGGCATTGTGATAGGCCATTTATGTCATAACCGCACTCCAGTTGAACTGCAGACCAAGTTGAATAGACTGCAAGGCGCTTCTCTGTTTAGCAGGAGCATTGTTCGTACAAAAGAAATTGTATGCATAGCTTTTCCATGCAACCGTTTTTGCAAGAAGAAAAATTATTGGATTCTAATGCAGGAAACTGATTGATCCTTATTGGCCTGCATATGTAACATTGCTAAAAGTCTTGGTTCTGCAAGGCAGGAGTGCAAGAGTTTGACCTGGACTTGGCAAAAGTCAGCAGCAGACATTGTTCGAAAGGATGGTTTTTCTTTCCCTTTTTCACTTTTATATTTGATGCTGGCAAGGTATTCCATCTGCCTGTGAATTGGACTCATCAGGCAATGAATAACCCGTGAGTTACTCATGGGTCTCACTTGCTACTGCTGATTTTGACTCACTAGCAGAGAATTAGACTTGGGACAGAGTTATCTTGGAAGCAAGGGAGAGTTGAGTTTGACCTGGGAGTACTCAGAAGACTAGGTGTCTTTTCAACTATGTTATGTAACTTAGCCTTTGCCATGTTGACCTCATATATATTTAATTTCCATCCAGCATAAAGCTAACTATGAAGTTGTTTGCCCTTTATTTTATATCTGGTATAGATGTTGTGAATATGTGGGAAAAATGCACTATTGATGTTTAATTGAAGCATTGAGTCTTCTTCATATGCCACTGCAGAAGCCAGAAAAACTAGCTCTTGAATTTCAAGATGTCCAAGTTAAAGACCATTCAGCAAGAGTTGAAAAATGACCAAGAAGGAGCTATGGAACCACATGTCAATATTCTAAATCATATTAGAATGAATTCTCACTTGTTCATGATACACCTCACTTTTTTATAACATTGGGTTTACACTCTGCAGGTCTATATTTACTCAAGTGGAAGTAGGGAGGCTCAACGGCTAATTTTTGGATATACCAAGTATGGAGACTTGAGGAAATATCTATGCGGGTTCTTTGACACCACTATTGGGTAGGAAGACACGTATAGCTATTCTCCTTGGTCCAAACATCTAAGAAAACAGTTATATGCATGACTAAGAAGTGTTTTCCAATAAAAAGTGGAAGTCTGTATATTTCCAGAAACAATCTTGTAAATGGCTTATTCTTACTCAAAAGTGTCATATTGATTGTTTTGTTATTTATAGAAACAAAAGAGAATCACGCAGTTACTCTGAGATATGCCAATCACTTGGTGTAGATGAGGCATCCCAAGTTCTATTTGTAACAGATGTACTGCAGGAAGCTATTGCTGCCAAAGAAGCTGGTAAGTTTCCTACCTTTATGATCCATCCCACCTGCATGTTTCTGGCGTGAACTGTTTGTATTGTTTCTTGCAGATGTGCAGCAATGGTACAAATAGCAGAATGATAGACTGCTAATTTATATTTTCTACTATTTTGATGTCAGGCAAAGTATCAGAATTTTGTTGTTAATTGGATTTTGATTTTGAAATGTATCAAGACCATCATAAAGAAAAATAACAGACCAAAAATTATTTATGTATTCAGAGAAGAATAATATCTCTGACAAGTATGTAAAAATCCATGGAATAAAACAAAATATGATTTATAAATATAGTTCAAAGTTGGGCAAAAAACGAACATTTCCAAATTAATGCCAGGGATTAAGGACTTGGACACAAGCAATAGAGCTTCAGAACCCATGACATTTTCCATTGAACTCATCCATCCCCAATCCTAGATGATTGGATGGTATTTTTGTTAGAAAGCACACTAACTATCCATCCAATCGTGGTTCATGAACAAAGGTTCTTTTGCTCTTCTCCCAAATGCTTCCAGAAACGATAGTGCTTTTAGACAAGATCAGACATGCATTTTCTATAAACAGTTTCTTTCCATAGACTAGTGTCATATCCATAATATCAAATATCCTCTTACATTGAAAATTACTTCTCTCTCGTGCATTCTGACACATGAATGCTGGTGCTTTATATTTGCTCAAGAATCTGGCACTTTTATAGTCTGTTACTTTTACCTATATCCCATAAATTTTACATATCTTTACATTAGTGCAATGTTAATATTTATTTATTGCTTGACACCACATTAGATAATGGCAGGAAAGGTGTCCACAAGATTTGAACGTTCCACTCCTTTAGTGCACACTTCTTTACATTGCAATAATCTTTTCATTTTTGCATATCCCATGATCGAAGGCATTCTTAATTACATCTCAATTTCTAAGAATTGAGATTTTTTTGATCTACTCAATCTTTTTATTTTCGTTGGAAGTGGTTCTTGAAATATGCCCCATGGGGCTGCACCACTCAATATGTATTATGGACATACTTTGGCTCAGGTGCCAAGTCTAAGTGATATCTATTCAGCTAATGTCACCCAAGACTTGCACCTAACCTCATCCCTTTTGACCATGCCATTCAGGTGTGCTTGATCACACCAAGAATGGAACCTTGATGGATGGCTTAGCAATCTGTCAACCTCATTAGTGAACTAAGGCCCCATTGTCAACTCAACATTGTTTAAACAAATGAAGTTGTACCATATGCTTTTTTCCTATCGTCCGTGGTTAGTCTTGTCAATTAGGCTAGGGAAGGTAGATACTCTTGGGCTTATAGATAGAGATGTGTCAACAACCACCCAAAATGCTAGCGAGTTATGGTCCAACTTACACTGTCAACCCATTTTTGGGTTAGTTCTGATTCCCCATGCCATATATTGATAAAATGATAAGGTCAATCTAGCTCTTTTCTATTGCATGACATTTTAGTCAGTACAGCAAAGCCAAAGTTCACCCATTATAACACCTAGCAAGGACTGTTATTTTTTAGTTGTTAGGTACTCATATTCATATTTTTGGTCTACAATAATGTCTGAATCCTATGGGATTTGAATTTTGGACAACTTCAATGTGAAGATAATTTTGGTCCAGCATCAATGTCCTCTACAGACATGGGACCTTAGATTGATGCTGGTTTAGACTACACCGTTACAACTTTTGGATCTCATACAACCTAGAGATGAACAGTGAACTACATATTGATTTACAGAGAAGAGCATATTAAGAGGCAAAACAACTTGCACCAGTAGTTCTACTTCTACCTTTGAATGCAAATGACACAAAACCCTATCTTGGTGGTTACAAATATGCATTTGGATATTTGTATCTGGGGTAAATTGTGAGGTGCAACATGTAGTCATGTCCTTCAAGGCACTGTTCATGCTATGTATTGATATTCAACATGATGTTTAATAATTATGTATTTGCTTGTTTTAAACATATAAGCTCGCAACTTAATTAGTGATGTTTATATCTATAATGATCTACAAACATCTGAAGGCTCACTATTGTCCAGGGTCTCAAACACCACCTTTCACAAGAAATTAGAATTTCATTAGTTCATTGTGCCATCAGTTGACCATAAAAATATATCCTGGAAGGGCAAGGCAGAATCAACTAGAAGCCTGCTCTTGGACTTGTTCAGTCATCCATAACAATTGAGCAACCCTTCTCTGACCAGCCTCTTTGCCTTGGCTCCAATGCTTTCTTAATTTATATTTCCTTCTCAAGAAGGGGTGTATGGAGTTTTTTGTATCCCAAGGTCTTGTAACCTCTAGGCCCACCACCGTTCCTATAGAGCCATATTTTTCTTAAAAGTGCAAATGGGGTAGCAAAGGACATTTTTTTTGCAATGATGCATCCCATGCCCAACCACTATTTTAATACTTTTATCTATCTATGCCATGCAGTGTACTACATGCACCATTTGCTCAATGAAGAAGAGTGGGCCATGTGGAATGAGATTCAATAAGCATAGAAAAATTTGGCTACAAGAAATTCAACTTAGTCCTACTATCAATATCAAATAAAGAAGTAATGGAAGGCATTATTGCTCTTTTTAGATGCTTAAAATTGTTGGTTGTAATTTGAGATGGTAACTCACCTCCATGAGCTGAAGATGTAGATTGAGCATTCCCCAACAGCTGATTGGGAAGTAGGAGCACCATCAGTTGAGGGTTTCATGTTTTGTGATTTCTCCATCAACTTAGATTCATCCTGGGTCTGGTTGCATATGATGATATGTCTACTCTGTAAACTCTTAATCCAACAAGTCTTCATTTGCATGTCTACTTTTTAAAATTTTTTCGTACAGTTTTGTCGAATACCCACAATAAGGTTCAAGGTCCTTTGTTTCAGACATTATAGGAAGTAGATTATTTCAGGGAAGGAATGGATGGCAAGACTGTAAAATCCTGTGCTTGAATTAGAACACATGTTTTCTTTGAGTAACAAATAACAATTCATTGTTTACTAAATAAATGATACAGTTCCCATGAATCTAATGGCGTGTGCTCTGTTAGCGATGTTATCACTTGAAACCGTCTGGTTCCAAGGTAGTTGGAAATAATAAATTGTCACCATGTACTCTTTCCCTGCACTTCGTGTTAGTGCTTACTACCAGAGGGGGGGGCATCCCTATATGACTTTAGGAGTCAAATTATGACGCAATAAACCGTCAGTAACAGTCAAATCAAAATTGTAGCTCACTGCCCTAACAAATCTGTGCATAAAGTTGAAAAAACAGCAAGTGATAAATGATATGAGAACAGGATAAATGCACAAAAAAGATGCAATGTTTGTCTATGACTGAAAGGACAAAACCTAGTGCAATTATGTTATGAAAAAGGTGCCAAGAAAGCAGCAAAACAGAATTTACAGCACGCTGTAAATTACTGTTTAGAGGCTGAAAATGGCATTAACCTATGCAAAAAATTAATATGAAGTTGGGAATGCAACCTAATGCAACTATAATGATGAAAACACGCTTTTTAATGCAGAAATGACTGTGTCTATGAAATTAAAGGTTGTTTTGTATGTATTTATGAGTATTTTCTTAAAATAATTTTTAGGTGCATAGAAACTGAGAAAAGCATAAAGTTTAGTTTTTCTCTACTTTTGCGATAAAAGTGAAATTACAGCAACCTAATCTTGCTGAATTATATCTGAAGGGGAATTAAAATGACCTAGATGCCTACTTGGATATGCCTAAGATGCATATTATCCAATGTTTTGATTGGGAAAATTCATTGTAAACGAGAAACCAAGAGCATAGAATTAAGTAAATGAATTCCTTGAAATGGAGTCAAAGAGATAAGAAGAGAAAGTGAATTGCTTAGAAGATAATCTGAGGCCTATTCACTCAAACCCTGTCAAGTTTCACAAAGAACCTGTAGTAGTCGCCAAGAAAATTCAAATTGTCTTTATTATCAAAAGTTGTAGAATGAACAAAGTTCTAACAAGTTTGGAAAGCAATATTTAGAAGGTACAAATTGACTCCGCTAAATGGGACGGTGCTAGTAACGACCCAACAGAACCAATCACTATCATAGATACTCCACGCTAGCAATCAATCTCAATATCTCTAAGAAGAAGAAGCAAAGGAGAAGGGGAAGAAGAAAGCATGACCTTAAGTGCTCAAGATCTCACACAATGAAGTCAACCCTCTCTTCCTTTGCTTCATTCAATGGTGCAATTGTTGCCATTTTGTGTTTGCAAACTAGTCCAATTGCTGTAGGTGGGTGTATGTGGATTGTGTAGTGGGATTTATCTCACGCAGTATTTTTGTTGATGTATTTGTAACTTTGGAAGATATTCACTTTTATATTGTATTTGTACTTTATTGTATCCCCAACGGAGATGTATTATTCCTCCGATTGGAAGTGTCATCAGTTGTACTTGCAAGTGTCGCAAGTTATATTGTAAGTGTCGTAACTTATACTTGATGGGTTATTAGACCACCTTGATGGGGTCGGCCCTGTATGAGTCATGTGGGTTAAAGGGTTATTAGACCACCCTAGTCGGGGTCGGCCCAGTCAACTTTATGTTAAGTGGTTAAGTTGGGGCTGACCTAGTTAGAGTTAAAAGACAAGTGAAGTAGTGTATAAATAGAGAGTGTGTCTCTCTCATTTCATACATTCTCTCATGCACTCACTTACTCATTACGCATAAGTGAGAGAGAGACAAGTTCGCACAAGTGGAGGAGGAGAAGTTGTTGGAGTCTATCTCTTTGTTTTGGGGTTTTGTACTATTGCTTATTCTATCTCTGAGGAGGTTGCGGGGTTTTTCACCTTCTTGGTTTTCCCCAGTGAAATGCTTTGTGTCCATTGTCTTTTGTGATTGTTATGCTGTGCTTGTTATTCTCTTAGTGATCCTAGATAATATTGAATGAAATTATCGAAAAATTAATATGGTATCAGAGCCGTGCTAAGAAGAAGACACTGTGCAGCTGTGGCGGAAGCTAGGGCTTCTTAATTTTTGGGTTTCTCTCCTCAGATCATCAAAGGAAGGAGGCTAGGATGACTCTCCTTGGAAGGGCACATCTTTCTGTCGAGGCATAATTCAATTATGAGAACTTTCAGTTTTTGGCCCGTCACTGCTGCAGGAAATTAGGGTTTTGGAGAAAGTTGGAATTTTTGGAATCCGAGACCATGGCTGGATGCCCCTCAAGAAAATCGAATTTTAGAGCACAAGATCAAACTTTTTGGTTGGGTAGAACCCCGAGCATTATCAAACCCTAGTTCGGGATTTTGTCAAGAAGATCCGGAAGTTTCAAAGGCAATTTTGAGGGGTCAAATTTTGTAGATTTCAAAATTGAAGTATACCAGCCTGATCAGCTCAACAAGGTGCATCTTTCCATCCAATCAGAAGTTTGAAATTCAAAGTTTGAATTTTTAGGGTTTCTCTGTCAAACCCTAGCCAGCTCCAAATCCAGTCTCAACAAATCAAAGTGGATTGGGTTAATCCTAAAAGAAAATCATTTGGACACCTACATAAGTGAAGAAGTTTCAGTTCCAGAGGGAGATGAGGCTAAGGCCTTACAAAAGAAGACTACAAGCAATCCTGACAAGTATGACTTGAGGAGATACAGGTATGTGTCGAAATTTGTTTCATTTATCTGATGATTAAGTTCATGATATGTTTGTCTTCATATTATTGAGGTTAGTACAATCTTGATTAATTTTAGATTGTCTAATCACCTTAGTAAAAGTATGGATGCATGTGAATGATAGAAGACATTCATTGATTAGGGTTATGACACTTATGATTGTACTAATGCACTATGGTGTTGTATGAGGATGATGTTGTCTGCTAACATGAAAGGTACATCAAGAAAGACAAATCAAGTTCTAGATCGAGAACATATGACCATGGTGACTTGAAGACAAAGACTCATCTATAGCCATTGATCACATAGAAGCTATACTTACGAGGTATGTATAATTTGGTCCTACAATGCTTAACTTGTGATATATGCAGGTTACTAGGACAAACTCTCTAAAACATTGAAGAGAACAAAGAAGACATTAAATGGGTATGTTAAACAACATGATAATCCATGTATGTTTTCCTATATCAAGTTAGAATCCTACCTTGTGTGAGGATCTCATATAAGTATACTTTCGTATGATTGATAATGATTATTCATGAAGTTATAGGTTTGAACAATCATGGGTTTATGCATATTATGCTTCTTAGTTTGATTAATGATATAACAAACTCGAAGAGTTCAATGGTCGAATAAGAATATGCATGAAACCTTGAATACTAACGCTTGTGATAAATCACCTGTGTATGAAATGATCATGACCATACATATTGAGAATCATAATGTTTTTGATAGTATTGAGATTATACTAATGCATGTATGCTTATGTATGAGATCTTGAGGATGAAACAATGATGAAGCTAGGGCACACTTAAGCATGCATAGTGGTCCAGGATGGATATAAGTTCAAAGACAGATAATCCAGGAAGCAAAGATCAAGAGGGAGCACACTCCAGTAGTTCCTGCATGGAAGCAAAGCTCAAGAGGGAGTCCGCCCAACAACCAAACAAAGATAAGTATTTGAATTGTCATTTCTTGTATATGATTACTTAAATGATGTTGTTCAGTCATGTATATACTTATGCATTTTAGAAAAGTTGCATTAATGAACAAGATACTACTATATACAAGTAATGGGCAAGTGGCCTATGGTACTGTACAACATTCCATTGCTACTTATCTAGAATGAAACCTCTTTGCTGACATGTTGGAGTAGTGCACACTCCTAACAATGTTTTGGTAGAGATGGAAGTCATCTAGAAAGTTACCGTATGAATACGAGATATGGATGCATGTTGTATTGAAGCATTGGCTAAGATAATTGCATGACTGTATGACATATGTCTTTATGTGTAAGAATTTGTTTTGAAATCTATGAGATGTTACTAATCATGCAATTGAACTTGTCTTGTAGGAAAGACCGTGTACCATCACCTACAAGAGAGACTTGTTTCGGAGAACAAGCAACAACATTTGTTCCCGTTACGAAGTTCAAGAAAACTACATATTGAAGATATTGAAGAATCTGAAGTTCCCAGGATCAAGGATGCAGTAATGGAAAGATGCCATGATCGAGGAATACCAATCTATCATGAAGAATGATGTTTGGGATGTGGTCCCAAGACCAGAAGGGAAGTCTGTTGTGACTTCCAAGTAGATATACAAGATCAAGCATGCTGCAGATAGTAGCATAGAGAAATACAAGGCAAGTGATGAAGTTGAAGATACACCAGATGGATGTCAAGACAACTTTCTTGAATGGTCTAGTCGAAGAGGAAGTGGAATAGCCACTCGGTTTTGAGACACATGACAAGGATTCATATGTGTGCAGATTGAAGAAAGCCTTGTATGGCTTTGAAGCAAGCACGTAGGACATGGTACGGCAGGATAGACAACTTCCTGTCCAGTTTGGGATTTACCAAGAGTAAAGCAGATTCCAACCTTTACTACAAGGTTGAGGAAGGCAATCCAGTGATACTCCTATTTTATGTGGATGACCTGTTTGTGACAGGTGAGGATAGATTGATTGCCGACACGAAGAGGAAGCTTGCTGCCGAATTCGAGATGAAGGACTTGGGAATGATGCATTACTTTCTAGGTATGGAGGTGTGGCAGAGTGCAGATGGAATCTTCCTTGGACAAGGAAAGTATGCAGTAGAGATCCTGAAGCAGTTCGAGATGATGGACTGCAAGGCCATGGCCACACCTATGGCATCGAACCTGAAGCTATTGAGTGATGCTTCATCAGAGTCGGTTGATGCCACGATGTATCGTCAGATGATTGGGTACATCAGGGTCCTAGTTAGGTACATTAGGGTCCTTGATGTACCTGACCAGATTTTTGCTTTGCAGTGAACACCTTGAGCCAGCTTCTGACAGACATGTACACCTGATTGTTGTAAAGCATATTCTAAGGTACTTGAAGGGTACGATTGATTATGGGCTCCAGTATGATGCGAATCAAAAGTTTAACTTGGAGGGTTATGTTAATTCAGATTGGGCAGACAGTGCTGCAGATAGGAAGAGCACTTCAGGGTGCTTCTTCAGTATGGGATCAGGGGTGATCCCTTGGTTTAGTAGAAAGCAGTCCTGCGTGGCATTGAGTACAACCGAAGCTAAATATGTAGCAGCTTGTTCAACTTGTGGTGCAGCAGTGTGGCTTCGCAAGATGTTGATAGGATTGTTCGATCCCATCCCTAGTGGTATCCCATCCGAGATGGTAGAGGAGACGGACAACTAAAGAGGTGACCCAAGAGATGCCATGGTTCCCAATGCAAGGTGGGAGTCACGTCAACCGAGGCACTCTTCGCTTTAGATCAAGATGAATCAAGACCAAGGGGGAGACCCTATAACCAATCAAGGATGATTGGGCCCAAACAAAGGTTCCTAGGGATATGTAAATGACAAGTTACGGAAACCAATGCAAGGTTGAGTGGACCTAGAAGTTAAAGTATGTTTGAAGGAGGCTTGAGGAATGACTAGTATTTCAACCAATGGATGATTTTGGCCACATGATAAAGTAGGATGACAAGATCTAGTACCATGAAATACACATGTGGGACCCACTTCCTTAGGATATGGAAATGGCCCAAATGGGACCCACAAGGTGGAGTTAAGGGTGAAAAAGGTACTAAGGGGTATGTAATAAGTAGATCTATGGATCTAAGTTGAAATTAGGGATACCCACATATGGGATCTAGTAGTTGACACACATCCCAAGGAGTGTGAATTGCCCTAGGTGGACTAGTGCCTTGATGGATGGGTTAATTGAGTCAAAAGATATGTCAAAATGTAGATCGGGACACCTAGGATACAAATCAAGTGGGCTAGTTGAGGTGTGATGGGTGGATCTTATTAGATCTAATATTTCACTAAGTGACCCAAGTGGACAACTTTCCCCAAAACAAGGAATGATACCCCCAAGGCAGAACTTCACAAAGTGAGACACTAGGTAAGGGTTTCAAGATATACTCTATCCAAATCAAGTGGGATCACAACTCCCCATGTCCTAAAAGTGGGCAAACTAAATCAACCAAGGAGTGCGACTTTGCCCAAGGAGGGCTAAAAGCATGACAAGGTGTGTCAAATCAAGTCCAATGGCCACCAAATTGTAGATCCAAGTAGTTTAGGCATGTATCCATGTGGATCTTGAAAATCAAGGGCATCCAATGGCTAGATCTCCATAGATCTGAGATTTAAAATGCCTCACCAAATTGACCCAAGTGGGGCACAACCCTCAAAATGAGGAATGGGGCCCACAAGGCAGAAATCAACAAGGTGAAGCACTAGGGGTAGGTTATCAAGTGAGGAGAGTGTGAATCAAGTGGTATCTCACTACCCATGTGCTAGATCTAACCAAACTAGCTTCTCCCAAGGGGTGCGATTTGCCTCAAGAGGGCTATTTTGCCTTGAAAAGTGTGCCAAATGAAACCCAATCACCACCAAACTATAGATCCGAATTGCCGTGGATACTATAGAGGTGGGTTTTTAATATCTTTTCAAAAGCAAGGCTAGATCCAAGTAGATCTAAGAAAAACAAAAATGAGGGTTTTGATTTTAATGTAATTTTGACCAATGGGGTGGATAGTGAGTGGAATCAATACGTACCTTGTAGATCTTACCTCAAAGGCTTGTGGCCTCTTAGCACATAGAAAATTCTTTGCCCTAGTTACAATTCCAAGTTTGATCCAAGTGTCTTCAACCAATAGCATCCAAACCCTAGGAGGAAATATGTCTCATGAAAACCTGCAAATCAAACTACATGACAAGCTCACCCATAGCTTAAATGACAAGCTCACCCATTGGACATGGTCTAACTGCTAGCTAAGGATGAAGGCTAGGAACAAGGCTGGGCAAAGGGGGTGACTTGTCTAAACTCAACTAAAAGACACTTTGGATTGGGAGAAGAGGGGAAGCTACAAACTCTGTGCTGGACAAAATAACACGGGGGATGGTTGTGCCTCACAAATGGATAAGCTGTTTAGAGAGTGTTTATTCAACTTAGGCATCATGTCTACAATCAAGTTGATCCAAGTTCGTTAGGATCATTCAATTTCATTTCATGTCCTTTTGGCCTACATAACCCTTCAGATCTCAGGTGTGCTGATAAGCACAACTAATTGTAGCTTGCATCCAGGGCATGTTTTACATATATAAGGTCAACAAGTGTTTAGATATAACTTTTAAGAACCATTGCTTTTTGGACCTTTCTTATACTCTTCGAGAAGTATTTTTAGCAGTTCATCGCTCTTGCTCTTTTTAGTTTCCATGGGCGAATTTACATAAGTTTCCATAAGTAGTACATGAGCTTTCAGTTTTAGCCAACAACATCTCAAGTGACTAAGGGGAGTTCGTACCAGTGCCAAACATCGGGACAACCGACTAGAATGATTTAGGCCTACAATCCAACTTACCAAAGGCAAGTTCTGTCACCAACTCAGAGCCGAGACACTAAACATACAGGGATGCGGTCCAAACACAGAGGTAGAAAAAGGGGAAGTCCTCAGTACCATAAAGTCAAGTAAGACAAGTCGAGGTTTTAAAGTCAAATAAGGAAAGTCATGTATGGATGAAGTCAAGTGAAGGTGGAGCCTAGCTAGCAGACAACTGGTGTCAAGAAAGACCATATCTAGTGTGAAGTGGTAAACCAGTGAGTTTTGTCAAACAACCTAAATGTGCAAGTAAAAATTCATTTTATACAGTTTGCCACATCATGAATTATATACCAAACCAATGCTATGAACAAGACTAAAGCAACAAGATAATAATCCACAGTCAATGATAAAACATCCATGGGTCATACAATATCATCACAAGAATAATCATAATATATTATCTGAAACACTGCTGCAATACAACTCTAGGCATTGAACTGAAACTACATGGGATAAAGGGTTCACATCAGTTATCAAATCTGAACTCTCAAGGCTCAGCTTTGACACAAGGTCTAACATTAGTCTGAATAATACACTGCTATGATCATGAGTGATCTCAAAATATACAATCATCATAGCCAAGTTCTGAATAATGGAAGCTCTGGAATGTGTACATATCTGCTATGCAAGAATAGTAGCCCTGCTACTATGGTGTGATAACATCTGGCTCCAGCTGGGACAAGTGCTCTAAGGGAGAGCGCGCTTGAGAACATCAGAATCTCTGGTCTCGATCTACTTTGCATGAATCTTCAATCCAGCACTGCACCATCCTTGCTTTTAGCTTTTATTTTGCACATGTACCTACACTCACAAACACTAGAATACCTCATGGAGCATGTATGGGAAAAATATAAAATAAAACTGAAACTAAAATCTACTCTAAAGCACAATCTGAAATGCATTTTTAAAACTAACATGGCATATATCATTTATTCATCATTCGTTAATTCTTTATTCTTGTGCAGGAGGAAAAAGGAAATTCTTCAGTAAGGCATACTCAACTCAGCTTGCACAGGCAGCCAAAAATAAACAGTAAAACTAAACATTGTTTAATGCATGCAGGAGAAGAGACAAACTTAGGAAGTAGCAGGGCTCAACTTAATCAGCAAAAACAAGCAGACACTCAAAGAAGAAAAGAAAAAAAGGGCAATACAAAGCACACAGAAAAAGAAAAAGCACACAAATCCTACTGCTCAAGTGAGCTTATTCAGAGGACTACCTATTCTAAACAGGAAAGGCAAGGCAAAGGCAAAGGAAAGTCAAGGATGATAATCCCTTAACTCCCTCTGGTTGATAGGGAGTAAGATACGTCGATCAGTCCCAGTAGTGAGGAAACACATCTCATCAATACAACCTTCAATAGTGAGTGGTCCAACCCAAAAGTCACCAGATTTCCTGGATCGCATGTAAAATAGTTCATTAGGCATAATGACCCTATCACCGATTTCAAACCTTCGGCGATTTACAGATTGAGGGATGGCTTCAATAACACGTTTAGGAATAGGTTGGATGTCAGAATTGCATTGAGGTTGAGGTATTACTATGCTTGAATTCCTATCAGGAGGAATTGCATCAAACTTGGGAGATCCACCGTCTAAAGGTACATCTACCCTACCAATCAAGATCTCTCTAACTATTCTCCTAGGAGGACTCTCTACTCTTGGTTCTTCAACTTATGGGTGAATGATATACTTTGGAGTTTCCCGCGCAATCCAAAAGTCTCTATCAACATCCTCATCTTCTTTCGCATGGACTAGAGGTGGTAGGTTTTGGTTCTCAATACTTCTGCTACTACCTTCCCCAGATGGGATAGGAATGGTCATAGTTTCTAAAGCTGCTAGATCATCAATGGGAAGGGATAAATGACTAGGAACCGAGCTAGGGACATTCTGAGTTCCCGTGTCTAAAGATGTTGGTGAAGAAGTAGGAGTGTGAAATGAGTCTGTGGAGTTCATACTTTCTTCACTGATAGGTAATTCAACAGGAAAAAGGAAACTGGGATAAGGTGGAAGCAGACTTGGCTCGACAGGCTCTTCCTGAAAAATAGCTAGATTATTCAAAGAAGAATCCTCCCTAGGGGCATCATGGATCAAGGCATGTTCTTGCCAACTCATGGAGTTGTCATTAACTTGCCTCAAAACCCCATCCTCCAAGGACAAATGCGATAAATGATCAGGAACATCTGAAAAATGGTGATTAGTTGGTTGTTCATCATTCCCTTCAGAAGAGGGAAGATGTGTTTCTTCATTGTTATTTGCCCAAGGAGTGATGTGAGGCAAGCCTTGTCTTCCTCTTTCTGTGTTAAGGTTAACTAGGAATAACCACTCATGTACTGTCCTAGGTATGTCCTCACCCCTTCTAATTTGATCAAAGTTAACCTCAGAAGTATTTAGTTGAGTAGTGGGCTCATGTTGTTCAATGTGTGGCCCTACACCACTAGGTTGGTTCAGAGTCCTAAATTCTTCCGACACTTCACCTCGAAGTGACTCAAGGTTTGTTTCTCTAACAGTAATAGCTCTTTCCCTTTCTTCCTCAGAAGAACTATCATCTCCAAATGAACTCCAAATGTTTTCTTTCTGGACTAGAATCCTCATTGTGGCCACCCATGGCCATGAAGATACCTTCAGGTAATAACTCACCCTCACCAAAGGTGTTCCTTACACCATCCTCATAACTCTCAAGATGACCATCATAAATGGTTCCCGATATACCCTAACCAATGACCCATCAGAGTTGGGGATAGTAGCATATGATAAGTCCATCTGAAGATGTCCCCCTGACCCAGCAGACCACTTCCTACAAAGAAGCATTCCATAGGCTGGAGGGAGATCTATGACTACTATGTCCATTAGCATGGATATGTCGGGGCATGAAAACAGGTCAGTTCTTAAGTTTTTAATCAAGCCAAAAACTTGAACTGGTCTAGAGTCAATCCCACAAACGTTTCCATAAGGCCTAGTGATTTTTAATCCCATGGATTCCATGACTTGCAAGGGCATCACATTCATGGAGGCACCAGAATCCAACATACAATTATGAAGAAGGGTATCACCAATGCGAAGTGTAAGATAAAAAGGTTGGTGACCACCATTCTTCCTCTCATATAAGGTAGTTTGGATGTTAATGGGAGGGTCCTCCTCTGTTGATTAGGTTGTCATTGATGCCAACAATGTCTGGTCATTGATGCCAACAGTTAAGTCTTGGTGCCCCTTATGGATCCCCTGAGGGTTAGTGTTTGGTTTGTGGTTGTCAGTGTCTAAGGAGACCTTTTGATCTTGTCCAACCCAAGTTTGAAGCCCTTGGAGCCCTTGGGACAATGACAAAAGCCCTGAACACCCTGTAGAGTGTTTAAGTACCCCAAAGATGTTTTGCGTTTCCCCAATTGTTTCTTTGTTTCCCTAGTACCACAACTTATGCCCCAGTACGCTACAAAAGTGTTGAAGAAGTTGCAAGAGTCCAAATGAACCTTTCAGTGGTCATTTGTGTTTATTGAGGTCATGGTAGCCCAGGAGAAGGTCTAGCAACCCCACAGGTGATGTCATGATGGATCTTGACCCTTGTAGGTCTCCTGGTGTGGTTGAGGTGGCTGAAGAAGCCTATGAAGCCCCTTGCTTGATGAAGAAGCCCTGAAGAAGTCCTTGGACCCACATTTGATGGCTTAATGGTCCTTGTCCCCTTAAAGGTGATGATGTGGTCATTAATGACTTGATGAAGACTTGGAACCCTTGATGAAGATCTTGATGCCCGTGTATCCCTTGTTGGGGTCATGGAACCCTTGGAGATGGTCATTATGCATGAGAAGGTCTGGCACCCACATAAATGGCGGCATGATGACCCTTGGACACTATATGATCATTGATGGTGCATTTGGAAATGATTTGGGTCTTGGAATCCATACATATGGTGGTTTGTAAGCCCATGATTGTTGGATCCTTTGATATGATAGAATCCTTGGTCATGATTCCCTCATTACTTGGCGACGGAGTCCTATGTGATGGGCTTGAAGTCCATGGAAAGTATCTTGTTTAAATATTATATGATATCCTTGAAAGAGTCCTTGAAACCCTTGCATGCGGTGCCTTGGGTCTTGAACCATGGTGATGTATGGTCCTATTTGTGGTTATATGGCTATTGGGATGTAGATGGAGGTAGATCCCACGGACGTGCCTTGATATGTTGAAGAAGACTTTGAAACTCTTGTAGTTAGTGGTATGGTCTTTGGCACCCTCATGTGTGGGGTCTTTGACGTCCTGGACACATTGAATAATTTAAGGGTATTAGACCAAGAATTTGCAAATAAACCCATCATAGGGAGATAGTCCTCGTCAAGCCATTTCCATTGATATGTGGAGCATCTTCTAACTCCTTATGGTTGAAGAGATATGAATTTTTGAAGTTGGTGTACCCCACCTTTTTGGGTGAGCCGACCTAACAAAAGAAAATTTAATTATTTGTAATTTTGAATTGCATGTCGGCCCTGTTTGAGGTAATAAATTTCCTCCACGACCTATATAAATAGAATATCAAACATTTCATTTGCTCATCAATTGGAATTTCGCAACTCTTGGAGAAAAGTGCGAAATTTTGTGGAGGAGAAATTTTTGGGCATCTTTACTAAAATTGGCATAACTTTCTCATACGGAATCGGAATTACAAAATTCTTGGCTCGTTGGAAAGCTTGTTACGAGGGCTATGTGATGACATGATCTAGATTTTATTTTGGTTTGTCTATTGTTTCTTGACCTTATGATCTTCAAAAAGGTATGGCTAATGCTTCTGGGTTTCTCTTGTAATGGCACATGTCTCTCATGGATAGAGTTCATCTTTGATATTAGTATGTGAGCCTATATATTGGTATATATATTTGAAGTCATTATGGAGGATATGATGATGATGTTGCATACCTTTATGCTATGATATTATACACTTTATGATGATAATGCATGTGATAATGATGTACACTCTATGAAGTTGATGCACTCCTATACAATATGATGTACATGCATACCATAGTGTGATGATGCTCTCCTATGCATTATGATCTATACTTGATGTTGATGTGCTAAAGAAGTTTACGCAGTCATGTTCTATATATGCTCAACTTACATATGATATGATCAGTGATGTTTACACAGTGACATGCTCAGTGTATGTTGATGTGCTAAAGAAGTTTACACAGTCATGTTCTAGATATGCTCAACTTATATATGATATGATCAATGATGTTTACACAGTGACATGCTCAGTGTATGTTGATGTGCTAAAGAAGTTTACACAGTCATGTTCTAGATATGCTCAACTTACATATGATATGATCAGTGATGTTTACATAGTGACATGCTCAGTGTATGTTGATGTGCTAGTGATGTTTACACTGCTGTATGCTCAGTAAAGTGCGATGGTACACAGGATTATGTATGCTCAGTGGTGTATGTAGTGATATATAGAAACAATGATACAATGATGACATTGATGAAATGATGAACGGTGGTATTGAGCAGTGAGTACATTGATTCAGGCTACATGAGCAGATTCCTTAACTCAGATTGGCTGAGTTGTATGAATAGTTGGTTTGACTCAGGTGGACTAAGTCTAGTATACCGTTGGTTAAACTGAGATTTACTAATTCGAATGACGTGAACAGCAGATTGATTGGTACAGACAAATTGATTACTTAGTTGATGAGCAGTGTGGCACAATTGTGATGAGCAGTGGTCAGTTGATGTGGTTGTGCAATATAGTACAGATTGAGCAGTGTGATACAGTTGATGTGCAGTAGTCAGCAGTGGTCAGCAGTGACAGTGGTTGTGCAGTGTGATACAGATTGAGCAGTGTGATACAGTTGATGTGAAGTGGTCAGCAGTGGTCAGTAGTGACAGTGGTTGTGCAGTGTGATACAGATTGTGCAGTGTGGTACAGATTGTGCAGTGTGGTACAGGTGTTGGATAGCCGGTCCACAGGATCAGTGCAGTAGTTAAGTATCTATCTTCATTTCAGGGTGGTAGGACAGGGCAAAGAAATATCGGGAGCTAAGGCTTCCTTCAGGTTGTAGCCTGTAAACCAGGGGGTTGTAGCCTCTTTCCAGTTGTAGCTGGAGAATTGAAGTCTTTGTAACAAAGGGGGTTGTTGCCTCCTTCCAGTTGTTGCTGGTAAATTATTATTATAAAGGATTCTGTGGTTTTTCCCCCAGGACTTGGGTTTCCACGTAAAAATCTTGTGTACTGTGTTTTGCTATGCTTCCTATGTAATGATGATATGTGATGATGAGCTGTAATTGTTAATAATGCTGATGATATAATGATAATGTGGTAATACATTAATGAATGATGTATTGAAGAAGCAGTTGATGATTGTTAAAGTTGAAAAAGTAATAAAAAGCTATACACACTGTTCACCCCCCCCTCTCAGTGTGCTCGGTGTGTCCAACATCCTCTTCATCAACTGTGGCACTAGATGCTGAGTTTTGAAAAAATGAACCTTCTGTTAAATTTTTAGAATTTACTTCAATCTGATCTAGGATCTTAACTGAGAGAACAACATGTGCAGCACATCTACAGCATATCAATCATGGACACAATAATGCAAGCACACAAGAGACACAGAGTTTACTTGAGGAAAACCATAAAGGTGAAAAACCCCAATAACTTCCTCAGAGATAGATAGAGCAATGATACAACCAGAATACAAGAGATAGTCTTCTCCTAGCAGCACAGCCTCCTCCTCCACAAGTGCGCCACTCTCCCAAGTGTGAGTGAGAGAATAGAATGTGTAAAATGAGAGAGACACACTCTCTATTTATACACTAACTTGACTTGACCTTTACTCAACTAGGTCGGCCTCAACTTAACCACTTAACATAATGCTGACTGGGCCGACCCCCACTAGGGTGGTCTAATAACCCTTTGACCCACATGGCCGACCCCCAATAGGGTGGTCTAATAACCCTTTGACCCACATGACTTATATAGGGCTGACCCCAACAAGGTGGTCTAATAACCCATCAAGTATAAGTTGCGATACTTACAATATAAATCACAACACTTCCGTATAGAGGAATAATAACATCTCTATAGGAATACAATATACATATATGTGAAATACATTCCAAACTTACAAATACATAAACACTCCCTCTTAACTAAGAAGGTATTTCTCGACATAGGTCTTCTAGCACAACTCATCTTCTCTGGATCATCGTCACTGGATAATCGTCATCGAGTCATCATCATCGTCACTGTTGCTGCTATCTCAATCAATCTCTGAATCTACTCGTCATAGGAAGTTCTACAGAGCCAGTCCTTTTTCATACTGGATGTAGGCCCACCACCTACAGGTCTTCGTCATCACTGGCCATACTGTGGAATCCTCAGGACTTATTACGTGCGTCACAAAACCTCGAAAGAGCATCCCAGGCTGTTACGAGCACACGGCTCTACCTATAGGATCTCCCAGGGCCATATTATATGTGACCTCACCACAAAACCTCGCAAGACCATCCCAGGCTGTTACGAGCACACAGCTCTACCTATAGGATCTCCCAGGGACAGATTATATGTTGTCACCACAAAACCTCGCAAGAGCATCCCAGGTTGTTACGAGCACACAACTCTACATATAGGATCTCCCAAAGACATTATATGTGGTCATGGAAAAACCTCGCAAGAGCATCCCAGGACTTATTACGGGCACACAGCCCAACCTATCAGATCTCCTAGGGACATATTATATGCTATAGGACAAAACCTCGAAAGAGCATCTACCAGATATCCCAGGGCCAGATTATATGCCATAGGAAAAACCTCGAAAGACTATCTGCAGATCTCTTAGGGCCAAATTATATGTCCTCCCAGAGCAAAACCTCGAAAGAGCATTTTCCAGATTTCCCAGGGCCAAATTATATGCTCATCTGCACAACCTGATCCATGGCCATAGAGTATCAACCTGATACTCACCATACATCATCCTGACGTACACATGATCATCCTGATCATCATCACTGCAACATCCTGCTGCATGTTATCTGGAGCAACATCCTAAAACTCGTCATCCATGATCATCCTGATCATACAATGCATCTACCTGATGCATACCAAGTATCTACCTGATACATATCATCATACATGATCCACCTGATCATACAGTGTATCCACCTGATGCAAATACAAATACATGATATATATCACCATACATTATCCACCTGATCATACAATGCATCTACCTAATGCATACCAAGTATCTACTTGATAGATATCATCATAAATGATCCACCTGATCATACAGTGTATCCACCTGATCAAATACAAATACATGATATATATCACCATACATGATCCACCTGATCATACAATGCATCTACCTGATGCATACCAAGTATCTACCTGATACATATCATCATACATGATCCACCTGATCATACAGTGTATCTACCTGATACAAATACAAATACATGATACATATCACCATACATGATCCACCTGATCATACAATGTATCCACCCGATACATATACAGATACATGGTCCAAGCATCCAACATGATGCATATACAAAATACATACAAATGATCCAACCGATCATATCCAGCATCCAACATGATGCGTACATACATATACATATAAATGATCCAACTGATCATATCCAACATCCAACATGATGCGTACATATATAAATGATCCAACTGATCATATCCAGCATCCAACATGATGCATATACAGAGCAGTAACTGGAGCATCATCCTAATGCTCATCATCCAACGCTTACATCCACAGCCATGTGAAGTATCCTCCTTCCAACATGCTTGGAATGGCTTCTGCAAATGTGTCCATCACTTCTTCCTCGAAGTGTCATCAATCTGAAGAACACCAAGCCTCTCCCTGAAGTACTCGAACTTCACCCTGGCTAGTGGCTTCATCAGCACATCTGCAATCTGCTCGTCTGTCACAATGTACAGGAGCTTCATAGCTCCTCTCTGCACCATATCCCTGATATAGTGATATTTGATCTCTATGTGTTTCGACTTGTCATGAAACACTGGGTTCTCGGACAACTTCACACAACTCTAGTTATCACAAAAGATACCAGTAGCATCCAACGGGAGATCAAATAACTCAGGCAGTAGCTTCCGTAGCCATACTGCCTCACAACTAGCTGAACAGGCTGCAACATACTCCGCCTTAGCTGTACTCAGTGCTACGTAGGACTGCTTCTTGCTCAACCAAGAGATCACACCTGATCCCATACTGAAGCAGCACCCAGATGTGCTCTTCCTATCTGCAGCACTGCTAGCCTAATCTGAATCAACATAACCCTGCAAGTTAAACTTTTGATTCGCTTCATACTTGAGCCCATAATCCACTGTACCCTTCAGGTACCTCAGAACATGCTTTACAGCAACCAGGTGAACACTCCTCGGATCCGTCAGGAACTGGCTCAATGTGTTCACCGCAAAGCAAATATTTGGTCTCGTGTTCGTCAGGTACATCAAGGACCCAATCATCTGACGATACATAGAGACATCAACCGGCTCAGATGAAGCATCACAAAGAAGCTTCAGATTCGATGCCATAGGTGTGGCCATGGCCTTGCAATCCATCATCCTGAACCTCTTCAGGATCTCTACTGCAAGTGCATACTTCCCTTGTCCAAGGAAGATTCCATCTGCACTCTGCCACACCTCCATGCCAAAAACAAATAGTTCATCATACCCAAATTCTTCATCTCGAACTCGGCAGCAAGCTTCCGCTGCGTGTCGGCAATCAATCTATCTTCACCTGTAACAAACAGGTTATCCGCATACAAAAGTAGTATCACTGGATTAACTTCCTCAACCTTGTAGTAAAGGTTGGAATCCGCTTTACTCTTGGTAAAGCCCAAACTGGATAGAAAGCTGTCTATCCTACCGCACACATATATGACTACACCATTCAAGAACGCTGTCTTGAAATCCATCTGGTGTATCTTCTATTTCATCACTTTTATATTTCTCTATGCTGCCATCTGCAGCATGCTTGATCTGACAGTTCCATTTGGAAGTCACAACAGACTTCCCTTCAACTCTTGGGACCGCATCCCAAACATCATTCTTCATGATTGACGGATCATGGCATTCTTCCCGTATCCTGGGAACTTCAATATCTTCAATAGATAATTTTGTTGCTTGAACAAATGTTGTAGTCCTTCTTTTGTAGGTGAAGGTATACGGTCTTTTCTACAAAACAAGTTAAATTGCATGATTAGAAACATCTCATAATTTTCAGACAAATTCTTACACATAAATAAATATGTCATACAGTCATGCAATTATCTTAGCCAATGCTTCAATACAACATTTATCCATGTTCCACAACTTTCTAGATGACTTCTAGTCTCTACCAGAACATTGTTAAGAGTTTGCACTACTCCCATCATGTCAGCAAAGAGGTTTCATTCTAGATAAGTAGCACTGGAATGTTGTACAGTGCCATAGGCCACTTACCCAACACATGCATATTAGTAGTATACTGTTCATTAATGCAATCATTCTAATATGCACAATACATATCCTAAGTCTAGGAATATGAGCATATACATCATTGAATAATTTTATTTAAACAAACAAATATGCAAGAAATGATAATTAAAAATACTTGTCGTTGTTTGGTTGCTGGGTGGACTCCCTCTGAGTCTTTGCTTCCTTGCAGGAGCTGCTGAAGTAGCTTCTTCTACACCTTTCTGTTGTGGAATGTAGAAAGATGGTCAACTCCCTCTAAATATCTGCATCCTTGCAGAAACTACTGAAGTGTGCTCCTTTGCTTTCTTGTAGGAACAACTGGAGTGTGCTCCCTCTTGATCTTTGCTTCCTGGATTACCTGTCCTTGAACTTACATCCATCCTTAATCACTATGCATGCTTATTAGAATCATCATTGTGTTATCCTTGAGGTCTCATACATAATCACACATTTATTAGTATAATCTTAATACTGTCAAAACACAATAATCTTAAACATGTATAGTCATGATCATTCACAGATAATAAACATTAGTATTCAAGGTTTCAGGGAAGTCTTCTTTTACTCATGCATATTCTTATTTGATCATAGGACTCTTCTAATTAGTTAAATCATCAATGCATAAACCCGTGATTACTCAAACCTATACCTTCATGATTCTTCTGGTTAGTCATATCATCAATTATGGTAAGAAACATAATATGCATACAGCCATGACTATTCAAACCTATGACTTCATGAATAATCATTATCAACAACACAACAGTATAAGATCCTAACACAAGGTAGGATTCTAGCTTGATATAGGAAAAAATACCTGTATTAGCATGCTACCTAGTTATGTATAACATACCCGCATAATGTCTTCTGGTTCTCTTCAGTGACTTGTGCTAGTAACCTGCATGTCTCATAGGTTAACCATTGTAGGACCAAGTTATACATATTTCGAAAGTAGATCTTCTATGTGATCCATGACAATGGATGAATCTTTGTCTTCATGTCACCATGATCATATGTTCTTGAAGTAGAACATGATTTGTCTTTCGTGGTGTACCTTTTATGTTAGCGAACAACATAAACCTCATACAACATCACAATGCATTAGTACAATCATAAGTGTCAAAACCTTAATCAATGAATATCTTCTATTAAGGTGATATGACAAGTCCAGTAATTAATCAAGATTGTACTGTAATGATATGAAGACAAACATATGATAAACTTAACCATGAAATATACCTGTAAGCCATACCTGTCAAGATTGCTTGTAATCTTCTTATGGAAGGCCTTAGCCTCATCTCCCTCTGAGACAGGAGCTTCTTCACTTATGCAAGTGACCAATCCATCCTCTTCTAGGATTAACCCAATCCACTTGATTTGCAGGAGCTGGATTTGGAGCTGTAATAGGGTTTGTCAGAGAAACCCCAAAAATTCAAACTCTGAATTTCAAACTTTCGAAAGGATAGAAATATGCGCCTTGATGAGCTGATCAAGTTGGTATATTCAGAATTTGAAAACTGCAAAGTTTCACTCCTCAATTTTGCCTTTGAAACTTTCGGATTCACTAGACGTGACCTCGAACTAGGGTTTGATGAAGCCCACTCTTCTGCCCAATCAAAATGTTTGATTCAAAGCTCTAAGCTTCTATTTTTATGAGGAGCTTCCAGCCGTGGTCACAGATTTCAAAAATTCCCATTTTTGCAGAAGCCCTAATTTTCCACTTTTCTGATCAAAGTCCTGAACTAGGGTCTGATCAAGCCTGACCCTCTGCCCAACCAAAAATTCTGATCTTGGTCTCTAAATTTCTATTTTGATGAGTAGCATTCAGCGGTGGTCTCCGATTACAAAAATTTCAACTTTCTTCGAAACCCTAAATTCCAGAAGCCATGAATGAAGGTGCTCAAAAATAATTCTGATTTGACAGAAATATGTACCTGATTATTTCTGGTGTAACTTGGAACTTTTCAATCCACAGGGTTTGAAAAGTTTTCCTGAGATAGCTCGACCTGTTATCTTTCCATCCCGACAGGTCTGACCTCAATTGGATTCTCTGAGAGAGAGTTATGCCAAGTGTCGCAATGTGACCTGTTTATGGGATAATACAGGAGAGCAAACTTGTATGGAGTGCCACGTGTCATTGTTTCAACTTCGGCCTCTGAAAATTTTTCCTGCGATAGCCCGATCTGTTATCTTTCCATCTCGACATGTCTGACCTCAATTGGATTCTCTGAGAGAGAGTTATGCCAAGTGTCGCAACGTGACCTGTTTATGGGATAATACAGGAGAGCGAACTTGTATGGCGTGCCACGTGTCACTGGTTCAACTTCGGCCTCTAAAAATTGTTTTTGAGATAGTACAGTCTGTGTACTACCTCACATTTTACGAAATTTCATTTGGAGCTTCCTAGCCCAAGTTATGACCTTTTTCCCAAGGTCACCTGATTTTGACTCAGATCTGGAAGAGGCAGAAACCCTATATTGTACAGGTCATAAATCACAAAGTACAACGAATTAGAGGTTGTCCTTTGGACACAAGGTACATGGGGATCTGATCTTCGACCTGTAAAAGTTTCAGATTTGAAAACTTCACCAAAACGAATTTATAGCGAAAGTGCTATGATGACTGGTTTTTACTATATCAAGCCCTAGCATCGTAAGTGCAATAAGTGTCATACATGCCATATCATGCCTTCTTTCAGGCTAGCTCTGATACCATGTTAAATTTTCAGAATTTACTTCAATTTGATCTAGGATCTTAACTGAGAGAACAACATGTACAACAAATCTACAGCATATCAATTATGGACACAATAATGCAAGCACACAAGAGACACAGAGTTTACTTGGGGAAAACCATAAAGGTGAAAAACCCCAATAACTTCCTCAGAGATAGATAGAGCAATGATACAACTAGAATACAAGAGATAGTCTTTTCCTAGCAGCAGAGCCTCCTCCTCCACAAGTGCGCCACTCTCCCAAGTGTGAGTGAGAGAATAGAATGTGTAAAATGAGAGAGACACACTCTCTATTTATACACTAACTTGACTTGACCTTTACTCAACTAGGTCGGCCTCAACTTAACCACTTAACATAATGCCGACTGGGCCGACCCCCACTAGGGTGGTCTAATAACCCTTTGACCCACATGGCCGACCCCCAATAGGGTGGTCTAATAACCCTTTGACCCACATGACTTATACAGGGCCGACCCCAACAAGGTGGTCTAATAACCCATCAATTATAAGTTGCGACACTTACAATATAAATCACAACACTTCCGTATAGAGGAATAATAACATCTCTATAGGAATACAATATACATATATGTGAAATACATTCCAAAGTTACATATACATCAACACCTTCACCATTACTTGTGGCAGTCTCGGGGATACTCTTGAAAAACTCTACCACTTGCTCCTTTATTGATGGGATTTTCATTAACTCAGTGAGTGGAATGTTATGCATAACGTTGTCCAATTCTCTTTCAATGTTGATATCCAAGTCATACTCAGGAAGAGGGATTGGCTCACTCATTGGACTAGGCAGCTCATTGCTTCTCTTTTCACCGAAAGGTGTAGGCTTTTGGCCATCCTTTCTTCGTTGATAGGTTCTAGGAGGAACTTGACTACTACTACTAACTTGCTCAGTAGCGTAAATGGGACAACTAGGGTTGGGCTCTTGTATGGACTCTTCTTCATGATCAATCAAAATCCTTCCAAAGTCCTTGTCAAGTTTTAAATCATCAACCTAGTTAATGTTCTTTGGAGAATCAGGAGCATCATCACCATGGGTGGTATACTCGGGATCTTCCAACTTTTGTTCTTCAGACCAATTTATGATAGGAGGTTTAGGTGAAGCTTGGCTCACAGGGTTTCTTCTATCACCTTCATTAGGCTTCTTTTGTTGATTCCAATAAGGCTTGGGACCATAGGGCTGCCTATACCTTTCAGTCTCTTTGCTTTTAGCTAAATCCCTAGTTAGGAGAGTTAAATTCTTCATCATTTCATGCATGCTCTCCATCATCTCATTGGGATCTTTACTAGGCTCTTTCCCCTTTTTAAACTTAGGCTCAGATCTGGAAGAATATCCACTGATCAGGTCAAAGAAATTTTGCTTTCCCATGGAAGCAACATTTGCTTCGGCCTTTCTAGCGTTATCTTGTGCTATTTTCAAACTACCAGGGTCTTTGTCTCTCAGATGGTAACCGAGGTAACCTTCATATGCATTGAGGTAATGAATTAGAATAGCCTGATCAAGAGGCCTTATGGTACATGGGATGTTAGCCACAGTCTTGTCAAAGTGAAGGTTAAACTCATGGACCGACTCATTCTCTTTCTTTTTGATGTCGAAAAGTTGGTGTAAAAGAAAGCGCCCATCTAACTTGACCGACCACTCTTGTTTGAGTTTATCAGTGAATACATTGTATCCATTGATTGACGATGCAAGCAAACGGTCAAACCACTTGCGAGCATCACCCTCCAAGGATGCAAAGAGACCCCTCATAAACACATCTTCTTCCTCAGCCCCATAGGCTTCCATGTGAGACCAGACATTTTCTATGTGGTCCTCAATGGAGGTCGCACAATTCCCATTGAACTTTGGGATCTTTTCAAAGTACTTGTCTGGCATATCATGGGGGGCACCTACGACCTAGGAAAAGTCTAAAGGAGAGGCTCTAGCCTTGTTTCCAAAAGCATGAGCGACGGGAGGATTGTTTTGATTATTGTTTCCGGAATTAGATTGACTTTGTCCAGCCATTGGGATAACTGGAGTTACGTTAGGATTAGGAGATGAAGGAGGAACCGAATTGAACAAAGGGGATCCCAAGATACGGTTTGGAGAATCTGAGTTAACGAGTTTCCAAAAGAAGTTAGATGATTGGGCTTTAGGATCTCTTTTGTGATAAGTGAGTGGGGTTCCTTCTAATTGATTTGGATTTGATTTACTTCGAGTGTTGTAAGGATGACTATGAGCTCGCTCCTCAGCGGAGTCATGATTAGGAGTCGCCAAGTAGACTTTTAAACTCTTCTACCAAGATGTATGTCGTTTAAAGTGCAGGGAGAGAGTGAGATAAATAGATGGATATATCTAACCAAGGTAGGCCTCTACCTCCCCGGCCACAACACCAAAAATGTTATCACAACTTGTAGTTGTCCCTAGTGGTATCCCATCCGAGATGGTAGAGGAGACGGACAACTAAAGAGGTGACCCAAGAGATGCCACGGTTCCCAATGCAAGGTGGGAGTCACGTCAACCGAGGCACTCTTCGTTTTAGATCAAGATGAATCAAGACCAAGGGGGAGACCCTATAACCAATCAAGGATGATTGGGCCCAAGCAAAGGTTCCTAGGGATATGTAAATGACAAGTTACGGAAACCAATGCAAGGTTGAGTGGACCTAGAAGTTAAAGTATGGTTGAAGGAGGCTTGAGGAATGATTAGTATTTCAACCAATGAATGATTTAGGCCACATGATAAAGTAGGATGACAAGATCTAGTACCATGAAACACACATGTGGGACCCACTTCCTTGGGATATGGAAATGGCCCAAATGGGACCCACAAGGTGGAGTTAAGGGTGAAAAAGGTACTATGGGGTATGTAATAAGTAGATCTATAGATCTAAGTTGAAATTAGGGATACCCACATATGGGATCTAGTAGTTGACACACATCCCAAGGAGTGCGAATTGCCCTAGGTGGACTAGTGCTTTGATGGATGGGTTAATGGAGTCAAAAGATATGTCAAAATGTAGATCGGGACACCTAGGATACAAATCAAGTGGGCTAGTTGAGGTGTGATGGGTGGATCTTACTAGATCTAATATTTCACTAAGTGACCCAAGTGGACAATTTTCCCCAAAACAAGGAATGATACCCCCAAGGCAGAACTTCACAAAGTGAGACACTAGGAAAGGGTTTCAAGAGATGCTCTATCCAAATCAAGCGGGATCACAACTACCCATGTCCTAAAAGTGGGCAAACTAAATCACCCAAGGAGTGCGACTTTGCCCAAGGAGGGCTAAAAGCATGGCAAGGTGTGTCAAATCAAGTCCAATGGCCACCAAATTGTAGATCCAAGTAGTTTAGGCATGTATCAATGTGGATCTTGAAAATCAAGGGCATCCAATGGCTAGATCTCCATAGATCTGAGATTTAAAATGCCTCACCAAAATGACCCAAGTGGGGCACAACCCTCAAAATGAGGAATGGGGCCCACAAGGCAGAAATCATCAAGGTGAGCACTAGGGGTAGGTTATCAAGTGAGGAGAGTGTGAATCAAGTGGGATCTCACCTACCCATGTGCTAGATCTAACCAAACTAGCTTCTCCCAAGGGGTGCGATTTGTCTCAAGAGGGCTATTTTTCCTTGAAAAGTGTGTCAAATGAAACCCATCACCACCAAACTATAGATCCGAATTGTTGTGGATACTATAGAGGTGGGTTTTTAATATCTTTTCAAAAGCAAGGCTAGATCCAAGTAGATCTAAGAAAAACAAAAATGAGGGTTTTGATTTTAATGTAATTTTGACCAATGGGGTGGATAGCAAGCGAAATCAATACGTACCTTGTAGATCTTACTTCAAAAGCTTGCGGCCTCTTAGCATATGGAGAATTCTTTGCCCTAGTTACAATTCCAAGCTTGATCCAAGTGTCTTCAACCAATAGCATCCAAACCCTAGGAGGAAATATATCTCATGAAAACTTGCAAATCAAACTTCATCAAGTTAGATTTGATCTACAAATCCATAAGATCTAAGCATGTCATATCAAGAAAGTAATCAATGGACAAAGCACAATTGAAAAACTCCCTCTCTATGAAGTCGATTTGCCCATGGGGGATGTGAGCAACCCCTACAATCTTCCCACAATGAAAAAACTATGAGCTAGCTTGAGCATTTCGGCCTCCCTCTCTTGAAGTCGATTTCACCTGAAAAGCAAACAATGTCTAGAAGCAAGATAACCAAGAACATATGCAAGAACAACCCAATCAAAGCCAAGAAGTAGATCTCCAAAATATTCTTTTCATTCCAAGTTTTCCAGAGCCCAAAGGTGAGCTATACAATAGGGGGTCTCCTCCTTATATAGGATAATAAAGACCAAAACCCTATACCACTTTACAATACAATATAAAATGAGTGGTTGAGATTAAAAGATCTCAATATAAAATCAATGGCTAAGATGAACCATAATAACATAACACATGGATCACTCAAAAAGGTGATGACATCATAGCTAAAGATATTCAAGGAGGGTGACGTCATCCACTAGAGGGGTTAAAAGTACAAAAGCCCACCTCATATGACTAGGACATGACACATGGAGCTCATGGTGGGGCTAGGAGGCATCAATCCTTACTAGATCATCCCCATGGCACAATAAAATAATAAAATATGTCCAAAATAAATATAAATGATCAAATCTATCCTCAAAATCTATGACAGACAAGCAAAAAGAGGCCTCTTGTAGCCTTTGTGGACCAACCCAAATGGTGAAAACTGGCTGGAAGATAGGGTGTTGACCCTAGAAGACCTCTGTGAAAACCAAGTGCCAAAACCTTGCCTCAATTGCCCAAATCGAATTCCTCAGTGACCCTTTTATCCCAACTCTGGATTGCCTCGGTAACTGTGAAAGTGCTGAAACTGCCTCTTAGGGCACCTGCGCTATCAAACTGAACCTACCAAGATCTCGAGAAGGGGGGTTAAATGGTGATAACAAGTGGTTGGACCACCCCCTCCTCATAGAGCGCCCTAGGTGAATTGGCCTCTCATGGCCCCTGTTGCTTAGGCTCGGAAATCAGCCCCAAATCTGGTCAACAAGTGTAAAACTGCATCTATCCCTGTCAGAAGTGCCCAGAATTGAAAGATAAGTGTCTCATTGGATCTAGAAGACCCAAATCTACTAAGAATGTGTACTGATACACCATGGGTTTCCCTGATGGGCTAGCTGTAGGGTCCACCATATATGGACAGTGCATAATCTGATGATCTGAAGTAATAATAAAACCTGCTAAACTGCATCAATCATCACCTGAACCATATGTCCATCATATAGTATCAACATCAAGAGTATGTGGGCCCATCTATCATCATTAATAACCATGCATGGCCCACATCATCATAGATCCCAAGAAAATGACCATAGTCAAACTGGGTTTGACTAGGTCAATATATAGCCAAGGAATAATCATATCAATAGACTAAGACATGTTCCTTTAATCATACTCACAACTTAACTTAAAGTATAACATCATTGAGTGGCATTAATCATTTTAGTACATTCCATTATTATTTATAATTACTTGCACAATAGCTTAAATGACAAACTCACCCATTGGACATGGTCTAACTGCTAGCTAAGGATGAAGGCTAGGAACAAGGCTGGGCAAAGGGGGTGACTTGTCTAAATTCAACTAAAAGACACTTTGGACTGGGAGAAGAGGGGAAGCTACAAATTCTGTGCTGGACAAAATAACACGGGGGATGGCTGTGCCTCTCAAAGGGATAAGCTGTTTAGAGAGTGTTTATTCAACTTAGGCATCATGTCTACAATCAAGTTGATCTAAGTTCATTAGGATCATTCAATTTCATTTCATGGCCTTTTGGCCTATATAACCCTTCGGATCTCAGGTGTGCTGATAAGCACAACTAATTGCAACTTGCATCCAGGGCATGTCTTACATATATAAGGTTAACAATTGTTTAGATATAACTTTTAAGAACCATTGCTTTTTGGACCTTTCTTATACTCTTCGAGGAGTATTTTTAGCAGTTCATCGCTCTTGCCCTTTTTAGTTTCCATGGGCGAATTTACATAAGTTTCCATAAGTAGTTCATGAGCCTTCAGTTTTAGCTAACAACATCTCAAGTGACTAAGGGGAGTTTGGACCAGTGCCAAACATTGGGACAACCGACCATAATGATTTAGGCCTACAATCCAACTTACCAAAGGCAAGTTCTGTCACCAACTCAAAGCCGAGACACTAAACATATAGGGATGCGGTCCAAACATAGAGGTAGAAAAAGGGGAAGTCCTCAGTACCATAAAGTCAAGTAAGACAAGTCAAGGTTTTAAAGTCAAATAAGGAAAGTCATGTATGGATGGAGTCAAGTGAAGGTGGAGCCTAGCTAGCAGACAATTGGTGTCAAGAAAGAACATATCTAGTGTGAAGTGGTAAACCAGTGAGTTTTGTCAAACAACCTAAATGTGCAAGTAAAAATTCATTTTATACAGTTTGCCACATCATGAATTATATACCAAGCCAATGCTATGAACAAGACTAAAGCAACAAGATAATAATCCACAGTCAATGATAAAACATCCATGGGTCATACAATATCATCACAAGAATAATCATCATATATTATCTGAAACATTGCTGCAATACAACTCTAGGCGCTGAACTGAAACTGGATGGTATAAAGGGTCACATCAGTCATCAAATCTGAACTCTCAAGGCTCAGCCTTGACACAAGGTCTAACATAAGTCTAAATAATACATTGCTCTGATCATGAGTGATCTCAAAATATACAATCATCATAGCCAAGCTCTGAATAATGGAAGCTCTGGAATGTGCAGATATCTGCTAAGCAAGAATAGTAGCCCTGCTACTATGGTGTGATAACAGTACTGTCACCTGAATCCTAGCTCCTCTATTTAGGCAAACTCCTAACAAAGCGAAGGGGGGTTGTCCCTAATAAAGAGTTTTTCTATGGCTCTTGTGTTTTATATGTTTTTATGGTGATGGTGATGCGGATGGGTGTTTTTTAGGAGTTTTTTGGATGATCAAAGACTTACAATAATAAAAGCAATCCACGTTGCAATTGCAAAACTCAATGATTTAAGATGAACAATATATGATGACTTGGAAATTAAATAAGCATCCAAAAAATAATGACTCAAGATATAAATGAAAAATAGTCCAAATTGAGGTAATACATGTAAGTTTGAAGACCAGTGCCAAATGGAGTCAATGAGTGCTTGGGATGCTGCAAATACAAGTCTTGATATAATGTTTGTGTAAATGTTTTGAAATTGTTCTTGGTTGATTTCACAGTATTTTAAGTAATCTTGTTTTAGGTGTCTAGGAAACCTAACCGGAAATACTTTTAGTGGCTCCGTTCGAAGACATGATGGACCTGTCTGGCTCACAGCGAGGCACGCAATGCTAGCCAGCCACTATGTCCAGATCAGTGTTATCGGAACCGGACCGGAACCGAAAAAACTGGCCGGTCTGACCGGTTTACAGAGGTAACCGGTCCGGTTAGGGACAAAAACCGGTTGAACCGGATTTTTGTCTGAACCGGGTACTGAACCGGCCGGAACTGGTCAAAACTGGCCGAACCGGCCGGAACCGGTCAAAATCGGCCCGAATCGGCCGGTCTGTACAGTGGACCCATAAAACTGATTTTTATTTTTTTTAAACACAAAAAAAAGTTTTTTATGCTTCTATGATTAGTTTACTGTTATTCATTAGTACTATGGTTGCCATTTTGAGCCTCTTTGTTGATATACTTTGGTTCAGAACCTCAGAGATTGCACTAGGTGTTGTTTTGGTTATTTGCACCCATACTTGCTATATATATGAGAAACTTTGCATATTTGTGTATTAATGGTTTGGATTCATATGTATGCACATGAATATATATGTTTTTTACAAAATATGAATATTTTATGTATTTTTTAGTTGACTGGTTTTTTTCCCGGTTTTTTTTCCGGTTTCGGTCCGGTTTCCGGTCCGGTTCACATTTTGAGCTTCGCCGATTCGATGACCGGTCCGGTTCCGATAACATTGGTCCAGATTAGGTAGCCCGGCGCCCACACTTGGAATTTGCCCACTACCTAAGTATTTATCGAAACAACACCGGTTCGTTGGTTATGGGTAAAAGTTTTATTATGTTTGAATCTTGCAAGATTAACAGTCCAATACTGTTTTTGAGTATTCCCGCTTTTTGGGCAGTTCAGAGCATACTTCGGCAAGGAAACAACGAGATAAATTGAAATTTTATTATGGTTGTGTGAGTTGTGGATTTTAATTAGAGCACAAGAAAAATGCTCTCCGATAGAGAGTGCTCTTGATCTTGGTTTAAGGCCTGATTCAAGAGTCTTATCTACACTATATGCAATGCAATGCAACAATAAAAATGCTCTCCGACAGAGAGTGCTCTTGACTCAACTTGCGACATGTTCAAGAGACTTATTTACACTATATGTGATGGAAACTACAAATAAGGAAACACAATGATAGCTCAAATAACTGTAAACTAACCTAGCAATTAGTATGATAAACAAAGTAAATCTAAGCTAGCAATTAGATCTTTAAGTACAAAAATGAAACTAACAATGAATGAATGAGATCTAATCTAAATACTTGAAGTAAATCTAAGCTAAGAACACAAGGGAAAACACAAGACACTCTTCCCCAAATGGGGAAGAAATACAAACTATGGGAGGCTTTATCCCACTTAGCCTTATTTCAATAATCAAATACAATTTTTGAGGATTTTCAACCTTGGAATAAGAAATGAGGAAAAATAGAAGTAAGTTTTAAATGGCTCTTAAGAGCTTTACAACAAAAGGAGAGTGTTTATGTCATGGTTTCAAATCTCCTCTTGGTTTTGCAATCTTCTTCTTCTCTTTTGATGACTCTTCTTCTTCTTCAAATTCTCTTCTTGAGTTTGCTTTTCTTCAAACCTACAACGCAATACCAATCAAACTACAAACACCCTTTAGCATTAGTCAAAAGTAAATCAAATTTAACATCAAACTAACAAATTGAAATACAAACTAGCATGAGACTAAGTCTAGAAATTACAAGCCTTTTTATGATCTTTTAAAGTTTTTTGGAGGAGTCTCAAGCTTGCAAAGGGAGGCAAATGAAAGCAAGAGAGGGAAAATGAATGGAAGGAAAGGAGGGATGACAAAGTGGAAAACGAGGCTAAGAGAAGAAGGACGAAAGGAAGAGAAGGTTGAGGGAGTTTTGAGGTCAAAACGAAAGAGAGAAGAGGGCTTTGAAAGGAGAAAACGAAGGGACTAAGAAGGAGGAGACTAGGGGTAAGAAGGAAGGGTTTTCTTTAAGGTAGGACGAGAGCTAAAGGAAGACGACGAGAGGAAAGGAGGACTAGAAGGTTTTGGATAGCAAAAAGGAAAGGAGAAGGTAGAAACAAAACTAAGGTGATGGAAGGAGATCTAAAGGAAAGACTAGATGGAAGAAGGAAAAAACGAAAGGAAGGAGGCCAAAAACGCAAGGAAGAAGGGTGTTTTAGGGCTCCCAAGGTAACCAAGTAACCGAGTTTTAAAGTAGTTTGTAGGATGGAACTTAGAACAAGACTTCTTTGGGCCTTCTTAAGATGAAAAACTTGTCCTTATGTAGATCCTGCAATCACAATTGAGTCAGATCAATCTTGAAGATGAAGCATGGGCTTGAAGCAGCTAAACTCTTGCCCTTCTCCACTTTAGTAACACCTAACCAAAACACAAATATCAACAAGCAAGTGAGAATGGAAAAAGAGATGCTAGAATGCTCAAATAATCAGATCTAAATCAACATTTCATACAACTGAATATTAGTGTTCATCCAAATATTGATCATTCAAGCATAATTAACCAACTTAATAGCAGTAAATGGCTAATCTATTGTGCTTCGAGAGCCTTCACAAGCTAGCAATCTTTAAACCAAATAACAAATGCAAAGATGAGAGATGGGTTAGAGAAGATGTCACCTCAACAAGAGATGAAATCACATCCACATGTAAGAGCTCATGGACCTCCAAAGTCGAAATCTTTATTATCAAATCAAAGCAAAAGGCTAATACAATTTCCTTAGAGTAATCTTACTAAAAAATATCCATCCTAAGAGAGTGAAAGGTACCTCTCTTTATACAAAACTAGAAGCCATCCTAAGCCTAATTCGAATTAGCTTGAGAAGGAGCCAATGGCACTTGACAGAAAATCAAATCCCAATCAAGATTAGGGCTTGGAGTGGTATCCAACCAAGCAACTCGAGTTTGAAGTAATGTGGATGGGGAGGTGGCCTCCACCTTGGCAAGGCGCCCCCCATCCCCTCGTGATAATCACCAATCCAATGAACCCATTCCATGTGTAATGTGTGAATATGAAGGAGATATGCGAATTGGAGTTGCATTCATGGTAGCTTGAGTTAAGAGGGAGACAAACACGGTGATGTGGCCTCCCTTCAAGGGATGTGCCAACCAAAGACTAAATGCATATCCAACCTTCCATTATGTGCATGCCAAGTGTGATATACGCGAGCCCTCAAGAAGATGCGTGAGTCTTCATGGGAGATCATATCTTGGGTTTGATTAATGCTAACTCGTCTTCAATGGGGGCCAAGCCCATGAGGCCTCCACAAAACAAGGAGGGCGCCCACCTTTTCATAAATACAAACTCAACAATCCACTTAATGAATGCCAAGTCACTAATTCGTGATTTCTCTTGAAGGAGGGCGAATTCTCAATTGGAGTTTGACTTGTGCTGACTGGATACTTAACTGAAGCTGACTAGAGTTGATTGGAATCTCATTAATGCCCTGTGCCATGTCATTTAGCTTGTTTATCTATTCAATTTGGTTTATTTTGGAGAGATTTGGATTATCTCCAAAATATTCATTTTTAATATTTTTAATTAATAATTTCTCTTTTATTGATTTTTTGAGAAATTATTAATTATCAGGCAGAATTAACATCCGAAACTTAGGATAAGATGGTATGGGGTTCATATATTATTTTTGGCTTAGGAATTAAGCCTTCAATCTCTGAAATCCACCTCCGGATGACTGGCATATTACAAATTTGATTTTTCCAATTAAATATTTGGAAAAATAATAATAAAAATAAAAACTCAATCCAATGCGTCGGGTAAAATTTTTTCGGATAGTGTTTTTATTGGATGAGGACCCTAGGAAATGACCATCTAAGACATACATGGTGTCTAGTAGGCTTATATACATCAGTTGGACTCTAAAAACCCCCCAAGGCTCAAATTTCAAAATCGGGCATTCTAGCTTTGGAGGAAGCGAGAGAAAACCTCGTCGATTATTACTCGGCTATAGGCAAAGCATAATTGACAAGGGCAAAAAACTCCCTGGAATGCCTTAGTTGATAGTCGAGTCATGGGGGACTGAGTCACTCAAAATCCTACTAGCACACTTATTACAAACCCCATGGGGCCATGGTCATTTCAGTAGAAAAATAAAACCGACTAGCCAAAATTGGCTAATTATTGCTAATCTGAACCCCTGATACTGTAGAAGTGAACATCGATGATGTTCCAACACTGGCGGCTCAATGGAGGTTGAACTATTTGTACAAAAAGGTTGGTAACAGGGCCCTAATTCATGGAAGAACTAGTGAACCCAAAATTCTAGTTGCAATCCATCTGTGTGCCATTGTTGTTCACACTAATTAATGTGCTCAAATGGATTCGTCTGACCCATATAGATTTCCACAACTTGGTTGGCATGCTTGGGAGGTTTGAACCTGAGCATCAAAGCTAGTTGGGTTGTGGCCCAATTAGGTATAACTTCTTTGTGTTATGCACCATCTTGCTGGAGTACCTTTGAGCGTTGAATCCAAAACTTCGATTCGATATTCTTCCGTGACATGTATTCATTTTTTGAAGAAACCCATCCCAGCTATTGATGCCATCATATACTGGAAGATCTGGGACTTCTACTTCGATCCATTAGACTGATCTTATCCTTACGTAACGTCCAGAGGATAACTCATTTTGTCAATTCTGCCAATCATCCCATGCTTCTTCTGAGTCACTATCAAAAGAGCGAATACTTCTCCGTCTTACAGAGCCATCTGTTGTAGGATTCACGTAGTCCTCTCTTCTTCCCGCTGTTAGAGAATAGATGTTATCTTAAACACCTCTTTCCTTATTCTCAATATTGGTTCAGTGTACTGTGGTCGCTGGAACGGGTCCAAAGGCTGCGTAACCTTCTTGCCGTCAAATTCAAAAGTTATTGTTTCGTTCTTCAAATCGATCACACCATGGTTTTCATAGACCCATTCTATCCCTAGCAAAGTTGGATATGGATTAGTTCCTCCCATAATCTTGATTACTTTGAATGAGGGAAGTCTTTACACTTGCTAGGTCTACTTCGATGTTCTCCAACCGACCAATACAGAAGATGCAATATTGGTTTTCCATTCTCAACTGAATCGGAGAGTAAACCAATGAGTGATAGCCCATGGCCTCCCAAGACTTCTTAGGAAGTATGTTAACATCGGATCCCAAATCTAGCATCACATTCTTGATATCGTATCCATGGACTTGAGCATCCAACCTGAATTCTCGTCCGGTTCTTTTCTTTCTGTGTTTCTGCACAAACTAAGTTGTACTTTCTAGAAGAGGGGCACATATTTCACATCTGTTTCCGCAACACTGATCATTGCACGAATAGACTTTTGCAACTTACAAGTTGCGATTTTATCTTCCAAAATATCCCCCAGCAAAGTAAACCATAAAGAGACAGGGTCTCTTACCTTCCCCAGAACTGTATTCCTTTTGCAACTTCTTAATGCATTGTTTTTTCTAATATTTTGGGATGGTTCTGTCGCATCTCTACCTGGTGGAGTCGACATCTGTTTATACATTTCAATGGTATCCTTGAAAATTTCTTTTTTGTGGATTGGGTCATACTTTGTCGTTCTCGGTGTTACCGGGCAAATTAGCAGGGCTAATTCCCAGTAAGCACAACTAAGAATAGTGACCTAGGTTGCGGGGAAGTGCCCGCCCCCCCCTCGCTACTGCTCCGGAAGCTCGCTTCCGGTCGAAGCTACCCGGAAGCGATTTTCGGAAGCTCGCTTCCAGGGAGTTTGCAATGCTCCCTGCCACTGTGAGGAAGCGATCAGGAAGCTTTGCTTCCTGATCTCTTTGCTCCACTTCCCCGAACGCTTCCCTATTCGCTTCCTAGCGCTTCCGTACACGTTAAAAACGCTTCTCGTCGCTTCCTTCAGCGCTTCCTCTCGCTTCCTTGGACGCTTCGCGTCAACCGACGGAATTGACGCGAATATTCCAACTCTTTTTCCTTCGTCTTCTCTGGATCATTAAATTATAGAAGAAAATGAGGTGAAATGTCGAAGTCAATGGGCCTATCAAAACCCCACTTGAAATATTACTCTAATCTGTTATTTATTTTATTTAAATTTAGGGGTGTATTCCATGCCATGCAAAGGGAATATGTGTCTGCAGATAATACTTAAATTTCTCCCTTGAATCGCCCTCTCATTATATCGTCGAGGGACGCTTAATTCATTCCTCAGTCAATATAGGATCTTTGAATCCTGCATACTCATCTCGGCTGCCTGTTCATCTGTCTCATATCCACTCCTACTCGGTGCTACTCCTATTTCGTTTGTGATTCAACAGATAATTTGAGAACCAGGGTGTTTTGTTTGCACCAGCCTAACTAGACAGACACTATTAATCTAAATGTCAAGTGCTACTGAGAGGACAGTCATCGACCGACTGGATCCTCTCCACGTTCCCTTATAGAGAAAGGCTTGGATTTTACATTTGGGAGCTATCAGATTAGTTAAAACCTAGGGGGTTTCAGAGCTTTCAATACCTTTTGGTATCGAAAGGCCCATTTTTTCGTTCCACTGAACTTATCTTAACAAACCCATAAGACCATTCAAGGCCAGCTCGCGACAATATTTTGAAGTGATGGGGAGAACCCCTTGCTGTGACAAAGCTAATGTCAAGAAAGGACCATGGTCTCCTGAGGAGGACTGTAAACTAAAGAAATATATAGACAAGTAAGGCACTGGACTCTGGAGGCAACTAGATCGCTCTACCCAAGAAAGATGGTATGGAATCCTCCATATATCAATGAATTCATCCAGAGATCAAATGCTTGTGTTTTTTTCAGTATTCTAACATTAGGGTTCGCTATTCAGAGGCCATAGGATTATTCGTCTACGCTGCCATCGTCAAATCAAAGTCCTAGAAGCTTTGTAGGTCTATCTAATGATTAGTAGCACTATGTTGAGTTGTTATGAGCATGTTGAGAGTTATATTTGCAGATATAGACAAGGTTTATGGAGTCGTCATTATATTAATTCTTATTGGATATAGATTAAGAATTTGTATAGGGTTCAGGTTTTTTAGATATTGTGTATAAGATCTATGTTTTAATACTTAATGGTTTGTTATAGGAGTAATGGATATTTTTAGCACCTGCATTTGTATTCCCGTAGTGAATTGTTTCAACTTTCAACTTTCATTTTATGGTTGATGTTCTCTGTTATAGACTATGTCACTATAGTTTGGTTACCTGGTAACTTTGGTTACAACTTACAAGTACTAGTGATGACAAAATGTTTATATTGAAGCTTTAAGGTTGAATCTTGATGTTATAACTTATGGAATCATGGATACTGGACCTATGGTTGATGAAATCACTAGTAAATGATTAATGATTGATTATTGATGAATGATGTTATATGGTATTATTGTTTATTTCATGTTTTTATCCTTTCCATAACTAATTCAACATTCTACATGCATTTGTTGACATATATGCATCAAAATATAAAAAAAAATATATATTTTATAAAAAACGTTTCCGGAACACTTCCTAACCGGAAGGTTTTGAAAATTTCGCTTCCCGCTCTTGATCCCGCTCCTGCTTCTCGCTCCCGCTCCTGCTTCTTGCTCCCGCTCCCAAGTAACCTTGATAGTGACCCAATGTCACCTCGATCACCATTCTAACTTCTTCGGAAGTCGAAATCTCTAAGGACAAGTATGCTTATGGAAACCTGTAAAGACACTAGAACAACCAACCACCTATATTCTATGCAATCTTATAGTTAGACCAGTGCCTAAATGGAGTCCGTAGTATTATGATCAACGCCAGTGGGTGCAAGAGATATGATCAAAATCAATAATCCACTTAGATCATTCAATGAAAGGTATATGTATTACGTTAATCAATATTGGATCAAAAGACTATATTGCAAACCAACTTCAACCAACAACCACATATGCGTTAAGTGATAATCATCAATGTCATTCACTAATCAGATATGCAAAAGATGACAAGCATGTAATACATCGGTCAAAGATAACACCATCTGAACACTTGAGTGAAGATCATCAATCAAATATGCATCATTAGCAATATGTATCATTGGCAAACTATTATGAGTTTATGGTGATGTCAATATGACCAAATCAGATTTAGCAATCAATTATAGCAGTAGAAGTGAATAACTAAATGGTACATGTAATATCATTCATCAAACAAGTATCATGAATACCAAGTTAAAATCAGATCTGTAAGTAACCATAGTTAGCAGCTCGTAACATCAGATTATTTAAAGTATCAATCACTTCATCATTACCAGATCTGTATGTTAGTTAACATAAAGTAAATAATATTTAGTTTTGTTGTGAATACTTCAATAAACACCATATATCAGTGAGAGCAAGGTTATTCACCAAAGTGCTATCAAAAGGTAATTATCCAATATTTAACATAACTCAAATCACCAATATGTATTATTCAGATCTGTTCATGAGAAATTGCAGTTAAGAATATCACTTTTATGGTGCATAAACAATAACAAGTCTAACTCAAGAAATGCAATCACTGAGCTAACTTTTGAATACACCAACTTCTGTTTTTCTGTGTGAGTAATGCAGGTGATAGGGCACAACACACAGGGTCTACAATTTATAATTGCAGACCTGTGTATAGTGTTTAAGGATGGCTCGGATAGGGTAGAAAGGGAAGGGAAGGCTGATCCGAATGGGAGAGAAGGGAAGGAGGAGCAACAAGGGAAAGGAAGGAAGACTTGGTTGAAGGATAGAGGAGCTCGGGTGGAGGAAAGGGAGCAGTGTGGAAGGTCTAGGAGAGGTGGAAGAGAAAGGAGGGAAGGAAAGAAGAAGAAGGTGATGGGAGATGGAGTGGGAAGTGGAGACCATGGATAGGGGAGAAGGAATGAGGGAGCTGTGGAGAAGGGATGGAAGAAGAGGGGGCCGTGAGAAGGAGAAAGGCTGCAGCAGCAACAGGTTTAAGGAGAGGTGCCAGCGAGGGCTCTTAAGGGAGAGGCCGAGGGTGGATAACAAGGCAAGAGGGGAGGCCGAGTAGAAAGGGAGGGAAAGCGAAGGAGAGGGAGGCCTAGAAGGGTAGGTCGCAGGGGTCTTAGGGCTGCAAATCTGCAGTTAGGTCAGAAAAATAAGGTTTTAGGGTTTTTTAATAAGATAAAAAGAAACTAACTCAGAAAGATTAAAAAAAGGATAAAGACTAATTAACATAAAAAACTAAGTTAAAAATGATATTTACAAACATACACAATTGAGAAATTAGGTTTAATGAAATAGATGAACAACTAGGGTTTCAAAGGACAACTATCTACCAAACCTAGGGCATCGATGAGAGGGACAACCCTCCTTGAGATGGTACTTGGCAAGCTTAGCAAACTAGGGCTAACCCAACAATCTCTAGGATTCGTTGAGGGAGCCTAGCCTTAGCAAGACTTGAAGACCTAAACCTCAAGCTTGAATGCATAGGTGATCAATGACAAAAATGACATGTTAATCAAGACAAAATGAAACAATAATGGCGTCCATTCAACCCTAACAAGCATCACTTTCATACAAATTACCTTAGAGACATCGAACCAAAAGTATAGATACCTCCAAGTGCATATGTTAAGCAAACAACTCTAGCCTCAACTTAGCAATGGCATGAACAAAAGTAAAACTTCCAAGAAATGCTTCAAACTTGCAAAATAACCTTCATGAAGGAGTGCATCCCTTCAAAGAGCCCTAGTTAGGGCAAATAACAAACATAATTAAATTATCCCCAGAGTTGATGTCTAAAAATGAAGTGAGGAGATTGAATTTATATGATCTCACACTCACTTTTACATAAAATAAGGTCAATTTAATATTAAAAATGTTAAGTTAAAATTAGAATAAAAATAATACAAAATAATCAAAGTAGTGGGTAAATTGGGGTGTTTTTCCTAGATTTGACCCCCATTTGAGCAAAATGGCTGAACAAGGCCAATTTTGACAAAATAGAAGGCCAGACTGCATAGGGGGGGGTCGTCATGCCCCAACTAACCCCAACAGTGATGAAAATCCCTTAATGCCCCCCCCTTAGCAAGCAAACAGTCTGCCAAGGAGGATGACGTCATCCTCTGAAGGAGGCCCCAGAGAGAGGGCGTTGCTGGACTGGAGGGCCAAAAGGGTGCTAAAGGTGCTCTAAAGGATAGGAAAATCCCTTAGTGCTGAAGAAATTGCCGCTGGAGTGACAAAACAGGGTCGGGGTCATGTGACTTAGTGATCCACCGCTGGAAGCCCCAGACACCAACCTCAGGGTTTCAAAGCCTTTCGTGAGGCAGTCAGCGATGCCATTAATCCATAGCACTTCCATAGGAGAAACCAGAGGGTTTGGCCCTTTCCCTACCTCAGAATAAGCTGGCTAAAACACCCCTCTTGGTCAAAAAAAAGACACCCTCTCCTTGGGGCACCTCTATAGTTACGGTGGTGCTGGTACCATTGTAACACTGGCTCCAACTGCGGGACGAGTACTCCTCCTGAGGGTGCTTGAGAATCCAAGAATCATCTGGGTATCTGTAGACCTACACACATATCAAATAGCCAAGGACATCAGAATACCTAGAGGCAGACACTTCCGTCCTGCCTTGCTCATCAAATAAGACTAAATAAATGCATAAACAAACGACTAACCTATGTCAACATGAAGAACGTCAAATGCAATGCATGTATAACAGTATGTGCCTAACCTCCCTACCTACGCTAACACAAGAAGCAGAAAGGACTAGGTAAAATCATACCACCAATGTAACCATTTGAGTAAGCAATTCATACCTGTTGCTTTACTTGTGTCTTTGGATAGAATCCATGATAAAACCTGATCAATCATGAAGCAAACACGTACCAAGATCTTTTCCATGATAGTAGATGAGGACTGGCTGGCTACGGGGATCTGGGAGCCGTAATATTGTTGCCATAGAGAAGAGTCACTTTTACAATCTCCATTTATCCAAGCTTCCATTGAACTAATGTATGGACCATCTTGATGATATATTGGCATCGAGGAAAAATTTTGCTTGAAAATTGCTCAATTGTCCATTCGAGAAAGCCTTTATGAAAGTGGAGCTTGCAAATCTTCACATATCAACTGCAACCTGTTTGGATAATCTTTTGGAAATACATGAATATTGTTCTTCTTTATAATTATCGTGTTAGTACTCCTAACAATCTTTATCATTTTAAAATTGTCAACTACATAATTTCAGTCTTCACCTTTCAAATGAAAAGATAAACAATATAGATCATGACAATGTGAAAATAAAATCATACCTGTCCACATACCTGTATTGCCTTTATTGGAAAACATTGTTGACCACTTACCGATATTGGGCAAAAAGGGCTGAACAGTTCTTGTAGAATATAGTTGATTGGGGCATACCATGAACTGAGAGATACTGGAGAAATTTTGCGCATGAACATCGTCAACAGGGACCACATCTTGCACCATTGCATCATTTAGCAAAGAAAAAGGATTGATCCATTCTTCATCGGAGGCAAAGCAAGCTTCTTCATCCATATGCATGCTCAGAGGACGATCTATTATAACGCTACAAGGCCTTGAAGAATCGTACATCGGTGAGCCAATGAACTTCCAATAATCATCATTTTCCGCATACCTGTAACTTTCTTCCAAGAGAGCCAACATATCATAAGAAACTGTAATTTGAGGATATGGAGCACTTACCATTTCTGTACATTCTTCAGTTTCTTCAACTGAGGCCTCTTGTTCTTCATCTTCTGTAATTAATTCATTTCCTTGGTCCTGAACAATCGTTTCTTCAAGTAAAACTTTTGAGGCTTGATGGTCATGGATTTCTTTACTGAACATATTCCTTGCATCTTCAACATAAGCCATCCATGTGTCGCGGTTCTTAGGATCCCAGTAGCTGCATAAGGCTTCTATTAATTCTGCAAGCGATGATATTGTTGATTTCTCTAGGCCCACGAACCAAGCAAGAGGCTTTCCTTCCAAGTGATGCACAAACGATCTCATGTAAACGCTTTCTTCATTTTTAATGCTATTTTCTGTAGCCATCGTCATGAACCATTGAACATGGTTCCAAGCCTTACCACTACTGCAATTGGTGCCAAAAAACTCTGGTAGCTCATCTGAATGCCTAGGAAAATTTGACAAATCAAGAAGAGCAAAAGCTATCTCATTTTCTGCATCTGTAGGATAATCAGGATCCTTAAATTCAAATGGAACATCCTTTTTGCAAGAAGAAGCCATGTCATTCGGTTTCCTTGTTTTCGCAGAGTACTCTTGTTATTTTTCTTCAGTCGGAGTCGCCAGGGAAGACCTGCCAAGTTAGCTTGACAAATCTTACCAAGTACCAAAAGCAAGGGCGTACCTGAGATGATTAGGATTGAGTTCTGAATCAACCAGTGGAGTTGCTTTTAAATGAGTGGAGTCGCCAGGTAGGATCTACAAGATTAGTCCTTGACAATATTTCAAAATACCAATCAAAGACTTACCTCAATCTTCTTACCAAATGTCATTTTTCCAAGGATGTCAATGACTCCGGATAAACCACTTTGATTTTCAAAACCTCCCAGACAGTGGCGCCAAAAATGTTATCGGGAAAATTAGCAGGGCTAATTCCCAGTAAGCACAACTAAGAATAGTGACCCAATGTCACCTCGGTCACCGTTCTAACTTATTCGGAAGTCGAAACCTCCCTGGACAAGTACCCTTATGAAACCCTGTAAAGACACTAGAACAGCCAACCAACTATATTCTATGCAATCTTATAGTTAGACCAGTGCCTAAATTGAGTCAGTAGTATTATGATCAATGCTAGTGGGTGCAAGAGATATGATTAAAATCAATAATCCACTTAGATCATTCAATGAAAGATATATGTATTACGTTAATCAATATTGGATCAAAAGACTATATTGCAAACCAACTTCAACCAACAACCACATAAGTGTTAAGTGATAATCATCAATGTCATTCACTAATCAGATATGCAAAAGATGGCAAGCATGTAATACATCGGTCAAAGATAACACCATTTGAACACGTGAGTGAAGATCATCAATCAAATATGCATAATTAGCAATAAGTATCATTGGTAAACTATTATGAGTTTATGGTAATGTCAATATGACCAAATCAGATTTAGCAATCAATTATAGCAGCAGAAGTGAATAACTAAATGGTACATGTAATATCATTCATCAAACAAGTATCATGAATACCAAGTTAAAATCAGATCTGTAAGTAACCATATAGTTAGCAACTCGTAACATCAGAGTATTTAAAGTATCAATCACTTCATCATTACCAGATCTATAGTTAACATAAAGTAAATAATATTTAGTTTTGTTGTGAATACTTCAATAAACACCATATATCAGTGAGAGCAAGGTTATTTACCAAAGTGCTATCAAAAGGTAATTATCCAATATTTAACATAACTCAAATCACCAATATGTATTATTCAGATCTGTTCATGAGAAAATTGCAGTTAAGAATATCACTTTTATGGTGCATAAACAATAACAAGACTAACTCAAGAAATGCAATCACTGAGCTAACTTTTGAATACACCAACTTCTGGTTTTCTGTGTGAGTAATGCAGGTGATAGTGCACAACACACAGGGTCTACAATTTATAATTGCAGACCTGTGTATAGTGCACTTTTAAGGATGGCTCGGATAGGGTAGAAAGGGAAGGGAAGGCTGATCCAAATGGGAGAGAAGGGAAGGAGGAGCAACAAGGGAAAGGAAGGAAGACTTGGTTGAAGGATAGAGGAGCTCGGGTGGAGGAAAGGGAGCAGCGTGGAAGGTCTAGGAGAGGTGGAAGAGAAAGGAGGGAAGGAAAGAAGAAGAAGGTGATGGGAGATGGAGTGGGAAGTGGATACCATGGATAGGGGTGAAGGGATGAGGGAGCTGTGGAGAAGGGATGGAAGAAGAGGGGGCCGTGAGAAGGAGAAAAGCTGCAGCAGCAACAGGTTTAAGGAAAGGTGCCAGCGAGGGCTCTTAAGGGAGAGGCCGAGGGTGGATAACAAGGCAAGAGGGGAGGCCGAGTAGAAAGGGAGGGAAAGTGAAGGAGAGGGAGGCCTAGAAGGGTAGGTCGTAGGGGGTCTTAGGGATGCAAATCTGCAGTTAGGTCAGAAAAATTACGTTTTTAGGGTTTTTTAATAAGATAAAAAGAAACTAACTCAGAAAAAAAGGATAAAGACTAATTAACATAAAAAACTAAGTTAACAATGATATTTACAAACATACACAACTGAGAAATTAGTTTTAATGAAATAGATGAACAACTACGGTTTCAAAGGACAACTATCCACCAAACCTAGGGCATCGATGAGAGGGACAACACTCCTTGAGATGGTACTTGGCAAGTTTAGCAAACTATGGCTAACCCAACAATTTCTAGGATTCGTTGAGGGAGCCTAGCCTTAGCAAGACTTGAAGACCTAAACCTCAAGCTTGAATGCATAGGTGATCAATGACAAAAACGACATGCTAATCAAGACAAAATGAAACAATAATGGCTTCCATTCAACCCTAACAAGCATCACTTTCATACAAATTACCTAAGAGACATCAAACCAAAAGTATAGATACATCCAAGTGCATGTGCTAAGCAAACAACTCTAGCCTCACCTTAGCAATGGCATGAACAAAAGTAAAGCTTCCAAGAAATGCTTCAAACTTGCAAAATAACCTTCATCAAGGAGTGTATCCCATCAAAGAGCCCTAGTTAGGGCAAATAGCAGACATAATGAAATTATCCCTAGAGTTGATGTTTAAAAATGAAGTGAGGAGATTGAATTTATATGATCTCACACTCACTTTTACATAAAATAAGGTCAATTTAATATTAAAAATGTCAACTTAAAATTATAATAAAATAATATAAAATAATCAAAGTAGTAGGTAAATTGGGGTATTTTCCCCAGATTTGACCCCTACTTGAACAAAATGGCTGAACAAGGCCAATTTTGATGAAATTGAAGGCTAGACTGCGTAGGGGGGGGGTTGTCATGCCCCAACTAACCCCAACAGTGATGAAAATCCCTCAACGCCCCCCCTTTTAGCAAGCAAACAATCTGCCAAGGAGGATGACGTCATTCTCTGAAAGAGGCCCCAAAGAGAGGGCGCTGTTGGACTGGAGTGCCAGGAGGGTGCTAAAGGTGCTCTGAAGGATAGGCAAATCCCTCAGTGCTGAAGAAACTGTCGCTGGAGTGATAAAACAGGGTCGGGGTCATGTGACCCAGTGATCCACCCCCGGAAGCCCTAGACACCAACCTCAGGGTTTCAAACCCTTTCGTGAGGCAGTCAGCGATGCCATTAAACCATAGCGCTTCCAAAGGAGAAACCAGAGGGTCTGGCCATGCCCCTACCTCAGAATAAGCTGGCTAAACACCCCTCTTGGTCAGAAAAAAGACACCCTCTCCCTGGGGCACGTCTACAGGTACGGTGGTGTTGGTACCATCGTCACACTCGGAGCTGCTTTTCTTATCACTGTTGAATCTTGTCCATTCGGATCTCCACCCATTCTTACTCCTTCGGTAACAATGAAGCCTACTAGACTATGGTCAGCTCGTGGTTCCAAGTTAATTAGATTCCTTGGTCATCTTGCGCAATATTCCCATTTTGCATTAAACTCAGGGCATTCTTCAATACCATGAGTGTCCCTTCAGCAATAGTTATACCATGGCCTCTTGGGGAGGGTATAGTCTCATGCCAGATGTCCGATCTCGTTACAATTAAAACAACGAATTGGGCATGTGCATCCTCCTCTAACTGCTTCGAATCGTCTTTCGTGTCCTTTTCCATCTCCTCTCTCTTACGGTTGATCTGACACTCGATATATGGATCGGTCTAACCGCCTTGTCAGGGTATCTAAAGCTTTGCACATGTGTGTACAATGTACCGTAGATCCACAAAATTCACAAAATACTGTATTTGGCACTGAAGAATACTTCTGTAGAATAGGACAGAGATGTGGCATATGTCCAAATACTTTACAGATATCATAGTATTCATTTGGAGAATATCTCTAAGGATCTAGATAGGCTGGGTGTCTGGTCATATGGAATGGGTTTGTTGTTGCTACTTGTGCAATGAGTGCACTTGGCCCGCCAGTAAAAGGTCCTCTTGGCGGGTTATTCCTCTCCTCATCCTAAGACACTCGGATGTGTGATGGCCTTCTATCATACATCTTGTGCACCACACTTGTACTCGACTTGGCTTTGGTATAGTCAATTCTTGAATCTTCTAAGTTAAAGCAACAAATTGATTTTGTACTTTCGACATATCACTATTAGAAGATGATGCCCCCAGTCAAAGTGCTAATTGGATAGTTAGCCATTGATTCAATCTTCATTGATTGTTCTAAAGCAGCTCGGGGTGAGGTAATGACTTGTCGTGATAAAGAAATTCTAGTCAACATCAATAGGCTTTGGATAAACCATTCCTTGTGGTGGGATTCATGCACATGGAACGAGAGTTTGACCAATGCATCTCTAAATCGTTGTGTAGAGTCCCAGGAAGATTCTCCTTGTATCTGTCTAATCTCTCTCAATTTTGTAATTCCTTGTTGTTTGGACTTCGACAGTTGAAATTCATCTAAAAATAGCTGCTTTACATCCTGTAGTGTTAGTGTTGGTGCATTTGCATCCCTTCGTTCGATCAACTTCATATACCACTGTAGAGCCCTCCCACGCCATGTAGTTTGAAATTCAATCAACTTTAATGTAGCAGGTGTCCCTTTGGATTTTCATATGGCTTCACACAGAAACCAGTGCTGTTTTGCATCGGCTTCGCCTCGTCTTCCCCAAAACTCTGGGCACTTCATAGATGGACCTATTTGTATTGCAGCCATTTTGGCGACTGGAGGTCCTACCAACACAAATCTTTGAGGTCCAGGTTGAGCCACGAGGTTACTGCTGTTGTGTTGCAAACTGCTACTTTTCCACTTACTATTATACCAACTTGCAAACTATTAGAATTACCAACCATTTGGTTATCCAAGGTAATTGTAAACCAGGGTGCTAAGAATGGATTACCAAATTTTGTGAGGGTGCCCGAGGGGGTAGTTGAAGGCGTGTTGTTGCTGTCACTTCTGGTATTTCCTTCCGCAACAATGGGGGGTTCAATTTTTCAGGGTTTCGCTGGTTTTCGTAGGTCCTGACAACTTTGACCGCTTCGCAACTTCGTCTAGGGCTGGCTTGGTGACTAATTCGGCTATCCGCTACTTGGTAACTGAACTTCGCATTCCCTTTTCTTACTTGTACCTTCTCATTAGCTCCTTCTTGTTGGGCCATCCTGCACTTCTATTCATCTTCCTCTTAACCACAAACCGACAATTCCTCTCGTCACTTGACCTTTCGCAACTCACTTTCCCCCTCTTCACTACTTTCTCCATTCCGCAACTCTTCTTTAGTTGCGGACCTCTTTTCTTTGCTTTTCTCATCTGCGTTTTCCACCACTTTTAACATATTGTCGATCTTCTTGCTACGCGCTCGGTCCTAACATCACTAATAGATCCCCCCCATTGCACGGAACTTCTACTTTTTGTAACTTTGCAGCATCACCTCGACCGATCCCCTTGTGACGCGGGTTTTACTCCTCCATTTTGATTAGATTCAATGGTAAAAATTTGTATTCAATCATTTAGGTTTTTATCCACAACGAAACTTCCTTCAGTAGTTTGCCTCTTGCTCCCTTCTTGAGATCTTCTTCATCTCAGGATACAGACTGGTTGTTTTTTGCGGCAAACTCTACAATATACATTGTCAAAGCGTTTTCTAGCCAGAAATCAACAACCCTAGTGTTATCACACAAACTCTAGTTGCTATAGAGGGGTATCCCAATAGGGACGGTAGAGGATGAGCAACCAGGAAGGTGTAACCAACAGCAGCCAGGTCCTCTGACCAAGGGACAGAAGTCACACCGGACAAGGCTGCAGTCACTTTAGGCAAGGCGTGAAAGCCAAGTCAAGGGGAAGACCCTGCTCAACCAGTTATGGTCGAGGGACAAAACACACACCCAAACCCAAAAGATGAGAGAACAAAACAGGGAAAGAGTGTAAAATGGCTCCTAAGTCCGACTTCAGCCAATTGATGGACACGAGCAGTGAAATGACAATGATGTGATAAGTGACAAGCAATAACTTATGATGAATGAAATAGATTTAAATGGCTGAAAGTCAACTAAGGTAGTAAATAATGCAAGAAGTGATTAATAAGTGAAAATCTGCCCCAGGGAGAGATTGGTTCTAAGACTGGTGGAACTAGGGCAGCATGAAATTAGTGTTTATATTCAGTTCCAGCTAATGACCCTTGATTTCCTAAGGTGAAATGACAATATAAATTCAAAACAAGAGTACCCAAAACCCCCCAAAAGACCCAAATCAGCTGAGAGAGAAAAACGCCCTAGAGGGGCGTTTTTGGCAAAGTGACCAGTGCTAAATCTATGGGCTAATGGAGTCTAACAGATCTGAAACTTGATTCTCGAAGGTAAAATGGTGTTCTAAGATGGAATCAAGACTACCCACAACCCCAAAATTTACCCAACAATGAGATTGGCTGAAACGCCCAAGGAGGGTGAATTCAGCAGGTGACCAGTGCTTAATTCTAAGGGTAAATGGGGTCGGATTCGAATGAAACTTGAGATATGGGAGTTTAGGCATATATCATTACTGGGTTTTTAATTAAAACAAGTTCCTACGGTGAAATCCTAAGTTATGAATTTTTAGGGTTTTTTATGAGTTTCTCTCTTGAACAAGAATTAGAAATTGAAATGTGGGAGAAGAAGAAGTTACACCTACTTGGAAATGATTGATATTTCTGATTTTGAAGAGGCTGATACGTCCTGAAGATCAAATTGAAGCAGTTGGAGCAGTCCCAGTTGAAAACGATTTTTCTCTCTCCCCACCAACTCGTCCCCTTTGCCTGCAAACACCAATAGACAATAGATCAAATTAGTATTGGCAAACAAATGAAATCTACAACAGCACAAATAAAAATGAGAGAAATGCTTGACTGAAAATAGCAAAAACACTCCCCTTTTTGTGGTCAACCCGGAGAGTGGAGCACTAGTGGAAGCCAAATGGGGCGCCCTCCTCCAAGAGTTTGAGCTTGCTGCAAACAATGGTGAGTAAAACAGTGCTGAAATCATACACCAACTACAACTAGTGCATCAAGATAGTATGGCAATCAACAAGATCAAGAAGCTATCACACAAGAGCCAAGTAGAGCAACAACGTTTTCTCTTCTACTCCAAGTCCAAAAAAATGCCAAGAGAGCTACAATGGAGGTGAGTCCATTCTCTTATAGAGATGGCTCACTCTCAAGATAGGTTTCCCCCCAAAATGGAGGGTTGAGATCATCTCCCCCTCCACAAAATCGAATGGTGGAGATGAATCCCTAGAGAGGGGTGCGAATTGCCCCAAGAGAGCGCACTAGTAGATAGAGAGGGGCCCATGTGGGTCATACATCAATACAAGGTGGAGTTGGGGGGTGTCTATGGGAGGTTTTATCCCCCCAACCAATACAATAAGGGCCCCACACAACAACATGACCATGAAATCAACCAAGTCGAATTTCCCCTAGTGGAGAAAACGCCCCCTCTATGGGCAAACTCGTCCTCTAGTGTGAGCTGGGAAAATGAGGGCCCCACAACCATCAAATATAATGTCAAAACATACCAAAATTACCTTATGAATTACCTTTACCATTGCCAACCATTGATTTTGCCATTTACCTATAGTTGCCTTAGTCAAAATTCTGATTTCCATGTATTTTTCGCTGGTTTATATGGCTGAAGATGAAAATTGGGCTTTTGACCCACTTTTATTGCCCAGATTGCCGAACCGTCTGCTGCAATGTGATCATGGACCCCAAAAGTAGTAGGGATGACCACTTGAACGACCCCGATCCATCACTTTGGCATTATTTGCCCCAAATCCACAATTTTTAATTAAAATAGGTCAAAGTTGACCAATAATAATTAAAAATTTCTCAAATGGTTCAATATTTTGCAATTCCGTCAATTGCATGCTCATATGGGACCCCTGTAGATAACAAATGGTCGAAATCGAAATTCCGATCACAACATTTTTTCGGGCCCATTTTTGGCCTAGTCAACCCAGTTTGACCAAGTCAAATCTGGTCAACTATAGTGCTAGCTGAAACCTGTATGTAAGCATGAAGTGACAAGGCTCAATTAAACAAGTTAGTACATTACTAAGCAATAAATGATAACATGGTGATAAAAAATTCATTAAATCTCGAAATAGTACAAGGCCCTGGTGAAGTGGGCCCACCACCTCCAAAAGACTAGGATGCTATACACCTCCATAGAATTGACCACCTTGCTGACTCTAGGTGATGTGGACAACAAGGTAGAAGATATGGGAGGACGAGGATAAAGATCATGTGACCATTAGACATCTTGGGAAAGCAAAGTACACTAGGTAAGTATGCCATGACAAAACACGGGGAAGGGCGGTGCCTCACAAATGGGTATAGTGCAGGGAAACCACCACTAGTCATCGCACAAGTATCCCACAACTCACATCCGTATCCGAAGACTCCGTGAGGTTCTTTTCTAGAGCCGCCAAACTGGGTGTCCGACAAACCGTAACTTGAGACTCTAGGGGGCAATCTTGAGCTTGCCCCTTGCTCCTTCTCACCTCCTTGTCCCGCAAGACTAGGTGAGGAATAACCACTACAAATGCTGACATGTATAGCTGACCAGAATCCATGTGTGTTTATAAACACATTGCATGGATTTTACAATGAGTTTCATACTTAGCCCTTTTTGGCTAGATTTTACATTTACAACATAGAGGCCTTTTTAGCCTGATTTACATTTCATTTCTTCATGTCTTCATGTCTTCATTTCTTCATTTCTTCATGGCCCTCTTGGGCTACATACATATCTCAAAAGATATAAACATGGCGCTCATACTGCAAAGGTAATGGGGGTGGGCAATACAAGCTTCAACGACAAGTGGGGAGCACCCGGTGAGGCTACACAATCCTAACTGCATTGCAACATCGGGGGCAACCGATAGGAGCAAATCCCAGGTCTAACCGTGTATCTCACACACTAAAGAGTCGAGGCACAATAAATAGGGAGTCATGGCAAACTCAGAGATCAGTGGGGAAAGGGGGTCCTCGTGATCACAAATCAGAATCCAAGTTGAGGATGAAGTGTCATGGATGAGTCAAATGGGTGGAGAAGGTGATAATGGTGCTAAAGTCAGCTATCGAGGGGCTAAGTGATCAAGTCTAAGCCAAGTATACAGGACATGACTTAGTGTGCATATACATAAGTCTAACCGGAGGGGTGGACTAACATCACCAAAGGCCCAAACACATCATATCATAAGCAGATCACCAAATATATCATCTCATGCAAAGTTAGTGTACTAGCAAGTATAAAAGAGTCTAATCTACAACATGAGCAATAATCAATACATGCAATACCTGCTGCACCATATAACTGCTGCTACTGAACCTGTATCTGAGCTGGATCTCTGCTGAATCCGGGCACATAATAAACCAGCACTGTACTGTGATAATCTCGATTAGAACAAGACTAGGCAACTGTCTCAAATGGGCTTGTGTCAAAGCTTGGCAAGGAAAGGTAACCTTATGGTAGATGGTAAGTCCAACTGCCTGTCCCCTCTGATATGTCTGCTAGGGGCAATCTGAACAAAACTGCCTCGTCTGAGGCGGCTGATCTCCTGATCTGGAAAAAAAGTACTGTGCGGTCCTCGGCCGCACAGTCTGCAATATGGAAGCTGTTGCCGACATATAATGTGATAACACCTAGTTAGCGTAGTATCAAATCGGTGCAATGTTACTAGGTCTCTTCGAGTCCAATGCATAATCCTTCGTTGTCAGTTACGATGTTATGGAGCTTCTGCAAGTCTTTTTAACCACTTGAATAGCTTTACAGGGAGCTCATCCCACAGGATTTCATATTGATCATATGTTGGTACTCCGTAAATGATGTATTCTCTAAGCTTTAGTGGACTTCATCCTCGTGTTAGTATATGTAATAATGATGTGTGTGGTATTATTGGTGGAATATCATAAAATGCATAATAATTTAATATTATAAAATAGAGTTATCCCACATGCATCATGTAAAAAATTCTTTTATAACCATTCTTTATATAAGAGAGATGGAAATCTATTTATCCCACGTGTTACGCGATGTAAATATTCCATGCCTCTAGCTATATAATAGAGGTGAAAGAGACCCTTTTGGGTATGTTGTGAATGCTATTCATCACACATTACATGTTGTGTATGTCATTTGTACACACATGATTGTGACATGATGTGAAGATGGAGAGTGATGCATATGTGGAGATGCCTTGTATTGTAAGATTGAAGGTTTTTGAAGAATATAGAAGACCAAACCTTCCTGTGGATGTTCCTCCATTTGGGGTTTTACCACGTATATCTGATGTATTGTTCTCTTGTTCTCTAGTCTCTTATTTCTTATATGATTATTGTTGCATGTATGGATAGAAGGCTAGACTAGTAAATCTTTGATATTGATTTACATGTTAGTGTAAACGTATTGTTGTATGTTATGCATATTTTCAATATTCTAACACGTCGCAACTCAGTTTCTTGTATTACGAAGTCCTCAAACCTATTTTCCCACTAATCTTGAATATTGTTTTTCGACACTAGTGCATCCATGCAGTTAATGTTGTCCTGTTAGAAACTAGAACCTGGAAACGAAACCATTTGTTGGCACACAATGGAGACCAAGGTTCTTGTGCAGAGGCCAACAAAGGAGACTGCTGTAGTCTAGTGTGTTGGCATTTTCAATCTCTCGAAAGAGGTCTCACCCAAAGCACAACCTAGACCTATGTATGATGAGGAGGGTTAACTACATGGATAAACTTGAAACTGTTTCACTCTCTTGCAACATACATTCATCATACATGCTTAACTATACTTATAATAGAGTTACGCGACGCGTGTAAAGCAAAGAACAAAGATCATCATGCATCACATATACACAAAAATTTAAAGGGGTCCAATAATCTTCATTCATATTCATCTATGGATCTTTAATACAATACATTCAAGCGGCTCTACAACCTTAATCTTTAGTCTGCGGAATGACCCGTCATAGATCTAAGTACATCATCAAAACCTACAAACCCATGACCCAACTACATAGCCCAAAACTCAGACTCAACTGAGAGAATGTCTTCAATCATAAGCTTTGTTCTTCTTGTTCTCCTCCGATCTTCTATCTACTTCCTCGCTCGCTTGGTTTGTGCTCTTTATATAGTCGCGGGAGTCACGATCTGATATGGTTGCGGTCGCTAATTGCTTCCCCAACCTCCACCTTATTTCCTACACGGTCTTCCGCGACTATGGTCCTTTCCAAAAACGAAGAAGCCAACAATATCCACATGTTCAGTCACCCTGCTAAAAATAGTCTTTCCTCGGAATCCAATGAAACTCACACCATAGGAAAATCCTCTAATTGGGTTCTCAAATATGAAATCAGATCGACAATTGGACCACTAACCAAAAAATGCTAAAAATAGCAGCTGCTGAAAATAGAAATTGCTAAAAATACTTATCATATTTGCCTAAAAATAGAACCCCATGCACATCTCCCTAAAAGGTGTCCAAAACTATGATTAGATCATATAAAAGATGACATTGCAAACTCACACTGACCACATCCTTTGGGGCTCTTCGACCTCCCATACTTACTTTGAATATTGCACTTAATTTGTAAGTATGGAGCACTTGTTGTCAATGCATCACCTTTCCACATGCACTTCTGATATTTCCTCTGCATGAACCAATATAAAAATGACATGTTCAAACTCTATCCAAGCATCTATCTTTAAATAATAAAGACACACAACTATGTGCCAAGTCTAAAAGGCACTCAATGGATTGTGGATGTTGCATCAATGGATTGACTAACCAATCCACCCTGTAATATACTCACGAACTACCAATGTCGATTAGTGAACTCTGTAACAATAAGCTCACCCGAAATGATATCCACGAAAATGTACTGTAGATCAATGTTACAAACATCATGTTGGTGAAAATATCACTGAGGTTTTGGAAAACAACTTATTGACAACATCGGAGAAAATATCTACACTTCAAAAAATACGAAAATATTCATTTTTTATTTTAATTTTAAAAATTTAAAGCAACAACAACATCAAATAAACACATTGCCACATAAATATGAATGGGGAATAGATATATAAGATGTATAATATGTCTAATGATACATCACACATCAATACTAATTCATGCCCTGAGTCTTCACTCTTGAGTGGCGAGTATCGAGTCTGTTGACTCCCGAGCCTCAAAATATCATAAAAAAATATAATAAACATATCTCATTATCACGAGTCGATTTAGATCTACATACTACATAGTACAATGAAATCAATAAATAAACTAGCGATTCTCGGGCAAAGGTGATGGCTCTTCCTCTAGATGAAGAAGGCCCTAACAAAAGGATGGCAGTGGACTTTGATGTGCTCTAACAGAAGGAAAATATACACTCTAACGTTCTCTAGAAAAGAGAGAAGCTAGAGTTTGACATCCTCTTCCAGTGCTACTAGTACTACTATGCCCAAGTCCATTGTACTATGTTTGTGTCTGTGAAGGTGGTGGTTCACTCCTATGTTGATTAGGTTGTCATTGATGCCAACAATGTCTGGTCATTGATGCCAACAGTTAAGTCTTGGTGCCCCTTGTGGAGCCCCTGAGGGTTAGTATTTGATTTGTGGTTGTCTGTGTCAGAGGAGACCTTTTGACTTTGTCCAAGCCCAAGCTTGAAGCCCTTGGAGGCCTTTGGACAATGGCAAAAGCCCTGGCTACCATTAACTTGGTTAAGTGCCCCTAAGCTGTATCTTTGTCCTATTGAGTCCATTGTTGTATCCTTGCTCTTGGTTGTTTTCTGGTTGATGGTTTCTGTGCTACTTGTACTTATTCTGGTCTCTTGATTGGTTGTTTGATTGGATGATGTGGCAGTGAAGCCCTTGGAGCCCTTGGGACAATGACAAAAGCCCTGAACACCCTGTAGAGTGTTTAAGTACCCCAAAGATGTTTTGCGGTTCCCCAGTTGTTTCTTTGGTTCCTCAGTACCACAACTTATGCCCCAGCACGCTACAAAAGTGTTGAAGAAGTTGCAAGAGTCCAAATGACCCCTTCAGTGGTCATTTGTGTTTATTAAGGTCATGGTACCCCAGGAGAAGGTCTAGCAACCCCACAGGTGATGTCATGATGGATCTTGACCCTTGTAGGTCTCCTGGTGTGGTTTAGGTGGTTGAAGAAGCCTATGAAGCCCCTTGCTTGATGAAGAAGCCCTGAAGAAGTCCTTGGACCCACATTTGATGGCTTAATGGTCCTTGTCCCCTTAAAGGTGATGATGTGGTCATTAATGACTTGATGAAGACTTGGAACCCTTGATGAAGATCTTGATGCCCATGTATCCCTTGTTGGGGTCATGGAACCCTTGGAGATGGTCATTATGCATGAGAAGGTCTGGCACCCACATAAATGGCGGCATGATGACCCTTGGACACTATATGATCATTGATGGTGCATTTGGAAATGATTTGGGTCTTGGAATCCATACATATGGTGGTTTGTAAGCCCATGATCGTTGGAGCCTTTGATATGATAGAATCCTTGGTCATGATTCCCTCATCACTTGGCGATGGAGTCCTAAGTGATGGGTTTGAAGTCCATGGAAAGTATCTTGTTTAAATATTATATGATATCCTTGAAAGAGTCCTTGAAACCATTGCATGCGGTGCCTTGGGTCTTGAACCATGGTGATGTATGGTCCTATTTGTGGTTATATGGCTATTGGGATGTAGATCCCACGGACGTGCCTTGATATGTCGAAGAAGACTTTGAAACTCTTGTAGTTAGTGGTATGGTCTTTGGCACCCTCATGTGTGGGGTCTTTGACGTCCTGGACACATTGAATAATTTAAGGGTATTAGACCAAGAATTTGCAAATAAACCCATCATAGGGAGATAGTCCTCGTCAAGCCATTTCCATTGATATGTGGAGCATCTTCTAACTCCTTATGGTTGAAGAGATATGAATTTTTGAAGTTGGTGTACCCCACCTTTTTGGGTGAGCCGACCTAACAAAAGAAAATTTAATTATTTGTAATTTTGAATTGCATGTCAGCCCTGTTTGAGGTAATAAATTTCCTTCACGACCTATATAAATAGAATATCAAACATTTCATTTGCTTATCAATAGGAATTTCGCAACTCTTGGAGAAAAGTGCGAAATTTTGTGGAGGAGAAATTTTTGGGCATCTTTACTAAAATTGGCATAACTTTCTCATACGGAATCGGAATTACAAAATTCTTGGCTCGTTGGAAAGCTTGTTACGAGGGCTATGTGATGACATGATCTAGATTTTATTTTGGTTTGTCTATTGTTTCTTGACCTTATGATCTTCAAAAAGGTATGGCTCATGCTTCTGGGTTTCTCTTGTAATGGCACATGTATCTCATGGATAGAGTTCATCTTTGATATTAGTATGTGAGCCTATATATTGGTATATATATTTGAAGTCAATATGGAGGATATGATGATGATATTGCATACCTTTATGCTATGATATTATACACTTTATGATGATAATGCATGTGATAATGATGTACACTCTATGAAGTTGATGCACTCCTATACAATATGATGTACATGCATACCATAGTGTGATGATGCTCTCCTATGCATTATGATGTATACTTGATGTTGATGATGCATACACGGTGCACACTGAAGTGACAATTATGCATATTTTATGATGATGATGCATACCCTATGACGATGATGCATACCTATGATGATGATGCATACCTATGATGATGATGCATGACTATGCATACCTTATGTTCAATGATACATGCATGAAATATTTACACAGTGGCATATACATATGTACTTAGTAATATTTAAACAGTGGTATGTTCAGTAAAATACACTCAGTGGCATGACAATTAGTACACAGTAATATATGTATGATAAAACACAGTGATAAATGCTCAGTTTGATATGCTCAGTGATGTTTACACAGTGATACTCAGTGATGTATGATGAAAACACAATGTGTGATGATATAGAATTATAAATGATGCAATGACGACAATTGTACAATGATGAATAGTGGTAATTAGGAGTGAGTACATTGGTTCAGTTGAGCAGCATTAGCACAGGCTACTACATGTGCATTTGGTATGACTCATATTGGCTGAGTTGTATGAGCAGTTGGTTTGATTCAGGTGGACTGAGTCTCGTGTACGGTTGGTTAAACTCAGATTGACTAACTCAGATGATGTGAACAACAACTTGATTGGTACAGCTAGATTGCGCATGTTGACGAGCAGTGTTGCACAGTTATGGTGCAGTGGTTAGTGAACAGTTGATGAGGAGTGGTCAGTTGATGAGCAGTGAAAGTTGTTTTGCAGTGTGGTACAGGTTGTGCAGTGTGGTTTAGATTTTGCAGTGTGGTACAGGTTGTGCAGCGTGGTTTAGATTTTGCAGTATGATACAGGTTGTGCAGTGTGGTACAAGTTGTGCAGTGTGGTTTAGATTGTGCAGTGTGGTTTAGATTGTGCAGTGTGGTACAAGTGTTGGATAGCAGGTCCGCAGGATCAATGCAGTTCGTGGTTCAATAGTTCAGTATCTATCTTCATATCAGGGTGGCAGGATGGGGCAAGGAAATCTAGGGAGCTAAGGATTCCTTCAGGTTGTAGCCTGTAAACCAAGGGGTTGTAGCCTCCTTCCAGTTGTAGCTGGAGAATTGAAGTCTTTGTAACAAAGGGGGTTGTTGCCTCCTTCCAGTTGTTGCTGGTAAATTATTATTATAAAGGCTTTCGTGGTTTTTCCCCCAGTACTTGGGTTTCCACGTAAAAATCTTGTGTACTGTGTTTTGCTATGCTTCCTATGTGATGATGATATGATGATATGTGATGATGAGCTGTAATTGTTAATAATGCTGATGATATAATGATAATGTGATAATACATTAATGAATGATGTATTGAAGAAGCAGTTGATGATTGTTAAAGTTGAAAAAGTAATAAAAAGCTATACACACTGTTCACCCCCCCCTCTCAGTGTGCTCGGTGTGTCCAACATCCTAGTGTCAATAGCCACCTCCTGTAAAGGTGTCTGCTTTGGAACATCGCCCTCCTCTATCTCCTCCCCTGCCACCTAGCCCACCTCCTCTTACAACTAATCAGGGGTTGATCCCATGACAGTCACCTCAATCTCCACCCTCTATGCAGTAGTGGATCAATCCCATCCAACAAAATGGCATCCACATTAAGTGTTTTCTGAAGCCACTTTGTTGTCCACTGAGATGCACACCAATAGCAAGAATCTTTCGAAAGATTCTCCTCACTACAAGTGGGAGAGGTGTGGCCTTGGGGGAAAGCAATGAGCCAGGTACTGTCACCTGAATCCCAGCTCCTCCGTTTAGGTTAACTCCTAATGAAGCCAAGGGGGGTTGTCCCTAACAAAGAGTTTTCTATGGCTCTTGTTTTTAACTGTTTTTAGGTGATGTAAGGATACATATGGGTGTTGTTTAGGAGTTTTTTGATGATGAGAACATAATAAACATGCCATCCACTTTGCGATTTACAAGATGCAGATATTAAGATGAACAACAATATATAAATTGACTTATAATTTAAGAAAGCATCCACAAGATAAACTTAAGCAAATAATAAGGACATATGGTCCAGATTAAGGTGATACATGTAAATTTCAGAAACCAGTGCCTTTATGGAGTCAAAAATGATGCTTGGGATGCTGAAATGTGTAAGTCAAATATAATTGTTTGTGAGATTGTTTTGCAATGTTTCTTGGTAAATTTTGGAATGTTTTAAGTGTTCTTGATTATTAAGGCTAAGAAAGCAAGGTATTGAAGTCCAACATGAAGAAATACTTTCAGTGGCTCCTCTCGATGACCTGATCGACCGTTCAGTATTCTAAGCTAGGTGTCCAAGGAACTTAACCAGCAAGCTAGAACTCTATGACAACGGTAAAATCTGGCGCCGTCAGCAAGAATTTGCCCACTACCTGAGTATTTATCGAAACAACGTCGGTTCGTTGGTTGTGGGGGTGAAGATTTTATTACGGTTATCACTTGTGAGATTAATCAAATCCAGTCACCGTTCTAAGTAATCCAACTTTTTAGGGTTGGCAGAGCATACTTGGTGGTGGAAAGCAACGAAATAAATTTTAAAAGGGGGTGTGAGTTTGAAGTATTTTATTAAGAGCACAATGAAACCTCTCTGACAGAGAGTGCTCTTGACTTTGTCTTATGACAAAGTTCAAGAGTCTTATGATGCACGGAATTAAAGTACTGTACTGGAAATAAACTCTAATCTACTCAAGAATCTCTTTCAGGTCAAAGACCGTACTCGGGAGAGCATGGGGGTAAGTAAAAAATCAAAGTAAAAGCAACTCTCTGACAGAGAGCACTCTTGATCCACTATTGGTGAGATTCAAGAGATTTCTACTTTAAACAGTTGTATTACTTGAGAGATGAAACCTTTTAATCAAAAAGTAAACAACTAGCAATTAAAAACACTAAGTACAAAAATTGAACTAATCTAGCCATTAGTTTCTACTTGCAAAATGGAAAACCAACTAGGAAATTAATATTCTACTTGTAAAAAGATAATTAAACTAACAATGAAACCAATCAAGGACAACGACACTACAAACTTCCCCAAATGGGGAAGTTGGGTGTGGGAGCCTTAAATCCCACTCACTTTTTATTATGAGTTACACACTTTTTAGGGATTTCAACCTTTGAAAATGAAACTTAAAGAAAGTAGAAGAGGACTTGAGAAGCTCTTAATAGCTTGTTAAATAAAAAGGAGAGTGCTTTGGTTTTTTGCAATTTCTTGGTTTCACACTTCTTCTTGGTTTTGGTACTTCTTCTTGGTTTCGATACTTCTTCTTCAACATCTACAACAAAACAATCAACTCATGCACTCATTAATCATTAGTCAAAACAAAATCCAAATTTGAAACTAATCTAAGATCTAAAATGCAAAGTTTAAAATTTTAAATGAGATCTAATGCAACTACTTAATGAGAAACTAGTTGCAATCCTAAAGTGCTATCTTTTTAAACGAACTATAGTATGCAAAACAAAACCTTTTCAAACAACCAACTTTTAAAAGTTTTTAGGATCTAAGCCTAAACAAGAAAGGAGCAAAGGAAAACAATGAAGTGGAAAGGGAGAGAAGAGGAGAAACGAAGGCAAAGGGGAGACCTAAACGAAAGGAAGAAGGTCTTGGCAAAGTAAGACGAAAGGAGCCTTTGAGGAAGGATGACGAGAGCAAGAAGGGGAGGAAAGATGAGAGAAAAAGGAGGATATCTAGAGAAGACGAAAGCTAAGATGAAGAAGGAAAGTAGAAAATGAAGAGAAGAAGGAGCTAGGACGAGAGGGCTTGATGAGACCAAAAACGAAAGCAAGGAGATGAAGGCTAGCAAGTGAGAAAGAGGAAAGGGCTAAATGAGTAAGTAGGAGGAGACTAGCAAAAGGCAAGGGCCAAACAAGGCCAAGGAGAAGAAGAAGTAGCCAAAGGAGTTTAACTTGAAGATCTAGGGTTTCTTGAAAGTAACCAAGTAACAAAGTTTGATGTAATTTGAGAGATGGATCTTTGAACTTCTTGTCTCATGCCAAAATTTGAGGCTTAAAATCGACTTTAGGAGGCCCTGAAATGCACACAATGTTAGAAAAATTGGTCTTTTGAAGAGATGAGAGAAGCAACCGAGTTCAAACCTCTCTTCAAACCTGGGAAATCTGCACAAGAAACCACTTACAAACACATCTTGATCAAATCTAGTATGCAAAGCAAAATGGGATTAGAAGAGTATCAGTATTTCCAACTACAATTTACTATTCTTTGATCACATAAAACCCAGCATAAATGGACAAATTGAACTACAAATGCCCACCCTATGGACTTAATAAAGCCTTCTAAGCTAGCAATTTGATCAAAATAATGAAATGCAAGTAGTAATAAAGAACAAGATCACCTTGATATTGATGAAGCACTTCCCATGACAAAATCAACACACCATATGGACCTCCAAAGTCACTTTATTTCCAATAGCAAAAGCTAGAACACAATTACAATTTGGCAGAGTAAGCTTGCCCAAAAATTCCATGAAGAAAGAGGAGGCAAAGTCCTCCTTTTATACAAAAACTAGACCACAGGCTACCCTAATTCAAATTGGCTATCAAGAGGAGCCAATAGCATGAGTCATCCAATCAAATTCCAATCTATATCCAATCAAATCCAATCATGAGCAAACTTGGAGTGAGATCAACCAACCAACTCGAACTTGAAGTAATGAGGATGGGGAGGTGGCCTCCACCTTGGCAAGGCGCCCCCCATCTTTTCTTTGGAACCATTACCCATCAAACACGAGATTGCCATGTGTAATATGCGTGAATCACAAGAGATATACGTGAGCCCTTAAGGATTTAATGCTTGAGTATTTAGTGGGATTTGCAATGAGTTCAATAGGAGCCAAGCCATGAGGTGGTTAGGGCGCCTACCATAGCCTTCATTACACTCCCAACAATCCATTCAACTGCTGACAACACACCAATTCGTGAATCTCATGAAGGAGGGTGAGTTTGCTAATTGAAGATCTCACGCAGTGACTGGATAGTTGACTGAATCCACTTGGAGTTGATTGGAATCTTCATTGATGCCTTGTGCCATGTCAATGAGCCTTTTATTTTATTCAATTTGTATTATCTCCAAAATATTCATTTTTAATACTTTAATTAATAATTTATCTGTAAATGAGTTTTTTGAGAAATTATTAATTATGAGGCTGAATTGACATCTGAAACTTAGGATAAGTTGGTCCGGGGGTCATGTGTGATTTTTGGCTTATGAATCAAGCCTTCAATCTATGAATTCCACCCCCGGATGACTGACATATTACAAATTTGATTTTTCCAATTAAATATTTGGAAAAATAATTAAAAAATAATAAAAACTCAATCCAACGCGTCCGGTAAATTTTTTTCGCACAGTGTTTTTATTGGACAAGGACCCTATAAAATGACCATCTAAGACATACATGGTGTCTAGTAGGCTTATACACATCAGTTGGACTCTAATAACCCCTCAAGGCTCAATTTTCAAAATCGGGCATTCTAGCTTTGGAGGAAGCGGGAGAAAATCTCGTCGATTATTTCTCGGCTATAGGCAAAGTATAATTGACAGGGAAAAAAACTCTCTGGAATGCCTTAGTTGATAACCAAGTCATGGGGGACCGAGCCTCTCAAAAATCCTACTAGCACACTTATTTCAAACCCCGTGGGGCCATGGTCATTTTGACTGAAAAATAAAACTGGCTAGCCAAATTTGGCTAATTATTGCAATCTGAACCCTTGATACTCTGGAAGTGAACACTGATGGTGTTCCAACACTGGCGGCTCAATGGAGGTTCAACTATTTGTACAAAAAAGCTGGTAACACACCTCACCCACAGCGCAAGGTTGCAATAGATGTAGACCATGTCATCAAGGCGTTGGGATTCCAACCTATGTGAGGGTCATAAATTATAAATTATAATTTAATTTTTATAAGATATGATTTAAAGGGTGACAGGACATAGAATTATAAATTTATAATTTAAAATGACTTCAAAATTTAATTTGAAAATTTTCAACATGTTGTGTTTCTTGGTGTGTATTTTCTCAAACACACTCCTGTTGCACTCACATCTTGACAAGCTACATGTTTGGATAAGCACCCAAATGACAAGCTTTTGTAAATTGGGTACTCTTTAGCCATAGCTTGTCCACCAAACATCTACAACAAATAAGAGAAACATAAGAAATAACATTGAAATTTGAAAGTTTGAAACAAAGGAAGAAAATACATTGAAATTTGAAAGAAAATGAAATTAAAGCTTACGTGGCATTTGGTCTTCTTGTCCTGAATAGCCATGTCAAAGCCAAATGTCCCACCAACCATCATATATATTTCCATTTCTTTATAAATCTCCGCACCTTCCCATGGACTTGGCACCATCCTCTGAACACATGTGAGGAATCCATCCAAAATCTCAACGTCAAATCTAAAATCACAAAAGTAAGAGAATGTGGGGTTGAAGTAGATCCCTACAACATGAATGGGGCAATGGAGTGTATTGTTCCATCGCTCATCAATGACCCTCCATATCAATAATCTTTTTTCATACCCCTCATCTCTCTTATCCTCATAATGGGCACAGATGGATTCTTTGGTCCTATCCATGGCCTCATACAAGTAAGAGAACGTGGGGTTGAGGAAGATCCCCCAAAACCACAAGAGGAAGAGAACATAGGGTTGAGGTAGTTCCTTGCAACATGAATGGGGCGATGGAGTGTATTGTTCCATTGCTATTCAATGACCCTCCATATCAATAATATTTTCTCATACCCCTCATCCCCCTTGTCTTCGTAATAGGCATGGATGGGTTCTTTGGCCCTATCCATGGCTTGATACAAGTAGTCCATTGCAAGCTTGTCTCCATCAACCAACTGTAGAACCTTTACTAAAGGTTCACTAATGGCATACACCTCCTCCATGCCTGCCCAAAAACTCTCCTGGTATGACACTAGCTTGCATATGGAATGCCCCTCCAGTTTAGTGCTAAATGACAATGCATGCCACTCATCTCAAACGAACTAAACTGGAGGGGCTAGCCATATGCTAGATGAGTGCTAATACTCGTTTTTAATGCAGAAAAAAATACTGGCAGGAAGTGTAGCAAAACTCAACATTGGTAAAAATTGGCGGCGATAATCAACTCAGAAATCGGTAAAATCAGGAAAAAATCAGCAAAACTCAGTGGCCTGAAAAACTGGGAAATAATCGGAAAAGTTGTGAGAAATCGGAAAGTTTTGCAACACTGCTGACAAATAAGGCGAGTATTTACTTGGGACAGTTGGCATACACGGGAAGTACTGGAAAATGCTTGGGAGTACAGCGAGTACTAACCACCCAATACCAAGTCCAACGTGGTACTTTGCCAAATGCTATTCAGTGAAATCACTTTATTTGGCTTTATATTTTCTTAGACTTTCCCCGCACTTGTCAATTTTCCAGATCTTTAAATATGCTCCAGCAATTATATTATAGCCAGATCTGATCCTCAAGTAAATTCAAGTTGTTTAGATAGCACGGTATCTTTCTTATATCTTGAATTTGGAGATTTTGTTTCAAAATTGAACGATCTGTTATTGTCTGTGGAATGATTATCATCAGATATCAATGAGGAGCTGTGGGATACAAGTTTTCTATATTTTTCAAAGATCATTTCACATGGTGTTTTCTGTTTATCTAAGAGCAAAAGTTTGAGGGAACACATGTCCAGTTGATCCATTTTCATATCTTTCCATTCCATTGGATAAATTACTTATTTTTGCAACAGTTTGCATATACAGTTGTTTTGTATGATAATGTAATGACTAGTCTTCAAACTCAACAATTATTTTTGCTTTGTTCCAGGTCTGCAGGTAGTGATTTCGCTTCGTCAAGGGAATGCTCCTCTTCCTCCTGATCATGGATTCTGTACTGTACACTCCTTGTTAGAAATCTAGATGGTGTAACTTAACAGAGGAGGGTTTACCCTTTTGTCTAAAAAACCCAGTCTACATTTTATGTGTCTGAAAGTATTAATTGTGCAAGTGGATCCTGGAGTTTATGGTGGAGGATTTTACCCTGGGCTTTACAATACAAATCCTAGTATCCCTGCAATTACAGTCTACTCTATATTGTCTTTTATGGACGCCAGCATTACTTCTGTCATACTATCAGTTCCAGTTACTGGAATTGATTTGCGTTAAACTGTACTGTAGTTGAAATATCAAGGGTTTAAATGAATCAGTTTTTAATCTTGGTAGGCTCTATAAGCAGTCTAAGAGCTATAGACATTTCCAAAGGATTTTTTTGGGGTGCTTGAATGCACATGCTTCGAGAAAAGTCTCTCCGTGTTCGTATTAATCTGAAAACCTTCCATGGTTTTAAGTCTTGTATGGTTCTGTTGGCCAAAATTATAATTATAATCTAGAATGTATTTATTAACTCAGATGTTCACTTGGTATATGTCAAATAGATAAATTCCGATGTTTGGGTGCTATTGGCTGGCATATTACAAGACTCTCAAGGGTGGTGCTTATGATTTTCTGTCATTATGGTGTTAAGAGTCCAAATTTTCTGGCCGTTTTGGGAAGCTGTGCTTTCAGTGTTATTGTGACTACTATCTTTGTTTGATCATTGGCTAAGAATGGTTTCTTAAGCTACACATAAAAATATAATACTTCACAGGTTTTGCAAATGGGGAGTGATATACCTCGATAATCACTCCGATGATCTCTTTATATTGTTTGTGCCCTTACAGATTACCTTTTTGAGTTTAAATTGACAATATAAATATAAGGTGTTGAATGACATTTTTTCACAATAAATTCGAAGTTACAAGAAGAGGAATTAATGGCTAAATTTTTTGATTTCCAACCATGGCATGCAAATATCATTTAAATCTTGAGGTTGGAGTTCAGGCATATCCAGGATCTTGACCTATGAACATCAACGTGTTCTCTTCTGCCTTTTGTAGTATGTGGGACTTTCAGTTCAAATATTTTGCTTCTAAAGAACTTTGTTTTGACACAAATACGTGGGATTGTGATACTCATATGAGGTTTTAAGCAGTAAAATGTAGAACAAGTGTTATATGAAATTTGGACTGGACATACGACACTGTGGATGTATTCCATGAGATGTGTCTGTGGAAGGTCACCACAGGTGCCCCGTTCCTTGAATGGCTACGTTGAAGTACTGATTGGAGGATTGTTCCCTCGAAATCTTTCCTGGCTGTAAGTATTTAATTATTAGCTTTCTTCCCTCGTTGATTTTGTGCAGAGGCACACTCTACAGTTTAGTTTAATTTAGGGGTGTTTTTTTGACATGTAACAATGTAAAAAAAAATAATCACGATGTAGAAAAATTATAAATATAAAATATTAATTTAAATAACATTATATATATATATATATATATATATATATATATAATATGGATAGGTTAAATAATATTTTAACATGGTTTGGCATATCAGAGGTTTTGTGTTTAAATTTAAAAATGTAAATTTTATGGGTTTTTTTATTTTTAAGAAATAATATTCCTATTTCAATATTTTTTGTCAATGTAAATATAAATTTTAAGAAAAAATATATTTTTTCAATGTAAATATAAATTTTAAGAAAAATTGTTAGTGTTTTACTTTTGTGTGTTGATTATTAGACATTTTTTTTGCTTTACAATATATTATTGTTTTTTGAATTAATGTGGCATATCAATCTCATTAAACCTGACTAACTTATAATATATGGCTTTATCCTTGTGGGTGTTTGAGTCACTAGACAATTATATATTCTTTTAAATATTCAAGAAATGATAATGAGCCTTTTGTGTGCAAAAACAAAAATTTCAATGCTTTGGAAAAAAAATTAAGAGCACAATTTAGTCATGCATATTTTAGAAAAATAATGACCTTGATCAATAAACTATCTAATCTCATATGAACATGCACCATTAACCTAAACCAAATCAAGAGAATCCCCCATATTTTTAGTGATAAAAGCCCATCAATGTGTAGGGGAAACTTTCACTCTAACTAATTGCCTCGTTAATCACCAAACACTCTTGTAGTGAAGCCTCCAAGCACCTTTACACATGAAGCTCTACAAAGATCCACCTGGGTGGATGATCAACACTAATTGCTAAATAGTGATAGAAGGCTTCTTCAAGGAGACTCTATATTCAACCACTTTGATGGATATAAAATAATTTTTTTTACTATTTTACTTTTTCTCGTGCGTGTGTCGATTATTAGAGAAAATTTTATATTTCTTTATATTATATCGTTTTTTTAAATTAACGTGGCATATCAATCTCATTAAGCTTGGCTAACTTATAATCCATAACTTAATGCTTGTGGGTATATGAATCACTGGACAACGATATATAATCTTTAAATATTCAAGAAAGGATAATGAATCCCTTGTATGCAAAACAACATTTTCAGTATTTTGGAAAAATATTTTTAAGAGCACAATTTACATGCATAATATAGTGTCATGCATATTTTAGAAAGATAATGACCTTGATCAATAAACCATCTAATCTCTCATGAACATGCACTATATGTTCAGATAAGGAGTCTGATATTTATAGTGATAAAACCCCTACAATGTGTAGGGCGAAATTTCACTCTGAATAATAGCTTCATTAATCGCCAAACATTGTTGAAGTGAAACCTCCAAGTACCTTTACACATGAAGCTCTACATAAATCCACCTTGGTGGATGATCCACACTAATCACGAGATAGCGATTCAATACTTCTTTAAGGAGGCTCTATGTTGAACTACGTTGATGGATAGATAATAAATTTGTTAGTGTTCTACATTTGTGTGTGTGTATGCGGCATACATGATTAGAGAGATTTTTTTTTCTTTACAATATATAATTGTTTTTTGAATTAGCGTGGCATATCAATCTCATTAACCTTGGCTAACTTATAATCCATATCTTTATGCTTGTAGGTGTTTGAACTGTTAGACAACAATATATTCTTTAAATATTCAAGAAAGGATAATGAATCCCTTCCGTGCAAAACAAAAATTTCAATGTTTTGAAGAACAAAAATTACATGCATAATATAGTAATTCATATTTTGTTAGAAAAAGAATGTCCTTGATTAATAAACCATTTAATCTCCTATGAACATGCACCATTAACATAAAACAAATCAAGAGACACACTTTGATGGATATATAGTAAATTTGTTAGTGTTTTACTTTTGTGTGTACACACGCACACGCACATGCACATGCACACGCACATGCACGTGCTCGCGTGCACACACACACACACACACACACACACACACACACACACACGTGCATGTGCGCATGTGCACACACGCGTGCGCACACACACATTATTAGAGCATTTTTTCTTTACAATATAGCGTTGTTTTTGAATTAATGTGGCATCATTATTAGAGCATTTTTTTCTTTACAATATTTTGTTGTTTTTGAATTAATGTGGCATATCATTCTCATGAAACTTGGCTAACTTTTAATCCATGGATTAAATCATGGTTTTGGGTGTTTGAACCACTAGACAACAATATATTCTTTAAAAATTTGGGAAAGGATAACAAGTCCCTTGTGCAAAACAAAATTTTCAATGTTTTGGAAAAATATTTTTAAGAGCACAATATACATGCATAATGGAGCGTCTTGCATATTTTGTTAGAAAGAGAATGACCTTGATTAATAAACCATATATCTCCCATGAATATGCACCATTAACATAAAACAAATCAAGAGACAAAGACCAATATTTATAGTGGTAAAACCCCTATAATGTGAAGGAGAATTTTTCACTTTGAATAATCACTCCATTAATCACCAAAAGATGTTACAGTGAAGTCTCCAAGCCCCTTTACACATGAACCTCTACAGAGATCCACCTTGGTGGATGATTCACACTAATTGATAGATAGTGATTCAAGACTTCTTCAAGGAGACTCTACGTTGAACCACTTTGATGGATGATCCACACTAATTGATAGATAGTGATTCAAGTCGACTCCATGAATATATAACTACCCCGTAATATTCCCCCATGATGACAACTTTCATCTCCAATAAGTTGCAAATATGGGTGAACTTCACTTCTTTCAAGGACTTATTGCATATTGAGACAATGAATAACGCCATTGATAACCAAATTTCAAATGTATTGGGTAGCCTTTGAGTCTAAAATATTTGCATGAGAGCATTTGTGATTGAATCCTCCTTTGTTTTGAGTGGAAAACCAACATCCGAGATTGTACTTTTATTATTTACTTGTAGGCCATTCCAAGTTCTTTGTCTAATAAGACCTATAGTGTGTTCCCATAATTCATCCCAAACATCTAATAATATATGTATCTACAGGCTTTTGGATGTCATCACTTTTTTTTCCTTGCACATAAACTCTTTTTTCCCCATATTTTATAGTTAGATCCACCCAACTTAGGCACAATTACATGTCAAAGATCATTATGTGAAAACCAAACAATTGATCACATAAAAATAGAATTTGACAAATTTGAGTGCACCGATAAAAAACTAAGTAAAAAATCATTTAGAACAAAAACTTGTCTCAAACAAATGTATGAAAATTCTAGCCCTATGAAGCTTAGTGGCAAAAAAATGCTCCAACTATGCCATGTCTCCTATACACAATTTCAAAAAATAGTATTAAAAATCAGATTGAAAATTGAAGGCTAAAACCATTGAAGTTAAAAAAAAAATGAAAAACATGGATTCCTTAGTTTTCACATGGAATTTGTTTGTGGTCTTTGTTCACAATTTGAGCTATGGTTTTTTTGGAGAATTGATTTTCTTAGTTTGGATTCAAGAGAATTCCAACACAGAGCCCAAAAATCTTGAAGCTTTACGAACGCTTTATGAGATGAACCTTATTCAGAAAATGATAAACACTTCCTACAAATAACCTTTAAACCTTGAAAATAGTGATAAACGACTCCACTTCAAATGTGTAACATTTTGAAATATTAAGTCAAAGAGATTAGATCAATAACTTTAATACCATGTTATAATAGAGAACACACCATGATCAATAATTGCCTAATCACTTATGAGAACACACCATTAACATTTCACAAATCAAGGGCTGCAATATAAGAGACAAAATCATTAGGCTTTATAGTGGCAAAACCTCTAAAATTGCATTGGGGAAACATTCATTGTTAATGCTCACTTCATTAATCACCAAACCCCATTGAAGAAGAGCATTGTTTCGATCTCTACTAACTTTTACCATGCATGGTTGTGGTAATTCTCAACTCTTTGGTTAATTGATAATCTTAAGACAATTATTCTTTGTTCATTTGGGGATGAGGTTTGTGCAATTAATTAAAATGAAAATTAGAGGCAGGCCTTAAGGATTAGAGTATATGACATAGTTCTAGCCATCAATATCCATCGTTCTACCATTTACAAAGGTTATTTATATTACTAAAAACATTAAAACACATAAAGGGGACTTTTAATATTTACAACCGATGTAAACATCATCTTAGTAATCCTATGCTTCAACATGGTTCAATATTTGTAATACATTAAACCTTTTAGACTAACAAAACATCAAAACAAATATAGTGGATCTTAGACATATCTTTCTATTTTGTTTTCCATATTTTTCATCACAATCACCTTGAAAATTTTGCACAACAATATAGGCCAAACAATGGATACTTATGATTACTATTGTGGCATCTGGGTTTGGTACTTCCCATGGAATTACATCATATCTTTGTACAAAATCAAACATTGTTAATCCCTCATAATCAACTATAGATAGTCGAAATTGATATGGTTTATACTTTAGCGATGCAAGTATACAACACATTGTTTGCTAAAAAAAAACAATTTCCAGCATGTTGCATCTCATTATAACTACAAAATACAAAAATTGTAGTGGAAATAAATGAAAATAAATTAGTGCCTTGTTATTCATAGCTTACGTTTTTTTTTTATGAATCATGAAGTTAAATTTTCATCCCAACCATTTAGTTGCACTAAAAAGGACATTATAATGAAAAACAAAGTAGTGCATGATGGAAAACATGCATAATCAGATGAAGAATAATAGGTTCAAACCTTTTTGACATTAAGAACACATTTTCTTGATGCTTGTTTCTTAAAGCATGCAATTGGTTAGATATCATAGAATACAAGAAACAACACAATATTAATGCATCAATTAATGAAAGTAGTGTAAGAGGATTCATAGTTGCCTATAAAGTGTTTTTCCCCAAAACTTATTTTGGTCAACGTTACCAATCATTAGCTTCATATATTCACCATTGGAATCAAGTTTATGCTCACGTTCGAAAAAAAATGAAGAACAAGTCTCTTAACCTCTTTACATTAAGGACTTTAAACCAACATGGAAAAACTATCATCTTTGAATCACTACCTTTGCCAACCTTGTGATACCATATTTACATAACGTAATACTTAAAAAATAATGATTCCTAAATTACACCATAAAATTCTTGTGATGCTAAGTTATGTTGTGCAAACTCTAAGTACCAAAGATATATCTAAATGAAGACTTGTATTGATAAATTTGTAAATAAGCTTAATAATATAGTTTGTTAACATTTTCATTTAATTTCACATCCAAAGTGATGCCCACAAAATTAAGACCTTTCTCAAAAGAAAATTATGAATATATAATCTTACATACCTTTTCCATTAGGCTACCCATTTCATTTTTCAGTTGCGTACAACCAATCTCTTGATGACCTCTCCTTTTTAAACTTGAATATCACCTAACAATTTCTCCAATTATATCACCTAAAAATTTCTCCATTTATATTTAGATCCCAAAAGAACAATGTAAAAATGATTTTTCAGATGAAGTCAAAGTTCAATTTATTATAATCAATACAATAAACAAAAAAGGTTTGCAAAATTTTTGGTAATCACTCAAGTTAGCTTATCTATAAACTACTATAGATATTCCACTAAAAACAATTCATTACAATAGATCTTTTACTATTCTACAATCTCTTATTATGGAGTGTTTTACTTTAGATTGCACATTTAATATACTAGCTTAAAGCTAAAATAAATTGAAATTGAAATGAGAGCAACAAGTAAATAATAAACCATCTACACAATGAACACAAGATGTACCCAATATTCTACAATATATTATTATGGAGTATTTTACTTTAGATTGCACATTTAATATACTAGCTTAAAGCTAAAATAAATTGAAATTGAAATGAGAGCAACAAGTAATAATAAACCATCTACACAATGAACACAAAATGTACCCTAGGAAACTCAATATGGGAAAAACCAAGCTAGAAGGTGAGGCCTATGCTCTGCTCTTTTCTTCTCAATTATGAAATGACAATACAAAAAAATAGGCACGCACTATGGAGTTGACATGGACAATGTGATCCATATGGCTTCTATAGGATTGATAACAAGTTTGTTCTACTCCAAAATTGCACTCCCAAATACTCTACCCAACTATGAAACAATAACAATACAAATAGAATAGAACCCGTTCTTTTCCCAGTGGCTCAATATTTAACATAGTTTGATAGTCATCCAGGGCTAGGGTTAGGGTATCTGCATGTCTCAAGCCTCAATTAATGTTAGGGTTTTGGACATGATAGAATGATCTTAATAGTCCACACATGACTATATCCATATTCGAGAGTAATGGAAGTTGATGTGGCATCCACTTGATACCATGTTGGTCAACATTATAGGTCAACTTGCAAGGGTCATAACTTTTGCATATAAACTTCCATTAAGGTGATTTTTTCGTCATTGCAAATATCTCAATGTGTAGAACAATGTTGAGAGGCTATAAGATATACTTACAAATTTATGAATCCAAAAACAATTGTTTAAGCCCTCAAATGGGCTCCCAAAATTTCATACCCCAAATCACCAAAGTGGGATCTACACATAAAATGGGTCTACAAGATAAACTCCAATTTTCCACCAAAAAACTACCAAAATAGATGACAAATTACATATAAAGATCCATTTCAAATCATACTACCCATCTATGAATGATTTTAGTGCCCATTTTTTTTCAATGGAGGAGGTGAGGAAAATTTTCCTCTACCTTCTCTTTGGAGTGTACCATTTGGCCTTGCTTGGAAGTTTTCCTTTCAACCCAACCTCCTACAGTTGATACTACCCCCATCTAGTTGTTTTGGACTTCTGTAGAATTGTATATTTTTCTAATTCTACTTGAGATTCTGGATCTATGTCCTCTATGGTAGGTAAGACTTGATCATTGGTTTCTTGGTTCAACATGGAAGGCTCATAGAGTTTCAGATTCTCCACATTCACTAGGTGCACATATGGGGGTAGATGGAGTATGTAGAAACTACTACCCACCTCTTCTAACACTTCAAAATGACCATACCATAGAGCTTTGATCTTCTTACCAGGACCTTATAGGCTTTCCTTATTCACATGCAACCAAACTCGGTCACCCATCTTTAATGTTTTCTCAATTCTATGTTGATCAAGCCGAGCCTTGTATTTTTCCTATGACTTATTCAATGTCTCTTGTATTTGAAAACATATCCGCTTGATCTTATCAATAAATTTTCAACCTTCAATGCTTCTCCTATGGAAACTTCTTCCACTCCTCGTTGTCGATATACAATATCTAAGGGTGAATGAGGATACTACCCAATGCAAGTTTTAAAAGGGGACCTACTGGTATAAGTGTGGACTACTCTATGATAAGAATGTTTCATGTAAATCAAATTTTCATCCCATGTTCTTTTATGCTTTTGATTATAAACCCTCAAAAAATGAACCAATGTCCTCTTCACTACTTCTATCTAGCCATATGTCTTTGGATGGAAAGTTGTAGGTCGCTTTAGTTTAGTGTCCATTGTCTCCTAGTCTAACATGCATTGAGAACTATGGTATCTCTATCTGAGATGATGCTCCTTGGTATCCCAAAGTGCACCTATACCTTTTTAATGAACATGGTTGTTGCATCTTTTCACTTGATGGTATTTTTACAAGGCAAGAGATTGCATATCTTTCTAAATTTGTCAACCACCACAAACAAATAGTCATGTCCCTTCCTTATTCTCAGTAAAGCACCCAATAAATCCATGGATATTCTCTCCATTGTGTAGTATGAACATGTAAGGGATGGGATAAATTGTTCTCTTTCTTATTGGGATTAATAGTACAACAAATTATGCATCCTCCAATAAATTGAGCTATCTATTTTGCATTCAATTCCAATATATATGCCTCTTTAAGTTGGAAAATGTCTTCCCAACACTAAAATTCCTTGCAACTTTGGAGGTGTGAGCATATCTAATAAGTTGCAATGTTTCACCTTTAGGAACACATATCTTGTTGAACTTGTAGAGAAACCCATCCCAGAGATGATAGCTATCCTTATTGTCACCCTCGTGTACACAAATTTTTCCTTGTACTTGTTAAACCACCACTTTAAAGTTCTCATATTTTATGTATGCATCTTTGTATTCATCATGGGTGAAATGATCCATGTGCATAAGAGTTCCCAAAGTTTTGATATTTGATGTGGATGGTTGTGAAAGCATGTATGCCAACTTATTAGTGCTCCCCTTCTTATATTTTACAATTATGAAATTGTTGCAAAATTCCCATCCACTTGTAGTGTTTGGTTTACTGAATCTGACTCTGGGCTTGCAAGTATTGTAGTGGCTAGAGGTTAGTGTGGATGATGGTATTCTTTCCTATTATATAATGCTTTTGTTTCTTAATATCTTGATCAATATCATCTAGTTACTTTTAAATGTAGGGTACTTTAGGACTCCACCATGAAATATTTCAGAATGATAACATACATTCTACCTCCCTGCATCAAGACCACTCCCATATTACACCTACATTTGTCTCCAGTTTGGAAGGATTATGCAAATTGAGAAATAAAGGAAGTGGTTTTTGACTATTAATCTTTCCTTTTATCTATTCAAAATATTTTTGTTGATTCTTTCCCCACTAGAATTTCTAGTTTTCACTGAATGTTATAACATGGAGTGTTGCATCCACACCTAAAAAGGATGATATAAAATTTTATAAGTACTATGCCATCGCAACAATGATTATAAAATCATTTGAACTAGTAGGAGATGTACACTTCAATTCGGGGATATATATTTAGGTCCCCACCACCAATTACATACCCAAAATACACTAATGATTGTTGAGAAAATTCACACTTCTTAAGATTTTCCAGAAGTTAATTATTTTTTCAAAGTTTTAAACACTTGCATGAGATGTGAGATATTATATTCCCAGGTGGATCTATAAATTAATATATCATCTAACTACACTATTACAAATGAATACAAAAAGGGACACAATGCATCACTCATCAAACACACAAATGTAGTTGGTGCATTACATATACCAAAAGGCATTACCAACCATTCACATAGACCTTGCCTTTTCTTGAAGGAGATATTCTAGGTTTCTTCTTATTTAACTTGTTCTCGGTGGTGTCCCGATTTCATATCCAACTTGGTGAAGTACTTGTCATGCTACAACTAGTCTAGCAAGTCATCAACTATGGGCAGGGGGTATCAATTTTTTAGGGTGATCTTAATCAAATATTTGTAGTTGATACACATTCTCCAACTCCAATCCTTCTAGGTACTATGATTGTAGGTGACCCACAAGGTGATGTGATTGGTTGAATTACTCCCTACTGCAATAATTGTTGCAAATGTTTCTTCACTTCATCTTCTTTCAGGATGAATTGTTTGTAAAACCCACAATTTGGAAATGGGGTGTCACAGGTAACAAATACATCGCAGTGGCTCCACTTCCCTCTTAGTTTGTAACTTTTAGTATCCTAGAAAACTACTTCGTAGGGGATTCCTCATACACATCAAGTGGTACTACATCTACCTTTACTTCATCAATATAGTTTGCACTTATAGATAATTTGATCGCACATTGTTTAGTGACCTTGAGATCTACATTCTTACTTACCCATATTAATTGTTATGGGTGAGGATGGTCATGAACTTCCAATCGAAGATTGCTAACTAGATATTCTTCTATGAGGTTGTACTTTGAACCAAAATCAAATAGAGTATCCACTTTTGTATTCTTAACCTGGATATTAATATATGTGAAATAGTTTAGTCTCCTTCTATGCCTTTGGATGGAGGCTACTCAGATTCAACTTCTTCTACACCATAGTGTAGAAAATATTTTCATCTATACCTATGCTTCTCTCTACCTAGTTGCTTGAATCCATGGCTAGCATGTTTGTCTTCTTAGAATCCTTCCTATGGTTCTTTGGATTCAACTCAAGATGTAACCTTCAACACTTATCTTTAGCGTGACCATCGATATTACAATGGTTGTAGTTGTTGTTTGGAATCTTGCACTAATGTGTCGTGTCTGTTGTCTTCTTATCCTTTCATTTTCACTTCTTTTTTCCCTCATTTAGATGATCTTGGTGGTCTTCCACTTGGAAATATTTGGCTTTCCCTTAGTCTTACCCATATTATCTAGATATTATGCTTGCACACATGCCTCATCATCTATCCTAGGTTTGAAGAGAATCACTTTCCTTCGTAAATGCACATGTAGATGATCTAAATACCTGAGGAGTACATTTAGGTTTTGGGGATATATATTGTTATCACCTAAATCTTGCACAAATGTGATATTTCAACAATTATTATAGGAATACATAATCAACATACAACATGCAGCTCATTAGTATCATCCACATCAAATTTAACATCATAATTGCGCCATAGAATTGAATTTTTTCACTTTCCTACATCCAAACGACTTTTATAAAGGAAACTCATGTGAATCCGCTCGAGTAAATACTCGAAAGTTGTGCGATTGTGCCAACACACATACCATTAAATTTATACAATTCATTCAAGGCTCACAATTACATTTTTGTCTCCAAAAATTTGAATTGGTCTCCTTCACATGCTTGGGGATTTCAATAGCCCCATACTTGTACCTTGAATACCACTTAATGAGGTGAAGCATTCACATGGGGAACTAATTATTTGAAGACCTTCATTTGGACTATAAAAGGAATCCATGAGCATGCATTTGAAAAGAGAAATCTAGAGCAAGGTTATGCTACAAGAATCCGTTTCAAAAATCATCTTTCATAATCCTTATCATCTTTTGTCATTTCAAAGCTCCCTTAAATTTGTCCTCAAGAAGCAAGTGTTTCTTCTCATCATTCCAAGTTAGTAAGAAAGAAATTTGAGATAGTTCAAACAGACCCATTCCAAAGGGGCGTGCTGGATACCATTGGAGCTACATTCTTCTAAGTGACACAATTTGTATACAAGCTTTTCCATTGGACAATACTATATGGTTGAAGCTAACTCGTTCTCTTTTGTTTCATTGCATTTTAGCACTTGATAATATCTTTATGTCACTCTTATTTGTTGAGGTTTTATTTATCTTGTTAGTGTTTGGTATACTAATCATCACATACACGGTTTCCTTGGTTGCAACATGCAAGGAGAGGAGGAATTGGTCACTCCTGTGACATTTTCCCCAAAACAGTATTTACGATTCCACTACTTATTTTTCTCAGTTTTATTATCTATAGGTTGTATTTTTCTTGTTAAATGAGTTGGGTCCTTTTGCATGGTTATACTCTTTATGTTCATGCCCATAACCAGTGAAATTTGTAGACAAAAGGTCCACTCCATTGTTTTTTATGCCCATGCGGTTCTTGACATCTATTCCACACGAATCCATATAACTTTTCCTTTGACATCTGCACAACAATGTGACTTTCTCTTCATTATCCCACATGATTTATCCATGTGGAATTTGTAACTTGATACCCACGTGAAATTGGGACTCTTTGGGGAAAACCATGTGGTTGTCTCAAATTTTTGTCTTCTTGACTTCATTTTGGCACAAAATGCAGTCCATATGATTACCCACTCATGGTAAGGAATTAAAAAACAACTCACAAATTGTTTTTACTTATTTAGACATCAAATCACATTGCCCAAGTGGGGGGAATATCATTTTTGCAAATTTCCGAGGCATATGATTTAAGGTCCCCAATTAACCTCTTAGCTTTCACTAGAGTAGAGTACATTATTATTCATTTATTTTAAAGTTTAAAGGAAATTATTAGTATAGGAATTTGAGAAAAACTTACATAAGTTTAAACCTCTTTGCTTCTTTCATATTTATCTTTTAAGCAATTTATATTAGTCCACTTTTGCACACAAATAAGGGACATAAAGACTCCTTTCTTTCGAGTATTCTATTCATCTTGCACTGACAAGTGATTTTGATGAATCGGGAAATTTGAAGGGTTTGAAATACCTCCCTTATAACATACAACTTAAAATTTTTCTTTTGCAATTCATTCACACTTAGATATTAATTGGTAGGAGTAACGAACCAGTCATGTTCAAATATCTCTACTTTATGATCTCATTTAAGCTAGTTGTAAAATTCACATTTTTGTTTTTAAAACATATGTGTGTATCTCTCACTTGAAGCACACACCAAGGGACCTAAATATTCCTTTCATTTTGAGTATGCTCTTCATCTTGTACTCACAAATGACCTTGATGAATCAGAAGAATGGAAAGGTTTGAAATACCTCCCTTGTCACACCATTTAATCAAATTTGGATCCTATAAAATCAACCTGCACTATAATCCTAACCAACTAAAATCCTCTATCAAAGAGGTCACAAAAAAAATTATAGTTAAGTTATGATTTATTGGGCTAGGAATCCAAATAATGCCCACCAATCTTCTTCATATGAAACAATAGTGGTTGTTGACTTTTAGGGAACTTTTTAAATCACACTATAAGAAAGTGTGATCAAACATGGATAATAAAATGTGGTTCCCAAGGATGATAAAGTCGAGGTTGAGTTGCTTTTTCTCTCCATGTTGATCCACCCATCTCTTTGTGGAGATGACACTTGATTGTTCGAGGCCGAACCTTATATCCACACTTGATGCGAGTATCTTAGTAGCCAAACACTAGGATTATCAATAGGTGGCATTTGTGGGATGCATTTGCACCCGATTCAATTTTTTTTGCTTGATGGAAATGTTGCTAGTCCTTATATGTCATTATAATTGATTCATTCATACCTTCACTAGCCATATTTGGTGGGTTCATAACCATCCAAAAAGAGAGCTATAGGAAGGCCCATTGACTATTTTTGAGAGGAAGGATGGTAAATCAAGATAGGATCACATAATTTGTTTTTAAATTACAAGGAACCCTACAGAATCAAGAAAAATACACATTAAAATTCCACATGTTTGCTCATTCAACAAACACTATTGCACCATTTTGTATTTATTATCTGTGACCGTCATATTGTTGCATTTGTCAATTTTTAAATAGTTCTTATTATTTTCACATTCTTCCATATCATTTAGCACTAGTTCTACCTGCCACCTCATGGTGTTCCTTGAGGCTTCAAAACCTCCCTCCCATCAGAGGAGGAGGATTTCCATCTATACCTCCCCGCCATCTTCGACGAGGGAGGCCACCTCTTAACTTGCAAATACATGTGACATTAATCGGATCTGATGTGCTTGGACACACCTTGCTTAACACCCCACCTTAAGGACCAATCCCTAGTACTTACGTATCAAGTGGAGGAACTACTCTACCACACATGATGGTATGCCCCCCCTCTAACAAAATTTCCATTCATGGCTAGTTTAAATCTCCTCTATTACTCTAAACTCATAAATGACCCTATCCATGATGAATCGACATGGCCACAAATGTTGGTTAAGTTACCCTCATACATTACAAATTTTGAAGGAAAATAGGGGGATGACCCAACCAACCACATGGTGTCATTTCACCTCTAGTACTTGTTCAACAATATAGTCGAAGACACTGTATGCCTTAGACTCTTTCAAAGAAACCTCCCAAGTACAACATCTAAATGGTATGCCAATTTACCAACCGACACGCATACCACCTTTGGGTCTATCAGCACTATGTTTTTAACTTACTTTAAAATCCCATTCTGCCACGACGTTGGCTTGGAGATTCCTTATGAATTTCAACAAAACAAATCAATGCATATCAATCACCACATTAATGAATGATGCCAACAATGCACATTGTGTAAAATTAGAATCCAACAAGAATTTGTATTAGATTGGTTCCTTAAGTCCCTCTTACCCATGATTGCAAAAGACATAGAGACGACCATGCTACAAAATGAATATGAGGCTATCCTCAAATCCCAACATGTTGCTCTAATTTATGCCTAGTTAGGGTATCTATACACCATCTTACCTGATGCGCCTCACCATCACTCATTAGATAAAACTAACCCTAGCATGTCACATACCATCGATAGTATTGTTGGGGAAGTTCCCATCAAGGAACCTCACCCATGTCACGTGGATCCCTTATACCTAGCTTACTGTAGAATGGTCCTCCTTCATCCTCATTTGTCAACATACCTCAAAGCGGATCTCATCCTCTATTTGGACCAACAATGTATGGGTTGTACAATCCAAATTTTCCAAACATGGGGCACAACTGGTTGTCATGAAAAATAACCCCATGAATCCTTAGGTACCTACACCAACTTCATATAGGATGCACAATCTTTATGGCTTCATACCACCACAAAACCCATACATCCCATTTCTTGGACAACCTATTTCTCACCCTATGGCTCAAGCAGGGGTAAATTTTGTTCAACCTTCACCCACTCAACATATTCAACAATTTGAATAATTGAATGTGGAAAACTCCCCTAATCCATCTAGTCATGGAAATAAGAAAGAAAAAAACAAACAACAAAACCAAAATCTAGGGAAAAGGAGCGACCCCCCTACCCAACCAAATCATAGTGATGGTAACCAAAACCAAAATTATGGTATCAACGGCCTAGAAACACAAGTTAAAAACAAAATTCTTCGAATGAACTTTGCTTGTACTATGTGTGGTGAATTCAACCATTGCACTCAACATTTCCCTTTAATCCCTAAACTCCAATGGATGTTGGAGTCCAAAAGACAAAAATTAGGCACAAATCATATCCAAGGAAATAATGGCCCGCCCCGACAAGCCGTGCTACAACACCGCCCTTTTCCAGTCAAGGTGTTGTTTCTTATCAATACACTCGGGTAAAAGAAAACCCTCTTCCAACATGATAAATTTCTTATAAACAAATCTACATGACTGCTACAAATATTCATCTACAAACCCACAACCGATCCTATGACGTTCCAGAAAACCTACCCATTCAACGGGAGGATTACCTAACTTCTAACAACGAATTCTTTACAAATTTGACTTCCCAGTAGTGACCCTATCCCCAAGATACCAAAACCACCTTTTCTACCTACCGCTCATAATCCCCATATGAAATCACAACATAATTATAACATAGTAAATGTTTTGGCTCAATCTCCTACAGCTATTCCAACCTTGGAGGTCCTCTAGTCATGTCCTTCTTAGAAGAAGGCTCTACTAATTTCTTAGGTGCCATCGATCCTTCAGATTCTTGTCTCATGAATTTTAACCTCAATAGTAATGAAGCATGATTACCATGATCTGTTGTCTTCCAAATACCCACCACCATAAAAAATATCATTCATAGATGTATTGTTGGCGAGGGCACACCCACTTGCATCATGTCTACAAGTGTTTGGAATAAACTAGGATCCTTGGAGCTCGTGCCATCATCTATCACCCTCAGAGCCTATGATGCATGCCCTTCACAACTACAAGGTCTCTATCAAAATTTTCCTATAGAACTAGGGGGAAATATGGTCTTACTTGATGTTGAATTCATTAATGTACAATTAGATTACAATATCCTCCCTCTTGGGACGTAGTACATGTATTCCATGAAGGAAGTTTCCTATTCAGCCTTTCAGGTCATGACGTTCCCCCTTAATGGGAAATTAATTACCCTAGACCAACTTACATACTATGAAAGGCATCCCATGCCCAACCTAGACAACATTTTATTGACTATTGGAATTGAATTCCCCCCATCTCTTAATGAGATAGGACTAGGAGTTTGCAAAGACTCATATTTGTTGGGGGCATATACTAGACCTCCTTGATTCATACCATTAGTTACAAACAACCTCATGTGTACCATATTATCCTCCCCATATGAATTACAATCATTTGTTACCACTTCCACATCTGGAGAAGGGGGAACCACCTTACTACCCCCTGCATTAGTTACCATCCTTGAAAATGGGACCATCCCACTTCCCCTTTCGGTAGCACCAATTATTAAAGTACCATTCCTCTCCCTTCCCCAAATGTACAAGGAATTCCACTCATGGATACCCTCACTTTGTCAGAACTTACCCTTAGAATATTTGTTTGGTATTTGAAATCCCCCATTTATGGAGATAACCCCCAAACCATACGTGCATATCAACTTTGCATCGCTTTAATTAATGTCCTTCCATCATAGATTCTGTGGAATATAGTACAAACCACAACACAACTTATAGTTCCCACAAAATCAGGTGTTGCGATTGTCAAGACTCTAATGAAAGAAGTGACGAAGCCCATAAATCCAATTGCACAAGTTCCCCCACCATGTGCCTTATGTGACGTAGTAGGTCACCCTACAAATATCTACCAAAAATTGCTAGAGATTAGAAACTTGCTATCCACACCTACTCATATAGCCTTGAACTTACCAGTAGTAGGCATTCTCTCTACTCCAAAATTAGAGCCTCTCAAACTGAAGAGAAAAATGTTGTGCACAGATCATCCATGCACTATTTGGTCTCAGTCTGTTCACTACACACATCATTGTCCACAGTGCACACCTCCCTCGATTTTGAACAACCCTCGCCATGGTTTGTCACTCTCAGACACTTCCCAATGAGTATGCCACCATTGATTTCATACCAACAATAGAGGAGGCACTCTCTCCCCCACAATTTTTGGCATGCCCTCATAGTGTCCATATGCTCCCATATGACATGGACATAAGTAGAACACTTAGAACCATTCAATATCCAACACATACATTGGAAACCAACCAATCCACTTTACCCTGTAGAAGATGTGGATTGTTGACACATTACTCATTTCGATGTCCCATCTTACAGGATGAAGGAACACTACACCTTAAGCAATCATGCCAACCACATAACATATATCTTCCCCTTACACCCCCACAGGTCTTGCCACAGGAAGAGATACTTCCCCCATCACATGATACAACTAGACATGTAGATATGTTTTACATTTCATCATCCAATGATTCTATAAATGATGACCAATCATCACTATCAACAAGAAGTATTGTTGGTACATTGCTTGTCCATACCTTAATATCCACCCTTGGGCCTCGTATGTCATCATTAGGCATGATAATAATGTACGTGGGATTTCCTAGTGTGGTTAGCATGACACCTTTTCAACAAGTTACTGTCTCAACCAATCAAAATCGAAACTTTACCCCAGTTGGACCCATAGTTTGACCTAACTTGCTCGATCACTTATTTCACTTAGATGAAGACATATTGGAATCCATGACCACTCCCGAGGTACCCTTGAACAACATACATTATTTTTCTTCCTTTTTACCTCAAACATGTTTAAAAACACTCATATGGATCAACAATATGCCGCCGAAGCCAAAGATTTTATTCCTCTTGACCATGTCGATTGGATTAAAAATCCCATTCCTACCCTGGATGCTTTCGAAGAAGGAAACATGGATAAAATCCCCCCCACGATCAAAGAAGATATTTCCATCACTCCTAACATCATAGAAAACATCTCACTTGGTGCCTCTTTCTCTCAATAACAAGTTTGTTCTTACAAATCACTATTCCAAGAATTTTGGAATATTTTTTGCTTGGTCACACATAGAGATGCCCGGGATCAATCCCACCATTGCCAATCATCATATCGACACATGGCCTGATGCTTTGATAGTATGATAGAAACAATAGCCTATCCGCCCTTCCAAGGTAGCTGCAATCAAAGCAAAAATTGAGAAGCTCCACCAAGTAGGTTTCATTTACCCCATCTCCTACACATCATGGGTATCAAATCCCATCCCTATGAACACAAAAAAGGAACACTTCGTGTATGAACATATTTCAAGGATCTTAACCAATATTGTCCCAAAGACAACTTCCCTACCCGTTTCATTGACCAAGTTATCGATGTGTGTGGCCGTCACAAAGTCTTACCATTCATGGACATATTTTCTGTCTACAACCAAATATAGATCCATCAACAAGATCAATATAAAATGGATTTCACAACAACATGCGACACATTTTCATATCACGTCATGCCATTTGCACTAAAGAATGTTGAAGCCACATTCTAGTGAGCCATGACCAATTTGTTTAATGACTTATCTCGTATAATCTTGGCTTACCTCAATTACCTCACAACCAAATCAAAGAAGCACGTCGATCACCTCGTCAATTTGTGAATCATATTCTCATGATGTCGATAGTACAACATAATATTAAACCCTCTCAAATGCTTGTTATGCATCACAACAAGATGCTTATCGGGGATCGCAATCCTCAAATTGGGATCAATATTGATCCCCTCAAAGTTGAACCTATCCTCTTACTACCCCCACCAAATACTCTAAGGCAATTGTAGAGCATTCAAGGAAAATCCAACTTCCTTCGTCACTTATTCCTTGACTACGCTACACAAGCGCACTGATTCCTATGTCTTCTCAAGAAATTTGTTTCCTTTCGGTGGGATGTATAAGCACAATGGTCTTTGAGGAACTCAAAAAGGCTCGCACATTGTCTTCTCTGATTTCCCCTCCTAAATTTGAAAAGGATTTCATCCTTTATATTTTGGCGCCCCCATTCTCAATTGTCATAGTATTAGTTTAGAATGGTGAAGACCACCATTTATTACATTAGCAAGACACTATCAAGACCACCACTCAATTATAGCCACAATGAGAAGTTAGCATTGTCCATAATCCTCATAGTGCAAAAGCTTCACCATTACATATTGCTACGCAAAACCACCGTGATTGCAAACTCTAACCAATGTAGTACATAATAGGCTGGTGATTTATCAATGATAAGTTTTATAAATGGATCATTATTCTTCAGGAATCCGATCTTGAGTTTGTAACATCCAAAAGAAAAAAAGGCTTTGGCCCTTTCTTAGCTCATTTAATTGATATGTTGACTATTAAAATGGAACCCCCTGTCAATGATCAATTACGTAATGAGCATTTGTTTCCTCACTATAAAATATCCATGGTACAAAGATGTCCTCACATATCTTTGCACATAGAAATTCACTTCCCATCTCTCACATGACGATCATTTCCACATTTTTCACCAAGCCCCTCGTTGAATCCTCATTGGAGACATTCTCTACTGATGAGGGCCCGACAATATTTTCAGCAGTGTTTATCTTATGATGAGGTTGAACAAGTCCTTAATTATTTCCATAGTGGCGCATGCGGTGACCACATATTGGCCACCGCCCAAATTTTTTTGTGTGCCGGCTAGTTTTGGCCCTCACTCTTCAACGATTGTATTCATGCTATCAAAGCATGTGAAAAATGCCAAATTTTATATAGAAAAACCAGGGCCTCTCTATCCCATTTGCACCCAGTCACCACTTCTGGTCCTTTATCAATGAATGGAGGATCGATTTCATGGAATTATAGCCTACATTTTCTCATGGTCATAAGTACATCATCGTCGTTGTTGATTACTTTACCAAGTGGGCCGAGGAAATGCCTACTTTTAACAATACTAGCACCATGATTTCTAGATTCTTCTCTAACCACGTCATTACATGATTTGGAATTCCCAAACAGTTGGTCTTGGACAATGGAACTTATTTCCAAAATGAGATTTTCTAGGAATTGTCATTATTGTTGAGATTCACGCATGATTATTCCACCTCCTACTACCTGCAAACTGATGGAATGGTTGACTCTATCAATAAAGTCCTTAAAACGATGCTCCAACAGACGGTCAACAAGAACAAAATCATTTGGAATCATATTCTATTTTCCACATTATGGGCTTATATAATATATGTTAATACTGCTATAAGATTCATTCCCTTTCATGGCGTCGATGCAATCTTACGCATTGAGTGCAAAATTCCCACCCTTCAAATCATCGTTGAATTCCTACCTGATGCGTTGGTACTAGAGAAATGATTACTCACTTTAGAACACCTCGATGAAGAGCACTGCACTTTGTTACAACAACATGAAGCCATGAAGCAATGGTCCAAAGCCCATATGATTGCCATGTTCATCCCCACACCTTTCATGAAGGTGATCTTGTTCTAGTTTTTAATGCCAAGAAGGACACCAAACCAGGTCCTAGGTAGTTCCTACCCCTATAGAAAGGCCCTTACATTGTGAACCGATTCCTTTCCAAATCAGTCTCTTTGCTTGGTTTTCCCGAAGGAGGCTTTCTTGACAACCTTGTCAACAAGTTGTACTTGGATAAATTATTTTCATAGTTGTTAGACAGGGATGACCGCATGGTCTCACAAACATCTATCTAGATAAGTCACACTAATTTCCAGCACTATTAATCATGTTAAATTTTTAACAAAACAATCACACACTGGAAGAAATTCTACCCACAAACTACATTGTCAGTAACACTTTGTAGATCACATATTTTTGTTGTTTTTTGAGTTTTTCTTCCTCTTGGTTTATACACTTTGAATGATTCCTTTAATTTCCTTTGTAGATGACTTCAAATACAATTTTGTTTGTCAGCTTCACCAATGACGCAAGTCGTTGGTTAAAGAATCTTGCATCTGTTGCTTGGGCTATTTACACCCCGATGCATATGCTTTACCACATACGTGGCGCATGCCTCAGTCCCGCCACTAATAACAAAGTTGAGTATGATGTTGTCATTGATTTTTTGGTTGATTTTTTCCATTTATGAATCAGACACCTTCACGTCCATTTGAATTCTCAACTTCTTGTCGCATAGTTTAACAATTTCGTGTACATAATACATGGCTCTTCCACAATTTTTTTCGAGTGAAAATTCTGATCTGTTAATGTGAAACTATCACATTCATCCATTTTCCTAGAAGCTCTAATGCATTTGTAAACTACATTGTTAATGAAGTATTAGATTAGCATTTATTTCATTGACAATACATTTGATTAAAAAAAGAAAATAAAAGTTGATTTTTTTACCATACCTCTCCACCTTCAACTCTAGGAATTACCATACCTTAGAAATCCATCCAGGGCTCCCTCAGAACCACATTGGGATCACCACAGGTGGGTGAATTGATGGAATTTGCTCAAAGAAATAGCAACACAAGATGCTACTAGAGGTGAAAATCCCATGTTCCTCTACAATGACCTTGGTCATCTGAGCACACATATTGACCAATAACATATGTTCCTAGGAAACCCATGACCTTGCCAAAAGCCTCTTTGCCAGAAGAAGTTGACCCCTAAATGATCTGAAAATTTAACTGAGAACTTTCTCCAACATAAATCTTCAATAAAACAAAATATTTACTGACATTTATTTGCTTTCTGAAATCATGAGCATTTCAATTCTTATGCATCATTAAATTTGAACAATTTGTCATAACTAACAAAGTGAGAATATAACCAAAACTCACACATACAAATTGACAAATATCAAGTGATAAAGGAGTTCGTCATGCCTTCTAACTACGTCTCTGGGTTCGTCAAAGCTCCAAACCATTCTTATTGATATTCCTTCACAACATGCATGCATTTTGCATTGACAAAATCATGTGGCGTTCTCTCCCATCTTGGGAAACCTACTCCTAAGGGTCTTACATGAAATTTCATAAGCAGGACCTCCTTGCTTAAACTCTCCAATGCTAAAGAAAGATTACAAAGAATGCTTTCTCCAATAAATCTTACTTCCTTCTCCATATTAGAGGTTTTTATAGCTTTCTCATGGATGATTAGTCATCACTCATGTTTTGGATAAAATATCTCCCATGATCCGCTAAAGTAGGATTAGGAGAAACCTTAAGGGGGTATGTGGAGGAAAGGTCTCATCTTCCTCCAAGAATATCTCGACATCGCTTTGGACTAGGAAACCAAATGATTAGGTGGATTCTCACACCTTTTTAATTTCCTTTTTACAAATTAAATAAGAATTTTGAATGAGCATCTTCATATAATTCCCTTTTACATAGTTCTACATTGAATTTTGAATGAAACTCAATATGAAATTTTTGTTGAAGAAAACCTTCTTTCTGGTCGTAACTTCAACCTGGAATTTCTCCCACATGCGAAGTCCATTTTACCCCATTCAAGTTGTGTTATAAATCTCTCTGCGAGCTCTTCGTCGACTGACCACCTGAGAACAAAATGAAGACCTTCTGCATTCTTTGATTGAGACGATCCTCTTGGATTAAATATTCCCACTGAAAAACACTTTTGGACCTCCAAAATTTTTGATCCATGATCGTATAAGGGTCTTTGTCTTCTCCTTCTTCATGGTTATCCTTTTACTTATATTGGTTTACTTGTAATTATTATCAATTTGAAGATGTCGAGTACAACTGATCATGTATCCAAAATTGAGATTACAAATTTCTTTTCAAGACTTTAAACATAATACCTTCCACTCAATAGTTGCTACAAAACCATTTACAAAACTCCATGACAACATATATGGAATCATGAACTCCACGTCACAATACCATATAGGCACTATGTTGTTTTTTTTTTTCAAAACCCAAAAGGATGTAACCACACAAGCTTCCTTATGTTCCTTTGGTCCAATTTTGGAAAATGGAAAATTAGTTTTTAAAATAGTTTGATTAAAACAAACTATAATATAAAACCCAAAACGAAACATAATACCATAGCCATCACTTTAGCCATGAAATAGGAATGATTTAACCAAAAAATTGGTCAGATATTGTTTGAATCTGGACTTGGGTTCACAGTTTAGTCTTTGGCGTTTTGGTGAGCACCGTGCTCTTGACACCACCTCATATTTTCGACCCCCAAATCTTGACAGCATCAATGTGCAACAAAACCTTCACTTCAGCGATTAACTGTGGCTCACATCGGATCTGATTTCTTTATGTGGATATACACATGTCCTCCTCATTCACGTACATATTTCTCCTTATGCGCGAACCTTCACAATTCTTTATGGCAAAAGCTAAGCACTGAGCTGCAGAGCATTAAATGTTGCAGCTTAGTAGTTAGGATCCGTTGGATCTAAATGGACCCTAACTACTGAACTGCCACATATAATGCTCTGCAGCTCAATGCTTAGCTTTCTCAGTATCACAAAACTATCGATCCTTGTGTTAATACACGTTTCACTTCTATATGCTGCTCGCGTAGTTAATGATCTTATTATTCCCACCACGTGAATTAGCATGCTCACACTTGTCATCAATTCTGTGTTGGCTGAGACAGTTGGAGGAACGACTGCTGAATTTTCCGGGGAGTTGAAGACGAAGGTTAGGGGGGTGCATCAGCCCTATAGCTGCAACTCGGGAAGCATGAGATACAACATTTATAACAGGAATACTCCAATTTGGAACCTATAGTTCAGAAATTGCTTTAGCCAAGCGCATGTGGTCTGTTCTCAGGGAGCCAGGTGGAGGGCATCTGCTCCAAATCTAGCCCACTTTCTCCACCGATCACCCTCTGTAGCAGATATGATGCATGAGATGATGCCTCTCTTTGACACATTCACTTTATTTATACTTGCAACTTGAGCAGCACGGATGACAATGGCTACATGAAGGAAGAATCCCATCATATCTGTAATACAAGTGCAAATCCATTCTGAGATTTTCTTGTTACAACTACCATTGTAAGATCAGCACATAAACTAGCTGCAAGTCCTTTTGGATTTCATCCAATGTAACCTCTCGTGCAGGTATAGGAGAAGCTTTTGTTGGAACTACTCCAACAATTCTAAAACTAGCAGCAATTGTGAGACTGAGGTTTCTTCTAAGCCTCTAAATGAAGCAGCATCCTTTACGCATCAAGTAATTTCTTTCTCTCTTTCAAGAAGGCACTGTTTAGATTTCAATGGCAAAACATCATAAGATTTTTTTTTCACAAAACTCAATTTTGCAAGAATGTCAGCCACCTCTTACCCAACCAATCGAACGAATGTTCTTGACAGGTTTTCTTATTTTCGACCGTCGCTACTTTGGATGAAGAGGTCTCATATTGGATTGCCTCTTGAAATATTGGTGCTTTCGTTTGATCGTGCAAAATTTTCCTCCATGATTCTTGATTACGGAGGCCATCCTTCTTCTTTACATGAAGAGAAGGATATTCTCTTTGTGTCTTAATTCAAATTGCGCCATCTCTTCTACCATAAGTTTTGAATTTCCAACATTCTGTAATGTAATGACCCTTCCTTCCACACAAAGTACAAAAGATTACATTTTTTATGCTATTAAAACTGTAATCTGAGGCATACCTTGGATTCTTTTTAGCTGATCGGCTGCATGATGTTTCTGAGCCACTACTTGTATACATCTTTCTTTTACCTTCCCGAATTTGATACCATTTTGGTTTCATATCTAGATGTAAATCCCAACAACGATCCTCGCCATGTCCTTGCTTATGGCAGTAAGAACAACTCTCCCAATAGTTTTCACTAAACGTTGTCTCCGGATATCCCAATCCTTGGTATCGGGGACGTTCTTCTGTAATGTAATGACCCTTCCTTCCACACAAAGTACAAAAGATTACATTTTTTATGCTATTAAAACTGTAATCTGAGGCATACCTTGGATTCTTTTTAGCTGATCGGCTGCATGATGTTTCTGAGCCACTACTTGTATACATCTTTCTTTTACCTTCCCGAATTTGATACCATTTTGGTTTCATATCTAGATGTAAATCCCAACAACGATCCTCGCCATGTCCTTGCTTATGGCAGTAAGAACAACTCTCCCAATAGTTTTCACTAAACGTTGTCTCCGGATATCCCAATCCTTGGTATCGGGGACGTTCTTCAACCTCAATTGGATGAAAAATACCTTGTCCATTGATGCCAAGACCTCCTCCATTGAATCCCATCTTTCTCATGAGTTTCATGCCAATCCATCGCATATGTTCTTCAAAAGAACCTAAACCAACATTACTAAATAATGAAATTGTATGAGCATTATTTCTATTTACCTCATTTTTTGATTGGGAAACAAATCAGTTCATATACACCTCCTTTAATATTGAGGTATCTTCCTTCTATTTGGTTGAAGCTGTAGAGGAGGAAATATCCATAAGATCTTTTTCTGAATGAGGACAAAAAGTGCAAATTTTGTCATCTTTTGTTGTAGAAGGACTTTTTGAATAGTCAGCCTGATACTTGGCTAACAGTTCCTCCTTGATTTGCATCTCTTGCTGCATCTCTTTGAGATGTTTTTGAAGTTCTTGCTTATCGTTTTCCAAGACTTCCACTTGTCTTCGTAGCTCAACACTTTCTTTTCCTTCATTATATAATTATCGTACCTTTTTCTCCATATAGAAAAAATCTTTCATGAAAATATGCATCTCTACAAAGATTTGCATATACTGAAATAGAAGGATTATTTTGTAGACTTTCCATATTAAATATACAACTGAGATGATAAATGTCCTCAAATAAGCAAAAACAAATCTGAAACCAGATCGGAACTACTCTGATACCACTTGATCTGAAAATTTAGTTGAGAACTCTCTCCAACATAAATCTTCAATAAAACAAAATTTTTACTAACACTTATTTGCTTTGTGAAATCATGAGCATTTAAATTCTTATGCATCATTAAACATGAACAATTTGTCATAAATAACAAAGTGATAATATAACCAAAATTCACACATACAAATTGACAAATATCAAGTGATCACGGAGTTTGTCAGGCATCATGACTACGTCTCCGGGTTCGTCAAATATCCGAACTGTTCTTATTAATATTCCTTCACAACATGCATGTATTTTACATTGATAGAATCATGTGGCATTCTCTCCCATCTTGGGCAGCCTACTCCTAAGGCTCTCACATGAAATTTCATAAGAAAGACCTCCTTGCTTAAACTCTCCAATGCTAAAGAAATATTACAAAGAATGCTTTCTCCAATAAAGCTTACTTCCTTCTCCATATGAGAGGTTTTTATAGCTTTCTCATGGATGATTAGTCATCACTCATGTTTAGGATAAAATCTGTCCCATGATCTCCTAAAGTAGGATCATGAGACACCTTAAGGGGGTATGTGGAGGAAATGTCTCATCTTCCTCCATGAATATCTCAACACCCCTTAGGACTAGGAAACCAAATGATGAGGTGGATTCTCACACCTTTTTAATTTCCTTTTTACAAATTAAATGAGAATTTTGAATGAGCATCTTCATATAATTCCCTTTTACATAGTTCTTCATTGAATTTCGAATGAAACTCATTATGAACATTTTGTTGAAGAAAACCTTCTTTCTGATCGTAACTTCAACCTGGAATTTCTCCCACATGCAAAGTCCATTTGAACCCATTCAAGTTGTGTTAGAAAGATATCTGTAAGTACTTTGCCGACTGATCACCTAAGAAGAAAATGAAGAGCACCTGCATTCTTCGACTGAGACGATCCTCCCGGATCACTGAAAATCCAACAGGTCACAGTAATCCCCAACACCATAATAACGATAGTCACCACCACCCTCAAAGTCTAATCATGCATATAAATTAGAAGGATTCCCCCACCCTCACAGTTAAATCATGCATATAAATTAGAAGTATTCCCCCACCCTTCTTTATTACAATGTCACCCCTATATTATTGAGCTATTAGTTGATCCAATTTCCACTAATGAGCAAGAGAAGAGTGGGTATCCTTTTAGATCCCACAAACCAACAAACCAATCAAAAAGTAGATGTCATGGCACTCAAGAGTCATCCTCTTTCCACCCACCATGAATCATCCCTATCATTGGTCCTACATCATGAGAAACTCCCTCAACAAGTTGTCACTTATCCTCATCCGTGGGAAAAATAAATACTTTAGCAACCCTACATCTTGTAGGCACTGCTAGACAACTAGGTCATTTCACACTTACCCTAGAAACTAATTGTAGTGGTGATCATGCCACTCAATCACCATCACTACTAGGATGCACCCTGCAAACATAAACAAGTTATAAAAGTGCGTCATCCACATATTAGTTTGTAAACTAAAAAATCAAAGAAAACCAAATCCGCGCAAATTTTCCAACGCTAGTTGTGTGGTTCTGTGTGATTACTTTCAATAAATATGCATGATTTCTCAATGTGGGTAAATCACCCCTCAGCTGTGTGGACATGATATTAATTTAAGAATAGTTACATGGATAAACCATGTGGGACATGCACAGTTCGTATGAATGACCGTGCGACTCTCCCATGAACAGTTGCACAGTTTTCCCATATGACTCTCCCATGCACCTCCCACATGATGCGTGATTTTCAAAGGAATAATTGCATGATTTTATGCTTCTGTTCCTTTGAAATCCACATAGTTTCTTGAAAATTCTTTCAGGCAGTTGTACAATCCTCTAGGGGTTGAAAAGAAAAAAAGGAAACTCGTGAAAATGAAATACTTGGCATGAGGAATTACTTGAAAATCATGGAATAAAAAATCATCGGTCTAATCTCCCGTAAATTAAAGATGATGATCTAGGGAATGAAACTTGTGACAATGAAAATGATTTTGAAAAGAATGCCCCACCCCTATTTATAGGCCAAAGGGCCAATTTTCAACTACCTCATTCAGGAGTTTCGTAACTCATTTTGAAAAACCATCATCATCATACAATCAACTAATAGGGGTTTCATAACTCATCCATCGCAACATACTCTGCTTCAGCTGTACTCAGTGCTACGCAGGACTGCTTCCTGCTAAACCAAGAGATCACACTTGATCCCATACTGAAGCAACACCCAGATGTGCTCTTCTTATTTGCAACACTGCCTGCCCAGTCTGAATCAACATAACCCTACAGGTTAAACTTTTGATTCGCATCATACTTGAGCCCATAATCAACTGTACCCTTCAGGTACCTTAGAATATGCTTTACAACAATCAGGTGAACACTCCTCGGATATGTCAGGAACTAGCTCAATGTGTTCATCGCAAAGAAAATATATGGTCTTGTGTTCGTCAGGTACATCAAGGACCCAATCATCTGACGAAACATATAGACATCAACTGGCTCAGATGAAGCATCACACAGAAGCTTCAGGTTCGATTCCATAGGTGTGGCCATAGCCTTGCAGTCCATCATCCCGAACCTCTTCAGGATATCTACTGCATACTTCCCTTGTCCAAGGAAGATCCCATCTACACTCTGCCACACCTCTATGCCAAAAACAAATAGTGTATCATCCCCAAGTTCTTCATCTCGATTTTGGAAGCAAGCTTCCATTGCGTGTCGGAAACCAATCTATCTTCACCTGTAATAAACAGGTCATCCATATACAAAAGTAGTATCACTGGATTTCCTTCCTCAACCTTGTAGAAAAGGTTGGAATCCGCTTTACTCTTGGTAAAGCCCAAAATGGATAGAAAGCCGTCTATCCTACCATACCAAGTTCTGCACATATATGACTCCCTGTCATGTGTCTCTGAACCAAGTGGCTTCTCCTCATACACTTCTTCTTCAACTACACCATTCAAGAAGGCTGTCTTGAAATCCATCTGGTGTATCTTCCACTTCAGCACCGCAGCCAGAGCAAGTACGGATCTAATGGAAGTGTATCTGGCTACAGGAGCAAAAGTCTCTATGCTACCACCTGTAGCATGCTTGATCTTGTAGATCCTTTTGGGAGTCACTACAGACTCCCCTTCAGGTCTTGGGACTGCATCCCAAACATCTTCATGATCGACTGGTACTCCTCGATCATGGCATTCTTCCCAGATCCTGGGAACTTCAATATCTTCAAAATTTTCAATAGATAACTTTGTTGCTTGAACAAATGTTGTAGTCCTTCTTTTGTAGGTGATGGTATACGATCTTTTCTACACAACAAGTTAAATTGCATGATTAGAAGATATCTCATAGTTTTCAGAACAAATTCTTACACATAAAGAAATATGTCATACAGTCATGCAATTATTTTAGCCAATGCTTCAATACAACATTTATCCATATCCCGTAACTTTCTAGATGCCTTCCAATCTCTACCAGAACATTGTTAAGAGTGTGCACAACTCCTAACATGTCAGCAAAGAGGTTTCATTCTAGATAAGTAGCAATGGAATGTTGTACAGTGCCATAGGCCACTTACCCATGTATATTAGTAGTATACTGTTCATCAATGCAACTATTCTAATATGCATAATACACAACCTAATTCTAGGAACATCAGTATATACATTATTGAACAATATTATTTAAATAATAAAATATGCAAGTAATTATAATTCAAATACTTATCTTTGTTTGTTTGTTGGGTTGACTCCCTCTCAGTCTTTGCTTCTTTTCTGCAACTCCATTCTGATGTGGATTGTGAGAAGTGGTCAGCTCCCTCTGAATATTTGCATCCTTGCAGAAACTATTGAAGTGTGCTCCTTTGCTTTCTTGCAGGAACAACTGGGGTGTGCTCCCTCTTGATCTCTGCTTCCTGGATTACCTGTCCTTGAACTTATATCCATCCTTAACCACTATGCATGCTTATTAGTATCATCATTGTGTTATCCTTGAGGTCTCTTACATAATCACACATTCATTAGTATAATCTTAATACTATCAAACACAATAATCTTAAACATGTATAGTCACGATCATTCACAGATAATAAACATTAGTATTCAAGGTTTTAGGGAAGTCTTATTTTACTCATGCATATTCTTATTTGATCATAGGATTCTTTTGATTAGTTAAATCATCAATGCATAAACCCGTGATTACTCAAACCTATACCTTCATGATTCTTCTGGTTAGTCATATCATCAATTATGCTAAGAAACATAATATGCATGATTTGTCTTTCTTGGTGTACCTTTCATGTTAGCGGACAACATAAACCTCATACAACACCATAATGCATTAGTACAATCATAAGTGTCAACACCCTAATGCATGCATTCATAATTTTGTTAAGGTGATACGACAAGTCTAAAATCAAGATTGTTCTAACCGTAATAACATGACAACAAACATATCATAAACTTAATCATGAACAAGTCTCAAGACATACCTGGATGAGTCATACCTATTGAGATTGCTTGTAATCTTCTTATGTAAGGCCTTAGCCTCATCTCCCTCTAAAACAGGAACTTCTTCACTTATGCAGATGACCAATCCATTCTCTTCTAGGATTAACCCAATCCACTTGATTTGCAGGAACTGGATCTTGAGCTGGATTAGGGTTTGTCAAAGAAACCCTAAAAATTCAAACTTTGAATTTCAAACTTCCGAAAGGATAGAAATATGCGCCTTGTTGAGCTGATCAAACTGGTATACTCAGAATTTGAAAACTGCAAAGTTTCACCCCTGAAATTTGTCTTTGAAACTTTCGAATTCACTGGACATGACCCCGAACTAGGGTTTGATAAATACCACCCTTCTTCCCAATCAAAAGGTTCGACCCAAAGCTCTAAGCTTCTATTTTTCTGAAGAGCTTCCAGCCGTGGTCACAGATTTCAAAAATTCTCATTTTTACAGAAGCCCTAATTTTCCACTTTTCTGATCAAAGTCCCGAACTAGGGTTTGATCAAGCTCGGCCTTCTTCCCAACCAAAAATTATGATCTTGTTCTCTAAATTTTGATTTTGATGATTAGAATTCAGCTGTGGTCTCTGATTACAAGAATTCCAACTTTCTCTGAAACCCTAAATTCCGGAAGCCATGAATGAAGGTGCTAAAAAATAATTCTGTTTTGACAGAAATATGTACCTGATTGTTTCTAGTTTAACTCCGAATGTTTCGATCCATAGGGTCTGAAAACGTTTCTTGCGATAGCCCGACCTTTCATTTTTCCATCTCAACAGGTCTAACCTCAATTGGATTCTCTGAGAGAGAGTTATGCCAAGTGTCGCAATGTGACCTGTTTATGGGATAAAACAGGAGAGCGAACTTGTATGGCGTGCCACGTGTCACTGGTTCAACTTCGGCCTCTGAAGAATTTTCCTAAGGTATTACAGTATATGTATTACCTGTCCATTTTAACGAAATTTCATTTGGAACTTCCTAGCCCAAGTTATGAACTTTTTTCCAAGGTCACCTGTTTTTTACTCAGATCTGGAAGAGGCAGAAACCCTATATTGTACAGATCATAAATCACAAAGTACAATGAATTAGAGGTTTTACTTTGGACACAAGGTACATGGGGATATTCTCTACGACCTGTAAAAGTTTCAAATCCGAAACCTTTTCCAAAATGGATTTATAGCAAAAGTGCTACGATGACTGGTTTTTGCTATATCAAGCCCTAGCATCGTAAGTGCAACAAGTGTCATACATGCCATATCATGCCTTCTTTCAGGATAGCTCTGATACCATGTTAAATTTTCAGAATTTAATTCAATTTGATCTAGGATCTTAACTGAGATAACAACATGTATAGCAAATCTACAGCATATCAATCATGGACACAATAATGCAAGCACACAAGAGACACCGAGTTTACTTGGGGAAAACCATAAAGGTGAAAAACCCCAATAACTTCCTCAGAGATAGATAGAGAAATGATACAACCAGAATACAAGAGATAGTATTCTCCTAGCAGCAGAGCCTCCTCCTCACAAGTGTTCCACTTTCTGAATGAGAGAAGTGTGTGAATGAATGATGAAATAGAGATCTCCCGATCTCTATTTATACTTGTCCTATCCTGCCCAATAAACTAATGGGGCCTACATGTCTAGATTAACCCATGGTTAACTTAATCTAGTACGACCCCACACTTGGTGGTATAATAACCCTTTTACCCACATGAATCATATAGGGCCGACCCCATCAAGGTGGTCTAATAACCTATCGGCAAGTTAACACACTTGCGACACTTGTCAATACAAATTACGACACTTCCTTATAGAGGAATAACACATCTCTATAAGGGTACAATAAATATATAGATGAAATACATTCCGAAGTTACATATACATCAACATGTGCCAGACGGAGGTCTTGGGGTTGCAGGACGTGCCAAAGTGATGGAGGATTTAAGGACAAAACTTGCGCTACAGTGGGTGAATTAAAACTAAAAAACGCGCTGAAGAGAAAAGACTAATTTTGCTTTAGAAAAAAACAATGAGAGAACTCTTTTGGAAATAGGTGATGAAAATATGTCAAGTTTAGAGAAAGAAATAAAATCGAGAGACAAAGGAAAAACTTGCTACAAAAGCATTGAAAGGAGGGGCCCCAAATATCTTCAAAATTTTGGGGAACGATGTTGTATCAACAACACGGTCGTACTGAAAAATTTAATATTTTTACTTTTCTATTAGTTTAGTTGAGGGATTTTTTCCAAGGCCCTTCTATTCAGTTTGTATTTTGTATCGGTAGCTATTTTAGGTTTACTTTTGTGTTAGTTTAGGGGAGGGCTTTTGTCCTCGGCCCTACATTTTGAAAAATTTAGACTTTGTGATATATCTGGATCCTCCTTGAATAAAATATATGCAGTTTTTTGAATATTAGTCCTAAATAATTTTCTAATTCTTTGGTCTTCTCTAAATTCTTAACCTCTCTTATTTATCGATTATGTTTGGATTTATCTATACTTTTTCAATTTAGATAAATTTTTGAATTTATTTCATGATGCCCATTGTTTCGCCATGGATGGGCTTGATATAATTGTTGGTTCTATTGGTGCTTGTTGCCCATTGTTTCGCTACAGGCGGATGGGTTGGTAATATGTTGGTACTTATGGTTTCTGCCCATTGTTTCACCATTGGTGGATGGGTTGGTTCTTATTGGTACATTTGATCTGTGGTTGGTCATGGATGGAATGTTTTCTTTTGGGGAGACTATGACCTTTCTCCTTGTTGTTGTATCCGTTGATACTATTTACTTAATTAATAGTATGCTATTTTCATTGTGTGAAAAAAAATATTGAAATGGTACCTTTAAGATCCATTATATTCTTTTAAACAATAGGAAAAGTACTGTAAAAATCAAATATGTAACATGTCACAATATGGGCATTCCACGTGTCACCCTGGAAGCTAGATCTCGACATTTTAACAACAAAATTTATAGAAAGATTCCTCAAAGAGTTTGATGGCAAGTTGAATCTTGTGTTTAGTGAAAGGGTGTTGGAATTAGATGTTGAGGAGAAAGAGCGACCGCTCCTTCCTCCAGAGATGTTTTGTAGCAGTGGCGAAAGTAGAGATCATCACTCTAAACAGAAAGAGCGGCTGCTCTTTCTCCAAGTTGTCTATTTTTACAAATCCCTCATAAAGGAAGGGGCGGGCGACCCTTCTTCTTCCCATAATCCACGTGTCACCTTGGAAGCTAGATCTCGACATTTTAACAACAAAATTTATAGAAAGATTCCTCAAAGAGTTTGATGGCAAGTTGAAACTTGTGTTTAGTGAAAGGGTGTTGGAATTAGATGCTGAGGAGAAAGAGCGACCGCTCCTTCCTCCAGAGATGTTTTGTAGTAGTGGCGAAAGTAGATATCAGCACTCTAAATAGAAAGAGTGGCCGCTCTTTCTCCAAGTTGTCTATTTTTATAAATCCCTCATAAAGGAAGGGGATGGCAACCCTTCTTCTGCCCATAATCCACGTGTCACCCTGGAAGCTAGATCTCGACATTTTAACAACAAAATTGATAGAAAGATTCCTCAAAGAGTTTGATGGCAAGTTGAAACTTTTGTTTAGTAAAAGGGTGTTGGAATTAGATGCTGAGGAGAAAGAGCGACCGCTCCTTCCTCCAGAGATTTTTTGTAGCAGTGGTGAAAGTAGAGATCAACACTCTAAACAGAAAGAGCGGCCGCTCTTTATCCAAGTTGTCTATTTTTACAAATCCCTCATAAAGGAAGGGGTGGTCGACCCTTCTTCTGTCCATAACTCTATTCATAATAGTTTTAAGAATGCTCGCCCTTCTTATTGTGTTCTCCATTCTGGATATAGGTGAATTGAGGGATATGGGTGTTCACACTTATCTACTAATCGAAGCTGCAGATCCCTACTATTTACAGCGGAAGTTGAAAGTCGAGAATTCTCAGACTGGCCTTCGTCTATTAAATTTGTTTATAGTAGTCTTGTAAATGTCGGGTCGACCGAACCCTTGTTGTGGTAAGCATTCTCCCAGTGTTCACCGTTATGGATATAAATGAATTGACGGGCTAACCTTCGTAGGTTGAATAATTTTACATTGCTTCAAACAATTTTCTGGTAAGTGGATTTTTGTGTGTTGCAGAAAACATAGATTTTCTCCCCGCAATCATCTCGCAATGAGGATTGTGGATTTCTTGGTCATTTTTATTTGATATTTTTTTATTCCACAACCCGCAATTACGATTGATCTCTTTTCCATGGTGTGTCTACATAACACAAGAGGTCACTAAAGTCTCTGAGGCAATTGTTGATTTGCTTGATAGCATTGTGATTGATGATCCCAGTCCAGAGGTCCATTGATGATGTCTTTGTTATGTCCAGTTAATAATTTTCCCTTTAGAAAATTAATTGATTTTTTTGTGCTTTTGTGATTTGCGGAAAGCACAAATTTTTTGCAAATTTTGTGCTTTCTGCAACCCACAATCCGCAATGCGGAAGCTTTGTTAGTTGGATTTGAAAGTTTTTTCTTTTTGCAACCCGTCATCCTGATGTGGACGATTTGTTGGGAAGTTTACCCTTTGTATCTATTTGGTAATTATTATTTAAGGGGGGGAGAAAATCACAGAAAGAGGACTGGAGATACTCTGATTCATTAAGAGATTGTAATTTTTGCAGCCTTGAAGAAATACAGTTAGTTTTCTCTTGATATATGTTTTGTTAATTTATCAAATTTGTTTGATTTATGTTGAAATACATTGATTTAGTTTGCAATCACAATTAATACCTTGTTCTGTATGATCTATGTTTTCATGTTTTAAATGAATTTGTTTCATGTTTAAATGTTTTAAATCATTTATCTATTTCTGCAAATGATCAACATATGTTGTTAAATTAATGCCAATTTTCCAATTAGCATTTTATAACAGGATAATCTTGTATGTGCTTCAATCCTTAAGCTACAATCATACTGTTTGCACCAGTTTTTCCCTACAATCGTATTGGGGTTCAAGTCCATAAAACGAGGGGAAAGGCCTTGGTTGTCGAATCAGAACACCCAAGGGATGTCTAATAAAAATAATCAAAGATCCTAAGCTTTAACATTGCTAATGGGGGAGAATTTTTTGTTTGTTTGTAAAGATGCGGATTTATATTAAGCTAATAAAATACAGTAGAGATTACAAACATTGTTGATGGGGGAGAATTTTTTTTTTTTTGTAAAGATGCAAATTTATATTAAGCTAATAAAAATACACTAGAGATTACAAACATTGCTGATGGGGGGGATTTTTTGTTTTGTTTGTAAAGATGCGATTTATATTAAGCTAATAAAAATACAGTAGATATTACAGTCGGCGATGGTCTTATCCAGAGGTGCCAACCATAGATATCAGCAGAGTTGTGGAAATTCAAAATCAAACTATACAAAAAAACCCTACCCATTGTAGGGAAACCAGGGTGAATATCAGTAGTAGTCATGGCCATAGAGGCAAACAAAAAACTTGTAGTCATAGGGAAAACCAAAATAGACAAAAAGTGAGAGAGAGACATCAGAAGAATCTCCTTAACCAATTGCAGAGGGGCCTTTTGCATCCGAAGGTGTCTCCTCCAGAATTGGGCAGCTATAGTAATCCATGTCCTTCCAATCACTTGCAGGTGTCAAAGCAGCAATCCTAAGTGTGGACGTAGCTCTCACGGGAGGCATAGTAGTTTTCATAGAAGGATGAGTGCCCTGAGCAGGGATCTTGACCGGCAAGGGCGATGTCTTTCGGGGCATGAAATGAACGAAACCAGTCGGTTCACTGCGTGTACGCTTCGCCAGGATCGGGCCCAAGGTGGAGGGGATAGTGTCCCTGCTGCATGTCAAAACCGACATGCTACCCCCTGGGTTGGACTTATGCCCAAGGTGGAGGGGATGGGGTCCTTTCTACGTGTCAAAACCGACATGATACCCCCTGGGTTAGACTTATGCACAAGGTGGAGGGGATGGGGTCCCTGCTGCATGTCAAAACCGACATGCTACCCCCTGGGTTGGACTTATCCATGCCAAGAGGAGTGGTCAGAGTTCCAAGGGTGGCTTCAGGTCTGACAGCAGACGTGGTGGCGCTAGGTGTATTGTTCCCAGGATGACTGTCGTGGCCAAAGGGATGAGTGGCGGCATAGGAGTCCCAACTGAGCGTGTGTTCCAGGGTGGCAAGGGTGGTCGTCATGTTTGGCAGAGTAGCCCGCCGAGTTTGGGTGGCATGGCGAGCAGAGGTCCAATTAGTCTGCATGTCCTCCATAAGCTGACCTAACATGTTCTTTACAATCCAATAGGGGTCTCAGGTCTGCTCCTGATTCATGTTAGCCATAATTTCCGCAATTATCCTAGCCTCCCAGTTATCAACCAGTAAACATAATGGAATTGAGACTTCAACACCGTAGCCTTGTCTGGTGTGACCCTTTGGCCTGCCCATGGGATCCAATGAAAAGATGTTAAAGGTGCAGTTAACCGAGAGCATGAGGAGAACTGGAGCACGAGCCTGGAGCAGAACCAGGTGAGTGCAAATGTGCAACGCAGAGGGCCATGACAAAACATAGTAGCGTGAACCTGGCAGCCTGATCTTCGCACGTCGTAGATCCATGTGAATTGTTTCTAGGTAGGATGAGGTGATGTTGACGCAGGGGAATTAAAGAGCTGAGCTACTTGATGTCACATGGATGACCTCATAATTAAAACAATGATACCGAATTTGCAGCGTGCGAATGAAATAATAAAAGATCCTAAGCTTTAACATTGGTGATGAGGGAGAAATTATAGGGGCACAGATGAAGGGTGTAGATCTTTGGTGACGAAAATCAACGGCCATAGGCGCCTTACTATGAATATTGGTATAAATGAGTTCTTATTGAGTAAATGAATTTAACATGTGGATGAAATTAGTATTTGGATATCACATAGAGTGAAATAGGTGGAGATAGATCTACTTTTTATTAACCGAAAGTTATAATTAATTTGTTATATGTTTAGAATTTATGTACATATAAAATAAGGTGATCTCATTTAGTTCTCAAGTTTAACATCCTTCAGAAAACATTAATTGTTTATGGAATGACTATTGAAAATGATGACCCTAGAAATAAAGTTTTAATTAAGAAATAATTGTTCAAATATGAAGCGAGAAGGGTGAAACACATTTGGAAGATTTTCGGAGTCAGATCAATGGGCATAAAGGCAGATCTACAATTGGACGGCTTGAAAAAACTATTTTCTCCAGAACATACAAGGATGGTATGTTCCTCTTAGAACACAACACAACAATCAAAGTTTATGGGTTTTCCCATGCAGCTAATGCACTGCCCGCTTTTCTAACCCATAGACTAGTTTACACTGGAATTCATTAGGCATAATCTTTTCCAACCATTGAAGGTATGATGCCAGACATAGGGCTTCAAACTAAGGCTGCTATAAACTATGACCCCCACCATATCATCTTAGACAGAAGGAAAGAAAGAAATAGAAAGGGTTTTGAACATTTTGAGCTTGTAGGTCTTGCTGAGGCTGCAAATTGGTTAGAATATTGTGGCAAAGAGAATATGGAGGTAGATGTACAAGATGAATCCACCTCCATGGTACCAAAATCCACTTCTCCACTACCTACCTCCTCCGTCGTGGTCCTAGTGGTTGAAGAAACTATACCCCTTGCCAGTGGCTTTGGGGAAACCAGTAAGTTGGAAAATATGGATGTCATGGATATAGATTATGACAGAGAAAGAGCTCCCAAAAGGAAGATAGTGCAAAAACCTGAGCAACATATTCTACAGGTGTCAACGGGTCAAGGAAACAGGTTAATATTAAACCTGAGCAGCAGATTGTACATGCATCAATGGGTCAAGGCAAAAAGAAACATGTTTAGATTAAGCTGCCTGCTTTCGAGGTCAAAGAATATGTATTCATCCAAACATTCACCCAGCAAGAGTACAACAGAGTTAATGGGTGAGTAAAAAGAGATCCCAAAGGCAGCCTCATAGGAGTCTAAGCTATTTGAAGAGGTGAGGCAGATTTCAAATAAAGATGTGTCTTTGGTAGCTAACGGGAGCTATGCCCAGAACACCTTGAACTTGGCCTCAGCTACCAAAACCAAAGCCACTGAACTGAAAGTGAAATTGGAAGATATTCTTGTTCCTGATATGATCAACTTGCATAAGGAAACTGGGGAGGTTATCTATGCCAAACTGCTAAAGGATTCCCTAGAACTGTCAAAATTGCAAGTAAGAACAAATCCCACAAGACACAAATAAAAAAGCCACAAAATGTATTGTTGGATACTGAAATCCAAGAAGACAAGAAGGGTAGTCTAAAAAGGATGTTGGATGACAAAGACATCATCATTCAGTCATTAAAAAAGAAGTTAAAGATCCACCCCATCTAGCTGGTAGAAGCTTCTAAATTGGCAGAGATGGAGGAGAAGAGAGAAAAGATACAAGAGGAACCAACATACTGCAAAGCTGGGTTGTTGAAGTTTGAAGAGAAGGAGAAGTTGTGGCTGATTGATATAGCTCTCATGGAGAAAACAGAGCTGAGGAGCTGAGTCTCAGAAGAAGAGCAGGAGGGAGAGGATTAGGAGGTAAATACCTAGGGCTACAAGTGAAATATGATGAATTAATAAAGCAACTTACATGTGAGACATCCCTGCAGGAAGCAAAGCAAGTCATTTGGGATGACAATATTGCAAAGGGCCATGGAGAAATTGAGGCCATATCTTGATTTCATTCTGGACAAAGAGGTTGTCAAGGAAAAGTTGAATAAGAAGCCCATGGAATGTGTAGAAAAGGCCATAGAATTTCTGAATAGGCTGAAAGAGGATGGGGTGAAAACAACTAGTATAAAGGATAGAGTGTCTACTATTATTTTGGGAAGGTGGTGAATAAGTGTCACCAGATGAACACAATTCAGGAAAGGATATAAATTTTAGCACATCAAGTCAATCTCTACAAAGAAATGTTTATTCAAGAAGGGACTTCCTCTCTTTTGGGTTTCCTCTCTTTTGGGAGGAGGATGGCACCATGAGGACACATGAAGAATATCAAGGCAAGTTGTGGGGATGTCGATTGGGTTATTCTAATGTTTTATGTATAGATTCATTGTATTTTTTTGCATAATTAATGAAATTCAGTCGGTTTCTATTGGCCATCTTTTTTGGATTTCTTAATTAATTAATTAATCAATGCATCGATCTGTAGGTTGGATTTATATTAATATACGATTCATGTGTTATTATGTCTTAAATGAATTTCTTCGTTTAACTCATTTTATCTATTAATTTTCTGCAACTGATAGACAACCACACATTTATATTGATGCTAAGTGGAAAATCGCTCTTACAAAGGCAGTTGCTTGGATCTGCATTGGATAAAGATAAGCTATGTAGCACAGAAACCACCCACGGCTTTTAAGAAACTCGTTCCCGAAGTTCCGATGTTCCAACAAACTTGGGAACTTGTAGGCAAGTTTCCAAATCCGATGGGAACCGTTTCGAATGGTTGGGAACTTATTGGGAACTTCTTCTACCCTCTAAAATTGGGAACTTTGGGACTTTTTCTTGCGTGTTCCCTTCACCGGGCGCTTACACACATTCATGATTTCCATGTGGGTTGTTAACGACATTCCTATTTCCTCGGACCCATACATATACATGGTTGACTAAAAAAAAATTCTATAGAAAATTAAGCTACAGTAATCGCTATTTCATGGTACCTTGTCGAGTTGGTGCACTAATCTCTATCTACCACCCATTCTAGAGTATTCACTTGTCCCTACGTTGAATTGCAATTACCGTAAACAATAATAAACGAAAATCTATTTTGACTTTTATTTATTAAATAAAACAAAGTAAATTGATATATTTTACTATTTACTTTATGAATAAAAAAATAAACTTTTAACTAATTGGAAATAGTTTTAAATCTTACTTTAAAACTAAATTCATATATTACATTTAAATAACAATTATCTTGATTTTTATTTTATAATAATTTAAATTTAATTATTTATACACCTTTGCAAACCTAGCATAGAATGTCTTGTAAACACATAATATTCTAATACATCTTAATCATAGTTGCACGAAACTGAAAACTTTATACATATAGCCACAACTATAGGGACTATAAATTCTAAAAGGCTCCAATTTAGAAAGAGTCTGCCCTATATAATCAACTGTAAGGCAAACTCTTTCGTTTTGGTTACAATTGTAATATAAGGGACTGACCATATCATATCCACACGTGTCAGCGACCAAGAAGGATAGGCGAAGGTGGTTTCGCAAATGGAGGAAGGTGGTTTTCCTTACCGCCCTTCCAACTTGCGAAATCATGTGGTGCTGCCATGTGGAGAGCGGTTTCAGATTCCGCAACCACCCATCTCTCCATCCTAGTGCGCATGTTGGGGATGCAGAACTGACGTGGGACCCTTGATCTTTCACTGCCCGATTGATATTTTCCACCATTTAAAATGGTTTGTATGTTGGAGGAGGTGATCTTTTCCTCCATTTAAAATCATTTGTACGTTAGCGGAGGTGATCTTTTCCACCATTTAAAATGGTTTGTACATTGGCATGGAGGTGATCTTTTCCTCCGTTTAAAATGGTTTGTATGGCACTAATGGTAAATGACAGACTATATCACTCGTGTGAATAATCTCATCACGTTTATGATGGATTGTGTTTATGTGTCACGACGTACAGATGATGTCCTGCCACATTGTGATAATTAATGTCACAAACGTTTCTGCATTGATACTATGTGATGATATCCCGCCATAGAACATTGAAACTTAAAGTTCAAACTCTTTGTGGTTGAGAGTTTGGAGCTCCGTTTTCTCTGAGGACCAAGGTTTGATTTTGCTGAGTTGGAACCAAGAAGAGTTTTGGGAGGGTAGAGCAGTAAGATTTGTTTGAAGAATCAACTGCTAGTTTTTCAATTGGCAGGTATTTATATTATTCAAACCATAAATCTAAATCTATAATAGAGAATGCTTATTCAGCCTCCATGCTAAAAATCCATATCTTCCATGGTTGTCAAAAATTAGTGCAATGACAGTTTCAGGTTCACAGTAATTTAAAGTCGCTGAACATTTTAGATTCTTCAGATTTCCTTCCACCCTTGTCTGTCTTCTTCAGATTTCTAGAATTTATTTCCTTCAATTCTGGTTAGTTATCTTCTTACAGTCCATTAATATGAATTCACATCGTTATATTTTCAAAATCGTGCGTTACAGGATTTCCGCCAGCTTGCATTCGTTTTCTGTCTGGTGGTGTAGCGTATTATTTTCATATATTCCATATTGTTTTCTGCAAATACTCTAGCATTTGGCTAGGTTTGATGGAAAAAGATAACGACAAATGAACTCGGAAAATTGAAACATGTTTTTTCTTTTTAATATCATTTTGCAGTTAATATTCACTATAGAAAAGTCCCATGTATTGGGTAGTTGGACGTGGTTTATGACTCGAATTGTTGGATGCAATGAGAACACATTTGAGTCTTGCATACAATACCAAGGCATTTAGTTGAAGAGATAAAGATGATAAAAACGTTCTTAAAATTAAGTGAAATTTAGCAGAAAATTTGTGAAAATTGGTGAATACCCTTGTTTGTCTTAGTTTGCAGGTTGATAATGAAGAAAAGAAAACACTCCATTAATATTGGGCATTGGTCTTAAATGAATCCAATATCAATTTTATCAGAAAATTGGTGGATACTTACATGTGGTAAACCAGAGCATAAACATATGAATTCTGATTTAAGATTACTTTCATCCAAGCATGAAGAATAACATAATGGAAAAGATTTACTGGAAATAACAATTAATAGAGAAAGGAAGGAAATTTACAGACTGTCATTACTGGAAATAACAATTAATAGAGAAAGGAAGGAAATTTATAGACTGTCATTAATGAATAATCAAAGCCACGTAGCACAATCTGAGCGTTCCACGTGTCACCTTGGAGACTAGATTTCCACATTTGAACAAAAAAATTTACAGAAGTTTTGCTACAAAGAGTTTGCTATCAAGTCGAAATTTTGTCAAAGAAAGCGAGGTCGCTCTTTCGTCAAGTTGTTCCCTTTCAGGGTGTTGGAAGTGGATGCTGAGGAGAAAGAGCATCCGCTCCTTCTTCCAGGGAGTGTCTAAAGTAGATATCCACACTCCAAACACATATTTCATAGGATCATTGCTTCGCACATTTTGCCGGAAAGTGGAAATATACATAGAGAAAGATCGGTTGCTCTTTCTCCAAGTTCTATTTTTACAATTCCCTCGTAAAAGAAGGGGTGGATGATCCTTCTTCTTCCCAATATTATTTTCTTTATAGCTTGAGACTGCAAGAAGGCTTGGTCGATCCTTCTTCATCTTCATGATTCTGGATATCGTTCAATTTCTAGATAAAGGTTTTCACAATTATCTACTAAACGATCCTTCTTCTCGGAAAACAAAAGTTGGGGCAAACAATTTTATATGTTATAACTTAGTCGTGCTCAGTATTATTCATAGGTTGAATCCAATTCCAAGGTGGCATCGTCTTGGTTGGAAGGTAAATTGGAATACCTATCATCTTTATCTTCTCAGGGTTTGGTGAATTCTTTCTCCCATGTCAGATGCAGTGGCAATAAATTAGTTGGTGTGCTGGCCAACTTCGGTAGTGGGATTCACATGGAAACCAATGCTAATACATGGGAGGATGCGACGGACTTGGTTGTTCAGGACAACTGCAGATCTACCCAGGACAATGAGTGTTCGTAAGGGTGAGCGTCACCCGTTGTACCTCCTTCAGTTAATAGGAGGTACTAGCCTAATCATGACAGTAGCTGGAAAACACATTTATATGATACTAGTCAAAAATTTAGGAAAAGAAGCCGTGGGGAGTCCTAAGGATAGCCGGGTCGTGGCTTTTCTCGAGCATGTAATCATGTTTGACGAGAGGCTAATGCTTTCATTCTTAACATCCTTGGGGATATTCAGAGGGATATCCATGATTATGAGCATCAATGGTGGCTGAGGTAGAATAGGGAGACGCTGCTGGGGGAGTGCAAATAGTTGAAGAACTGGATTATGGATCTAGGCAATAAGGATGGGCATGTTATTCTATACGAGTGCATGGTATCCCTTTACTGGATGATGAAGAACCTTGTCGGTTTAGCAATCCGCGACAGACAAACCCCAGGAGAGGAAGCTCCGCTGCGACGTATGGTGCAGTGTAACCTGGAGGAGACTCGTGCATTGAACTGGAAGCTGGATTTTCTTCTCCAAGCAATGGAACTGCGGCCTCCCCCGTATCCTTCTTCATCTTCTAGATTCCCCCATCCAGGGATCTCTCCTGATGCTCCTTACATTATCCGTTGACGTTTGATCTTGAATCGTTTTTCCAAACTGCAAGTCTTTTTATTAAGGGAGGGTCGGCTGTTAAGTTAGATTGTCTTTTCCTAAATGTATATCTTGCCTAATGGGTGTAGTAGCATTTTGCTGTGCTTTTTTATTTCGGGCCTGCGTGCCTATGCTAAGAATATCTCCGGTTCAACGGGATAGGTAGTGATTTTGTTGTTCCAAAGCTTATGAGGATAGGGATGGTCAGTTGAATGAAAACATCTTATCTGTTTTGGTGATAATTGTCTACCGCAAGGTTAATGATGCTGGATTCTATGGGTTAGTAGTTAGATGGTCTATTTTTATGAACAAGTCTGAATCTCGGACAACTTGTTCCTTTTGTAATTCCTCTTTGATTTAATACAAAAACTTCTTACTTACAAAAAAAAAGAAGGGGCGGCTGACCCTTCTTCTTATTGTATTCATAATAGTTCTAGAATTCAAGAAGGTTTGGTCAATCCTTTTTTCTTTCGCCATTCTAGATATTATCGGTGACCTGCTAGATATAGCTGTTCACAATTATATCCTAAACAAAGGGGTGGTCGATCCTTCTCTTTGGAAAATGGAAGTCGGGACAAAAATTTATATATGTTAGAGCTTAGATGATGTCCGGGTCGACTCCCTAATATTTACAGCGGAAGTTGGAAGTTAGGAATTGTTGACATAACCTTCGTATATTAAATATATTTAAATTTATATCGTAAATGAACGGTCGTCCAACCCTTGTTGTGCTCAGTATTCTTCCCTTGTTCACAATTTTGGAAATACATGTATTGACGGCCTAGCATTCATAGATTAAATATAGTTAAATTTATATTGTAAATGAAGGGTCTGCCGACCCTTGTTGTGCTCAATATTCTTCCCTTGTTAACAATTTTGGAAATACTTGAATTGGCAGCCTAGAATTCATAAGTTGAATATTTTTAATAATCCGTCATAAATGAACAGGCGGGAGAAGCTTCTTCTACCCAGTATTCTTTTCGTAATCTTTTACAACTGCAAGAAGGGCCTTTCGATCCGTCTTGTGTTCGCTTCTTCTACAAGAAGGGGAGGCCGATCCTACCATTCGGAAAATTGGAAGTCCGGACAAACATTTTTTTATATATTATAATTTATGTTAATATATCTTTGTTTAAAATAAATATGATTGTTAATGTGCTCTTGTTATTTTATATTTCATAAAACGCTTCTGAACTAGATTTAGGTTCTGAACAATGTGTCCTGTTATTTTATATTTCAGATATTGTTTATGAAATGGATTTTGGTACTCAACAATGTGTGGAACTACTTTTGAATGGATTGAAAGTTGCTGAAGGAATCTCTTTTCGAGAAAGAAATTTTTTGCATAATATCATAATTAAGGACGGATGTATCATTGTATATGTTACCGAGTCTTTAAATGCAAGTCTTCCATTTCCCTATCCATCAGAAGGTGCAAATACATTGTCAGAGGGAGTTGGTGGTTATATTCAATGGCCTGTATCTGAGATCGTTAACCGGATTGGGTCTGCTCTTCACGAGAATGAGGTGAATGATATACCAGCTTCTACTTTGACAAGTGTAGCACATATCATAACAACTGAGAATGGGGTCAATGATATAGCAACTTCTACTTCAACGAGTGTAGCACATATCATAACAACTGAGAATGATTTTGGTACTCAACAATGTGTGGACCTACTTTTGAATGGATTGAAAGTTGCTGAAGGAATCTCTTTTCCAGAAATAATTTTTTTGCATAATATCATAATTAAGGACGAATGTATCGTTGTAAATGTTACCAAGTCTTTAAATGCAATTCTTCCATTTCCCTATCCATCAGAAGGTGCAGATACATTGTCAGAGGCAGTTGGTGGTTATATTCAATGGCCTGTATCTGAGATCGTTAACCAGATTGGGTCTGCTCTTCGCGAGAATGAGGTGAATGATATACTAGCTTCTACTTTGACAAGTGTAGCACATATCATATCAACTGAGAATGAGGTCAATGATATAGCAACTTTTACTTCGACGAGTGTAGCACATATCATAACTGAGAATAAATCTTCTTTTATTATGAGAAAAGTTAAGTTGTTACATAAGTGTTTAGAAAGAAAGGATTGCATTTCCATAGGTGTTGTAACAAATGTGAGTGGGAGTGATTTTGTTGGGGGAACATTTTTGGGTGACTTCAACTTTGGTATTCTGGTGAATGAAGTGATGTTTTCTTGTATGGCATGTTGTCCAGGGTTGAGCAGTGGAGCTTTTTTTGTATGGCCAATTGAGAGAATCATCGATTTTAATACAGAAACATTGCTTTCTTTTGCAAAAACTTTCAACAATAATCAATCTTAATCTACTTTGAAAGTATTAAGAGAAAATCACAATGAAAGGTTGTTGGGATAGACGGTTAATTTGATACATCAATGTTCTTTAAAGCCATAGTATGTTGCTTGGGGAATAGTGTCAAATGTTTTTGAGGGCGACATTGTACAATTCAAAGCACTAGATGCTGGTGAGTTTGGTATTTTAGTTCATAAAGCCTTCTGCAATTGCGAGGATTGTGGTGTATTTGAAGGATCCCTTATAAGATGGGATGCAAACAACTTGCTTGACCTCAATAATGTTCCTTTGGATGTTATACTAAAAAAGAAAGCAGACGAAGAAATGGTTAACTTTTGGAATGCTTTTGAAGAATGTCCTTTACAGATGGTCCTTCCAGGTGTAACTCCTCGTTGTGAATATACATATGTTAAAGGTAATGGAACAAGGCCATACAATTCCGTAAAGCGGCAAGTTGGAACTAAAATTTCCGAAAGAAATTCAAGATCGGTACCTTACAGGCCTGCAATAAATCTGGGTGCATTCCTTTCAAACATTGGCACCAAACATTGTTGCTCAAATCTTTGTATATCAAAAATTCCACATGGATCGATACTTGAATGTGAGAAGAAATTTGATAGTATGAATGGAAATTCAAAAAGACAGTTTGTTATGAATTCTTTGGGATCAAATGCTCCTATGGCCAAAGAAGGAGATGACAATAAAAGAAGCTTGTTTACAATGAGATTAGACACAGTAGACGTCTGTCAAAATGCATGGTATAAATGACATCGGATAAAAAAAATCACTTTCTTCAATTATAAAAGAATGTTAATGAATGGTGATGTGAGAGATGTGCACGGTAACAGTGGTTTGGAAAAATCCAGGGCAAACATTACTGCACTGGTAGCTACTATTAATAAAATTGTAGTAGAGAATTCATACAAATCTCCACATCTTACACGAATAATTAGTAAAGAAGGAACAAGGACAAAATTGAAATTATTGCCCGCTAATATGTCCCATGGTTTACTGCGAAAAATGGCTAATGATGAAATCACAGGAATTGGTTTTCCTTTAGTATCACAATCCTCCTTTAGCAAGGTGATGAGATAAGATTTTCCAGATGTTAAAATTTCTAAATCAAACAACTTTGCAAGGTGTAATGAGTGCATTGCAATACAGAATAGACTTAAGGGGACCACTGATCCCGCTGAGGTGGAAAAATTGCAACCAAATCAGGATGCTCATAATAAGTACGTGTCAAGTTGTCCCCAGATCTATTATGCTCACAGGTCGGCTTCCGAGCAATATCCAAAGACTTATGTCAGTATTGTTCATGAAAAAATGGACAAGTCAAAGACTTCGATTCCAAGGATGGGTAAGAAGGAAAAATATTTTAGTAATGTTATGAATCTTCCCATATCATTGATTGGAATGTTGACCCATGAGCACCAGACTGGGGGTTTTGGTCATTTCAACCTCTCAGTTTTAGAGATGGGAACGAATTTCATCGTGACATCCTTGGCTAAATGCTTGAAGTGTCTTGAAGAACCAGTGGGTGATAAGTATGGTGATTTGCTCTACAAAGGTGGAACATCTAAGCACCAATTGCATGATGCTCTATTGCAATCAGACTCATATGAAAAGTGTTCAGTATACAGACAAGATGTAATGAAATATGATGTAATGTGTGTTGATGGTACTAATCAATGCATGCCAAATAGAAAATTACCACGCATATTGTTGTTGCAAATGGATAATTGTTCCGACGATAACAAAAACCACTTTGTATTTGCATTTTTATCTCTTTTAACAGCAAGGAGAGTGTTTGAGAAAGTTGAAGTTGGATTCTTCCCGGTCGGACACACCCATGAAGACATAGATGGAACGTTTAGAAAGTTATCAGCAAAGCTAATGCGCAAGGATATATTTTCTCTCCCGAAAATTATGGATACGTATAGGACATGTGAAGATCAAAATTCCTTTGTCCCTTATCTAATTGATGAACTTTACGATTTTAAGAGTTTTGTGATACCCGACCTTTTGGATGGAAATGCCAAGATCGTCAGTATCAAAAAATGCCAGTATTTTAAATTTCAGCTCATAGATGACATTCCAGTCTTGCAATGGAAGGCATCACTTCAGGATGAAGATTGGTCATCTCCTCTTAAATTCTAGCGGTCATTGCCAGATGGTAGAGCAAACTTGTCGATGGGACAGCCTAGGCTATTAAATCTGCAATAAAAAAGTCCTTCAGACATTGACGAAATAAAAAAGGGACTAGAAACATATATTTCATTCTGGAATGGAGGGATTGAGAAGGGAGGTGAATAATTTTGGCGTCCCAAGTTAAATTATTGAGAGGCTATACTTAAATCTTTGGACAGTCCCTTCGAGACTGTTGATCAATCATCAACTAACTTTTGGCCATCGACAAGGCATGATATTCATAGTGAACCTACAAGATCTAAACATGAAATTATGGATGCCTATTTGAAGGAAAATGTTCCTGCTTTGTAGGATTGCTATGTTGGAATGCTATGCAACAAGACTAGAGATGAATTCATTCCAAGAGTGGATGTTGTAAAGGGCCAAATGGTCATTGTGCAATCACCAGACCCAGATTGTGCAATCTGGTTGGGTAAGGCGATTGGTGATGTTTATGAGGACTCATATGCTAGTACTGTTGGGTCTTACAAAGTAGAGGTGCAATGGTGGAAGCCAATAGGACCATCGAAGGATCTGAAGGTCTTGTACGAAAAATTCTTAGATAGACAACAACAATGGGTTGTAGGTGCAGGAAAAAAGTATGAATATCGATGTAAATAACATCATATGGGCATGGTCACCAAGGTAAGGATGGGCAGGAGAAAAAAATAGAATAAACAAGAAGGGCCTTGCAGCAGTCGAGGCACAACGAGTAAACATGGGGAATAGTGTTCAGAATGATGGATGTTCTCAAGGGTTGATGGTAGACAAAGTTGGTTTCTAAATTTCCCTATGTGACAATTTTAAGCAACAAAATTGTTGTGTTTCTAAATTCCCAGATGGTCAACAAAATGTTGTATTTTTTCATTTTCATCAATAAAAGTTTTATAAAAGGAAAGACACAACTTATAGCCATTGGGATTGATAATGGATGGTTATTTGTTACAAAATTGAATTTGTGATAAGTGTAGTCATTTGCGCACTAACTGTTGTTAAGTGTTGTAATTAACACCTTAATTACTAGTTAATTGTGCTTAAGAATAATTAGCTTTTAGAAGTGGTTTATCTGTAGCACTTAAAATCAAGTAATTATCCTGAGTCAAAGTAACTACCGAAATACTAAAATATGATCCAATATACTCAAACTCCCAAATTCAGTGGTGCTCATAGGAGAAAATATTCTATACGAGCCAATATTATAATTAAACTATATTTCTAATACTCAATGTACCAAATCAAATATGCCACATGTCACAATAAGATCGTTCCACGTTTCACCCTTTCTAATATTCAATGTACCAAATCAAATATGCCATGTGTCACAATAAGATCATTCCACGTGTCACCCTAGGATACTAGATATCAACATTTAAACAACAAAATTTATAGACATCTTGCTTCAAAGACTATGTTGGCAAGTGGAAGTATTCTCAGAGAAAGAGAAGCCTCTCTTTCCCAAAGGTGTTCTATTGTTGCGATTCCCTTGTAAATGAAGGGTCTGACGACCCTTCTTATTCCAAATATTCTTTTCGTAATAGTTTGACACTGCAAGAAGGATCGGTCAATCCTTCTTGTGTTCTCTATTATGGATATAGCCGAATTGTTGGATAAAGGTTTCCACAAATAACTATGAAAAGAAGGGGCGGCCGATCCTTCTTGTCGAAAAATGGAAGTCAAAAGAAACCATTTTATATTTTAATACTTCCAAGGTGTTCTATTTTTAAAATTGCCTCGTAATTGAAAGATCGCCCGACCCTTCGTATCCATAATATTATTTTCATAATAGTTCGACACTGCAAGAAGGGCCGCTCAACCCTTCTTATTCCAAATATTCTTTTCATAATAGTTCACCACTGCAAGAAGGGTCAGTCGATCCTTCTTATGTTCTCCGATATGGATATGGAAGAATTGTTGGATAAATTTTTTCACAAATAACTACAAAAAGAAGGGGTGGCCGATCCTTCCTGTCAGGAAACGAAAGTCGAGAGAAACCATTTTTATATGTTAAAACTTCCAAGGTGTTCTATTTTTAAAATTGCCTTGTAATTGAGAGGTTGGTTGACCCTTCTTATTCTCAATATTATTTTCATAATAGTTGGACACTTCAAGAAAGGTCACTCGACCCTTCGTATTCCAAATATTTTTTTCTTAATAGTTTGCCACTGATGTTTAGCTTGTCGGTGTTAGCATTAGCGTTGTCTTGGATGAAACTGGGAGGTTCAATTTCTAAAAAGAATGGAGAATCATCTGGGTAGGTATTCACAGCCTCAAGGGTGAAATCATCAAAATGCCAAGCCCAAAAATTTGCAAGGAGAGTTAAATTGCAGAGGTCCACCTCCTGTTTCATATCTGCTCAAATAAACGGTCTAGATCTTTGGTGGTGAAGATCTACAGACATGAGCATGGTTCACGAAAAAAGGGTAAGGTGTTTTAGATGGAGGGTGATTTAGCCAATGAGCATATTAAGTAGCAGATCAACGACCAATGGATCATATCAACGGTCAGGAACTACCACTCCGATATGACATGCGCAGAGCAAACAAATTTTTGGATCCGTGAACTTTTGGTAGAGGCCCACGGGCTTGGACGGTGCAGATATGAGGAGGTCGAGATCTATGGTTGAGGTTTTTTTTGCGGATCTAACTTGCACGAATCATCAACGCAAGACAAATCCATGAATTTGTTAAAAGTCACACCGTTTCACGGCCAGGATTCATGCAAGATCCAGATCAATGGTGCGAGACTTCCTGTGGTTTTAACTGGTAGAAAAGACGACATGTGACGGGATCTGAGGCCACTAGGGATCATATAGATAAAAAATTGGTGGCGAACCACCACCCAGAACGGATCAAGAAAATAGATGGACGGGGAAGCTTCCATGCCGCAGGAGATGCAAGGGTGATAGCAAAGGATAAATAATATAAAAAACTCGCCTGCACGGAGAGTTGGATTCCATCTGTCCTATTTTGCATCCGAAAATGACAGGAGCAAGCTGTGAAGAGATAGACAGGTCAACCGGGGTCCCAAACCAACCTTAAAATAAACAGGTAGGTTCTCTGCTCTACAGTGTTGATGTACATGTAACTTCGGAATGTATTTCACATATATGTATATTGTATTCCTATAGAGATGTTATTATTCCTCTATATGGAAGTGTCATCATTTATATTGTAAGTGTCGTAACTTATACTTGATGGGTTATTAGACCACCTTGTTGGGGTCGGCCCTGTATAAGTCATGTGGGTCAAAGGGTTATTAGACCACCCTATTGGGGGTCGGCCATGTGGGTCAAAGGGTTATTAGACCACCCTAGTGGGGGTCGTCCATGTGGGTCAAAGGGTTATTAAACCACCCTAGTGGGGGTCATCCAAGTCAGCATTATGTTAAGTGGTTAAGTTGAGGCCGACCTAGTTGAGTAAAGGTCAAGTCAAGTTAGTGTATAAATAGAGAGTGTGTCTCTCTCATTTTACACATTCTATTCTTTCACTCACACTGTGGAGAGTGGCGCACTTGTGGAGGAGGAGGCTCTACTGCTAGGAGAATACTATCTCTTGTATTCTGGTTGTATCATTGCTCTATCTATCTCTGAGGAAGTTATTGGGGTTTTTCACCTTTATGGTTTTCCCCAAGTAAACTCGGTGTCTCTTCTGTGCTTGCATTATTGTGTCCATGAATGATATGCTGTAGATTTGTTGTACATGTTGTTCTCTCAGTTAAGATCCTAGATCAAATTGAAGTAAATTCTTAAAATTTAACATGGTATCAGAGCTAGCCTTAAAGAAGGCATGATATGGCATGTATGACACTTGTTACACTTACGATGCTAGGGCTTGATATAGCAAAAACCAGTCATCGTAGAACTTTCACTATAAATCAGTTTTGCAGAAGTTTTCGGATATGAAACCTTTACAGGTCAAATATTAAACCTTCATGTACCTTGTGTCCAAAGGACAACCTCTAGTTCGTTGTACTTTGTGATTTATGATCTGTACAATATAGGGTTTCTGCCTCTTCCAGATCTGAGTCAAAATCAGGTGACCTTGGTAAAAAGGTCATAACTTGGGCTAGGAAGATCCAAATGAAATTTAGTAAACAGTGACAGGTAGTACACAGCCTGTACTATCACAAGAAAAATTTTCAGAGCCCGAAGTTGAACCAAGGAGACGTGGCATGCCGTACAAGTTCGCTCTCCTGTATTATCCCATAAAAAGGTCACATTGCGACACTTGGAATGAATCTGTCTCAGAGAATCCAATTGATGTCAGACCTGTCGGGATGGAAAGATGACAGGTCGGGCTATCTCAGGAAAAAATTTCAGAGGCCGAAGTTGAAAAGGTGACACGTGGCTCGCCGTACAAGTTCGCTCTCCTGTATTATCCCATAAACAGGTCACGTTGCGACACGTGGCATAAATCTCTCTCAGAGAATCCAATTGAGGCCAGACCTGTCAGGATGGAAAGATAACAGGTTGGGATATATAAGGAAACTTTTTCAGACCCTGTGGATTGAAAAGTTCGGAGTTACACCAGAAACAATCAGGTACATATTTATGTCAAAACATAATTATTTTTTAGTTCCTTCATTCATGGCTTCCGGAATTTAGGGCTTTGGAGAAAGTTGGAATTTTTGTAATCGGAGACCACGGATGAATGATACTCATCAAAATAAAAATTTAGAGACCAAGATCAGAATTTTTGGTTGGGCAGAAGGTCGGGCTTGATCAGACCCTAGTTCGGGACTTTGATAAGAAAAGTGGAAAATTAGGGCTTCTGTAAAAATGGGAATTTTTGAAATCTGTGATCACGACTGGAAGATCCTCAGAAAAATAGAAGCTTAGAGCTTTGGATAAAACCTTTTGATTGGGAAGAAGAGTGGGCTTCATCAAACCCCATTTCAAGGTCACGTCCAGTGAATCTGGAAGTTTCAAAGGCAAAATTGAGGAGTGAAATTTTGCAGTTTTCAAATTCTGAATATACCAGCTTGATCAACTCATCAAGACGCATATTTATATCCTTTCGGAAGTTTGAAATTCAAAGTTTGAATTTTTGGGGTTTCTCTAACAAACCCATATCCAGCTCCAGGTCCAGTTCTTGCAAATCAAGTGGATTGGGTTAATCCTAGAAGAAGATGGATTGGTCACCTGCATAAGTAAAGAAGTTCCTGTTTCAGAGGGAGATGAGTCTAAGGACTTACATAAGAATATTACAAGTGATCTCGACAGGTATGACTCATTGAGGTATGTTTTGAGATTTGTTCATGATTAAGTTTATGGTATGTTTGTCTTCATGTTATTACAGTTAGTACAATCTTGACTTTAGACTTGTCGTATCACCTTAATAAAATTATGAATGCACGATAGAAAATATTCATTGATTAGGGTGTTGACACTTATGATTGTACTAATGCATTATGGTGTTGTATGAGGTTTATGTTGTCTACTAATATGAAAGGTACACCAAGAAAGACAAATCATGTTCTGGTTCAAGAACATATAATCATGATGACATGAGGACAAAGATTCATCCATTGTCATGGATCTCATAGAAGATCCATTTACGAGGTATGTATAACTTGGTTTTATAATGGTTAACCTATGAGATATACATGTTACTAGCACAAGTCATTGAAGAAGAACAAGAAGATATCATGTGAGTATGTTAGACATAACTAGCTAGCATGCTAATCCAGGCATGTTTTTCCTATATCAAGATAGAATCCTACCTTGTGTTAGGATCTTATACTGTTGTGTTGTTGATAATGATTATTCATGAAGTCATAGGTTTGAATAGTCATGGTTGTATGCATATTATGTTTCTTACCATAATTGATGATATGACTAACCAGAAGAATCATGAAGGTATAGGTTTGAGTAATCATGGGTTTTATGCATATTATATCTCTTATCTTGATTGATGATTTAACTAACCAAAAGAGTCCTATGATCAAATAAGAATATGCATGAGTAAAAGAAGACTTCCCTGAAACCTTGAATGCTAATGTTTATTATCTGTGTTTGAAATGATCCTGACTATACATGCTTGAGATTATTGTGTTTTGATAATTTTAAGATTATACTAATGAATGTTTGATTACGTATGATACTAACAAGCATGCATAGGGATCGAGAATGAATATAAGTTCAAGGACAAGTAATCCAGGAAGCAAAGATCAAGAGGGAGTACACTCCAGTGGTTTCTGCAAGGATGCAGATATTCAGAGGGAGTTGACCATCTCTCTACATTCCACAACAGAAAGGTGTAGAAGAAGCTACTTCAGATTAGGACTCCAGTAGCTCCCGCAAAGAAGCGAAGACTCAGAGGGAGTCCACCCAACGAACAAACAAAGATAAGTATTTGAATTGTCATTTCTTAAATAATACTGTTCAATAATGTATATACTGATGTTCCTAGAATTATGTTGTGTATTATGCATATTAGAATAATTGCATTGATGAACAGTATACTACTAATATGCATGGGTAAGTGGCATATGGCACTGTACAACATTCCATTGCTACTTATCTAGAATGAAACCTCTTTGCTGACATGTTGGGAGTTGTGCACAGTCTTAACAATGTTCTGGTAGAGATTGGAAGGCATCTAGAAAGTTACGGGATATGGATAAATGTTGTATTGAAGCATTGGCTAAGATAATTGCATGACTGTATGACATATTTTTTTATGTGTAAGAATTTGTTTTGAAAATTATGAGATGTTTCTAATCATGCAAGTTAACCTGTTTTGTGGGAAAGACCGTATATCTTCACCTACAAAAGGACTACAACATTTGTTCCAGCAACAAAGATATCTATTGAAGATATTGAAGTTCCCAGGATCTGGGATGAAGAAATGGAATACCATGATCCATCGATCATGAAGAATGATGTTTGGGATGTAGTCCCAAGACCTGAAGGGAAGTTTGTTATGACTTCCATATGGATCTATCAAGATCAAGCATGCTGCAGATGGCAGCATAGAGAAATATAAAAGTGATGAAATAGAAGATACACCAGATGGATTCAAGACAGCTTTCTTGAATGGTGTAGTTGAAGAAGAAGTGTATGTGGAGCAGCCACTTGGTTTTGAGACACATGACAGGGATTCATATATGTGCAAAATTTGTGTATGATGCACCACTTTCTAGGTATGGAGGTGTGGCAGAGTGCAGATGGAATCTTCCTTGGACAAGGGAAGTATGCAGTAGAGATCCTGAAGAGGTTCGGGATGATGGACTGCGTGGCTATGGCATCGAACCTGAAGCTTCTGTGTGATGCTTCATCTGAACCAGTTGATGTCACTATGTATCGTCAGGTGATTGGGTCCTTGATGTACCTGACGAACATGAGACTAGATATTTGCTTTGCGGTGAACACATTGAGCCAGTTCCTGACAGATCCGAGGAGTGTTCACCTGGTTGCTGTAAAGCATATTCTGAGGTACTTGAAAGGTACAGTGGATTATGGGCTCAAGTATGAAGCGAATCAAAAGTTTAACCTACAGGGTTATGTTGATTCATATTGGGCAGGCAGTGCTGCAGATAGGAAGAGCACATCTGGGTGCTGCTTTAGTATGGGATCAGGTGTCATCTCTTGGTTTAGCAGGAAGCAATCCTGTGTAGCACTGAGTACAGCTTAGGCAGAGTATGTTGCAGCCTGTTCAGCTAGTTGTGAGGCAGTATGGCTACGGAAGCTACTGTCTGAGTTATTTGATCTCCTGTTGGATGCTACTGGTATCTTCTGTGATAACAAGAGTTCTGTGAACTTGTCCGAGAACCCAGTGTTTCATGACAGGTCGAAACACATAGAGATCAAATATCACTATATCAGGGATATGGTGTAGAGAGGAGCTGTGAAGCTCCTGTATGTTGCGACGGACGAGCAAATTGAAGATGTGCTGACGAAGCCACTAGCTAGGGTGAAGTTCGAGTACTTCAGAGAGAGGCTTGGCGTTCTTCAGATCGAGGACACTTCGAGGAAGAAGTGATGGACACATTTGCTGAAGCCATTGCAAGCATGTTGGAAGGAGGATCCTTCACATGGCTGTGGATGTAAGCGCTAGATGATGAGCATCAGGATGATGTTCTGGTTTCTGCTTGGATATGATCAGTTGGATCATTTTTATATGTATGTATGCATCATGATGGATGCTGGATATGATCAGTTGGATCATTTTTATGTATGTATGTATGCATCATGTTGGATGTTGGATATGATCGGTTGGATCATGTGTATGTATTTTGTATAAGCATCATGTTGGATGCTTGGACCATGTATCTGTATATGTATCAGGTGGATACATTGTATGATCAGGTAGATCATGTATATTGATATGTATCAGGTATGATCAGGTAGATCATGTATGTTGATGGATACATTGTGTGGATCATGTATCTATGTATCGGGTGGATACACTATGTATGATGATATGTATCAGGTAGATACTTGGTGTGCATTAGATGGATGCATTGTATGATCAGGGCGATCGTGGATGACAAGCTTGTCCAGATGACATGCAGCAGGATGTTGTAGTGATGATGATCAGGATGATCATGTGTACATCAGGATGATGTATGGTGAGTATCAAATGATACTTTGTGGCCGTGGATCAAGTTGTGCAGATAAGCAAGTAATTTGTGCCCTGGGAGATTTGCAGATGGTCTTTTGAGGTTTTTCCTATGGCATGTAATTCGTACCTTGGGACATCTAGCAAATGCTCTTTTGAGGTTTTGCTTGGGAGGACATATAATTTGTGCCTTGGGAGATCTACAGATAGTATTTCGAGGTTTTTCCTATGGCATGTAATTCGTGCCCTGGGATATCTGGCAGATGCTCTTTCGTGGTTTTGTCCTATGGCATGTAATTTTCTCCTGGGAGATCTGGACGAAATGAAAAAGGTCTCAGATGCTTCAGCCAGGTTTTTCCATGACCACATGTAATTTACTCTTGAGAGATCTGGACAGGATGAAAAAGGCCTCAGATGCTTCAGCCAGGTTTTGTTGTGGACCATATGTAATGTGCTCCTGGGAGATCCGACAGGTAGAGCTATGTGCTCGTAACATCTTGGGATGCTTCAGCAAGGTTTTGTGGTGAGATCACATGTAATGTGCTCCTGGGAGATCTGATAGGTAGAGCTGTGTGCTCGTACCATCCTGGGATGCTTCAGCCAGGTTTTGTGATGGGTCACATGTAATGTGCTCCTGGGAGATCCTACAGGTAGAGCTGTGTGCTCATAATAGCCTAGGATGCTGTAGCCAGGTTTTTTGATGCACGTAATAAGTCCTAAGAATTCCACAGTATGGCTAGTGATGACGAAGACCTGCAGGTGGTGGGCCTACATCCAGTATGAAAAAGGACTGGCTCTGTAGAACTTCCTATGACAAGTAGATTCAGAGATTGATTGAGATAGCAGTAGCAGTGACGATGATGATGACTCGATGACGATTATCCAGTGACGATGATCTAGAGAAGATGACTTGTGCTAGAAGACCTGTGTCGAGAAATACCTTCCTAGTTAAGAGGGAGCGTTGATGTATATGTAACTTCGGAATGTATTTCACATATATGTATATTGTATTCCTATAGAGATGTTATTATTCCTCTATATGGAAGTGTCGTCATTTATATTGTAAGTCTCGTAACTTATACTTGATGGGTTATTAGACCACCTTGTTGGGGTCGGCCCTGTATAAGTCATGTGGGTCAAAGGGTTATTAGATCACCCTATTGGGGGTCGGCCATGTGGGTCAAAGGGTTATTAGACCACCCTAGTGGGGGTCGGCCTAGTCAGCATTATGTTAAGTGGTTAAGTTGAGGCCGACCTAGTTGTGTAAAGGTCAAGTCAAGTTAGTGTATAAATAGAGAGTGTGTCTCTCTCATTTTACACATTCTATTCTTTCACTGACACTATGGAGAGTGGCGCACTTGTGGAGGAGGAGACTCTACTACTAGAAGAAGACTATCTCTTGTATTCTGGTTGTATCATTGCTCTATCTATCTCTGAGGAAGTTATTGGGGTTTTTCACCTTTATGGTTTTCCCCAAGTAAACTCGGTGTCTCTTCTGTGCTTGCATTATTGTGTCCATGAATGATATGCTGTAGATTTGCTGTACATGTTGTTCTCTCAGTTAAGATCCTAGATCAGATTGAAGTAAATTCTGAAAATTTAACATACAGTAAACTATTAAATGGTTGAATTGAGTGATATAGATCCAACGATCGAGATTTGAAAAAGGAAAATGATCAGATGGTAGACGTAAATAAGTTATCAAGTGGCAAAAAGTACATGAAATCTGACAGTCCAAATCATAGCACGTGAGATCAATGAAGGAGGAAAATGAGCGCCCGGAAAGATGCAGGGAGGATAAAGAAAATAAGTTATATATAGCATAAAAAACATGCAAAAGTTGACATTCCTCTTTGTATTGTCAGCGTTGGAAGGTTCTGGACGAGTGAGCGCTGCAGACAACGAGAGAACATAACAAAGTGCTTGATTTCCAGTGATAAGTAGGGCCTTGAAACTCAATCTAATAATATTTTAAGTTTGTTTATAAAGGAGAAAGATGGAGACGGTTCAGAATGGAGACATTGATAAAGCCAAAGATGTTGAAGCCAAAGCTAGAGCAATGAGGAGACAAGTAGCGGAATTCAAAAAGCAGTTTGAGAAATTAATTGAAAAAGGTTTTCCTGCTTTCTGGGATGAGAATCAGGAGTTAATTCCCCAAGATGAATATAATAAATTATTGTTCAATATAAGAATGGATCATACAAAATTTCAGTATTTAAATTTATTGACAAGGAAAAATTTAATGGAAAATATTGCAGAAGATTATGAAATTCTAAACAAAATGGTTTCAAATGGCGAAAGACTTCCACAGATTTCTTATGCAGATCATGTTGAAATGAGAGTCATGGTAAAACAGATGGCCAGCTACGATCATCCAACTGTTGATCAGTGGATAAACGTGGAAAAGTACAGAAAAATAAAGTACACAGTTCATTCTTGAAAGTAGCCGTTGGGTTCTACATCAAATGAGGATTTTGAAGTATTTTTATTCAAAATAAATTTGTAATATTGTTTGTGACTTTGACTCAAATGACATTTGGCAAGTTTAATTAAGTTATTCCAGTTTTTAGTTAAAAGACATTATGAATTACTTTGAAAGGGTTGGAAATTTTTTGGAGAGACAAGAATTTTGTATCAAGTTGATATATTTGAATATAAAGAGACACACACGAAATAACTCATCTTTACATAATCAAAGATTCATGTGTTGATCTTGTTTATAGTCGACTGTATTTTTCTCTTCTTAAAATTGATAGTGTATTCATCTGTAACTTGGTGCCCATTATTGATGGACTGTCTATGTTTCTTTCTAAATCACCTGCAAAAAGCTTTGACTATAATCTGACAAGTACCTTGCCTCGGTGAAAATATTTATGGTCGTTTATCTGCTGGTATATAAATTGTTTAGTTTTTGACTCCATGCCCAATGATTCTTACTTGAAATTTCAACCAGTCTGTTTACTTCTTCTCTTATGTGAATGTTTCTTTCATTGTTTAATTCATACTGTTATGCTTTTTCGTGCCTTGATAAGTGTTGTATTGGGATAGAATTCATAAATATTATGCTCTGTTGCTTTCATTTCAGGCATCCACTACCATTTTCTGCTAAAGCCAGTATAGAATTCATTTCTATATTGATGGGTTGTTCATATCTTCTTCTTTAATCATCAAACAAAATCTCTTTGACTGTGAGCGGGTGACTATCCTGCCTCTGATTAGTTTTCTTTGCAAAGCATTGTCATGTTTAATCATATTTGTAATCAATAATCCATACATTGATCTACAGTTTGGATTTGTCTTGACTCATGATCTGTGTGTATTTTATGTTTTAAGTGAATTTATTTAATTAAAACATTTTATCTATTTCTGCAAATGATTAACATAAATTAATAAATTGATGTTATTTTTTCAATTAGCATTCCAACTACAGGGTGATTGTGTTGTGGTTAAACCCACATTAGTAACCTCTCTATACTCGATGTGCAAAATCAAATAAAAAACGTAACCTCCCTATAAACAAAGGGCCAAATCAAATATGCCATGTGTCACAATATGATCATTCCATATGTCACCCTTGGATACTAGATATCAACATTTTAAAAACAAAATTTATAGACGTTTTGCTTTAAAGACTTTGGTGGTAAGTGGAAATATTCTCATTTATCCTTCCTGTATTGTCCATTATGGCTATAGCTGAATTGTTGGATAAAGGTTTTGACAATTAACTACTACAAGAAGGGGCAGCTAATCTTTCTTGTCGTAAAACAGAAGTAGGAACAAACCATTTTTATATGATATAACTTCCAAGGTGTTCTATTTTTACAATTCCATTGTAATTGAAGGGTCAGCCGACCCTTCTTATTCCCCATATTATTTTTATAATAGTTCGACACTGCAAGAATGGGTTGCTCGACCCTTCTTATTACCAATATTATTTTCATAATATTTCGACGATGCAAGAAGGGTCAGTCAATCCTTCTTGTGTTCTCCACTATGGATATAGCTGAATTGTTGGATAAAGGTTTTCACACTTAACTTCGAAAATAAGGGGTGGTCGATCCTTTTTTTCGTAAAACAGAAGTCAGGACAAACTATTTTTATATGTTATAACTTCCAAGGTGTTCTATTTTTATAATTCCCTCAAAATTGAAGGGTCGACCGACTGTTCTTAATCCCAATATTATTTTCATAATAGTTTAACACTGCAAGAAGGGTCGGTCGATCCTTCTTGTGTTCTCCATTATGGATATAGCTAAATTGCTGGATAAATGTTTTCACAATTAACTACGAAAAGAAGGGGAATGAATGGGATGGATTGAAATATCTAATCAAGTCAATTATACTTCCGTTAATGGCCACTGTGTTAATGGATTGAATGGGATGGATTGAAATACCTAATCTCTTAACTGGTTATCTTCATACTAGAATATAATACAAAAAAGACATCTCAATGTTGTATTTGATTGCACAATAATACTCTCATAAGTATTTTTCTGACAATCTTCTTAAATGATTTATTCATTTTCCTTAAAAAGCTTTTCTTGTCCCTTAAGAGCATGTATATCCTTTACTCAAAGTTACCCATACAACTTTAAATTAAGGAATCTATGAATACCTCTTTGTAATAAATATAATAATTAAATTTAATAGGATATCTCTTTTAAAATCCTAATTAATCTTTATAATAAAACACCCATTTTAAGTCAAGATTACCATATTTACTTGTATATGCCCAAATAGTAAGTTAAGCTTCAACTTGCTTTACTATTTAGTTTCCTTCAAGCGTTCTCATGCTGAAAGTAAGATAGATGAGGATATTCTTTCTGGTCATTTAGTTTTCAAGCTTGACAAGTGATTGTTACTAAACCTTTTTACCCCAATTACCTATGGGTACTAAGGTGACATAGTGTTATCTCCTAAAATGACATTGAAAATGTTGAGGCACTTTTGTTCTTTCATGCTTAAAATTGTCATTTTTCTTGGTTATTTGCCATTGTTCATATCTTCAAATTCCTTATTAGGTCTTCACTGATCATGATTGCTCCATACTCTTCTGACACCGTTTATGTCTTGCATTCCAAAAACACACATTGTTAGTATTTCCTAAGCCTTAGTTTATGCTTCCTTAGATTTGCTATTTGTATTATTATAAGAAATAGTATGTGTGTTAAAGTGCCCAAGACTAAAGATTCCAAGAGGTCACAACCTAAGTCATCACACTAACGCTGAAGTCATGGGTCATGTTATGTGTCGATACACAAGTCAGGCCATGATTTTATGTAATGCTATTCCACATGTTGCTTCTTCATATAAGCCATGCAATATAGTTCATACATTCACAAATACAAGGTCTAGCGCACTTAGTCCCAAGTCAAAGCTATGATTCCAAGCCACGAGTTAACTCATAAGCCTGATTCATATGCCATGTCTATAGGTCAAACCAAGCCACGTACTATGCAAAGCCACGAATCAAGCCATGTGCCAAGAACAAATGATGAACATGTGTAAGTGTCGAGTTCATTATTAAAGGGTATCTAGATATTGTGCCATTTCCAAGCTTCGAAGATTGCAGAGGATCCTTCATTTGCAATAAGAGAAAATACCCCAAGTTTTGTAGAACATATGAGTTTGGAATTTGTATGTGTAGCATTAAAACAGAATATGACAGTATCTACTTCCTCTTGTTCAACATTATATAAGGAAGCATTCGTATTTCTAAACCCTCAAATGCAGAATGCAGAGTGTTCAAGTGTCGATTTGCCAGTTACTATTTGGGTGTCGACGAGCATATTGTAAGTATTTTGCAGGTGTTGAGTTGTTGACAGTTGCAAGGTTGAGGCATTGATATTTGATGTTAATCATATGTATCAAGTGCCAGGTATCGACAGTAAGAAGAAGAAAGTATTGGATGTATCTTTTGATGCTTTCATATATGCAGGAAAGGCTGTGAGTGTTGATGTTTTACAACAACCTTTTTGAGTGCAGTTAGTGGATGATATTCCTGACCAGTTTTTGTCTTAGGAATAAGGAAATCATGAAGAATCTAAAACTCTATGCAGGATCATTGCTACTCTGCATTATTTTCTTCTCAAGATAAAACATAGAGTATCTTGTATTTTAATGCACAAATGAAGTCGGGTTTTGTGAGGGGAGTTATAAGGTAGGAACTCTTTCTTATTTAGGGTATATATGAGTCACAGAACCTTCCAAACATACTCCTTTTAGCAAGTATAGCAAGACATGATGATCAGAGCATCGACTAGAGTAAATCTACATAGCCAACAATCAAATTAGTACAAATCAAAGGAACTCAGACATTTGTATTTTCTCATACTCTATTTTGGATTTTTGTTTTGAGGCAGAATGGTACAGATATGTAGCAGCTAATTGGATGAAGATAACTTGGTATGTAACTGATCATCAGAATGATGTTGTGAAATCCTGGCATATGGTGCATGTCACTGAGGAAATTGTTCATAGTGAAAATCAAGTGTAGTTTTGATATCTATCAAATAATGATACAACTGCTAGAAACAAATTTCCAAATTTATGAGAAGGTCTTGGTGGCTTAGGAGAACATGTTAAATTGTTCATTAGCCACCGAAAGTAGAGCTTTCGGTAGCTAAAAAAATTAAAATCCAGTCTTTCTAGCTACCGAAACTACAAAATATTGCAGAAAGCCACCCTTTTGCACAAAGCTAAATTTTTGCTGATCTAAACAATTCGAAGATGATTTCAGGTTCTAGCTAGCAATTAAGGGCATTGATATTAAGATCCTGTTTCAGTTTTAAAAAATGCCAACAAGGTAAAAATATAGGGTTTCTTACCTATTTTTAGTAAACAATTGTACTATCTGCCAGGTAGCCTTTTCGGTTTCCTCCAGCAAACATATCTAGATCGTGGCAAGCAGTCGAAGACCCTGAAGATCTGTTGAAGATGAAATTTTGACCATGCAAATAGGATCTTTTCCTAATTTATTGTAAAACTGTTTTAAATGGTCTATTTTTAGCAAACCAATTCCTTTTTCTGAGGATCTAGAACTGTCATGTAAAGGCTATAAAGCCTAAAAATTCATAAGGAGTAAGGGTTTGATTTTGAGTATTCCACTTGACTATTTCTATGAGCAAACACTTTCTTTAATGTAATCATCCTACAAGCTTCTTTCATTCATTATTGTTAGATTTTCTTTTCTTGTATTTGTTCTTTGTTATTGAGTTGAATGGTATTCTTTGTCTAGGTTTAAAATCCTGTGGTAATTGTCATCTTACCTTTGATTATTAAACTGGGATCATTAGCACCCGTTGATAGTTAATTGGTCCATCATATGTAATTGCTTTATGTATGGTCTGGTTAATTGATTAGTTATTTATCCTTTTACCTATCTGATAATAGTCCTTGAAGGCCTTGCATTGTTGAGTATATTTAAGACTGTTTTGAGTAAATGACTTAGTAAGTTAGATGTTCATTTTGATTTGATGTTATTAATCATTTAAATAATGAATTAAGTTACCAGGCATCTTCGAGCTGCAACCTATAAGAGTTTCCTGGAGAGTTAACACATAGGGCATCACCGATCTATCTCCCTTAATGCATTTCATTTGCATGTCGTGTAGTTGCGTCACAAATTTCCATGACCTAGGTCTACACTTATACGAAATATATACCAATACTTACGATGTCTTCTAGCGGGGCCTTGGCCTTGGGCTCCTCACTAGGATGATTACAATAATAATTTAGATTTATACAAAATTTTAGGTAAAAAAGGAGGGATGCTACATACTCCTCCCCTTAAGAATAACACCGTCCTCGGTGTTCAACAGTTTTTTTTTTTGCATCATTTCATCATCTTTCACTTGCTTTATTTTTATGCTTTGGTCATCTTCTCATTTTTTGCGAATCCCGCAAGCTCTTGTCAATTATATCCTGCACATTACACAGATCATACAAGATCTTCCAACATTATTTAGTATAACATGCGTATACAAAATTTCAAAACAGTAAATGTTCATCATTCTTCCTCTTCCTTGAGGAAATATTTTGCTTATTCCAGCATTCATAACATTCATACATGTGATAGTCTAAGACAATTCATTATCATTTGTTTGTACCATAAAACAATTCTTCAACAAAACTTTCTGACCATCAAAACTCTTTGTACTTTACCAATCATGGAGACTTGCATACATAGCACTCTGCAACTCAGCAGGAAAATTTGACAGTCTTACTCTGCAACTCATTGCATAGCTTCCCTTCATCAAATCTTCTTGTGGGCTCAGTTCTAACACCAAAAGGAAAAAGTTAAGTCTCCTCAGAGAACCTCTTGTGTGCTCAGTTCTAAAAACACAAGGAAAAATTGTGAGCCCTTCCTCTGCTATATTCGATGGATATAAAGTTTGCCTAGGATTTTTGGGTCAGTATAACATTCAACGAGCCACCTGCTCTGTTCCACTTCCATGGGGAACATGACCACAATTTGGGTAAGTTTCATGTTGCAACAGCTAGTAAGTGAGTGCAAGATGCAGCCTCTGCGTGAGTCCAGCAATATTCTTTTCCCATCAAACCTTCTTGTTTGAGTCCAGGAATTTCACTTAGTAACAGTCATTTAGTATTTCTTGCATGCCACATGCGACATAATAGCAACAAAATATTTAATGAATATATCATATTCTATGCATTTTGGTGATTACACATCATCAATCATAAGTCTTATCACCAATCATGATTCATAAAACCCTGTAATCCAAATAAAAATGTAAAGTAAATTATTACTTACTCTTAACCAATTTAGCTCAACTTATCTATATTAGTGGTTGTATAATCCATGTTCCTCTTGGATTATGACATTGGTCATGATCCAAAAATCACCTATTGAATTGTTAGTATAAAGGAAAATGTTCTTTGCTTCAAATGTTCAACAACTGGACCCATTAGTTCCATAGCATTACGTGCATGCTCATTTAATTAGCTTGTGCATCCTCTTCATTTCGTCCCGATGTAAACTCTGCAATATCCTATTGAAAATATGTTAGTATCATAGTTTCAAACATTTAGTTTTATCTATATTCATTTCAAATTGGGACTTATTATCTAATAATTCTTTTCTCAATTAACTTTTAAAAGATCCTATGCTCGATCAATCACAATGAGATTATAATTTTTTTTTCCCGATAATTAAAACTCCTACTATTAACAAGATACATGTCCATCTTTAGAAGATATAACAGGATATAACAAGAAAATGATTAGATTCGTATGCATAAAATAAGTTTATTCAAACTCCTAGAAAATGTTGTACATTAATACATGTTTATCCTTGAAACTCTAATAATGATAAAAAAAATCCTGAAATGAAATTCAATTGACCTAAATCTTTTAATGAAATGATGGTTCTTCATAAGAAAAACACATGAGTCATTTTACCACATGAATTCATTCATAACTCTCACACGACTTTTAACCTAAGATATGTGAGATTCATTTTGGCTACAAATATTCAAAATAAAATTTTCTTAGATTACGGACTCCTTCCTCTTGGATCCACAAAAGAGAATAAAACAAGTCAACATTTATTTCTGCAATAAGCATGTTATCACAACTTAAGTAGGAAGATGTTCATTCTATCATTAATACTTGAAATACGACTTTTTATTTTGAAGAATGCACCTAAATAATAAGTAACTATCACTTCTACCAACGATTATTTTACCCGATCATCTTCTATACTATTTTGCGAAGGAAATATTTTCTGAATTACATTATATGAATCTATCGTAACAAACATGTATTGTATTCAAGTGACTTCGCTAAATCAAACAAGTTTAATTCTTCGGGGTATACTAATAAAACTATACTTTTAACCTAGCGATGTTCACAGCTAATGCTTTTAGTAATCTTTGGTAGGAATATAGAATATCAACAAAATGTGGAATTCAACGACACTTCTTGCAATTTTACTTATTAAATTTATCAATATGTTCACCATACTTTTCATAATCCTTAGTACAAATACGGAAATTATTTCAACCAGTTTTTAATTCCTTACTAATACCATACAATAATGCGAGTATCTATATAAGAGAAAACTTATAATGGAAAATGTACCTGACTTGCAACTTTATGAGGAAGCAATAATAAAAGTACTTATCTTTACTCTTTCGGAGAAGCTTGAAGTTGCACTTTGAGTAATATCATCCCTCGTCCATTTCCAGTCCATACATTCAAAATGAAACAAAAACAACTTGGTTAATTACCTTCATACTAATTTATTTCATGTTGAGCTCATCAGGCCCGAGTGTTTTAACCTAGTGCTCTGATACCATATGTCACAAACCCAAATATTTCCTATTAGAATTTTAGTGAAATTTTCCAAATAAAAATTTCCACAAGGGTTACTTAACTCTACCAACTGCGTACATATGGAATAAAATACTTCATCCTGCATACAGGCTTGTCAACCTTTAAATTACTCATTACTAATTTATAAGCTCTCTTATCTAGATATCTTGTTATATATCTTACTATATATATATATACTTACATACGGAAATAGTACATCTATCCTCCATCGTCATTAACTTAAACAACATTACCTTAAACAATATTATATTCAAGCTGATTGATCAATACAATTAAGCTCATTACTCCAATGAAAGGATTTATTACATAAAATATTCCGAAGAGGTTTTTAAACAATAAAATGTAATCTAACAACACATTAGTTTCCATTTGACTATTTCTTTACAATTCTACTTACTTTGGCAAAAGCATATTATTCTACATAATTATACATGGAAAAACGTACATGAAGAGACACATAAATACACTATATGAAGATACACATATAACACACATTAAAAAAAGGGACTATTTTCACGTGGTTCACCCGTATCTTGGGCTACGTCCACCAAAGAGGTTTTATTATGATCTAGAAGGGTTACAATAATCACTCTCCACTTTCTTGTGGTTTGACTCAAAGAGAGTATTTTCCAAATCATTCGACAACAATATTAACCTTCAAAAAGGTTGAGTATAACAATGAACTGAAGGTAAAGTCTTCCTTTTCTTGCTACAATATTTCATGCCGGTTTATGAAAAGAACCGTAATTATATTGTCAACACTAACCCCATGGAAATAATTTAAAAAGGGTTGATCCTCATAACTTGAGGTTTTATCTTTTAAACATAAAAGGGAATATAACAAGGGTTGGTAAACCAAAATTCAGAAGTACGTAATTATATAAATCCTATTTTTCGAGCGACCTTACAAGGACTTCTATATAAAATAAAATATTACAAGGATTATATTTGAAGATAGAACTTTAATGCAGCACTAAACAAACCGAGGTCTTAGACCTGGATTCCTTGAAGTTGTGGAAGTAACTCATTAGAACACATCAACATAAAATATAACCCGAGATCTTATACTGAATCTTACTCTTGGCAGGATAACCAACTTGGCAGCATACATATATAGCTTTTGATAGCGTTAAATGCTATAAAATTTCTACGACCTATATATATATATCGTTTGACAAAGTTCAAATAGCATAGACCGTAAAATTTTTGACAAACAAATTATAGCAATAACTCGACTTTCCACAAAACATAACACTTGGCAGGATAACAACTCGATGGCATATAATACTAATGGACTGATGTCCAATCCAGGTTCAGATTCTGTCTATATCAACGTGTATACAACAGAGAATTAATGCCCAGATTGGAAACATAATCCGACTGTAAAGAAAAGCATGTAAACACTAAAAGTCTAAGATACATTCCAGCTCTTACGTTTTCCTATTCTCAGATTGCAATACAACTGAGATATACCTCGGCAAGGATGGATGCGCTTCTAGGCAACCTCTACTTTAGACATTTGCATTTCGTGTTGGCTCTAAGCTATGTTTGTGCATATGGGATAAACTCGATTTGCATTAACTCTGAGCTATGTTAAAACCTGAATCTTTTGAACGAGGTAAACCCAATCTGTGTTAAATTTGAGCTGCGTTAAAGCCTAAGTTTTGCACACGGGGTATACTCGATCTATGTTAGCCCTGAGCCGGGTTTAAACTGAACTTGTGCATACAAACGAACATTTAAACTAGGATCAAGCGATTTAAGAGCCATCCCTTCCCCAGTCGCCCTCTGAAATCATATCACATAGGTATTTCCAAAATGGAAATCATGTTATAAAATGCCCAACACACCAACGAACTGTAATAGGGATCAAACTCATGCGAGATGTCCCTTTCCCAATTGCTCGGAAAAATCATATCACAAAGGTTAATATAACACAAGCCACCATAATGTGAAATTTAACAGTGATACCGGCAATTTCTAAAATGAAACCAAATCAGGCTTAAGATAAATGCCTAGAAAACGCGTTTATGACAACTACTCTAGTTAATAAGCATATTAATACTGAAGTTACGATTTCAGAAAATCTAACCTGTCATTTACACGGTGAACATCAATCACTAAAATAATGCAGCAAACAAAGATTACAACATTCAGGTGATCTTACAGGAAATCATGCTCTGATATCAAGAGGGCTTACAAGGATGATCCTGTACTTGAGCCCTGCAATGGAGTGCATTCCTCTTCAACTCTCCTTTTCACCCATGGATTCCCATCTCCCATCTCCTTGACCTAAATTGGGTTTTAAAATAAAAATAAACTGTTGCAAGGGTTGGGAAAGTCTCCCCCCAAGCCCCCTTCTTATTTATTTCGTCCCCTCATAAGAAGGTGGTTCCCTCAAGCTGACGGACTACTGTCCACCAACACTTGGCCCATCAAAATAAACAAGTGGTGGCTTTGTTCACTTTCGGTGCTCCTTCACCAGGGTTCCCGCCCAAAACATTTAACCTCCACTATCTGTCTTAACTACCCACTCTCTTGAAGGAAGGAAAGAAACGGTCGACGAATCAGGTTAGCGCTGAAGAATCCTTGTATTCTCAACCTCTTGCAAAAAGAAGTATGTCTATAACATATATATGCTATTCTATAATCAAGTATAGCTTAAAAACCTTAAGTGAGATTCAACAAGTATACAAAAATACTTTATATGTTTTTAATCGTAAGACCATTCTTTCCTTATGGGCATATATATATATATTATTTAGAACCTTTTGATAATCCTTTGCAATTTGCGGTATCATTTATATAAAGAAAATATATTTGAACATGGCTATTATGTCATGTCTACCTATATTTATAGAACCCCATTTTTATTTATAAAGTCTTTTGTACTAATCTTTTATATGATAGTATACTAATATATTATGGTATAAATAATTATATTAATGAAATATCTAATCTCTTAAATGGTTATCTTCATACTAGAAGATAATACAAAAAAGACATCTCAACGTTGTATTTGATTGCACAATAATACTCTCATAAGTATTTTTCTAACAATGGTCTTAAATGATTTATTCATTCCTTAAAAAGCTTTTCTTGTCTCTTAAGAGCATATTTATCCTTTACTCAAAGTTACCCATACAACTTTAAATTAAGGAATCTATGAATACCTCTTTGTAATAAATATAATAATTAAATTTAATAGGATATCTCTTTTAAAATCCTAATTAATATTTATAATAAAACACCCATTTTAAGTAAAGATTACCATATTTACTTGTATATGCCCAAGTAGTAGGTTAAGCTTCAACTTGCTTTACTATTTAGCTTCCTTCAAGCGTTCTCATGCTGAAAGTAACATAGATCGCGATATTCTTTCCGGTCATTTACTTTTCAAGCTTGACGAGTGATTGTTACTAAACCTTTTTACCCCAATTACCTATGGGTACTAAGGTGACATAGGGTATCGCCGATCTATCTCTTTTAATGCATTTCATTTTCCTGTCGTGTAGTTGCGTCACAAATTTCCATGACCTAGGTCTACACTTTTCGTATATACGAATACTTACGATGTCTTCTAGCGGTGCCTTGGCCTTGGGCTCCTCACTAGGACGATTACAATAATTATTTAGATTTATACAAATTTTTAGGTCAAAAAGGAGGGATGTTACACACTCCTCCCCTTAAGAATAACACCATCCTCACTGTTCAACAGTTTTTTTTTTTTTGCATCATTTCATCATCTTTTGCTTGCTTTATTTTTATGCTTTGGTCGTCTTCTCATTTTTTGCGAATCCCGCAAGCTCTTATCACTTATATCCTGCACATTACACGGATCATACAAGATCTTCTAACGTTATTTGGTATAACATGAGTATACAAAATTTCAAAATAGTAAATGTTCATCATTCTTCCTCTTCCTTGGGGAAATATTTTGCTTATTCCAACATTCATAACATTCATACATGTGATAGTCTAAGACAATTCATTATCATTTGTTTGTACCATAAAACAATTCTTCAACAAAACTTTGTGATCATCAAACCGCTTTGTACTTCACCAATCATGGAGACTTGCATACATAGCACTCTGCAACTCAGCAAGAAAATTTGACAGTCTTACTCTACAAATCATTACATAGATTCCCTTCATCGAATCTTCTTGTGGGCTCAGTTCTAACACCACAAGGGAAAAGTTAAGTCTCCTCAGAGAACCTCTTGTATGCTCAGTTCTAACAACATAAGGAAAAATTGTGAGCCCTTCCTCTGCTCAATTCGATGGATATAAAGTTTTCCTAGGAATTTTGGGTCAGTATAACATTCAACGAACCACCTGCTTTGTTCCACTTCCATGGGGAACATGACCACAATTTAGGGAAGTTGCACCCTACAACGGCTAGTAAGTGAGTGCAAGATGCAACCTCTGCTCGACTAGTTGTGAGGCAGTATGGCTCCGGAAGCTACTGTCTGAGTTATTTGATCTGTCGTTTGATGCTACTGGTATCTTTTTGTGACAACTAGAGTTTTGTGAAGCTATCTGAGAATCCGGTGTTCTAGGACAGGTTGAAGCACATTGAGATCAAATATCACTATATCAGGGATATGGTGCAGAGAGGAGCAATGAAGCTCATGTATGTTGCGACAGATGAGCAGGTTGTAGATGCATTGACGAAACCACTAGCTAGAGTGAAGTTTGAATACTTCAGAGAGAGGCTTGGTGTTCTTCAGATTGACGACACTTTGAGGAAGAAGTGATGGACACATTTGCAGGAGCCATTCCAAGCATGGTGAGAGGAGGATCCTTCCCATGGTTGTGGATGTAAGCATTGGATGATGAGCATCAGGATGATGCTCTAATTTCTTCTCTGTATATGCATCAATTGTATGCTTTGATCAGTTTGATCATGTATTTGATATGCATCATGTTAGATGCTTTGATCAGTTTGATCATGTATTTGTATATGCATCATGTTGGATGCTTGATATGATCAGTTGGATCATGCATTTGTATATGCATCATGTTGGATGCTTGATATGATCAGTTGGATCATGTATTTGTATATGCATCATGTTGGATGCTTAATATGATCAGGTGGATCATGTATTTATGTATGTATTAGGTGGATACATTGTATGATCAGGTAGATCATGTACTTATGTATGTATCAGCTGGATGCATTGTATGATCAGGTAGATCATGTACTTATGTATGTATCAGGTGGATGCATTGCATGATCAGGTAGATCATGTACTTATGTATGTATTAGGTGGATGCATTGTATGATTAGGTAGATCATGTATGATGATATGTATCAGTTAGATACTTTGTATGCATCAGATGGATATGATGGTGATCAGGATGATCACAGATGACGAGATTCAGGATGTTTCTCCAGATGATATGCATAAGGTTGATACTATGATGGTGATCAGGATGATCACAGATGACGAGCTTCAGGATGTTTCTCCAGATGATATGCATAAGGTTGATACTATGATGGTGATCAGGATGATCACAGATGACGAGCTTCAGGATGTTTCTCTAGATGATATGCATCAGGTTGATACTATGATGGTGATCAAGATGATCACAGATGATGAGCTTCAGGATGTTTCTCCAGATGATATGCATCATGTTGATGCTATGATGGTGATCAGGATGATCACAGATGACGAGCTTCAAGATGTTGCTCCATATGATATGCATCAGGTTGATGCTATGATGATGATAAAGTTGATCATGTGATGATTTACATCAGGATGATGTATGGTGAGTATCAGGTTGATACTCTGCGGCCATGGACAAGTTGTGTAGGTATCATATAAAAGACCCTTTAAAATATGGACAGGTAGAGCGATGTGCTCCCAATAGCCTGGGATGCTCTATCGAGATCCAGATAGGTAGAGCGGTGTGCTCGTAACATCGTAGGATTCTCTGAGTAGGTTTTTCTACAGTTTCACATAGAAAATATCCTTTAAAATCCGTACAGGTAGAACGGTGTGCTCGTAACAGCCTGGGATTCTCTATCGAGATCCAGACAGGTACAATGGTGTGCTCGTAACATCCTGGGATGCTTTGAGCAGGTTTTGCGAAAGTTCACATAGAAAAGATCCTTTAAAATCCAGACAGGTAGAGTAGTGTGCTCGTAACAGCCTAGGATGCTCTATCGAGATCCAGACAGGTAGAGCGGTGTGCTAGAAACATCTTGGGATGCTTTGAGTAGTTTTTGTGAAGGTAAACATGTAAAAGAACCTATAGTCTACGCTAGGTTTTGTTGACACGTGTAATCAGTCCTAGGTTCCACAGTATGGCCACTGATGATGAAGACCTACAGGTGGTGGGCCTACATCCAGTATGAAAAAGGACTGGCTCTGTAGAACTTCCTATGACGAGTAGATCAGAATTTGATTGAGATAGAAGCAACAATGATGATGATGATGATTCGATGACGATGATCCAGTGACGATGATCCAGAGAAGAAGACTTGTGCTATCAGATCTGTGTCGAGAAATACCTTCCTAGTTAAGAGGGAGTGTTGATGTAATTGTAACTTCAGAATGTATTTCACATATGTAGATTGTACTCCTATAGATATTTTATTATTCCTCTATACGAAAGTGTCGTCATTTGTATTGACAAGTGTCGCAACTTGCAAATGATGGGTTATTAGACCACCAAGTCTGGGGTCGGCCCTGATTAGTATAACCATGGGTTATTAAACTTAGTTAGCAAGTCATCCCTGCTAGGTTATTAAGCAGGTCAGGTCATGTATAAATATAGTGCGAGAGGCACTCTATTTGATCATCTCATTATTCACTTCTACACTACTCGTAAAGTGGCGTACAAGTGAGGAAGGAGGAGTAGCTGCTAGAGAATACTATCTCTTATACTTGGGTTGTATCATTGCTCTTTCTATCTCTGAGGAAGTTGTGGGGTTTTTCACCTTTATGGTTTTCCCCAGCGAAACTTTGTGTGTCTATTGTCTCATGTGATTGCTTGGTGTGATTGATATGCATTGTTATACTTGATATGTTTTACATGTTATTCTCTCAGTAAAGATCCTAGAGTATATTGAATTAATGCTAAAAAATTAATAGCTCTATTCCACTTCCATGGGGAACATGACCACAATTTAGGGAAGTTGCACCCTCCAACGGCTAGTAAGTGAGTGCAAGATGCAGCCTCTACTTGAGTCCAGGAATATTCTTTTCCCCTCAAACCTTCTCATTTGAGTCCAGGAAGTTTACTTAGTAACAGTCATTTAGTATTTCTTTCATGCTACATGCGACGTAATAGCAACAAAATATTTAACGAATATATCATAGTCTATGAATTTTGGTGATTACACATCATCAATCATAAGTCTTATCACCACTCATGATTCATAAATCCCTGTAATCCAAATAAAAATGTAAAGTAAATTCTTACTCACTCTTGAGCGATTTAGCTCAACTTATCTATATCAGTGGTTGTATAATCCATGTTCTGCTCGGATTATGACATTGGTCATGATCCAAAAATCACCTCTTGAAATGTTAGTATAAAGGAAAATTTTCTTTGCTTCAAATGTTCAACAACTGGACCCATCAGTGCCATAGCATTACGCGCATGCTCATTCAATTAGCTTGTGCATCCTCTTCACTTCATCCCGATGTAAACTCTTCAATATCCTGTTGAAAATATGTTGGTATCATAGTTTCAAACATTTAGTTTCATCTATTTTCATTTCAAATTGGGACTTATTATCTAATAATTCTTTTCTCAATTAACTTTTAAAAGATCCAATGCTCAATCAATCACAACGAGATTAGAATTTTTTTTTTTTTTTAACCGATAATCAAAACTCCTACTATTAACAAGATACATGTCCATCTTTAGAAAATATAACAGGATCTACCAAGAAAATGATTATATTCGTATGCATAAAATAATTTTATTCAAACTCCTAGAAAACGATGTTGTACATTAATACATGTTTATCCTTGAAACTCTAATAACAATAAAAAAATCCTGAAATGAAATTCAATTGATGTTAAGTAATGAGACCTAAATCTTTTAACAAAATGATGGTTCTTCATAAGAAAAACACATGAGTCATTTAACCACATGAATTCATTCATAACTTACACACGACTTGTAACCTAGGGTATGTGAGATTCATTTTGGCTACCAATACTCAAAATAACATTTTCTTAGATTACGGACTCCTTACTCTTGGATCCACAAAAGAGATAAAAACAAGTCAACATTTATTTACGCAATAAGCATGCTATCAAAACTTAAGTAGGAAGATGTTCATTCTATCATTAATACTTGAAATAACGACTTTTTATTTTGAAGAATGCACCTAAATAATAAGTAACTATCACTTCTGCCAAATAATAAGTAACTATCACTTCTACCAAGGAGTATTTTACCCGATCATCTTCTATCCTATTTTGCGAAGGAAATATTTTCTAAATAGCATTATATGATTCTATCGTAGCAACCATGTATTGTATTCAAGTGACTTCGCTAAATCAAACAAATTTACTTCTTCGAGGTATACTAATAAAAATATACTTTTAACCTAGCGATGTTCATAGCTAATGCTTTTAGTAATCTTTGGTAGGAATATAGAATATCAACGAAATGTGGATTCAACAATACTTCTATGCAATTTTACTTATTAAATTTATCAGTATGTTCACCATACTTTTCATAATCCTTGGTACAAATACGGAAATGATTTCAACAAGTTTTTAATTCCTTACTAATACTATACAATACTGCGAGTATCTATATAAGAGAAAACTTATAACGAAAAACGTACCTAACTTGCAACTTTATGAGGAAGCAATAATAAAATTACTTATCTTTACTCTTTCGGAGAAGCTTGAAGTTGCACTTTGAGTAATATTATCCCTCATCCATTCCAGTCCATACATTAAAAATGAAACAAAAACAACTCGGTTAATTACCTCCATACTAATTTATTTCATGTTGAGCTCTTCAGGCTCGAGTGTTTTAACCTAGTGCTCTTATACCATATGTCACGAACCCAAATCTTTCCTATTATAATTTTAGAGAAATTTTCCAAATAAAAATTTCCACAAGGGTTACTTAACTCTACCAACTGCGTACATATGGATAAAATACTTCATTCCTGCATATAGGTGTCAACCTTTAAATTACTCATTACTAATTTATAAGCTCTCTTTCCTTGATCTCATGTTATATATATAGATATAGATATAGATATAGATATAGATATATACTTACATACAGAAATAGTACATCTATCCTCCATCGTAATTAACTTAAACAACATTACCCTAAACAATATGATATTCAAGCTTATTGATCAATACAAATAAGCTCATTACTCCAATGAAAGGGTTTATTACATAAAATAATCCTAAGAGATTTTTAAACAATAAAATGTAAGCCAACAACACATTAGTTTCCATTTGACTATTTCTTTACAATTCTACTTACTTTGGCAAAATCATATTATTCTACATAATTATACATGGAAAAACGTACATGAAGAGACACATAAATACACTATATGAAGAGAAACATATAACACACATAAAAAAAGGGGACTATTTTCACATGGTTCACCCGTATCTTGGGCTACGTCCACCAAAGAGGTTTATATTACTATTCAGTGACTAGAAGGGTTACAATAATCACTCTCCACTTTCTTGTGGTTTGACTCAAAGATAGTATTTTCCAAATCATTCGACAACAATATTAACCTTCAAAAAGGTTGAGTATAACAATGAATTGAAGGTAAAGTCTTCCTTTTCTTGCTACAATATTTAATACCAGTTTATGAAAAGAACTGTAATTATATTCTCACCACTAACCCCATGGAAATAATTTAAAAAGGGTTGATCCTCATAACTTGAGGTTTTATCTTTTAAACATAAAAGGGAATATAACAAGGGTTGGTAAACCAAAAGTCCGAAGTATGTAATTATATAAATCCTATAGTTGAGCGACCTTACAAGGACTTCTATATAAAATAAAATATTGCAAGGATTATATTTGAAGATAGAACTTTAATGCAGCACTAAACAAACCGAGGTCTTAGACCTGGATTCCTTGAAGTTGTGGAAGTAACTCATTAGAACACATCAACATAAAAGATAACCCGAGATCTTACACCGAATCTTAATCTTGGCAGTATAACCAACTTGGCAACATACATATATAGCTTTTGATAGCGTTAAAAGCTATAAACTTTCTACGACCTATATATATATATATATATATATCTTTTGACAAAGTTCAAATAGCATAGATCATAAAAAATTTGACAAACAAATTATAGCAATAACTCAACTTTCCACAAAACATGACACTTGGCAAGATAGCAACTCGACAGCATATAATACTAATGGACTGATGCCCAATCCAAGTTCACATTCTGTCTATATCAACGTGTATACAATAGAGAATTCATGCCCAGATTGGAAACATAATTCGACTGTAAAGAAAAACATGTAAACACTAAAAGTCTAAGATACATTCCAGCTCTTACGTTTTCCTATTCTAAGAATGCAATACAACTGAGATATATCTCGGAAGGGATGGATCTGCTTCTGAGCAACCTCTACTTTACACATTTGCATTTCATGTTGGCTCTAAGCTATGTTTGTGCATATGGGATAAACCCGATCTATGTTAACTCTGAGCTATGTTAAAACCTAAATCTTGTATACAGGGTAAACCCGATCTGTGTTAAATCTGAGCTGCATTAAAGCCTAAGTTTTGCACACGGGGTATACCCGATTCGTGTTAGCCCTAAGCCGGGATTCGTGTTAGGATATTTAGACACTTAGGAGTTAGTTAAGATCAACTTGTGTAATATATCCGTTAGGGATAGTGTGTTTCTTTAGTATGCATTAGTATGCATTTGTAAATACTTAATCCGACGGTCACGATATGTTTCCAACATAGAGTGATCTGATGGCTCAACTTCTCTTAGATCAAACCTAACCTTGATCCGTGGCTTAACACCCTATTGGTCCATGATATCTATTTAAAGAGCATGGAGGGTCATTGTTTAGTTGATCGATTATGAGAAGCTCATTTGTAACTTTCTTTCTTTGCATAATAAATTGTCCCGTAGAAGCTATTTGGCCGGGGCCGTGGAGTGTTTCCCTCAAGAGGGTTTAAACCACGTCAAAACATCGGTGTGTTGATCTGTGATCTGTTTGTGTGAAGTGGTTTCTCTTTGTGTTCGGTCCTTTGGTATTACCCTGTGTACCCGAACATGGTATCAGAGCTTTTATGAAGTGCCGCTTCCGGTTATGATCTAGATCTTGAACTGTTGTTGCCGAAACTCAAAAGGGTTTCTAGTTCTGGTATTTCTGTGCATTTCTGGGCTGTGGGAGGTGTTCCATTGCGTCCGGAGCATCGTTTCCATTGGGAAATAGTTTTCGTTTGGTCAAAAACGGTTCCCGGTTGCTCCAGAAACGCATATTTCATCAGATCTGAAGCCATTAATTTACAAATATGGCCGCCTCTTGTGATATTCTACTTAACAGTTCCAATTATTTCTCATGGAAATCTCGTATGGAGGATGTTCTACGAAGTAGGGGACTTTTCAGAATTACAACAGGGAAAGAAAAAGAACCCACTAATGATGATAAGAAAATAAAATGGGCAAATAGATGTGATGAAGCTCGTGGATTGATTGGGATGTAATCTCTACTGATTTGCGATTCCACATATCTGGAATTGATGAACCTAATACTGCTTGGGACAAGTTGGAAACTGTGTTTGGTAAACACAATGAAATTCGAGGCCACCAACTCAAAAATGAGTTGATTTCTTTAAATCCAAGTGACTTTTCATGCATTCAAGATTATTTATCTAAGTACAAAACTCTTAAACTCTTATGTACAGAATGTAAGATTGAGAGGGAAGACAAACAATGCATTTATCATATTCTTTCCAAACTTGGACCTGCATATTCTGTTTTTGTATCTACATTTTACTCCATGAAAGCATCATTGAATGCAGCTAGCTATCAAGAGCCTAGTCTTGAATCCTTTTGTGATTCCTTGATTAGGGAACAAGATAAACTCATTCATCTTGGAATAATCAACAATGCAGATACATCTGGGAAAGCCTTATTGTCCCAATAGAAAGAAAAGTCCAAGCCTCCCAAGAAACAAAATTTTCGCAATAATAAGTCAAACAAGGGTCCAAAACCCTCTCAGTCAGCTCCTTCTTAAAAAAATGACAAAGGATCCAAGCCAAAAGGCAAGAAGACTGAGCGTCATTGCAACTATTGTGGGAAAGATAATCATGATGAATCTAAGTGTTTCAAGAAGATGGCAGCCTTGGAAGCAACAATGAAGAAGCACCACATCAGCCTAGATTCGCCTTCAGAATCTACCTCTCATGGACATGCACTTTGTGCTTCTGGTTATTCTTATAATGCATCTTCTTCTTCTACTTCAAATGAATGGCTCATTGATTCTGGAGCATCTTATCATATGGCTAAGGATCAAGCCATCTTTTCTACTATGCATGAATGTAACACCAAACAAATATTTGTTGGTGATGATAGATCTCTAAGTGTTGTAGGAGCTGGAACAGTTCCAGTAGATAATGGTCATTTTAGTGATGTACTATGTGTTCCAAGAATTTCCTGCAATTTGTTATCAGTCTATCAGATCACTCATTCTGGTGAAGGTAAAACTGTGACCTTTACACCTCACCAAGTTGTAATCAAGGATTTTAAAGATCCTCAACAGGTCCTAGCTACCGGAATTGTTGATGATATTACCAGGTTGTACAAGTTTAACAACTTTGGGTCATCACCTTTCCCTTCAGTTTTTGTTGCTCATAGTGATAACTTGAGCAAACTTTGGCATGAGCGATTTGGTCACTTAAATTATCGCTCATTGCAACAACTATGTAAAGAAAATATGGTGACAGGTCTTTCGATGGTATCTTGCAGAGATGGTGTTTGTTCCGGTTGTGTACTCGGAAAACATCATCGGGACAGTTTTGACAAACGTGCCTCTTGGCACGCCTCGGTTCCCTTGGAGCTTGTGCATAGTGACTTGTGTGGTCCTCTTCCATCTGCTTCCTTTTCTGGTTTCAAGTATTTCTTAACTTTCATTGATGATTACACCAGACGCACTTGGGTTTATTTCCTAAAACTTAAGAGCGAAGTATTTAACATGTTCTTGGCCTACAAGGCCCTTGTTGAAAAACAATCTGGTCATCAAATTATTAAGTTAATATCTGACAATGGAGGAGAATATGTTAACAAACAGTTCACTACTTTCTACACTGAACAAGGCATCCAACAACATCACACTGTTCCTTATACACCACAACAAAATGGTGTAGCTGAGCGGAAGAACCGCACTTTAAAAGAAATGGCTAATTGTATGATCCAATCTAAGGGACTAAGTCTTCAATTTTGGGCTGAAGCCATAAATTGTGCAAATTACATAGTTAATCGCACCCCCACAAAAGCATTACAAGGTATAACACCGGAAGAAGCATGGAGTAAAATTAAACCTGATGTAAGTCACTTTCGTGTGTTTGGTAGTGAAGCATGGGCTCACATTCCGGATGAAAAACGGAAAGCATTGCAGCCTAAAAGTGAAAAGTGCATATTTGTTGGATATTCTGAAGATGTAAAAGGTTATAGACTTCTTCAACCACATTCTCATGCTATAATCATTAGAAGAGATGTTAAATTTGATGAAAATATCTTGGCCTGCGAGCCTAACTCGACGAGTGTGCCATCTTTGGCCTGCGAGCCTGATTCGGCGTTTGTGCCTTCTTCTTCTTCTTCCAACTTCCTTGATAGGTTTCCAACTCCAGTTTCTGATGATGACAGTGAGGATGAAAATCCACCTCCGCCTGCTCATGTTCCTCCAGTTGCACCAACACAAGTGCTTCCTCGATGGGTCCGTTCAACATGTGAAGCAGCTGGTGATCTTGCCGGTGATCCTAGAGATCAACGTCGAACACGTTCTCAGTTTCAGCGAGCCTCTTCTCTTTTGGCTCAAGTTTCTGAGAATCATGATCTAGAAACTTTTGCAGAAGCTTCAGGGAATCCAGATTGGGATGCAGCCATGGATGAAGAATATCATTCCTTAATGGCGAACGATACTTGGGATCTTGTACCTCTTCCAAAAGGAAGAAAACTTGTCAGATGTAAATGGGTCTACAGAACTAAGTATGGATCAGATGGAAGTGTTGAAATACTTAAGGCAAGGTTAGTTGCCAAAGGTTTTTCCCAAGTTGAAGGGATTGACTACAATGAAACCTTTGCTCCTGTCGCCAAAATGAACTCCATCCTCCTTGTTCTTTCCCTTGCAGCCTTACACAACTGGGAAGTCCATCAAATGGATGTCAAGTCTGCCTTCTTACATGGTGATTTACAGGAGGAAATTTACATGGAACAACCTCCTGGCTATGTTCAGAATAACTCTAGCCTTGTCTGCCGCCTTAAGAAATCCTTATATGGCCTTAAGCAAGCTCCTAGAGCTTGGTATGCCAAAATGGATAACTTTCTCCTTGACACTGGTTTTTCTAGATGTCATTCTGACCCCAATGTCTATACCAAGAAAGTAGGAAACCATCTCATCATACCTGTTCTATATGTTGATGACCTTATTCTTACTAGTAGTGACCTTAAGCTTATAACCCATGTGAAATCCAGTCTTAAACAAACTTTTGAAATGTCAGACTTAGGACATTTGCATTATTTTCTTGGTCTCCAAGTTCTGCAAACCAAAGAAGGAATCTTTCTTTCTCAGTCTAAGTATGCTTGTGACTTTCTTCGTCGCTTTCACATGGAAGATTGTACACCAGCCCCTTCTCCCTTTCAGTCTGGAGTCAAACTTTCTGCCACTTGTACTTCACCTGAAGTAGATGCCACCTTGTATCGTCAGCTTGTTGGTAGTCTTTTATACTTGACTCATTCCCGTCCTGACCTTTCCTTTGCCGTTGGTCGAGTTGCCCGTTATATGCAGACACCTCATGAAAGTCACTGGAAAGCAGCTAAAAGAATACTTCGATATATTCGAGGTACAGTTCAGTTTGGGATTCATTACAGTACAGGGGGGAAACCTTTGTTGGTTGGTTTCATTGATTCAGATTGGGCCGGCGATCCTGATGATCGAAAGTCTACTGCAGGTTATGTTTTCAGTCTGGGATCTGGACCTATTACTTGGGATTGTAAGAAACAACAAGCTCTTGCTCTTTCTTCAGCAGAGGTAGAATATTGAGCAGCAGTTAATGCCAGTCAGGAAGCTTTATGGCTTCGACAGATCCTTTCATAGTTTGGATTCGAGCAGCAACAGCCTACTCCACTTTGGTGCGACAATCAAAGTGCCATCAAGCTTGCCAAAGATCCAGTTCTACATCAACGCAGCAAACACATTGAGCTACATATGCACTTCATCAGAAATCTTGTTCATGATCGGGTTCTTGAAGTGCTCTTTTTCCCTACAGATGATCAAGTTGCAGACATCTTCACCAAGTCTCTTACAGAAGCGAAGTTTTCTAAACTTCGATCTATGTTAGGAGTTCAGGAACTTGTCATTAAGGGGGGATAGGCTCTAATGCCTCCTTCCTTCTCCTAATAGTGTCACTTTTGTAAATCCTTCAATCCTATCCCAAGTTGTTCTTAAGGGGGGATGTTAGGATATTTAGACACTTAGGAGTTAGTTAAGATCAACTTGTGTAATATATCCGTTAGGGATAGTGTGTTTCTTTAGTATGCATTTGTAAATACTTAATCCGACGGTCACGATATGTTTCCGACATAGAGTGATCCGACGGCTCAACTTCTCTTAGATCAAACCTAACCTTGATCCGTGGCTTAACACCCGATTGGTCCATGATCTCTATTTAAAGAGCATGGAGGGTCATTGTTTAGTTGATCGATTATGAGAAGCTCATTTGTAACTTTCTTTCTTTGCATAATAAATTGTCCCGTAGAAGCTATTTGGCCGGGGCCGTGGAGTGTTTCCCTCAAGAGGGTTTAAACCACGTCAAAACATCGGTGTGTTGATCTGTGATCTGTTTGTGTGAAGTGGTTGCTCTTGGTGTTCGGTCCTTTGGTAGTACCCTGTGTACCCGAACACCTCTACTTTACACATTTGCATTTCATGTTGGCTCTAAGCTATGTTTGTGCATATGGGATAAACCCGATCTATGTTAACTCTGAGCTATGTTAAAACCTAAATCTTGTATACAGGGTAAACCCGATCTGTGTTAAATCTGAGCTGCATTAAAGCCTAAGTTTTGCACACGGGGTATACCTGATTCGTGTTAGCCCTAAGCCGGGATTAAACTGAACTTGTGCATACAATCCAATGTTTATATTAGGATCAAGCGATTTAAGAGTCGTCCCTTGCCCAGTATACCACTGAAATCATATCACATAGGTATTTCTAAAATGGAAATCATGTTATAAAATGCCCAACACACCAATGAACTGTAACAGGGATTAAACACATACGAGATGTCCCTTTCCCAGTTGCTTGGCGAAATCATATCGCAAAGTTTAATATAACACAAGCCACCATAATGTTAAATTTAACAGTGATATTGGAAATTTCTAAAATGCAACCAAATCAGGCTTAAGACAAATTCCTAGAAAACGCGTTTACGACAACTACTCTAGTTAATAACCAGATTAAAACTGAAGTTACGATTTCAGAAAATCTAACCCGTCATTTACACAGTGAACATCAATCACTAAAATAATGTAGCAAGCAGATATTACAACGTTCAGGTGATCTTACAGGAAATCATGCTCGGATATCAAGAGGGCTTATAAGAATGATCCTGTACTTGAGCCCTGCGATGGCGTCCATTCCTCTTCAACTCTCCTTTTCACCCATGGATTCCCATCTCCCAGCTCCTTGACTTAAATTGGGTTTTAAAATAAAAATAAACTATTGCGAGGGTGGGGAAAGTCGTCCCCGCAAGCCCCCTTCTTATTTCTTTCATCCCCTCATAAGAAGGTGGTTCCCTCAAGCTCACAGACTACTGTCCACTAACACTTGGCCCATCAAAATAAACAAGTGGCGGCTTTGTTCAATTCCAACGCTCTTTTCCCAGGGTTCCTGCCCAAAACATTTAACCTCCACTATATGTCTTAACTACCCACTCTCTTGAAGGAAGGAAACAAACAGTCGATGAATCAGGTTAGTGCCCCAAAATCCTTGGATTCTCAACCTCTTGCAAACATAAGTATGTCTATAATATATATCCTATTATATAATCAAGTATAGCTTAAAAACCTTAAGTGAGATTCAACAAGTATATCAGAATAATTTATATGTTTTTAATCATAAGACCATTCGTTCCTTATGGTCATCTATATATATATATATATATATATATATATATATATATATATTAGATGCATATAGTATTTAAAACCTTTTGATAATCCTTTGCAATTTGCGGGGTATCATTTATATAAAGAAAATATATTTTAACATGGCTATTATGCCATGTCTACCTATATTTATAGAAGCCAATTTTTAGTTATAAAGTCTTTTGTACTAATATTTTATAGGATAGTATACTAATATATTATGGTATAAATAATTCTATTATTGAAATATCTAATCTCTTAAATGGTTATCTTCATACTAGAAGATAATACAAAAAGGACATCTCAACGTTGTATTTGATTGCACAATAATACTCTCATAAGTATTTTTCTAACAATCTTCTTAAATGATTTATTCATTTTCCTTAAAAATATTTTCTTATCCCTAAAGAGCATGATTATCCTTTACTCAAAGTTACCCATACAACTTTAAATTAAGGAATCTATGAATACCTCTTTGTAATAAATATAATAATTAAATTTAATAGGATATCTCTTTTAAAATCCTAATTAATCTTTATAATAAAACACCCATTTTAAGTAAAGATTACCATATTTACTTGTATATGCCCATATAGTAAGTTAAGCTTCAACTTGCTTTACTATTTAGTTTCCTTCAAGCGTTCTCATGCTAAAAGTAAGATAGATTGGGATATTCTTTCCTGACATTCAGTTTTCAAGCTTGACGAGTGATTGTTACTAAACCTTTTCACCCCAATTACTTATGGGTACTAAGGTGACATAGGGCATCGTCGATCTATCTCCCTTAATGCATTTCATCTGCCTGTCGTGTAGTTGTGTCACAAATTTCCATGACCTAGGTCTACACTTATACGAAATATATACCAATACTTATGATGTCTTCTAGCGGGGCCTTGGCCTTGGGCTCCTCACTAGGACGATTACAATAATTATTTAGATTTATACAAATTTTTAGGTCAAAAAGGAGGGATGTCACATACTCCTCCCCTTAAGAATAACACCATCATCGGTGTTCAACAGTTTTTTTTTTTGCATCCTTTCATCATATTTCGCTTGCTTTATTTTTATGCTTTGGTCGTCTTCTCATTTTTTGCAAATCCCACAAGATCTTATCACTTATATCTTGCACATTACATGGATCATACAAGATCTTCCAATTTTATTTAGTATAACATGAGTATACAAAATTTCAAAACAGTAAATGTTCATCATTCTTCCTCTTCCTTGAGGAAATATTTTGCTTATTCCAGCATTCATACATGTGATAGTCTAAGACAATTCATTATCATTTGTTTGCACCATAAAACAATTCTTCAACAAAACTTTGTGATCATCAAACCTCTTTGTACTTTAGCAATCATGGAGACTTGCATACATAGCACTCTGCAACTCAGCAGGAAAAGTTTACAGTCTTACTCTACAACTCATTACATAGCTTCCCTTCATCGAATCATCTTGTGGGCTCAGTTCTAACACCACAAGGGAAAAGTTAAGTCTCCTCAGAGAACCTTTTGTGTGCTAAGTTCTAACAACATAAGAAAAAATTTTGAGCCCTTCCTTTGCTCAACTCGATTTATATAAAGTTTTCCTAGGACTTTTGGGTCAGTATAACATTCAACGAGCCACTTGCTTCGTTCCACTTCCATGGGGAACATGACCACAATTTAGGGAATTTGCACCTTGCAACAGCTAGTAAGTGAGTGCAAGCTGCAGCCTCTGCTTGAGTCCAGGAATATTCTTTTCCCCTAAAACCTCCTCGTTTGAGTCCAGGAATTTTACTTAGTAACAGTCATTTAGTATTTATTGCATGCCACATGCAACGTAATATTAAAGCAACAAAATATTTAATGAATATATCATATTCTAAGCATTTTGGTGATTACACATCATCAATCATAAGTATTATCACCAATCATTATTCATAAAGCCCTTTAATCCAAATAAAAATGTAAAGTAAATTATTACTTACTCTTGAGCGATTTAGCTCAACTTATCTATATCAGTGGTTGTATAATCGATGTTCCTCTTGGATTATGACATTGGTCATGATCCAAAAATCACCTCCTGAAATGTTAGTATAAAGGAAAATTTTCTTTGCTTCAAATGTTCAACAACTGGACCCATTAGTTCCATAGCATTACGCGCATGCTCATTCAATTAGCTTGTGCATCCTCTTCACTTCATCCCGATGTAAACTCTTCAATATCCTGTTGAAAATATGTTAGTATCATAGTTTCAAACATTTAGGTTCATCTATATTCATTTCAAATTGGGACTTATTATCTAATAATTCTTTTCTCAATTAACTTTTAAAAGATTCTATGCTCAATCAATCACAACAATATTATAATTTTTTTTTTTTAACCGATAATCAAAACTCCTACTATTAACAAGATACATGTCCATCTTTAGAAGATATAACAGGATCTACCAAGAAAATGATTATATTTGTATGCATAAAATAAGTTTATTTAAACTCCTAGAAAATATCGTTGTACATTAATACATGTTTATACTTGAAACTCTAATAACGATAAGAAAAATCCTGAAATGAAATTCAATTGATGTTAAGTAATGAGACCTAAATCTTTTAACAAAATGATGGTTCTTCATAAGAAAAAAACATGAGTCATTTTACACCCTGAATTCATTCATAACTTACACACGACTTGTAACCTAGGATATGTGAGATTCATTTTGGCTACCAATACTCAAAATAACATTTTCTTAGATTACGGACTCCTTACTCTTGGATCCACAAAAGAGAATAAAACAAGTCAACATTTATTTATGCAATAAGCATGTTATCAAAACTTTAGTAGGAAGATGTTCATTCTATCATTAATACTTGAAATACAACTTTTTATTTTGACGAATGCACCTAAATAATAAGTAACTTTCACTTCTACCAACCAGTATTTTACCCGATCATCTTCTATCGTATTTTGCGAAGAAAATATTTTCTAAATAGCATTATATGAATCTATCGTAACAACCATGTATCGTATTCAAGTGACTTCGCTAAATCAAACAAATTTACTTCTTCGGGGTATACTAATAAAACTATACTTTTAACCTAGCGATGCTCATAGGTAATGCTTTTAGTAATCTTTGGTAGGAATATAGAATATCAACTAGTGGAATTCAACTATACTTCTATGCAATTTTGCTTATTAAATTTATCAATATATTCACCATACTTTTCATAATCCTTGGTACAAATACGGAAATTATTTCAACAAGTTTTTAATTCCTTACTAATACCATACAATACTGCGAGTATCTATATAAGAGAAAACTTATAACGAAAAACGTAACTGACTTGCAACTTTATGAGAAAGCAATAATAAAAGTACTTATCTTTACTCATTTGGAGAAGCTTGAAGTTGCACTTTGAGTAATATTATCCCTCGTCCATTCCAGTCCATACATTCAAAATGAAACAAAAACAACTTGGTTAATTACTTACATACTAATTTATTTCATGTTGAGCTCATCAGGCCTGAGTGTTTTAACCTAGTGCTCTGATACCATATGTCACGAACCCAAATCTTTCCTATTATAATTTTAGTGAAATTTTCCAAATAAAAATTTCCACAAGGGTTACTTAACTCTACCAACTACGTACATATGGAATAAAATACTTCATGCCTACATACAGGTGTCAACCTTTAAATTACTCATTACTAATTTATAAGCTCTCTTTCCTTAATCTCCTGTTATCTATCTTACTATATATATATATATATATATATATATATACGAAAATAGTACATCTATCCTCCATCGTAATTAACTTAAACAACATTACCTTAAACAATATGTAATTCAAGCTAATTGATCAATACAAATAAGCTCATTACTCCAACGAAAGGATTTATTACATAAAATAATCCTAAGAGGTTTTTAAACAATAAAATGTAAGCCAACAACACATTAGTTTCCATTTGACTATTTCTTTAGAATTCTACTTACTTTGGCAAAAGCATATTATTCTACATAATTATACATGGAAAAACGTACATGAAGAGACACATAAATACACTATATGAAGAAACACACATAACACACATAAAAAGAGGGGACTATTTTCACGTGGTTCACCTGTATCTTGGGCTACGTCCACCAAAGAGGTTTATATTATTATTCAGTGATCTAGAAGGGTAACAATAATCACTCTCCACTTTCTTGTGGTTTGACTCAAAGAGAGTATTTTCCAAATCATTCGACAACAATATTAACCTTCAAAAAGGTTGAGTGTAACAATGAATTGAAGGTAAAGTATTCCTTTTCTTGCTACAATATTTCATATTGGTTTATGAAAATAACCGTAATTATATTGTCACCACTAACCCCATGGAAATAATTTAAAAAGGGTTGATCCTCATAACTTGAGGTTTTATCTTTTAAACATAAAAGGGAATATAACAAGGGTTGGTAAACCAAAAGTTAGAAGTACGTAATTATATAAATATTATTTGTCGAGTGACCTTACAAGGACTTCTATATAAAATAAAATATTACAAGGATTATATTTGAAGATAGAACTTTAATGCAGCACTAAACAAACTGAGGTCTTAGACCTGGATTCCTTGAAGTCGTGGAAGTAACTCATTAGAACACATCAACATAAAAGATAACCCGAGATCTTATACCGAATCTTACTATTGGAAGTATAACCAACTTGGCAGCATACATATATAGCTTTTTATAGCGTTAAACGCTATAAAATTTCTACGACATATATATATCTGTTGACAAAGTTCAAATCGCATAGACCATAAAATTTTTGACAAAACAATTATAGAAATAACTCGACTTTCCACAAAACATAACACTTGGCAGGATAGCAACTCGACAACATATTATACTAATGGACTGATGTCCAATCTAGGTTCACATTTTGTCTATATCAACGTGTATACAACAGAGAAGTCATGCCCAGATTGGAAACATAGTTCGACTGTAAAGAAAAACATGTAAACACTAAAAGTCTAAGATACATTCCAGCTCTTACGTTTTCCTATTCTCAGAATGCAATACAACTGAGATATACCTCGGCAAGGATGGATCCATTTCTGAGCAATCTCTACTTTACACATTTGCATTTCCTGTTGTCTCTAAGTTATGTTTGTGCATACGGGATAAACCCGATCTACAATAACTTTGAACTATGTTAAAACTTGAATCTTGTATACGGTGTAAACTCGAGCTGTGTTAAATCTGAGCTACGTTAAAGCCTGAGTTTTGCACACGGGGTATACCCAATCCGTGTTAGCCCTGAGCCGGGTTTAAACTGAACTTGTGCATACAATCGAACGTTTATACTGGGATCAAGTGATTTAAGAGTCGTCCCTTCCCCAGTCGCCCTCTGAAATCATATCACATAGGTATTTCCAAAATGGAAATCATGTTATAAAATGCCCGACACACCAACAAACTGTAACAGGGATCAAACTGATACGAGATGTCCTTTTTCTAGTTGCTCGGCGAAATCATATCGCAAAGGTTAATATAACACAAGCCACCATAATGTGAAATTTATAAGATAGTATACTAATATATTATGGTATAAATAATTATATTAATGAAATATCTAATCTCTTAAATGGTTATCTTCATACTAGAAGATAATACAAAAAGACATCTCAACGTTGTATTTGATTGCACAATAATACTCTCATAAGTATTTTTCTAGCAATCTTCTTAAATGATTTATTCATTTTCCTTAAAAAGCTTTTCTTGTCCCTTAAGAGCATGTTTATCCTTTACTCAAAGTTACAAACACAAATTTAAATTAAGGACTACACTTATACGAAATATAAATTACCTATGGGTACTAAGGTGACATAGGGCATTGTCGTTCTATCTCCCTTAATGCATTTCATTTTCCTGTCGTGTAGTTGCGTCAGTAATTTCCATGACCTAGGACTACACTTATACGAAATATATACCAATACTTACGATGTCTTCTAGCGGGGCCTTGGCCTTGGGATCCTCACTAGGACGATTACAATAATTATTTAGATTTATACAAATTTTTAGGTAAAAAAGGAGGGATGTTACATACTCCTCCCCTTAAGAATAACACCGTCCTCGCTGTTCAACAATATTTTTTTTTTGCATTCTTTCATCATCTTTCACTTGCTTTATTTTTATGCTTTGGTCATCTTCTCATTTTTTGCGAATCCCGCAAGCTCTTCTCACTTATATCCTGCACATTACACGGATCATATAAGATCTTCCAATGTTATTTAGTATAACATGAGTATACAAAATTTCAAAACAGTAAATGTTCATCGTTCTTCCTCTTTCTTGAGGAAATATTTTGCTTATTCCAGCATTCATAACATTGAGACATGTGATAGTCTAAGACAATTCATTATCATTTGTTTGTACCATAAAACAATTCTTCAACATGGTCATCAAACATTTTTGTACTTCAACAATCATGGAGACTTGCATACATAGCACTATGCAACTCTGCAGGAAAATTTGACAGTCTTACTCTACAACTCATTACATAGCTTCCCTTCATCGAATCTTCTTGTGGGCTGATTTCTAACACCACAAGGGACAAGTTAAGTCTCCTGAGAGAACCTCTTGTGTGCTCAGTTCTAACAACACAAGGAAAAAATTGTGAGCCCTTCCTCTGCTCAATTTGATGGATATAAAGTTTTCCTAGGACTTTTGGGTCAGTATAACATTCAAGGAGCCCCCTGCTCTGTTCCATTTCCATGGGGAACATGACCAAAATTTAGGGAAGTTGCACCCTGCAACGGCTAGTAAGTGAGTGCAAGATGAAGCCTATACTTGAGTCCAGGAATATTCTTTTCCCCTCAAACCTTCACGTTTGACTCCAGGAATTTTACTTAGTAATAGTCATTTACTATTTCTTGCATGCCACATGTGACGTAATAGCAACAAAATATTTAACGAATATATCATATTCTATGCATTTTGGTGATTACACATCATCAATCATAAGTCTTATCACCAATCATGATTCATAAAACCCTGTAATCCAAATAAAAATGTACAGTAAATTATTACTTACTCTTGAGCGATTTAGCTCAACTTATCTATATCAGTGGTTGTATAATGCATGTTCCTCTTGGATTATGACATTGGTCATGATCCAAAAATCACCTCCTGAAATGTTAGTATAAAGGAAAATTTTCTTTGCTTCAAATTTTCAACAACTGGACCCATTAGTTCCATAGCATTACATGCATGCTCATTCAATTAGCTTGTGCATCCTCTTCACTTCATCCCGATGTAAAATCTTCAATATCCTATTGAAAAGATGTTGGTATCATAGTTGCAAACATTTAGTTTCATCTATATTAATTTCAAATTGGGACTTATTATCTAATAATTATTTTCTCAATTAACTTTTAAAAGATCCTATGCTCAATCAATCACAAAGAGATTAGAATTTTTTTTTTTTTACCGATAATCAAAACTCCTACTATTAACAAGATACATGTCCATCTTTAGAAGATATAACAAGATCTACCAAGAAAATGATTAGATTCCTATGGATAAAATAAGTTTATTTAAACTCCTAGAAAACATTGTTGTACATTAATACATGTTTATCCTTGAAACTCTAATAACAATAAAAAAAAATCCGGAAATGAAATTCAATTGATGTTAAGTAATGAGACCTAAATTTTTTAACAAAATGATGGTTCTTCATAATAAAAACACATGAGTCATTTTACCACATGAATTCATTCATAACTTACACACGACTTGTAACCTATGATATGTGAGATTCATCTATGAGGGAATTATAAAAATAGAACACCTTAGAGAAAGAGCGGCCGCTCTTTCTCTTAGAATATTTCTACTTGCCAGCAAAGTCTTTGAAGCAAAACTTCTATAAATTTTGCGACATGTGGAATGCTTATATTATGACACGTGGCATATTTGATTTTTAAAATTAGTTTAAAGATTGTTTAAACAAATATGAAGGATATTGATGGTACCATTTAACGTTTGGGAACTGTTTTAAGTTCCTGCATTTTTTGAACCAACAACATGGATGTTATATGAGTGGGGTCGAAATAAGAAATATAGCTTGCAGTTTGTGGAGAAATGAGAAGTAGTTGGAGATGAAGATGGTGTAAGTAATTTTGTATAACCCACAAGTTGTTCCGTAATACTCTTGCTAGTTCTAGTTTTTTCTCTTATTATAAAACATTCATGTATTGATTATGAAATTTAACATGGAAGCTTTGATTTGAGCTCTCCTCCCAGCTCAGAATATATGAGAAGTATAGCTTGCAGTTTGCAGAGAAATGAAAACTAGTTGGAGGTGAAGATGGTGTAAGGAATTTATGGTTGAGTTGCTGAGTAGAAGTTCCTTAATGAAGTTTAAAACTGATGCACTCCAAGTCAGGTAAATATAAACTTCGTTAAATATATAAACTTCGTTATATATAAACTTCTACGCAGAACCTCAACCATAAATTCCTTACACCATCTTCATCTCCAACTACTTCTCATTCTCCACAAACTGCAAGCTTTACTTCTCATATCTGCTGAGCCGGAAGGAGAGCTCAAATCAAAGTTTCCATGTTACATTTCATAATCTATACATGAATGTCTTATAGTAAGAGAAAAAACAAGAACTAGCAAGAGTATTACGGAACAACTTGTGGGTTATGTAAAAAACCTGCCTCCAACGGCATGACCAAGAAAAAAAAATATTCTAACCGAGATCATACAAAAAATGCATTAGATAGGAATTACAAAAAATGAGAGAGAATGAGGCAACTCCCTAGTAGACATGGAATTATTCCTTGAGAATGGGGCAGCTCCCCAGTTATCCCCAGTTATAGACGGAGCAGGGAGAATGGGGAAGCTCCCCAATAGACATAGATCAAAGAGAATGGGGCTTCTTTGAATGCGTAGAAAGCCTAGGTACCATATTTTCTGCCAACTAGCTAGTGGAGGGACTTGCGAGCGAAGAATCGAGAAGGATCCATAAAGCCGCACATGTGAAGGAAGGCAGGTGGAAGCGAAGGAGGTGGTATATTGCATGGGGCACGCGTGCCATGATATAGGGGCCTGGGTCAAGGCTCCTCCCCTGATTTCCCTCCTCGTGTCTGGCACGTGTCCCCTTGTATAATAGTGACACTTGCATCTGGGGTTAATATATGGTATACTTGATTCACATAAACAATTTAGTTTCTTAAAAACAATCATGGGAAGTAATTGCACAATTTAATATATGGTCTACTTTATTCACATAGGATGAAACTTACATCGAATATTATTCAGCCTGTTGTAGGCCATTTAATGCGCTAGCAGCAAGCATGTTGGTCGTTGGATTTTCAAGGAATTGATTGGAGTGATACGTGTACGATTACTCCAGCAAAATCTATAGTCGCTACAGATGATATCTATGACCACCATGATCCGCCATACTATGTTAATTACCATTCCCCATCCGTCCCAGACTCCCATCCCATTCAATCCATGAACACAGTCGCCACTCACTATATATCACAGCAAACTGAAATAGTCCGCGAAGCCATGGAATTTTTCTTTACTTCCTCTATTCTCTGTCCTTTGATGTTTTATGAGAAATGCTTGAGTCTTATGATCGCTCCCTAGTTCTCCTCATGAGTCATGATATATGAGCATTTCGAAATCGGCTCCCTTGGATATATGGACAGAATGGAGCCATCGTTTTCTGACAGAGGACATGAATTCACCCGCAAAACTTATAATCACTGACATCCAGCAAGAATATGCAACTATGGAACAATACATGTGACGACGGGAAATAATTCGACCTGACAACGTGACTGGAGAGATAGATCTGTGATAGATGGATGTAAGGATGGGATGGAGCCGTCGTCACATGCGGTTGTCAATATTTGCAGCAGTCACTCTTCCTTATATTAAGGGAACAACAGATGTGTTAGCTAGGATTCTTCGTAGAAAGGACATTAGAGTCACCTTCTCTCCCCCAAACTCAATAGGTAGGATGCTAGATTCCTCTAAAGACCTAGTAGAACAATTAAAACATAAGGGTGTGTACACTATTCCTTGCTCATGTGATATTCCTTATATTGGGGAAATTGGATGCTCCATCTAGGTAATACTCAAGGAACATTGTGCAAAACATCACGCACGATTGTCATAAAAAATAAGCACTAGCTGAACATGCCCACCACTCACGCCACCACATACGCATTGAGGATACTAAACTCATCGCTAGGGAGGAGCATTATAAAAGGAGGAAAATCAGGGAGGCCATAGAGATAGAAAAAGGCCCATTAAATCTAAATAGGGATGATGGCCTGAAACTTAGTGAATGTTGGCGCCCCATAATTCGACATCTTAAAACCAAAAACCCACATATAAATAACAATGGCCCTATTAATAATTAAATTAGCTAATAACACTCATTTGATTCCCTCGATCTTCAAAATCTAATTAAATAATTTCTTGTTCATTACTAATTTTTAGATAAATAATCTCAGTAATTTAAAAAATTTAAAAACTTTATGTTAATAAAAAATTGAATATTAAGTGTTACTTATTAGAATTAAAAGACAACTTAATTATAATTTTAATATTCTATAATAGTCATAACTTATACTAAGTAACTATTAATATGGATTTTTAAAAAATTAATAAAAATTAAAATTAAAAATTAAAATTGAAAGTGGTTTATTAATAAAGATTTTATAATTAAGTTAATTAAGTAACTAGTAATAAAGATTTTTAGTTAATATTTAGAATTAAGATTAATTTACTATTATAGATTAATTAATCTTATCATTTTATATTTAATTATTATTGTTAATTATTAACTTTTAAACATTGATTTTTTTTTTTAGAAATTATTAATAGAAAAACTAAATTATTAAATACTTGAAGATACATTAAACAAACTTAAAAAAAATTAGGGTTGTCAGCTATAAAAAATAAAAAATAAAAAATAAATTAAAACTTGACCTAAACACTTACTAATATGCTATCTTCCTTACCTAAAAACCTTGAGACACTCTCTCCTAATGATGAGCCCTACTTTGTGGCTCGAAACATCAAGAACAATACTTCCTAACGCAATATTCCTTTCTACTTCACTTACTCAATGCGTAAATCATGAACATCTTTGAAGTGGTCGAACAAAGGACCCAGTAGGGAGGACGACCTAAGCTCTTCCAACATCTCCCCCATGAAGGATACCTTTCTTCATCTATAAATCTGGTACCGGATACTCCCTTGGCTGGAAATGGGTCGTCATGTCTGTAAAGCATAGTCCTTCCTTCTACTTGCCGCTGCTTCTTCTTACTGCGGCAAGTCGAAGGAAGAAGGACTGTGCTAAGTTGAAGGCAGAAGGACTATTCTTTCCAGACATGAAGGACTGTACTAAAACAACATTCGACGACTGCTGCAAGTGTCTTTTAAAGAATGAAACCAAATCATTCAATGAATACATCATACCTACTGCACAAGGTGGTAGTAATCAAAGGATTCCCATTTCCATCCCATCATTCACTGAAAATCCCATAGTAATCAAAGGATTCCAATTTCCATCCCATTAAATTGGCCTAGTTACTTGTGGATGCAGGCTAGAGAAAATTTAGAAAGCCTCTTACCCTGATGATTTTCCCACCTTCAACTACAAAGGGAATATTCTTGCAAAGACTGGTAAGCTCTCCGCACCAAATGTAGTTATTTGTTGATGAATAGTGCAAAAAATGTGCGATGGTGATAACAAGTTTACTGTCTGTTAAGTATGATACTACATCATCTGAGAGTCACTCAACAAACTTTGAGATAGATTGCTCTGTAATTTAAGATTATGATTCAACCACTCGCACAGATTCTCACCTTCCCGAGGACCGAAGCCTTCTGGTACCAAAACAACATTCGACGACTGCTGCAAGCCTAATATTGATGACCGCAACAATGCATGTTGTCTTAGAGAAGAAAGCTTCCAAGACTTCTAATCTCCCTTTGTCCCCTCCTCATTGCATACCAATCAATTATTGAAAGAAGAGTGACAGAAAGAAGATGGACAAATGTGATTGGTGCCAAGAAACATAATGAGAAATCCATGTATTGGGACTTTGAGAGTGCTCGAAATGCCCATATATCATGGTGTATCGGGACTTCGAGAGTGCTCGAAGCCTTCTACTTGGCACAGTTAGAAGAAGATGACAGCATGGTCTGGTACTAAAAAAACATTCGAAGACTGCTAATGGGATTTCCCTTCCCTCATCTCCCTTCATGTCTACTTTTAACACCTGAATATTAGCAAGCGGATAGCCTAGTAATGTCGGTATTGCATCTCTCTCGAGTACCAACATAGCAAACAAATAACTGTTTATCATGCTGTGGTAAAAAGAAACCATTTCAAAAAAATTCAAAAATAATCGTTTTATTGCAGCCAGGGTAGCACGTGAGCACCCATATCATCATGCACAATAAAACCAAAGAAACTATTCCTAAATTGCCAAGTGCACCATAATAGGGGATGGCCAGAAAATTGGTCTAGGCAGGCCGCTTGGACGGGTTAGTTCCTAACACCGTAGTTAGTGGAAGCAAAGGCATTCAACCAATGAAATATACTTTGCAAATGATAAGCAAATACTTAAATTAGACATGTGTATAATACTGACTACAAAAATTCTTTCTTACCGAGAGAAACCTTTTGCGGATATGTAGTCTTTCAAGGTTAGGAAGTTGCTCCAATAAGTTGAGAAGAGGAAGAGGCTTCAGAATATGGATATCAAGATTCTTCAATGATTTCAAGCATTCCATTACACATAAGTGTGCAATGTTGGGAGAGGAGGGATTCCACAGTCCATAATTTTTTGCAGAAGCGGGCAATGAGAAATAAAGCAAGCTAAAGAGACATCTGTCAAAGCTCATAAAACAGCACCCCATTGACTCTTAGACCATTTTCATGAATTGAAACAAGAGTAGGAAGAAGCTAATAGCATGGTCTGGTACTAAAACAACATTCGATGATTGCTGCAAGTGTTGACGACTGCAACAGTGCATGCTGTCTTAGAGAACAAATCTTCCAAGACTGCTCGTTGCATACCCAGGAACATAATGACAAATCCATGTATTGGGACTTCGACAGTGCTAATATCCCTTTGTCCCCATATTAGTTTGTTGTGATATGGGGCATGGTTAGCCTATATATAGTGATTGGCGATTGTGTTGATGTATTGAATGGGATGGGAGTCTAGCTTGGATTGGGAATGGTAATTATCACAGTATGGTGGAATCATGGTGGTCATAGATATCATCTATAGCCAGTACATATTTTGCTCGAGTAATCGTACATGTATCACTCCAATCGATTCCTTTATCACTCCAATCAATTCCTTGAAAATCCAACGGCCAACATGCCTGTTGCTAGTGCATTAAATAGCTTACAGTAGGATGAATAATATTTTCTGTAAATGATGGATTGTATCACTCGTGTGAATAATCTCATCTTGCTTCAGTCCAAATTATGTTTATGTCTTGTCACCAACAAAGTCTTGGATGGGTAATGGTAATTATCACATTATGGCGATCATAGATATCATCTATAGCAACTACATATTTTGTTGGAGTAATCGTACACGTATCACTCCAATCGATTCCTTGAAAATCCAATGGCCAACATGCCTACTGCCAACGCATTAAATGGCTTACATCAAGCTGAATAATATTCGTCGTAAGTTTCAGCCTATGTGAATCAAGTATACCATATTATATTAGATTGTGCAATTACTTCCATGATTGTTTTTAAGAAACAAAATTGTTTATGTGAATCAAGTATACCATATATTAACCCCAGATGCAGGCATTTTTTGTTCTTGGCCACGCTGTTGGAGGTAGGTTTTTGGCATAACCCACAAGTTGTTCGGTAATACTCATGCTAGTTCTAGTTTTTTCTTTTACTATAAAACATTCATGTATTTCATTCATGTGCCAAATCAAATAAAAAATAGTAACCTCGCTATACTCAATGTGCCAAATCAAATATGCCACGTATCACAATATGATCGTTCCACGTGTCACCCTAGGATACTAGATATCAACATTTTAACAACAAAATTTATAGACGTTTTTCTTTAAAGACTTTGCTGGCAAGTTGAAATATTCTCAGAGAAAGAGCGGCCGCTCTTTATCCAAGGAGTTCTATTGTTACAATTCCATCCTAAATGAAGGGTCGTCCGACCCTTCTTATTCCCAATATTATTTTCATAATAGTTCAAGACTGCAAAGAAGGGTCGGTCGATCCTTCTAGTATTATCCATTATGGCTATAGCTGAATTGATGGATAAAGGTTTTAACAATTAACTACGAAAAGAAGGGGTGGCAGATCCTTCTTGTCATAAAACGGAAGTCGGGACAAACCATTTTTATATGATATAACTTCCAAGGTGTTCTATTTTTACAATTCCCTCATAATTGAAGGGTCAACCAACCCTTCTTATTCCCCATATTATTTTCATACTAGTTCGAAACTGCAATAAGGGTTGGTCGACCCTTCTTATTACCAATATTATTTTCATAATATTTCGACACTGCAAGAAGGGTCGGTCGATCCTTCTTGTGTTCTCCATTATGGATATAGCTGAATTGTTGGATAAAGGTTTTCACAATTAACTACGAAAAGAAGGGGCAACCGATCCCTCTTGTCAAAAAACAGAAGTCGGGATAAACTATTTTTATATGTTATAACTTCCAAGGTGTCCTTTTTTATATTTCCCTCAAAATTGAAGGTTCGACTGACCTTGCTTATTCCCAGTATTATTTTCATAATAGTTGAACACTGCAAGAAGGGTCGGTTAATCCTTCTTGTGTTCACCATTAATATTGGGCATTGGTCATAAATGAATCCAATATCAATTTTAGCTGAAAATTGGTGAATACTTAGATGCGGTAAACCAGAGCATAAACATATGAATTCTGATTTTATATTACTTTCATCCAAGCATGAAGAATAACACAATGGAAAATATTTACTGGAAAAAACAATTAACAGAGAAAGAAAGGAAATTTACACACACATAATTTATAACAAATAACAATTAACAGAGAAAGGAAGGAAATTTACAGACTGTCATTGCTAGAAATAATAATTAACATAGAAATGAAGGAAATTTACAGACTGCCATTAATGAATAGTTTTATCATCAATGGTACAATTATATTCAACAAAATCCATCTATAATTTCAAAATCATGCAACTCATGCATGCCTTCCCAAAGACACTATAATGCTAATTAAAATTTAACATTGATCGACACGATGGTTTGACATGTTCTCTGAAGTGGTCGAACGGAGGACCTAGTCGGGCGACCGACCTAAGATCATCCAACATCTCCCCCATGAACAATATGTTTCTTCGTCCCAAATAAATCATAAAATAACTGGAGTTGAATGAACTATGAAAGCAAAGTCCTTCTGCCTTATACTTGGCGTAGTAAGAAGAAGTTGACAGCATGGTATGGTACTAAAACAACATTCCACGACTGCACTTATACAAAATATATACCAATACTTATGATGTCTTCTAGCGGGGCCTTGGCCTTGGGCTCCTCACAAGGATGATTACAATAATTATTTAGATTTATACAAATTTTTAGGTAAAAAAGGAGGGATGTTACATACTCCTCCCATTAAGAATAACATCATCCTCACCGTTCAACAATTTATTTATTTTTTGCATCCTTTCATCATCTTGCACTTGCTTTATTTTTATGCTTTGGTCGTCTTCTCATTTTTTGCGAATCCCGCAAGCTCTTCTCACTTATATCCTGCACATTACACGGATCATACAAGATCTTCCAATGTTATTTAGTATAACATGAGTATACAAAATTTCAAAACAGTAAATATTCATCGTTCTTCCTCTTCCTTGAGGAAATATTTTGCTTATTCCAGCATTCATAACATTGATACATGTGATAGTCTAAGACAATTCATTATTATTTGTTTGTACCATAAAACAATTCTCCAACAAAAATTTGTGATCATCAAACCTCTTTGTACTTCAGCAATCATGGAGACTTGCATACATAGCACTCTGCAACTCAATAGGAAACTTTTACAGTCTTACTCTGCAACTCATTACATAGCTTCCCTTCATCGAATCTTCTTGTGGGATGAGTTCTAACACCACAAGGGAAACGTTAAGTCTCCTCAGAGAACCTCTTGTGTGCTCAGTTCTAACAACACAAGGAAAAATTGTGAGCCCTTCCTCTACTAAATTCGATCGATATAAAGTTTTCCTAGGACTTTGGGTCAGTATAACATTCAACGAGCCACCTACTATGTTCCACTTCCATGGGGAACATGACCAAAATTTAGGGAAGTTGCACCCTGCAATGGCTAGTAAGTGAGTGCAAGATGCAGCCTCTACTTGAGTCCAGGAATATTCTTTTCCCCTCAAACCTTCTCGTTTGACTCCAGGAATTTTACTTAGTAACAGTCATTTAGTATTTCTTGCATGCCACATGCGACATAATAGCAACAAAATATTTAACGAATATATCATATTCTATGCATTTTGGTGATTACACGTCATCAATCATAAGTATTATCACCAATCATGATTCACACACTTCTCTCATTCAGAAAGTGGCACACTTATGAGGAGGAGGCTCTGCTACTAGGAGAATACTATCTCTTGTATTCTAGTTGTATCATTGCTCTATCTATCTCTGAGGAAGTTATTGGGGTTTTTCACCTTTATGGTTTTCCCCAAGTAAACTCTATGTCTCTTATGTGCTTGCATTATTGTGTCCATGATTGATATGTTGTACATGTTGTTCTCTCAGTTAAGATCCTAGATCAAATTGAAGTAAATTCTGAAAATTTAACATGGTATCAGAGCTAGCCTGAAAGAAGGCTTGATATGGCATTTATGACACTTATTGCACTTACGATGTTAGGGCTTGATATAGCAAAAACCAGTTATCGTAGCACTTTCGCTATAAATCCCTTTTGGCGAATGTTTCAGATCTAAAACGTTTATAGGTCGAAGATAAGATCCCCATGTACCTTGTTTCCAAAGGAAAACTTCTAATTCATTTTACTTTTTGATTTATGATCTGTACAATATAGGGTTTCTGCTTCTTCCAAATCTCAGTCATAAACAGGTGACCTTGGAAAAAATGTCATAACTTGGGATAGGAAGCTCCAAATGAAATTTCGTAAACCATGACAGGTAGTACACAGACTGTACTATCGCATGAAAATTTTGTAGATGCCTAAGTTGAACCAGTGACACGTGGAACGCCGTACAGCTTCACTCTCCTGTTTTATCCCATAAACAGGTCATGTTGCGACACTTGGCATAACTCTCTTTCAGAGAATCCAACTGAGGTCAGACCTGTCGGGATGGAAATATCACAGGTCGGGCTATCTCAAGAAAATTTTGAGACCCTGTGGATCGAAAATTTTGGAGTTACACTAGAAACAATCAGGTACATATTTCTGTCACAACAGAATTATTTTTTAGCACCTTCATTCATGGCTTCCGGAATTTAGGGTTTTGGAGAAAGTTGGAATTTTTGTAATCGGAGACAACAGCTGAATGCCACTCATCAAAATAGAAATTTAGAGACCAAGTTCAGAATTTTTGGTTGGGCAGAAGACTGGGCTTGATCAGACCCTAGTTCGGGACTTTGATTGGAAAAGTGGAAAATTAGGGCTTCTGCAAAAATGGGAATTTTTGAAATCTGTGACCACGGTTGGAAGCTCCTCAGAAAAATAGAAGCTTAGAGCTTTGGATCAAACCTTTGATTGGGCATAAGAGTGGGCTTCATCAAACCCTAGTTAGGGGTCACGTCTAGTGAATCTGAAAGTTTCAAAGGCAAAATTGAGGAGTGAAACTTTGCAGTTTTCAAATTCTGAATATACCAGCTTGATCAGCTCATCAAGGCGCATATTTCTATCCTTTCGGAAGTTTGAACTTTTGGGGTTTCTCTAACAAACCTTAATCCAGCTCCAGGTCCAGTTCTTGCAAATCAAGTGGATTGGGTTAATCCTAGAAGAAGATGGATTGGTCACCTGCATAAGTGAAGAAGTTCCTGTCTCAGAGGGAGATGAGGCTAAGGCCTTCCATAAGAAGATTACAAGCAATCTTGACAGGTATGGCTTACAAGTATGTTTCGAATTCTGTTCGTGGTTAAGTTTATGATATGTTTGTCTTCATATCATTACAGTACAATCTTGATTAATTACTAGACTTGTCGTATTACCTTAATAGAAGATATTCATTGATTAAGGTTTTGACACTTATGATTGTACTAATGCATTGTGATGTTGTATGAGGTTTATATTGTTCGCTAACATAAAAGGTACACCAAGAAAGACAAATCATGTTCTACTTCAAGAACATATGATCATGGTGACATGAAGACAAATATTCATCCATTTTCATGGATAACATAGAATATCTACTTACGAGGTATGTATAACTTGGTTCTACAATGGTTAAATTATGAGACATGCAGGTTACTAGAACAAGTCACTGAAGAGAACCAGAAGACATTATGCAGGTATGTTAGACATAACTAGCTAGCATGCTAATCCAGGTATATTTTTCCTATATCAAGCTAGAATCCTACCTTGTGTTAGGATCTTATATTGTTGTGTTGTTTATAATGATTATTCATGAAGTCATAGGTTTGAATAGTCATGGTTGTATGCATATTATGTTTCTTACCATAATTGATGATATGACTAACCAGAAGAATCATGAAGGTATAGGTTTGAGTAATCACAGGTGATGATTTAACTAATCAAAAGAGACCTATGATCAAATAAGAATATGCATGAGTAAAAGAAGACTTCCCTGAAACCTTGAATACTAATGTTTATTATCTGTGAATGATCATGACTATACATGTTTAAGATTATTCTGTTTTGATAGTATTAAGATTATACTAATAAATGTGTGATTATGTATGAGACCTCAAGGATAACACAATGATGATACTAATAAGCATGCATAGTGATTAAGGATGGATATAAGTTCAAGGACAGGTAATCTAATAATAAAATATCAAGAGGGAGCTGAGTCCAGTTGTTCCTGCAAGAAAGCAAAGGAGCACACTTCAGTAATTTCTGCAAGGATGCAGATATTTAGAGGGAGTTGACCACTTCTCACAATCCACATCAGAATGGAGTTGCAAAGATTCAGAGGGAGTCCACCGAGCAACCAAACAAAGATAAGTAGTTGAATTTTCATTTATTACATAATGTTATTCAATGATGTATATGCTTATGTTCCTAGAATTAGGTTGTGTATTATGCATATTAGAATAGTTGCATTGATGAACAATATACTACTAATATACATGGATAAGTGGCCTATGACACTATACAACATTCCATTGCTACTTATCTAGAATGAAACCTCTTTGCTGACATGTTAGGAATTGTGCACACTCTTAACAATGTTCTGGTAAAGATTGGAAGGCATCTAGAAAGTTACGGAATATGGATAAATGTTGTATTGAAGCATTGGCTAAGATAATTGCATGACTGTATGACATATTTCTTTGTGTGTAAGAATTTGTTCTGAAAACTATGAGATGTTTTCTAATCATGCAATTTAACTTGTTGTGTAGGAAAGATCGTATACCATCACCTACAAAAGAAGGACTACAACATTTGTTCAGCAACAAAGTTATCTATTGAAAATATTGAAGATATCGAAGTTCCCAGGATCTGGGAAGAATGCCATGATCAAGGAGTACTAGTCGATCATGAAGATGTTTGGGATGCAGTCCCAAGACCTGAAGGGGAGTCTGTAGTGACTTCCAAGAGGATCTACAAGATCAAGCATGCTACAGGTGGTAGCATAGAGACTTTTGCTTCTGTAGCCAGATACACTTCCATTAGATCCGTACTTGCTCTGGCTGCAGTGATGAAGTGAAAGATACACTAGATGGATTTCAAGACAGCCTTCTTGAATGGTGTAGTTGAAGAAGAAGTGTATGTCGAGAAGCCACTTGGTTCTGAGACACATTACAGGGAGTCATATATGTGTAGAACTTGGTATGGTAGGATAGACAGCTTTCTATCCAGTTTGGGCTTTACCAAGAATAAATCGGATTCCAACCTTTACTACAAGGTTGAGGAAGGCAATCCAGTGATACTACTATGTGGATGACCTATTTTTAATAGGTGAGGATAGATTTGTTGCCGACATCCAGCGGAAGCTTGCTGCCATGTTCAAGTTGAAGAACTTGGGGATGATGCACTATTTGTTCTTGGCATGGAGGTGTGGCAGAGTGCAGATGGAATATTCCTTGGACAAGGGAAGTATGCAGTAGAGATATTGAAGAGGTTCAGGATGATGGACTGAAAGGCTATGGCCACACCTATGGCATCGAACCTGAAGCATCTATGTGATGCTTCATTTGAGCCTGTTTATATCACTATGTATCGTCAGATGATTGGGTCCTTGACGTACCTGACAAACACGAGACCATATATTTGCTTTGTGGTGAACACATTGAGCCAGTTCCTAAGAGATCCGAGGAGTGTTCTCCTGGTTGTTGTAAATCATATTCTGAGGTACCTAAAGGGCACAGTTGATTATGGGCACAAGTATGATGCAAATAAAAAATTTAACCTGCAGGGTTATGTTGATTCAGATTGGGCAGGCAGTGTTGCAGATAGGGATCAGGTGTGATCTCTTGGTTTAGCAGGAAGCAGTCCTGCGTATCACTGAGTATATCCAAAGCAGAGTATGTTGCGACAGATGATCAGGTTGCAGATGTATTGACCAAGCCGTTGGCCAGAGTGCAGGTTGAGTACTTCAGAGAGAGGCTTGGTGCACTTCAGATCGAGGTTCCTTCCAAAGGGAAGTGATGAGTCTGGAAGATGCAAATGCACATGATCTTTTCTGACATGGTTTATGTGTTCTCCCTTGGTCGTGATGTAATTGCTGATCCATTTTTCACATGGTGGTAGATGTGTTCTCCCATGGAGAAAAAGTAAGGGCTGAAGCCTTCCCCGAATTGTGGTAGATGTGTTCTCCCATGTCAGTGGTGTAAGTGTTGGATGATGTGCATCTGGGATGTGCTTCGTGGATGATGAGATTACCTGAAGAGGATGATGCTACAATGATCAAGAGGATCATGGATGATGAGCATCAAGACGATGCTCCAGTTACTACTCTGTATATGTATATGCATCATGTTGGATGCCTGTTTTTATCATTTGGATCATTGCATCATGTTGGATGCTTGTTATGATCAGTTGGATCATTTATGTATATATGCATCATGTTGGATGTTGGATATGATCAGTTGGATCACTTATGTATGTACGCATCATGTTGGATGCTGGATATGATCAGTTGGATCATTTGTATGTATTTTGTATATGCATCATGTTGGATGCTTGGACCATGTATCTATATATGTATCAGGTGGATACTGAGATCATGTATGATGATATGTATCAGGTAGATACTTGGTATGCATCAGGTGGATGTAGTGTATGATCAGGATGATCATAGATGACGAGCTTCAGTATGTTGCTCCAGATGACATGCAGCAGGATGTTGTAGTGATGATGATCAGGATGATCATGTGTACATCAGTATGATGTATGGTGAATATCAGGATGATACTTTGTGGCCGTGGATCAGGTTGTGCATATGAGCATGTCTGGGAGATCCTATAGGTCGGAGTTGTGTACCTGTAACAGCTTGGGATGCTCTTTCAATACATTGCTCTGGGAGGACATGTAATTTGTGCCCTAGGAGATTTTAGGTTGGATTTGTACCCGTAACATATTGAGATGCTCTTGCGAGGTTTTGTCCTATGGCATGTAATTTGTGCCCTGGGAGATTTCAGGTCAGAGTTGTGTACCCGTAACATCCTGAGATGCTCTTTCGAGGTTTTTCCATGACCACATGTAATTTGTGCCCTAGGGAGATTTCAGGTCGGATTTGTGTACCCATAACATCCTGAGATGCTCTTGCTAGGTTTTGTGGTGACCACATGTAATTTGTTCCCTGGAGAGATTTCAGGTTGGAGTTGTGTACCCATAACATATTGAGATGCTCTTGCTAGGTTTTATGGTGGGGTCACATGTAATAAGTCCTAGAGATCTGGATAGGATGAAAAATGCCTCAGATGCTCTTTAGGGTTCTTGCTAGGCAAGAGACTCTTTAAAGGTTTTGTGACACACATAATAAGTCCTGAGAATTCCACAGTATGGCTAGTGACGATGAAGACCTACAGGTGGTGGGCCTACATCCAGTATGAAAAATGACTGACTCTGTAGAACTTCCTATGACAAGTAGATTCAGAGATTGATTGAGATAGAAGCAGCAATGACGATGACAATGATTCGAGGATGATGATTCATTGATGATGATCCAGAGAAGAAGACTTGTGCTAGTAGATCTGTGTCAAGAAATACCTTCCTAGTTAAGAGGGAGTGTTGATGTATATGTAACTTTGGAATGTATTTCACCCATGTATTTCATATATGTATTTTGTACTCCTATAGAGATGGTATTATTCCTCTATAATGGAAGTGTTTGTATTCCTATAGAGATGTTATTATTCCTCTATAAGGAAGTGTCGTCATTTATATTGTAAGTGCTGTAACTTATACTTGATGGGTTATTAGACCACCTTGTTGGGGTCGGCCCTGTATAAGTCATGTGGGTCGAAGGGTTATTAGACCACCCTGTTGGGGGTTGGCCATGTGGGTCAAAGGGTTATTAGACCACCAAGTGTGGGGTCGGCCCGAATTAAGTTAACCATGGGTTAAGCTAGACATGTAGGCCCAATTAATTTATTGGGTAGGATATGACAAGTATAAATAGAGATCGGAAGATCTCTATTTGATTATTTATTCACACACTTCTCTCATTCAGAAAGTGCCGCACTTATGAGGAGGAGGCTCTACTGGTAGGAGAAGACTATCTCTTGTATTCTGGTTGTATCATTGCTCTATCTATCTCTGAGGAAGTTATTGGGGTTTTTCACCTTTATGGTTTTTCCCAAGTAAACTTTGTGTCTCTTGTGTGCTTGCATTATTGTGTCCATAATTGATATGTTGTAGATTTGATGTACATGTTGTTCTCTCAGTTAAGATCTTGGATCAAATTGAAGTAAATTCTAAAAATTTAACAACCAAGACATTGTATTGTATTGTACTAGACCATGCTGTCAGCTTCTTCTTCCACATACACCCATTTCTAGCCAAGGGAGTATCCGGTACCAGCTCATAGTCATCAATTTTTTACGTGGGAATTGTAAAAATAGAACACCTTGGAAGTTATATCATATAAAAATGGTTTGTCCCGACTTCCGTTTTACGACAAGAAGGGTTTGCAGCCCCTTCTTTTTGTAGTTAATTGTCAAAACCTTTATCCATCAATTCAGCTATAGCCATAATAGATAATACAAGAAGTATTGACCGACCCTTCTTGCAGTGTCGAACTATTATGAAAATAATATTGGGAATAAGAAGGGTCAACCGAACCTTCATTTAGGAGAGAATTGTAACAATAGAACACCTTGGAGAAAGAGCGACCGCTCTTTCTCTGAGCATATTTCAACTTTCCAGCAAAGTCTTTAAAGAAAAACTTCTATAAATTTTGTTGTTAAAATATTGATATCTAGTATCCTAGGGTGACACATGGAATGATCATATTGTGGCGCGTTGCATATTTGATTTGGAACATTGAGTATAGCGAGGTTACTATTTTTTATTTGATTTGGCACATTGAGTATAGCGAGGTTACTATTGCGGGTTTAACCACAACACAATCAGGAAATGAAAATTCACCCATAGTAGTTTTAAGGATTAGGCACATGGAAGATTACCCAGTAGCTGGAATGCTAATTGAAAAATTAACATGAATTTATTAATTTATGTTACTTATTTGCATAAATAGATAAATGTTTTAATTAAATAAATTCACTTAAAACATAAAAGACACACAGATCATGAGTAAAGACAAATCCAAACTGTAGATCAATGTATGGATTATCGATTGCAAAAATTAAACAGTGTTCATAAATAATCTGAAGTGAAAATCAACATTCATCAAAGTTGCAAAAATTACAATCTTTGCATGAATCAGAGTGTCTCAATTCTTCTTTTGCTGATTTTCTCCCCCCTACCCCATGAGACCTCTACCCTTTAAATAATAATTACAAAAATAGTTACAAAATATAGACTTCCCATAAAACAGGGATTGCAAATAGAAACTAAAAGGAATCCTCAAGAACGACTAATACCGACCCTTTTCACAAATTCCCAAAATATTTTCATCACATGGTTTCCGGGAAGTATCCTGTAACAAACTGTGGAAGATACCGACAATCCACTAGTTATTTGTGACAGAAGTTGAAAGATGCTTCTTAGAAGATTCATGATGATCGACAATGTCCTCAAAAATCGAAAAATCGACCACTTGTCCTTCCTTCAGGGGAATTGGTGGAGTCACAAGCACTTGATTAATTATAAAATCCCTGATGACTGTATCATCTCGATCAACATGTTTCTCAATGCTATTCCTTCTCTTCCTCCAAGGGATTCGTATATGGATTGAGTCTCAGAGTCTTCTTTTTCACTACCAGTGCTGTCATCCAAAACATCAGCTTTAAAAGGTGGAGACAGAGGTTCATGATATTGAAGAGTATGAAGTTCTTTCTCGCCACAAAATCTGACTGAAGATTTGTGACTTTTCTGCATCTTGTTCACAAGAAATATTTGTAAATTGAATAAGAAGACTTTTTCTATGGAATATGACTACTAACAAATTGCCCATATTGGTCTTTTTGTTTAAGAAGAGCAATAAAGATCCCATAATGATTAACTATAAAGAATTTCCATGATTAAAACCTTTCAGAATGAGAAATGCAATTATCACATCTGTAACGAAATAACATATAGCATGCGCCAACAAAATTTGCATTAAGATGAAGTACAATTTTAATTATATCACATATGATTTGATGTCAAATATAAACAAGTTATCATTATGGATTAGTTAGATCAATAATATCCCGTAACAAACTGTGGAAGATACCGACTGTTAGCACCTGAATTGTACCTTAAGGTTGCAGAAAGGCCAAGCTGGGGTAACCACAAAACCACTTCAGGAAAGGTAAGTTGGCTTCTTCCTCTCCAGAGAGGGATCTCTCACATAATTTTAAACAAGGCTAGATACATATGAATGAATATTGTAATTTAAATGTTGTTTGGTTGAAATCAAAGAGGACAAACTCATTGGGCAGTGGAGTTAAAACATACAAATATGATTAAACATGGCAGTGCTTTGCAAAGAAAACTAATCAGTGGTAGGATAGCCACCCACTCACAATCAAAGAGATTTTGTTTGGTGATTAAAGAAGAAGAAGATATGAACAAGCCATCAATATAGAGCATATGATAATGAATTCTATACCGACTTTAGTAGAAAATGGTAGTGGATTCTTGAAATGAAAGCAACAGAGCATCATATTTATGAATCCTGTCCCAATACAACACTTATCCAAGCATGAAAAAGCATAACAGTATGAATTAAAAATTGAGAGAAACATTCACATAAGAGAAGAAGTAAACAGACTGTAAGACGAATAACACAGGAATCTCTGATAGAAAACCTTGCTCGGCCTAGCTAGATTTTATTAAAATATATCTCAGAGTGCTTAACACAGGGAATTCACAAGTCCAACAAAAGTATCCAGCCCTTTCTCTTTCTATTACATTGCTTATATAGATGCTCAGAACCTTCAGGATTTAGTTTCCTCAATGGGAAGTTGTTACAATGTAGGTGACACCTATTCAAACAGGTTAGCCACCCTCAGGAATTAGTTACAACAAAATGGCAATGTTGGAAAAACTTGCTCAATTGCCTTTTACGAAATTACTGATCATTTTTACCGAAAGACAACAGACTTTAAAAAAATAAACAAAATGCTTCAATGGTTCAATATCAGCTTTCTCTTCCCATATTTCTCAACGAGCTTCCATATCTCGGTAGCTCGCAGCTCTGAGGTGGCCAACTCCTTCATTAAGACTCAGATCTCAGTGTGGTCCCTATAAGAGTAGCTTTGCAGATGTGCACTAGCCTCTTTGAACATCATGCTTAACTCAAAATCCTTTTCCATTTTCTCCACCACTGTCTTCCCTGATAGAAACTGATCCATACCTGCAAAATATGTGAAATCCACTTTACATCCTGCCAATTTCTTTTGATATTCTTCTTCTGTGAGAATTGCTCCATCCTCCTCCCAAAAGGGAGGTAACCCTTTCTTGAACAAAGGGTCAAACATGTATTTGAAATACTTAATCTGATGTGCCATAACATCTATTTTAGTTTGAATAGTGTTTGTAGAATTTTTCCCTACGGATAAGTCAAAATTCTCTTAACTTAAAGCAGATTCCGAACTAACTCTAAGGTAAGAACAAAACAAAACAAATGCTACCTTGAAATTCCTAAACTAACTTTCACAACAAGATTACATGCATTCAGAAACAATGAAAGATATGACTCACCTTTCAATCCGACGTTTGTCCCGCTTCTAGCTCTTGATCCAAAGCTCCAACGAAGAACATGTTGAGATCAAACAAAGAACAAGCATACAAGCTTCCAAATACCTTGAAGTAAAGATTAGATTCAAATCTAGATTAGATACATTCCATGTTAAAGACTTGTACAATACACATGAAATGGGAAAAACAAGACAAGTTATCTTTATTACAAACTTGAATAATGCTTACAAAGATTGCTTGATGTCCAAGCTAATCCTCCATCTCCAAGTGCTTTCTCCTCTAGCTATCTCCACAATGCTGCAAGATCATAAGTTTGGTACTTCTAAGAGTCCTCCCCCATTTCCCATGGAATGCCTCTCCTTTATAGTGTATGGTAGGGTTAACCAACAAGAGAGATGGGTGGATCTAGGGAGAGATAAGTGGATCAAGGTTTTTAATCACAGAAAATGAGTTGGGATCGAATCAGGGATCCCAATCCTCCAATATCTCTCGAAAATCTAAAATCCCACAATCCATGGAAAAAAGGATTTAAAAAGAGTATCGTGCCCTGTAATCTGAGCATAACGCGGTAGTACCGCGTGGCAGAGACAAAGCATAGCGTGGTAGTGTGGACTACCACGCGCCTATAACTGAGCAAGGCGCGGTAGTTAGGGTAAATAAAGTCTCAGCTGGGTGAAAACTTGTCAGGGTAAGTTTACTTTCAAGGTTCACTCATCATATTTCTCTTCTGAGTGGTTTAAAGCAGTAGGGGAAGTGTCGTCAGCCCTTTTTGTGGTGGAGATGTGACACTGTGGAATATAGAGGTATAATAGATGCCCCCTAAAGTGTGAGGTCAGAAGGAACTGATGGCCGAAAGACTTTACGAATATAGTGTGCAGAGATAGCATCGAGGAGAGCGGCAAGGAGCTGAAACAGAAACAAAGTGTTAGATACCACCGAGGCGGGCATCCCCTTGCTCGGAAACAAATGACTCAAAGCATGGCTGCCGACCAATACATTGCAGATCCATGAGTACTGAGATGATATAGACTTTGGACAAATCATGTCTACTATGAACAAGCGTAGATCCATGAGACAATAATGACACAGCCACGACCAATACAATAAGTGGATCTGTGTGACAATACAAAGGACATCTCCATCGCAACCTGGACGTAATCAAGATACTAAGGTATGCCCAGGGTCTTCTACCCAATCGTAATTGATACGAATCTAGCCATGTGATTACAAGGTGTTGAAGTCGAACATGGTAGAAACGATTTGATTACAGGTCAATGATGTGAACCGTTAACAAATGCGAGGGAAATCACCAATGATGACGATGATCCCCAAGGTATCTAAAGTACATCTCAACGAAATGTGAATAAATGAGTTGATGTCGAGCATTCGAGAGATTCTTCGATCAGAGGTCAATGATGTGAACCTACTGTCGAACACGACGAAACCTGCCATTGAGGTATGCAGGTACCAAGGTACTAATGGTTGATCTCTAAGTCCAATTCCCGGATAGTGATTTGGCGTCGACGGGAATAGACTTGTCGAAGGTGGGCCATAATGATTCCCACATCATCGACACGAAATCAAAATGAACGATAAGATGATGAAACAATGGAGTATGTACTGACACAGCGGAGGCCTGACACAATGAATGACTCTGAACAATGCAACCCTTTGAACATATAACGGCATGTAACATGACTTGGCAGCAGGGATTATTGAAAGCAGAGGATAGACACCGAATGATTAGGCTCGTGGCCAGGGAGACGACTCAGGATGATGACCATTACTCAGTGAAAAATAGATACCCAGTATAGACAAGGGACAGACACATGCCATGCTCAAAGGTAACGACCGACAAGCTGCCATAACAAACTTGACTTGTTCCCCATATTCCCCCGACATGATAGACGAGTACCTCTTTGTTGTTTTTTGAGCTTGAAGAGGATAACAGATGCTCGGTGTAGCTCATCTCATGGATGAGTCCAATCTCACATGTTTTACGAACCTGAGAAAGGAGGGGTTCATCCCAAAGTGGGTCCTACGATGTTAAAATTTTAACGAGTCCAAGGAAGGAAAACTTGGTAGTTTTTCTCATTTAGAGAGCCTGAAAAACTTAAAGGAAGCTCCGCAATGTACTTTTTCGTAAATTTATTCCCTCGATCCCGAAAAAGTGTAAAACAATTCCCGAGAGAACTCTCCCAACCGATATTGACTGAGGTATATCTTTCTCGTAAATAGTCTAGACGGGACGAAAAAGGGGTAACCTATCACCGAATAGACGACCTTTCAAATACTTTTACAAGTGTGAAAGAGTCAAGATCACTTGGCAATCTTTTCAATTTTAAGGAGTCTGAAAAGAGCTTAACTATGGACTCCAATGGTCTTTTTCGTAATTTTTAATTATTCTGGCCTGAAAAGAGAATAAAATACAACCAGGATAATACTTTCCTCATCGTTTAACGAGTATGAGTAAAGCTGACTGAACTTGACACCATTTACTTGGGTTTGACAAGCACGAGATGAGTGTGAAAGTGCTTGGAATCTTTTTCAAGTTTCAATCCAGAGCACGAAAAAGATAAAGTAGGCTCAAAATGAAGGTCAAACAATGAATAAATGCTAGTGTGAATATATCGCTTTTTACAGGAGATCTTGTCAACAAGTGCTCATAAAACCAGACATTAGTAATGTGAAATGGGCTTTATTTTAACCATATAAAATACTAAGTAAAAAAATATGTGAAAAAAGCTATATAAAGAATAGGTAAAATGAGAAAGTTACCATTTCACTAGTGTTTTTACCCAAAGAGGAGATTTTATCCATTTGAGGAGCAAAAACTTCAAGGATCCATATCGGGAGTTTCAGGACACCGTTTCAACAACCGTCTGCGCTAGGTAAGAGCTCTCAAGATTCTCTTTCATTTGATGTAGGAATCATTTGCTTTCAGTAAGAAAAATTGATTTTTTGGGCGATCCCTATTGGGCAAAAATTGCCCTTCACAGTACCACGTGGGGCCCATATCGGGAAATGCGGTACTGTTCGACAGTACCGCGCTGTGTATTTAAGCCGAAATGTGGTACTGTGTAGTACTGCGTGGCAAGGTCTTCCCCAGGAACGATGAAGGCAAATTTTAGGATGAAAAAATCAAATTTTCTCAAATTTTTGGTTGAAACTAAGTTGTTAAATCATTACTAAATGTTTCTCCTGACCTTTTGCAGGAGTTTGCAATTTGTTTGGATCAAAATGGTCAGTTGGAAAGAAAGAGAGCATGAAGTAGATGATTTGGAAGCCGAAAATGACCCACCTACCGTGACTGCATTACGGGAGTGTGGTTTGTTGAAGTTCTTTAAGACCAAAGGCATTCGTCAGCAAGCCAAACTTCTTACCCATCTTATCCAATTGTGGGACCCTGACATTCAAGCTTTCCGAGTGGGAGAGCATGTTCTCGAAATTCAACTTGAGGACATTTATTTCCTCACGGGCCTCTCGAAAAGAGGGGTGCGGGTGAACTTTACTGGATACACAGCCTCAGAGACGAGCACAGATGCTCTGATTGCTCGGTATTGTCGTCAGGGTTTGAGTCAGAAAAGCGGCAAAGTGGTCATAAAAGATTTTATAGAACTTCCTTTAAAAACTATTTTGTTCACCATCACACGTGCAGCAGGGAGTGTGGGACCGCATCAGGCGTCCCGTACACAGATGAAGCTGGCAGTGGATTGTATGGTTGGAACAGTTTTTAACTAGTGTGAGGCGGTGTTGACCAATCTTAAAGAACAAGTGCACAAGTGTAGAGTTGGAGAGAACTCCCAATTTGGTTATGGGAGTATCATAGTCACCTTCTTTTTGGCGAGGGTGCCTTTGTTGCATCCACAGATATCTATGCCCCTCCGTCCACCTACCGATCCATGGATGGCTCGATAGAGTGATTATGCAGGGCGTCTTGGGGGACCTCAGCGCTTGGCGTTTTGTGAGGATTTCTTCTCCTAGCTCGAGGAGCAGATAGTTATGATCGATGAATACCCCTATTCAGGGGTGGACTTCCGTGAGGACATCGACTTGGCACTGCCAGAGGATGAATATTGGGACAACTCAGGTATGACCTTCATGGATATGTTTTTTCTTTTTTTCTTTTTTTCTTAAGTATATAATTTTTATTTCTTTTTTAGAATGTGTAAAAGAATTCTAATGTACATTCGCATGCATGTCGCAGATCATGGACCACAGAGACCAGCTGGGTACTTGCCCCTACGTCGCGGTGGTGTTGATCGCCAAGTTGTTCCTGACGAGGAGGAGGACGAAGACGAAGCAAGAGGTGTCCGGGACATAGAGAGGAACTTACAGGGGTTGACTCATGGTATCCCTGCTATGAGGATGGATGACGTCCCTTTACATCTCCAGCGGCATACTGTAGGTGTGCCTAGTCGTATTGGTCGACTTCTTCGTAGGGTGGCTCGAGCTGTAGTATGTTACCACCACCAGCAGGAGGAGTCTGAAGAGGGACATGATAGATCTCCCAGATCTCCATAGATGGTATTTTTTGTCTTTTGCGGCATGTATAGGATATGTAGGCTTTGAGAGCCAAATTTTTGTATGGGATTTGGTCCCAAATTTTGTCTTTGACACAAACTTTATGTATTTTGGAAAAAACACTCTTATATACAGTGATATGGACCTATTTTCATGATCTAATTTATTTACAATGACTTATGCATTTTATCTTTTATGATGTGTTTATGTATGGGCAAGATGCCAATCCAAAATGTAATTAGCCAATGAATCAGCTATACAATTGAATTCTCTCGGTATGTGTTGATATGTAATGAAATTAAATGATCGTTCCAAGAGGCATACTCTCCAAAATAAATGAAGTAGTATAGGATCGCGAACTGTGTAAACACGGTTTAGATGAGAAACCACAAGTTGGGAGTCTAAAAAGACTGATATGGAGTCAATTCCGAGTGAAGCAACCTTTGTCAAGAGACCAATGACTGCATGGTATTCCGCGATATTGTTGATTGCAGGACCTAAACAATTGGCTCCTAAAGAAATCAACTCGCCAGTGGGGGAATAGATTACCCATGCTGCGAAAGCGAGATTCCGGGTATGTCGGCTTGCACCGTCGGCGAATCCGAAGTAGGTAGACATTTGCGCATAAAATCATGAGTCAAAGTAAGAGTGGATACATGAGGTCCACGCGCATACCAAAAAATGAGTAAAAGCAAACTAAGTACATTATGTACAACAAGTAACCCGCGTAGGGTAACCTTACGCGTAGAAGCGTTTGAGGTATAGCCCATTGCGGGGCCGTGCCAATGGCGTACCATCACAATCGATTAGTTCATAGGCTCCTTTTTCCAAGACACGTTTTACAACAAAGGGGTCGTACCACATAGATTCAAGTTTTCCTTTTCCAAGCTTATCATGCATTTGATCATATGTAAGTACGAGATCACCTTCATTGAAGATCCGAGGTTGAACGAATTTGTCATATTGAGCTTTGACGCATTTTTTGTGAGCTTCATTAGCTAAAGCAGCGTCGCGGCGGGTTTCATCTAGCTTGGCTAGGTATAGAAACCGTTCCTCTTCAGAAGTGGTGTGGGGATGTAGCTCTATGGCTGTCTTGAGTGATGGGATTTCACATTCAATTGGCAGAATGGCTTCTAGGCCATACACCAGTTGGAATGGTGTAAACCCAGTAGCACTTTTCACTGAGGTTCGGTATGCCCATAGTGCTGAGAATAGAGCTGAGTGCCAACTGGATTTCTGGGTACCCACAATACGTTGAATCATTCGTTTCAGGACTTTGTTAATGGCTTCAACTTGGCCATTAGCTTGTGGGTAATACGGAGTTTAGTTTTCATGGCGAAAACCCAGCTTGGCACTTAGTTCTTCGATCATATGGTTCCCGAAATGGGAGCCATGATCGGTCACAATAGATTGTGGGACACCAAACCTAGATATATTATGATTGAATATGAGTTGTGCTGCTATTTTTCCATCCTCAGCATACGTAGGCATCGCTTCAGCCCATTTTGTGAAATAGTCGACAGCTACTATGACATAGCTATGCCCCCCGGCTGAAGTGGGCTTACAGTGCATGAAATCGATGCCCCATTTGGAAAAAGGGCCGACGGCAATAACAGGATGGAGTAAAGCAGGGTGCGAGCGTGCTTTACTATGAAAGAATTGGCATGGTGGACACTTCTTGACTGTTTCAATGCAGTCTTTGAAAATTGAGGGCCAGAAGTATCCTGCTCGCAGTATTTTCTGGGTCGTAGCCATCCCAGAGAGATGACCACCACATGCTCCAGTGTGGCAGTCATTAAGAATGCATTCCGCCTCATCTAAGGTCAAACAACATCGAAGAATGGTGTTGACACCACGTCGATAAAGAGTATCGTTGACTATGAGGTAGTATCTTGCGTGATGTCGGATGCGTCGCGGTTCATCGCGAGTGAGGTCGGGATGGAAGCGTTGGGTTTGGAGATATAAAAGAATATCCCCATACCACGGATCAGATGTGCTAATGAGGAACAATGATTCGTTAGGCAGAGAATCAATGGGCTCGGATCGCTCAGTAGAACGGGGCAAGTTACAAATTAACTCAGCAAAGACCAGAGATTTTTTGGACTTGGCTTTGACAAATTCCAAGTCGAACTCTTGAAGGATGACGATCAAACGAGAATATTTTCTTCCAAGCACCTAACGCGTGAGGATATAATACATTGGATTGAAATCATCTATAATGGTGGTCCGGCGGAATAAGATGTAATGACGGAATCTCTGGACAGCAAATACTATTGCCAGAGCCAATTTTTCAACATGTGAATAGCGAGATTCGGAGTCGAGAAGAATCTTACTGAGATAGCATACCACATGTTCTATGCCTTTGTGGTCTTCCTGGACTAGCACCATACCGATGGTGGAAGTCGAAGCTGCGAGATAAAGAATATAATGCCGTGTGTAATCGGGGGGTTGGATCACAGGATCTTTGGTTAAGGCTGCCTTTAGATTGTCAAAGGAGCGTTGGGCTTCGTCATCCCAAATAAAGGGAACATTCTTCTTGAGAAGCTGCATGTAGCCTTTTGTTATCTCGGACAGATTACAGATGAAACGGCGTAGAAAGTTTGCATGCCCTTGCAAACATTGAAGTTCTGGAATGTTGGTGGGTGAAGGCAGGGCTAAGATAGCTGCTACCTTTGCAGGATCTAAATGTATCCCGCTTTTGGAGACTATGAAGCCCAACAATTTTTCGGCTTCTACAAAGAAGACACACTTATGCGGGTTCAAACGTATATTGTAGCGACGACACCTTTCGAAAATGGCACTTAAGTGGTCTGGATGGTCTTCCCGGGTCCGAGAGTGAGTGGGAAGGTCATCAAGATATGGTTCTACAATATGTTTGATGTCGTGAAATGCGTATGACATCGCCCGTTGGAATTTTTAAGGCCAAAAGGTAACTTTCGATATGCAAAAATCCCCCAAGGGCAGATAAAGGCCGTTTTGTGCTGGTTGGCTGGGAGGATATCGATCTGATTATAGCCAGAAAAGCCATCCATAAATGAAAAGATGACACTTCCAGCGCAGTTATCGATGATCTGGTCGATGAACGAAGTTGGGTAGTTGTCCTTTAGACAAGCTTTGTTCAAGTCCTGGTAATCGACATAGACTCTAATCGTTCCCTGCTTCTTGGCTACGGGAACGATGTTGGATACCCATTCTGTCAATGGGACAGGATAGATAAAACCAGTACTCAAAAGTTTTTCAACTTCTGCTTTAATAGCAGCTGCCTTACAAGGATGGACGGGTCGAAGTTTTTGCCAAACTGGTCGGGTGCCAGGGAATGTTGGAATTTCGTGGACCATGATCGAGGGGTCAATTCCTCGCATTTCTTCATAACTCCAAGCAAAGACATCGCGGAAAGTTGTGAAGTAGGCACTATAAAACTCCATTTCGAGGGGAGTACATGTTTTGCCGATTTGTACGTTTTCCACGATACCAGGCTTCACTGAAATATCGATGGGAGTGGTTGCCATGAGATTGGCGAAGTTTCCTTCGGAAAATACCTCGTCGAGGGAAGTGGGGAACTTGGTTTGAACCATCCCAAGTGAAGTACTGGATTTTGTATCAGGCTCAAGTGGCTGAATGGTGGGGAATGAAGATCGATGATGAAAATCTCCCCATGGTGGCTCATCACCGCACATAACCTCCATAATTGATTCGTTAGTGGGAAAAATCAAATTGAGAGGATCGAAAAGTGGTGGGTATGGATAAGTCTCAGCCGAGAGTTGTGCCACGGAATGATGAGTAGAACAGTTGACCCAATCGGTGGCTGATTGGATCATGTTATATGCTGCGGGGTTTCTGTTCAAAGGCATAGAGTTGTCATAGTCTTCAATCTGAGAGGGACTCGGAATCACCCATGAATCATTGGAAGGGGTGATATTCGATTAAATCATGTTAACTGGTTGAACATGGGTTCCCAGCTCTGGAAAAAATCCAATAAGGGATGAATCCTTCATGAGACCAACACCAATGTCTTGGAACCGGTACCGAGGTTAATCCAATAACGGGACGGTGTTGGCGGAGTTTGGATGGGAGTCTGGGATACAGTAATCCAGTTGATCAATAGTGACAATTTTCCCTTCATGAGGAAATTGCACAATCCGGAAGACTGTAGATGCTATGGCGGTCATGGCGTAAAACCAGTTCCGGCCAAGGAGGAGATTGTAATCCAATGGTGCATCTACGACTTCAATGTGTACGGATACTGTTTTTCCCCCCAGTTCAACACCAATTGAGGGAATGAGTCCATAAGGTTGAAAACCGTGTCCATCAAATGCCCTGAGAGTAGTGGGAGAAGTTGTGACTTCGGGTGAGCCTAAGGCTCTCCAGCAGTTCAAAGACATGATCGACGTGGAAGCAACTTCGTCTAACACAGTGCGATGGATGATATTTCCACGGATTTTTGTGTGAACCTGGAAGGATAACTGGTGAGAAAGCCGAGGTTTAGCGTGCTCCAAGTTAAACATGATAGAGTTTGAAGTATCTGGGTCCATTGCGCCCAATGTTGAAAGTAGGGTTATACGCTGCATGGGGCAGTGTTGGAGAACCTCGAGAGTCGACATGGCGCAAGGTGCTTGAGCTAGATCCTCAACAATATTGTAATTTTGGGCGGCTCGAGCATTGGGATTAAATGTCGCCTTTCGTATGGTGCCCTTGGGTGGGCGTAGCACTGTATCTGTAAGCGGTCTCTCAATATGGAGATGGCCGGTAGGGGGGGGAATAGGAGTTGGATCTTCAACGGGAGATTTGCCTTTGGCTATCTCCGATTCTTTGTTTGAACTTGGAGGATTGTCATACGTCTTTGAACGAGTGGTTATATGAATTTCTTCATTACTTGTCATCAGGATTTCGCGGTTTGTGGACGTCTCTCCGTGGGTGGGATTGGTCGGGTTGCCCCTTTGTGGGGTTTCTTGGGCAACCATTTGCTGTTGTTGTTGGGGGAAAGGGTCAGTTAACACTGCCGGGCGAGAGGATCCTTTAACAAACTTGTTGACCTCATCCTTGTGGGGACAGTCACGCGTGTAATGATCATCTTGACAAATAAGGCAGGGAAACTTAGCCTTTCGACGTGGTTTCTGGTCATTCTGGGTGGGTTGTGGCTTGGGGTTCTCCTGCTGGTTTTTCTTGGGTTTACCACGATTGTTTTTCTTCTTTCCCCCGGATGGTTGTGATGTAGATTGAACTGTGTTCACTTCAGAGGAAATAGCAGGAGAAGTAGTTGTTTTTGAAGCAGCCTGGGGTAAAGTTGTTAAAATTCAATATGCTAAGACAGAAAATAGCAGCATTACATTCCATTTCACAATAATAGCATATACAGGATCACTGAAGAAACAACAAGCATAGCATAAACACAAGAGACACAGATTTATCCTGGGAAACCCTCATGGGGTAGAAAACCCAGCAAAGCTTTCCTCAATAAGATGATAAACCAAAATACAAGATGTGCTCCCTCCTTCTAATCCGCCTTAGCAAATATCCCAGACAAGTGCTCCTCTTTTCAAGTGTGTGAGTGTGTCAAATGAGGAACACACCTCCTCTATTTATACACTACTCTGACATATATTTTACACAAGTACATGTAGGCTCGTATTTAACCATTAGGTTAAATACCCTATTATAACTGACTGGGCCAACCCCCACATGGTGGGTCTAATAACCCTAGTTACCACAACCAATTCGGAGGAATAAACATCTCCGGATTCATAGTATAATCACATCGGAGCTATGGAACATCTCTGAAATAAATAATATACAAATATAATATTCTTAGAAGTTACAATATTCAACACTCCCCCTTAACGAGAAGGATATTATAACAACATCTGCAGGAGCAAGGAGTCATTGACTACATCATCTATATATCATCGGAAGCTTTCTTCAATTCATCATCATCAGTAACTCAACTAGTTACTGGAACATCAACATCATCAGAGTTGATATTACTCGATCATCAGCATCGTCATCACACGATCATCAGCATCGTCATCACACGATCATCACACGATCATCAACATCGTCATCATACGATCAGCATCGTCATCATACGATCAGCATCGTCATCACATGATCAGCAGCATCGTCATCACACGATCAACATCGTCATCATACGATCAGCATCATCATCACACGATCGGTAGCATCATCATCACACGATCAACATCACCATCATACGATCAGCATCGTCATCACACGATCGGCAGCATCGTCATCACACGATCGGCAGCATCGTCATCACACGATCGGCAGCATCGTCATCACATGATCAACATCGTCATCATACCATTAGCATCGTCATCACACGATCGGCAGCATCGTCATCACACGATCATATGACAGGATGATCAATCCTGCTCTTTTTAGGACATAGGTCCATGGATGATGCAATCCAGATCAAGTTCTAGGATGATCAATCCTTATCTCTTTAAGACAAGTCTCATGTCTAGGGACGATCCAATCCCAACCACAGTGCCAGTCCTTTTTCATACTGGATGTGACCTAGATCAGATCTAGGATTTACTGCCACAGAGCCAGTCCTTTTTCATACTGGATGTGTCACATCTACAGAGCCAGCCCTGTTTCATGCTGGATGTATCACATCTACAGAGCCAGCCCTGTTTCATGCTGGATGTATCACATCTACAGAGCCAGCCCTGTTTCATGCTGGATGTATCACATCTACAGAGCCAGCCCTGTTTCATGCTGGGTGTATCATATCTACAGAGCCAGCCCTGTTTCATGCTGGATGTATCACATCTACAGAGCCAGCCCTGTTTCATGCTGGATGTATCACATATACAGAGCCAGCCCTGTTTCATGCTGGATGTAACATATCTACAGAGCCAGCCCTGTTTCATGCTGGATGTAACCTAGAACAATTCTAGGATTTGTCACGTACATTTTGAACCGAGGTCCAGGGACGATCCAGTCCTATCATGTACCTTTTGAACCGAAGTCCAGGGACGATCCAGTCCTATCATGTACCTTTTGAACCGAAGTCCAGGGACGATCCAGTCCTATCATGTACCTTTTGAACCGAAGTCCAGGGACGATCCAGTCCTATCATGTACCTTTTGAACCGAAGTCCAGGGATGATCCAGTCTTATCATTCAATTCTCGGAGACCTCATGTCTACGGCTCAATTCAAAGGACCATAGTTCGAGGATGATCCAATCCCCTTACCTTTTCATTTAGGATTTAGTTCTCGGAGACATCATGTCTATGGCTCAATTCAAAAGACTAAAGTCCGAGGACAATCCAATCCCCTTACATGTTCATTCAGGATTTTGTTCTCGGAGACATCATGTCTACGTCTCTCTTTAGGACTGAAGTCCAGGGATGATCCAATCCCCTCAAGTCCACCAAGGACTTCATTCTTGAAGACATACGTCTCTTTAGGACTGAAGTCCAGGGATGATCCCATCCCCTCAAGTCCACCAAGGACTTCATTCTCGAAGACATACGTCTACGGCTCTCTTTAGTACTGAAGTCCAGGGATGATCCAATCCCCTCAAGTCCACCAAGGACCTCATTCTCGAAGACATATGTCTACGGCTCTTCTTTCGGACTGAAGTCCAGGGATGATCCAATCCCCTCACATGTTCACCAAGAACTTCATTCTCAAAGACATACGTTTACGTCTCTCTTTAGGACTGAAGTCCAGGGATGATCCAATCCCCTCAAGTCCACCAAGGACTTCATTCTCGAAGACATACGTCTACGGCTCTCTTTAGGACTGAAGTCCAGGGATGATCCCATCCCCTCAAGTCCACCAAGGACTTCATTCTCGAAGACATATGTCTACGGCTCTTCTTTCGGACTGAAGTCCAGGGATGATCCAATCCCCTCACATGTTTACCAAGAACTTAATCAAAACATGTGTCAATCATGTATCCTCATCATCAAAACATGTATCCTCATCATCAAAACATGTATAACAAAACATGTATCCTCATCATCAAAACATGTATAACAAAACATGTATCCTCATCATCAAAACATGCATAACATCTATCATCAAAAGCATGTATACATCTATCATCAAAAGAAAAAATATAAGATTCCTAAATCTAAATAATTCTAAGTAACTAGGTGCAGTAAATAGGTAACCTCATCATTGATGAGACAAACTTGTTATCAGATACTATGCTACTCCCCCTTTCGAGGAGGGTCCTTCTGGACTATACCAAGCTTGTCTCGGAAGTATTCAAACTTTACTCGAGAAAGAGGTTTAGTCAAGATACTAGCAATCTGATCCTCAGTGCTTATATACTCGAGTTTGATAGCTCCTCTCTGCACCATATCTCGTATATAGAAGTATCGGATCTCTATGTGTTTTTGACTTATCGTGGAATACAAGATTTTCCATCTTGATGCAGTTTTGAATGTCACACATAATCATAGTGGAATTCATTTCTAAGTCAAACACTCCATATAATAGCTTCTGAAACCACACTGCTTCACAGATGGCAGAGCAGACAGCTATATATATATTATGCTTCAGCAGTACTGAGAGCCACACTAGATTGTTCCTTGCTGAACCCTGAGATCATGGCAGATTCAAGACTATAACATCCACCTGATGTACTCTTTCTGTCTGAGGCACTTCCTGCCCAATCAGAATCTGAGTAACCATGTAAACGGAGTTCATGACCTCCAAGATAATATAGACCAAAATCTAATGTACCTTTTAGGTACCTCACTACATGCTTTGTAGTTATTAAGTGAACCTTTCTAGGTTCTACTAGATACTGACTTAGGCTATTTGCAGCAAAGCATATATCTGGCCTAGTATTTGTTAAATACATCAATGACCCAATGATTTGTCTATATAGGGTTAGGTCCACTAAATACGATGAGTCATTAACTAACAACTTCAAGTTGGAGTCCATGGGAGTGGCCATGGCTTTATACTCCAACATGTCAAATATTTTTAGAAACTTCACAGCATACTTACCTTGAATTAAAAGATTCCTTTTGGATCTTGCCATACTTCTAGACCTAAGAAGTAGTGCATTAATCCGAGATCTTTCATTTTCATTTCTGCAGCCATTTTCATGACCTCTTTCTCATTCCTTGTCAGAAAGAGATCATCGTCATACAATAATGGTATGATAGGTTCATCATCCACAACCTTAAGGTAAAGGTTAGGAACAGCTTTACTTCTAGTAAAGTTCAAGCTTTGTCATGAAGCTGTCAATTGTCCATTATTCACACTCAGCGTTGAGTGATCTTCTGCATATCTATCTGTGCCATCTCTCGTCAGATGGGTCTACTAATATGAGCCTCAAAATCATTCGAACTCTGTGGTGAGTTCCTTCTTGCATCCATGTCATATGTGTATAGAACCCATATTCAACCTTGTAGCAAAGGTTGAGATCCACATCACCCATGATGATCATTAAGCTCATCAATTGACTACCGATCCTGGGAACCCATACAGAACCTGATTACATTATTAAGAGAATGGTCTTATCTAGTCCCTTGGAGCAAAACATCTCATCATGATTCTCTTCCTCTTTCTAAGAGAATCTATTAACCACAAGCTTTCTATAGTGTGTTTGATTTGTAAATCTTTTGTTGAACATACATCGCTTGTTCAGAGTTCATCATTCATCATGATCTTTCCTACAAATCAAAATTAAGTACATGATTAGTAATACTTCATAATCATCAAATCATATTTGACATGATAACCTATTATGCATACAGATATCATTTACATAGTTATGCAACTATTTTGACCAATACATTAGCACAACACTTTCCCATATCCTGTATGCATATAGTGGCTATCTAGATGCCTTCCATCTCTACCAGAACATACTATCGAGAGTGTGCACAGCTCTCAGCATGTCAGCAAAGAGGTTTCATTCTAGACAAGCAACAATGGAATGTTTGTCCAACTTACCAATCATATGCATATTAGTAGTATAATGTTCAATGCTTTATGAATGTTTACACTCAGCATGATATATTCTAGGAATACAAATATGCATACAAGCAATATCATTTACTATTTCTAATAACAACTCAAATACTTATCTAGTATGTTTGTGTGGTTGCCTCCCGCTTGATCTTCTGTATGTCTTATGAACTTCTATTCATTCTGTACCACTGTGCATGCTCAAGTGTACACTAGTGTCATCCTCGTGAGGCTTTGTCTTCATGTTGTCATGGTCATGGAACTTGATTTGTCTTTTGTAATATACCTGTGTCTTGTTAGCAGACAACATCAACCTCACACAACACCATACTGCATACGTACAATCATATAGCCCTAATCAATGAATGTCTTCGATCATTCACATGCATTCATATTGTTACTAGGGTGATAAGACAATTAATAACATTAATCAAGATTGTACTAATAAATAACATGAAGACAAACACATTATGAACTTAATCAAGAATCAGATTTCAAGGCATACCTGAACCTCCTTAAGTCATACCTGTCGAGACTTTTTGTAGTCTTCTTATGTAAGGCCTTAGCCTCAACTCCCCCTGAAACTTGATTTGGAGCTTGATTAGGGTTTGCTAGAGAAACCCTTAAAATTCAATCTTTGACTTTCATACTTCTGAATGGATGGAAGAATGTGTCTTGCTGAGCTGATCAACCTAGCATTCTTCAATTTTGAAATCTCCAAAATTTGACCCCTCAAAATTGCCTTCGAAACTTCTGGATCTTCTGGACAGGAACCCGAACTAGGGTTTGATGAAGCCCACCCTTCTGTCCAATCAAAAGGTTCGATCCAAGGCTCTAAACTCTTATTTTTTTGAGGACCTTCCAGCCATGGTTACAGACTTCAAAAAAATTCCAACTTTCTCCGAAACCCTAAATTCTGGAAGCCATGAATAAAGGTGCTAAAAATAATTTTGTTTTGACAGAAATATGCACCTGATTGCTTCTGCTATAACTCTGAAATTTTTGCTCCACAGGGTCTGAAAACTTTTTTTGCAGTAGCCTGACCTGTCATCTTTCCATCCTGATAGGTCTGACCTCAATTGGATTTTCTGAGAGAGAGTTATGCCAAGTGTCGCAACGTGACCTGTTTATGGGATAAAACAGGAGAGCGAACTTGTACGGCGTGCCACGTGTCACTGTTTGAACTTCGGCCTCTGAAAACGTTTTTTGAGATATCCCGCCCTGTTATCTTTCTATCTTGACAGGTCTGACCTCAATTGGACTCTCTGAGAGAGAGTTATGCCAAGTGTCGCAACGTGACCTGTTTATGGGATAAAACAGGAGAGCGAAATTGTACGGCGTGCCGCGTGTCACTGTTTGAACTTCGGCCTCTGAAAAACATTTCTGAGATAGCCCGCCCTGTTATCTTTCCATATTGATAGGTCTGACCTCAATTGGACTCTATGAGAGAGAGTTATGCCAAGTGTCGCAACGTGACTTGTTTATGGGATAAAACAGGAGAGCGAACTTGTACGGCGTTCCACGTGTCACTGGTTCACCTTCGGCCTCTAAAAAAGTTTCCTGAGATAGTACAGTCTATGTACTACCTATCACGTTTTACAAAATTTCATTTGGAGCTTCCTAGCCCAAGTTATGACCTTTTGTCCAAGGTCACCTGATTTTGACTGAGATCTGGAAGAGGCAGAAACCCTAACTTGTACTAATCATAACTCATAAAGTACAACGAATCTGAGGGTGCCCTTTGGACACAAGGTACCTGGGGATGTTATCTTCGACCTGTAAACTTTTTTAGACCCTGACCCTTCGCATAAATGGATTTATAGCAAAAGTTCCACGATGACTGGTTTTTGCTATGTAAAACCCTAACCTTCAAATTGTTGTAAGTAAAGCAAGTGTCGTAAGTGCCATACCTTGTCTTCCTTCAGGTTAGCTCTGATACCATGTTAAAATTCAATATGCTAAGACAGAAAATAGCAATATTACATTCCATTTCACAATAATAGCATATACAGGATCACTGAAGAAACAACAAGCATAGCATAAACACAAGAGACACAGATTTATCCTGGGAAACCCTCATGGGGTAGAAAACCCAGCAAAGCTTTCCTCAATAAGATGATAAACCAAAATACAAGATGTGCTCCCTCCTTCTAATCCTCCTTAGAAAATCTCCCAGACAAGTGCTCCTCTTTTCAAGTGTGTGAGTGTGTCAAATGAGGAACACACCTCCTCTATTTATACACTACTCTGACATATATTTTACACAAGTACATGTAGGCTCGTATTTAACCATTAGGTTAAATACCCTATTATAACTGACTGGGCCAACCCCCACATGGTGGGTCTAATTGTAAAGTTAGTCACAGCAGATCTAATGAACAAATAAATCAGTCACAACAGATGAATAAGAAGATATGGTGCAAAACTGTGCAAAACATGCAGCAGTGCTCTCTATCCCAGAAAGGGTGAATGAATTACAATACAAACTGTTACAATCCAATATCTGTCAATGGAAATTCGAATTGACTAAGTAGGCCATTCGAATCACTGAAATGGAGTAGCTTGACTCAATCTAGGAGTCCTCATCAATCATCGGTGTTGCTCATCAATCACAACAAACAGTCATCCAGGTGTCAAGCTGAGTCTAACTGATCATAATAAATGTAACTGAAGTGTGTAGCACTGATATAGGATCTGGAGGCTCAGTGGGGGCGCATGGGAGGCTAACTGGAGTCAGAGCAAGTCACCTAATCGAACTGGAGGTCAATCGGAGGTGAAACAGTCAGTCAGGAGTGAAATCGGAGTGAAATCAATCAGAATCGGAGCTAACTGAATGTAACTGGAGTGAATCTGCAGTGGTAGGTGAGCAAGTGCGCCCTTCTCAGTCAGTAGGTGAGAAGAGGGCGCCTTTCAGCTTAGGAGGGCTAAAACTCTGTGGAAAGTGGCTCCCGGGTGCTAGAAGAAGGTGGATAAGGTGCTGGAGGCATCAAACTGGTGACTGGACTGCATATCCTGAAATAGATCATGCAAGATCCTGAAGTAGATATGTATCCCGAAATAGATGATCCTGAAATAGATATGTATCCCGAAATAGATGATGGATATCCGAACACCCCCCCTCAAGCTAGACTATGATGTGCCAACTAAAATAATGTGGGGCCCTGGTAACTAAGACCAAAGGTCACCCCAATACAATAAAAAACTAATAACAGTCAATAAACCGAGGAAATGGGGAAAACCTCATGGGAAAAATACCCCCCCTCAAAATGAACTGTAACATACCAAAAGATTTAACTGCTCCAAACTCAAATAGATATGTCTGGAGGTATCTTACTCTTGGGAGTAAATGGATTATGCTCCAAAAACATGTGCTTGAATTCTCCATCAGTGGATGCAAGCGAATGTGGAGACTTTATGAACTTGCTCTTCATACCGAAAATGGTGAGAACAAATCTGAAAATATAAGGATGATCCTGGAACCTGTGATTCGAACCAAGTGAGGTAGGAATAGCTCCAATCGGATCAAATAGATCTTGAAACTTGAACTTCTTATCAATAGAAGTTAAATCAGCTCCAAAAATAGATGAATGGTTTCTTGAGATCTCCTTTGAACCAACAAGGGTGAGATCAAAACCAAAATCAGCAAAAAGTGCATGAGAATTGAACTCAAGCGAATGGTAGTGCTCTTCATCTTCATTAAAACTTTGAGAACCTTTGCAAATGATAGAAAATAAGTTTATAGAAGGCATGCAATCAAGGAGGGCGAATGCTTCACCTCCAAAATCAGATTTTACCTCCAAAACATCAAGTAGATCATTATTCCGCATGCCGACAAACTCATGTGAAAGAGAGGATTCAAGAACCTCTTTGGAATCTAGAGTATGAGCTTGTTTATCTTGCTCAGAATTCGAAATAGAAGACTTTGAGAGAATGAGTGTTGAATCTACAATTTCTTCTTCATCTTGAACAATTGTTGAGGCCAACACATGATCGGAAAGAACACATAAGGAGATCTCACTGGGCTTGTTCTCCAAAAGGCTAGCATGATCCTCTTCTTCCTGCTTTCCAAATTCTCTGTCAAGTTGGACCCATAGATCACTTGGATTTTCAGCAGTCTTAATGAGGTAGCGCATACAAGGAGACATAGCAAGACATATTGCTCCAAAAGCTCTATCACAATCATTGAGCCAATCATTCTTCTCTTCATCGGAATCAAAATCTCTTGTATTACCAATGCACATATCAAAAAGACATTGTCTCTTCAAGAATGCAATCATCTTTGGTTTCCATTCATCATAGTTGAATGGAGTAAGAATATTTTGTGAAGAAGGAGTCTCCATCTTTGCATTAGCGAATGCACATGGAGGAAGTAAGAAACCTGCAAATCACATAAAAACAACCACAATAAGGTCGAACAATCCACCCTTTGAGAGTTGCATCACACCTGGGATTGGATTTCAAGCAATGTTGAATAGGTCCAATGTATCAGATCCAGGAATTATGTGGTAACTCAAGCTTCTGGAGTGGTATTGGAATATTTTTCAAGCTTTGCATGCACAGGAGCGAATGCCCTTGAGATATCTCATGCCAAACTTTTTGCAATTTTTAGCAATTCAGTCAAATCTTCTTGTATAAACACCTGTAGAAAAGAGATCTTGTCCCTGCAATGGCTCTGATACCATGTAAAGTTAGTCACAGCAGATCTAATGAACAAATAAATCAGTCACAACAGATGAATAAGAAGATATGGTGCAAAACTGTGCAAAACATGCAGCAGTGCTCTCTATCCCAGAAAGGGTGAATGAATTACAATACAAACTGTTACAATCCAATATCTGTCAATGGCAATTCGAATTGACTAAGTAGGCCATTCGAATCACTGAAATGGAGTAGCTTGACTCAATCTAGGAGTCCTCATCAATCATCGGTGTTGCTCATCAATCACAACAAACAGTCATCCAGGTGTCAAGCTGAGTCTAACTGATCATAATAAATGTAACTGAAGTGTGTAGCACTGATATAGGATCTGGAGGCTCAGTGGGGGCGCATGGGAGGCTAACTGGAGTCAGAGCAAGTCACCTAATCGAACTGGAGGTCAATCGGAGGTGAAACAGTCAGTCAGGAGTGAAATCGGAGTGAAATCAATCAGAATCGGAGCTAACTGAATGTAACTGGAGTGAATCTGCAGTGGTAGGTGAGCAAGTGCGCCCTTCTCAGTCAGTAGGTGAGAAGAGGGCGCCTTTCAGCTTAGGAGGGCTAAAACTCTGTGGAAAGTGGCTCCCGGGTGCTAGAAGAAGGTGGATAAGGTGCTGGAGGCATCAAACTGGTGACTGGACTGCATATCCTGAAATAGATCATGCAAGATCCTGAAGTAGATATGTATCCCGAAATAGATGATCCTGAAATAGATATGTATCCCGAAATAGATGATGGATATCCGAACACTAATAACCCTAGTTACCACAACCAATTCGGAGGAATAAACATCTCCGGATTCATAGTATAATCACATCGGAGGTATGGAACATCTCTGAAATAAATAATATACAAATATAATATTCTTAGAAGTTACAATATTCAACAAAAGTGGGGGAAGCAGAAGCTTGTTGTCCCGTCGATTTGGTAGCAGGCCGAGCCTTGACTGAACCGACAATACCGTCAATGGGAGGTTGAGTGGTAGGTTTGGTTGGATCAGTGTTAACGCGGGCGGCATGAGAAAGAAGTTCATGTAAAGTACCAAATTGAGTGTATACCAAATCCATGTACTGGGCTGCCGAGATGGCTTGTTCTTCTGTGACCGGCCCATGCATAGCGATATCTCTGGCTATGGGAGGCAAAAAGGATTTCGTGAACCAATCAGTGAGTAGCTGATCTGAAATAGTTGCCTTAATTAGCCTACGGCATCGTCGCCACTCATGGATGTGATCCGAAATGTGTGTAGAAGTGGTTTGACGCAGTGAGGTTAACAGTTCTGTTCCAGTCTCATACCGGATGGGGAGCTAGAAATGAGTCAGAAACTGCATAGCCAAGGTGTTGAAATCATGAAAAGAGTGTTGTGGCAGCTCGATGTACCATTTTGCTGCCGTGCCGGTAAGCGTACATTGGAAGAGCCGAAGTCGAATGGAATCATCCATTAAGGAGTTGGATGAACACCAAAGATGGAAGCTCATCACGTGGTTCTTGGGGTCTTCCCCGGGCTTAGCATTGAACTTAGGAATGTCCGATGGTAGTTTGGCTGGAATAGGTGGCCAGTGAGGTTCATGCCATATGGGATCGTTAATAAGCCTCGACAAATCAGGTAAGTCAAGTGTGGCCAAAAAGGAAAGTTGACGGTTAGTCTGCAGGTATGAGTAATAACCATGTGGTGCAGAGAAACCTGGAGGGCCCTGCATAGCATATTGCTGCGTGTTATACCCATATGTGTTTCCCGGGGGATACTGCTGGAAGTTCTGTGGGTAGTAAGCCATCTGGTTAACCGGTTGATTGTAGGGAACCGATTGGTGGGTGTTCTGTTGAGTGGGTATGGTACCCTGGGGTTGCGGAAACCCAGGAATAGTTGTTGCTCCTAGTTGGGGGAAAGCTCCTTGGAATTGTTGTGTTCCAGGAACGTTACCACTATACTGTGTAAGTGGAGGGTTTCCCATAGCAGGGTTGGGGGGTGGCTGCGACGGTGGTGTCCATGGAAGGCTCGTTCCTCCTTGGGGAGCGAGTGGAAATTGAAGGGATGGGTTCCATGGAGTTGTAGCAGATGAAGGGTAAGGGAAGCCAGAATTCAAGTTGGGGGGAATTTGAGATTGCCCCCCAGCTTGGTTCCAGTTTCCAAAAAGTGAGTACCCCCCACTCTATGGGATTTGAGATTCCCAAGAAGGAAGCATACCTGACGGGGGAGGTTGAGAGTGAGGCCCGATTGGAACACCGGACTAAGGTTTCCCACTGCCAGGTGTGTTGTACATACAGTACTGAGCAGATGCTGCTGGTTGGGAGAGTTGTTGGATGGAGCCAATGGGTTTTCCTCCAGGAGATGGGTTGGATGGCCCTATAGGAGGGGGCTGTTGACTAGGAACTGGGTTCCCAACAAAGGGTTTTCCTCCAGCTGGTTGGGTTGATGGCCCACCAGGGAGAGTTTGGATGTTGGAGTTGGGGACCGCTACAGTCGGTTGTGCACCTCCTGAGATAGTGTAAATAGTGGCCGAAGGTGATCCTCCGGTCAAAAGGGAAGATCCATCAGTATGACTAGGTGTTCTTCCGCCGTTAGCCAAATATGATAGTGTGGATTGGCCAACGGCACCAAAAGTATCGATTTGCAGAGGGGGTCATCCATATCTGACAGGCGAGGACGGAGAAAAAACTAGGTTATCCCTCATAGAATGTGTGCCAAAAATGGGTGATGGCAGCAAATGTGGGGAATTTAGTCTAGGGGTATCAGCGTCGTCCATAACATGTTCAATGATAGGAGGACCATCGAAAACAGGGTCCGAGTTCATGTCCTGAAAAGGGTTTTGGGGATCCGGTGGGAACCTAGGTATAGTAACGTCCGAAGGTCCGGAGCCGTCTGCAAAGGAGTGACGAAACTTTGTGCTAGACAGGATGTTGGGATCTCGATAGTCAGAAGGACGAGTAACGGGGGGATATCTAGACGTTGTCAAGAGCATTTGCTCTATGTCGTGTCTAAACCGTGCCAATGCTAACAGGGAGTTCGCTATACTAACCATACTAGACTGGATGGAAGCCATGATTTCATGTCCCAGAGGGAGGTTGGGTAGAGATATAGTACAAGGTACATTGCTAGAAGAACTTGTTTCCTGCGAATGAACACTGGGTGACGTAGTGATAACAGGCGAAAGCTCTGCCTGGGAAGTGATGAAGCCATAATCAGGTTCAAAAGGTGTGTCAGGAAGTCGAGTATCTTCAACGATTTCAACGTACCAGCCTGGGACTGAAATCAAGCCAGGTATATCCTGGTTGGATCCTTCGATGGTGCCAACAGATCCATCTGTGTCATCGTGAAAAGTGTTTGATGGACGGGAAGTGCTGACATCAGGTAGAAGGATGACCTCTGGTCTAGTACTTTGGGTTGTACTAGGTTCAGCCGCTGTAATGGTGTCCACTGTGGCAGATATATCTGGAATGACAGTGGGTGAAGTGACAATGGAAGTCTCAGATATGCTAGTGGTTGCAGAAGCTGCAATAGATTCTGAGACTGTGTTGTGAGTATCAGTTACAGGAGGAACTGAACATGTTGTACGTATCGGCGGTGGAATGTTCCCTTAACCAGCACCGCGGCCAGGAGGAGCGAAAATGCGTGATGCAGGCAGACCGGAAGTCTGTGGCGATGTTGGTGGTGGAGGGCTTTGGCCCTGTATTCTTCGTGATCTCCGTGGTTGTTCTAACATGATGACAGGAAAATGAAAATCGGGGGTAGTTTCGTAACAAAGAACTCAAAAACTCTAATGCAGTCGAGTGTGCAGAAGAGGAGCTAGAAAAAGCAAGGCTCGTCGGCCAAAAAAGCAAGCTCTAAAATCTATACTGAGACCGGTGTCTCAATAAGCGAGCTGATACAAAACAATGGCCAGAATGCCAACAAGCAGTCCCTAAAAAGAAAAAAGACCCTCTACAAAGATGAGATAACAAGCAAACTCATAACTAAGAGCTGGAGACCTCAACAAGTTGTATCCTTCGCAAGGTGATGAAATCCAAGTCGAACAATACAACATGAGAGACCGATATAAGAAGGATATCCCTCTACCGAAAGGGATCCTGGGTAAAAGAGCCCTAGTAGAATAGTCACTAAGATACCTTGTTCATGACACGTTGGAAAAGGTTTTGGGCACTTCAGGCTTCCGAAGAAGACAATGATCGATATTGCCTTGGGGCTAAGTGGAGTGCGACATTCCATAGAGTCCTTCTGGTTCTCAATCTCGCGGTCGTTTAACCCCTGAAAGTTAGAAACAGTCAGTAGGCCCCTCCACAAACTGGCTGTGACCGTGTCAATAAATACTACAGGATTTTAGTTCCTTAGAAGACAACAACTATGTCTCAGATGAAAATGACAAGGGGGAATTATTTTGATGCCTATCCCCAGTGTCCTACCTAACTACCAAATTCTTTTGATTTCCTCAAGTGAGGTTAATGTTGGTTTAATTAGGGAGATTAATTTTAGTGGTTGTCTTACTCAATCAGGTAATGGACGTGAAACTTGATGGTGTTATGACGACTCAAACCATGCAAATGAGAATGAATCAAAAATAAGCCTTTGTCTTCGATGAAATCTAGCTATGGGAAAGAGAGAGTTCTTCGATCAAAAATGCATGAAATTTTTCACAAGCAATTAAAAATCAAAGCAAAAGATTTTTTCTTTTATTTTTGTAAGCAAAGCCAAACTAAAATAAACACTCTTTTTAATGCACTGATCCTACAACTAAGATGCTCCAAATATAAGAATTTCTGTGGCAAAATCAATGGTTCATTTCCTAATGCAAAATAATGCTACTAGACTTTTTCAATTCAAACAACAGAATTGCTGTCAAATGATAATTTTTTAAATTACTGAAAATGATGAACACAATGTGACTGTAAAAGTTACAGAGTTCAGTAAAAGAGAACAGCATTTTTGGGTTGGCTGTGGTGAAAAAATCAAGTCAATGCAATCAAACTGGAAAAATGACCCAATATACAAATCATGCCACTAATTCAAATGAATCAAGCTCACAACAAGGAAATAATCACACCACACAGACTGTAAAATGATTAGGATGATAACAGGCAACAGTAAACACTACCTAAGGCAGAGAGAGACTCAGGAAACCAAGCAAGGATAAAAAATTTAAAAAAATGCAGACACTACCGCGGAGCAGAATGAGGCTAAAACGCGGTACTGCTAAACTACCGCTCTGGTACTAGCACAGGGAACGCGGTACTACCATGCTATAATCAGTGCAAAGGGTGCGGTACTGTGGAAAGGTAAGAAAAAAGCGCAACTTGAGAAAAGAAAATGAATTTTTCAGGGTTGTTGCTAACCCAAGGGACTCAGTGATCATACAGGGAGAAAAAATACAGCGAGGAGGGGTGAATAATGGTCAAAAAAGACCAAACTTCAAGACTGGTTTGAAGAGCAATAAAACAAATCACAGTCAAAAGATGGATGACAGTGAACTGAATCAATCAAACAAAAATCAAACCAGCGGAGTCGCCATTCTTATTTGTAGAATTTTTCCCTACGGATAACTCAAAATTCTCTTAACTTAAAGCAGATTCCCAACTGACTCTAAGGTAAGAACAAAACAAAACAAATGCTACCTTGAAATTCCTGAACTAAATTTCACAACAAGATTACATGCATTCAGAAACAATGAAACATATTACTCACCTTTCAATCCGATGTTTGTCCCGCTTCTAGCTCTTGATCCAAAGCTCCAACGAAGAACCTGTTGAGATCAAACAAAGAACAAGCATGCAAGCTTCCAAATACCTTGAAGTAAAGATTAGATTCAAATCTAGATTAGATACATTCCATGTTAAAGACTTGTACAATGCACATGAAATGGGAAAAACAAGACAAGTTATCTTTATTACAAACTTGAATAATGCTTACAAAGGTTTCTTGATGTCCAAGCTAATCCTCCAGCTCCAAGTGCTTTCTCCTCTAGCTATCTCCACAATGCTGCAAGATCATAAGTTTGGTACTTCTAAGAGTCCTCCCCCATTTCCCATGGAATGCCTCTCCTTTATAGTGTATGGTAGGGTTAACCAACAAGAGAGATGGGTGGATCTAGGGAGAGATAAGTGGATCAAGGTTTCTAATAACAGAAAATGAGTTGGGATCGAATCAGGGATCCCAATCCTCCAATATCTCTCGAAAATCTAAAATCCCACAAGCCATGGAAAAAAGGCTATAAAAAGAGTACCGCGCCCTGTAATTTGAGCATAACGAGGTAGTACCGCGTGGCAGAGACAAAGCATAGCGCGGTAGTGTGGACTACCGCGCGCCTATAACTGAGCAAGGCGCTGTAGTTAGGGTAAATAAAGTCTCATCTGGGTGAAAACTTGTCAAGGTAAGTTTACTTTCAAGGTTCACTCATCATATTTCTCTTCTGAGTGGTTTAAAGTAGTAGGGGAAGTGTCGTTAGCTCTTTTTGTGGTGGAGATGCGACACTGTGGAATATAGAGGTATAACAAATAGCCTTTACCTGCTGCTGCTTGTGCATCACTTTTTTGGCTCCAATGATGATGGAAACCCTATCTGTTACACCAGTTGTCTTAACCTACTCCTCAGATAAGCCATTCAGGAATTCGATGGCATTCTCAGTATACTCTACAGGTTTTTTCTTCAATTTCTCATTTGCTGTTGTCACACTATTCTTGGCGAATTTTATCATTGCTTCCTTGTCCAAGACAAAATCGAGGAAGGGCCTCAATTTTCCTACTTCTTCAATGATGCCATCCCAGATGACCTGCCTGGCCTCTAGCAAGGAAGTATTACCTGTAGCTTGTCTTTCCAACTCATCATATTTACCCTGCAACTCCTAGTGCTTGGATTCCCAAGCCTCCTTTTCTCTTTCTTCATTATCCTTCAGTGTTTTCAGATTCACATTCTTTTTTTTTAATCTTGTTATTTCCACGTCTTCAAGACTAGCTTCGTCTATAGCCCCTACCAGGGAGAAATCACCAGCCTCTATGGATGGTGTGGCCATGCTTTCTACTTCTTGCTCTTTCTCCTGCAGTTTCTTCTCAAGCTCTTCCACTTTGGCCTTTAAGATTTTCTCACTTGCCACCACATTGGCTATATCTATCTGCCATTGTTTTTCCTTCTCTTCAAGCTTCAATAGCTTGGCCCTACAATCTACAACATCTCCTTCTTTTCCTCCAGTTCTATTAGCTCAGAGACTGCTACTAACTCGGTTGAGGGGATTTTCAACCCCTTTTTTAGAGATTGGATGATGTTGTCCTTTTAGTTGAGTAGGTTTTGAATTTCGGCTCTTTTATCATCTTGGCCCTCAATGGCCACTATCTCACCCTGCAATTTCTTGATATGTTCCTTATGAGCTTTGTTTTCCATCTTTTCCTCCCTGAGCTGGCTAGCAACCTTACTCTTAATTACCTATACCTTTGATAGCTCCAAAGTTGTCCTCAACAGTTTAGTATAAATAAAATCCCTAGTTTCTTTGTGCAAGTTTATTACATCTGGGACAGGGATGTCCTCTAAATTCATCCTTAGCTCAGTGGCCTTGCTCTTGGTGACCAAGGCCAAACTCAAGGTGTTCTGAGTGAGGCTCCTACTAGTCACTAGAGACACTGCTCTGCTTGAAATTTTCCTTACTTCAGTATATAACTTGGATTCCTCTGAGGATTCCCCTGATTCCACCTTGTATTCATCTATCAACTCATCTCTAGTCTTGCTTAAGGCAGCAAGCTCAGTGGCTGTTGGGTTAAACACATACTCTTTGATCTCAAATGATGGTAGTTTATCTACTTGTTTATTTTTTCCTTTACCAGTCCCTACAGGTACTAGCTGGGCTACCACTTGTTTATTTTTTCCTTTACCAGTCCCCACAGGTACTAGATGTTTCTCAGATTCCTCAGTTTTCTGCCTCTTTGGGGCTCTATCAGCTTCCCCTTTTGTGTCCATAGGGACACTGTCATCTTCCTTGCTAGACTTTATTAAGTTGATGGAAATAGGCATGTATGTTGGCACTGATAGGACTAGGCTTGAAGAGCCAAGCACTGGGCATGAGTTCCCTTGTGTCAATGGGGAGGAGCTCTCAGGTGTGTCTATTTCCATATGGTTCCTGCTAGGACATTCCAAGAAATTTGCAGCTTCTGCCATGCCTAGAATTTCAGAATGCACAAAATCCTTCATGTTGCTTTCCTTCCTCATGTTGGAAATGATTGGGTGGGGATCATATTTTAAGGGTGCTTCCATTTTGAAACCCATCTCCTTTATCTTGCATTCAATGGTTGTAATAGCTCCTTTGTTTTTTATTAAGAATGGACCTACAGTCCATGGAAACACAATATCAGAGCCCTTTCTATGATCTAGAAAGTGCTCAACTTCTGCCTTCAATTTTTGCCTGATGAATTCTAATGCAAACATTCTGGGGGTCCGAAAAACAAGTAGCACGTAGGGTGCATAAGCAAAACCATAAACCCTGATGATTGTTCCATGCTTTGAAAGGAACCAATCTCCGACCCTCTTCTCGGGAGAAAGTTGTAGTAACTCCTGCATTTCTGGTAATACTCTAGGCAGCTTCTTTTGAAAAATAACCTGATAAACCTAAGACATGAGCTCATCATGGAACTTGGTGTAATCAATGTACATCTCCTGAGTAAGTAGTACCTTAGGCATTTGCAAGTTTTCCTCATTGAATGCCAGGAACATTTTTAGTAAGTAGGAATGAAATCTGAAAATCCTTGTTTCCTGGAAATACTTTAGCTGGGAGTGTATACTTTCAGCCAAAACTTCATCAAACCTGAGGCATGCACATTGGGTAGATTGGCTTGGGTCATCTGATTCTAGGGGGTAGGTTCCTAAGAAAAAAGGAAAACTTATTAGAGGTTATGTGACATACGTATCAGAGTCTAGACCTAGGAATTGGCTCAGCATGGCGATAACACCTCTGGATTCTTTCATGAATAGTATGGCTTTAGCTGAGAAAGCCTACTCTTGTATTTGGACAGTAGGATTCAGACAGGACCTGTAGAAATTATGTTTTACTTCAATAGGGGATTGCCAAAAAAATCGGATTAGGGCTTCCTCGGTATACCCTATAGCTTTCTGGAAAAACTCTTCTGGGACGGATAGGGTTTTTCTAAGGGTTTGGGGATCGATTTTGCAAAGGATTTTGGACTTGGCATCGTCCATGATTTCCCTCTCGGTATAAGAGTAGTTAGAGGCACACCATTCAACAAATTTTGGAAAACCAGGGGTTTGGTCTACTGTAAACATATGGAAATAGGACTAGTGTACCTAGTGCACATCTATACCTCGCTCCCTAACCAGTTTCAGCTTGTTTTTACAGTTTCCATGGGTTCATCAGTCATCATAGTGTCATAGACCTCTGTCTCTATCTATCAACACTATTTCTATGCTTTGAAGCTCAAAACCAGGGGGTTCTCTATCACTCAATTCATCCATTAAATAGTTTAGTGTAGAGCAGCGAACCTACCTGGTTGGTTGAAGGTTGGCTTGGGGCCCTGGTTGACCTGTCTATTTCTGCATAGCTTGCTCCTGTCGCTTTACGATGCAAAATAGGACAGATGGAATCCATCTCTTCATGCATGCAAGTTTTTTATATTATTTATCCTTTGATATCACCCCTGCATCTCCTGCTGCAAGGAAGTTTCCCTGGCCATCTATTTTCCTGATTCGTTCTGGGCTATGGATCGCCACTGCTTTTCTAACTCTAGGTCCCTAATGGCCTTGGATTCCACCACATGTTTCCTTTTCTGCCAATTAAAACCATGGGAAGTCGCCCACCGTTGATCTATATCTTGCATGAATCCTGGCCGTCAAATGGTGCAACTTTTACCAACTTCGCGGATTTGGCTTGCGTTGAAGTTTCGTGCAAGTTAGATCCACGATCAAAACCTTGGCCATAGATCTCGTCTTATCATATCTGTACTATCCAAACCCACGGGCCTCTACCAAAATTTCACGGATCCAAAAATTTGTTTGCTCTGCGCATGTCGTATCGGAGAAGTAATTCCTGACCATCGATCTGCTCCATTGGTCGCTGATTTGCTCCTTAATATGCTTTTGGAATAAACCTCCCGCCTCTGTCTAAAACACCTCACCCTTTTTTCACGAAGCATGCTCATGACTGTATATCTTCACCACCGCCGATCTAGACCATTTATTTTCACAAACATATAACTGGAGGAGGAACTCTGCAATTTAATTCCCCTTGCAAAGTTTCGGGCTTGGTATTTGATCATTTCACCCTTGAGTCCATGAATACCTACCCAAATGATTCTATTTTTCTCAGACCATCGAGGCTTTCTCCATTCTTTTTAGAAATTGAACCTCCCACTTTCATCCAGGACAAAGCTAGTGCTAACACCGACAAGCTAAACGGGAAAGCTAAACGGGCAAGCTAAACTTCATTTAAATCACCCAATGTAATCTCATCTGCAGGATCAAGACAAATAAATGGTCAAAACGTAAACATGCGGGAAGGAAAAGAAGGGTTGCAGGGTTTTATTTCATAAATATATACATTCTTTCCGCAATCTGCAATCCGCAATTGCGGGTTCTAGGTTGCGGAAACACAAAGTGCAAAACTATTTTAAGACTCTTCCTGCAATCCGCAATTGCGGGTTGCGGGTTGTGGATGCAGAAGAGCACAATTATAGAAGAATATTTTTGCATCCGCAATCCGCATTGCCGATTGTGGGTTGCGGAAAGAAAATGTTTCAAAACCGAAAACCAAGATTCCGCAATCCGCATTGCGGATTGTAGATTGCAGGTTGCAGAAAGAACCTGAGTTTTGGAAAAACTCAGAAAATGCAATTGTGATTTGAAAAGTGTGAATTTCAAATCAAAAAATGCAATATTTTATTTGAAAACTGCAATTTTAATTTTTAAATGTTCAAAATTTTAAAGTGAAAATTCCAATGTCTAAAATATTCACTCATTGTGTGAACAGCCTATCAACCAGCTAAGTTATAACATATAAAAATCATTTGTCTGGATTTCTGTTTTGCGACAAGAAGGATCGGTCGCCCCTTCTTTTCGTAGTTAATTGTGAAAACCCTTATCCAATAATTCCGCTATATCCATAATAGAGAATACAAGAAGGATCGACCGACCCTTCTTGCAGTGTCAAACTATTATGAAAAGAATATTGGAAATAAGAAGGGTCGGCCGACCCTTCATTTACGAGGGAATCGTAACAATAGAACACCTTTGGGAAAGAGCGGTCGCTCTTTCTCTAAGAATATTTCCACTTGCCAGCAAAGTCTTTGAAGCAAAACGTCTATAAATTTTGTTGTTTAAATGTTGATGTCTAGTATCCCAGGGTGACACATGGAATGATCATATTGTGACACGTGGCATATTTGATTTGGCACATTGACTATTAGAAATATAGTTTAACTATAATATTGGCTCGTATAGAATATTTTCTCCTATGAGTACCGCTGAATTTGGCACTTTGAGTATAGTGGATCATATCTTAGTATTTACGTAGTTACTCTGAGGATAATTACTTGATTTTAAGTGCAGCAGACAAACCAATTCCAAAGGCCAATTATTCTTAAGCACAATTAACTAGTAATTAAGGTGTTAATTACAACACTTAACGATAGTTAGTGTGCAAATGACAACAGTGATCACAAATCATTTTTTTAACAGATAACCATACATTATCAATCCCAATGGCCTTTCCTTTTATAAAACTTTAATGAAAATGAAAAAATACAATGTTTTGTTAACCAAGTGGAAATTTAGAAACAAAACAATTTTGTTGCCTAAAACTGCTACATAAAGAAATTTAGAAACCAATTTTGTCTACTATTTAGAAACCATATTTTCTCATTGTGCTTTGACTGCTGCAAGGCCCTTCTAGTTTATGCTAATGTTTTCTCCTGTCCATCCTTTACTTGGTGACCATGCCCATATGATGCTATTTACGTCGATCATCATATTTACTTCTGCACCAACAACCCATTGTTGCTTTCTATCAAAGCATTTTTTGTACAAGACCTTCAGATCCTTCGATGCTCCTATTGGATTCCACCATTGCACCTCTACTTTGTAAGACCCAATAGTACTAGCATCTGACTCCTGATAAATATCACCAATCGCCTTACCCAACCAGATTGCACAATCCGACTCTGGTGATTGCACAATGACCATTTGTCCCTTTACAACATCCACTCGGAATGAATTCACCTCTAGGCTTGCTGTATAGTGGTCCAACATAGAAATCCTACAAAGTAGGAACATTTTCCTTCAAATAGGCATCCATAATTTCATGTTCATATCTTGTAGGTTCACTACTACGAATATCATGGCTTCTCGATGGCCAAAATTTAGTTTATGACTGATCAACACTCTCAAAGGGACTATCCAAATCTTTATATACAGCCTGCCAATAATTTAACTTGGGACACCAAAATTGTTCACCTCCCTTCTCAATCCCTCGATTCCAAAATGAAATAAATGTTTCTATTCCCTTTTTTATTTCGTCAATGTGTGAAGGACTTTTTGATTGCAGATTTAATAACCTAGGTTGTCCCACCGGCAAGTCTACGCTACCATCTGGAAATGACTGCCATAGATGAATAGGAGACGACCAAGCTTCATCCCGAAGTGATGCCTTCCATTGCATGACTGGAATGTCATCTATGAGCTGAAATTTAAAAAACTGGCATTTTTTGATACCGATGATTTTGGCATTTCCATCCAAAAGGTGGGGTTTCACAAAACTCTTAAAATCGTAAAGTTCATCAATTAGATAAGGAACAAAGAAATTTTGATCTTCACATGTCCTATACGTATCCATAATTTCCGAGAGTGAAAATATATCCTTGCGCAATAGCTTTTATGATAACCTGCCATAAGTTCCATCTATGTCTTCATGGGTGTGTCCGAAAGGGAGGAATCCCACTTCAACTGTCTCGAACACTCTCCTTGATGTATTGTCTCGAACACTCTCCTTGATGTTAAAAGAGATAAAAATGCAAATACAAAGCGGTTTTAGTTATCGCCTGAACAATTATCCATTTGCAACAATAATATGGGTGGTAGCTTTCTATTTGGAATGCATTGATTAGTACCATCAACACACATTACATCATCTTGCATTACATCTTGTCTGTATATCAAACACTTTTCATGTGATTCTGATTTCAATAGAGCATTGTGCAATTGGTGCTTAGATGCTATGCCTTTGTAGATAAAATCACCATACTTATCACCCACTAGATCTTCAAGACACTTCAAGCATTTAGCCAAGGATTTCACAGTGAAATTTGATACCATATCTAAAAATGAGAGGCTGAAATGACCAAAACCCCCATTCTTGTGCCCATGAGTCAACATTCCAGTCAATGATATGGGAAGATTCATAACATTACTAAAATCTTTTTCCTTCTTACCCATCCTTGGAATGGAAGTCTTTGACTTATCCATTTTGTCATGAACAATACTGAGATAAGTCTTTGGATTTTTCTGTGAAGCCGACCTGTGAGAATAATAGAGTTGGAAACAACTTGCGATGTATTTATTATGAGCTTCTTGGTTTGCTTGCAACTTTTCCACCTCAGCTGGATCATTGGTCCCCTTAAGACTATCATGTATTGTAATGCACTCATTACACCTTGCAAAGGAGTTTGACTTAGAAATTTGAACATCTAGAAAATATTCTCTCATCACCTTGCTAAAGGAGGATTGTGATACTGGAGGCAAACCGATTCTTTTGATTTCATCATTGGCCATTTTTCGCAGCAAACCATGGGAGATTGTCCTTGTTCCATCTCCACTGATTAATTGTGTAAGATGTGGAGATTTGTCTGAATCCTCTACTACAATTTTATTGATAGCAGCTACCAGTGCAATAGTGTCCGCCCTAGATTTTTCCAAGCCACTGTTACCGTGCACAACTCTCACATCACCATTCAAGAACATTCTTTTATAATTGAATAAAGTGATCTTTTTTATCCCATGGAATTTATACCATGCATTTTGACAGTCGTCTCTTGTGTCTAATCTCATTGTAAAAAAGCATATTTTTCTATCATCTCCTTCTTTGGCCACATGAGCATTTGATCCCATAGAATTTATAACATACTGTCTTTTTGAATTTCCATTCATACTATCAAATTTCTTCCTACATTCAACTATCGATTGAAGTGGAATTTTTTATATACAAAAATTTGAGCAACAATGTTCGCTACCAAATTTTGAAAGGAATGCACCCATATTTATTGCAGGCCTATAAGGTACCGATCTTGAATCTCTGTCGGAAATTTTAGTTCCAACTTGCCACTTTATGGAATTGTATGGCCTTGTTTCATTACCTTTAACATCTGTATATTCACAATGGGGAGTACCTGGAAGGACCATCTGTAAAGGACATTCTTCAAACACATTCTAAAATTTGACCATATCTTCCTCTGCTTTCTTTTTTAGTATAACATCCAAAGGAACATCATGGAGTTCAAGAAAATGGTTTGCAGGCCATCTTATAATGGATCCTTCAAATACACCACAATCATCACAATTTTAGAAGACTTTATGAACTAAAATACCAAACTCACCAACATCTAGTGCTTTGAATTATACAATATCTCCATCAAACAAAGTTGACACTATTCCCCGAGAAACATATTGTGGCTTTAAAGAACATTGATGTATCAAATTAACTTTTTGTCCCACAAACCTGACATTGTGATTTTCTCTTAATACTTTCAAAGTAGATTCAGATTTGTTATTGTTGAAATTCCTTGCAACAGAAAGCAATGTTTCTGTATTAAAATCGGTGATTCTTTTAATAGGACATACAAAAAAACTTCCACTGCTCAACCCTGGACAACATTCCATGCAAGAAAACACCATTTCATCCACCAGAACACCAAAGGAGAAGTCACCCAAAAATGTTCCCCCAACAAAATCAGTCCCACTCGCATTTGCTACCAAACCTATGGAAATGAAATCCTTTCTTTCTAAACACTTATGTAACAACTTAAATTTTCTCGTGCTAAAAGAAGATCTATTCTCAATTGTTATGATATGTGCTACACTCATCGAAGTAGAATCCGGTATATCATTCACCTCATTCTCAGTTGTTATGATATGTGCTACATTCGTCAAAGTAGAAGATGGTATTTCATTCACCTCATTCTCGCGAAGAGCAGACCCAATCTGGTTAACGATCTCAGATACAGGCCATTGAATATAACCACCAGCGGCCTCTGACAATGTATATGCACCTTCTGATGGATAGCGAAATGGAAGACTTGCATTTAAAGTCTGTGTAACATTTACAATTATATATCCATTATTATTGTTGATATTATGAAAAAAACTTCTTTCTGTAAAAGAGATTCCCTCAGCAACTTTCAATCCATTCAAATGTAGGTCCACACATTGTTGAGTACCAAAATCCATTTCATAAACGATATCTAAAATATAAAATAATAGGACACATTGTTCAAAACCAAAATCCAGTTCATAAGTGTTTTATGAAATATAAAATAACAGGAGGACATTAAAAATCATATTTATTTTAAACAAATATATAACATAAGTTATAATATATAAAAATATGTCTGTCTGGACTTCCAATTTTCCGAATGGAAGGATCAGCCGCCCCTTCTTGTAGCATAAATGAACACAAGAAGGATCTAACGACCCTTCTTGCAGTATAGAAAGATTACGAAAAGAATACTGGGTAGAAGAAGCGTCTCCCACCCTTTCATTTATGACGGAATATTAAAAATGTTCAACCTACGAATGCTAGGCCGTCAATACATGTATTTCCAAAACTGTGAATAAGGGAAGAATATTGAGCACAACAAGGGTCGGCCGACCCTTCATTTATGATATAAATTTAAATATATTTAATCTAAGAAGGCTATGTCGACAATTACCGACTTCCAACTTCCGCTGTAAATAGTAGGGACCCGTACATCATCTAAGTTCTAACATATAAAAATGTTTGTCCCGACTTCCATTTTCCGAAGAGAAGGATCGGATGCCCCTTCATTTAGGATATAATTGTGAACAACTATATCCAGCAATTCACCTATATCAAGAATGACGAAAGAAAGAAGGATATACCAACCCTTCTTGCATTCTATAACTATTATGAATACAATACTGGGCAGAAGAAGGGTCGGCCGCCCCTTCATTTATGAGGGAACTGTAAAATTATTTAACCTACGAAAGCTAGTATGTCAATTCATCTATATCTAAAATGGTGAACACCAAAAGAAGGGTCGGACGCCCCTTCGTTTAGTAGATAATTGTGAAAAACTTTATCTATAAATTGAACGATATCCAGAATGGTGAAGATGAAGAAGGATTGACCAACCCTTCTTGTAGTCTCAAGCTATAACGAAAAGAATATTGGGAAGATGAAGGATCGTCCGCACCTTCTTTTACAATGGAATTGTAAAAATAGAACTTGGAGAAAGAGCGGTCGATCTTTCTCTGTGCATATTTCCACTTTCCAGCAAAATGTGCAAAGCAATGTTCCTATGAAATATGTGTTTAAAGTGTCGATATCTACTTTAGACACTCCGAAACACTCATCCTTGGGGGAAGGAGCAGACGCTCTTTCTCCTTAGTATCTACTTCCAACACCCTGAAATGGAACAACCTAACGAAAGAGCGACCTCGCTTTCTCTGACAAAATTTTGACTTGACAGCAAACTCTTTGTAGCAAAACATCTGTAAATTTTGTCGTTCAAATGTCGAAATCTAGTCTCCAAGGTGACACGTGGAACGCTCAGATTGTGGAACATGGCTTTGATTATTCTAGAATTGATCTGTGCTACACTCAAAGAAGTAGAAGCTGTTATATCATTCACCTCATTCTCAGGAAGAGAAAACCAAAAAGTATATTGTTTCTATTTATTTTTTAAAGAAAAAAAGAAAGAATGTTTATGTCTGGTTAATCGTAGCTAGAATCATTCCAACTAATGGCATCACTATTTGCATTGTCGTCACTGTTAAATTCCTTTTCCAACACGGTATCCTGAAATCTAAAGAAGACAAGCAAGGGTGGAAGGAAATCTGAAGAATCTAAAATTTTCAACGACTTTAAATTACTGTGAACTTGAAACTGTCATTGCATTGATTGTTGACAACCATGGAAGATATGGATTTTTAGCCTGGAGGATGAATAAGCATGCTTTGTTACAGATTTAGATTTATGGTTTGAATAATATAAATACCTGCCAATTGAAAAACTAGCAGTCGATTATTCAAACCAATCTTACTGCTCTACCCACCCAACACTCTTCTCAGTTCCACCTCAGCAAAAGCAAACCTCGGTCTTGAGAGAAAACAGAGCTCCAAACTGGAAAATACAGAGAGTTTGAACTTTAAGTTTCAATGTAGGTAGTGGTCGGGATATCATCACAGTATCAATGCATAAAATTTCGTGACATTAATTATCACAGTGTGGCGGGATATCATCTGTACGTCATGAAACATAAACACAATCCATCATAAACATGATGAGATTATTCACACAAGTGATACAATCCATCATTTACCATTGGTGTTGTTAGGGTCAGGATCACTGTCAACGTACAAACCATTTGAAATCACAGAAAATATCAACGATCCCGCGTCCGTTCTGCATCCCCAACATGCACGCTAGGATAGAGGGATGGGTGGTTGTGGAATCTGGAACTGCTCTCCGCGTGGCAGCACCATATGATTTCACAAGTTGGAAGGGCGGTAAGGAAAACCACCTTCCTCCATTTGTGAAACCACCTTCGCTTATCATTCACGGTCGTTGGCACGTGTGGATATGATGTGTCTAGTCCACATCACACCTTCTTCCCACGCAACTCCTCCACGTCGGGGCTCTTGTCCACGTGTCTCCTCCGCGCCAGAATTATTTCATTTGGGCGCTGAAAATTCATTCGAGTGCTGCTTAGGATATTTGATTATTTCATTTGGGCACTGCAAATTCATATCCATAGATCCCATTAGACATCCCTTGGGTCTTATGATTCGATAACCGAGGCCTTACCGATCCACATATCAATGTATTAATTTTGAGGTCAACCATGCGACGTCAAGTCGTTGGGCTCTTTAATTCCCCTACCCCCAACGTCGCCTCATCCTTCCTGGAAATAATTCACATGGATCTCTGGCATGCGAAGATCAAGCTTCCAGGTTCACACTACTATGTTCTATCATGGCCCTCTGCATTGCACATTTGCACTCACCTGGTTCTACTCCAGGCTCCTCGTGCTCCATTTCTCCTCACGCTCTTGCTTACCTGCACCTGTAACATCTTCTCATTGGCTCCCATGGGTAGGCCAAAGGGTACCAAGACCAAGAGCAAGCTGAAATATGCAGCTCTAGAGATGAGTCACACCAGGTAGGGCTATGGTGCTGAAGTCTTCATTCGAGTTCGTTTACTCATTGATAACTGGGAGGCTAGGATAATTGTGGACATTTTGGCTAACAGGAATCAAGAGCAGACCTGGTACCCCTATTGGCTTGTGAAGAACATGTTATGCCAACTTATGGAGGACATGCAGAATAATTGGACCCTTGCTCACCATGCCACCCAAAGTCTGCGGGCTACTCTTCCAAACTTGGCTGCCACCCTTGGCACACTGGAACACACGCTCAGTTGGGACTCCTATGCCACCACTTGTCCCTTCGACTGCGACAGACATCTTGGGAACAATACACCTGGCACCACCATGTCTATTTTCAGACCTGAATCCACCCTTGGAACTCTGGCCACTCCTCTTGGCATGGATAAGTCCAACCCAGGGGGTAGAATTTCAGTTTTGACACACAGCAGGAACCTTATGAAGGGAAAGGATCAACCAAACACCTCCTTCCCCATCCCCTCCACCTTGGGCCCGAACCTGACCAAGCGTACACTTAATGAGACAACTGGTTTCATTCCTGTCATGCCCCAGAAGACAACGGCCTTGCTGGTCAAGCTCCCTGCTCAAGCCACTCGTCCTTCTGCGAAGACTACTCTCCCTCCTGTGAGAGCTACGTTGACACCTGGGATTGCTTCTTTGACACCTGGGAATGCTGCTCCAACACCTGCAATGATTGGAAGGACATGGATTACTACATCTGCCCAATTCTGGAGGAGACACCTTCTGATGCAGAAGGCCCCTCTGCAACTGGTTGAGGAGGTTCTTCTGATGTCTCTCTTACTTTTTGTCTGTTCTGGTTATGCCTATGACTATCAATTTTTTGTATGCCTCTATGGTCATGACTATTCCTTATATTCACCCTAGTTTCCCTACAATGGCTAGGTTTTTTTGTATAGTTTGATTTTGAATCGCCACAACTCTGTTGATATCTATGGCTGGCACCTCTGGATAAGACCACCACTGACTGTAATCTCTACTGTATTTCTATGAGCTTAATATAAATTCGCATCTTTACAAACAAACAAAAATTCTCCCCCATTAGAGTCAAGCAATTTTGATTATTACAACGTTTCCTACCTCAAGGCTTTTTATATTGAAGGGAAGGTTGTTCATAGGATAGGTGTTTTTAATTTTTGGTTAAAACACAAGCGATTTCTTTTGGAAGATGTCAACACGCAACTCATAAAGAATTAAGGTATATGTATTAGGATGTGCAAGACAATTGTTTTATAAATATATTATGTGGGGGTATATATAATAATATTTTTTTTTAAATGTGTATGTGTATTCATAAAATAAGTAATAATATATTTCTGCTTTTTTGTAGCTGCTTTATATAAGCAAGTTTTTGTATTGGTCGATCTCTGAGTCATGATGATCGGATAGTTTTGGATGAACAGTTTGTTTTTAGTTTTCTGTGTGGAAGCTGAAAGACATGATCGGAAAAAGATCAGATATGTTTTTGCACTTTTTGATTTCCTCGAAATAACAAAAGTACGTTTTTTTTCTCTGAAAAAAAAAGTAATATACCATTATATATATATATATATTTAATTTGCTATCTAAATAAATTTTTTTACAAAGATTTAATTTGCTATCTAATTTTTTTTTTTTTATATATGTAAAATTTAATAATAACCTTGATATGATTTAAATTATGTATTGAACTTGTCAATGTTGAAATTTGGCATTTACCTTTTCTTGTCAAAAATAAAATTTATAATACATAATTATTTTGATCACCCCTGATTCTACTTTCACACAAATTAATACTGTGTCAATTTTAAATTGACGAAATCAAAATCGTGTAACATTATAATTATAATGATAACATGATGGATAAAGCGTAGCAAATTAACAAGCTTCCTCCAATTATAGGGAATAAAAAACCATTAATTACATGAAATAAAAATAATCATTGAGAATTGTTGCAATGCAAAAGGTTATGTACAACAATTGATTAAGCATTATCAATAATGTTATTGTTATAACTACAATGTTACATGATCCCAGATTTAATATATAAATACTGATTGAACATTATCCATATGCAAAATGCAAGGCATTATGGGTCATTATAATTTTTTCATATTGCTTGAAAAGGAATTTCATAATTATGGTTTCTATATATTACAATTTTTCCTTACTTGTGGACTCAATATTAGCTAATGTTGATGCATTATTAGTATATGCCAACCACAATGTAGTCTTGATAATTGGAAAAGTTTCATGGAAAACCATGTGAGTTAGAATTTTCATGGAAAACCATGGCTAATATTGGTGTAGGCTTGAATTGTGGTCATGTTATGATAAACGACCTCCTCCTAGTTGATAATTGGGTCCCTTAGCTATGTCCTTAAACCATCTAATCCCTTCCCCCTTGCACCCTTGTAACCTAGGTCTCACCCTTTTGATAAACTCCTTTAATGGCCAAATCTCCTCGGGATTCTCTCGCTCCTTTCAAATGTCTCCTCGTCTGAACTAGCGGCCACCCTTGATAGGCTCCATCTATCTCGCATGCAGGAGATCGATGAGGACTAGTCCCAAGGTTTTTAGTGGTTATTTCATGCACGAAGGTGGCGCACTCTGTATCTCGCATGTCTCTCTATGCGAAAGTTCTCCCAGTGATTTTCTCTGAAGTCTATTGTTTGGTCTGAATATGGAGGATACCAATTTGTGTCTATCTGGAATAGCAATGGCAAGATGAAAGACTACTTCGAGAAGCTGGTGGGAAATCTTGATTCGTTCCATACTAGCCTCAGGATAATGGAGGCTAAAGTTGATTGTATCAGAAACAGTGGCAGAAATATGTTAAATTTTGAGCATTAATTCACAATACTCTAGGATCTTTACTGACAGAATAACATGTACAGTATATCAATGCATAACAATCACAATAAGCATCACAAGCATCACAAGAATCAAAAGCATGAGAGACAAGAGACACAGAGTTTCCGTGGGGAAAACCCTAAGGTGAAAAACCCCACAACTTCCTCAAAGATAGAGAGAGCAATAGCTCAACCAAAGTACAACCAAAATACACTAAGATAGTCTCCTAGTAGCAGATGATCGTCCTCCTCACTACTGCGCCACTTTCTGAGTGAGAGAAGTGTGAGTTTCCGAGTGATCAAATAGAGATCTCCCGGTCTCTATTTATACTTAACCTGTTTTCCCAGTTACACTATGGGGCCGACTTGTATAGCTAGGTACATCCACAATATAATATATATTTCAGGGCCGACCCCACACATAGTGGTCTAATAACCCATCGGCAAGTACACACACTTGCGACACTTGTCAATACACATGACGACACTTCCTTATAGAGGAATAACACATCTCTTCTAAGGGTACAATAAATATATATGAAATACATAGATGAAATACATTCTGAAGTTACATATACATCAACACTCACTCTTAACTAGGAAGGTATTTCTCGACACATATCTGCTAGACAAGTATTCTTCTCAAGATCATCGTCGTCGATGCATCGTCATCATCATCGTCACTGCAGCTGCTATCTCAACCAATCTCTGACTCTACTCATCATAGGAAGTTCTACAAATCCAATCCTTTTTCATACTGGATGTAGGCCCACCACCTGTAGGTCGTCATCATCTGTGCGAACGGTCTGATAGAGGTGGCCTCTCAGGACTAATTTTATGTGCGGATGCAATACCGGAAAGAGTATCCCAGGAATATTTATGTGACTAAGCTCGACCGGCAAGATCTCCCAAGACTGATTACATGCATCTCCTCCAAAATACCTTTAAAGAGCATCCTAGGAACATTTATGTGTCGCAGCACGACCGACAAGATCTCTAAAGAGCATCCCAGGACTTATTACGAGCACACAACTCAACCTCTCGGATCTCCAGGACTGATTACATGTGGATAGAAAAAACCTTTAAAGAGCATCCCAGGAACATTTATGTGCCACAGCACGACCAGAAATATCTCTAAAGAGCATCCCAGGACTAATTATGAGCACACAGCTCAACCTCTCAGATCTCCAGGACTAATTACATGTCTCTGTAGTAATACCTCATCCCAGGACTAATTACGAGCAAACAGCTCAACCTATCGAATATTTGAGGATTGATTACATACTACATAGCAATACCGGAAAGAGTACCCCAGGAACATTTATGTGCCGCAGCACGACTGGAAAGATATATCAGTACTGATTACATGCTATTTGCACAACCTACCACATATCATCTCTGACCTCCAAGTATCAACTTGATACTCATGATCCAACAGATCATCATCGCACGAGGCATCATCCTGATGCCCATGATCATACTGATTATCATCACTTGTACCATCCTAGTACATATCATCTGGAGCAACATCCTGAAGCTCATCATCATGATCAACCTGATCATACAATGCATCCACCTGATGCACACCAAGTATCTACCTGATACATATCATCATACATGATCCACCTGATACAAATACAAATACATGATACATATCAACATACATGATCTACCTGATCATACAATGTATCCACCTGATACATATATAGATACATAGTCCAAGCATTCAACATGATGCATATACAAATACATACAAATGATCCAACCGATCATATCCAGCATCCAACATGATGCGTACATACATATAAATGATCCAACTGATCATATCCAGCATCAACAAGATGCGTACATACATACAAATATAAATTATCCAACTAATCATATCTAGCATCAACACGATGCGTACTTACATACAAATATAAATGATCCAACTAATCATATCCAGCATCCAACATGATGCGTATATACAGAGCAATAACTGGAGCATCGTCCTGATGCTCATCATCCAGCGCTTACATCCACAGCCATGTGAAGGATCCTCCTTCCAACATGCTTAGAATGGCTTCAGCAAATGTGTCCATCACTTCTTCCTTGAAGTGTCTTCAATTTGAAGAACACCAAGCCTCTCCCTGAAGTACTCAAACTTCACCCTGGCTAGTGACTTCGTCAGCACATCTGCAATAAGCTTGTCCTCGCAACATACAGGAGATTCACGGCTCCTCTCTGCACCATATCCCTGATATAGTGATATTTGATCTCTATGTGTTTCGACCTGTCATGAAACATTGGGTTCTCAGACAGCTTCACACAACTTTGTTTATCGCAAAATATACCAATAGCATCCAATGGGAGATCAAATAACTCAGACAGTAGCTTCCATAGCCATACTGCCTCACAACTAGATGAACAAGCTGCAACATACTTTGCCTCAGCTATACTCAGTGCTATGCAGTATTGCTTCCTGCTGAACCAAGAGATCACACCTGATCCCATACTGAAGCAGCACCCAGATGTGCTCTTCCTATCTGCAGCACTGCCTACCCAATCTGAATCAACATAACCTTGCAGGTTAAACTTTTGATTCGCTTCATAACTGAGCCCATAATCCACTGTATCCTTCAGGTACCTCAGAACATGCTTTACAGCAACTAGGTGAACACTCCTCGGATTCGTCAAGAACTGGATCAATGTGTTCACCACAAATCAAATATTTGGTCTCGTGTTCATTAGGTACATCAAGGACCCAATCATCTGACGATACATAGAGACATCGACCGGCTCAGATGAAGCATCACATAGAAGCTTCAGATTCGATGCCATAGGTGTGGCCATGGCCTTGCAATCCATCATCCCGAATCTCTTCAGGATATCTACTGTGTACTTCCCTTGACAAAGAAAGATCCCATTTGCACTCTTCCACACCTCCATTCCTAGGAAATAATGCATCATTCCCAAATCTTTCATATTGAACTTGGCAGCAAGCTTCCTCTTAGTATCTGCAATCAATCTGTCATCTCCTGTTACAAATAAGTCATCCACATACAGGAGCAGAATCACAGGATTCCCTTCCTCAACCTTGTAGTAAAGGTTGGAATCCACTTTACTCTTGGTAAAGCACAAACTAGATAGGAAACTGTCCATCCTACCATACCAAGTTCTGGGAGCTTGCTTCAAGCCATACAAGGCTTTCTTCAATCTGCACACATATGACTCCCTGTCATGTATTTCGAAACTGAGTGGTTTCTCCACATATACTTCCTCTTCAACTACACCATTCAGGAAAGCAGTCTTGACATCCATCTGGTGTATTTCTCATTTCATTGTTGCAGCCAGGGCAAGTACTGATATGATGGAAGTATACCTGGCTACAGGTGCAAAAGTTTCTTCATAATATATTCCCTCCTTTTGAGAGAAGCCACGAGCTACGAATCTTGCCTTGTATTTCTCTACACTGCCGTCTGCAGCATGCTTTATTTTGTAGATCTATTTGGAAGTCACAACAGACTTCTCTTTAGGTCTTGGGACAACATCCCAAACATCATTCTTCATTATTGATTGGTATTCCTCAACCATGGAATCCTTCCATTCTTTCTTTTCCGCTGCTTCTTCATAACTGGAAGGTTCTTTGTTCATAATGTCACAGAGTAAAGCAACATAGCTGGTATGTGATATGGTTCTCTTCTTTGCTTTGTGTTCTTCTTCTGGAGTGCCAAATATTTCTGCATCTTGAATGAACTCTCTAGCCCATGTAGGTTTCCTCTTGTGAGAGTTATCATCATGGGGTGGATCTACAGGTTCTTACGGATCTTCAAACTCACGAACAACTTCTGGAATTGCTTCAATCATGGTAGTGTCTTGAAATCTAGTTTCCTTAGGTTTTTCATCAACTTCGATAGGTGCCTTTCTTGATTTGATGAATGCTAAGTTTTCATCAAATGTTACATCCCTACTGACATTAATCTTCTTGAACCCTGGAAAGTATATTCTATAATCCTTCGAGCTTTCACTGTAACCCACACAGATACCCTTCTTTCCTGAAGGATCTATCTTGGTCCTCTTTTCCTTTGGGACATGTGTGTATACTGGACAACCAAATATTTTGAGATGGCTGACTTCAGGATTCTTACCAGAAAAGACCTCTTCTAGTGTCTTGTTATCCAATATCTTGTGGGGTGTTCTGTTCTGCACATATACAGCTATTCTAGCTGCTTCTTCCCATAGATGCATAGGTAGATCCTAGTCATGCAGCATTGCCCTTGCTACTTCCATGATTGTTATGTTCTTCCTTTCTGCAACTCCATTCTGTTGAGGATTGTAAGGAGCAGTCAACTCCCTCTTAATCCCTGAATCACTGCAAAGATTCTTGAAGTCACCTAAGGTGAATTCTCCACCATTGTCGGATCTAAATGTTTTGATCTTCTTGTCAGTTTGATTCTCCATCAAGGTTTTGAATTCCTTGAACTTATCAAACACCTCATCTTTGTTTTTCAAGAAGTATACCCAAGTCTTCCTGGAGAAGTCATCAATAAATGAGACATAGTAAACATACCCACTCAGAGAACTAGATGACATAGGACCACACACATACATCTGAGTGGATGATTTCCAGGATATCTTTTGCCTTGCTTTCACTACTTGGAAATGCCTTCTTAGTGTTCTTTCCACATCCTTTGCAAACACCTTCATGCTTGGTCTTGATTTCAGGAAGACCCTCTACAGCCTTTCTTGCAATTAGAAGTGCCCTATAGTGCATATGAGCAAGTCTTCTATGCCAAATTTCACTTGGCTCCATGGATTCATGCACCATGGCATGTTCAGGTTGTCCTTTCAATTTATACAAACCTCCCTCTTGCTCTCCAATCACTACTGCATCATCTATGGTCTTTCCCTTTGGCCACATTAGGACTTGGCCATCCACAAATGCAACCCTCATACATTTTGCATCCAGTGCAGAGATGGAGAGTAAGTTTTTCTTGAGCCCAGGTACATAAAGGACTTCTTTCATCTTCAAAGATTTTCCAGAATCTAGGTTGTAGGAGGATTCACCACTTCCTTTGATTGGGTATTGATAATCATCCCCAAGTTTCACTTTATGGGGTGATTCATGTTCAAACAGATTTACAAAAGATTCTTTAAACCCAGTCATGTGTTTGGAAACCCCATTGTCAATTAACCAATCATTACAACCATGGGAGATAGTGCCTGTGAGAGAAAACATTAGAACATACTCTTCTTCACTTGATGAGTCATCATTACTATCATCACTTTTTGCCCTAGCCTTCTTCTTTGGAGGTTCATCATCTTCGGAAGCATGATAATGGTACCTTCTTCTTCTTCTTCTTGTGGTTGTCCCTTTTGTTCTTGGGACATTCTGAAGCAAAGTGACCCTTCTCATTACAAGTGAAACACCTTAGATCTTTCTTATCTTTGTGATAATGATGAGAAGATTTATTCTTGTGATGGGATGGATCCCTCTTGAACTTGCCCTTCTTAGTGTGAGTTGTGAGAGCTTGATCTTCATTCCCCATCTTCTCTTCTCTTGCCACAAGCCTTGCTTCTTCTTGAGAACATTCCTCCCACAATCTACTGAAGGAGATTAATTTCTTTCTGGCACAGATCCCCTGGATAAAAGAGTCCCATGACCTAGGTAGTCCATTCAAAGTAGTCATAACAAATTCACCATTCTCCACCATTTCATCTACAGCTTCAAGTTGTTCCTTGATCTAAGAGACCTTAGAGAATTAGGATTGAATGGTTTCTCCATTCGACATCTTGACCCCTTTCAATTGATTTCGCAGGGTCATCTTCCAATTTATGTTCTTCCCTTCAAATAGCTTGGTCAAAGAGTCAAACATAGCCTTAGGTGTCTTTAGAGAAGACACATGGGGTATGAGATGGCCTTTGATAGAATCACCAATGATTCTCTTTGCCTTGACCAAGTTCTTCTTATGCAATACCTTAGCCTCTTCATCCTCTGGGATAGGGATGTCTTCTTTTATATATGAGTCCAACTCATTCTCTTCCAGGATTAACCCAATCCTATACTTCCAAGCTTGGAAGTTATCAGCCCCTTCAAGCTTATCCTCAAACTTGGTGTGGTGAGACATCTTAAAGAGTACTTCAAATAGAAATAGAAAAGATTTAGGCCTTACCACTTGAAATGCTGAAAACTGGATCTAGTCCCGGATTAGGGTTTGTCGGAAAAAAACCCTAAAAATTCAAAATGTGAATTTTAACTTTCTGAAAGGATAGAAAGATGCGCCTTGATGAGCTGATCAGCCTGGTGTATTCAAAATTTGAGATCAGCAAAGCTTTACCCTTCAGATTTTCCTTTTTGTCCTCCATGGTTCACTAGGGAGAGCCCTGAATTAGGGTTTGAGTTTCCCGAAGATCTACCCTACCAAAAATCTCAATCCAAATCTCTAAACTTCGATTTTTGCAAGGAGATTCCAGCTATGTTTTCAGATTTCAGAAATTCCTATTTTTGTGGAAACCCTAATTTTTAGGGCCAAATCTGAAAATGCTCAGAATTGAATTCTGATTGGACAGATAGATTCTCCTTGATGAGTAGAGTCAATCTACTATACTGCTTTTCCAAAATATATGGAGAGAAACCCAATAAACAAGAAACTCAAGTTTCTGTCACTGCAAAATGTCTTCTTCTCAGGTTAGCTCTGATACCATGCTAAATTTTGAGCATTAATTCACAATACTCTAGGATCTTTATTGAGAGAATAACATGTACAGTATATCAATGCATAACAATCACAATAATCATGACAAGCATCACAAGAAAGAAAAGCATGAGAGACAAGAGACACAGAGTTTCCGTGGGGAAAACCCTAAGGTGAAAAACCCCACAACTTCCTCAGAGATAGAGAGAGAAATAGCTCAACCAAAGTACAACCAAAATACACTAAGATAGTCTCCTAGTAGCAGATGATCCTCCTCCTCACTAGTGCGCCACTTTCTGAGTGAGAGAAGTGTGAGTTTCCGAGTGATCAAATAGAGATCTCTCGATCTCTATTTATACTTAACCTGTTTGCCCAGTTACACTATGGGGCTGACTTGTCCAGCTAGGTACATCCACAATATAATATATATTTCAGGGTCGACCCCACACATGGTGGTCTAATAACCCATCGACAAGTACACACACTTGCGACACTTGTCAATACACATGACGACACTTCCTTATAGAGGAATAACACATCTCTTATAAGGGTACAATAAATATATATGACATACATAGATGAAATACATTCCAAAGTTACATATACATCAACAAAATAGCCCATCCGTCATCCTAAACGTTGACGATGAAATTACAGGTGTAGCAACAGGAGGCAAGGAAAATAACGCTCGTCCCCATCATGGCAATTGACTCCTTTGTGTTCCCATCTTGGCATTTTAGCAGCTGTGTTTGGGATGGAATTTTGTAATCCTTCTCATATGTATTACTCTTGCAAGTTTCTCTTAGGTCAGTTTGTTAAAATTTTCTGTAGTAGCAGGAATAAGGCCTTTTTTTAAGATCAGAGACTGAAATATGAAGAGACTATTTCGACAACTCTTGTTTTTTGGGACCAGTCTCCCCTATGCTATGTAATATGTTCCATCTTTTTAATATAAAATATCTTTAACCGTTTCTATAAAACAAAAAAGAATTCTTTGGTTTAAAAACATAGTTATGATCCTTAACTTTTAAGATTAAATCACAAACAATATATCAAAATTGCTTGACACTTTATTCAATATCAAAATTGCTTGACACTTTATTCAATATCAATTAGCTTAGGATCTTTGATTATTTTATTCGAGCACTGCAAATTCATATCCAGAGATCCCATTAGACATCCCTTGGGTCTTTTGATTCGACAATCGAGGCCTTAACCCTCCTTTCATGGACCTAAACCCCTCAAATAATCTAGGAAAAAACTGTTGCCAACAGTATGATTGTGGCTTAGCACATACAAGATTATCTTGTTATAAAATGCTAATTGAAAAATTGGCATGAATTTAATGTTTTCGCCATCCGCAGTTGGGATAAATGACTACTTGGAGAAAGAAGACAAAGCCGCTCTTTCTTCAAGAATATTTCCAATTACAAGGCCCTAAAAAGACTAGACCGTCAATTCATTTATATCCAAAACAATGAGCACTGGCAGAATACTTACCACAACAAGGGTCAGTGGACCCTTCATTTACGAGTGAAGTGTAAATAGATTTAATCTACGAAGGCTAGGCTGAGAATTTTGGACTTCCATCTCCCGGTGTAAATATTTGTGATCCGCCCATTCGTTTAGTGGATAACTTTTAACAGCCTTATTCAGCAATTCACCTACAACCAGATTGGCCAACACGGGAAGGATCAACCAACCCTTCTTGCATCCTAGAACTATTATGAATAGAGTTATGGGAAGAAAAAGGGTTGGCTGCCCCTTCCATTATGAGGGATTTGTAAAAATAGACAACTTGGATAAAGAGCGGCCGCTCTTTCTTTGAGAATATTTCCACTTGCAAGCAAATTGTGCAAAGCAATGTAAACTTATTCAACCTATGAAGGCTAGACCATCAATTCATTTATATCCAAAACGGTGAGCAATGGAAAAATACTTACCACAATAAGGGTCGGCGGACCCTTAATTTACGAGTGAAGTGTAAACATATTTAAGCTACGAAGGCCAGGCTAAGAATTCTAGACTTCCAACTTCTGTTGTAAATAGTAGGGATACGCCCATTCGCTTAGTAGATAATTGTGAACACCCATATCCAGCAATTGAGCTATATCCATATTGGTGAACACAAGAAGGATCAACCAACCCTTCTTGCATACTAGAACTTTTATGAATAGATTCATTGGAAAATGAAGGGTCGGCAGCCCCTTCCTTTATGAGGTATTTGTAGAAACAGACAACTTGGAGAAAGACAGGCCGCTCTTTCTCTGAGAATATTTTCACTTGCAAGAAAATTGTATGAAGCAATGTAAAATTCATCTATATCCATAACGATGAACACTGAAAAAATACTTACCACAACAAGGGGAAGTTGCCCCTTTCTTTATTAGGGATTTGTAAAAATATACAACTTGGAGAAAGAGCGGTCACTCTTTCTCTGAGAATACTTCCACTTGCAAGCAAATTGTGAGAAGCAATGTAAAATTATTCAACCTACAAAGGCTAGACCGTCAATTCATTTATATCCATAACGGTGAACACTGGAAGAATGCTTACCACAACAAGGGTCCAGCCGACCCTTCATTTACGAGATTAGTGTAACAAAATTTAATCTACGAAGGCCAGTTTGAGAATTCTAGACTTTCAACATCCGCTATAATTAGTAGGGATCCGCCCCTTCGATTAGTAGATAATTGTGAACACCCATATCCATCAATTCACCTATATCCAGAATGGCGAACACAAGAAGGATCGAACGATACTTCTTGCCCCTTCCTTTATGAGGGATTTGTAAAACTAGACAACTTGGAGAAAGAGTGGCTGCTCTTTCTCTGAGAATATTTCCAATTGCAATCAAGTTGTGCGAAGAAATGTTCCTATGAAATTTGTGTTTGAAATTTCTGTTTATAGTGTTGATTTCTACTTTCGCCACTGCTACAAAACATCTTTGGAGGAAGGAGAGGACGCTCTTTCTCCTCAGCGTCTAATTCCAACACCCTTTCACTAAACACAAGTTTCAACTTGCCATGAAACTCTTTTGAGGAATCTTTCTATAAATTTTGTTGTTAAAATGTTGAGATCTTGCTTCCAGGGTGACACGTGGAATGCTTAGATTGTGACACATGGCATATTTGATTTTTCCATTAGTTTTGCTATTGTTTAAAAGAATATTATGGATCTTAAAGGTACCATTTCAATATTAACCTACGGATTTAAGTTATAGTAATTCCAATGCAAGAGTAGAATCATTTTATGTTATAGTGATTCCAATGCAAGAGCAGAAAAATCGGGTGATTCCAATGCAAGAGAAGAAACATCGAGGGAAAAACCAAGAAATACATGACCTTCAATAATACTCTTTTTATAATAATCCTCTTGATAATGTTTTATTAAAAATTATTGTTTTCAAACTAGAAATTTAAGCCATGTTTAGGGTGAAAAATTGAAGATGGGTGTCTATTTTGGGAGGTCTCATGAGAAAATAATTCTGGTTTTTTCATATTTTTCAACTTTGGGCAAACAAAAGGGATATTTTTGTTTAAAATTTCACTTTGCAGTAAAAATAAAACTTTTAGAGAATTATGTTAGCTTTCTATTCATAATTTTTTCAATTTTTTTTATTGATATTTGATGTGTCGATTTCGAAAATGCTTGACAGTGTGTTCTTATAAAATGAAAAGACTACAAAATAGTTATGATTTGTTGCACCAGTAAAATCGTTGTTAGACTTGTTTTTTGCAAAAACAAAAAATGCTACGACAATCTACACACAATGTACTAGTGCCTGACTATAAGTTTGTAACCAATGGATCTATATACTAATTATTATATTTTTTTAAAGTCGATCAATGGGGAAACTTAGTCGATTTTCAACATCCTTTTTGTTGCGCCACGTTTCTCTCAATCGGCTCTAAAAATAAAAAACCTGCGAACACCCTTTTGAAGTAGACACGCCAATTAAGATTCCCACATTTTGTTCAATTTTTTTGGTGGTGTATTTTTAAAGTCATGGATTTTTCTTTTCACCGTTTTTTTTTAAGAGATGAATCCAAACTCGACACATGTTACGAAAATAAAACATAAAAAATATCAGTTCTTATCTATACATAACAAAATCTATACCCACGTAAAGTAGATTCAATGTTGAACCTAATGGTATCAAGTCTGACATTCATTTTGTAGTGTAAGAGGTTGTTTTTCCCTTCCGAAAATGGAGAAACCTGAAAATTCTGCAGAATCGTGAAGCTTCCATGTTTCAGAGATTATTCGGCCGAATAATTGTTCGGCCGAATAACCTTTTTCTGTAACGACACCGTCAATTACAGCAAAGGTTATTCGGCCGAATAATGAAACAGAAAAAAATTTTGTCGATCAAGAAAATATATATATATATATATATATATATATATATATATATATACATGTTTGCTATACTCGTATAAATAAACTTGAATTGATTCATTATTTTCGCATGTTTCAACTTCGCATATTTCTTGTCAAACTATTTTTGAAAGAGTTTTCAAAGAAGACATTTTTTGCAAAAGGAGGTTTTTACAAGGTATGTTTCTTCTTATTTTTTTCCAAAAGGCACATTGAAGGAGTTTTTTTGTAAAGAATTGTTTTTTGTAAGGCATTTTTGTAAAGGAGTTTTTTTTTAAGGCATATTTGCAAGGAGTTTTTTCAAAATATTTATTTTCTTAGACATGTTTGCAAAGTGGTTTATGCAAAAAATGTTTCTTTCCAAGGGTTGTATTTAAAGAGTGTTTATTCCAAAGTATTTTTGCAAAAAAAATGTATTTTTCCTTCTTATTTCTTTGAAAGTGATTTTTTCAAAAAGTTGTTTTGGTAAGGTAATTTACAAATGGTTTTTTTCCAAGGTAATTTTGCACTTCTTATTTCTTTGAAAGGGGTTTTTTCAAATAGTTGTTTTCCTAAGGTATTTTGCAAAGGGTTTTTTTCCAAGGTAGTTTTGCACTTCTTATTTATTTGAAGGGGGTTTTTTCAAATAGTTGTTTTGCTAAGGTATTTTGCAAAGGGTTTTTTTCCAAGGTAGTTTTGCACTTCTTATTTATTTGCAAGGGGTTTTTTCAAAGAGTTGTTTACTCAAAGTATTTTTGCAAATAAGTTATTTCTTTACAAGGGTTTTTTCCAAGATATGTTTACAAATAAGTTTTTTTTCAAAGTATTTTTTCCTAAGGATTTTTTTCCTAGATATTTTTTCAAAGAGGTTTTTTTTTCCAATGGTTTTTACAAAGAAGATTTATTTACAAGGTGTTCTTATTATTTTCCAATGGTAGGTGATTTATTGTCAAGGAGTTTCTTATTTCTTTCCAAAAAGGTTTTTTTCAAAGAAGATTTTTGTTCAAAAAAAAATTTCAAAGGAAATTTAATTCCAAAGAGATCTTCTTCAAAAGACTCTTACAAGATTTTTATAAGGTGAAGTAAATTTCAGTTCATGTTTTTATAAATTCCGTAAATGTTTTTAAATCTTAATTTATTTATTTTTACTATAAAGTAATGATTCTTTAATTTATCATCTATAGATTAAACAATCATGGGCAATAAGAGAAATCGTCAAAAAAAAGGTGATCGTAAACATGATGATGATGGTAATAGAGAAAAACAAAAACTCAGATATATTGCCAAAAAACAAAGGGTTGCCGAAACGGAAGCGAGAATTATTGAAGATATAAATACAGATTTACATGATAATGTTGAGGAAATGGAAATTGAAAATAGACTACAAGAATAACAAATTGAAGTTGAAGAGACCATTGTAGAAGATGTAAATAGTGATTTACATGCTAATGTCGATGAAGTCAATATTGAAGATCAAGTTCGATCCAGAAATTGGACCTAGTATGCATATATCATATATTTTCCAAACTCATTTTTTTATAATGAATTTTATTTTCGGATATATGTTAAATTAAATTTAACTTGATGTATAGGTACTTTCACCATTGATGATGAAATGTTAGAAGACATTGATTGCGACAAATATGGAGAAAAACTACCAATACATGTTGCACGATATCGTGTTACAAAATTTTATGATGAAGTTTTCAAAGATTACTCAATAGCAGGACAAGCACAAATTTTGAGATGTTTATTAGTGTCCAAGAAGTTAGAAGGTGCTACATCATTATTGGGTATTCACAAGGCGAAAAAAGAGTCGAAATTGAAACAAAATGTGATAGAAAATATAGGTGATGCAATAAAAAAAATTGAAAAATCCAGGAAGAAAGATATCAGTGCTGCACGTAAAGCAATTCATACAGCAATTCTTTCAGCTAGTACTAAACAAAAGCGTTTGACAACAGAACTAGCAAAAGCAGTTGGAACATCAAGAAAGACATTATACAAACATAGCAAATTCAGAATGCAAATAGATGAAAATAATGAACTTGTTTGCTAGGCAATTATTTGTAGACATCCTTACAAGGATAGATTGGGAGCAGCTGTTAAAGATATTGTATGAGAATATTGGTTGGAACATGCTCGAGTTTCACCAAATTCAAGAGATGTGATACGCAAAAGAATATCACGAAATGTATATGAAAGCCAACCAAAACATATAATGGACATGACACAAGTACAATTCTTCAATAAATTCAAGGAAGATCATCGTGGAATTAATATATCAATCACTACATTTGTGCAACAAAAACCATGGTATGTTAGACCTATTACTATACGTGATACATGTTGTTGCTGTTATCATCTGCAATTTTCGTTATATTATGACACGTTTCTTGAATTTGGTAAAATGTTTTGGACAAATTAACCACCTCGGCCCACAATACGTGAATTCATATCTCAAATTTTATGTGAGAGAAATCACGTTGAAGTATTTTATTCAAAAAAATGTGTCAATGGAAAACATTGTCATCGTTGTGGAAATCTGGTGCTATTCCACAATAAATATCCTATCGATAATGATCAATCATTGTCAAATGTAAATGTTGATTGGAGGAGATATGAATACATCAATTATACTACAAGTTCTAGTGATTCACATTCCAAAAGAATTGATTTGCTAGAAGATAAGATATGCGTAACATATTTTCTCAAAAAATTTGAAAGTGAAATTTATAAATACACCCAGCATTCACATAGAGCACGATGGCAAGATCTTCAATTCAAACAGTCTCGTGAAATTTTTCCACCTGGAACAATTTTGTCCGTGGTTGATTTTGCTGAAAACTATACATTTGCTACACAAAAAGAGATACAGGGTGAATACTATCACTCTGACCAAGTTTTGATATTTGTCCATGTCGTATATAGACATTCTCAACAGGATGTTGATGGCATTGAAAGGACATGTGACAATCGAGATGTGATTAAAGAATATCACTTCTATATCAGCAATGATCGTACACACGATACACATTTTTGTTCAACATTGTATAGAAAATATTTTCTATGATTCACTGAAAAAACGCGAAATTAAATTCAATGAACATTGGATATGGTCTGATGGATGTGCGGGTCAATTTAAATCTTCACGATCATTTTTTTGGTTATGTCGACTTCATAAAGCGTTGACAATTAAACATCGTTGGAATTTCTTTGAAACTGGACATGGAAAAGGTGAACATGATGGTGCAGGAGCATGCATAAAAAGAGCACTTCGAAGATGGCAAATGAACTATTCTTCTGCATGGTTTCATTCAACTGCAGAGGTTGTCCAATGGTGTCAATTAAATCTAAGCCATGATTATAATCAACAATCAAAAGATGTGCGCAGGTATGTACACTATTTTTTAATTTATATTATTTCTTGAAATTTAAAAAAATGTACACTAACATTTAAGTACATGTACACTAACATTAAAAGTTGTTCTTCAAGTGATTTATCATTTATTGTGTAGGTTTTTTTGGCTTGTTGGGGTCCAAGATATAAATAGATCAATACCATATGACGCTAACACCATACATGGGACTAGAGATCTTCACTCTATTCAAACAAAATTATTCCAAAACGTGTTTGCATTTGACAGTAGAAAGCAATCATGCTTTTGTCGTATTTGCACTGAAAATGTTGAATCTACAGAATTTTGTGAAAACATAACAAACAACTGCGTAAAAGCTTGGAAACACACAGAGATTAATCCAAAAGGGAAAATGCCACTAGCAAGTGTAGAAGAATTAGAATCAGAAGAAATAGCAATATAATGTGATGGCGATAGAATTTCAGATCTTGTTAGAGAAGGTAATGAACTTACTTGACTTTTAAGTTAATTGTTCATTCTTGTCCATTGCCATAAGTATAGTCAATTTAATTGATTTAAAAACGCTAACACCAATTGTAATTTGCGCAGGAGATGTTTTCGCTGTGATTGTACCTTTAGACAACAACGCAAATGTGAAATATTATTTGATGCGATACACTGAAGGAAAGATGAAGTTATTGGAGGACTACAATGACAACGGATTTACATACGAGAGAGGATCCATCATTTTAAAAGGCTATTTTTTTCAGCAGACGCATATGACTAAAAATTATGTCTACTTTCAATATTATGAACCCGATGTTATATGTTGTCAGTGTAGTCATTTAGTATGTGCATCTCGAATAAGGTTGGTACAAGTTCCATAAAAAAAAGTTAAAAACCAAAAAATAGAAACTGTCAATATGTGACCATGAACGGATAATTGATGATGGCATTCCATTGCGATGTTTTTAACTATACATCAAAAATGAATTGATCTATGTTTTTGTCCATGTCAATTGTTGTGTACAATATTTTTTTGTCCATGTGTCACAACTGTTGTGTACAATATATTTTTTCATTGAATTTTTATGAATATTATCTTGAATGAGAACTAGCATAAGAGTTTAAATGATTGTATTTTAGCATGCTTAAAAATAAATTCAAAAATTATTTGGTAATGAAATTTTTAATAAAAATTTAAAAAAAATAAAAAATGTTGTAAATTTCAGCTATATGGAATGTTTGTCTTTAATTTGTAATTTCGTAATATAAAGTACTTTATTCAGGTCCCCATATGTCTATTAGACCACTCAAGGGATGAGATAACGGATGTGACTATCCCCACACTCTGCCCCGAATTTTTACTTTTGATTGATTGATGCCAATGAGAAATCACCGAGAAACCTACTAAATTTTGTATTCTTCTAATCCATTGAACATGTTTCTCTAATGTACTTCACCATAAATATGATCTGGATGAGTTTTTTAAAACAAGTTTTTAATCTATATGGTTTTTAAATAAATGATTGTTGCACAAAGATAATATATCTCTTACATGTAAGTTCACATAACTGAAATCATGGCAATTGGAGATAACGATCATTTGATTTTTAATCACAAACAAGAATTCCTGGATTGTGAAGCTTATGCTAAATTAGAGCAATGATTGTTTACAACAAATCGAATTGTTGTCTAAAATTCATTGCTCTAACTTAGCATAAACTTCACAATCCGGGAATCCTCACTTGTGATTAAAAAACAAAAAATCATTTATCCCCATTTGCCATTATTTCAGGAGCATTTAGAAATTCACGAATTACAAAGTACTTGAACAATGAACATATGAGAAACATTAGCTAAAATTTGAAATTTACATATGCAACATCATATCGATCAAACGACCAAAAGATTGAAACTTTTATCAAACAATTCATAGATTTGCATTCATAACATTAGGAAATTGAACCTATTAAAACTTCATATTTCTATCAAAAATTCCTAACATTCATTCATTCTTAAATATTCATATCAGGTACAACATTCTTAAACTTCCTAAAACTTTGATAACAAATTCATTTCTTAACATTTTAAACCTTCTTAACACTTCCCATTCATTCTTATGATTCAACACTTTCTCAACATTCATTCTTTCCATAACATTCATTCTCAACATAACATTGAACATTTTTAACAAATTCAACATTTCCTAGCTTTAAATTGCACCTATCAAATGTTCCAAACATTCATTCTTAACATTTTAAACATTCTTGACACCTCCCATTCATTCTTTCCCAGCATTCATTCTTACCATAACATTCATTCTCAACATTCAACATTTCCTAACTTTAGATTGCACCTATCAAAAGTTTCAAACATTCATTCTTAACATTTTAAACATTCATGCAAAACATATTCTAAACATTTTACCAAATGACAAATAATTAACATGTACTCATATATAATCCAATAAAAAAGTTCATGAACATGTGAGTTCAATGTACATATATGTATAATCAAAAAATAAATACCCTTGATGTCCAAAACAATTACAATATATATATATATATATATATCAACAAAAACAAAAAAATTTGAACCACTATCCATCTGAACCACTATCTTCCCACTATCTTCCACTAGGACCTTCCCTTGGACTCAACTCGGCCTACAACATGTATAAAAACAAATTATGAATATCATAAATTATTTAAACAATTTTAAACTAAATTCAAAAAATTAAAATATTAAATTTATATATGAAAGAACAATTCAATTATTAAAAAAGTTGTAAATCAAATTCTCTGAATGCATGTCCACCACTTTCTTCCACCGGAGTCTTCCATTTGGCTCCAAAGAATCTAAGAGAACCAAGCTACAACATGTACAAAATTAATTTATGAATCAAATAAAGTATTGAAACAATTTTAAAATAAATCCAAAAAATATTAAATGTTAAACTTATATTAGAGATCAATTCAAGTTAAACAAAATTACCTCGGTGCCAATATCTGCATTCATCAAAGAACCTACATCTTCACCCCCAATTTCCATATGGTCTCTCCCCTAAAATTTAAATTTTGTTAATGAATAAAACATAGTAGAAACAGAAAATAAATTAAGCAATTAACTTAAAACCAAAACAAGAAAATTAAAATCATTAGATCACAAGAGATGGTAAATCATCTAAAAAGTTCGATTCTAAAGAAACCTGCATAGATAAGTCAAATTAACAATAAGATACATTGATATTTATTAAAATTCAAAAAGAAAGATAAAATATCAAGTTCAAGCACAGCTATTATAATAAATATACATCTCCAAGACGCTCTTCATTTTGACTAAGACGCTCTTCATTTTGACTAGTGGAGACTCGAAAATTATGTGCATTCAACATTCTAGAAAACTACAAACAAAATACATTTGCTTAATATACTTATTACTATGTAACAAAAAATTCAATTCAAAATGAATAAAAGATCAAATAGATTGTCATAGCATAATCAACAACCTCTCCCATACTCGATGTGTCATTGGATAACACATCTGAAGCTATGTCGTGACAAGACTTGGCATAAGCCCTGAGATCGTCGATGCTCAATCCATCTACCTCATCATTCGTCTCGTAAACAAAATTTTGACAAATAGTAGCACGAGCCCTCTCTCAACCCAATCCCACTTCTACTCCAACAAGAGCTGACGCTAAACCATCACCTACAGAATCCCTTGTAGTTGTCCCAAGTTGGGATGTGAGCTCCATCTCCGATATTAAAGCCATAACCCTGGGTGGATGAGGTACCTCGGGTGGAGGTCGAAGAGTTGTAGGGTCTCTAAGAGCACCTTTTTTATTATATATTCGACCATTTCCAACTCCATAAAAGTTAGAAGGAATATCAATATAGTTTGGCTTCATACCTAAAATAAACTCCGCATAGAAAAATCTAGAAAAATAATTAGGAACCTCATCGTTCCATGGCAATTGACCATAAGCTGCAAGGAACCAATCATATATTAGATGTGCAATTTGAGGATGCTTTAAATATTGCACTTTCAACATTTTTCGCTTAAGGCCTTCTTTGAAATTAAACATTGAATTGGCCTGTTCTTTGGTCACTCTCTCCTTCACAACCTCCCACTTGTCTGGACCCATAACTTGTTCCCTTCGCCTCTGCATCAAATGAAAAAAACCATTCATAGTTGGTCCAAGTTCCTCATATGCATCAATGAATTTTTGCAATGACCCCAAAACAATCTCTAGACTTTGTCTGCTCTCTGGAGTGAGATCCAAAGTAGAAAGATCATTGTTCAACTTGTCGTAGTGGGATCTACAACTTTCAAGGATAGTTTGTTGCAAAACACCTTCCCATGGAAGCTCATCAGGTAAATCAGACGGATAAGTTGATATGGGTGTACAACCCTCAGCTAGTGGAACATATGTCGTCCTAGCTCTAGGAGGATCTTCGGGACCCTGCTCTACACCCACACCTATTCCATCATCTACAATCCTATCTTAATCTTCCTCCCGCTCTGTCGAATTACGCACATCTTCTGAACCTCGCTCTGCTTCAAATATAGCCTTAGTCAAGTGTTAACCTTGTCCAAAAATTCAAAACAAACAAAAATACAGATTATACATGTATTGAAACATTAATGTTCATACCGACAGAAGGTTGAGATCGACGCTCTCCCACAGAAGATAAAGGGAAATCATTTGTACCCCTATCACCTTGTTGGTGATCGGATGATTGTGACCCATACAATAAACTCGAACCCCGAGGTGAATTTGACAACCTTTGACTACGAATTGGGACACCAATTCTCGATGAATGTGATGACCTCCTACGCTTTCGCTTTGAAGACTCCACTCTTTCCATTTGATATGATTTCTAAATTTACACAAATGTCAACTCATAACATATTGAAGTTGTACATGTTAATTCTACAAACTTAAAGACATATCTGATACAGAACTACATACCAAATGTAGGGGTGTCTAAAATAGTATAAGTGATTTTTTTTTTGTAAGTCCCTCTCCTAACTCTAGCATAATTAATTAACTAAAATTCCTACCATCACTACTATTGCAACATAAAGATATATTTAATAATCATTTCATAATCAGATATAATATATAATGCAGTTAATTGTAGTAGTATAATAACCTTACAAATTTTTCATCCATCACATATGATTCCATTATATATCTCAATAAACAAACATCACACGAAATATATATATATATCCACTTATTATAAGAATCGTACTTTATTTATAAGAAAAAAAAATAATGAAGGACTTACAACACTATATGACTCTTTATATGAACAGAGTCTTTAAACTCTGTTCATGAATAGAGTCTTTGAACTCTGTTGATGAACAGAGTTTAAGAACTCTGTTGATAAACAGAGTTCTTAAACTCTGTTCATGAACAGAGTTTAGAGACTCTGTTGATGAACAGAGTTATTAAACTCTGTTCAAGAACAGAGTTTAAAAACTTTGTTCAAGAACAGAGTTTAAAAACTCTGTTGATGAACATAGTTCTTAAACTCTAAACTATGTTCAAGAACAGAGTTCTTAAACTCTGTTCAAGAACAGAGTTCTTAAACTCTGTTCAACAAAATGAACATAAAATTTAATGTAAAAAAAAAAAAAATAGTCTAATTTTAATTCTGAATGCAAATATTTTTTATTAATTTTCTTTAAATGACAACTATATTTATTGACAATCCAAAAAATTGAGAAAGGAAGCATACCTGTAAACCAAACTCGCAGTCAACAGATTGTCGAACCAGACATGAACACCAACGCTGCACCGGATACGACCACCAACTCGTCGAACGAAAAAAATTTCCTACAAACATCAACAAATTGTATTAGCAACAAAAAACTATAAAAATACGAAAACAAAAACAAAACAAAACAACTTATCATCAAAACATACCTGATAAAATGACAAACTATCAACTCTGCGCCTAACACCAGAACACCAACGCCGCACCGAAGACAACCACCAACTCAACAAATGAATTGACCTACACACACTTCCACATTTCCAGCACACATTAAAAGACGAATACATATGCATACATTAAAAAACAAATTGGAAAAAACAAACAAACATGTAAATGAAACAATTAAACTAATTCTTACCTCACCCCGAAGCCGTTAAATCCACGCGGATCCGTCAGGAAGCGACCGTCCAATGGAAAATGGCGATTTCGAGCTGGCAGATAGCATCCTCGTCGACGAACAGAGAAGCCGAGTGCTGTGGCGAGTAGTGACGAGAAAGCGGGCGAGGAGTGGCGAGGAGTGGCAAGAGATCGAACGCGGGTCGAGAAGGCAACCATGTAGGGTGGCGAACGTCGACAATCGCATCACGGATAGACAGCGGGCCCACAAGTGGGGTCCAAAAAATTGCCAGCAGATAATGTCGAACTAGGGACGAGGCCGGGATTTTATGCAGGAAACGTGTTTCGGCCGAACAATTATTCGGCTGAATACTTATTCGGCCAAATAATTATTCGGCCGAACAATTAGTCGGCCGAATAATTGTTTGGCCGAACAATTATTCGTCCAAATAAACTAACACTCAAAAAATTTTCCCGGCCGACAGTGCTTCGCACACACTTCAAGGGTCCCTGTTAACCTAAACGGAGAACTGTTACTAGTTATTCGGCCGAATAACTTATGCGTTATTCGGCCGAATAATGACAGTTATTCGGCCGAATAACATTTGTTATTCGGCCGAATAATGTTTATTAATCGGCCGAATAACCTCCGCTAAGTCTTTTTTACACTTGTTTCTCACGGAAGTGTTACCCACCTTCATGTTTTTACCCCCATGTATATTATGCAAAATAAATAAGAAAATTTACAAACATTAGTACTTCAAAAATCAACACAACTTCATTTTCAAATCTTATACAAAATAGATAAAATGAACTTCCAAGAAAAATATGGTTCCTCGCTCAATCTGAAAAATGAAATAAAATATGGTTTGTTAATGTGTTTCATGGATTTTTTCTAAATTCAAAGAGTTTTTCTCCAGTAAATAATCACTATGTCAAATTGATGGCCTCGATTTTTTGTTTTTCGTTATTTAAACTATCATGCAAAAGAAATTCAAAACTTTATCTAAACTAAAACAGAATACATAAATCCAAACATAATCGATAAATAAGAGAGGTTAAGAATTTTAAGAACAAAGAATTAAGAAAATCAATTAAAATTAATATTCAAAAAATTGGATATATATTCTTCAAATAGTAGGGATATCATCACAGAGTTTAAATAACTTCTCAACATTTAGGGCATTGAACAAAATCCCTCCCCTAAACTTATAGAAAAGTAAACCTAAAATAGTTGTCGATACAAACTTAACATACAGGCTGAGGACAAAATCCCTGGCCTAAACTAATAGAAAACTAAACCTAAAATAAGAAGTGACCGTGGTGGTTGGGCCGCGTCGTTCCCTCAGGGGTTGATATCCATTACTTTAACCCCTCCTGATGATCTTGCCAATCTTCCCTCTGAGGGAGTCTTTGAGGGATTCAAGGGAGTTCCGGTGGTTGGACGGGATGGACGGGACTGTCCAGAACCTACCGAAGTAGCTGGGATCCCCTCGGGTTGATCTTGAATGGCTTCATCGCATTCATGGAGGAGGGATCGCATTAGCCTCATCGTTTCGGCTTTGTCGGCTTTCTCTTGCGCATTCCTCTCCATCATTTCAGCTTTGTCATTTGCCATGGTTTTCATTATTTCAGTTTTTTCGTTTTCCATTGTTTTCTCCAAGGAGTCTAACTTCTGCTGAACCTATGCCATTTCCTTGTCCAACTTCTCGACTTGTCTACGGGTGTGTACATCTGCTGGTCCTTCCGCGACTGCTACCTTCCACCTTTAAACAAGGAAACGAGCTTGAAGAACTCCTGCAAGAAAGCTTCTCGTACAGGATCTCACAGCCGCTGAGTAGAGAAATGGTCGGAATCCTCAGACTTTCCTATTCTCCGACTCTAACAACGTGACATTGATGAGGTCCAGTGGACGTAGAAAGAGTCGAACACTGAGCTAATTTAGAAAACATTTTCGGTAACCTCGAGCAAACAGGAGCAGATCCTATTTAACTCCACAACACGGATAGGAAATGATCAAAACAAACTAGAACACGGATCGCAGTAAATCTACAGAGCCGTTAGAATTGAAGATCGAAGCAATTGAAAGACTGTTATAGCACGTTATAAGACATTAAGGGTCAAATACGTTACCCTTTGATTTAACTGATGGGACATATTGACAACAAGGGTTCATAATTGGGCTCATAAACTTTTGAAGTCCACCATCAATCTTGGATGGGATGATCCAACGCTACAGGATAGTTACGCTGGGTTAAGTTGTGCACATTTAAATCAGAGGATACGGTGCGGATTCTTTATGAAATCTATCTAAGTGCATGTTGAAGTCCACCGTCAATGTGGATTGATGAAGATCCAATGGGTTTGAATCATTCAACTGTTGAGAGATGCTGGAGGGTTAATTTAAAGTATCAGACACGAAATATTTGTAAATATTAGTTGACCGTCAGTTTGACGTCTACTCTATTGAAGAGGTGTTTGGCAATGGCATATTTGGAAAACAATTTGGCCAAATTGCCAACTTTGGAGAATTGCCAAAATCAGTTTACTCTGCAAAATAGTAATTCCTTACTAATTAAAAAAAGGTTGAAAGATTATGAAGATCAATGATGAATCGATGCCATTATAAGGATCCAATATTTTTTTTATGAAGAGGCATGATTTTCCTTAATAAAGTTGTCAAATAATAAATTTCTTTGAAAATATATATAACCATACAAGTCAAATGTATGAAGAGGACCATAGGTGTCTATGAAGTTTTGTTAATTGCATATCAGAAGCAAGATCTGAAAAACCAAAATTTAAACTATTATAAATTATAGGGTTGTTGGGTGCTTCTTGGGGTAGGTTCAGGCCTTCTAAGGGAATTCTTGCCTCCTTCCAGTCGTGGGTAGAGATTTAGGGTGGTGGGGCATCCTTGATTTTTTAGCAGGTAGAAAACGAGGGGTGTAGGAGCATCATTTCTATAGTGGCAGAAGAATCCATGGGATTAAGTTCTCCATCAAGTTGGTGCTTGTAGAAAATTTTTATATACGATTACCTCATTAATAGGAAGGCTTTGTTGGCTTTACCTTTGAGGTTTCCATGATAAATCGGTGTGTTCAAATTTTTAATTGTCTTATTCACATTGGGAATGATTATTTAACTTGTGCTTAATACTAATTTTATATAAAAGGGTTGAAAAAGGAAATACTAATCCCCCCCCCCCTCTTAGTATTGTTGGATGAACCAACACCTGCCGAATAGCACCCTCATCATCACCTAACATCTTATGTATTTGATGCTCCAGTGCACTTGGGCCTATTAGCATAAGTTTGTAGGCCCCCTAAGGTAAGCTTACTTCGCTTATACCTTTTAAGCCTTCTTTGGACTCCAAATCTCATGAACTATTTACCCGATCTTTTTGGGTACTTGGGACAAAAATAATGCTAATAATGGGGTCCCTTTGTGTAGATATTTTGTACCTTGTCCCACCTGATGAACACCTTCCAAATTTATCTTTCACATGATCATGTATTCCATGCAACACGATATCCATTTCCATTGCATTATTATTTTATAGCTCCTTCATAGATGCAGCTTTTTGTGGTCTTTTTAGAGCAATGTAAGCATTTAGAACAGATTTCCAAATATCAAAACCTTGTGCATTTAAATGGAGTCTCATTCTTATAATCCAATCATATCAGAATTTGATCTATAGAATAGTCGAACCGCATCTGTGGAGTAGATACTTTCATGTTTGTCCATGTGCTCTAGAGATCTTCAGTCCAGCTATCAAACTCTCTCGAAGGAATTGACTCCTTGATTTAACTACACCAACTCGAAGGAGGCTCGAAACCTAAGGAAGCTCCAACTCCTCGATTTACTAGCTCCATCTAGAACGAGGATACAACCCCTTGGTTGTCATAATTTCCAACCTATAGATAGGACTCCAGACCTTAGTAAAGTCCAACTCAATAGTTTTACTAGCACCAACTGGATGGAATCCCCAACTCCCTGAGATCACAAGCACCAACCCAAAGGAGACTTCAATCTCCTATCATTGCTCGATCCTGCCACCCTAATATGAATAAGAAGAACAATATTCCACTGCCATTGTATCATGGTTTCCATCAACCTATACGTGTATCTATGTCCTTGTACCTATATCATTGTCCATGTATCATTGTATTGATGTCACTATCACAATCCATATTCGTCACAAGGACACAATCATTGTCTATGTCACAAGGCCACAAAACCCCAAATCTGTCGTCCAAGAATGGCAGCAACTTCTTCCAATATATACTTCAGATGTATAGCAAGACCATAAAGATGCCTCCAAAGAGTGTAATCAAATCCCAGAAATAATCACCAATAGACTTCAACTATATTTACCTTCAAACCCTTACATCATAGACCTCATAGTACATTCCAAAAGCTTAGAGGGATCTCATGCCAATATCATTACCATGGAATATTCCAATACAATCACCAATAATATCTATGCCATTGGAGAGTGGTTTTTTATCATTTCTCATTTTGTGTATTGGAGAACATAGCTTGTCCATGCTTGTGGAGTGTTTACTCTACTTGCCTTAGTACCAATTTCGAGGGTGAAAGATTCCCATCCTAATTGGGAATTGGAGAGGCCATTGTGCATTGGACCATGAGGACACATATTAAAAGGTTGTGACACCCATTTGTGGCAAGATTCCCCACTACACTTGGCATGATTCTCTCACCAATTTGAGTTCAAGATGAAGGGTAACATACTTGAGGTAGTTTAAGAGGTATTATTCATGGCATGAGTCATGTAAGGTCGAATTGGAGTGGAAAAATAAGTCCCATGGAAGAGGAAGAGGCATCTTAGAATAATTGTGATAGTTGGGCTAGATTCTATAGCCTCTAGTGTGACAACAATGATGAAGATGCTATGACACCTATGACACAAATCAGACATGAATGCCAACATCTGAAATATATGACATGTTAGGGATAAAACTAGCCTCTAAGAAGGTGCACAAGGGAGTTAATGCAACCAAAGTGACACCCATTCGAAATGAGGGAATAAGGAGACTAGGAATTGTTGGACAAGTGGCACACATTGGAATCTCTTTCCAAATTGAGTTGGAATGAATCCTTTGGAAGGAATTCGACCCATAGAGGACTTGAGAAGTTTATAAAAGTCACAAGAACAAAGAAGGAGAGTAGCTATTGATCTTTTTTATTTGCATCTTTGCAATTTGGAGATCTTGTACCTTTTTATGATAGTGGAGTGTTTACTCTAATTGGGAATTGGAGAGGCCATTGTGCATTGGACAAAAATTGGAGAGGCCATTGTGCATTGGACAGAAAACCAGAATTTGACAGAAATTGCAGATCCAAAATTCACAGGTCCCTTTTGAGGGGTAAATTTTTGGAGTTTTCAAAATCTGAGCACACCAACTTGATCGCCTCAGTCAATTGCATCTCCATGTCCAGACAGAAGTTTGAAATTCCAATTTTGGATTCTTAGGGTTTCTCTCTCAAACCCTAGCTAGCTCTGAATCCAGTGGTAAGATCTAAATCTTTTATTTCCATTTGAGTTTCTCATTAAGATGTCTCACCACACCAAGCTTGAGGATAAGCTTGAAGGGGATGATAACTTCTGAACATGGAAGTATAGGATTGGGTTAATCCTAGAAGAGAATGAATTGGATACCTGCATAAGTGAAGAGGTTCCATTCCCAGAGGGAGATGAGGCTAAGGCCTTACATAATAAGAACTTGGTCAAGGCCAAGAGGATCATTGTAGATTCTATCAAGGACCATCTCATACCACATGTGTCATCCCAAGAGACACCCAAAGAGATGTTTGACTCCTTGACCAAGCTGTTTGAAGGATAGAACATAAATCAGAAGATGACTTTGAGGAATCAATTAAAGAATGTCAAGATACAAAATGCAGAGACCATGCAGTCACACTTTACAAGAGTCTCTCAATTAAAAGAACAACTTGAAGCCATTGAAGAAGATATAGAGAATGGAGAAATAGTGATGACCACCTTGAATGGTCCTCCTAGGTCATGGGATTCCTTCATCCAAGGAATTTGTGCTAGGAAGAATCTCATCACATTCAGTAGGCTGTGGGAGGAATGCTCACAGGAAGAAAACACCAAGAGGAATTACAGCTCGAAAAGAAAACATGGGTAGTGAAGACCAGGCTCTCACAGCATACACCAAGAGGAATTACAACAAGAGGGAGCATCCTTATCATGTGAGGGAGATTTTACCAGGAACAAAAGCAACTCCCACAAGAATAAGAGCACTCTGTTAGAGACTCCGGTAGTTCCTACAAGGAAGCAAAGATTAAGAGGGAGTCCACCCAACAACCAAACAAAGATAAGTATTTGAATTATACAAGACCGGATATTTGCTTTGTTGTAAACACATTGAGTCAGTATATGGTGGAACCCAGGAAATTTCACCTGATTGCGGAAAAACAAGTGATGAGATATCTGAAGGGTGCATTGGATTATGGACTCAGATATGCCTCAGATAGTGAGTTCAGACTGTATGGGTACATAGACTCAGATTGGGATGGAAGTGCTGAATACAGAAAGAGTACCTCAGGATCATGTTACTTTAGTTTCGGATCAGGCGTGATCTCATGGCCCAGTAGAAAGAAACCATGTGTTGCACTCAGTACAGCGGAAGTTGAACATGTAGGATCTTGTTCAACTTTTGGTGAAGTGGTATGGCTTCGCAAGATGTTGACAGGATTGTTCGATGCGGAGATTGATGCTACGGACATACTCTATGACAACCAGAGTTGCATCAAGTTGACAGAAAATATTGTGTTTCATGATAGATCGAAGCACATCGAGATTATGTTCCACTATATCCGGTATATGGTGTAGAAGGGAGCTGTGGTGAAGTTTACTAGCATTTCCCCCTAGTATGTGAATACATGTATACAGACATCTGATTTATGGTAATTACAGAAGCCTATAGAAACTAATTGATTATGTATTGGGGAGATCATTAAAGTCCTTTATCAGTACCATGTCTTTGTTCTTGAATTTGGAAAGGAACAACATTTGGGAAGCCATCTTTCTCCCTTACCCTTGGGGGTTTTGAACCTCGATTTGACTAGTAAAATTCCCCAACTTCTCTTGAAGTTAAATGGATGTTGCAGAAGTATTCTGATATTAGTCTACAATCAATGATGAGGTTCCTTTTTATGTCTTAATACCCTTCATATACCTTTAGACCCAATTCAAAATACTTTAAAGAGTCTTTTGGAGCCATCTACCCTTGAGGGCTTCAACATAGATTTTCCTAGTAATTTTGCCTTTCATTCTCTAATTGTAAATGAAAGTGGCTAAAGTATTTTGGAAGTTTCCAATCCTATAATAGTTGCATATATGTGACATATTACACCTCAACGGTTATGAATATTTTTCAAATGTTTTTTTCAAATTGTTAGGTATTTTTTATGTTTCTAAAATTTCCTCTATATGGGTTCTTGGTTTATCTCGGTTAGACATTGCTTATTAACAGTTGTAGAGAGGAGTGATGCAAATTTTGTCACTTTTTATGTCCCAATACCTTTCAAACACCTGCAGACCCAAATCAGAAGCATTTGAAGCCATTTGGAAGCATTCGAGTCATTAATAGTCTAAGGGTCGAATTGGCCAAAAATTGCAATTTTCCAATTTTAACAAATTTATTAAAAATGGACACTATATGAATAATAGAATTATGCAGCTAACATGAAATGGGTTGTGTAAAAAAAAAACACCAACATTAGATGTTATTGCTACGAGATGTGATCTCTCCTTCTTTTCCTAATTTAATGTTTCATCTCAATGCCATCTTGGAAGATTGATCTTGTTTTTTAGACTTCTCTTATCTGTTATGGTCATCTCTCCCTCTTCTTCATCGACTTCTTCCCATGTTACACTAGATCTTCTAAAAACCCATCTACAAACAATGTCTAGAATTGGTATAATTGATCAAACAAGTGATTTCTTCATATTGTTAGCATTTTTGTCTTTATGTTTTTTAAATTTATTCTATATGGATTCTTGGGTTATTAACATTAATATTGCATTGCTTATTAATGTTGATAGAGAGGAACAATGCAAATAGTGTCACTATTCTAAGGTCTCTACATAAGGTCTCTCACTCCAAGGGCAGAGGTGGAAAAGGCGCTAAAAAATTGGACGACTCACACCAAAACAGACAAACGTGTAGCAAGGTGGCAGAATTATGATGTAGACCCACCCAAAAGCAAATTGACAGTGGAAATGGGTTCCTGCGCTAGAAAGTGCACAGTTGTTAAACTTGGAAAAGGTGGAGCGTAAATTAAACCACTAACCATGTGGAAAGCGTTGGTGGAGTCCGCTATGAAAAGAAGTTAAATTTAAACCGCTCATCGCAAGTTCTGAAACCACCTAAGCATATGTTCTATAAAATATTTGTTCGAAACTTTTAAAAAAAAGTGTCGCTTATTGCCTGGAGGAAAAGAACCCGCGGGAACGTCGTTGTCTTCGTTAACTGGAACAGCACCCAAGAATCTCACTTCACAGGTAGCTCGAAACCCTCAGTGTTTTGATTTTGTGTCCCAAATGGAGAAGACCCAAGCCCTTCTTCCCTTCAATGAAAATTCAAATGAAAACGAGAAGCTTGTATTTGACAGGGAAAGGGATATTTTCGACCTTGTTTTGTCTGTGTGTAGTATTTCGTAGTCTAAGGAGAAATTAATGGAGTTTAAGTCATAGGGAAAGGATGTATTTAATGTTTCTGGTTCTTTTTTGTACTATTTTTGTGTCGAACAAACCCTGCACTTCCCCAAATTTGTTTTTTGGTGTGCGGCAAATTATTCGCAGGGCCAAAGGGTAATCATTAATGTAAAAATGACCAAAATTCTATGTCGAGTAAATGCGCAGACTGTCCGTGAGGTTCTACGTTTACCTGAAACATTTCCCAAAATCCCTGAGTCATTTAACGAAGAAAATTTGACAAAGTTTTATAGAAACTGCAGTCCTGCAGAAAAAGACAAGTTTTTATTACAAGTCTTGAAAGATGGTCAATCGCATGAAAACCTATCGTTTCCTTTGAGTATTGATGTCTTTCAACGAGATACCCTATTATTTTTGTCCTTAGTTGAGTCAAATTTTAGGTCTAGATAGTGATAAGTCAATCACGGAAGTTATGTTAGGTTTCATTCTCTAAGTAATTTCACCAGAGTCACAGTCGAGTCTAGTGTGTTGTTTTAATTTTGATGAATTCCTAGTTGAAGCGATTCATGGCCAGTTGGTGAATTTCAACAAGGTGAATCATTTCAGATATCAGTCATATCTCCTGAAGTTGTTTGTGTGTTCAAACATTTCAGAATCCAAGTTTCTTGGTACCATCTTTTCTCATGACCTTCCTAAACAGGTCAATATGTTTGAGTTCACTCATAAAATCATGGCAGACGTTTACAGAATTATTTTTAATGCTAAAATGCCCCGAGTGTTAGAAGAAATGAAAGGAACTTTGCAGCCTACACCAGAAGGCCAAACAGGTGATTGGTTCTTGTATAGAGATAATACTATAATGAGGGTGTATGGTTTTACTGGAGCACTGTATCTATTGCCACCCTTTTTAACAACGAGGGTTTTTTCCTTGGAATTTATTAGACAAAGGTTTCATTCAGAACAAGAACATTTATGTGCTTTCAAAAAACCATTGGATGTGAAATTCCCTCTTAAATTTGGTCCATTCATCATTAAGAATAAGGTAGCCCTCTCTGTAGCAGAAAAATTACTGAATATTATGGATTTCCAAGAGGATGAAAGGATTAATTATGATCCTCATCAAATTATATCGCAAAGGAGACATCAAAATGGAAACAAGGCTTTTGATCATCAAACAGTAGAAGGATTGAAAGAAATGGAAAATTTATTCAAAATTTAACAAGATAATAAAGAGGCGAATATGGAACAAACAGGAAATTTGGCAATGCTGGTTCAGACACCAGCTAAATCTGATATCACCGGTAAGAGAAGTATTCCAGAAGTTGATAGTATGGAATTCAATCAAGAAGTTTCAAGGAAGAAATTAAAAGTGGAACAACAGAAGGAAATTATTAGTATGGAGGAACGATATTCAATTGTTCCAGAAAAAACTAGTTTGATTTCGCCGCCACCTACAAAAATAAAGGAATATTGTTTTTGAGAAATAAATGAATCTGGAAGTAACTCTCAATATAAGTCCAGATCTGATGTCCTTTCACAATATACATCAAAGAGGAAGCATTCTTCCGAAGAAACTAAAAAATTGTACCCTCAAGTAAAAACGTTGGCAGAACAAAAAGTTTCCCTTCTTACAGCTACGGATCCAGGAAGAAACTCTATAAGGTTTGCAGTGGTGAACAATGAGAAAGTTTATGAAATGGAAGTTAAGCTTGATGCAATTAATATACCAGATAAGATTCAATTGCATAAACAAACAGGAGATTTCCTATATTCTGATTTATTGCAATTCAATTTAAAAATTTCTAAATTGTAGTCTGTGATAGCAAAGCTGGAGAGTCAACTGAGGCAAGAGAAGGCAGAAAACAAAGCAAACTCGATCCAGATCAAAAGACTACAAGTGGACCTTGTGATCGTGGGAGCCAAGCCAGGGAACAACTAGTGTACCAAAAGGCTCATTGATGAAAAATAAAATACCATTCAAATTCTCAAGAAAAAATTGAAGGTGCCAAATAATCAACATGTGCAATCTCTAGAGTTGACAGCATTACAACAAGAAAAGGAATCCATATATAAAGAAATGATGGATCACAAAGGTAAAATATTAAAGTTACAAGATTAAAAGCATCCTTGGGAAAAACAAAGGATTGAAATGTTGTCACAAATTTCATTGTTGAATACCAATCAAATTGAAACTATGCAAGTTCCAGAGAAGCGAGGGGATCAAGCTCTATGTATGGATGAAGGAAAAATGGAAAATTCCTCCACTGAGGAATTGACCAGTGCTATGTAACAAATTAGTCTAAAAGATATAGAGATAGAAGAGTTGAAAGCAGAAAACCAAAAGTTGAAAGAGGAAATAATTCAAAATTTTGGAGCAAAGATAAAGGCTTTGAGTGATAGAAATCCACTGCAAAAGAAATTTGATGAATTAAAAGATAAATTGACAGGTCGGATTCCATTACACGGATCTAAACACCTTATATGGGATGCGATATCAGTGGAAGTCACCAAATTCTGGTCTTATTTGAATTTTATAGCAAATAAAGATGCTATAGCAAACATAGCCTCCAGAGGTGTAAAGTGGAAAATGAGACATTACACAAAAGGCCTTCAGAAACAGCTCAAAATACAATCAATTTGTTAAAAACTCTAATCCAATTAGATATGCAGAGGTTTGGAATCAAATACAAACCATCAATCATCATTTCGGCAAGAAGAGTTATTAGCAAGCATGATCTTGTTACAGAAGTAGAAGACATGGCGCAACAGATGGTCCTTGAAGTTCAAAATTTTAAGGAATTATTTCTTGGGTATTTTGAATGTGGTCTATGTTCTTTTTGGAGTGTCGATGGAAAATTAATGACTCAAAAAAATTATCACAATTTGACTCGAAATTTGAAGGTTTGGTCAAAGGATTAACTAGAAAGACAATAATTGATAAATTGACCGATGATTTTGAAATAATTGAACAATTTGTAATGATTAAGAAGGGTCTACCAAATGTATGTTACATAGAATGCATAGAATTGGAGGTGATGGTGGAAGAAATGATGGATTATGAAATCCCAACTCAAGATCAATGGAAAATTGTTGAAAGATTTGGGAAACCAAAACACAGGTTATGTCAGGAATAAATATTCAGATGTCTTAATTTTAAATGACATTGTGGTTCCTTTGTTAACTACCCAAGTGTTACATCAGACAGATTTCTTTGAAATTTCTTTTTTAGCGAAGAATTCAAAGAAATTTTTGTATAAATTTTGATTTTACAAAGTAATAGGGGTTGGATCTGAAATAGAGATTCATATGTTGTTACTTTCTTCAGTCTTTTAATTTATCTTTTGTGAATGTATTTCGTGTTACACCATCTTATCGCTTTGCCTCATAGTTGACTGTAATATCTGAGTTACAATTCATTTTATATGCTCTAATCCACACATTTAAATATTGTCAATGTTCTTTCTTCCAAATTAATGCAGAATTCATCCTGGAATGGAGATTGTCTAAGTTATAACATATAAACAATATTTATCCCGACTTTCGACCTCTGACAAGAAGGATCGATTGCCCCTTCGTTTATTATAAAATTGTAAACAACTATATCCAACCATTCACCTATATCCAGAATGGTGAACACAAGAAGGATCGACTGGCCCTTCTTGCAGTCTAGAACTATTTTGAACAGAATATTGGGCAGAAGAAAGGTCGTCCGACCCTTCATTTATGAGTCAATTGTAAAAATATTCAACCCGCCTAGGCTGGGACAACAATTCCATACATCCGAATTCCGTAATGAATAGTTGGGATCGGTATATTGGCTAATTTATAACATATCAATAATAATTATCCCAACTTGCGACAAGAAGAATCAGCCGCCCCTTCATTTAGTAGACAACTATAGACACCTATATGTTACAATTCACCTGTATGCAGAGTGGTGAACACAAGAAGGATCGACCGACCCTTACTGCTGCCTAGAACTATTTTGAACAGAATACTCGGCACAAGAAAGGTCGGTCGACCCTTCTTGCACCCCCCATGAGGATCTCATTTCCTTTTCCAAAGATGCAAATATATTGCGGATTGCGGATACCTAGATTTCTTAAAATGTTCCTTCAATTCCGCTATCCCGCAACCCGCAATGCAAATTATGGGATAGGACAACACTTACCGACTCCCGACTTCCACAGTAAATAGTGGGGAATGGAGATTAGCTAAGTTATAACATATAAACAATATTTATCCCGACTTCCGACCTCCGACAAGAAGGATCGGTCGCCCCTTTGTTTAGTATAAAATTGTGAACACCTATATCCAGGAGTTCACCTGTATCTAGAATGTTGAACACAAGAAATATTGGTCGACCCTTCTTGTAGTCTAGAACTATTATGAAAAGAATACTTGGTAGAAGAAGGGTCGGCCGCCCCTTCATTGCATGGGACTTTTTAACAAAGGCAAGGTAGCCATTTAGTTACAGTCAAAATGCTTTGATCTGGTGAAAAAGAAGAGATAAGAAACAATCCAATCAATACTCTTTAATAAGTTTTATTTGTTATCTCTGTATGATTTGTAGAGCACGTTGTCCAATAATTGTCCAATCTTAATTAAGGTTGCCATCTATTCAATGCATGTAAATTCCATTTTTAATACCATAAATCTTTTCAAATTATCGGGTGGCCTGCATATACTTTTGTCCAAATATTAAACCTCCGAAGGTTGAGGGTGTCAATTCATGTATATGAAGAATGGTGAACAATGAAAGAACACTGAGCACAATAAGGTTCGGTCGACCCTTCATTCACGAGATAAATGTATACACAATAAAACCCCTTTCACTAGCCCCTTCGGCATAACCTAGTAAACAGGTTGAAGTCTAACCCAAAGCGAATATGGGGGTTTCATAAGCAAGATTATCTTAACCATGGCGATGCACAAATGTTGTTACGATCTTCGTATAACGTTCTATTTAACATCAACTAACTAATGGGATAGAACACCAAATGACTTAGCACTTGGCAGCTATCGCAGTATACGGAACTACGTTGAATCTCTACTGTATTCACCAGTTAGCTACGAATTCATCAAACTATGTGTTTCTTCTTCACAATCACGCACTTGTATTCCAATTAATCAATGTGCAATTACCATTCACATACATATAAATTAAGTACAAAAACTCACATAAACTCGAATACAAAACATGTGATAAACTCATATAGATAAACAAAAACAATTGGTCGCCCATTCTATGATGATCGCTCGTTCTATGATCGATCCTTATCTCAAACGACTCTATAAAATGTGCATTCGATCTCTCATGGATAGTGCTAATAGATTTGTTCTTAATCAATCAATTGATTTTGAAAATGAGGGGTCAATCCTTAACCATCGATCATTAGCATGAACATTTGCAAGTATACATCTAATATTAAAACACTAATTTATAATTATAGACATTGTATGCATTCTTATATTGACTACTTAATATTGACTGTTTTGTAGATAAAGCATGGCTGCGTTGTTGAGCCTCAGTAACTACCAGGAAATCCCTTTCTTTGAATTGGCAAAAGATCATGACCTTCACTTATTCACAAATGGATGGTATGTTGATATGGAAGAACCCGATAATTTGTACCCGGATTTATATCTATTCTACTTGGATTACAAGAGAGCTCGGACTAGAGCTAGAATATTGACATATGCAAATCCTGATGAATCTGATGAAAAATTGTGAGTTCAAGTTGAATGGGTTGATGGTGAAAAGTGTTTCCTTCTATTGCTTGATCTTATGGTTTGTAATTATTGACCAGATCTAATGAAAAGTGGTCCCGATCTAGATCTGATTTCCTGTGCGAAGCAAGGGTGGGTTTTTCCCTTGTATGATGTTTCTAATCGTTCCAAAATTGATACCGCATCATCCTTGAAGAAAGGAATTTTGTCGGTATGGAGGAAAAGAATGTTGGCTGGGAAAAATTCCTCTATATTGCATTACATGAATATTAATAAGAAGCCGATAAAGGTATGCCATGAAAAGATTCTTACGTACAACAGAAGAGCATATTTCCAATATATTGTAAAATATGTGGGAAAACCTTCCTTCAAACAACTCAAAGTAATTCCTTCTAAAGCGATGTTGTGGAAAGTGACTAAGAGCTTCGAAAGTTCAAAAGAAGTTCAACAATAGTAGATCAAATACTTTTTGTTCAATGAGCAAGTTTTTTCCATTGACGAAACAAGATGTGTTGTTGCGCCTCCGCACTTACAATATCGAAAGGTTGATGAGGAGGTCATGCAAAAGATGGTTGTATCTCTTCTCCATACATTTACAACAACATTGAGAGATGCTATTCTATTGCCTTTCGATAAGGAGACCACATTGATCTTTCTTCCTGGAAATGAAGAAGAAATTAATTTGCCATCGGTAAATTTGTATATATTGGATGGGAAGCATACTATTTCTGCGCAGAAAATAATCATTACATATGATCGATATAAACAACTTCATTCAAGGTATCGGCAACGAACAGCTCGTCTTCTACATAGAGACGTTCCTCAACACACCATCAGCAAATTATGCAAATGATAAAATTTGTCAAACAAGGAATTTGCAAACACTTCATTCATTTCTCAAGTTGAAAAAGCAAGGGAGAAATGGATATCCTGCGGTACTCCATCCCGCCCGGGAAAGGGAAACGTTTCCAGTGATGCTTGGCAGGTATAGATTTTTTATTCTTATCAATCAAAGTCTTTAGATTGTTTCCTGTGTTATGAAATTAGAAAATTAACTGGAATATTCAATTTTATATGTTTGCATTCTTTTCAAGATGAATGTATGGATATCTTTCTTGTTCAAAATGAGAGACTTAAAGACAAGCTAACTCTTGTTTTGACATCGGATCGACTGTGGAGCAAATGGCAGTATGTATTCGAGCTTTACAAAAGTGGCTCCTTGCCATGCTCGCCCAAGAGCATCACTAAGGATGATTTTGTTCAAAATAAAATAAAGAGTTATGGCTCTAATTTTTTTAGACCATTGTGTGATCTTGATGAAGATGAATTGACCGTTGTGGCGGACAATATAATCAACGGATCAGTTTGGATGAGCACATCAGTTGATAAAAACGTTTGCGCACAAACTTTAAATCAATATTGCAAACGAATCAAGGACAAGAGGTCAACCAGGCATTCGATCATTGAATATTTCAGAGTTAATGATGTTCAAATTGATTGATCATGGACTGTCACTGACGATAAAGTCATTGAAATATATAAAATTGCACCAGACCATCTCCAGCAACTGTGCAGTATTTTATGCTCCAGAAAGCAAGCAAAATCTCTGAGTAAAAAGAGAAAGAACTAATCTAAAGTGGATAATGGTACCAAAATACCAATTTATGCTCAGAAAATATTGAATCTATATATCAATAAAGAGAGGATGGGTATGTATGTTGACGACATCAAAAATAGTTCACAGTTTGCTTGTCAATGTTGTTATCCCAAATCTTTGGTCAACACACTCAGATTAATTCCATTCTTTGGTGCAGCAGTCAGCTGTGAATTTGTTGTTGTGGATATGTGTAATTGTAATAGTCGATGGAAAAAACAAGACATGGTTGCGTTTTTTTACTACATATAAACAAATGAAGAGGCATGTACTTGTATTTTTTTAGCTGATATGGAAAACTCTTGTATGATTTCTAGAACTTTCACAATTTTCAGCAAGAAATCAAAAAAACATGTTACATCGAATCCTACAAAGGGAGTTTATAGAGAATTCTCCAGGGACTTGTTTATAGGATTCTCTATTATACAATTTTTTATCATTGGAAGGGATAAGGATATTTTATCTACTTCTGAAATTGATATGGATTGGAAGGATGAGGGCCTACCAATGATTGATTTACCTCGGCCCAAGGTTGACAACGATAGTGCGAGAAGCCATGTGTTTGCAAAAGAAAGGACACAAGAATTCTGGGATCACATAGTTTCCAGACAGGTCACTTCTCAAGGCACAGTTCTTTCGTTTTACGCAGGAGGTAGGATTCTTCGTTCATTGATGAGGGCTCCAAAACGAATAGTTATTTCTGTTGTTGAGACAGTACAACAAGAGCTGTTTATGAACAATTTCTATCATGAATTGGGTGTAAAACAAGGTATTTCTATTAACTTTTTTAGATGTCTTTGATTTTATTTTACTTTTCTAAAACAAGGTATTTCTATTAACATTTTCAGATGTCTTTAATTTTATTTTACTTTTCTCGGTCGGTTATGTTCAATAAATTATTCAAATTCCTATTCTACTACAGCTTCAAATAAAGAGAACACCCAGGTATCATCCAATCAAATTGTACTATCCGATGACGAAAGTGAATGTGATAGAGAATCCACTAAGAACTACCAAACATGAGCACAAACAGGACAAGAAGGTAAAAATTTATTTTCAAAGATCGTGGTTAAATTAACTAAATTATGAAAGGGGATAGTGACCTTGAATACTTGCAAAAAATTATATAAAATGTATACCTGCAAATTTCCAGGTCAACATGTGGATCATCCACAACCAGAACTGGCATCGAAGATGCCCCTGGATATTGGCCAGCAAATCATATTGGAGAATAATGGACTAGGCAAGAGCTTGGACAATAATGAACAAGGCGAGTGCTTGATCAATATTGAAACTAGAGAGGGATTGGTGTCAAAATGCAGTGTCTCCGGCGATGTTACTCACCAGTCAAATGTTGGCCTGCCATTTACAGGTAAAAGAAAAAGAATATTTTCTACTTAAATTGATAAAACAAATTTATTCCGAAGTTTATAATGACAAGCAATATTTCTGTGCAGCTCCCCATACAAAAATGTTATTGATATTAGAAATGGAAGGTTTTCTATTTCGCAAGAAAGCCACAGAAAATGACTCCAAAAGAGAAATAAAAAAAAATACTATTGGAGGGGAAAGAGTAAAAAAGGGGGAAGAGATTACTAATTGTGAATTTGAATTTAAACATAGAAGAACTCCATATGAGTCACGATCAAATGGCATTGTATTTTTGGATTTACTTCTTTCCAAATTCAATGTTGGGATTTGGTCATCTAAATGTAGTGTCAATGAGGGGAAGCCACTACTTACAAAAACATTTATGGCATGCGGTAAAGATAAATCATATCATCAAAAAAATTTATTTTTTTGGTTTAGAGAGAGATGTACCTACGATCAAGAAGTAAATACACAAAAAAATATGGAGAGTGTGTGGACGAAGTTCCCAATGAAAACTTCGAAAATTAATACATCAATGATTGTTTTGGAGGGTGATGGTGAGAAAGCATTCCATTTCAAAACTGTATTTTGAGTAAGCCCTTTATTGAATCGTCCCTTAGGATAGATACTAAATTGGTACATGGGCTTTGGAAGCATTTTAGTCAAATGCATGAATCAGTTGATATCAGAACCTTCAATGCCTTCTCCCATCTAAATCATGGTTGAGTGATAGCCATCAAATGTAACCTATCATTGCCTATTTCTAGATGTAATCTATCATTGCCTATTTTAAATCATTCAATGTGTTTTCTGTTTTTTCCGGAGGCGTTGCTATTTTCGTTTGAATGTAATATATTATTAGTTCAGTGTGATGCTTTTATTAAATCAATTGAATCTGTTGAATTTTGGGTGATTTTTGTATTAATCTTTGGAAATCAACATCTTCATGTACAGTTGCATGGTTGTGATCATTAACTTTATGAACAAAGTGTTGTTGTTGTTGGTGTTGTTGTTGTTGGTGTTGTTGTTGTTGTTATATATATAGTCATTGTTCTTGTATGTAGTCAGGATATCACCGCAAAAGAAACTATTGGTCTTGGGAGTAGAGGGATTGCTCTTTGGATTTCGGATGTTATCCAACATTGGAGATTCTTCCAAACAACCTCATTTTGTCCATAATTGATATCGTTATTATACACACATGTTCAGCCCCGAAATTATCAGTGTTTCCAGAGAGCATTTCGACGTTGCTCTGTGGTTTTCCTCGCTCAACAACATGGAAATTAAAAAAATTCCTTGCTATATTTGAATGGTTGAAAAATTGAGATTTTGTATTTATTTGGGTTCGAGAGCAATGTAAACTTAGTAATATTTATAATCACTCAATGTCTGCATACAATAATGTTGGTGAAGTACAGAACATATACAAAAATTCGTTCAAGGATGTACTTATCCAATATGGAGATATATATAAACAACAGACATGTTGTTTATAGATGAAGGGCAATATCAATCAGCAGACAATTGCAAGGAAAATTGCTTGAAAATGCCAACTAGTTGTAATTTTGGCGGTTCACAAGAGAGAGATATAACTATAAAAACAATGTTGTGTTGTCTGTTGAATTATCTCGATCCTTGTTCAAAAATGGGGCTCTGGTTAAACACATTTAATTTGAAATGACCGTCATATTATACAAAAAAAATTCATTTAGTGATTTGTATATTTTTTACAACTCCTGCATTTAATTGGTGTAAGTTTTATTACACAGTTCTCATATTATTTATGGACATCGTACCATGTATTTGGTTATGTGTTTCAAAAATTGTTGAACATGAAAGCAATATACTTAGAAACATTGAACCATAATATTTTATTGACTGGGTTGTGTGTGTGTGTTTTTTGTTTTCAAATAGTACTAGAAGATTTGTTTCTAGAAAACCATTGATAAATTTTTATTTCAATGGCGTTTTGTTACACGCCTTACATAGAAAACAGAAGCTCGGATTGCGACGACCACCAGACATCGAAACATCAACAAAGTATTATTTTATATGGCCAGGCTTAAGGGAATTTTTTGAAAAATGCTTTACTATTTTTGAGGTTGGCGTATGGACATCTGCCCAACAAAAAAACATTGACGAGTTTTTTCCTAGATTATTAGAAAGAACGGGATTGAAAAGGGAACTATTTAGATTAATTTTAACACAGGAAGATTGTTCTTCCGTAGCCACAAAGGTTTTTCAGGGTGATGGAAATCCTTATGTATTTCGCAAGCCTTTGAGTATAGTTTGGGACACTTTGATCCATGGTTGGGATCGGACAAATACTATGATTTTCGATGACTCCGAAGAAAAACATGTTTCTAACAAGGAAGGAAACTATATTATAACAAAAACTTATACTTCCGACGATGTTAATGACACATTCTTGTTGGATCGATTATGGCCTTACTTGCTGCAGCTAAATGGCATGAGCGATGTGAGGCCAATTGTGAATAAAATGAAAATGAAAGTATTTTGTTAAATAATACACTTGAATGTTTGTTTGTACTAATATGTTCAATTTCACTGTGATTATATTTCTTGTAAAGTGTCGAGTTTGGTTTCCGAAAATGCAAAATCAGAGTTTGAAATTGCTAAAATATGTTTTAAAATTTCAAGATTAAGTATTGGATGTGTAAAAAATAGCATTCCAAAAGGGAAAGTGGCAATCTTCCCTTGGAAAATCAGATGAATGTGGGAACCATCGAAGGAGAGAACTGGAGAAACTATGTACTTGGAGAATTGTAATGTTTTACAATCTTAAAAGAATTTCAGTTAGTTTCTCTTTTGCTTTCTTTTGTTGTGTATAAAGTTTCCTTGATTCATTTTGGTTTTTCATACATACATCTAGTACCTATGTTTAAATTATATTGTTAAATCATAAAACATATAAATATGTGTGCTTGATTTATCATTCATATGATTTATATGCAGGTTTTGCATCAGTAAATTTCTTTACTTGATTCATATTGTTTCACATTCTGCAATTACATAACAATCATTATCATCATATTGAGTTAATTTGCTAAGTTAAGTTATTAAGCATCTAATTAACAGCTCCTTAACTAGGCTTATGCCTATCATTCTAAGAACATACAAGAGGCATCCATCCATCAATGAGGTTGTGACATGGTGCTCTTGGTTATCAGTCTGTGAAATGGTGTTCTGTTGAATTGCTGCTAGTCCTCTACTTTGTAGGTTAATAATTCTTTGTTGTACTCTAGCAATACTATCATTAGAACTTTTTAGTATTTGTTCAAATGAAAGGGGTCCTCTAGTAGGTGATATGATAAGGATATCCCTTCTATTTTCCTGCTGAGGTGCAGGGTGTACCAGGAATTACAGTCGGTTTTGGGGCTATTTGTTGTTCATAGGTAGATTCCTGCGACTGGCTACGAGTGACAACCAATGATGTTCTTGCTGGAGGAGGTTTATGAGTATTATGTTTAGGCATATTTTACTTCAGGCCCTCCTTCTAGCACCATTTGTTGAGGTATCAAGTGTGTATGTGCTAGAATGGGTTCCAAAACTCTCAACAGAGGGAGAAAACCCAGCCAAAGGCTTCAGATAATCATGCACAAGTATTACCATATCCTCGAGTTGTTTGGGATGGTGATCTCCCACAGATACAAAGGCCTCCGCTGGCACTTGTGGTTTTGATCCTAAAAGGATCTGTCTTCCAATGAAGGAAAACAAAGTGTGTTCAGTCTAAAACAAATCTACCTAGGAAGGAAAATCTAAGCTAAGTTAGACCTACTCTAAAAGGTGTCTTGTTTAAATGCATATTAACTTGATGTGAAAATAAATAAGTACATTCATCCACTTAACAAAAATGTGAAGAAGATCAATTCCTTATTTGCTTAAGTTACAATCAATCAATTAAAATTAACTGAATGCAATACTATGTGTTTAAGCTCATTCAAGATTAACCTGTAACCAATATGTCAATTGAAAAATTAACATAGATTATAATTTACTGCAAATCATTTGCAAAAATCGATAAATATTTTGGTTGAAGAAATTCAATTAAAACATAATGCATACACAAATCTAACATAAGGAAAAATCCAGATTAACAATCTCTGCATGAAATAATATTTGCAAAGGATTAAACAGCATAGATAATAACTTGAAGTAGAAATCAATATTTACCAAAGAAATTTGATCAATGAACAAAATATGATGCAAGAGAATAACTTTACTCTATTAATGAAATTATGTAAGAAATTACAAGCTCATCATAAAACAGAGCATCTCCAGTCTTCTTTTGTCGATTTCTACCCCAAAAATGATCATCCCTTGCCTAAGAGAGATCTACCCCTTAAATAATAAATGACAAAAATAATACAAAGGATAAATTCACCTTAAACATGGATTACAAAATCAGAATATTCTATTTAGTGAGGAAATCTTCCCACTTGTCCCAAACTTCTATCAATTCATCTATATCTGGATAAAGAGGATATTCGAGCCCCGGTTGGGCATCACACATGAATCCTTCAATCTCATTTTTGGCTATTTTATGCCACGTGTGGATAAACATATAGATCTTGGCCTCCAAGGAAACAAGTTGCTTAATCAACCAATCCACGTCTTCAATTTGGATATGCTCAATCTGCAGGATTTTCTCCTTGAATTGATCACAACGGGATTTGACCTGTTCTATCATCAATTTTGGCGGATCTGCCCCCTCGATGAGCCCCATTACAGGGAATGTCAGTATCTCCATGAGATTGTCCTATGCATACCATCTTCTTCTGCAAAGGGCTTGAGCCTAGTTGATAGTATCATGTACCATGTCAATAACATTCTCCCGAGCTCGCACAGCAGTTCGGATCCTTCTGAATTTGAGGTTGTCCAACTCAGGGATATCAGCTGGCTTATCTTCAATATAATTTTGCCAATCCATGATGTCTTCTATAGCTTTAGAAGCCTGTTTTGTTTTCTCTACTTGCTGACCCAAGGTGCCAGTCATTTTGTCAAAGACAATGTAAGTCTCATGGATTTCACACAAGGTAGTAAATAGCTTAGCTAGAGTCTATTTGAATTTATCTAAATTAACTTTCCCCCTTGACCTCGACCAAGGGGGAAAGGGTGCAACTGAATCAAACAGTACTCAGATCCCCGTGCATTCCATTTTTTATATTATTTATCCTTTCTATCATTCTTGCACCTCTAGCGATAAAGGAATTTCTCTGAGCCATCCATCTTGCATGATCGATCTGGTACCGTTGATCTTCTTTCATTCTTAGCCCCATGGCCTTCCGCAGTATTCAATCTCTCAAACATCGCCTTCCTTGCACCTTAGATCTGCGTAGTTATTATCAACTGTCAATATGGCCCCTGTTCGCATCCTGACCATCCAAAGGTGCGTCCTTTACCGAGGTTCGCGAATTTGGAATGTGCCCATACTCCGTGCATGTTCAATCTGTGAACTAAACCTCCATCGTTGATGCCTTTCCCCACCAGACCTGCACCGTCGAAACATGCGGTCCCTACCAAAACTTCATAAATATGAAAATTCCATTTCCCCATGCATCTCAAATCACCGAAGTACCTGTCATCCATAGATCTGTCCTTCCACCCATTGATCTAATTTCCAACTTGTTCATGGGATAGCAACACTCTGCCCACACTTAAACCGTCATATCTTACTTTTGCGAACAACGCTTGTGGTCGTCGATCTCCATCAAGCTTCTGTAACCGTCGATCTCGGTCAAGCTTCTGGCGGTCTCGAACTAGTTTGAAAATAATAGTGGGCAGAAGAAGGGTCGGTCGCCCCTTCATTTATGAGGGAATTGTGCAAATATTTAACCTACGAAGTATAGAATGTCAATTCATGTATATCCTGAATGGTTGACTACAAAAATACTAATCACAAGAAGGGTCAGTCGACCCTTCATTTAAGTTGGAAAATGGCGAAAACGAACCCTGGTAAAAACTCACAGTAAAATCCACACAGCGGGTAATTTTCGAATATGAAAAATAATAAAAGGAAACAGAAGCAAAATCAACATATTTATTAATTTCGTCGGTTAAAATCTGGGTTGTAAGATTAAGACAAATCGATGGCTCAAATCTAATCTGTGGAATGTGAAAGACAAGTTGCGGGGATTTAATTTTTTGGATATATATACAACGTTCCCGCAATCCGCAATTGCGGGTTGCGGAACTACAACTCGAAATAAAAACAAACCTAAGTTTCTGCAATCCGCAATCCGCATTGCGGGTTGCGGAAACGCATGTCGCAAATCCATTATTCAAACAGTTCCCACATCCGCAGTCATTTATAACTAGATAGCCATTTCAACAAGCTATAGCATGATATGATGGTGCATTCATTTTTCTCAAACCATGAATTATGGTGGGCATTGTCTCAGAGCAGTTTTGACGACTTTTTCCATACTTTGTCAATTTCCAAAGTTTCACAAACTTGTCATGCTTTTCCAGAATGATGTCAAATTGCAACACTCGCTCAATGATAGCACCAGAACACCATCATGTGTCTTTCCAGCCTCATCACACATTCCATGTCATCATACATGCCATGTCATCATAATGGTCAAGGATGGAATAATATAAATCACAAGAAGGGTCGGTCGACCCTTCGTTTAGTGGATAATTGTGAACACCAATATCCAGCAATTCACCTATATCCAGACTGATGAACACAAGAAGGAATGGAATATCCTTTTCGTAGCTTAGAACTAGTATGAAAATAATATTGGGCAGAAGAAGGGTCGGTCGACCCTTCATTTAAGCTGAAAAAAATGGCAAAAACGACCCCTAGTAAAAACTCGCAGTAAAATCCACACAGCAGGTAATTTTTGAAGATGGAAAATAATAAAAGGAAATAGAAACAAAATCAACATATTTATTAATTTCGTCGAGTTAAATCTGGTCCGTAAGATTAAGACAAATCAATGACTGATATTTAATCTGTGGAATGCGGAAGATGAGTTGCGGGGGTTTAATTTTTTGGAAATATATACAACGTTCCCACAATCCGCAATTGCGGGTTGCGGGACTACAACTCGAAATAAAAACAAACCTAAGTTTCTGCAATCCGCATTGTGGATTGTGGGTTGCAGAAACGCATGTCACAAATCCATTATTCAAACACTTCCTGCAATCCGCAATCATGTATAACTAGATAGCCACTTCAACAAGCTATAGCATGATATGATGGTGCGTGCATTTTTCTCAAACAATGAATTATGTTGCGCATTCTCTCAGAGCGTTTTTTACTACTTTTTCCATACTTTGTTAATTTCCAAAGTTTCACAAACTTTTCATACTTTTCCAAAATGATGTCATATTGCAACACTAACTTAATGATAGCACCAAAACACCATCATGTGTCTTTCCAGCCTCATCACGCGTTCCATGTCATCATACATGCCATATCATCATACATGCCATGTCATCACTTCCTATCGTGTGAGATTTTGGCTTGCCAAAATAGAGATCAATTCATGTATAACCAGAATGGTCAAGACTGGAAAAATATAAATCACAATAAGGGTCGGCCGACCCTTCATTTAGTAGATAATTGTGAACACCGATATCTAGCAATTCACTTGTATCCAGGCTGGTGAACACAAGAAGGATCGGACGACCCTTCTGGTAGTCTAGAACTAGTATGAAAATAATATTGGGCAGAAGAAGGGTTGGATGCCCCTTCATTTATGAGGGAATTGTGAAAATATTCAACCTACGAAGTATAGGCTATCAATATATGTATATAATGAATGGGGAATACTGAAAAACTACTAAGCACAAGAAGGGTTGGTCGACCCTTCATTTAAAAGAGAAATGAAAAAGTTTTTAATCTACGAAGGTTGGGACAACAATTCCCCACTACTGACTTCCGCAGAATATGGTAGGGATCGGGACATTGCCTATGTTATAACATGTAAACAATATTTATCCTGACTTTCGACTGTCGACAAGATGGGTCGGTCGCCCCTTCTTTTGGTAGATAATTGTGAACACCAATAAACGACAATTCACTTGTATCCACAATGGTGAATACAAGAAGTATCAAACCACCTTCTTGCAGTCTATAACTATTATGAAAATAATAGTGGGAAGAAGAAGGGTCTCTTGCCCCTTCATTCATTTATCTCGAGCCTGATTCAAAAATGGGGTGTTGGTTAACAGCATTCAACTTCAAATGAAAATAAACCAAAGTTTCCGCAATCCTCATTGCGGGTTGCATGTTGCGGAAATGCATGTTGCAAATCCATTATTCAAACAGTTCCCGCAATCTGCATTGCGGGTTGCAGAAACGCAGAACGCAAACATTTACAATACTCTTCCCACAATCCACAATTGTGGGTTGAGGGCATCAGATCCACGATTATTGGAAAACATTTACAACCAAAAACTAGAATGGTCAATCATGGAAAAATACTAAGGCTAGGCCGTCATTTCATGTATAACCAGAATGGTCAATAATGGAAAAATACTAAACACAAGAAGGGTCGGCTGACCCTTCGTTTAGTAGATAATTGAGAACACCGATATCCAACAATTCACTTGTATCCAGAATGGTGAGCACAAGAAGGATCGACAACCCTTCCTGCAGTGTAGAACTAGTATGGAAATAATACTGGGCAAATCGCATGAATGGGGGGGACCATCGAAGGAGAGAACTGGAGACACTCTGTACTTGGATACTTGTAATGTTTTACAATCTTTAAATAATTTCAGTTAGCTTCTATTTTACTTTCTTTTGCTATGTGTATCAAGTTTCCTTGATTCATTTTGGTTTTTCATACATACACCTAATAACTCTGTTTTGTATTTTTAAATCATAAAACATATAAATCTATGTGCTTGATTTATCATTCATATGCAGGTTATGCACTAGTCAATTTCTTTCCTTGATTCATATTGTTTCACATTCTGCAATCACAGCGCAGTCATTATCGTCATAATTTACTTTGTTAATTAACTCATCATTGACAGGATAGTCACATTCTTTTTAATCCTTTGAAGGGCTCAATACAAAACAAGTATCTCTTCATGGGTTCTAACCCTTACTACATTGCCAAAAAAAAACATCTAATCCTTTGAATAAAATAACACCGGAATTTTTACTCTTGAAAATATGCATCAACTCTGCTCGGCCATCTTTATTCAAAATTGAAGGGCTCAATACAAAACGAGTATCTCTTCACGGGTTCCAACACTTACTACATTGCCAAAAATTGTCTTTTATACATTGTAAAACCTCTTGAGGTAAAACCATAACTGCTTCATAACTAAAAATATAAAATTATAAACTAACTATTACATTCCATTTCGATCAAAATTTATACAATTTCCAAAATTTCTCATAATATAACATTTGATGTCTTTCTATTGACTTTAGCTGCTGACAGTGCTTCTTTCTCGAACAGTAGTCCTCAAGTGTGCAAGGTGTACTTCATTTTCCCATATCTCTCCACTGTCTTCCATTGCTCTGTAGAAGTTACCTCATAACCAGTCATCTCCTCGACCAAAACTTTCATCTCTATGTTCTCTGAAATGGAAGTTGGAGGAATCTTTTCAGCTATCATGGCCAGCTGGTTTAGAATTTCAAAGTCAAGGGCGAGTTTCTTCAGTAGATTTTTCCTTGTTAGAACATGAGTCAAACCTTGAAATTGCTCATTTTTTTTTCCCGATGTTATATAGTAAATCCTTATAATTGTCGTGGGAAATTAATTCATTATTTTCATCCCAAAAATAAGGCAGTCCCTTTTGTATAACCTTTTCAAATCCCTTTTTGAACGCTTCAAATTGTTCCTTCATATGTTCTGCACTAGCCTGAACATTCTCAATGTGAGAATGTTTTCCAAGGACTCTCCTAGCCCAAGTTATGACTGTTACCCTGTTTTTGATAGCCATTACTTTCAAATCACCTTCTGTCAGAGTATTTAAGAAACTTATGGTACCCTGGGCTGTATCTTTTGGTATCTTATCTAAAACTTCTATCATTGCTTTACAACTTTGTAAGCTATCATTTGCTATGGCTTTCTTTGTCTTCATAAAATCTAAATAAGATTTCAATTTTGCAGCCTTATAGATGATTGAATCCCAAATCAAACGCTTTGCACCTTGCAATGCTAGTTGTCCTGTCACTTGAACTATCATCCTCTGATTTCTGCCTACCAAATCTTTATTGTTTTTTGTCAACTCTTTTATTTCATTTTCCTTTTTCTGATTTTCCTCTTCTAGTCTTTGTTTTTCTTCTTTTAGTTCTATGATCTCCACCTCTTTCAAGCTAACTTGGGACATAGCTTGAACTATATCATCTGTGCTTGTTTCTTTGTTGCCTTGATCTATTCCTTGCTTCTCTTGTGCTGTATTTGCCAATTTGGCCTTTAGATCTTCAATTTCAATCTTAAGACTCGATCTATCTTTCTCCCAAATTTCCTCTTTTTCCTCAAACTTGATAAATTTAACAAGACAGTCATCCAATTCTCGAGATGAAGTTTCTTTTTCTTGTTCTAGCACAGTTAATTCAGAGGCTTGAATTATCCGAGTTGCTGGAATTCTAACCTTTTGCTGAAGTAATTGGATATTCTTTTCTTTCTCAACTAAAAGATTTTTAATTGCCTCCCCTCTATTTGGTTCATCATTTCTCTTCACCAAGTCATCTTGTAATCTTTTTATTTGCAGCTGATGAGCTTTGTTCTCTGTTTTCTCTTTCCTCAACTGGATTTGCAGCCTGTTCACTGTTTTCTGTAGTTTTTCCACTATTAAAGTAGCTTTCATCATATCAACATAAATCACCTCTCCAGTCTGTCTGTGTAGGTGAATTTTATCAGGGACTGTTATCTTCTGCAAATTCAATTTCATTTCTGTGACCTTATCATCAGACGATATGGCCAAATTCAAAGTATTTTTGTCTGGATCTCTGCTAGTCATCAAAGTAATTTTTGAATCAGCAACATTCCTTACTTCTGGAAACAACTTATGCATTGCCTATGTTGTTTTTTGTCTGTATTTGCCATATTTTACACATAATACATCTCTTGAATGAAATTTTCTAGAATCACCTGCAGCTCTTGCCTCATCAAATTCATATTCCTGTACTTGAATTCCTGTCCCTCGGTATTTTTCTTTCTTCATTCCCTTTTCTTTGTTAGATACAACTACTTCAACTTGCTGGCTTGATTTTAATATTTTGGCTTCTCTTTCTTCCTCCACCTGCATATCAGTACTTTCATAAAAACTTCTTTTACTTGTTGCTTCAACCTTTCCTAGGGTAGGTACCAACTCAGCTGAAACTTTATCCAAGGTAGAAGGATTAGCATGTGAACTTCCCGAAACTTCTGTGTATGATTCATATTGTAGTAAATTTTCCATCTTCACCAATCCTTCAACCTCTTGGTGATCAAAGGATTTATTTTTGTTCTCTTTCCTTCTTTCAGAAATAACATGACAGAAGGCAAGAGAACAAAAGGGAGAGCATTCTTGTTCTTGATGATAAAAGGACCGATTTTTAAAGGGAACTTTATATTTGTAGCTTTCTTGAAATGTAGAAAATGGTCATTTTCTACTGTCAATTTTTGTCTGATAAACTCCAAAGCAAAAACTCTCGGAGTCAAAAAGGCTGGTAGAATATAGGGCTCCCTAACAAATCCATAAAGTCTAATTACTGTATCTTGCTTCCCTTAAAACCAATCTCCAATTGCTTTTTTTGGGATTAATTGCATCAGGGTCTTCATCTTTGATAATACTCTAGGCGAATTTTCTCCAAACATCAATCTATATACTTCTGATAAAATAAAATTCATAAAATTAAACATACTGTCTTCCACTGTTTCTGAAAACACAGATTGTGGGAAATGTAAATCTTCTCGACTGCTAAACAGGAGCATTTTCATCAGGTGTGTCTGGAATCTGAAATGTCTCGAAGTGTGGAAATTCACTAACTAAGAGTGGATGTTCCGAGCCAAGAATTCATCAAATTTAAGGTAGGGTACTTGACTGTAATCCATTTCTAGTTTAGCAACACTTAATCTAAAAAGAAAACTTAACTAGACCTATGTGACCATGGAATCATCATCAAACCCTAAAAACTGTGAAATGAGTGACAAAACTAACTGTGAATTTTCATCAAATAAATTAATGTCAAGTGGATAGGGGGTGTTATCATGGCAAGGCCAAGTTTCAGACAAATGGTCATGAATGTTTGTTTGGTCTCAAGGGATGACTCTCTGTACTGGCTAACTAGGGTTTCTTCGGCAAAATCTTCCTGGTGGTGGGAGGAAAACAGGGGTACTACTAGAGCTTTCCTAATGGTAGACACATTTACACGGAAAAGAATTTTCTTTCGTGATGAATTCATAATGACTCTTTGACTCTGAGAATAATTTACTACACACCACGAAACGAATTCCGGAAACCCTGAAGGTTGTTCGGGACAGAAATGGATAAAACGAGACTTATAAACATTTTGCACATCCAAATTTTGTTTATATAAACCCTCCAACTTGCTTTTCATTTCCAAAACTGAGAATTTAACCATTATGGGGTCACGAATGTCACTATCTCTGTCCACTAGGGTTTCTCCTATCCTCATAGTTTCAAAGCTCTGACGGACAATTTCACTACTTCCTTCCATTATGTAAACAATTCTAGTTACTTTCACGAGTTAAGAGGACCTACCTGGCACGGACAGGATGAATAAACTATGCTCTGTCGCTTTCGAGCAGCACAGACATGTTCCAATCCTCTGTCGTTCGTAACACAAAAGTCAATTTTTGACGTGCCCTTCTCTTTTATACACCCCGAAGGTGGTTTCGCAATGCAGGATGGTGTTTTTCCTTACCGCTTTCTCTAATTGCAGAATTATGTGGAGATGACACGCGTACAGCAGTATGGTATTTCGCAATCGCTCAGACCTCCATTACGTCGGGCATGTTGGCGGTGCGGAAAGATTATAGATCGTCAATCTAACCGCCCTTTATCGAATAGTCGTTGATCTAACCGCCCTTTTATCATTATCCCATGAGTTATGGCGGGCATTTTCCCAAGGCCACCTAAACCAGTTTTCCAACACTTGGTCATTTCCAAGATTTTCTCCAAGGTTGATCCTGAAACCCTATTTTTGCATACTTATAACTTTCTCCTCATAAATGATTAAGGAAAACTGAGACCATGACTAGATAGCCACTTCAACAAGCTATAAAATGATATGATGGTGCGTGCATTTTTCTCAAACCATGAATTATGGAGGGCATTCTCTCAGAGCATTTTTTTCTACTTTTTCCATACTTTGTCAATTTCCAAAGTTTCATAAACTTGTCATACTTTTCCAGAATGATGTCAGATTAAGACACTTACTTAATGATAGCACCAGAACACCATCATGTGTCTTTCCAACCTCATCACACATTCCATGTCATCATACATGCCATGTCATCACTTCCTATGGTGTCAGTTCTCTCTTTGAGGCTCACACGTGTGATATTTTGGCCTTCCAAAATAGAGATCAATTCATGTATAACCAGAATGGTCAAGACTGAAAAAATACGAATCACAAGAAGGGTCAGCCGACCCTTCGTTTAGTAGATAATTGTGAACGCAAATATCCAACAATTCACCTGTATCCATACTGGTGAACACCAGAAGGATTGGACGACCCTTCTTACAGTCTAGAACTAGTATGAAAATAATATTGATCAAAAGAAGGGTCGACCGCCCCTTCATTTATGATGGAATTGTGCAAATATTCAACCTATGAAGTATAGGCTGTCAATTCATGTATATTATGAATGGTGAAGACTGCAAAAATACTAACCACAAGAAGGGTTGGTCGACCCTTCATTTAAAAGAGAAATGAAAAATTATTTAATCTATGAAGGTTGGGACGACAATTCCCCACTACCAAATTCCACAGTATATGGTAGAGATCAGGACATTGCCTAAGTTATAACATCTTAACAATATTTCTCCGGACTTCCGACTGTCGACAAGAAGGATCCGCAGCCCCTTCTTTTAGTATATAATTGAGAACACCAATATCCGACAATTCACTTGTATCCAGAATGGTGAACACAAGAAGGATTGAACCACCCTTCTTGCAGTCTAGAACTATTATGAAAATAATAGTGGGCAGAAGAAGGATCGGCCAACCCTTCATTCATTTATCTCGAGCCTCATTCAAAATGGGGTGTTGTTTAATGAAATTCAACTTGAAATGACCGTCATATTATACAGACACGGATTCATTTGATAATATGTATATTTTTTACAACTTCAAATAACTGTCATAATTATCATATCGGAACACCGAAAAAACTAATTTCAAAAGTGGCAATATCAAAATAAAAAGTATGGTTTTGGAACCTGGATTTGGAACTTTTGGAAATGGATTTGGCAGTTTTGGAAGCGGTTTGGTCACTTTTGGAACCGGATTTGGCACTTTTGGAACCGATTTTGGCTCTTTAGGAACTGGTTTTGTCACTTTTGGAACCTTGATTTGGCACTTTTGGAATCGGTTTTGACACTTTTGGAATCGGTTTTGGCACTTTCGGAACCAGTTTTGGCACTTTTGGAACCGGTTTTGGCACTTTTGGAACTGGTTTTGGCAACCTTGATTTGGAACGAACCATTTTTGGCACTTTCAGAACCGTATTTGGCACTTTTGGAACCGGTTTTGGCACTTTTGGAACCCAGATTTGGCACTTTCAGAACCGGATTTTGCTTGATTTTGGGGTTAGAAATGTTATTTTTGACCCGTCTTCAAAGTGACTTGGACTAGAATATGTCCAATTTTAATGAAATAGGCGTTGTTGATTGTTTCAAGACAAGTCTCACCTAATAAAACTCTTATGGCACATAATAAGAATCCGAAGAAAAGTTTTAATAATGCTAAAGGTTCTCGTTCAAAACATACTAATAAATTTGGTCATGCTTCTAATGCACATCATGAAAATAGTAAGAAGAAGAGTGTGTATGATCCTTGTAAGAATTGTGGTAAAACTAACCATCCTCAAAAGAATTGCTTTAAAGTGAAATGTTTAATGTTTAAGGCTAAAAAGAAAGGTTCTGATGAATCACAAGTAGCTTTATGTGCATATGTTGTTTCGTCTAGTAGTTATTCTTCTAATGTGGAATGGATAATGGATTCTGGTGCTTCTAAACATATGACTTGTAATGCTTCTTTATTTACATCTTATGACAATAATAACTACACATCTCGGAAAGTATATATAGGTGATGGTAAACTACTTTACATCATTGGTTCTGGTAATGTTAATGTTGCTAATGGTCAATTGGAAGATGTTTGTAATGTTGAACACATGCCCATCAACTTGCTTTCTATTTATCGTGCATGTCAAAAAGGATATAAATTTGAAGCTTGGCCTGATAAATATGTTCTTAAAGATATCAACCATAATTTTAAAGTAGTTTCTTCTGGTCCCGTTGATCATACTGTTGGTTTATATGAATTTGTTGGTTGCACCGAGTGAAACGAAGTGCTCTACAACCCAGTATGGGGGAGATCCTATAACGTTTGGCCAGGTTTGTCCTTATAATCGGCCATAATAAATAAAGTTTGTCTTTAACATAATAATAATAATAAAAATAATATTATGTCGGCGATTAATAAAAGGACGTGTATTTTCGTTTGAATTAAATCGTACGATATATAATACATGGATGTGTATTTTCGTTTGAATGTCATCCTAGGCTATAAAATTTTGTCTTTATTATTGTCAGCCATTAATTAAAATGTAACAAAAAAGTAAAATGTAATGGAAAGCATTTAATGAAAAGTAAAAAAATAAAATATATTGTCGCCCATTAATTAAAATGTAAAAAAATGAAAAATTATGGAAAGTACTTAAAAAAAATCCTGTCGGCTCATAAAATAAAATATTATGAAAAGTAATTAAAAAATAAATGTTCATTTATAAAATAAAAAATTAAAACTTAAACCTGGATCTATCAATCAAGAGACATTAAATTTCTTGAGTTTAAATTTAAAAAAAGAAATACACCTCAAGAAATTGGATCCCTCTCGGTGCTTGATAGATACGGGTTTAAGATGGATCTATGTTGGTTTTAATTCAACTAAAAGACAACCATTTTATTCCTATGTTGGTCATGCTGATGAACTAAGTAAATTATGGAATGAAAGATTGGGTCATTTGAATTATGGTAAAATATAAATGTTAACTAAAATGGTACATGGCTTACCTAATATTTCATCTACTAACGGTGTTTGTGAAGGTTGTGTACTTGGTAAACATCATAAAGAAATTTTTGATAAAGGTAAAGCTTTCTGTGCTAAAGAACCTTTGCAATTAATTCATAGTGACATTTGTGGTCCTCTTGAAGTTCCTTCTATATCGCATGCAATCTATTTTCTTAATTTTATTAATGCCTTTAGTAGAAAATCATGGGTTTATTTTTTGAAAAATAAAAGTGACACTTTTTCTAAGTTTCAAGCATTTAAATCCTTGGTTGAGAATGATTCTGGTAAAAGGATTAAGACTTTCAGATCTGATAATGGGGGAGAATTTGTTAAGAAATAATTTAAATTTTTTTAATCTAAACATAGAATTCAACATCAAAAGATTGTTCCTTACACACCTCAACAAAATGGTGTTGCTGAAAAGAAAAATAGAACTTTAGTTGAAATGGCTAGATGTATGCTTTATTCTAAAGGATTATACAAGAAATCTTGGACTGAAGCCATCAGTTGTGCTAACTTTATTTTAAATAGAGTTCCTACAAAATATGTTAAGCATGTTACCCCTGAGAAAAAATGGAATGGTAGAAAACCATAGATTAGTAACTTTAAGGTGTTTGGTGTGAATGTTGGGCTCATATTCCTGATGAAAAATGGAAAAAGTTAGAACCCAAGTCTCACAAGTGTATATTCATTGGTTATGTTGAGGATTCCAAGGCTTACAAGTTATTTGATCCTTCTAATCAGAGTGTCATAATCCGAAGAGATGTTCAATTTATTGACGTCTCTCCACCACCTGAGTCTGTAGAACCTCATGTTACCCTAAATATTCCATTATCTCATGTTACTCCTATATCTATTACTCCTTCTTCCAGTATTGTGCTTGTTGTTGATCTCAGTTCACCCTCTTCTTCAAGTGTTCCACCTGAATGTATCGAAACTTCTGAAGTGACTTATGTTCCTTCTAACCTTCTTATTTGGGCCCGGAAAACTCTTGAATCTGCAAGTAGTGAGATCAGTAATACTTGCAATACTCGTAGAACTAGATCTAACTTTTCTCTTATGACCAAAGTTTTGGCCACAGACGATCCTACTTCTTATGCTCAAGCTAAGGGTAAACATCATTGGGAACAAGCTATGGCTACTGAGTATGAATCTCTTATGAAGAACAAGACTTGGTCTCTCGTTCCTCTTCCTTCAGGAAAGAATTTAGTTGGTTGAAAATGGGTTTATAAAACTAAGTTTACTATAGAAGGAAAGATTGAAAAATATAAAGCTAGATTAGTTACAAAAGGTTTTAATCAACTTGAAGGTATTGATTATAATGAAAATTTTGCTCATGTTGCTAAAATGAATACAATAAGAACCATCTTATCTCTTGCTGCATCTTATAAATGGGAAATACACCAAATGGATGTTAAAAGTGCATTTTTAAATGGTGATATTAGTGAAGACATTTATATGCAACAACCTCATAGTTTTATTAATGCTGAATCATCAAGTTTTGTATGCAAATTACACAAGTCTTTATATGGTATCAAACAAGCACCTAGGGCTTGGTATGATTAAATTGATACATATTTATTGAATAATGGTTTTAAGCATTGTATATCTTATCCAAATTTGTATGTTAAGAAATTTGGCGATAATATCCTCATTATTGTGTTATATGTGTATGATCTTATCATCACTAGAAGCCAACTTGTATTAATTCAAAGTATGAAAAGTAAACTTCAAAAGCAGTTTGAAATGACAGATCTTAGTATATTGCACTATTTCTTGGGTTTTCAAATTTGGAATATGGTAGATGGTATTTTTCTCTCTCAGCTGAAGTATGCTACAGACTTATTGGCTCATTTCCATATGAGTGATTGTAAACATGCTCCTGCGCCATTTCAATCCGGTGTAAAGTTAATTGTTGAGTGTACCACTCCTCTTGTTGATGCTACTCTTTATCGTTAGATCGTGGGAAGTTTGATATACTTAACTCATAGTAGACCAAATCTCTCTTTTTTCATCAGTATGGTTTCTCGGTTCATGGATCAACCTCATGAAATTCATTGGCAGGAAGCCAGGATAATTCTGAGATATTTATAGGGTACATTGTACTATGGTGTCTTTTATTCGAGCAGTGCTACAGTTTCACTTTCTGGATATACAGATTTTGATTGGGCAGGTGACAGTTCTGATCGACGGTCAACTGCTGGTTATTTATTTCAACTTGGTTCAGGTCTGATTGCTTGGTCCAACAAGAAGGTGGAGACTCTTTCTTTATCTTCATGTGAAGCAGAGAATAGAAAATCCAAAGAAGTAGCTAAAGAAGTAGTTTGGTTACGGCATGTTCTCACTAAGCTTGGTCTAGTTCTGAAATTGTCCACTGTGTTGAAATGTGACAATCAGGGTGAAATTCAGCTTGATTATAATCTGGTATATCACTCCAAGACAAAGCATGTCGACCTTGATGCTCATTACATTCGAGGTCTCGTCGCAGATGGTATTCTTTATCTTGAGTATTGTCCTATCGAGCAGTAGGCAGTCGATATCTTCACCAAATCCTTAACAGCAGCGAAGTATGTGCATATTCGTTCCTTGCTTGGGATGAGGGAAGTTGTCATCAAGGGGGAGCAGTAATGACTCCTTCTTTCCTTAGTGTTAGTGAGGGATTTTATCCCAGCCATTATTAAGGGGGAGTGTGGGAATATATTATATTCCTTGGAAGGTAATAATGTCTTTGTATTATGTCAGAATTTATCCACAATCTTATGTAAAAGAGTAATACATTATATCCCGTATTCATTATGGTAAAGTATACTCTTGATATCCATTGTCATAAAAAGAGATGTTATTATGGAGAATTATATTATCCCATATGCAATATGTGAGAGTAATTTCTCCACATATCTTGGTATATAATAGGGTCAAGGGAGTCACATCATAAATCATTCAACGTTCAATCATACGATCGCAACACATTGTATTGTGCTCACAAGCTCTCTGCTATATTGTATTGGGGTTATTTGTAGTTTCTCTCTTGTAAGATTGAAAGATATTTTTGGAGATAATAGAAGACAACCCTCCCATGGGTGTATCCCAATTGAGTGAACCACGTATATATGGTGTATTCTTTTCCTTGTTCTCTTTATGTTCTTATTTATATTTATATGTTATTTATTGCTTATATAGGTAAGCTAGTTTCTTTAGATCTATAACTCTAACAAAGAGATCTATCATTACCAGCAAATATTTGTTTAGTGTTACATTCATTTATAGAAGTAAAAATAGATTTATCCTTAGCCATATGATAAGATGCTCCAGATCAATGAGCCATCCATTAGAAGAAGAGGAAGAATATATATTGAAGGAGAAACTAGAAGCACAAAGTGCATGTCCATGAGTTGTCGAGTTAGAAGACGAATCAAGGTTGACATTGTGCTTCTTCATTGTTGCTTCCAAGGCTTCCATCTTCTTGAAACACTTGGATTCCACATGACCATATTTCCCATAATTGTAATGGAACTTAGTATTCTTATCATTTGATTTGGTTCCCTTATCAATATTGGAAGGATGAGCTGGCTAAGTGGTTTTGGGACCCTTTTTTTCTTATCAATGCAAGGATGTTACTTCTTGGGATTCTTAGTTTTGTTCTTCTATTGCACCACTAAGGCTTTTCTAGATGTATCGGCATTTATTATTAATTCAAGATATATGAGATTATCTTGCTCTGTAATCAAGGAATCACAAATATATTCGAGAGTGGGTTATATATAGTGAACCCCCAAAGATTCTTTAATGGAGTAAAAGGTAGATACAAAAAAAAAACAGGCGGGACTAAACTTGGAAAGAATATGAAAATATATTGTTTATTTTTCCTTTTTATGTCGCATTTTTTAACTAAGATACTAAGAGTTTTGTACTTAGATCAATATTCTTGAATGCAAGAGAAATCAGTTGGATTTAAGGTAACCAATTAATTTTCAAACTGGTGACCTCGAATATCATTTTTTTTACCAAACATAGTTTCCAATTTATCCCAAGGCGTATCTGGTTTATCAATTCATTGAAGGTGGAATGATAAATCAGTAGAAATTAACATCCCAATTATTCAATGGGATTCATCACATTTCTTGGCCCATTTTATTTTCTTATCATTAGTGGGTTCATTTTATTTTCCCATGGTAATCTAGTAAAGTCCCCTACTTCATAGGACATCCTCCATACAGTATTTCCATGAGAAAAAGTTGGAACTGGTAAGTAGAATATCACATTGAGCAGCCATATTGCAATACATAGGTAATGTTGTTTTACAAGTATAAATTTATGGTCTAGATGCAAAAATCTAAAAAAAATGGGCAGTTAAAAAAATGGCGTTGAAAACAAATTCTAGATGGTGAAGTTATGCTTGTTTGAAAAAGGGTTCATGAAGGTGAATCCAAATGTACATGTGGCAGGTAGAAGTTGATCCACGTGGAAAAACAAGACTTACCAAACTTAGTCTTTTAAACTCACTTTACAACAATGTTGCTTTATGTCACTCACTTTCAAACTCCATTTGGAAAATTCTGGATGATGCTGGGACAGTTCACTCGGGATTGGGAGAGCTGCAGACTCTTGCACATAAGCACTTTTCCTACATTTACACTAATGATAAACAGTGTGACCTGGTCTCACAACTACAAGTGGCTCGGCTCTTTCCACGTTTCTTTGACCATGAAGATGCAGATTTGCTCTGCTCTGAGGTCACGCTGGCAGAAGTGGAATGTACCCTAAAACACTTTGCTCGGGAAAAAAGCCCAGGCCCTGATGGATGGACGGTCGAAATTTTTTTACACTTCCTGGATATTATGGGGGATGACATTGTTCAGATGGTTGACTATACTAGACGCCATGGGTACATTTCAAGAGCTTTGAATTCTACATTTTTAACGCTCATTCCTAAAGTTAATGATCCGGAAACTTTTGCAGATTTCCGACCCATCGCTTTGTGCAACCTGGCATATAAAATTGTCTCTAAGATTATTGCCTGCAGGCTTAAACCTGTTTTCTCAAGGTTCATTACTCCGGAACAGTTCGGCTTTCTTCAGAATCGGCAGATCCATGACGCTGTTGGAATTGTGCAAGAATTGCTACATACTATCAAATCTAGAAAGCGTAGTGCTTTACTTCTTAAACTCGACTTGGAAAAGGCCTTCGACCGTGTCAACTGGGATTTCTTGAGATTACTGCTTATACAAATCGGGGTACCTGCACAAGCTGCTCGATGGATTATGGCGTGTGTTGATACCATGAATATCTCAGTACTTATTAATGGCTCACCCACGTCTTTCTTTCGCTGCACCAGGGGGATTCGACAGGGATGCTCATTGTCTCCCATGCTATTTATTCTCATTATGGATGGACTCAGCCGGTTAATCAAGCAAGCTCGCGATCTGGGTAAGTTTCATGGCATTAAAATCTCTTCTGAACTTTGCTTAACACATGCCCTCTTCGTCGATGATGTGCTTATTGCCAGTTTAGCAATATTGGAGGATTGGAATACCCTACAGAACATTTTAGATCTCTTCTGCAGAGCATCGGGTATGAAGGTAAGTATGAGAAAGTCCCAACTCTATCATTATAGGGTGGACGAGCTTAGCTTATCTGGCTTGCGGTCGGTTGCCCCTTATCTCTGTCACAATGTTATTGAGGGTTTCACCTATTTGGGCTTCCACTTGAAGCCTAATGGATACCTGGTCAAGGACTGGGCTTGGATGGTTAAACGCTTTGAAGCACGCATCACACACTGGACTTATCGCCTTCTCTCCATCGGAGGTAAGCTTACATTGGCCAAATCAGTCTTAATGGGGATGCCCGTCTATTGGTTCTCGTTATTCACTGTCCCTCGATCTATTATCAACACTCTGAGAAGGCTTATTTGCAACTTTATTTGGTCGGGGGGTCTCCACAGACCTGCTTTATCTATGGTTAGCTGGACTCGACTGTGTCTGCCACACTCCTCTGGTGGCTGGGGACTGAAAGATATCTCACTATTTAACGATGCTTTGAAATTAAAAAGCCTCTGGAGGGCCATTTTTGGAGGTTCATTATGGTCCACCGTTATACACCAGAAATATATTAAGATTAACATTTCTCACTGGCTAAGACAGGCAGACAAAAAAGTGAGAGGCGTCTCACCCATCTGGAGAGGCTTCATGCGGGTTTACTGCTGGCTGGCACACAAGCTTTGCTGGAAAGTGGGTAATGGCTTGGAAGTCGCTATTGGGATTGACCCGATTCTTGGCCTGCGGTGGGATTATACACTCTCGGCTGATCTTTTGGCACATTTGCATAATGCTGGGCTTTACACTCTCAATCATATTGTCAAAAATGATTGTTCTGGATATTGGTACAATGCTGTGGACCTCAATCTGGCACCTCCATTACATGTTGAATGGGAGGCTTATATACACGATCTTAACTCTGCTGGGTTTCGGATCTCCAATGTGGATGATTCTATTGTCTGGGCAGGCAACATGGCTACGGGTAACATCACTGCGCAGACTGCATATGACTGTTTGATCCAGAACCGTTGCATCTTTCCCAATCACTGGTGGTACTCGAAGATATGGCACTGGAACCTGCCCCTGAAAATTAAATGTTTTTGCTGGCTCCTCTTGATGAATCGACTGAAGACCTGGGACAACCTTTTGCTGCTTGGCTGGTCAGGACCCAATCGCTGTGTTCTGTGTAAGACACACTCTGAAACAGCTACGCACCTCTTCATCGATTGTCCCTTCACTGTTACTATTTTAGGGAAACTTTACCATGGTTTTTCCATCATACATACCTGGAAGGGGTGCTCTGTGGAAGCGTGCTTAATGGATTGGGCACACATGTGTGAGGCCTATGCCACACTGCCGATTTTTATGTGCTGGATGATATGGACTATGAGGAACAGGGCGATATTTGAGAATCAGAAACCTGATACCACTTGGGTGCATAGGACCATACTCTCACTGTACTTGCCTTTCCAACCATCTTTGGAGGCTCCTGTCAGGAGGACTATTGGAGACTTTCGACTATCTTTTCGAGACCCTATTCTACTTTTTGATGGGGCTGCTTGCCAAGGCAGCTGTGGCGCTGGTGGGGTGATATATATAAACCAGGATCATATGTTTCTATTACGTCTGAAATGTGGCATGGGCACGAATATGAAAGCCGAATTATTGGCGCTTTGGGTTGGGATTAAAGTTGCCCACATCATTGGACTTCCGAGACTCCAAATCTTTGGAGACTCCCGTGTCACCATTAAATGGGCCAGGGGAGAATATGACATCAATGTCCTGGAACTTGCTGGCTGGTGTAACAGGATCAAGGAGGAGCTCCAGTCCTTTTGCTCATACACTTTGGAACACATATTTAGGGAGCATAATACCCTGGCTGACAGGCAATCGAAGCTGGCACTGAACGGGATCGAGGACTTTGTGTTCTGGGAGGAATGCTGGGACCACTCTGTGATAGATGTTGGTTCCATTAACATCATGATCTGATTGCTCATACCTATGATGGCTCATTCTTGTAGATGTGTCTGATACATTTTGTGCCCGTCATTGTATATCATCTTTGTGCCCATCTGGCCCTCTGTTTATTGCGGCACTGAGGATTACTTTTTGTAACACTCTGATGGTTTTTTTTTGGGTTTTCCCCATAGACTCTATCTGTACTATTTGATTTAGCACTTTGAATAACAATAGTATGCTTTTTTTCGCGGAAAAAAAAAGTGGAGTTCATTTTTACTATAATGTTACTTTTAAATATTGCATGCAAAAACTAAAAGACTTTACAATTTTAAGTGACTCACCTTTATAAAAACAAGTGAGATGCACTTTTACAATAAAATAACTTAAAAATAGAAGTTACATGCACTTTTTAGAAAAAAGTAACTACCAAAAAGAAGACTAAACCCAAGACCTCTTATCTAATAAAGTGATTTTCAACCAAGGGAGCTATATAAAATATATGTAAAAGTTGAAAGGGAGGAAGGGGTTTTTTGTTTTACTCTTCTGTCTTGAAGTGTGTGCTTACCCCAAAAACATTGTTTTTTCCTACAAGACATTTCCCAACAACACAAAAACAAAACAAAACAAAAATTATGAAATTAAATGTCTCATATTTTGGGTTAGTCCATAGCTAGTTTTCCCATTAAATGTAAGTTTATATATGCATTATTTCTAGTTTATCAAGTTCGCACAAAGCACATGGCAAAGAGCATACGTAGTGACGAAAACATTTTTTGGCATGTTTATGATTTTCCAAGTTCACACAAAGCACTCAGAAAAGAGCATGAGTAGATTGAAAAGATTACAAACCAGAACTAAAAACAAATACCCAAGATAAAATATGAGAAAATAAAATAAAAATGCATAATGGTAATAATATACCTCTGGATCAACCAACAAAGTTGTATCTTGGGAAAACCGAAACTTTTTTCAATGAAACAAAAATCATTTCCAATTGAAATAAGAACTTTGGACACAATGGAACACCTCTCTTAGCCCATAAATGCACAAAATTATCAGAAACTTTAAATATTTGGTTGCATGCAGAAGCAATGGTTCAAGATCTCAATCACCATTGGAAGTGGAACTTTATAAGAGCTTTGATACCATGTTTGACTAACACAATATATTTCTAGAATATTGAAGACCTTCAAAAAACTCTCACACAAACAGATCAGAAATGAACACATTGATGTTTTTACGGTATTTAAACCCTCGAAGAGGGAACACTCCATAGCCCCACCAAACAACTAGCTAAGGAAATATTATTATGCAAAAGAAAAATAATGTTACAATGAGATTTTCATAATTGATAAAGATGCAAATGACCCTTCACAAATGACCCTTCATGCTCATTAAATAGATATCATGGACCAATCGGGTGCTAAGCCATGGATCAATGGTTGTTAAGATTAAGGAGAAGATGAATTGTCGAATCACTCTATGTGAAAAACATTTCATGGCAGTCAAATTACATATGTACAAATGCATACCAATGCATACTAAAGAAACACACTTTACAAAAAGATACATTATTACAAGTTGATCTTAAATAACTCCTAAGTGTCTAAATATCCTTACAGGAGGAGTACCAAATATATTCCAAGCCTTCTAAGTGTGCCTTTGAGGTTCAGGAAGTGGAATGTTTGGTTCAAATTGTATCTCATGAAGGAATCAATGTGGATCTTAAAAAAAATAAGGCTATCATGGAATGGCCAATTCCTAAGACATTGGAGGATATTAGAGGATTCTTAGTGTTGTTGGTGTTTTCACACCAGCACATGCAAAGATGCACCTACTTAGAGTTGTTCTAAACTTAGTATAGTCTCAATGGAAAAGAAACTAAACAAAACATAAATTAAACAACTAAACTAATCAAACATGCAAACCTTTTATCAAGCAAACAGAGAAAAATATTTTAAAGAATAAATAATGCTCTTTCATTATGTAAAAAATTCCATTTACAATGATTTAATATCACCTCTAAGTTACAGTAGGAGAGCCCCCTGCATCTATCTGGGGGAGGGTTCACTCGGTATCCTTGCAATCCACGGTTCTCCGGCCACGCGTCACGTACACAATCCCCAAAAGGTTGAGAATGGAACACAAAGGGAGTTATGGTCTCAGGGAGATTTTTGCAGAGTAATGGCTTGATTAATGTATTGATAATGGGTGTTAAGATATGGACATTGATGGTTCATTTATAGGCACAACAGATAGATCTAGGATAAGGATAAGGATTTGATTTTTTATTTTTGATAATGGGTGTTAATATATGGACATTGATGGTTCATTTATAGGCACAATAGATAGATCTAGGATAAGGATAAGGCTTTGATTTTTTATTTTTTATTTTTGATTTTTTGCCTTAATTTTTGGCTTTTGCCTTTTCTAATTTTTGGATTTTGTCTTTTTTTATTTTTTTCCAAATTGGACTATCATAGGTGTCATGCCAAGTTTCTTCTTTTTGTTGAGTGATAAAAAGGAGAATCATCCAAAAAACAAGTAAGGGCATAAGTTGCTCATTTTTTAGATAATTGAGCAAATTAATTTTGTAAAATGGCCCTTTATGTGAAACTTTGGTTTTTTGGTTTTACCAAGGTAAAAATAATGGAAATGGAATATGGTAATGATGCATGGGTTTGATGGGGCTAATGAAAATGTAGGCGGACAAAATTTAGTTGTTAACACTTAGGATTGGCAGGATACTACCACAAGGTCATCAAGAATTGTGGCCAAATAGAAGCACCTATAACAAGGTTATTGAAAACAGAGGCATTATCTTAGACTGAAGAAGAAAGTGAATCTTTTGGAGAAATTAAAGTGGCTATGTGTACAACTCATGTATTATCCATGTGTGATTTCACAAAAACCTTTATTTTTGTATGTGATACCTCAGGGAATGGAATTGGTGCAGTTTTAATGCAAGAAGAAGGCCCTTTCCTTTGCAAGTGTCCAACTTAAAGGAAAAAACTTACTCAAACCAATTTATGAAAAGGAAATGTTGGCCATAGTACATGTAATTAAGAAATGATGTTCTTACATAATAGAAAGACACTTCAAGGTAAGAACAAATCATGACTAGAAGGCCCCTCTAGCCATGGAGGACATTAGCAGAACCCTGGTTGATTACTCTGATGATTCTGCTCAGAGTGGTATCATTTTCTGTCAAGATAATGAGGTTAAAAGTTCCACGCGTGATTCGATTTGGAGGTACGGATCGTAGGAGGATAAGTGGAGGGACCTGGATGCCATTATGGAAACTGATAATGGATTTTCCCCGCAGGATTTTTCTGTCAGAAACTGTACGACTCTGGGCTGGCGATCCTTGTCTGACATTACGGCTAGTTTTTTCACTGGGTCTCGGGATGTTGAATGTACGTGTAAGGGTGATCCAGGAGGATCTCCACAGTCAAAGAATCCACAATGCTTTCATTATCTCCAAAGGTATTCAATCGACGAAGAGATTGCAGAGAGCTTTCTGATGCAATTTGAATGGGGTCAAATGGACTTTGTTTGTGAAAGAAATTGTTTGTTGAAATTACAGACAAAAAGAGGGCTATTCCCCTTTCCAACAAAAATTTCACAAGACATGTTGAATAAGTGTTTTTACACATCAAGTTGAAATTGCAATGTAACTTAGTAAAAGGGGACATAAATTAAGTAATACTTAACTGAGCATAAAAATGCTCCCTTATAGGCAATGAACTATATAGATTTTGGTCGAATTCCAAAAGGTGTGGAACATATATGTAGAAAAAAACAAAAATCCACCATTTTTGTGCACTTCTGGGGGATTTTGAAAAACTTGTAGGTAAGAGTGACCCAAGATGTCGAAACTAGAAAAATGTATGAACTCGACATTTTACCTACTCATAAAGATGAAAAACTTTGCTTAGAGGAAGTTTTCCAATTTTCTTCATTTGTGAGATAGCAATTTTCGCTTAAAAAAATTAAGTCTAGAGGAAGTGCAAAAGTTAAAAACTGACAATTCCATAATTTCATAGAAAATGAATGGAGCATCGGATCAAAGATCTGAAGGTGTCCGAGTACTTAAAATCCAACTCTTTCCATATTTTGTGGTACATGTCTCAAAAGTTGATCCCAAAAGTGATGACTTGTTTGATCAGCTAAGAGGAGCAAATATTTTTCTTAATGATATATTTGAGATCAGGATACCATCATGTAAGGATAAAATAAGAAGACATCAGCAAGACAGCTTTTAAAACCAAATATGGTCACTATGAGTTTGAATTTGTGCTATTTGGGCTGACAAATGCACCAACTACCTTCATGTGTTTGATGAATGAAAGATTCAGGCAGTATTTGGATAAGTTTGTCATTGTATTTTTGAATGAAATTCTTATTTATTTCAAATCAAAGGAGGAGAACGAATAGCACTTGAGATTGGTACTGCAAGTGCTACGATAACATCATCTTTGTATGGCATAAAATGAAATACTTCAATCAGTTGGCACAATCCAGTAGACAGAGTAGTAATTGAGCCAGAATTGCTTAAAGAAATGGATGAGAAAATGGTAAATATCAAACACAATTTGAAAATAGCATGGTACATTAAAAAAAAAAAGTTATCCATTCAAAGGAAAGATATCTAGAGAGTTCAAGGTTGGGGAGTATGTGTATTTGAAAGTTAAGCCAAAGAAAATCTCCCTAAAGCTAGGGATATGTCTTAAGCTAGCAAGCAGATATTATCGATCGTTTGAGATTTTAGCTAGGATAGGGCATGTTGCATATAAGCTTGCATTGCCTCCTTGCATAAAACTGCAAAACAGGCTTCATGTGTCAATGTTGAAAAAGTATATACATGGTCCTTTGAGTCTAAGCACAAAGACTCCATGATCGGCCTACACTAGAGCATTGGAAGGGAATGGGGACAGTATGAGGGACTACGATGCAGAGAAGGGTCTAGTTCCTTGGGTTCTGCAGGTTGATGGAGGATGAGTGCTAGAGGATTAAGACAATTGTGGAGGAGATTTCTGCACCAAAGGGTTTTGTAAGTGTAGCTGAGTGGACAAATTGGGAAAAATTCACCCTTGTGGGTTGATAGCCTCAACTCTGGGGTGGCCTATGTCATAGAAGAGCTAATGTGACATAGTGCCTACAACTAGGAGGAAATTCCTTCTTCTGCAGATAGTTGGAGGACCTTTAAAAGATAAGTTTCTCAATTGTGAATGAACGAAGGCCATAGTTTTTATTTCTAATATGTATTTATTTAAACTACTATCAATGAGAATGTCTATGTGCATTAATTTTCTAAGCATGGATTAGATGCATTCATAGTAGAAATGATTGCATAAATTAGAATGGGTATTTTGGATATTGCTTGTTATATATCTATATACTTTTGCTATTAAAACTAATAGAATAGCAAGCTTATGGAAAATTTCAAAATTGGTATCATGGATGGAATTTTTATGTGGAATTGGATACCTTGTGGTCTCCATGGTGGAAAGAGGTTGTCGGGTACATGACAAGTCTTTTGTATTCCCATCAATAGCATCCATTGAAATAAAAACAACATCAAGAAGATGGAGACAACAGCACTTTTATGCATGTTTTGAAACAAAATAAAAAAGATTGTCAGTAGACATTAGAATGATTAAATTGATGAAACATATTAATACATTTGATGGTTTTTTATGTTACATTTGATGAGTACATATGATCTTATTTTAATTTGTTCTAGCATTCTAATAATTTGTGCAAAAATGCATTTAACATCATAAGACATAGTTGAGGTTCTAGGAAGAATAGCCATATTCATAATCTAGTCAGTATGACCATTATTATTAAGAAGCATTGCACTCTATATTGTTCTTATTAGGTAAAGCTTTACTACATCAATCTCTGTGCATATTACTGAATAAGAGGACATACACTTATTTATGTACATGTTGTGATTCCTAAGAAATTTTCCCATGGGAATACTAGTTTCTTGCGTTATTTGCTTATCCCAAAAGTGGATGGGAAGATTCTAAAATACCACTTTGACTAGGACTTTTTAAGATGGACAATAAATGCAAGTTGAAATTTTGAAACTATGATTTGAAGAGCCCAACAATTCCTTAAAACCATAATCATTACTCCATTATCTTTACATGGTCTTCTACATCAATAAAAAAAAAAGTAAAAAACACACCTAGAATAGAAACTCCCCTTAGATGACAAGGTATATTTGGAGCCACAACTTACTTATCTTGGATTCCATGTGAACCATGGACTCAACATTGATTTGGAAAAAAATTATCCCTTGTCAACTAGTCATCATAGAAGAACATCCATGCTCTATGAAGCTCCATGGGAATGAATGATTATCTCATAAATGTTATCACAAAGTTTTCTTGTGCTCAAATGAATTTCAATTGGGCTTTAACACTACACAAGGGTTCAAAAATATCAAACACTAAGTTGTGACTACTCATGTTCTCACCATATTTGGCATTCAACAAGACTTTGATATTTAGGTAGAGGGCTCTTGACATGCCATGGACACAAAACTATTGAAACAATGTTGAATTCATGCCACATACAACTTTGAGACTTTTCCTGGCATTATTTTAAATTATACTGTGCATCACTGAGACATGCACACATTAGCTCAAGCAATGAACAATTGACAATATTATTTGCTTTGAGAAGATATCACCATTCACAATGACCATGAGCCTATCTAATTCCACCAAACATGGAGAAAGATGACAACGTTTGCTACAGAAGTCACTAAATTTATATCACAAGCACATATGGTTACAGTGATAGCACTCACGTAAATTCAAATAATTTGGTTTCTTTTTCTTGGAGAAGCTTGTGCACTGTCCATACTTTGGAGAAAGATGACAACGTTTGCTATAGAAGTCACTAAATTTATATCACAAGCACATATGGTTACAATGATAGCACTCACGTAAATTCAAATAATTTGGTTTCATTTTCTTGGAGAAGCTTGTGCATTGTCCATACTTTGTTGTGCATATGTTAGTGTTGTAGCTTTGTTGATTATTTAAGGAGGTACTTGCAACCATGCAACTTCATGATAAGAGCACCAATTAAAAAAGCAAATAACTAACATTGTCATTCGCATATTCCTACTAATTATGCATTCATATTAAAAAGGAAATAGCAATATATTGAGAGCATCCAATAATTATTATTACTTTAGTTTTTATTTTGTATAAAATAGTATATTGGACCGAAACAAAGTAACATTGTCATCTATTCAAAAGGAAATAGCAATATATCCATAGCATCCAACAATTATTATTACTTTAGTTTTTGTTTTGTATAAAATAATATATTGGACCGAAACAAAGTAACATTGTCATCCACGTATTCCAAAGAATAATACATTTCATATTCAAATAAAAATAGCAATACATTTATAACATCCAACATATTATTATTACTTTAATTTTTATTTGTATAAAATATTGTATTAGACCAACACATACACATAGCTATAAAAATTTATATTACAATCTCTTAACAATAGCTATAGCATGCACCTTGCTTCTCTTATACAATAAAATATTGTTTTAATAATCTATAATAGCATTACTTCATAATTTTATAATTTCATTTTAGATTTTTCATATTAAATAATTATAAAAATATTATTATTTTAATCTTAATTAATTTGAAAAAACCAATTACATTAAGGAAATAATATTATTAACCCTTATTATTAAATTTATAAATTTATTTTACCCATTGAATTTTTCAAATTTAAAATTTACAATTTTAATAATAAAATTTTAATAATAAACAAAAGATATTATTAACCTTTTACAATTACTTTGAAAGATTTACCAAGATACTTTAACTGAGTTTCCGATAAGAGTTTTACTTTATTGTTTTACTTTATTGCTCTACCTCAGCAAAATTTCCACTTGATTTCCAAGGTTGAAATTTGAAGAGCAAAATTTCTACTTTCCAATAAGAGTTTTACTTTATTGCTCCACCTGCGCAAAATTTCCACTTGAATTTCAAGATTGAAATTTGAAGATCAAATTTTCTACTTGAGTTCCAAGGTTGAAATTTGAAGAGCAAAATTTCTACTTGAGTGTCAAGGTTGAAATTTGATTGAACAAAACTTCCATGATTGACATTTTGCCCAACATATACAGTATACATTTCTAATTACTAATCATAAAATACAAGTAAATAGTGAAACATGTTTGATTCTTTCAAAGAAACGATCATTTTGACGGTTGAATCTGATTTGAAATTTCATCCGTGCTGGGGACACTTACTATCAATGAGGATCCTCCCAAATTACCAAAATAACACCAAATCTTATTCCCATTGAATTTGTGGCTTAATGATAACGACCTTCCAGGTCTAACAAAAGTTTGCTTCCTTCCTTGCTTGGTCCACTAGGGGAAGAGGAAAATATAATTAAAGTTGATGAGTCACATCAAAACTAGCACATTCAAAATCATATATTTGTCCTTTGCTTATACATATTTGACCCACAGAATGGATTAGTTTTCAATCTTGTTTGCATTCTCACCTCTAGTTTTCTGTCATATTCAATCCACCAAATGATTTTGGGACTATAACATGAGTGGTTTGGGACTATAACATGAGTGGTTTCTCATGTTTTTAAATCACTATACCTCTATCAAAATGAATTGTTGATTTTAAAGAAAAACGCAGCATTTTATGTTATCTCAGAGATTTTATCCTTAATTTTAAAGAAAACCCCAACATTTTATGATATCAAAAAGAAATAACGCAGGCAATTACTGCAAATAAGGCAATAAAGCCATCCTAAAAGAAACCAGAGTTCTGAAAATTTTGCTTTAAAAGAGCTCCCCTGCCAAAATGATGACCTGATTGAGACACATTACTCAAATATAGTGCAGAGATCTAAAATCCTTGGAATATAATTGTCATCCACATAAAAGGAATTCAATTCGAAAATGGTAAAAGCTGCAAATAAAATGTCTTCACAAGGGCAGACCAATGATAATCCAGATAGAGAAAATTGCAATCACCAGGTAAAAAAAATATGGTGACATCCAAATTTGTATGTACTCAATAAAATCCTGATTGATAATTGGTTCAATGAAATTGAAATAGAGAGGATTACCATTCAATTTCCACAACTGTGAATGATAGATCTTTACTTGGAATCATCAGAAAAAAATAAGAACAGTTATTTACTGTATGCAACTTTGTCCTGATTGACAATTGGTTCAATGACGTAGTTGAAATAGAGAGGATTGCCATTCAATTTCCACAACTGTGAATGATAGATCTTTACTTGGAATCATCAGACAAAAATAAGAACAGTTATTTACTGTATGCAACTTTGTCAAGAGAATTTTGTTCTTTTTCAAATGTAAAGCTCTGTTCTTAACCTGGAATTGAATTACACGAGACAGCTTATATTCAGATACTATGCAAGCATATCACATTTAATTGTGCAATGAAAACAAAGAAAGCCCAAAGGGAGGAAGCACTAGCAATGATTCAGCCATAGCCTCTCACTTAAAGGCATAGAATTTAAAAGCTTGCTAAAAGTGAACAGCAGTGGTTTTGTTGTCCAGAGTGCTTCTTGGGGCTTTTTTCAACAGAATGGCATCCCTCAGTAATCACATTCACCGTTTTCAGAGTTCAAACAGTAAGCATAGATTTTATTTCATGTATAGAGAATAAATTCCATTTAAAAATTAACCAGCAATGCAAAGGAATGGGAATGGAAAAAATCAAAACCTATTACTGTCAAAGATAACTCCACATCCAGAAATTTTCACCTGAATCGATGATTCCTTGGCCCAGCATTCTCAAAAATTCATAGGCATAGATAGATATATATATTCATATAGATCAAAGTCCAGACAAATTGATATGATACATCAAACATAGGCACTTACTGAAGGAGAAAGACGAAACAGCAGGCCTTCTTCCGGGCAAGTCTGCAAAAGTGAAAATCACAGGCCAGGCCATCTTCTTTCAAATACAGATCCAGCTTAAAAAAACACAGACCATGTGGACCGACTTGCCAGGGCCTGCTATTTGATGCTCAAGTAACTGTAATTCACCAAAACCAAAAATGAAAGCAGATCAATGGTCAGATGCCTGCCACAAAGGGCAAGACGACTAGGAGCTAAGAGCTGGACCCCCGGGGAGACTGCAGGGGAAATAGGGTTAGCAGCGCTGGCTCCCTGTCCCTGGGCGTACTAAGGGGTGAGGGATGCAAATAGAATCCTTTCTCCGCAATGGCCCTCTCCTCATGTGAAATCGAAGATTCGTCGCACGAAGTTGAATTCGAGGCGCAATCGAAAGGATCAGAGCCGAGAGGGGTCACTGGGCTGAGCACGAGTGACGGGAGATCGAGCATACTGGGCGACAGGACTTCGGGCGGCACCGCCCTAGGAGATATCCTTCCGTTCAGATTGACGCGGAGGGGATTGATCCCCAGACCTATCTGCAGATTTCTCATATTCTGACGCCGTTCGTGCAGCTTGAAGGCGGGTTTCCGCGGTCCCACTTCGATTCCAGGCTTGATGGGTTGCGCCTGCCCTTGTTGTAGTGCCGGAGACGGTGCAGGGGCCGGGATGGGGACCGGGGGCAGAGCCGGAGTCGGCCTGCCTTCGGGCTCACTGGCGGGCACAGGCGGACGAGGGGCGTAGCGTGCAGGCATAGTGATGGGAAGTTTCTTTTCCTGGGCATCATCGGAGGCGCCGGTAAGCCTCTGGACGACCTCCTTAAATGTCGTTGTGTCCGCCTGCACGAACGTCGTCGGAATCACAACCTGTTGTGGCTGCGGCTGCTGTTGGGCCCTGTCCGGCTCGGCCCGGAGTCGCGGAGATTCGATCCCGCCCGATCTGGGGGATGGGCTAGGGGAAACGGCCGGCCAATTCGCAGAGGAAGAAGACGAATAGCCCACGAATTGTAGAACTGCATAACCTCCTCCTCCTTCCTGTGCGGGAGGCGTAGCCATTGGCATGACAACTCTCCGCCCGCCGGTCTCCATATCCACCACCATGTTTTTCTTCATGGCATCCACGGCACAGAGAGCAGTAGTAGACGAAGAAAAGGAGAAAAAAAAAGCTGGGGTCGCAGTTGTGGCTGGGTTGGGTCCCTGGCCAAGCAGCGGTGAGTTGATACTCGTGAAGCGACTTGGAAATTTGAGGGTCGGAGAGAGGCAGAGAAGTTTATAAAGAAGCGAGGAGAGGGCGAGGGCGAGTGGCGAGGGCGAGGGCGATGCTTACCAGACGTTGACTTGAGTCAGAACAGCGACCTACGCCAATACGGCGCCCTGTCTCTTTTGCCCTTCTTATTGGGGAAATTTAATGCGGGGTCAAACCCTTTTAAAAAATATTTTAAAAAAAAATACTTTTCGGCTGATATATCGGGTGATGATATTAATTAATATATATCATAACCGTAATGTATAAATAGATAATTTCTTTTTTTTTATCGTATTAACCTTGGATTTATGTGTTAACCATGTGCATCACCACAATCACCAAGGTCTTGCAAGTTGCTAACCCTAGACTTTTTAAAATATTCAGACACATAGTAAGCTTTATGTTTAATTTATGCCATAAACTAAGGAGAATAATTCATTCATTCATGTATCCTATGCAATATGATCATTATTGCAACCTCGTTTGACTTTAACAAAAGAATTTGGGAGTTTTCATCATTCGATCGAGTTTGCCATCATGCCTTCAGCAAAGTCGTTTCATCAAATTAATTTCATGTGGGGGGCCTTTCACTTTGACATTGCTGCCCATGGACAAACTTGTTCGTGTTTTAAAGGGCAATGTGGTTTAACACAACACAAATGAGACTCTGCCCTCTAATTATTAAAGGAACTAGTTTTTGACTTTAACAAAAGCATTTCCATCGTGCTTTCCAATGTGCGCATCGTGCTATCCCTGGTTTGTTTTAATCAAGAATTTATATTAAACAAAGATTTTAACCGTTTCTTTCGCTATCCTAGTTTAAATCTTTATGAATTTGTATTTTAATAATTAAGTAGTTTAAATCTTTATGAATTTGTTTTTTAATAATGAAGTTATATGTTATTTGGTCCCTAGTTTAGATGGTTAGGAAGAATTTCTTCACTCACATTCATTCTTGTAAGTGACATGTTGAGCTCTTAAATGAGCATATTTGATACTCTTTGGTACCTTAAACTATATAAAAAAAAAATAATGAAATTATATATACCAAAATTCTTTTAGACTATCAACACCAAAATTACAACACCAAAAAACTAACTACAACACCAAAATTACAACCAAAGATTATCAAGCCATCCTACAAACCAACCAGGAGACTAGCAAAACCTAGGACCTCAAAAAACATAATAAGAACCTGAATCAATAAGATCTTCATCCAAGAATTCCAAAAAAAGGAGAAAGTCATGCAATTCTTCAATTGCCTCTTTAGAGATAGAATCAACCTCCTGGTTGAAAATGCAATAAATGTGGTTGAACGAGATGAAACAAAATATGCACCCTCTTCATCCAATTGGACAAGTTCAGAGACTAAATTTGCACCCTCTTCATCCAATTGGAGAAGTTCTGAGACTGCAAAGAGTTGAAACCATTTGCCCACTCAATAATAACTTTGGAATCTCCAAATATCCTTAATTCCAAAATGCCTCATTTTTTTGCAAACCATAGCAAACCTCATAAAGAAACTAGTTTCGCATATGTGTTAGTGCCATTTCCAACACCCATTCCCAACTTAATAGTATGTTTCCTTCTCAAGTTCAATACCATGCCAACTCCACACCATCCATCTTGTTATGCCCCATCAAAAAACCAAACGAGATTAAATTTCATCGGAGAGGGCATAAAATATACCTTTGAAAACTTCAGCCTAACATCTACAAGTAGAAAAGTCAATCATATTCCTATTGGTTGTATTACTAGTTTTTTTGCATAAGTTTTAATGACTAAAATTATGTAGGTTTTTTTAATTGAAATTTTAAGTTCTTTCCTAAGATGTCTTTTGGTATATGTTAACAACAATTTATAGAATTTTTTTTTTTTTTAATTTTTGTATTTTAAATATATTGATTTTATTTTTATGTTTATATTAAAAATGGTATCATTGTTCATTATTAAGATGATGTATGTTTGAGCATTTTTGTATTAAAAATGATGTTTAGATGTTTGAGCATTTGTCCACTGGCTCAAATTATTTGATATCATATGCCATGGTATGGTTTTGTTAATCAGCCTTTATGTTCTCGAGATATTTAGTTATGTTGTAAAGTTTTTTGGACTGGTATATTATACTGGAATAGTCTATTGAAACAAGACTGAGATCTATGTGTTATTTGATTCAAATTTTGAATATCAATAATATAATATTTTTTGCTGGAGAAAAAAAAACAAAAAAAGATGATGTATAATAATGTTAATTTTATCATTTGAATTTTAGCTTTCTCAATGATAGAGAGGGATCAAATTTTTTGAGATACAAACCTTTCATTAAATATGAATTTCTAAAAGAATTTGCATCTTAAAGATTTTGATCTATAATTATAATAAAAGTTTTTATATCTATTTTTTTTCAACTAAAAAGAGAAAAAAAAATTGTTATTCAAATGAAGCAAGAGTTACATTATAGAAGTTATGAAGCAATTACTGAGCTTAAAAGCCAACCATCCTCCTTTCTCCAAAATTACAAAACTAAGAGGCTAAAAGTCACATACAAAAAGAACACTTCCATGCTTAAAAAAGATTTTAAATCTATTTTTATATGAAATTACATTACAAATTCAAATTTATATAGCATTATTGTTCAATTTACGACATTTGGATTTATTCTTGGTGATTTAGTGCTGCAAAAAGTATTAAAAGAATTGGGGCGCGGTAACTTATTATTAGCGTTGGTGGGCAGCATGACCTAATCCCTGAAAGAAACGCCTACGGCGAAAAGGCGGCGAGTAATTGAGGAACAGGCAGTTTGTGAAATGAATGTGTATCGTAAGGCGTGAAAATAAAATCTATAGTTGTCACTGTGGTCAGTAATTTGGTGGTGGTTGAGAAAGGAAATTACGGCGCGACGCAGCCATAATTTTCTTGTAATGGCGCCGCGAATGGGACAGGGAGATTAGTCGTTAACGGGTGAGCAGAGAGCAGACTGCAGAGCATTGAGTCTTTGACAGGACAGGCCGCCTCGTCCAGCCCCGCAATTGCGCGACGCTCTCTGAAAGGGTCCACGTAGGGGCCCACCACGCACCAGTGTTAGTGTTTATATTTCTCCACTCCACTGCTGGCTGGGGGCGTTGAAAAGCGAACCACGAGCCCGGGCCCACGACGACTGGGGCTCTCCTAATGCCAGCTGCCGCCCGTGACTGGCTCCAGTGCCTTGGATTCCGGTGTCAAATCCCAGGAGTTTTCTTCTTTCTACCTGCACACGCGGAAGGGCCGGGTTGGGCAAACCGGTTGGGATCGAGAAGGCTTGTGTCCGGTGTTGTTAGAAGCGTGCTCATGTTTGTCAGGGACAAATTGCCTTCACTTGATCGGTTCGCTGCCCCGTTGATAGTTCAGTCGTCCGAGTCGGCAGCCGGGGGACCGGTGGAACGGACAGCTGGCTACCCATAACAAATAACAATTGCTTGACAGATTCTGGCGGTCCAACATCTTATTTTTATATTATTTCTAAAGGTGACAAAGTCAAATAGGCGAATATTGTTAACGTCCCCTTCACTATCTGTGGGACTTGGTTCCATTCCCTTGTACGATTATGATGAGGTGTGTCGTTTGGCCTGCACGACCTTATCACCAACAAGGCCTAATCCGAATGTGGGAGAAATTTGGAGTTTGTTGTAGGGGGTGTAGGGTTAGAATACATCTGACACGGCCTAGTCATCCACCATACATACATGTAACATCCCTCCCTAGACCATTGGGATAGTCATCCACCATACATACATCCCTCCCTAGACCATTGGGATCAAACTTTTTGGAGGTTCCATATGCATATACTGTTGACTACACATGAACATATTCTTCTCCCACAATGCACCATCACTTCAATTTCTTAAAGGGATTTTCTTTATCTCTATGGGCCATTTCTCCGTGCTTTATCTAAACCTCGCATCACATTTATCGACAATGATATTGCAATTGTCTCACTATTTTTGGACTAATTTAATTTTTAGAAAAGTCTAATGATATTTTAATAATTGAGTTTTTAGTAAAGTCTAATTATTATTAAGAATGTTTGTTTTATTTCAAAATCACAAGCTGAAAAAAACTTGTTTGTACATCTTCATTTACTTTCTAATAAAATTAATTATCAAAAAATCAAAATAAAAAAAATAATATTTATTACCAATTTTATAAACTATATATTAAGATTTCAATTTAACTTGTAATTTTACATCATACCATTTAATCATGGTGCATGTTTATGTAATATTATGCTATATGATAAAGGAACTTAACCACATAAGATGTGTGAAAAGGACTAGATCTTGGTTAATAATCCTTGCATAAGGTTCCAAGTGTTTAATGTAAGTTGTTCCATGGTTTGGCTTCATAATGCCTAGTCCAAAGGGCTTGTCCACATATTAGACTAGTGGTTTGTCATTATAGCAAATTTTGTCCACAAGTATGCTCATTTCCTTATTCTGGGGAGTCAAAGGTGCCCTACTCAATGCATTTAATGAGGCACGTGCACCACTTCCATGTTTTATGGGATAAGGTTGGACCAAGGACGCTAATGCACTGGAAATGGTCAAATTTATCATTAATGGCCACTACCAAAGCCCTAAACCACCTAATTCGCCCTCATAATGATTCCATCCACATTTATTGACATGACTAACTTCTTCATGGTCCTCATAAGTTCATTTGACCTCATTATGGCCCAATATAGGAGTTACACTTGGCACAATGTCATAGATTGGGGGAATTACTCCACTAAGCCTAACATTATTGTGAGCTACTCAACTTGCCACTAAGTCTCTCGATTTTGCCTCCTAAGAGCATCTATATATTGTACACATGTTGTTGAACAATAATGCAATGGAAGATCAATCCACATGAGTGTTTTTCTCTTTTGTTCTACTTCATATTTTCTTCATGTTTCTTCTATTTTCTTGTCAATGTTTGGTAAATTCTAAGTGAAGCTTGCTCTAGTAATCTAAATCCACCTGTGACACATATAGAATCTGACAAGGACCCCTCCTCTCTAGATTTTGGCTATTAAGAGAAGTTAGGCATACCATGTAATCATGGTGCATGCTTATGTAATATTATGTCATATGATAAAGGAACTTAAGTATGTGTGAAAGGGGCCCCTCCTCTCTAGATTTGGATTATTCAAAGAATATGTCAATTGGAAAAAAAAATTGGTTTGATTTAAAAAAATTGTATCGCCATAAAATAGTCGTCAATTCGAAAAAAAAAAAAAAAATTAACTTAATTATAACCTTATATGTTAGACTAAATCAAAGCATTCCTTGTTTTATAAAGATAAAATGAAAAAAAAAACATTAAATTATCATCATTGTCAATAACTTTAAAGTCCTTTCAAACTTCCTTCTATAGAGAAAGCACCAAAGATAATCAAGTTGTGGAGAGTAAGATTGTGGTCAACCATCAATATAGATGTGTCTTCTCACCTAACTTTATCCACATCTATCTCCCAAATCCCCAAGATCAAAGATGTAATCAAAATATCAAGCTCCCAAAGACATCATTGTGTGTGTGTTTAAATAACTATTTTTATAAATAAAAGTTATAACCACAATCGACTTACATAGGTTTACAATTTTCATAGATACAGAATCGATGTTTTATACAATTTTTTGACCTTTTGGGTGAGTTCGAGTATATGTTTTCAATGACAACTCACTAGTCCCATGGTCCAACCTAACAATATGACCCTTTATAAAGATATATATTTGTTAACATTGCTTCTCCTCATTGGGTGATACAAATTATTAAGGGAATCCGATGGACACATTGATTAGTAAAAATTACTCTATATAATAAGGGAACATAGATTGCCACAGTGATAGTTGAATGGAATAGTTGAAACTAACATCAATGTAATATATATCCACATATCAACTACAATCTACAATAGTGGAAAACAACTATATAAACAAAAACGCTTAACTAACAAAACAAATAAAAGTGTGGTAGAAAATACTCTTTATTTACAAACTATTGAAGATGTGGTGGCAGCAAACTCTATGAGTGAAGATATGTTAGTGACGTTCATGTGTTAAAAGGAGGAGAGCTATATAAGAGGGTGAACCACTTATTTAGTCCTTTTCAAATAGAAAACAAATAGGTAGAGAAATGAAGAGTTAGAAATTGAAGAGATAGAGCAACCAAAAAGCAAAGATTCAAGGTGTAAGAGGAACAAACAAGAAGCCACATCAACAAGAGATATATCAACTTATCAAACATTTTTTATGAATGAATTGTAAACCAAGGGAGTTGGTCAATCAAGAACATGTTGATAAGATGTTGGTTGGCAAGGAACCTACCAATGAAAGGGTTATCAATGAGGGATTTGTCAACAAAGCCTTCTTGTCATTGACAAAGCAAACAACTCTAGGACTTGTTGATATCGATGAAAGTGGTGTTAATTGATCTTTTGTTGATGAAAATGAAGTGCCTAAATGTGTCAACTTCCCCTGGAAAGTAATAGTCCCCATTACATCAACAATTAAGACCAAGTGATGGAACTTCTACTAATTTTGGTTCTACGTGAACTTCTTTCCCTATTGCACGAGTTGCCCAACCTTACCAACCGAATACAATGGCATAGTTTGTTTTTAGGTCTTCCTCATTCTAATGTTTGCACCATGATTTGTTGCTAATGACATTATATTATTAGGATTTATCTCTATTGTTACTAGGTGCTTTAATGCATCTAATGCATTCGATAGAGGTGGAAACTAGTATCAAAGTAGTTCCGCATTAAAAGGATGATGAAGGGGGGGGAGGAATATTAAGTTCAACTTGGCATTTCTTTCCACCTGCATGGTGATGTTGTATGGCTCGTATAAGAGTGCTTGGATCTTTCTATTCAATCCCTTCAACTTCCTCTTTTGCAAATTCAACCAAACTTTGTTGCAAACCTTATATTAGTGTGAAACTCGATGTTGGTCATGCAGTAATTTGTATTTGGTATTAGATGTTTGCATAATGTCTTGAACCTTTTATTTGATGAGTTGAATTTTCTCCAGAAACCTTGTTGATTTATTTGTTTCCTTTTATGCATGGGGAGACTCATATAATGATGCAAAATGCAAAGGTACAACAGTTGGGGCCAATGGTTAGAACGTTAAACACACCTCACTATGAAGAGTATGTTGTAGCTATGTTGCCAATAGGGAATAGTCTCATGCCAAGTGCTTGGATGTTTTGATTTGTACATTCTAAATAAATGTACTATCATCTTGTTGACCACTTATGTTTGATCATTTGTCTATGGGTGAATGATAGTTGACTTGGCTAGCTTTGTGTCCAACAAGGACCAAATATTGGACCAAACATTGCTTAGGAAATTACTATCTTTATTTAACATGATGGTTTTGGGAAGACCTAAGTGAACCTGGACATTTTCAAAGAAGAGTTTAGCAGCACCCTTTGTAGTTATGCTCTTCTTACTTTTTGCTTGCCAATTTAGAGAATCTATCAACAACTACAAACATACAATGCTTGGAAGAAGGTAAATTTGCTAGGAATTCCATGGAGACTGAATCCCATTACATGTCAAGAATAGGCAATGGTATGTAAAATCCCTACTTCTTGAATGTTGGCTTAGCAATGACACATGTTGTGGATTATCTAATGTTCCTACTAGCATCATCGTGGAGCTTTGGCTAGTGAAAATATATTTACAACTTGTGCAATATTCTAAGTGCCATATTGCATTGTTGTATTTTGCCTTGCAATTCATCTTTCCATGCTCAAACACAAAGTTGTCCTAAATGAAAATTAACCCATTATGAAAATGGAAATCATACACTAATTTATCTATATCAATGCATAAATATGCCATAGTTAACTAGGTCACTAGAATAAAGCTAAGTCTAATTGATAGTTTGATGTCCATGGATTATGGTTATAATTGCAATTGGAGGGTGGCTTAGAAAATTCGCAACTTGATTGGTACTCCCTTTCGTATACTTAATGTTGAGATGAAATTATTGATGGTAAGTGGACTGTTTTTATGGTAATCATTATGTATCTTTTCTTGGGTTTGAATGAATTGAAGTAGTATGTGATCTCTATGCATAGATTTCCTTACCCAAGATGTAGTGAGTTTATGTATGTAGAATTAGACAATGAAATGAAGCTCCTCGTTGTAGGTTGGGTACCAATGTATCATGTCATTAACAATATAAATATGATATGCAACCAAATGTCCATGTTGAGTGAGAACAACACCAACTGCATTATTACGTAAAGGTGTCCATCTTGATCTCAATGACTAGTGCAAATCAAGAATATTGAGCATTGGTCATGAACAAAGTCATTTATTTAGTTCTTAAAATATTCATCGTTGTTATATAAAATAGGTGAACTCGTATTCTACATAATAAAATTAATTATCAAAAACTCAATACTAATAAAACAATATTCTATTACCAATTGTATCAACCATATACTAAGCTTTCAATCTAACTTGTAATTTTACATCATACCATCTAAACATGGTGCATGCTTATGTAATATTATAACATATGATAAAATGAACTTAAAAAAACAAGAAGTAGGTGAGAAAAGGACCCCTCCTCTCTAGATTTGGCGTATTCAGAAATCGTGTCAATTTTCTTGCTAATTGGGGAAAAAATGGCTTGATTTAAAAAAATTGTATCACTATACAATAGACAACTCAATAAAAGAAAAAAAGAAAAAAAAAGATTTTTAAGTACATTATAGTCGTATATGTTAGACTAAATCAAAGCATTCATTGTTTTATAAAGATCGGATGGAAACAAACATTAAAATATCATCCTTGTCAATATAACTTAAAATCCCATTCAAACTTCCTTCTATGGAGAAAGCCCCGAAAGATAGTCTAGTTGTGGAAAGTAACCTTGTGGTCAACTATCAATGTAGATGTGTCTTCTCACCTAACTTTATCCACATCTATCTCCCAATTCCTCAAGATCAAATTTGTAATCAAAATATTTAGCTCCCAAAAACTCAATCGTTTTGTGTGTGTGTGTTTAAATAAGTATTTCTATAAATAAAAGTTATAACCACAATTGACTTGCTTTGGTTTACAATTTTCATAGATAGAAAATCAAGGTTTGATACATTTTTTGTCCTTTTGGGTGAGATTGAGTATATGTTTTCAATGACAACTAGTTAGTCCCATGGTCCAACCTGACAATATGACACTTTATAAAGATATATATTTGTTAACATTGCCTCTCCTCATTGAGTGATGCAAATTATTAATGGAATCCGATGAACACATTGATTAGTAGAAACTAATGTGTATAATAAGGGAGCATAGATTGAAACATTAATAGTTGATCAATGGAATAGTTGAAACTAACATCAAGGTAATATGTATCCACATATCAACTACAATTTATAATAGTGGAAAAAAACTATAAGAAACAAAAATGCTTAACAAAACAAATACAAGTGTAGTAGAAAATACTATTTATTTACAAACTATTGAAGATGTGGTGGCAATCAACTCTATGAGTAAAGATATGTTAGTGGCATTCATGTGCTAAAAGGTGGAGAGCTATATAAGAGGGTGAAGCACTTATTTATTCATGTTCAAATAGAAACAAATAGATAGAGCACCCAAAAATCAAAGAGTCAATTTGTAAGAGGAAAAAACAAGAAGCCTCGTTAACAAGAGATACATAAACTTGTTAATCATTTTTTTATGAATGAACTGTAAACAAATGGAGTTGGTTAACTAGGAACATGTTGATAAGAGGTTGGTCAACAAGGAACCTATTGATGAGAGGGTTGGCAATGAGGAATTTGTCAACAAATCCTTGTTGTCATTGACATTGAGATAGAAAACAACTCTAGGACTTCTTGATGTCAATGAAAGTGGTGTCAATAGATTTTATGTTGATGACAATGAAGTCCCTAAATCAGTCAACCTCCCCTGGAAACTAATAGTCCCCATTACATCAACAATTAAGACCGAGTGATGGAACTTCTACTAATTTTGGTTTTAGGTGAATTTCTTTCCCTACTGCATGAGTTTCCCAACATTACCAACTAAATACAATGGTATAGTTTATTTTTAATTTCTCCTCATTATAATGTTTACACTTTGATCTATTGCTAATGACATTATATTATTAGGATATATCTATTGTTACTAGGTGATTTAATGCATCTAATCTATTCAACAGAGGTGGAAAATAATATCAAAGTAGTTCCACATTAAAAGGATGATGAAGGGGGGGGGAGAAGATTAAGTTCAACTTGGAATTTCTTCCCACCTGCATGATGATGTTGTACGCCTCCTATAAGAGTGCTCGGGATATTTCTATTTGGTCCCTTCAGCTTCTCCTTCTGCAAATTCAACCGAACTTTGTTACAAACCTTTTATTAGTGTGAAACTCAATGTTGTCCATGCAATCATTTGTATTTGGAATTAGATGTTTGCATAATGTCTTGAACCTTTTATTGGATGAGTTGAATAGTTTCTATAAGCCTTGTTGATTTGTTTGCTTCCTTTTATGCATGGGGAGACTCATATAATGATGCAAAATACAAAGGTACAACATTTGGGGCCAATGGTTAGAACATTAAACACACCTCACTATGAAGAGTTATGGTGTAGTTATGTTGCCAATAGGGCATAGTCTCATGCCAAGTGCTTGGATTTTTTGAGTTGCGCATTCTAAAGAAATGTACTATGATCTTATTGACCTCTTGTTTTTGCTCATTTTTTCGTGGGTGAATGAAAATTGACTTGGCTAGCTTAGTGTCCAACAAGGACAAACTGCTTGGAGCAAATTATGCTTAGGCAATGGCTATCTTTATCTGACATAATGGTTTTGAGAAGACCAAAGTGAAGCTAGACATATTCAGAGAAGATTTTAGCAACTCCCTTTGTAGTCATGTTCTTCTTACATGTTGATTTCCAATTTAGAGAGTTTATCAACAATTATAAACACACAATTGTACAATGCTTGGAAGAAGGTAATCAATTAGGAATTCCATGGAGTCTAACTCCCATGGCTTGTCAAGAATAGGAAATGGTGTGTAAAATCCTTACTTCTTGAATGTTAATGTCTTGGCAATGGCACATGTTGTGCATGATCTAATGTTTCTACTAGCATCATGGTGAAGTTTGGCTGATAAAAATTATATTTACAACTTGCTACAATATTCTATACATTGAAGTGCCCTACCGTATTGTTGTATTTTGCCTCCCAAATCATCTTTCCATGCTCAAAGACAAAGTTATCCTAAATGGAAAAGTAACCCATTATGAAAATAGAAATCAGAAACGGGTTTATCTATATCAATGCATGATATGTGTCATAGTTATCTAGGTCACTAGCATAGAGCTAAGTCTAATTGATAGTTTGATGTCCATGGCTTATGGTTACTATTGTAATTGGAGGGTGTCTTAGAAAATTTGCAACTTGAGTGGTTCTCCTTTCCGTGAACTTAATGTTCAGGTGAAACTATTGATGGTAGGTGGAATATTTTTATGGTAGAAATTATGTATATTTTCTTGGGTTTGAATGAATTGAAGTAGTATGTGATCTCTATGCATAGATTTCCTTACCAAGATGTAATTCTTTTATGTATGGCAGAATTAGACAATGAAATAAAGCTCCTCGTTGCAAGTTGGATACCAATGTATCATGTCATTAACAATATAACTATGATATGCAACCAATGTCCATGTTGAGTGAGAACAACACCTACTGCATTATTACTTAGAGGTGTCCATCTTGATCTTAATGAATAGTGCAATTCAAGAATATTGAGCATTGGACATGACAAAGTCATTACTTCAGTTCTTAAAATATTCATCATTGTTCTATGAAATAGGTGAACTCGTCTTTGGATCCCCCTCTTATAATTTCCTAATCTAAGGGCCATGAGATAAGAGAGAACCCCAACACAAACCAACATGATTGGAAAGGCTTAGAAATCTATAGAGCTATGTGAGTGTCATTAGGGATAGCATTCTCTAATCACTTTTATCTTTGTTGAATCCATGTGTACTCTAGCCTAATCTATTATCTACCCCAAGTATTGGATTCTTTACAAGCCAAACAAACAATTCTTAAAGTTTGAATATAGCTTCTCACAATGTAGATTGTTGAGAACTTATTGAATATGTTCTAGGTGCTCCTCCCATGTTTGATTGAATATGAGGATATCATCTAGGTAGAAGGCCACATATAAATCAATAAAAGGTCATAGGATGCATTCTACTATCTTCATGAATGTCACTAGAGAATTAGTTAAGTGGAAAGCATAAGTAACCATTTGAGCATGCCTTCTTTGAATTTACACAGTGTCTTCCACACATTAACATGTTTGACTGACACCTGTTGGTACCTAGATTTGAGGTCAATTTTGCCAAAAAAAATCAACCTGTGAATTTATATAGAAAATCATCAATCCATGGTATATGATGCTTGTTTCTTATTGTGATCTTACTTGTGACTATATGTAATCATTACAAAGTCACCATGAACCATCTTTCTTATCAAACCAAAATTATTAGACTCCCACAGGATGAAACACTAGGTCAGTGGCGACATTTCTTGATAAACTCTTGAATATGTCGCTTGAACTCATCCATACCCAAGATAGAACATCGATACACATGACCATTAAACAAAGGGGTGTATGGCAATAGGTGAATTAGGTGCTTCATGTAGCAATGCAATGAAACTCTCGTGGAGGTTGTGAAATGCCTTGATATTCTACCACCAGTTGATGTATCCATCTCCATTAATTTGTTGAGACATTCACAATGATTTGGGGCATGCTCAATGATTTGGGGCATGCTTGTGATCTTTATTTCTCCATGGGATCTAACCACAAAGAGAAAAACTTCCCCATCATGGCAATCAACTTTACCATTTGTTTAGCATTGATAAAATGTGGTAGTGGCATGACCTTCGAAATAATGTGGATTGATTTGCAAAGGTGATGATGGCATTATGAGGTTTGGATAGGAAACAACGTCTCTACCCCATATAAGGTTGTTCTAGCATAAAATTGTAGATTTCGACAAGAGCCACATTATAAGGAACCTCATCTTGAAGGGCTCAATACCATATGCTAGATGAAATTATTGAAAAACATGAACATCTCAGTCTTAGTTCATACATCCAATGGTGTATGGATGAGGGTGAGGCTACCATTGTTGATAATAAGATGTAAAGTTGTCCCCTTCACCTACATCTGTGAGTGAAAGAAGTGTTATCCCCCTTTAACTCCTCTAGATCCTCTAGTTACACATGTGAAGTGGCAACAATGGTAGAAGGACTAGCTTTCACAAGTGTTTTACCTTAACACGAGTCTACAATACCGTTAATTTTGGTGCATATAAATGGTTGTCCTACTCAATTATTAGTGTATATTGAACATGACACTCATCCTAAAGTTCATTTACTCCAATGTAAAGCATACCACTTACAAAAATCATTTTTTAACTTTCCATCTAGAATGCTCTATTTTAAAAGAGGATTATGTCATTGATTTTGTTGTTGGTCTCCTTTCCTTACCTTACCCCACCCTTTGTGATGGAAGTTGGAGTTTCCTTTATCATTTATCATTTTTTGTCAATAAATTATTGATACAACTAAACTCTTCCCTTGAAGAGGCTTTCCAATATCAACCATAAAATCTTTCCAATATCAACCACATGAAAAGTGAATGGTTGATACAAGTAAACTCACTCTCCCCTCAAGAGGCTTTCCAATATCAACCACAAGAAGAAAGAGATGACCATGCTAGTGTCATGGAAGAATAGCAGTTGGAAGTCGCCAATGTAGAATCCCCTAAAGCATTTTTGGGTTCCACTCAATAATAGCCCATATTCGAATCACTCAACAATGACCCATATTGGAATCATTCCACCAAAAAGGATTGTGTATTCCTATTAAAGCAACGTAAACGTCGATAAAGAAGTGGCATAAAGTCACTTGACCGTGACACTGAATAGTGAGGCCAAGGCCTTGATGGTCTAGTCACATACCTACAATTTGTAAATTAGCCACGTGAAATGGGATTGTATCTACTTTAAATACATGTGTGATTGCATAAATGAATATGACCACCCATGGCAATCTAATTCAATGTCGGATCAATCTAACAACTTTTTCTTTGGACAAGCCATGTCCCCCTAAATATATGCCCCGTTTCTTACTCCATGGATTCTGTACAAATATAACTCCCTATTTTCCAAACTTGACAACATAAGAAATCACGAAGATTCTATGTTTTATTTATCATAGATTTTCCATTATTTCATTGTCCAAATAATAGGAGCATATATAGCCTAGTTAAACGTTGCAACCGTTTGAACGCGTGGAAGTTGTTGATTCCTTCTTGCAATCTTTATAGTAATTAGTGCCTTGTGGATCACTTTGTTTTTCTCAAGTAAAATATATAAAAAATCCATTTGTCTTTTATTAAGATTAAGGTAGGGCCAAGAAAGCAAGCTGTCTTCAATTCTTGTTCTAAGCTGTCATCGATTCTTGTTCTAACACCTCCCATATTTTATCAAACTGAACATGTCATATCAATTTTGTCAATGTTTTATTCATACCTACCTTCCTTCTTCAACGTTTTTTCTTTTGCAATGGATCTCTTCTCTCTTCTCGTGAAGGTGTGTTTGTTACGTTCTTTTATGTCGCAATTATCGAAAAAACGAAAAGAATGGAGTTATTTAAGATGGATTACATTTGCATATCCAATATCCAAATACTTTAGAAAGATATTTTCATAATATTAAAAAAAAATATATGTTTTAATTAGTTGATGATAAATTGATGGAGGAATGAGTTCTAAATATATATATATATATATATATATAAAAAGAGAAATGTGGTTTTATCCTATATATATATATTAACCAAATTTGATCGAATTGGCTTAGAAAATTCAAAAATATGTAAATTTGATTCAATTACGTGATTGATTCGTACGATATGCGCATTTGAACTGTAACTATTGGATTGGGACCTAAAGCTTTTCTCTCAATTGATTTTGGTTCACCTACCGATGGGTATGAATCTCGGTCAAATGACTTGTCATAATCTCACTTCAGGAACCAATGGATTCTTTAGATCTTTTATCTATAAAATGACTGAAACTTGTATTTTTTCCCGTCCCTCCTTTGTCAGGACGTTGTCTAGTAATCATTCAATAGATTGTTGGTTGCTTACACAAATTATTTCTCCCTTACCAAATAAAGAACTTTTGCTTAATTTTCTAAATCATTGATCCTATTTTAGCATAAATTCACCAAAATATGCAAATAATTTTCTCTTATTTCTCGTTAAAGAAGAAACTCACCAAACCTAAAATAATTCCTAATTCACATAAATTTTCTCATTGGCCCCTTTCTTTTGGACAATGACACTTGGAGGTTAGCTTCCTAATTTCTAAAAAAGAAACTAAAAGCTTCCATTCTTTAGTATCCGGTCTCATTTGGTGTAGGGGTGATATTTCATCATGGAGAAGCTTTTGTATTTGTGTGATGCATACTCTTGAATTTGTTTCATATTGGATTTTAGACAACCAATTTTTTTCCATATTGAATCGAGTTCGAATTTGAATCCGATCTCAAATTTGGTAACTATGGTATAATAAGTTAATACATAGTCAAGATAATCCAATTTAAAATCAAAATTTCAAAATTAATGTCTAGTAGTTGAGTGCCTATCTATATATTTACACACACACCAAACTTGTACAATACATAACAAAATTGAGTTAGCAATAAATCTACTATGGAATACATTGAAAAACCTAAAATAAGTTGAATTCATCTCCAATTAAAGCTTCTTGTTTGGCGCTAATCTGAAGATTTGCTACTCCCATCTACATGTAACTTTCAATTTGTTGAATCATTCTCTTTCACCACAAGTTAGATTGAACCAAGGAATGGAAGGATTCTCCACGAAGGCATAAGCTTCAAGCTAAGCCTAAGACCAATTCATACAAAACATTGTAGTTTGTTTCCAAGTTCTCCATCTTTTTGCTTTGGTAGTCCATGGATTATGTAATGTATGTGTCCTTGAATTTAAGATTCAATTTTATGGGACATGTGATTGTTGAATTTAGATAGAGCTTCAGGGTATCAACTACTTAACACTCACATATGTATATACCTCTTCATAAATCCACAATCTCACATAGAGCGCATATACCGGATTGGCAATGGCAACCATCCATTGTTTCCACACCAAAGGATGAGGTTGGAAAGCTAATCTTCACAAAGTTCTCCTCCTAATTTAGACTCACTATAGCCATGAAACTACGTTGATGATGACAAAGCTAAACCACCATGATTCCAAGGACACTTCCAATGCTATCTAAGGTAAAAAATCACTAGATTTCACCACCTTGCCACTATCCTCAAACACCCTGTAGAGGACTAACAATAAATTCACCAAAATCCAAAGCATAATACTACATATCCAACGTCGATCCATCTAGAAGGGATTAACATAACTCAACACAACCAGTAATGAACATGGAGGTACACCGACGCTTAGGGTGTTAATGCTCGATATTCAAACATTTCCATGATATGTCACTTATCCCTTTTCCATGATAGCATTGGATTATAATGTTTGGAGTTGATTGTCACGGGAGATGAGGCCATAGTAATCCACCCCAATTTGTCCTAAGCATTTTATCCTTTAGTCTAACAACCTCATTTGTTTTGCTTATGGCATGAATTTGTGATTTCTTATGACGTAAAAGAATTTGAGGGTTTCAAAATTCTCCATTATCAGTTGTCTTTCCTACTCATGTTGTTGTGCATTGACTGAATAATAATTAATGAATCACCTACAATTGTGGCCTTCTCGATCCCTTTTTTCATGAGGTGAAGAAGTCCTTGATACAAAGCTAGGGAATTAGCCTCATTGTTTGTGGCAAAATATAATCCCCAAGCAAACCTTGTTTCTTCATTTCCTTTAGTGTCTAGAACAATACCCCCCTTCCCACTAACCCCACCGCCCTGCCCCTCTCGGGAATCCACCTCCCTTATAACGATAAAGTATCTTATGAGTGTCCACTTAGATCAATTTATCCCTTCGAACACGTGTTAAGCTCCTTTGATGATGGAGGGAAACTAAATTTGGGAGGTCAAACATCTTCCTTGCACAAATGCAAGGGATTTGACTTGTTGGGGTTTGAATTCGAGCTCTTTGCATGGCGGGTACCTTGTCCCAACTACTAAGCCACAACTTAAACCATGAACTTTTAATTATTTTCCAAGTTAATAGTGAGTAATTTATTTGTGTAACTAATAAATGCCATCTAACTTAGTTATGAGCCATTAATGTAAGAACCAATAACTCTCAACTAACTTCTTAATGAGTCATTAATATGAGCAACTAATAACATTCAACTAACTTAATAAATGAGTTATAATATAACTAACCAACCACTTAATAATGAGTAACAAATAACCAATAACTATTAACTAACTAACTAGTGATTAGTCATTAATAACTCAAACCTTAAATTAATAATATTTACAAAATATAAATTTTTCATAAAAATATTGTATATTCTATTCAAATGAAAACACATACATATTTACAAAATATATGTTTTTTCTAAGTAATTATTCTTGGGGAAACCATTAAGCACTTCCCCTCATTTCAAGGATGGTACTTAGGATAAACCCTAGATTCTTCAAGGCACAAGGCTAAGTCAATAACAGGGCTCAAAACCAATACTACAATATACTCGTTATGAGCTCCACATGTCATTTACAAGAATACAAACTGTGTTGAGAGGATGACACTCCATCCCACAACCACTAGGGCTAGACAAAATTTACTTATTTACAAAATATGTTATTTATACACATTAAAATACCGTTATAAATTTAGTGTATAAAATAAGATAAGGTGTATGTGAGGAAGAAGATACAAAAACGAGTGGTATATTGGGTGGTGGTTATCTTTGACCTCAAAAGATATCAAAAGAAAAAGTTCTCCTATGGTCTAGGTCATTCTAGTGCCTTAAGGTCTCAAACTTCTCAAAGAGTCCAATTGAGCTAAATTCATAGTGATTGAGGACTTGATCATAGTAGTTTGAATGCTCCTATTTATGTGATCTCCTTGTTCCCCTATACTAGGAAGCATATTTCATAAGATGAAACTACTTCTAAAATCCTTCCTAATGTACCCTTCTTCAAACTTAAGAGGCACTTGAATGTTGTAGTTGATGAAATGGCTAACAAAAGAGTTGTTGAGCCCAAAAGTGTGTTAGGGGTTTGGGAAGAAGCTTGGGATAGCACTAGATTCACACCAATCCCATGAGATACATCATGGTTGTCTGGTACATAAGGGGGCATAAGAATCACACCTCCCATTTATCATTGCACAAATAAAAAATGTATTTATGATTTATGGCGAGTCACATCAAATGTCTCCACAAGACTGTTAAGTTAATCTTGACTCAGCTATAGATTGGTTAAAGATAACCTTGATTTGGTCAAATGGATTCACTGTTGGTGATTTACATGCCCATGGTTTTGGGTAACCCATGGTATTAGTATGTGATGAAGCCTACTTAAAGGCTTGAGTAACTCCATTGTAAGTTGCATGTGAGTGGCTAGTGTTGGATGGATTGACTATGCCTTGGACAGAGTGGTCAAGGTTAATAGGATCTATTGTTGTTGGTTTTCCCTATAAAGGGTTTCCAAGGTAAAAATATAGGCTCCATCATGCGTTCTTTCATATTATGTGTTATATTAATTTTAACAATTGGTATTAGTGCTGGGAAGACCTAGACTCTTTGGAAAGAGTGTTATTATGCTTGGAGCCATGGAGAGAATTTGGGATGAACTCTCGAGATGGGAAATGTTGTATAGTCATAGGTAAATGAAACATGAAAAATGCATGGCATGGATTTATGTGAAACATTGGTAGAAGAAGCATGTGGGAGAGAGAGGATGAGAAGTGATAGACTCACTGTACCGTAAACAAATTTATTTTTGAGTTGGATTTAATCACAATGTAAATGGGCATATGGTTATAACACCTATTTAGTCATGTTTGCCCCTATCTTGGTGGGTCACCTATGTAAAGTCTAGATGTAGATTGAGGTAGACTGAAGAGGGGGGCATGTTGTATTCTCAGATACCTAGTTAAAAATTAGTTTGAGAGGGGTTTATGCTTACCCCAAGTCAAGTTTAAAGGGGGCAATGTTAGGTTAATCTTGACTCTATTATAAAGTGATTAAAGATCACCTTGATTTGGTTAAATGGGTTTAAATTTGGTGGTTTACAAGCCCATGGTTTGGTATTAGCATGTGATGAAGCCTACTTAAAGGCTCGAGTAACTTCATTGTAAGATGCATGTGAGTGGTTGGTGTTGGTCGGATTGGCCATGCCTTAGCTAGAATGGTTAAGGATAATAGATCTATTCTTGTTAGTTTTCCTTGTAAAGGGTTTCCAAGGTAAACATATTCTTCATCATGTGTGCTTTCATCTTATGTGTTATATTAATTTTAACAAAGAATACCCATTTTTAGGAGTGGATACAATATTTATGGGAGTTTTAAGGGCTTGTACTCTTATAATTGTAATTGCAATAGGATGTTTATGGAGGTTAGGGATTGAAGTCCTTTCCCCGCACTTGGATCTAATTGAGATCTCCTTGCTTCATACAAACATTCAATCTCTCTATTTGATATGCATGGAATAATTTCTAGTCATTTGCTTAGCCTCTCTATGGAATTTCTTATGGTTTCTCCTCTCTTCTCGGTGTTGAATCCATCAAAGTTCAATTGTGTGTCTTAGGCTCTAGGTTGGAGTCTCCTTCACCTCACAAATGGAGTGTTGTGCATGTTTTCCAACAACTATAGGTGATGTAAGTGAAGTACATGGTTGTATGAAGGTTCACTCTCTAGAATTAACAACCATGAAGGTTTCTTTATTTTCTATCGTTGAGAAATCAAAGCCTTGGAGTGCACAATTGAAGGCCAAATACAATGAGATTGAGAGATCCAAATATCACCTCTATATTGAAGCAAAAAAAACATATCCCAACCCTTTGTGATTGAGATAATGAATCTAATTAGGCTCTCACCATTCTTAGGTGTTGCATATCTACAATGAAAGCTATTCTCTCTATGGTTCAAGACCTCTTAGCATTCCTTCCAAGTTATGTGAACCTACTGATGTCATAAGCACCTTTGAAAAGCTTTTCTAACCACAATTTAGATAATGTTTCTCAAGAGTCAGTTAATGCCTCTAGCAAAGAAATCACAACATTTTAGTAAGAGAGATTTTAATCCTCTAATTCTATTACGTTTCTTTTTAATAGTAACGTTTATAAGGACATGAGGCTTCAAAATTTAAAGTAAAGGTATTACTGAAAACTTACATGTTCAATCCTTTTGGGTTTAATGCTTTTTTATTTATATGCATTAAGACTCTACGAGTAAAGATGTAATTAGTGAATTGGGTATAACTTGAGTGGCAATGAGAAAAAATAGTTATCCTCCTTACTTAGATTCAAGTTCAAATCCCACTTTGTGACATGTTTACTCTTAATGACTCAATTATTAGTGTGTTATATATGATTTACTCATAAGTTATTAACCTAATCATATACACTAAAAAATATAAAGTTTACCTTAAATATCAACTTTAAAAAAAAAATACTTAAACATTTTTACTTATAAAATATTACGAGAAAAATCACAATTATTTATTCTTATAATAATTATAATAATTGCTCATTGCTCTTCAAACAATTAAAATACAAAAAGAGAGTGCACTTTATCATAACTTCCTCCTGCCTTGGAAAGGGGTTGAGACAATGTAAGCCTCTTTGAACATCTTTATACCAACATGCACCTCGTTGTGAGCTAAGGTTATTGCACATTTTCTTCTCCATCGTTTGTTCCTAAGCATGCGCCTTCGCTTCATATGCATTAGACATTCATTTTGCTTGAAGCTTTTACGCATATCATGAATCAAGGAGTGTAGTATTATGTAAATTGCTTAAGACAATTCCTTTGCTATTATCAAAACTTGAGATAATCGTTAGTGTGTAATTAAAGTGATGGTACCAACCCTTATCGTTGGAGGCACAATTTAGAGCCCATGGTAATTATTAACATGATAGCATACTTGATTATATAATAATTATTAACATGATAGCATACTTGACTATATAATAATTAGTGATATTTTGTTCTCCTCCATTAACCATCCAAAAATAACACCACTAACTACTTGTATTGCTTAGTTTTGGAGTTTCACCTTTCCTTGATTACAAGGAAGCTATCTTCTACTCATATATATATAAATATATAAATTTATTTATTAAAAAACATTAACGTTATAATAATATATAACAAAGTTACGTTTTTTTCTATGGTTAGATATTTAATTTTTATAATAGTTTTACAATATTATTATATTTATCTATAAATATTGTCTAATTTTTTTTGTAAGGCTTGTACCCACGGAGTTTTGAATCAATGATCTTATGCAAGGAATGTCTTAACAATACACCCATTCACTGTCTATTCTACAACCTGTGAGCAAACATGGTTTAAAATTACTAATATGAAATTATGAGTAAAAATAATTCAATACATAATTTAGGTTTTAGTTTAGTCATTTTTCATGTTTTGTGTGAAATAGTAAAATGGTATAATGCATTGTTATTTTTTCCTCCTGCTTTTTTAATTTCAATTTAATTTTTGTTAATAATTTTTAAAATAGCTTATTTGAAAGAATTAAGATCTTTGGTATTATGAGTTGTGTTATTCCATCGAGTTCATTTAAGGGAAATGGTTCTCTTTAATTTAAAAAATGATTCAACATCTTCTCCATATGGTTCCCTTAGGGGGTTGATGGGTGAAGAAACTAGTCGATGTAAGAAGAACATTTTTGTACCACAGTAATTGCTAGGTTAATAGCATCTCTAGTCCCATTGTGGGAAGGAGTTAGGCTACTTACAGTGATCACTAACTCTAGATCATCTTAATCCTTGATTAGTTCCATTCAATGCATATTGGTCATAAAGTTCTTCTAGAATGCGAGCTTATGGTTTTTTCACTCTTTCGCCAAATAAACATTTACCTTTGAACAAGAAGTAGGAAAGTGTGAATACGAAGTAGGAAAGAGTTTATGCTCAAAGCAACTCATGAAAAACAATGGGAATACAGTCTAATGATTTGACTACTCTAATATAATTTTTTCTATAAGGCTTTTGTTCAAATCAACAAAAAGAAAGATTTAAATATTCATAAAGGATAAAAAAATCTTTCATATTTAAATATAGAGATATATAATATTCCAATATTAAAAAAAAACTCACTATTACCAAGATGAGGACAAACACAAACATTTTAATATGCAAATTAAAGCATGGCTTCCATGCCTCATAAAGAGGGCCCACAACCATGGGCCTTCTTAGAAAGTACCAATATCTCACTATAGAGTTGAATTCCTAGATAAAGAAGTCCTTTACACATGGGTGGACCACCACCCTATCCTTTAGGAAAAAGATCTAGGTTCTAGAAATCCAAGCTTGGAGGTTGTTCAACTTTGATAATATATTTTGTTATATTTGCCTATCAATCAATGGGCTGCTAAATAATATACTCCTTTCTTTTTTATCTACAAGTCATTCCACATGACAAGTATTATTCTTCTTTGTTGAATTGCAAATCACTCCATAGGCCAAGCAAATTCTTTTTCCTATTTGATGTGCAAATCATTCATAAGCAAAGTAGTAATCTTTCTCCTCCTTGCCCCGAGGGTCCAAACTTAAAAATAAGCACCAAAATAATGTTAACAATGCAAAAAGATCAAATGAAAAGTTTCCTTAAGAGCCATAATGAGTCTTGAAAAGAAATGCACTTCCTTAGCTTGGCTCATTTAAAAAGAGTGTCCTTCAAATTAAAACGTATTTGAGGTAAATCCTGTAAAAGAGATGACAATATCAACCCTAAAAAAAACCAAATGAAGAGACAATTTCACAAAAGACCCCAATGAAGAGGCAATTACACAAAAGACCCAAATGAAGAGGCAATTACACATTCTTGAGAGCCACAAGATGGACCATCACCCTCTAACACAAGGTGGAGATGCAAGAATGCCCAACAATCATATTTTCCTATCATTGATAAAGCAAATCTCCATCGTTTTACAAAATACCTTGTCACTATGTTTCTTGTTATTTCTTTTTCCGATGCTTTAATTTTTCTTCTATCATACGAATAGTGAAATGACTAATGTCAATTACCTTGTTACGATCAAATTCTCTTTGTTGGTAGGTAATCAACAAAATTTCTTTTCTTTTTTCCGTGCACAATCTACTTTTTGACTTTGGTTAATTTGGGCACCATGTTGTACATTATCAAATAAAAGGCTCACCCTTGGGACCTAGGCCAAGAGGGTGTATATCGTGTGGAACACATTTTGTAGGCTTAAAGTCCTAGATAATTGAGATGGACGTGACTTCTTATTACACATATCATTGAGAAATATGCATAATATTATAATATTTGAGATTCCAATTCCATAAGGAATTCGAATAAACTTGTTTTGTTATTTATTTTATTTTGATCAACATAATTATAGAAGAATATAACTTATCATATTATATTTATGGTATAGTACATTTAGATGATTGACACCTCCGGCCATGGCTTTTGATAAAGACTTCTTAATGTAAATCTTTCATTTTTTTAGATACATTATAATTAATTATATACTTTCTTAGATTCAAGTTACATTATAAATAATTAGATATTTTCTTAGATTCCAGCATGACTAATATAATTGCATGCAAGAATACATGTTATTATTGTTCTTTAGTTGATGTATTTATTTATATATTTTTCTTGGATGTATTTATTTATATATTTTTCTTGGAGTTACACCCTAAATTCAATAATTGGCTTTTATGGTTGGAAATCAAATTTGGTTTGAAAACTTATATGAATATGCTAAAGAGGTTATATCCACAAGTATATGACACACCCTTAGGTAGGTATTTGACACACTCTGGTTATGGCGTAAATATTGTTGAAACATGAGAGTTCTATAATTAGCGGGGAGAGAAATGTTGTTTGACATTATTTGAATGTAAAGGTATATGAAGTATAAATTGAGTCCAAACAAAGAGTAAGGTGTTTAGAAACACTATTATGACATTATACAACACAATATGGTTATTCACATAGTTTATATATTTGGGTTGATCCATTTAGCATTTATTTATACAATTGGGTGTATAGCCCAATATCCTTAAAACATGGTTGATTGGGTCAAGTTTTAAGCAAGTTAGCCCCAAAAGAGGTTGGATAGTCCACATATTCTACTTTGTTTGCACCCAATGGAAAAGTTGACCAAATCCTCGAGCCTATTTGGATCTCAGTTGATCATCCTAATCGAGTCAACCATTGGTTGAACTTGGTTTTTGACTATTGGTGAAAAACCCTTAACTTGTAGAAATTAAATCATCAAGTTGGGTTTACACATCCAACAAGATATTCCAACATCTCCCCATAAGCACCACTTGGAGGATTAGGAGGTGTGATTATCTCAACACCTTGGTGTGATGGTAACTTCCTAAAGCCTAATCAAAGAGAGAAATTTAACATAATTTTCCTTTGTGAATGGCTTCATAAAAATATCAACAATTTGATCATTTGCCATACAATAGACAATAGAAACCACATTCTCCTATAGCAACTCCCCGAGATAGTGTGCACATGTGAATCTCAACATGCTTCATCTTACTATGAATAAGGAGGTTATGATCCACTTGTATTGCACTATGTTTGTCATAATAGACCATAGGAGTTAATTCCATATAAGGAAATCCAAGGTTACCCATTGGGATTCAAATTCATATTGCCTTAGTACCCTTATTCATTGATCCCTTGTATTCATCTTCAATATTCTACTTCTTAAATGAACATGCAACTTGACTAGATCTAATATGCAACACATACTTAGAAGTGGACTTATAGTCATCCACATCACTATCTCAATCAATGTATATTAACTAATTGATTTTAATTTCTTTTAGAATACTTATGCAAAGATTATGCATACCTTTGATATACCATACAATTCTCTTTGTAATGTTTAGATGGTTGTCCTTTAGACCCTAAATGAACATAGAAACTAAAGTAACAACAAAGGCAAAATCATGGCTGCAATATATCAAGTAAATAAGATTCCCAACAAGTTTAATGTACATAGTAGCATTGCCCTTTGCATAATTACATTCCTTAGTCAATGTAACTCTTGCTTGATACATAGTAGAACAAGTCTTATAGTATTCCATTTTAAATTTGTTCAAGATATCCAATGCATACTTAGGCTAAGAGATGAATATACCACCATCCAATTACATAACTTGGATGTTGTTGACACGAAAAGGTGCCCAACATCAACAATAGAGGTTTAAACCATAAAAGAGGCCCAATTAGACTCTTTCATATTTGTGATGGAAAAAAACCTTCTTATTAATGGCTCGACAACCTTTCAATGATCTTTACAAATGGAAATAAATTCTTGAAACACAGAAAGTAAAAATCCTAGTTAATCTACTATTAATAATCAAAATAACTTGATGCTCAGTTAGATATATATTAATGCAAACATTGAACAAAAAAGGTGTGGAATAAAATCTGAAATGTTTCAAAGGGTTAGGAAATAGTTCTTAATTTCTAAGAATATAGATAAACAATTAACTATATAATCTTTTTGCACAATAGTCTTCAAACAATTATGTAATTACGATCTCACAACTAAAACAGATGAATATGTTTTAAAAGAAAAGACAAACAAAAATTATAAATAATATTTCAAAATAATATATAACATTTAAATACACTTCTTATAGTATATCCCACATCCCACATTTATACAAGTCCGTAATAATCTACAATTGCACCTAGAGTAGAAACCAATTTCCTTGAAAAATAACTTTAGCCGAACTAAATGTATAAATAGTTCTTACAAATTCCCATGGATGGAAAAGCCCCATTTTCAACAACTCAACTTTCTTTTATACAAATAGAAATCGATTATTAATATCAACTATTTTTTAACTCTAAATTCTAGGTACCTCCGTAAGGGCTTATTTTCATCAGCACAACTTTCTTTTATACAAATAAAAATATATTATTAATATAAACTATTTTTTAACTCTAGATTCTAACTACCTCCATATGAGCTTGATGGGGAACTAAGTGGATTCTTTTTGGATTGATTTTTATTATACTTTGCCTATGCTTCAAATAAATTTATGCAAAGTTCATCTAAGCAATTGGGGCCTACATACAGACAAGTGTTTAGTAAGTCTATTAATATCCTTATCTATTTTGGAAATGATTGACAAATACAAAATACATCTTTGGCTACTTTTGTCAAAATGTTTCCATATTTGTTTTATTCATATGTGAAATACTTCTTATACCAACTTTAAATATTTCTCCATACCTTGGGATGAAAGAATAAAAGTCTCAGGATGAAAGAATAAAAGTCTCATGGTGTTCTACATGATGGAAGTTGTCATTCTTCTACTACATTCTCCAGGATAGTCCAAATTTTCAAACATGTAGTACATTATACTTCTAAGTGTCTCCATGTGTTTTTATCTATTTCATTCCAATTTATGAGACCTTGTTTAATCTCCATCACTTCTTGTTGATTTAAAATAAGAATGCCAGACAATTTTTTTTTGGCTATTTTCTGTAGCTTCTGTGTAGCATCAAACGTACTAGAACCATGTTCATTCCTTGAGTAACTCTCTAGGATTGAATTTTTTTTTATGTAATAACAAAATTTTTATAATCAATTCCTATAGTTGAAAATCTCTATTGTAAAAATTCCTTTTACCTTTTATACTTTCTTCATATATTTCAAAAGAATAATTAATGAACTCCGTGACCATTTCTTGGGATGATTTTAATAATCTACTTTGATTTTCAGGGAATGCAATCCTACCTTAATATTACTCTAGGTCCCTCTCTTCATCCCGAGCTTTGTCCAAATTAGTGTGTGCCATTACCAAATTAGTCAAAGCCAAGGCTACCAATTTGGTTTTCCTTGTAATTAACACATCTAATTCTACTGCACATACCAATGCATTAGCCAAATCGAGATTTCTTTTTCTTCGAGATTGCTTGACAATCTTCATTTTTCTTTTGTTGTATGTCAACAACTCAAGATCAATAACATTATCTACATGATTAGTTACATATGTGTCTCCCCATGTCAAGAAATTTTCTAGCTTGCTTAGTGTAATTATTTCTTCATTAACAATATTTTTCCCTTTGTCTTCCTTACTAGTGCCCACAATTTGTTTAGGGATAACGAAATATTCCATAATCTAATCTATCAAATCATCAATATTCAACATTCTTTTTTTCCGTCGAACTTTAAAGTGATCTTGATTTTCATATTCAATTGTCTTAATTTGAATGTGAGTGTCAAATAGAGTTTGTTTTACCTCTATTAGTTGTTCTAGTTTCTTTGCATCCTCATCCTCCTTCCTTTTAGCTTCAATTGTTTCTCTAATGCTAGCATCTTTATATTCTTTTTCCTTTTGTCAGTAGTTTCTTCAACATCAACTTTCTATTTAGCTTTTAGTTCTTTGGTAGCAGCGTTGTCTCTAGATTCTTATTCCTCTCTTTGTTTCTTTGCTAATTCAACTTTAGTTTCTTCTTCCTTCTTTTTGACTACAAATTCTCTAGCTTTTTCCTCCTTTGTTTCTTTTGTTTCCTGAGCTACCCGAGCCTCTTTTCTAACCTTATTAGATTCATCTTCATGTTTCAATCTTCTTTATCCATTCTCTTAGCTTCATTTTTCTATTACTTTTCTTATAAATATTTCTCCTTTTGATGAGGTGAAGGTTGTTCTTGTTGCTTTACCTTACCTTGAACATGTTCCCATGGAAACACACCTCTGTAAACCTCCTCATGATCCCAATGTTCACGTGTGTAAGGCCAAGTGATGTTCAACTTTTGTAGATGTATGGGTACCAATCCTTTTGGATCATGTCTCCTAAATTGACCTCGGGGAAACATGTATTCTAATATGGCTTGAACTTCCATTCTTGCAAATTTGGAGTTAGCTAAGACATAATTTAGATTGTACATGTTGTATGGGACGAATGTCTTATGCTTTTCCTTGGCCATAAATGAATTTAAGCCATGTAATATTGTCCAATATGCCATTTCTCTTAACACCAACTTATTTGGAACATGTTTTGGAAAAACATGTGGTGGTGTAGTAGTTCAAAAAATCCTTAGATAAGTATGATCTTCAAAATACCAATCTTCGATGTTGTCAAGTAATTGCATCGCACCAGCTGCTAGCCTTCAATTAGGTTTGTAAAACAACAATTCATAGACCTAAGTAAGAAAGTTATTACATATGTGAGCATAATGTCATTTGTACTTATTCTCCCATAGATTATGGTAATAGACATGCATATGGATCTCTTGTATGCCCCATGACAATCCCATCTCTACGAAAGGGTTGTTGGCACATACCATATCCAATAAGTAATAATCCATATAAAATGTTTGAGAGGATTTAGATTTGGTGTCTTTGCTCTCTTCAATGGTCTAGATATGGTATGAGATAAATAACCATCCAATTGAAAATAGAAGCTTGTGTAGTTACAATGTGTATAAGTAGAACCCAAGATTTCTTGAAATGAACATGATAAGGTTATCCATAAATGTATGGGGATTTTAAGTTTGTGGTTGTATATATAACATCATTTATTTATTGGGAGTTTTACCCTTTTCCCACTATTCAGTGAATAAGTTTTTAAGGATTTGAGATTTCCGTGGTGTGTAGTGTTAGAAGAATGGGTTTCCGGATTATCCACAGTCGGCATTTTTACTGTCGACGTTTCGAATCCTTAATTGGATTCATCCTCAGGACACAATATGGAGAGAAGAGCTACTATAAGGGTAAATATAGGTTAGGTATGCCCGTTCATTTCATTCCTAATAATAATGACAATACTTAGGTATGTCCATTCATTTCATTTCCTTGTTCATTTCATTAATAATGCCAAAACTTATCCTTCCAAATTCCACATTAATTAATATATTGTATTGTTCTAAAAGCACTCATAGTCAAACAATAAATTAATATTTTGTTATATCATAGTTAATCAATAAATTAATATTTTGTTATATCATAGTTAATCAATAGTTAATCAATAAATGAGTGCTAATAATTGCTAAGGTTATCAATCATTAGAGTTAATAATACCATCATTATAAATTAATGCTAATATGTAAATGATAATGATAATAGCCCTCCTTGTTCTTCAATAATGATAATATGAGAGAATGCTAATAATAAAATGCTCAAGACAATGATAATAAACCTAATTAATAAGATATCATAATAATAGCATCATTGTTAAAGATTATTCAATAAAACCTTATAAAATACCATTAAATAGATATAATAATAAAAGCACTTAAATGCTAGGGTTATCACACAAATTGAATGAGCATGCTAATAAGTAAATGATAACATTCAAATATTATTAATAATGATACTAAATGTTTAAACATAATACTTATTATTAAGATATCATCATTAATAATAATAGATGCTAATAGATAATGATACTGGCACTCCTGGTTCTTCAATAATAATATGCATAAATGAGAATGCTAAAAACATTCATCAAGAATAAACCTTATTAGTAAGATATCATTAATAATAATAATAAATAGTGAAAGATAATAGCATTCTTCAATATCATTAAATGCCAGGGTTACCATTGTAATGCCTTCAATAAAAACAAATTGAGCTCGAGTAAATGCCAGGGTTATCATTATGAATAATAACCTTGTCTATTTTGATGATAATAAACCTAATTAATAATAATAGCATCCTTGTTAAAGATTCTTCAATAAAACCTTATAAAATAAATATCATAATAATAGCACTTAAATGCTAGGGTTATCACACAAATTGAATGAGCATGCTAATAAGTAAATGATAGCATTCAAATATTATTAATAATGATACTAAATGCTTAAACCTAATACTTATTATTAAGATATCATCATTAATAATAAAATAGATGCTAATAGATAATGATATTGGCACTCCTTGTTCTTCAATACCTTATTAGTAAGATATCATTAATAATAATAATAAATAGCGAAATATAATAGCATTCTTCAATATCATTAAATGTTAGTGTCATATCATTATGAGCTCGAGTAAATGCTAGGGTTATGATTATGAAGGTAACGATCAACCTTGTCTATTTTTCTTTGCTTATTTTACTGAAAAGTAAAGGAAGGATAGGTTATCGTTGTGGACTGTTCAATGCTCAAGATACTTATTAATATCAATAATGATAGTGCATGAGGTTTTTTAATGACGAATGCGAAGGAAGGGATGTCAATCATACCTAGTTTTGATCGTTACCTTCTTTGATGATCAGTGGTAGACATCTTTCACTTATTTCAAGTCCCCCATCTCTATTTAGGTTGTTCGGGTGCTTCTTGATTTCCAACGCTTCTCTCACCCTTCGTTTGTAGTAGTGGTCTTCTACTGCGAGTAGCTCTATGTTTTCCAGGCAGACATGGTGTTTCTCTTTTAGAGAGTGCTCCGCGAGCGCATAAGTCTTTTTCCTCTCCCTCCTTATGTCAGCTCCATGATCCTTTATCCTTATTTGAAAAGAACGCCCCGTATCCCCTATATATCTCTTCCCACATGAACAATCCACCTTATATAGGAGAGGATCCTAAATGTTATTGAAACCCTTATTATTTCATGATGACTTCTTGATTTTTCTTTTCATAATAACAAAGGGGTATGATTGTGAGAACCATACAAATTCTTCACTTAGAATTCCTCTTAGAATTCTATCCTAAAAAATTAGCTTCGAAGACATGGTATGATTGAGATTAATTTAGCTATGATGCTCCCTTGAGATAAGGGATTCGTTTTTTTTTAAATTGGTATAACATAGTGTAATCCAAATTTGAAAATTTGAAAGAATTACTTTAAACAAAAGCAATTTCTATAATTTGCAATGTCTCTATTGATTTAAAGGAAATTTAAAATGAAAGCAATGTACAAACTCAATTTAATTCAAAATTATTCATTCTTCTTTCGATTCACAAATTTAAATGGAGATTTTGTACTTACTTTTAAGCATACACATTTTGAGAAATCCATTTCTTATTGAGAAAGGTTTTGGTCCCTCTTTGCTTTCCTAGGAAACAATCACTGATCTCTTGGTGACTTTGACAAACATGCAATGACTAGTGCAAACTACAATGCAAATTCTTCTATTTGGGTCTTGAGTGATTTGGGGATGAAATGAAAATTGGTGAGGATTTAACCTATTTTATTCATCTAAGTCATCAATGTGAAGATCTAACATTAGCTGGTGAATATCTAACAACCCATAATTCAACCCATTGACACTTTCATAATTTGGTAGAAGGAATTTAGTTTTAAGCAAGCTTTGCAATGGAAATTGTAGTCTTTCAATGAAAATGTGAAACTTATCAAAATGTTGAAGGCTAGTAGCTAAGTCGTAAGACTTACCTTGAGATAACAAAGGGAATGACTTCAAACTTTTTGTACAAAAAAGAATGAAACAAAGTGCGCTAATGTCTATGGTGGAAAGAGAGAACTTGTATTTCAATGAAAGTTCACATATGTTCTGAGCTAGGTTTTGGGCTAGGCCTGAAATATATTTCCATGACGTATCAAAAATCACCTAGAAAGGCATTCAAGTTTCACCCCAATAGTGCTTCAAGGCAATATTAGAACTCAATTGTAATACATTTGGACTTTTTTTGATGATAATTCATAACATGCTTCATAAAGAGTTTATAGCTTTGGATGCAAGTAGTTCATATGTCATTAAGAATTGAGTTTTGAAAATGTGTGAAATAATGAGATTTGAAATTCACCAAAAAATACAAGTTGATTTGGTGTAGTTCAAGATTACACTTTGCAATGAGTTTAAGTTGGGCCAAAGGTGTTAGGACTTAACCTTGATAAATATTTGGCAAAGTTTGAGATCTCACTTTGGATAAATTTTGAAACATGGATAAAGATGAGTTTTAGAAAAACACCGCAAAAGTAAATCCTATGAGTTTTGAAAATACACGGGAAATCTTGAAAATAATGAGTTTCAAAATGGTGTCGAAAAACACAAACTTCATTTTTAAAACCAATTTAGAAATTATTAATAAGAATGAAGATTAAGTGAATTGCCAAAACCATCAATTTTAGTGTAGTACTCTTTAAGTCTAAAATCTTATTTGGATTGAATATTGATGACTTAGATTAAAGCAAATAGATGAAAACAATTCAAAGATGCGCAAGTCTAAGGGAAAGATTTCAATGAAGTGGAAAGTTAAACACACTCTTCATCATGGACCTTGTTATGATTAAGCAAGATAATTTCAAGTGAACATTAAAAATCAAGCATGATTACAAAAAATGAAGAAAAGGGGGCCCACAAGTCTTAAAACTTGGGGCTTGTTGAGACCTCAACAAATGGTGACACATTAGGTGAATCCCTAAATCTATGGACTAATACCTTTTAGGAATGAACATTAGCATAAGGAAATTTTATTTCAATCCTTTATCCACAGAGTAATAGACTTAAAAAATGGGTCACCACACATCTTCCTTCTTGATAAACTGTTAAGATTTCTATATTTTCTTGATGTATTAATTGGCTATGTCAATTAGAAAACCAAATGAAGTTGATATCTCTTTAGAATAACCATATCAAGAATGTAGACAAAATCATGAAACTGCTATATTTGAGGTTTCCTTTATAATTTCTCCAATCTATTTTTTTTGTCTCTTAGTATTGGTCTACGACCTACAAATGCCCATAGCCCCAACAGAGTCACCCTGATACCATAGAAATTTCTCCACTACTAGTGATGTTCAAAACCGTGTGCATAGATATATGCATTCTCCTATATTGATTGTATCCCTTTACTCAATCTCTTATTTCAAATATTTTAAATGAATATCAAAGTTAAAATATGAGGAGAACACCATCTATTCTTTAGTTGTGGGGATGGCATCTATTTTGCGAGACTTGATCAATTTGGTTTGGGCATTAGAGTGTTATTCTTTTCAAGCAAGGTTAGCTTTTGGTTTTGCATCCTTAAATAATTCAGCTAATTTAATCTGTATGTGTGAGTTAGGCCTTCCAACTATCTTAACCAATTAATGAGTCATCAAGGTTTTAAGATTACACACTGATTCATTAGTAAATTTTTTATATGTTTCTCCACTATTTTAATTTCAAACTTATTCTTGGACTTGATTTATTCTTAATATTCTAAAATACAATTCTAATAGTGTAGCAAAGATCAAGGAGATTAACACATCTACCAAATTTTGAGGACTTAAAAGAATTTGGGCAATAATTTGAACAATTAAGTTGAAAAAATTGTTCAAAAGGATTTTCAAATACAAACTTTTAAAATTATGAACTAACAAACTTTGGAAAAGAAACATCATTAAATGTAAAATAAAAATCAAATTGAAAATGAAGCAAGCTCAAAATTCAGAGTAAAATTGAAAGCTCAAAATCTATCAATAAGAAAAAACTATAAGACTAATATGTACAAGTTAACTACATGAAGGAATCTGTTGAAGTAATTTTCCAGAATTTGGCCATTGATAGGAACACAATCACAACCAAGAATAAGGGACTCCAAATACAATCAAAGAAGAAGAAAAGTATGAAGCATTGCTAAATACAATCATTGAAGGGATATCAAATCTAGTAAGCACATGTTCTAGGAATTGTATGACCACTTTTTCATTTACATGTATTAAAGACATTTCTTCTATCCATCTTGTGATGTAATAAATAATAGTTAGGATGCGTTGTGTTGCTTTGAGGAATGAGGGTTGAGTTTCTTAATAATTTCTATTCCCCACTACCCAAATGGCCTATCAATTGAAACTAGCTATAGTTGTATAGATGTTATCTTTTCCCTTCCAGTGATATCTTAGCAAGTTTTATATTTACAAACATAAAAGTGAGCATCTTAGAAGAGGGTAGGACAATAATAACCAACTCTTAATATTTTATGAATGGTGGTTTCTCAAGAAAGGTGACCACTAGTGGTCTTATCATGAAGATTGTCTTAAAACTCTTTCATCATCATTACTTTCCAAAGATCACACAAAATGCCACGTAGTTTTTATGAAAAATAATACCATCAATTAGATGATATTTTGATGATTTTAGTCCCATAGACTTATTTTATATGGATTTCAAACAACTAGGGCTAGATCAATGATGCAAATAGTGTTTCATGTTTGTATACCATGAATCCTCATTAACTAGAATATACAAGACTTCATTTGTGTGGATAGAAAATTCATTTCCCATCCATCTTCACTTGTTGAGATTAAACCTTGTGATTGAACTATTGATTTACATCGTGTGTGTGTGTACAACGGTTAATGATTACTACTACTAATAGATAAATAATTAATGAAGGGACATGTCTTAACTAATGGACATCTCCATTCATGCATGGATGCTAGTCATTGCATATAAAAGTACACTGTCTCATGGCATAGATCATCATCTCATATCTTATTCACTATTTGTATATTTGTCCTTATGGATTATAACATGTTGTCCTATTTAAATTGGATATTAAAAAATTGAACTATTGTTCGTAATTGAGAAATGAATTCTTTTCATTTTATTTGATAATAGAGCTAAGTTTGATTTGATCCTTGGTCACAACTTCCAAACTTTGTCTAATTGGTTTTTGGCCAAATTATTATTTTAGAGTTTCTTTCAACAACCTCCAACTTTTGGCTAGTAAAGCTCATAATTTTTGTTAAAGGATGAGCATTTTTCTATATGAGGAAGAAACATCAGAGAAAAAAATGTTAGAAAAACAAGATCGCAGAATAATATCATAAGATAAGATGTAGAAATAAAACACATAAACACAATACAAGAGAGACACCAATATACGTAGTTAACCCAATAAGAGCTACGTCCACGGAGAAATTACGAGTCCTTTTATTATACCATCCAACAAATGAAGGATACAACCCACATCACATCCATTGTAATTTCCTCTTCACTCTCTCATAGTGTCTCTCACACAATCATAGAGATATTTTTCACAATACTACAATACAATATGCAACCATATTACAATTCCTTCCTTTTAAAGAGGGATTACCATGGGCTACCCAATACCATGGGGCCATAAAACATTGGCCAAAAAACAACCAAAACAATTTATTTAGGGGGCTTCGCCCCCGAACCCCCACTAGGGGCCCGTTGGCCCTCGAACCCCCCTGCTGGGACGAGTGTATAGTCCACTTGCACAACATATAAAAATAGGGTACACACACGGTTGAACGATAAGATATATGAATCAGGAAGATAATTAGGCTCCACAACCAACAATCTCCCACTTGGAGACCGATCACAACTAATCTAGCACTACTGCATCTGCTGGACTATGCTCCAAACCTTGGACCTGGAAATTTTTACATCTTCACCTTCATGCTTGAAGGCTAATTGAAACTGAGTAGGATCTTAGTTTCTCTCTGGTTACTACCTTTTTCAACATGTCTCCAGGATTCTGGCTTGTATGTATATTTTCTAACTTCAATAGTTCATCTTCTAGAACATATCATATGAAATGGTACTTGCGCTGTATATGTTTAGTCTTAGAATGGAAGGTTGAGTTCTTTGAAAGATGAATGACACTCTGGATGTCACTATACAACCTGTTATTCTCTTGGTTCTTACCCAATTCATCCATGAACCTCTATAGCCAAATCATCTCTTTACTAGCCTCTGTAGCAACAACACACTTTGCTTTTGTTGTTGAAAGTTAAACAACCTTTTGCAGTTTTGAAATCAACTTACTATTGTTCCGCCTCCAATAAAGACATACCTTGTGGTGCTTCTCCTGCTATCTTTATCACCTACCATATCTGCATCAACATATCCCTGTAGAATAGTATTTGAACCTCCAAAACATGATGCATGAGTAGTAGTACCTCTTAAATACCTGAGAATCCACTTTACTGCCTTCCAATGTTTTTTACCCGGATTGTTCATACACCTGCTCACAACTCCCACTACATGTGCAATATCTGGTCTTGTGCACACCATCGCATACATTAGATTGCCAACTACTGCTAAATAAGGGATCTTGGACATTTATTCTATTTCCTCCTATTTATTGGGACACATCTCCTTACTTAGTTTGTAATGGATGGCCAAAGGTGTACTAACTGGTTTTGCATCTTGCATTCTAAACCTCTCCAACACCTTTTCTATATACTCATCCCAAGATAATGTCAATTTGTGATTTTTCCTATCTCTTGTTATTGTCATACCAAGGATTTGCTTTGCAGAACCCAAATCCTTCATCGTAAATGAATTAACTAATTTCCTTTTGAGCACATTTATATCCTGCATGTTAGACCCTTCAATAAGCATGCCATCCACATATCTTCCATTATCTAGGCCCTTGAAATAAATAAAGTGATAAAAGATGACATCCACTATAACCTTGTTCTATCATAAAATTGTCAAATTTCAAATACCACTTCCTTGGAGCTTGCTTTAGGCCATACAAGCTCTTCTTCAACCTGCATACCAAATTCATGTTCCATTTGACCTCATACCCCTATGGCTGCTGCATATAAATATCTTCCTCCAAATACCCATGGAGAATGGGTGTTTTTACATCTAGCTGTTCAAGATGGAAATCTTCTACCACCACTAGAATTAAAATAGTTCTAATTGAATTCATTTTAACAATAGGAGAAGATATTTCATCAAAATATATATCTTTATTTTGTGCAAACCCCTTTAGAACAAGTCTGTCATTGTACCACTTTTTTCCTCCATCATATTCTTTCAACCTGTAAACCCATTTATTATGTAATGCTCTTTTACTTGTAGGCAACCGAACCAAATCCCATGTTTGGTTTCTTACCAAGGAGTCCAACCCCTCATTCATGCCTTGCTCCCACTTCTTTCTAGTTTCCACCTACATTGCTTCTTCATACAATTTTGGTTCACCATAATTAGTCATCATTAAATAATACAATGAAGGAGAGTATCGTTCAGAGGGTCTACTTAACCTGGTAAATATTATAACACTTGCAGGAGTTTGAGGTACCTGATGTTGTTCTTGATTTACTGGCACCTTTTGAGTTTCATTTTCTTTGATTTCATCAAGCACTGTGTATTCTATGTTTTCCTTTTCTCATTTCTTTCCCTGCAACTGATCTTTATACATGACCTTTTCATTGCATACCACATCTCCACTCCTAATAATTTTGTGATTTTCATAATCCCATAAGCGATAACCAAAATCATCAACCACGTATCCAATAAAGGTACACATTTTGGATTTAGTCTCAAGATTTGTTCTATTTTCTTTATCAATATGGACAAATGCTTCATAGCCAAAAGTTATCATAAATGAGTAGTTTACCTTTTTACCTATCCATGCCTCCTCTGAAATGCCACCATCCAAGGAGATTGAAGGCCCTTGCACGCTCCATGATTGTCCTGTTCATCCTTTTTGACACACCATTTTCTTGTGGTGCTCTTGGAACTATCTTCTCTCTACGAACCCCATGGTATGAACAGTAACTATAAAATCATTGTTGTAGTATTCACTTCCATTATCAGATCTAAGACACTTCAAACATTTTATTGTCTCATTCTCAACCAAAGATTTCCATTTCTTAAAAGTGACAAAAACATCAGATTTATGTCAAATGCAATAAACCCAAGTCTTTCTAGTTGCATCATCAATAAAAGTAACATAATAATGAGATCCACCAAGAGATTGTAATTGAGTCGGTCCCCATACATCTGTATGCACAATATCTAACTTTTCACTCTTCTTTTGCTTCCCAATCCTAAGAAATATGACTTTCTTATGTTTTCCCTAAACATAGTTCTCACAGAATTCCAAACTATCTTGCTTCAAATCCGGCAACAACTTCCTTAAATAGTGAATCTACATCCCCTTTTCACTCATTTGGCCAAGCTTATGATACCACAATGTTGTATCTGTTCTTGTGGAAGCTAAAGAGATTGAACAATCAATATTATGAGGAAATAAATACAATGTACCTATCCTGTCTCCTTTTTCTATCACCAACAATCCTTTAGTGATCTTCCACCACATTTCTCCAAACGTACCTAAACAACCAACATCTCCCAACTGCCCTGTTGAGATTAGATTTATTTTCGTAGTAGGAATATTCCTTACATCTTTCAAGAACCATTCATTTCCATTCTTTAGATTTATCCATACCTTACCCATTCCAACAATTTTACATGGTTCATCATCACCTAATAAAACACGTCCATAATCACCTTGAACACAATCATGAAAACATTTCCTATGGCGTGTAGCATGACATGAAGCCCCTGAATCTACTAGCCAATAATCACTAGTATTATCTTATGCAAGAATCAAAGCATCTTGTAACACACCACCTGCTATATTTGCTTCCTAAGTAGTCCCTTGCTAACCATCTCCTTTCTTCTTTAGAGATCTATAGTCTTTCTTCATATGTCCTTTCTTCCCACAATTCCAACACCCTATATTTCCTAGTATGGACTTATATATTCCCTTCCTATACTTCCCACAATTACTCGGGCTCTTTCCTCTCTCCCTTTGTCTTCCCCTATTTTCTATGGTCAACACATTACTTGGTGTCTCACCCGTGATTTTCCTTCGCATTTCCTTGCTAAGAATAACACCAACAACATCAACAAATTTCAGAGTGATTGAACCATAGATAGAGTTACTTACAGCCATGAAAAATACGTTCCAACTTTCTGACAATGAACACAAGATTAGAAGAGCCCTAACCTCATCATCGAAGTTCACTCCTATAGAACTTAGCTGATTAGTAATTGTATTAAATTCATTTAAATGGTCATCAACAGATCCACCTTCTGACATCATATTTAATAAATGCTTCATTAGAAATACCTTATTGGAGGCAATGGTTTTTCATACAGTTTAGCTAATGTGTTCATCAAATCCCACGTTGTCTTTTCTTTGAAAATATTGAAAGCAACCAATGAAGCCAGGGACAGTCGTATTGTTTGTAGTGCCTTTCCATTAAGAACCTCCCATTCTTTGTCCTTCATAGACACAGACTTAATTCATTTTCCATCTAATGGTAGGAATAGATCCTTCTGATATAGATAGTCCTCCATATACATCTTCCACAACTGGTAGTTTTGGCCATTAAATTTCTTGATCCTAAAATTTCCTTCTTCTACCATTTCTCCCACTTGAAACAGGAACCCTTCTTTCCTGCAAGTTTATGCACCAAATATGCCTTTGGATCTGATACCAATTGTTAAAAAAACAAGATCGCAGAACAATAGCATAAGATAATATGCATAAATAAAACACATAAACATAATACAAGAGAGACACTGATATACGTGGTTCACCCAATATGGGCTACATCCATGGGGAAATTGCTAGTCCTTTTATTATATTGTCCAACAAATGAAGTGATACTACCTGCAACACATCCATTGCAATTTCCTCTTCTTTCTCTCACAGTCTCTCTCATACAATCACATAGATTTTTTTCACAATACTACGATACAATACACAACCATATTACAATTCTTTCCTTTTAAAGAGGGATTACCATGGGAAAATACCATGGGCCCATAAACCATTGGCCAAAAAACAACCCAATTTTTTATTTTTATTTTTATTTTGGGGGCTTCACCTCAGAACCCCCTTTCTTGGGGGCTTCTCCCCCGAACCCTCGTCGGGGGCTCGCTAGCCCTCAGACCCCCCAGCCAGGGGAGATGGGACCCCCAAACCCCCGCGGTGGGGCTAAGCCCCCCCACTAGGATGAGTGTACATTCCACCTACAAAGCATATAAAATTGGAGTACAAACACAACTGAACAATAAGATCTCTAAATTGGGAAGATAATCAAGCTCCACAACCAACAAAAAAACATAAAACTAGTATATATATATATATATAATTCCTGTTAAAAAAAGAGTTACTCCATTGCCAGATAAGTGGAAAGAAAGATAAGACCAAAAACCAGTAATTGGATCCTCTGTGTAAACTTTGTGAGGAATCAATTAACATAGTAAACATAAAGGAGTATATATGAATGACATTACAATAAGGGTTACAAGAATAGCGACTCAGTCCCATCAAGCATTGTTTGGTTCTCTTAATCCTCACTTCAATTTTTTTTAAGTTAATACAATTCAAGTATGTTCAAGGGATGCCAAAATCATTTAGCATTACCACCATATTAGAATGGCCACAAAATTCCATCGAGGGTTAAGTGGGTGAGTGACTCGATGTGGTCTATGGATTCATCCATTCCTCATTCGAGTATGTTGATCATCCTTGAGTGGAACATATATTGGGACCAGTTATAGGTTACACTAATTGCCATAAATGGATGCTGCCACATAGAGGAAAGATTGCTAACTGTTTTACAAATTCCAAGGAGCGCGATAAGCATACTACACAATTTTTGAAGTCAATGTGTTAAGGCTTTAATCCAGTTCCTTTAATGCATTGTGGCTTGTGTGTAAGCGTGAAGGCATTTTCGCTGGAGGGTGACAAAATCATTTCCAGAGTCACCATTGCAAACTGACATATTTGTTGCTATAGTCATCGGTTACCATGTTATAACAAGTAGATATAAAGTCAATGAAAATAGTAATTAATTCCTATATCAAAATTCGAAGTAAAATGGGTTAAACGTTGACATTTGAAGTAATTAGTACCTAAATGAAAGTTTGGAATCAACAAATTATTAAATAAAAAAGTGTTATTCGCGTGAAGTAAAAAAAGAAAGAAAAAGAGAGGAGTTCAATTAAGAGGGGTATTATTAAAATAACACCTAATATTCCTTTAATTTGTAAAAGAGGTATAGAACATATGAGGTGTCAAAATTTTAACTGAAGTATTAAGATATATAAAAGAAGATATAAGTCCTTAAACAAATTATTTTTGGACAAAGATTTTGAGCAAAACAATGAAGCATAAGAGTGAAAATAAAGGAATATTTCCTAAAAATTATAAAAATACGTTACTTTGTGTCACATTCCCATCTATAATTTTTACCTTAGAAGGGGGAATTTACAAATTTCATGCTTATAAAATTTTCCCCATGATCCATACTAGAAATTCGTAACTAATAAATGTATGTGCAATCCCATAAATGTAAAACACAATGGAAATGAATCTCAATTCATACACACAACATACATAGGCAAGCATATTATTCACATGAAGCAAATAAAATCATTCTAGATTCATAAACAAAGAGAATATTTATCTTTCAACAAAGAATATCCAAGCAGTTGGCTATGTAAGAGATCCACCCAACTATAGGTATCAACTGTAGATACCAGCCTTAAGCGAGGCTATGAGGCCACCAGGTTGAAGGAAAACACCTTCTTTCTCTTATCCCACAACCCATTTGCTCTCATGCTTATCCAAATTACTCACCTTTGAGCATTTACAAGATTCTCACTCAGCCATTCCAGCCATGGCACTCTTTTCTATTTCCCCACACAACACAAGGAAGTCATTTCCTAGCTTCCCTAATCTATAGTTCCCTCAAAAAATCCAACCCTTATAGTGCTTCCTAGTGTGTGCAGAAAGTGCCAAACTTGTTGTATGTTGTTAAAGAACCTCCTTTAACATTAATCATGGCTTCTTAAGCATTCAAAAGTAGAAAAACATAGTAGGTAAAGGTTCCTATCTTTCCCAGCCTCTATTCTCACCTACAACTATCTATTTTATTTAATGTTTTCCATTCTCTATTCACAAATTTGAACTTTTGGTTATTTTACAGCGTGGTAATGGTAATGGCAATGATCATCAAGAGTAAAATTTTGCTTGTTGTAAAATCTATTGTGAAAATCTACCTGAGAATATTTGTTAGACTCCAAGGGATATGAGAGGATCGTGAAAAACATAGCTGGCATAACTTTTGACCATAGAGGAGAGAAGTCTTACAACTACCATAGAAGTATATTCATTCCATGCTTCCATAACTACATGAGATGCTTTCACCACCAACCTCACACATGCATTCAATGATTGGATTTAATAGTCAAAAGGAAGTAAGTGGCCCATTTAAGGCACATGGAAACAATTGGATGAGTTCTAAGATTGGAAATTGGAAATAGAGGATTTAATCTTCCATAAGCCCCCTTTCCTCTTCTACTCTAGTGAAATCATAGCCCCTATACTACTCTTTACACAACCATATTTGACCATTTTATTATTTTTCTAACATAATATTTACATAGCTTTCTAGTTAGCATGACAAGCCAACATCATGGTCCATATATAAATATTTACATTATATATGCCTCTACCCATTCACTAGTTAGGCCTTGGCATTGAGCTCCGCACTAAGAATCCATACTAGCATATTTACATCATTTACATAATCCTATTTGATATATTCCAAGTCAAAACTAGGGGTATTACAATCCCCTCCCTCTTGGAATAACATCGTCCTTGGTGTTTCCTCAAAATTAGAACAAAAATGGATGTGCCTCTCTCATGGCATCGTCCAACTCCCATATAGCTTAATTGGTACCAAAGTGATTCCATTGCACCTTTACTTATCTAATGGATTGGTTTCGGAACAACGCTACCTTCTTGTCGAGGATGCATAGTGGCTATGTTTGGAACTCCCTCTCAGGTTCCACCTGGATCACATCCCAATCAATCACATGGTTAGGATGATGTACACATTTCTTAAGCAAATGGACATGAAAAATATTATGAGCTCTAGTATTAGTAGGAAATGCAATTTTATGTGCAATGGCCCTATCCTCTCAAGCACTTCAAATGAACCACAATATCTTGGTGATAGCTTGGAATAACTCCTAACCTTCAAGGAATTCTTCCTTGGCCTCTCTCATAGGTAAACATGATCCCCAACATTGAATTCCCTATGCACTTGATTCTTATCTACATAGATTTTCTATTTATCTTGGGTTTCCTTTAAATTCTATCTAATCTTTGCAACCTCTTGTTCCATTTCCTTAAGCATTTCTAGCCCAAGCATAATTTTGTTCACTAGATTATCCGAACTCACCGGTGTCCTACACTTTATGCCATACAAAGCTTCAAATGGACTCATTCCCAATGTGCTTGTTTCCCATTGTTATATGAAAAATATACCAAGTGTACATAATCTTCCCACTTGGATGGTTTCTCCATCACATACTTGCAAAGCATGTCCTCAATCAATTGATTTACCCTTTTGTTTGTCCATCTATTTATGGATAGTAGGAAATACTAAAGTTTAGTTGTGCACCCAAATTTGCAAAATACCTTTCCAAAAGTTATAAGTAAATTTTGTATCTCAGTTGGATACAATTGCTTTGGGTAATTCATGCAATTTGACTATTTATTTTAGGAATATTCTTGCTATATCGTCATCCTTGTAAGTAGATTTAACTGGAATAAAATGTGTCACCTTAGACAATTTATCCACTACAACCATGATGGAATCACGCTTTCTTGAAGAAGTTGGAAATCCAGTAATAAAATCCATAGTTACCACTTCCCATTTCCATTCCATAATTTTCAAAGACCATAATAAACCTACTGGGTGTTGATGTTCAACCATCACTTTTTGTCATTTCATACATTTAGAAATATCCTCAACAATGTCTTTCTTCATTCCCGACCAAAAATATTGTTTCCTTGCTGTAGCAATTGTTTTTTGGTATCATGGGTGACCATAATATGGCATTTAATGGATTTAATCCATAATAATTCTCCTCAAATATACCACATTAGGAATATAAACTCCATTTTTATAATTAAGAATTCCATCATCCTCGAAATGATAACTTTCATATATCTTCTCCAAATTATGCTGCTGTAAGTTATCTTTTATTTGTACATGTTGCTCATTTTCAACAAAAGAGTCAACAATACTTTGCCTCAAGTATAATTGGCAATTACTAATGAATTCCACATGCATTGCATGCATTTTATTGCTAAGTGCATCACCCACTTTATTTTCTTTCCCCTTTATGGGTTTGATCTCAAAATCAAATTCACATAAAAGTTTCAGGCATCTAGCTTGCCTTGCATTTAGTATTGGTTGTTCAAACAAATGTTTTAGACCACAAATTGGTCTATCCTAAGCTCAAATTACCTATCCATCAAATAGTGCCTCTACATTTTCAAAGCGTGCATTATGGAAACAAGCTCTAAATAATGGGTAACATAATTCTTCTCATGTTCTTTTAGCTTTCTTGACTCATAACATACTATATGATTGTCTTGCATAAGAACTCCTCCAATTCCCTGTTTACAAGCATACACACCATAAAATCCTTTTCTATATTTGCAATTTTCAAAATTGGAGTACTTGTAAGAAGTTTCTTCAACAACTGGAACCTTCCTTCACATTTTTATGTCCACTCAAATTTTATTCCCTTGTTTTTGAAAGAAATGATGGGGTGTGCAACATTTGAGAATATTTCAACGAACCTTTTGTAATAACCAACAAGACCTATAAAGGATTTCACATCTATCACATTCCTTGGAGTTGGTGAATTCATAATGGCCTCATTCTTTTCTAGATCCATTGATATTCCTTCCTCTGCAATAATGTGACCCAAATAATAAATTTACTTTTTACGAAAGTCACATTTGCTTATCTTTTTATACAATTTATGTTTTCTTAGCACTTGCAAAGTCATTCTCAAATGTTCTTCACGCTCCTATTCATTCTTGGAATAAATAAGAATGTCATCTAGAAAACAAGAACAAAATTGCTAAATACTTGATGAAAACACTGTTCATGAGACACATGAATGCAATTCGTGCATTAGTGAGACCAAATGGCACCACCATGAACTCATAGTGTCCACACCTAGATCTAAAGGTTGTTTTGTGGATGTATCCTTCCTTTATTCTAGATTGATTGTAACCGAACCTCAAATCAATCTTTGAAAATAAATTTGCCTCTCTCATTGGATCAAAGAGATAATCACTTTGAGGTAAATGGTACTTATTCTTTACTGTAAATTTATTCAGCTGCCTCTAATCAATACATCGCCTGAATTTTCTATATTTATTTTTAAAAAATAGTTCAGGTGCTCCCCATGGAGACACACTTGGCCAAAGTTACTTCTTTACAAAAATATTGCAATTGAATTTTCAGCTCTAGCAATTGCGGTGTACTCATTTTGTAAGGTGTCTTGGACACTGGTGAAACTCTTGGCACAAGATCAATTGTGAAATCAATATCCCTCTTCAAAGGAAGTCCTAGCTCTTCATTGGGAAACAAATCCCATAATTATTGTAAGACTCGGTAGTCCTCCAACTTGCGAACTTAATTTTTTGTTCTATTCAATATATGGGTTGCATACAATTGACAACCCTTTCTAGAGAACTTCTTCAGATTCAAGGCTGAAATCTGTCTGATAGGAACCACCTTTGGAAAACCCTTTATAATCCTTGGGTTCCCTTCTTCATCAATGCATTCTATGGATTTGTTGTAGCAATCAAGTTTAACTTTATGTGCTTCCAACCAATCCATTCCAATGAAAACATCATAGAAACCAAGTGGAAAAACATTCAAATTTTCCCATGTGAAAGGCCATCCATTTCTAATGGACATTTCTCCACCATATTATCAACTTTCCTCATGGTTCTAGTGGCTAGTTGGACCAACCATAAATTACTATGCTTTGTTTTTTGAAAAGCACAAATCTCAACAACTTTAGGAGTGATATAACCGCGAGTAGATCCAGGTCTATCAAAATAGACGTAGATTGTTTAGAAATCTTACGTTCAAGCTCAACCACATTTGATTGATGGTCTGCTTGGCGGTCCTCTAGTGTAACATATATTCTAGGGGCGATCCTTTCTACGTCACCCATAGTTTCAGCTTCTTAAATGTTGTAAACATGCTTGGCACTCCCATTTCGATGTTCAAAGTTTCTAAGCAAATGGTCCTCTCCACATCCCAAACATTAAGAGGCTCCCTTGGCTTATCTCCCATTATCTAAGATGGCTTAGTCACCCCCTGTGTTGGCTACCTTTGCTGATTTTTAAAATGAGGAGGATTGAATCCCCTCTTTCATTGGTCAAACTTCTCCTTCTTCTTGTCCTTCCATGCCTTATGGAATTCTGGCCTACTTTTATTTTGATCATAACAATACTTCTCCTTCCGTATGGTTTCATATAGAGTTTGAGGTTCATCAATCTCAATTGTGTCCTTGTATGACTGAGGTAATCCACTTAATAAATGATGAATTTTGATCTTATCATCTCTATTATGCTTATCATATCTCTACAGCTTGAAGAATTTATTGGGATACTCATCCATGGTCATTTATCCCAATTTCAACTCATGGAACTTTTTAATTTTGTTATCATAGTACCTATTGGAGAGGTGCTTTTGCTTGAAGTATTTCTTGAGTTGATTCCACACAATCTCCCTTTCATTTATCTTCTTGACTTATCTAAGGTGATCCCACCATATATATTCTATAACATTCAAACTAAATATGGCCACCCTTTCCTTCATGTTCCCAGAGTAGTCATGGACTTGGAAATACTTCCTCATCCCAAGAAGCCAAGCCTCAACTCCTTGGACTAATTTTACTTCACCATTAAAAGTAGGAGGTTTGGGCTTCTGAAATTCCACATATGATTTGTTCTTGATAGGATTCTTCTTCTTATTACTATGATATAGAGTTTTAACCTTTGATGGAGTGTTTAGAGGAAGATGACTCACTAAAAGAGAATTTTTGAGTATATGTCCTATCTCTAGAAACCCTTCTTGAGCTATGGGACCTCTTCTGAGAATGCCTCCTTGAGCTACTCCCACTCTTTTCCTCATTTCCTGAGTGCTGCTCATGGTTAATATTCCTCTAGATGTATGTTAATATTTGGATCATGGATGCATTCAACTAGTTTTGTTCTTCCTGAGCTCTGATCAACCTCTCATTATCTACCATTACAACTTTGCAATTCCACTCTAAGGATTCTCATGGTTTCTGCAATATATGGGGGATTTACTTGATTTATGCAACCATTATACTCTGTATCTACATTATCAACATGTACATTGTCTCCCATGGCATCTGTTTCAATTGCATAAGTATCATGTGCATCATCCATGATGATGGTTTTCTTGGCTCAACCAAGACCAAGGATTTCCAAATTGCACTGTATTGAGTGTTGAACCTTAAATGTCCCTAATATGATATTGTATCTACAAAAGTTTTCATATAAACACACTTGTTATCTTCATTACATTCTTATAAAATCATCAAATTATTTTTTACGCATTTTAGAAACTACCCATATTAACATTTTTGTCAAATTAAGGCTACAAGCACTTTTCTGTTCAATTTCTAGAAACATCCGAAAAACCCTTTTAAAATATGATGGTGCAAATTTGTTCCCCTATGGAAAATATTTCCAATGGCAATAACTATGCCGATTTATGATTTATGGGGAAAATGTTATAGCCTTTTAAAATTGCTAATTTTTGCCCCAATTTTGCACTTTTCCTACAAGTGCATTTAGCTTCATAGACCAACTTCAACCAAATGTAGAAGAAAAACTAGGGAGAACCATAATATTTTTCTATTAGGCGTTGATAATAATCATGGAAAGTATAATTCAACAACTTACTTTCAGATTCCTAATCCAATGTTTTGGTCAATTTCTATAAATTTTTGGAATTTACTACTTTTTACTTTTGCATCTTCTCCATTCTTAGTTTATTTTAAAAAAACTACTATCTCCCAAACTTATTGTTTCTAGAAAAATGCCCATTAACCAAATTTATTCATTTTGATGAGTAGGTAAAATGTTGAGTTCATGATTTTTTTTGGTTTTGACATCTAGGGTCACTTTTACCTCCAAGTTTTTTGAAATCCCTAAAAACTGCCTTGGAATAGAATATTTTGGCCTTCTTTTGCACCTTGGATTCACACCTTTTTGAATTTGTCCATAATCCACCAGATTTATCTATATTCCTGGACCACAACCACGCCATAACAATTTTGGCCTTAATAGGGCCCCTATTAGGTCACTAGGTATTGGTATTTAAAAGCCACTATTTCAAAATTGATGTAAAACTGGAGTAGAATGTCTCTACGCCTCTCATTGGAAATTATGTATCCTTCCTTGATGGCCTTGGAATTCCACACATCTCATTGGATTCTGAGCTAAAATGCACCTATTATGGCCAAAACAATTTTCAGCCTCTAGACATTTATTTTTATTTTTTAAACACCATTCCTCTATTTTCCTTCATTTCATCAAAATTGCCCTATCGGGTTGATTGTACATCACATAAAATTTATCCCATTGGACTTGTTCTACATTCCCCAATATTGTGTGCTCCGATGGCCTTTATCTGATTGATTGCATCAGGCTCGCACCGTTGGGTTGAGTTCTTGTTGCTAGTTTTTGATTTTCCTAGCTAGTTGATGATCTATGTTCGAGCATATCGAGAAATTTCGATCAAAACTTAATTTACATTACACTTTTGGAAACTTCGATCCCATATCGGATCTGATCCATCAGATTCTGATCATCGATTCCCTCGCATTCTTTGTCGGGATTATTTCCCAATGGTCCTCCTCCAATAAGGAATTTCCAAAATTCCACCTCCAACGAGGCCTTCCCAAACCATCGGGTTTCTCTGTATTAGAACTTCCCACATACACATTTGAAAGCACTTCTATATGGCCTACCTCCGATGGGGCATCCATGAACCATCAGGTTCTGATCCATCAGAAATCCTCACATACACTTTCGAGAGAACTTTCTAATGGTATACCTTCGATGGGGCATCCCCAAATCAATGGGTTTCAATCCATCGGGAATATTCAATCCAACGAGATCTCTTACATTATCCTTCGACAAAATTCCCCAATGCTCCTCCTCCATTCTAGAAATATATCTGTCACTTAATAGAATTGAATTTTCTCACTTATAACTCTACAATTTTTGAAAATTTCCCAAGTTTCCTAAGCCAATCTACTATTCCTACAGGTAGGCCATAGATTTAACTCATGGATTAATTAAAACATCCCATGTTAACTAAAACCATGATTTTCATAAAATCATTTGTCAAACACTTCCCATGCAAGCTTTGATTTCTTCATGTAATTGTGGATTTCAGCCCATACATCTCTAGTGCTACAACCAAGTGCTCTGAGACCACTTTGTCATGTACCCATCCATCATTCTGACCATAGAATGGGGAATTTATGAATCACATGCTTATAAATTTCACCCCATGGGCCATAATACAAATTCGCAAATAAGAAATGTATGTTCAATTGCATAGATATAAAACATAGTAGATCATTCTAGATTCGCCATCAAAGTGAATACTTATATTTTAACAAAGAAGATTCATGTAACTAGTTGTGTAAGAGCGATTTTTCACCCAAATATAGGTATCAGCTACAGATACCACCCCCAAGCCGGGATATGAGGCCACCGAGGTGAAGAAAAATACTTGTATGCTTCTCTCTCTAAGCCCACAACCTGTTTGATCTCATGCTTATTCAAATTACTCACCTTTGATAATTTACAAGATTCTCACTTAGCCATCCCAAATATGGAACTCTTTTTTACTGCACCACACAACAAAAGGAACACATTTCGCTTCACTGATCCACAATTCCTTCAAGAAATTAAACTGTTACAGTGCTTACTAGTGTGTGTAGAAATAGTCCAACCTACTATATGTTGTTGAAGAACCTCTTGTGAGATTAATTATGTATTCTAAAGAATCCAAAATTAGAAAAAAATAATGGGTAAAGGTTCCTATATTTCCAAACTTATATTCTCACCTACAACCATGTATTTTCTTTAATGTATGTAATTCTCTGTTCACAAATTCAAATTTCTGGTTATTTTACAGTATGGTAATTGTAATGGTAATGGAATGGACATCAAGAGTAAATACCATATGTTATAAAATATATATGTGAACAATTGGTAGAATCTAAGGGATATGAGAGGATGGTGAACAAGACAGTTGACATAACTTCTGATCATAGAATAGAGGAGTCTTACAACTTCCATAGAATTATATTTACCCATGCTTCCATAACTACATGAGAATACTTTCCCCACCAACCTCACACATGCATTCAATGATTGGATTTAATAGTCAAAAGGAAGTAATTGGATTTAATGCACATGGAACCAATTGGATCATGAGTTCTAAGATTGACACTTGGTAATAGAGGATTTAATCTCCCATATGCCCTCTTTCATCTTCCCCTCTAGTGGAATCATAGCCCCTGTAGTGCTCTTTACAAAACCATCTTGGACCATTCTACTATTTTTCCAACATAATATTTACATAGCTTTCGAGTTAGCATGACATGCAAACCACATGGTCCATATAGAAACATTTACATTATACATGCCTAGCCATTCACTAGTTGGGCCTTTGCCTTGAGCTCTACACTAGGAATCCATATTAGCATATTTATATAATTTACATAATCTGATTTGATACATTCCAAGTCAAAACTGGAGGTATTACTTTTTTCTATTAGATCTTAATGGGTCTATTCAAAGAAGGGATATTAGCATCGCTATTTGTTTGACTGAAGACTACAATTACATTAATGTTGACTTGACCAATAAATTGATGATTCCCGAGTCCAGTATATTCGAACATAATCAATGGTGTAAAGGATATGGAATAAATAATCTCAACTTCACAATTAACGATTATTACTTCATATCCCAATTCAACATTACATCTATGTGTAGCAAAAATGTTGATATAGTTCTAGGTTACCCCTAGTTAGAAACATTGGGGAATTTCATCTTAAATGTAAAAAAAAAGGTTTTTGACATTCTCATATAAGGACAAGAATATAACTTTGCAAGATGTTCTATTGATAACACCCTCAATAAAATAGTACAAATATATTTCAAGGGTGATCTCTCAAGATTATCAAAAGTCAGTACAAAAGATACAAAAAGAATATGACAAGGTGGTTGTTGATAAAGATGAAGAAATTCCTCATCTAAAAGATCAGAGTAAAAATGCTTGTGAAAATCAAGAAGACAAAAGATACCAAGCAACATAATCAAAGGTTAGAATAAGAGAACCAAAATATCGAGGAAAAATTTGACAAGAGTTTATTAGAAAAAGAAGATAATCAAGATATTAAAATCAAAGTCAACAAATTAGATATCGAGGAAGAAATGTCACACTTAAAGGTTCATAATCGGAGTTTACTTACCCAATCAATAATCTAAAGAATAACAAGACGATGCTATAGTAAGTTAGAGAAATTTATGAGCAAGGAATCCTTAATTGATAAAGCAACAATGACCAATTTTGTTAAAATAAGTAAGTCATCACATGTAAAAAATGAGAAGTTGGAGAAGACAACCAATATAGATGCATTCAAAATATTACCAAAGAAAAAAGCATTAGATGTATCAAAAGAAAAAAGTTTTAATAATATGACACCATATATATAAGGATTCCTTATCGACGTCGTAATCATAAGAGTTGATTGAATAAGTATATCAACGTCAACAAAAGTAGATGAATTATTAAATAATTAATGAAGGGACACACTTTAACTAAAGGAAATCCCCATTTATCCATGTAAAGACACACTACCCCATGGCATTGATCATCATATCATATCTTATTCACTACTTACGTATTTTTTTATGGATTATAAGTTGTTATCCTATTTAAATTAGATATTCAACAATTGAATTATTGTTTTTAATTGAGACACGAATTATGTTTGTTTCACTCAACCTCAAACTATGTTAGCATGTTTAAACTCCAAACCATACTCTCGGATCACTAGCAATCAATTTTCTATTCTTTCCCCAAGCTCTTGTTAAATGAAAAGTGACCCAACAACTAGGTGAGGAACAATTACTTTTATGTATATCTAAAGGATATAAGGTTTGAATTAATTTACAACTTCAAAACTGATGTAATATCTCTTTTTGATGGCTAAAAAGTTCAATTAAGTACCTTGAATATTGGTACTCATGAAGGGAATTGTGTATTCACTCCATTCTAAGTATTTTTGCATGAGGAGTGCTTCTAGGGAATGATTCGATGTGAAAGTATAAAGGAAATAATCATGATTAAAATAAGGATTGCCTAAATTTGGGATAACAATTGCAACATTGATTTTTTCAAATGTATCCTTTTCAATTTGATTCCATTTAAACTCAACATATTTTGCAAAGGATTAACAATCTATGCAAGATTAAACACAAATCTCCTTACCAAGTTAATATTACAGAAAAATGACTGCATGATTTTCTTATTATGTCCTAGAGGAATTTGTGTGATGACTTTAGCACATTTAGGATAAACTAGAATACCTTATTTTGATATGATGTGCTAAAAAGCGTTGCCTTTTGTGACTATAAAAATGCTCTTTTTAGGATTGAATGGAATTTTGTATTTAAAAAATCTCTTAAAAATCTATGTGAGATTGTTAATCTAGCCAAATATGTCTTTAGAGTAGATAGTGAGATCATCAAGATATACAACCACATTTTGGTTAATCAACCCACAAAAGGCAATTTTATTGCTTTCTAGACAGTGGCACCTACATTAGTGAGACCGAAAAATATCCTTCTATAGGTGAATGTTCCCCATTTAGTTCTAAAATTTGTTTTCAAACTATCCTCTTCAACTACTAGAACTTGAATGGATCCCAAAAATGCATATAATAAGGAAACAAATTTAGGATCTCGACACAAGATGGAGGATCTACTACATAAGGGGTGGGAGATATATTTATCCTTCTTAGAATCCCTAATAAGGTTGCATGAATCTAGAAATTGGTGAATTTAATTGGTTTTCTTCCTAACTGGAAATAGATTAGAGACCAAAGAAGAGTGACAAACTTGAAATATAATTTTGGTATCAACAATTTTTTCAATTCATTTTGCATAAGAGGTTCGAAGGTAGGATGATATATTTTTCAACTTTTTTTGAAATGGTATGGCTTCCTTTTTCATAGAAATGATGTGTTTTCATATGTTTAAAAATCCTCATAAGTCTAGGAAAAAACATCATAGTATTGTTTGAATAACCAGATATAAAATTGTTTTTCCATTTTAGTACAAAAAGTTCCTAGGTCAATATTTTTTGGATTGTCTTTAGTACCTAAGTCAATTGACTCATATCTCAAAATTAAACTACTGGTTTTGAAACTAGATGATATTTTGAACCTATATTGTAAGTCAAACAAATTTTCAAGAGTTAGGAATGTTTTTGATATTGTGTTAATTTTATATTCTTCATTTTTTCATCACATTTCTCGTGAGTTGTTGCATCTTCTTCATCATCAATTACAACACCTTGAAAGGTTCCTTCATTGGTAAAAAAATGGATAGTTTGTTCATAATCCTCATAGACCCTCCAATTAGTCCAAGTCACCAAAATATTTGGTACATGTGGTAATCTCCTAAATATTTTCTAAACCATTAGAAGTTTATTTTAGAAGATCAAGAGTAAATATAAAGTCCTAAAAATTAAGATCCCTATAACATGTACCAAATTTGGTGGATGTATTTGACACTGATCCCTATGCTTTTCTTCTAAGTTCCTTTATATGTCCATACTTCTGAATATTTTATCAAAAAATGAAAGGGCCAACAATCATCAATAACAACCATTAACTCACCCTTAGGTCAAGCCATATGTTCTTTCTTCCCTTAAAATGAAGGGGCTAAATCATGGTCGATGGAGGCATCGAGAGTAGCCCACTCAATATGAGACTTATTATTGCTCAAAACATTATTCATGTTACTATTACCAGGGAACATGACATAAGAGTTATTTCAATGGCAAGTGGGTTTCCAGCTTGTAGCATTAGTTCATCAAGAACCCAATGGATCAATATCACACCGATCATTGCCTAGTTTTATCCATCCACTTTCGCTTGAGCTCACAATCTCATGTAAGTTTACATAAGAATATTGAATCGTGCTTGTTAAATTTATAGGCTATATTGCAAGGTGAAATATCCAACAATAGGATCTTTGTTGGTTACTAAATATTCTCATAACAGAGGGGGTTTCAAACTCAAATCCTACGCAAAGTCCAACTGTTGAATCATGTGATACCCAAAAGGAAATCCTTGGTAATGGAATTGTAAGACATTGTGCATGCACCTTGCTATTAAAAAATGGAGAATACCTTGCCATTTCCACATTAGGGAAAAGGATGAGAATGATGATCTAAGAACACTAAAGAATTTAAAACACTGTCTTCCATACTGCAACAATTTCACCCATGTCATATCCAAAGTACCATTGATATTTACTCAAGGAACAGTAAGATCAACAAAAAAATATACCTAAAATGTGGTGGACATGGAATGGTTTCTAGATACGTTACTTATAGTTGGATCTATTCATTGAGAGACAAATTTGATGAAGGGTTGAACATAAAAGGAACTACACTCTCTTTGGGACAAACCCCACACTAGATGTGGCCACCAACTATATTAATATCTATGCACAAGAAAAATAGATTGGCCAATGGGGGTGTTAAAGATTAAACCCTATAGCAGGGGAAAGGATGCTATCAACATACATGGGGTGACAGATATATACATTATATCTTGCATTAATTACTGTAAACAAATTGAGATAAGGATTTAGAAATCAATACCTTGTTTATGGTGGCTGGTCTTAGCTTTCATCCGATCTCCACAGCAATGTACCTGCAAAATACACAAACCTTCCTCAATGTATCCTGACTACAAATATATAATGATATTAAAGACAGTATGACATTAACTATAATAAGAAATTCAAATAGAAACAACATTCCATTGGGATGGGAAGGGTATCTCGATCCTTATTGTCAAAGAAATGCAACCAAATACAGTTTATACCTGATCTATTCCAAACATTTATGCAACCAAGTTCTGGGATCCTACTCCTCTCAATGACTTAGAAATTCCTTCAGCATAACAATAGCCTCTTCTTCGTTGGCCACTTCCTCATGGCTTCCCCTTGTATTTATGGCCAAGACAGGAAGTTAGATTTGTGAGGCAGTTGAATTGGGAGGTTGGGGGAGTTACAGTACCAACCTCAACTAATCCCAATTCATAATCTTAAAATATTTTTCCATTTCATCTTAATATGTGCGTAGATATCACACTAGACAACTTGCACCTAGGGCGCAACTAGTGTGCTCAAGGACTAGCGCATACAACTTTTGAGATAAGTGCGTAGGTTTTCCTTAGTAGAATCAGTGCATAGTGCGCTAGATGCCACTTTCAAGAGTAGCTCATCTTTAATGAAATATGCAAAAAAAATATAGTTTTCAATTGAAGAGGTATGATCTTAGTAATAAATCATACAAGGTTAATCCAACTCTTCCACCCATATTGTCCTTTTGTGTGATCGATAGAGCAATGTGATCACGGACGGAGAAGTGCATATTTGACCTATAAAAGATGCCCCCTAATGTTGGCTTCAGAGGGAAACAATGGCATAAATACATTATAATTCCAAGTCAGAGGAGGAGCAAGAAACCACAGGACGAAGTCACAAAAATACCCGAAAACAACAATCAAGGTCAGCGAGCAATTGCAATCTTGACATCATATAGATGTTCGGTATGATACAACATGATCTCCGATACATAACTTGGAGATGTATATATAGCATGGCCACTGAAATACAAGCGTGGATCCATGTCAAAAATAAGAGATCATAGCCATAACAACAAGCTGGATCTATGTCTCATGAAGAGCCAGAAATGAGTGTGGCTCAGTCTTGCGTAGCTTGGGTGATAACATGAATATGATGATGCTGTCAGAGTCCCAAGGTCTTCATCCAAAACATCCCAAGGTACGAAACCTATCCATGTGAATAAGTGAGCTGGAGTCGAACATGGGGGGTACCGTTTGATTACTGGTCATTGATGTATATCGTTAACAAACGCGAGGGATTCCATCGATAATGTTAATGGTGCCCAAGGTACCTAGTACATTCTAGCAAGTGTGAATAAATGGTCCTGAAGTCGAACACTTGAAGAATCTATCAAATAGGAGACATTGATGTATTCCCACTATTCAATAGCGACAGAAACTACCACTGATGACTGTAATCCCCAAGGTACTATCCGAAACTCCAAACTTCATTCACATAGTACAATGAGTTGAAGTCGATGGGAAGAAGTCCTTTGGAAGGGAGGCCTTAAGGCATCCCCATCATCCAACACGAGAAACACTCATAATATTGAGTTGATTTGGAGTAGGACAAATAAAAGATGAAACACACTGACACCCGAATGGCCGACACATGAAGTCAAGGTTACTGCAGAATGGACGACATAGGCTGTATCCTTGAACAGTGAGCATGACACCAAAGTGACTTAGGTAAATTTTAACATTATGGGAATGCGATATAAACCTACAATGTAGGAGACATTAGCAGATTCTCCATATGATTGGAAGAATAACCAATCAAAGGAGTAAAATATCTGAGATCAGGTTCACCCTAAGGTCAAAAACTGAAACCCAACTGAAAGATGGACTCAAATAGGTGTTGTGTTCAAGGACATGACTAACTAGCTTCCTTTGCAACTAAAAATATGTCTGATACCCCTCTCTTCCCTTTTTCTTTTTATTAAAGAATATCCTTCTTGTTATTTTAATGAGTCCAACAAAAGAAAACTCAATAGTCTTTCTTCATTTTTTACAAAGTTTGAAGAAAAGATAGACGAAAACTCTATAACACTGATCCATGGATTTTAATATCGAGCCTGGATCGGTTTATGCTCACCGGTGTTTTATTTTTTGGGGAGTTTGAAAAAATTAAAAAACAACTCCATACACCTACTCGTGGATTTTAGTACCGAGCCCAAGTTGGTATGTGCTCGCCAGTGTTTTCTTGTTTAAAGAGTCTAAAAAACTTAAACAATCCTCTATATACCTTCTCGTGGATTTCACATCGATCCCGAGTAGGTGAATGCTCGTTGGTGTTTTCATGTTTTGAGAGTCTGAAAACCCTAAAGAAGACTCCAAAAGGTCCTTTTTCGTACAGTTAGTCTCCTCACCTGAAAAAGTGTAAAACAATGAGAGAAGAACTCTTCTTCTAGCCACGTATGACTAGAGTATTCCTTTTTTGTAAATAATCCATAAAGGTCCGGAAAAGGGGTAAACTTATACCAAGGTGGATGTCGCTTCAAATCCTTTAATGAGTCTGAAAAGACAACTATACTTGACAATCTTGTTTATTTTGAAAAATTCTAACAAGGGATTTAAAAGACTTAATAAGCTTCAGGGACATACGTTATCATGACCTACCAGATGATAGAATTCTAGACAACCAAGTTAGTGATATATCACATAATCGAGACACATTTTCTTAATGATAAAAGATATTATACAGTACCGTACCTAAATTGACATGTCAATGAAGAAAATAAACCTCAACAGATCGATTTTAAAATATAGTGAAATTCTGCAATTTATACTTTACCTAATCCACCAAAACTCAAAAGACATTAGTGAATTAAATAAAACATTAAAAACAAATTGAAACTATACCACTTTTAACAAAGTGGGTAAAAATTTAAAACAAAATTTCCATAAATAGTTTCAATTTAAAATCAAAATTCACCATTTCAAGTTGGGGCAAAGTGTGGAGAGAAAACCTCAACTTCCTTTGCTTGTTGCGATCAAGCCGGGCTATCAAACCATCTTCCGATTCTTCTAGGTAAGTAATATAATCCTCCTCTTACATTTGCATGCAAATTTATAAGTTTTTAGTGGTCAAATTCATTTTTATTGAAGTTTTAATTTTGTTTCTATGGGTGCGCGGGTTGCTTTGAAAAAGACTAGCGCACTCGATAAAAGTGCGTTGGTCTATTTGCAAAGGAACAGCGTCCAGGACGCTACTATCTATATATGACAGTAGCGCACACTGCAAGAAGTAGGGAAAAAAATAACTTTTGACCAACACACTGCTTGATTTTTGCAGGATGGTTCTTGTGTGGCATGAAAGAGAGCATGAGGAAATGTATGGGCAAGCTATGGGCGATCCATTAATGCTTCATGTATTAAGAAGATGTGGGCTATTGAAATTCTATCAAACCGTCAATATGTGAGCGCAAACCCAATTGATCGGAAGGATGGTACGGTATTGGGATGCCAATGATGGAGTGTTCAATCTGCAAGGGGAGATTCTCGAACTCACTATTGATGACATCTACTTTATCATTGGTCTCTCTAGAAGAGGAGAGGTGGTGAATCTCAAAGGTACCTCTCGAAGTGTGGGTTCCCTTTCCGTGCAAGATTATGTCAATACCTACTGCCTGCCAGGTACTGAAAAGACCGGTAGTAAAGTTTCCATAGCAAGCATTGTGAGCTTTCCACTGAAAGTTATCCTGATTACTCTGAAATGGATGGGAGGAAGCGGAACAAAACACCTTTCTTCACAGAACTATATGCACGTGGGAATGGAATGCTTGCGTGGGATTGTTTATGACTGGTGTTCTAGCTTGCTGGTGAACATGAAACTTCATCTTACCGGGTGCAAAACCGGTAGGATAAAGAAATTTGGTTATAGAAGTATCCTATGTACCTTCTTCTTTGAGAGGGTACCTGCATTGAGTCCGGGGATGGCCTTGCCCTTGCTCAATCCTCGTGAGCCCCTTATGACACATTGGGGAGATATCTTCAAGTGCCAAGTTGGTAGTGAGAGCAATCTCTCTTATAGTGATGAGGATAACTGGGCATGGTGGGATTGACAAGTGCCGGATTTAGAGCAGTTCCCTTATGCGGGTGTGGACTTCCGCCATGATCCTGAGATGGGTCTTCCTCCAGGATCATCCTGGGGAGAGATGGGTAAGTTTATTTTTTGAAAAATTATTTAATTTTTTCATTTTATATATGTAATTTTTTGATGAGTTTCAGATACTGAAAAAATTGTCTTCTGCAGATGTTGGGCCTGTGCGTCTTGATGGACACCCTCGTACCTTTGTGCGACCAGTCATTGTAGGGGCAGTTGATGCCATGTTGGTGAACATAGAGGGAAATATGAGTCGATTGACTCATGACATCCCTACGTACAAGATCGAGCGGATGCCGCTCGACATGTAGGAGGATGTGGTGGGTGTGCCCCCAACATGGATTCGACTACTTAGAAAAGTAGTGATACTAGTCATCTGCTATAGAGAGGCTATGGCAGAGATGGCAGAGGCCCCTCCTTCTCCATAGAGGAGGACATATATATGTATATTTTTTGAGGCCGTTGAGCCCTTTTTGTATATTGATATGACACTGTGACATACTTATGAATCAAACTCATATATTTTTTGATACGACTTATATACAGTATCAACTTTATTTACATGTGTGTTCTTATCTTTATGCATGAATTGTTTATTATAGATGTGTATGATGTAGATGCCAGTCTAAAACATAATTTGCATATGAATTAGCTAGAGCATTTAAATTTATTGGAATGTGTTTATATGTAATGTAATCAAATTGTCTTTTAAGTAACTTAACTTGCAAGAACTGACGTAGCAAAACAGGATCTCTAACTTGATATTCACCCATTAACTGAAACACAACTAGCTATGAGTCAAGTCTTACCTCCAAGTGTGAAATGCCATGGTAAAGAGCATATTGGAGTAACTCTATGACCGCACTGTATTCATCCACATTGTTTGTTGTGGGACCCAAACAAGCCCCTCCCAAAGAGACCAATTGGCCAGACGGTGAGTATATAACCCAAGATGCTGCAGCCAACTGACGGGTGTGGCGACTAGCACCATCATCAAATCCTATAAAGTATTTAGTCGACATCTGAAACACAAAGCAATAGACACATAAGACGTAGCGATAAATACAAGCAAAGCTAACTCTACAAAATGTACAACTATAATACATGAAAAAGCATCGAGGCCTAAGCGTAATACTTTTTAAGTAGAGCCCATTCCTAGGCTACGACAACCTATTACCCTCGTAATATGTTAACTTGTAAGAACCCTTCTTCAGAACCTTAGAGACTATGTAAGGACCGAGCCACATTGACTTGAACTTGCTAGCTCCTAAGGGTTCCTTGTATTGGTCATAAATCAAAACAAGGTGTCCTTCAAGAAAAACCATAGGTTTGACAGACTTATCATATTGACCTTTAACTCGATTCTTATGTTCTTCGTTTGTTGTGAGCGTATCATGGCGCTGCTCATTAAGATGTTCTAGGTGCAACAAACGTTCTTCTAAAACTGAAGGTTCGGGGAGTAGTTGGACAACCAACTTCAACGAAGGAATTTCGCATTCGACCGGAACAATTGCTTCTATCCCATGAACAAGTTGAAAGGGAGAGAACCCGGTGGCAGTCTTAACATTAGCTCGGTATTCCCAAAGCGTTGGATACAACATGATGTGCTAGCTGGATCGAATGACAATAACGGTCCTTTGCAAAATGGTTTTCAAATTTTTGTTGACTGCTTCGACCTAACCATTTGCCCGTGGATAAAATGAAGATAAATTTTCCTGTAAAAAACCTAACATGGTGTATAAGTTGGTCATCATGCTGTTCTGAAAGTGTCAACCGTGGTCTGTAACGATCTCTTTGGGTACACCAAACCCAACGATGATATGGTTAAGTACGAAGTAAGCAGCCGTTTCCCCATCTGGTTTGACAATAGGCATTTCCTCGACCCACTTGGTGAAGTAGTCGACAACAACAATGATGTGATGATGACCTCCAGCAGAAACTGGATTACAATTCATGAAATGAATCCCCCACTTGGTGAAGGGGCCTGCTGTAATCACAATATGGAGAGGAGTTGGGTGTGCTCTCATCTTTTTGGTGAAAAACTTGCATGGCTGGTGTTTCACAACTTCCACACAATATTTGAATATCGTAGGCCAAAAATAACCAGCAGGTAGTATCTTCTGAGCTGTTACCAACCCAAAAAGATGACCCCCACAAGCTCCACTATGAGCGTCATTCAATACTGTTTCGGCTTCCTCTAAGGTCAAACAATGACGTAAAATAGAATCTATCCCACGTCTATATAGAGTATCGTAAATGATGAGATAGTTCTTTGCATGATTCTCCAGTTTCCATTGTTCACCCCTAGAGAAAGTAGGAGGACACCTCAAAGTCTGGAGATATACTAAAATATCCCCATACCATGGGTCAGAAGATGCAATAAGGAAGATGTGTTCATCCGGGAATGATGACTCTTCTTCATTGTGTACTATGTCACTAGGAAATTTAGAGATTAGTTCGGTGAAAACCAGTGACTTCTTTGACTTAGCCGATTGAAAAACTAGGTCAAATTCCTGCAAGATTACAATCCATTTATTGAATTTCCCACCAATGATACATTGAGTGAGAACATATTGAAACAGGTTGACCTTAGCGATCATTGTGGTGGTTCGCAATAAGATATAGTGACATAGCCTCTGAACAACATGGATGACAACTAATGCCAACTTCTCCACATAAGAATACTTAACCTCAGAAGCTATTAAGGCGCGTGACAAATAGTAAATGACATGCTCTTGGAGCTCGTCATCCTCCTGAACAAGTACTATGCCGATTGTGTATACGGATGCGGCCATATATAGTAGGAAATCCTTCGTATAATCTGGTGGGCTCAATAAGGGGGTTGATAATAATGCCTTTTTCAAGGCCTCAAATAAAGTCTAAGCAGCCTCATCCCAAATAAAATAGGTATCTTGTTTGAGAAGTCTCATTAAACCTTTTGTGATTTTGGCATAGTTAATGATAAAATGTTGTAAGAAGTTGGACATACCCTGCAGACTCTGAAGTTATCTTAGGGTTCGAGGAGGAGGTAGATTTACAATATCCTCAACTTTAAGTGGATCGACCATGATACCATGAATGGATACAATACAACCCAGTAAATGTTCGGAATCAACGCAAAACACACATTTATTAGTATTTAATCGAATCTTGTAATATCTACATCGTTCAAACACAAGTATTAAGTGATCAGGATGATCTCGTCGCTTGCGAGATCACGGTGGGAGATCATCAAGATAAGGTTCAAATATGTACTTGATATCATTAAAAGCGAAGTTCATTGCGCGTTGAAAGGTAGCTCCATCGTTCTTTAGGCCAAATGGCATCTTCCGATAAGTGAAGGTCCCCCAAGCACAAATAAAAGTTGTCTTATGCTGGTCTTCAGGTTTTATCTGAATCTAGTTATATCCTGAAAAACCATCCATGAAAGAAAACATTTCATGGCCTACACACGCATCGATAATCTGATCTATAAACGGTTCAGGGTAATTATCTTTCGAACAAGCTTTATTTAAATCCTGGAAGTCTGTGCAGACTCAAATGGTTCCTTGCTTCTTATCTATCAGAATTGGATTTGAGACCCATTTTGTCATAGCAATTGGATAGATGAATACGACTTTGAGAAACTTCCCAACTTCCTCCTTAATGACTGCTTCTTTTCTAGGATTGACTGAAGGGATCTTCTATCTCACAGTCTTAGGATTTGGGTAAGTTGTGATGTCATGCTCTACAATGGCAGGGTCGATGCCTAACATCTCCTTGTAAGACCAAGAAAAAACGTCGTGAAATTCCTTAAACAGAATGGTGTACAAAGTGATCTCCTTAGGAGAACAATCTCCCCCAATGAAAAGGTTTTCCACAGCTCCACGTTTGATGGAAATATTTATCGTAATAGTTCTCGATATGTTTTCCATATTACCTTCAGCATAAACTGCTTTTGAAGTAGAAGGGATAGCGGAAAAATCAACATTACCACCGGGTCTCATTGAAAACTCTCCTCTCTCTATCCTGTCCATATCAGGAAGAAAATAAGAGCTATGGTGCATGTGTTCCCAAGGATGATCCAGGCCTATCATTGCTTCCAAAATAGCCTCATCAGAAGGCAAAACAGTATCTAGACAGTCAAAAGAGTGGATAGAATCCACTGACCATGCTGGTGCATAGTCCATATTTGACTTGATAGAGACCAATGCAGTCATGATATGTTCTGTTGCAGCATGTTGTGAATCTAAGTATGCCACTTCCGCAACAGATAAGGGCATTTCTAGTTTTGATTCGGTGGGGAGAATCCGTGGATATGTCGTTGGAGAAACCGTGAAAATCTCGGACGATGAACACTCCCCAGAACCAATAAAATGAATAGAAACATGTAGGTCAAAAGTGCCCATTAATGACCCATAGAGATCTACTCCTAAACTCTCACTAGCTGGGTGAGATTGATCAACCAACAGAATTTTTGAATCCGACGAAGTCTGGTTGTTTTTCTGAGAAAATGAAAGTTGATCAATTGTGATGATCTTGCCTTCGTGAAGGAATACTATAACTCGGAAAATGGACGATGGAACTGCTTGCATTGCATACATCCAGCTCCTACCTAACAACAAATTGTAGTCAAGTGGAGCATCCAGTACTTCAACCTCTACAGATACAAACTTACCCGCAAGTTCAACATCAAACGATGGTAAGATTCTGCATGGATGAAATGATCTTCCATTAAAGGCGGTAAGCGGTGTGTTCGAGGGGGCTAATTCGGGTGAGCCCAAAGCCTTCCAACAAGAAATGGACATTACGCACGCAGAAACACACTCATCTACAACATATCATCGAATGGTTTTGGGACCATGGACTACTTCTATTTGGAGAGTGACGTGGTACGGAAATCGGGGTTCGATATTTGTCATATCAAAATGAGCAAGCATATTGGATGAGTCTATGCTCCCGATCACTGCAAGAAGCGCACTGCGTTGTAATGGACAACTTTGCAGTACCTCCATAGTGGACATGGCAAAGGGATTTTGGGCTAAATCCTCCACAACATTGTAGTTAGGAGCAGCTCGCATGTTAGGATTGTGCACAACCTGTTTCAAGACACCTTTCGAAATCTTCGACAACGAATCTACTGGTCTCTCGATGTGGATAGGGGTAGATGATTCGAGAACATCCTTATCTCTTTGCTACGAGTTTGGATTATAATTTCTGGCTCAAGTTTGTAAAAGCATGTCTGAATTAACCATGCTAATAAACGATTGATCAGCTGATGAGGCATGAGGGGTGCCCCCAGCATTGTGTTGATGTATTTGTAACTTCGGAAGATATTCACTTGTATATTACATTTGTACTTTATTGTATATCCAACAGAGATGTATTATTCCTCTGATTGGAAGTGTCGCAAGTTACATTGTAAGTGTCTTCATTTGTATTGATGGGTTATTAGACCACCAGTGTGGGGTCGGCCCTAGTTAGGTCATGTGGTTGGGTTATTAGGCTTCCTTAGGAAGTTGGCCCTGTTAGGTTATTGGTAGGTCAAGTAAGTGTATAAATAGAGAGGTTGTGTCTCTCATTCTATTCATTCACTCAGTTCTCAAGCTCGCATAACTAAGAGAGAAAGTGGCGCACAAGTGGAGGAGGAGGAGTATCTGCTAGAGACATCTCTTTGGGTTTGATCATTGTGATCTTGGTTTGTGGCTTATTCTATCTCTGAGGAAGTTGCGGGGGTTTTCACCTTCTTGGTTTCCCCCGAGGAAACTCTGTGTCTATTGTTTCTTGTGTTTATGATTGTTATGTTGCACATGTTATTCTCTTAGTGATACTAGATAATATTGAATGAAATTATCGAAAAATTAACATGGGGTCAGAGCTGACTTAAGAAGAAGGCACTGTCCAGCTGCGGAAGCTAGGGCTTCTTAATTTTTGGGTTTCTCTCCATAGATCATCAAAGGCAGGAGGCTAGATTGACTCTCCTAGAAAGGGTGCATCTTTCTGTCGAGACATAATTTAATTTTGAGCATTTTCAGTTTTTGGCCCGTCACTACTGCGGGAAATTAGGGTTTTAGAGAATGTTGGAATTTTTTAAATATGAGACCATGATTGGAAGCTACTCTGAAAAAGTGAAGTTTAGAGACCAAGATCAAACTTTTTGGTTGGGTGAAGCTCCGGGAAAATCAAACCCTAGTTTGGGGTCCTGTCTAGTGAATCCAGAAGTTTCAAAGACAATTTCGAGGGGTCAAATTTTGCAGTTTTCAAATTTGGAGTATACCAGCTTGACCAGCTCAGCAAGGTGCATCTTTCTAACCTTTCAGAAGTTTGAAATTCAAATTTTGAATTTTTACAGTTTCTCTGACAAACCCTGATCCAGCTCCAGATCCAGTTTTCAGCAAATCAAGTGGTAAGACCTAATAACTTTTCTATTTCCATTTGAAGTACTCTTTAATATGTCTCACCACACCAAGCTTGAGGATAAGCTTGACGGGGATGATAACATCCGAGCATGGAAGTATAGGATTGGGTTAATCCTAGAAGAGAATGAGTTGGACACTTACATAAGTGAAGAGGTTCTAGTCCCAGAGGGAGAAGAGGATAAGGCCTTACACTAGAAGAACTTGGTCAAATCCAAGAGAATCATTGCTTATTCTATTAAGGATCATATCATACCCCATGTGTCTTCCCTAAAGACACCTAAGGATATGTTTGACTCTTTGACTAAGTTGTTTGAAGGAAAGAACATAAATCAGAAGATGACTCTGCAGAACCAATTGAAAGGGGTAAAGATCCAGAATGGAGAGACCATCCAATCCTACTTTACTAAGGTCTCTCAAATCAAGGAACAACTTGAATATGTGGATGAAGTAGTGGAGAATGGAGAAATTGTCATGACCACATTGAATGGCCTACCTAGGTCATGTGACTCCTTCATCCAAGGAATCCGTGCAAGAAATAAATTGATCTCCTTCGGTAGACTATGGGGGGAATGTTATCAAGAAGAAGCTAGGCTTGTGGCCCAAGAAGAAAAGATGGGAAGTGAAGATAAGGCTGTCACAACACACACCATGAAAAGGAAGATCAAGAGGGAGCCACCTCATCACAAGAAATTTTCTCACTACCATCCTAAAGAGAAGAAAGATATGAGATGCTACACATGCAATGAGAAAGGACACTTTGCCTCAAATTGTACCAAGAACAAAAAGGACAACAAAAACAACAACAACAAGAATAACAAAAAAAGAAGATATCATGCTCATGCTGCTGAGGATGATGAACCTCCCAGGAAGAAGACTAGAGCAAAAAGTGATGACTCATCAAGTCAAGATGAATATGTCTTAATCTTTGCTCTCACAGGGACTATCTCTCATGGATGTGATGATTGGATTATTGATAGTTGGGATTCCAAACACATGACTGGGTTTAAAGAATATTTTATATATCTATCTGAACATGAGTCACCTCATAAGGTGAAACATGGGGATGACTATCAATATCCCATAAAAGGAAGTGGTGAAGCCTCCTACAAACTAGACTCTGGGAAGTCTTTGAAAATGAAAGATGTTCTTTATGTACCCGGACTCAAGAAGAATCTTCTCTCCATATCATCTTTGGATGCAAAGGGGATGTGAGTTGCATTTGTAGATGGCCAAGTACTCATGTGGCCAAAAGGTAAGACCATTGATGATGCAGTGGTGATTGGAGAGAAAGAGGGAGGATTGTACAAATTGAAGGGGCAACCTGAACATGCCATGGTACATGAATCCATGGAGCCAAGTGAACTTTGGCATAGAAGGCTTGTTCATGTGCACTATAGGTAACTACCAATTGCAAGCAAAGCGGTAGAAGGTCTTCCTGAAATCCAATCAAAGAATGAAGTTATTTGCAAAGGATGTGCAAAAGGAAAGAACACAAATAAGGCATTTCCAAGTAGTGAAAGCAAAGCAAAAGGAATCCTGGAGATTATCCAATCCGATGTATGCGGTCCAATGTCATCTAGTTCTCTGAGTGGGTATGTATACTATGTTTCTTTCATTGATGATTTATCTAGGAAGACTTGGGGTTTATTTCTTGAAGAATAAAGATGAAGTGTTTGATAAGTTCAAGGAATTAAAAGCCTTGATAGAAAATCAAACTGATAAGAAGATCAAGACCTTTAGATCCGACAATGGCGAAGTATTCACTTCAGGATATTTCAAGAAGTTATGCAGTGATTCAGAGATTAAGAGGGAGTTGACTACTCCTTACAATCCACAACAGAATGGAGTTGCAGAAAGGAAGAATAGAACAATCATGGAAGCAGCACGAGCAATGCTTCATGACCAGGATCTGCCTATGCACCTATGGGAAGAAGCAACAAGGAGAAATGTATATGTGTAGAACAAAACACCTCATAAGATACTTGAAAACAAGACACCCGAAGAATTTTTCTCTAGTAAGAAACCAAAAGTTAGCCATCTCAGAATATTTGGCTGTCCAGTATACACTCACATTCCAAAGGAAAAGAGGACAAAGCTAGATCCTTCAGGAGAGAAGGGCATCTTTGTGGGTTACCGTGAAAGCTCGAAGGAATGCAGAATCTATTTTCCAGGGTTCAAGAAGATTGACATCAGTAGGGATGTAACATTTGATGAATAATCAACATATATCAAATCAAGGAAGACACCTGTTGAAGACAATGAAGAACCAAAGGTAACCAGATTTCAAGACACCACTATGAATGAAGCAATTCCAGAAGAAGATCATGAAATTGAAGATCCACAAGAACATGTAGATCCACCCTGTGAGAAGAACTCTCACAAGAGGAAACCTGCATGGGCTAGAGAGCTCATCCAAGATACAGAAAGGTATGGAATTCTAGAGGAAGAACACAGAGAAAGGAAAAGGACAAGGTCACACACCAGCTATGTTGCCTTGCTCTGTGACATTATAAACAAAGAACCTTCTAGCTATGAAGAAGTAGGGGAAAATAAATAATGGAAGGATGCCATGGTTGAGGAATACCAATTGATCATGAAGAATGATGTTTGGGATGTGGTCTCAAGACCATAAGGGAAGTCTGTTGTGACTTCCAAGTGGATCTATAAGATCAAGCATGCTACAGATGGTAGCATAGAGAAATACAAGGTGAGGTTTGTAGCTCGTGGCTTCTCCCAGAAAGAAGGGATAGACTATGAAGAGAATTTTGCTCCTGTATCCAGATACACTTCCATCAGAATAGTACTTGCCCTGGCTGCAGTGATGAACTTGAAGATACACCAGATGGATGTCAATATAGCTTTCTTGAATGGTGTAGTCGAAGAGGAAGTGTATGTGGAGCAACCACTTGGTTTTGAGACACATGATAGGGAGTCATATGTGTGCAGATTGAAGAAAGCCTTTTATGGATTGAAGCAAGCTCCTAGGACTTGGTATGGGAGGATAGACAACTTTCTATCCAGTTTGAGCTTTACCAAGAGTAAAGCAGATTCCAAATTTTACTACAAGGTTGAGGAAGGCAATCCGGTGATACTACTATTGTGTGTGTTTGACCTGTTTGTTATAGGTGAGGATAGGTTGATTGCCGACATGAAGAGGAAGCTTGCTGTCGAGTTTGAGATGAAGGACTTGGGGAAGATGCATTACTTTCTAGGCATGGAGGTGTGGTAGAGTGTAGATGGAATCTTCCTTGGACAAGGGAATTATGCAATAGAGATCTTGAAGTGGTTCGGGATGATGAACTGCAAGGTGTTAAGATTTGATATGCTAAGACATAAAATAGAAGCATTGCATTCCATTTCACAATAATAGAATATACAGGATCACTGAAGAAACAACAAGCACAACAAAAACACAAGAGACACAGATTTATCCTGGGAAACCCTCATGGGGTAGAAAACCCAGCAAATCTTCCTCAATATAGATGACCAGCAATATACAAAGATGCAAACCAAAGACATGATCTCCTCCTCGACCATAGCAGACCTCTCCTCCACAAGTGCACTACTCTCAAGTGATTGAGTGTGTGTGTAAAATGAGGAATACACCTCCTCTATTTATACACCACTCCGCCTTGTCTTTTACACAAATCATGTAGTCTCGTATTTAACCATTGGGTTAAATACCCCACTACAACTGACTGGGCCGACCCCTCTAGGGTGGTCTAATAACCCTTTGACCCACATAACACATACAGGGCCGACCCCCACTAGGGAAGTCTAATAACCCAAGTTACCACATTCCGACGGAGGAATAAACATCTCCGTATATACATTAAGATCTTCACGGAGGAATGAAACATCTCCAGAATAATAAAGTACAATTATAATATTCTTTGAAGTTACAATATCTCAACACAAGGCCATGGCCACACCTATGACATCGAACCTGAAGCTTTTGTGTGATGCTTCATCTGAGCCGATTGATGTCACGGTGTATCGTCAGATGATTGGGTCCTTGATGTACCTAAAGAACACGAGACCAGATATTTGCTTTGCGGTGAACACATTGAGCCAGTTCCTGACAGATCCCAGAGGTGTTCACCTGGTTGCTGTAAAGCATATTCTAAGGTACCTGAAGGGTACAATTGATTATGGGCTCCAGTATGATGTGAATCAAAAGTTTAACCTGGAGGGTTATGTTGATTCAGATTGGGAAGGCAGTGATATAGATAGGAAGGGAACTTCAGGGTGTTGCTTCAGTATGGGATCAGGTGTGATCTCTTGGTTTAGCAGGAAGCAGTCCTGCATAGCATTGAGTACAGCTGAAGCAGAGTATGTCGCAGCTTGCTCGGTAAGTTGTGAGGCAGTATGTCTTAGGACGCTACTGTCAGATTTATTTGATCTCCCATTGGATGCTACCTGTATCTTCTGTTACAACCAGAGTTGTGTGAAGTTGTCTAAGAACCCAGTGTTCCATGACAGGTCAAAGCACATTGAGATCAAATATCACTATATTAGAGATATGGTGTAGAGAGGAGCAGTGAAGCTCCTGTATGTTGCGACAGATGAGCAGATTGCATATGTGTTGAGCAAGCCACTAGCAAGAGTGAAGTTTGATTACTTCAGAGAGAGGCTTGGTGTTCTTTAGATAGAATATACTTTGAGGAAGAAGTGATGGGACACAATTGTAGGAGCCATTTCAAGCATGGTGGTAGGAGGATCCTCCCATGGCTGTGGATGTAAGCGCTGTATGATGAGCATCAGGACGATGCTCCAGATGATATGCATTAGGTGGATGCTATGATGAGTAGGATGATCATATGTGATGTTATGCATCAGGTGGATGCTATGATGATGATCAGGGTGATCATATGTGATGATATGCATAAGGTGGATGCATTGCATGATCAGTTGGATCATGTGTGATGAGTCCCGAAGACACAGATGCACATGAGATTTTCCGACATGGTGTAGATGTGTTCTCCCATGGTCAGGATGATATTGCTGACCCATTCTTCACAAGGTGTAGATGTGTTCTCCCATGGTGGAGATGTAAGTGATGGAGCCATTCTTTATAAGGTGTAGATGTGTTCTCCCACGGTAAAGATGTAAGGGTTGGAGCCATTCTTTACAAGGTGTAGATGTGTTTTCCCACGGTAAAGATGTAAGGGCTGGAGCCATTCTTCACAAGATGTAGATGTGTTCTACCATGGTGAAGATGTAAGGGCTGAAGCCATTTTTCACAAAGGTGTAGATGTGTTCTCCCATGGTGAAAAAGTAAGGGCTGGAGCCTTTCCTGAATGGTGGTAGATGTGTTCTCCCATGTCAGTGGTTTAAGTGCCGTGTATGTGCATCTGGGATGTGCTTCATGGACATGTGAGATGACATGATCAATATGATCATGAATATCAGGATGATACTCCGTGGCTATGGATAGGTTTTGTAGTTGCATGTAAAAGATCCTGGGAGATCCGATAGGTTGAGTTGTGTGCTCGTAAAAGTCCTGGGATGCTCTTTCAAGGTTTTGTTGATGCACGTAATCAGTCCCAAGTATTCCACAGGATGGGCAGAGATGATGAATACCTACAGGAGGCTAGGCCTACATCCAACATGAAAAAGGGTTGGATCTATAGAAATTCCTATGACGAGAATAATTCAGAGATAGCCTAGTGATTGAGATGTCGAGTACAATAGCAGTGATGATGATGATGCTCCGTGATCTAGTGACGATGATCCAGCTCCAGAATTGAAGACTTGCACCGATATCTATTGATGACCTGTTATGAAAGAATACCTTCCTAGTTAAGAGGGAGTGTTGATGTATTTGTAACTTCGGAAGATATTCACTTGTATATTACATTTTTACTTTATTGAATATCCAACAGAGATGTATTATTCCTCTGATTGGAAGTATCATCATTTGTATTTGCAAGTGTCGCAAGTTACATTGTAAGTGTCGTCATTTGTTTTGATGGGTTATTAGACCACTAGTGTGGGGTTGGCCCTAGTTAGGTCATGTGGTTGGGTTATTAGGCTTCCTTAGGAAGTCGGACCTATTAGGTTATTGGCAAGTCAAGTCAGTGTATAAATAGAGAGGTTGTGTCTCTCATTCTATTCATTCACTCCCTTCTAAAGCTCGCATAACTAAGAGAGAAAGTGGCACACAAATGGAGGAGGAGGAGTATCTGCTATAGACATCTCTTTGGATTTGATCATTGTGATCTTGGTTTGTGGCTTATTCTATCTCTGAGGAAGTTGCCGGGTTTTTCACCTTCTGGGTTTTCCCCGAGGAAAATATGTGTCTATTGTCTCTTGTGTTTATGATTGTTATGCTGCACATGTTATTCTCTTAGTGATCCTCGATAATATTGAATGAAATTATCGAAAAATTAACACACTGGAGTTGCTAGAAGCTGAACCTTGTCCGTGAGGGAATGGGTCCTTTAGGACAGTTGGTTTCTTATCACGGAGTAGCTTATGGGCTTCTTCCATTAGAGGGAATTGATAGGTGAGGTGGTCCTCCTTGCATAACTTGCAAGGGAACTTCACTTTCTTTTTATCTTTTTTTCCCTACTTGGCATTTTCTGTGTTTTTGGGCTTCTGGTGGTTCCCCTCCCCTTTCTTTCCCTTCTTTTTGTTGTTGTTGGGCTGCCGAGGGCCCTTTTGATTCATCTGCACTTGTTGTATAGATTCTATTTGCGAAGGGGAGGGTGCAACTGAAGTTGCTTCTGCAGCAGACTGTTTGACAGACAAGGCATGAACCTGCTTAGTTGAAGCTTCAAACGATGTAGAATCTACTGAACCCACAATGCCATCAGCTGTGTTCCAGGCTTGGGTTTACCTAGATCTATATTAGATCTCGGCGCATCTGGAATGATCTCGTACATGATCCCATATTGAGCATAAACAAGATCAAGTTGCTGGGTCCTGAGAATGGCCTCTTCCTCAGAAGACACTCCAGAAGTTGCTACTTCCTTAGCAATGTAAGGAAGGAGTGATTTCAAATACCACTCGAATACAAATTATGGAGGAATGTCAGCTTTAATGAGCCTCTTTCTCCTTCACCAATCCTGAATGTGGTCAGATAAATGAGTAGATTTGTTCTGTCGAAAAGTTGACAAAAGGTCTGTACCGACATCATACCGGACAAGGAGTTGAAAGTGATTCAGAAAAATTGTAGCCAGATCCCAAAAGTTATCATAAGCAACTGCAGGTAGTTCAATATACCATTTAGCTGCAACACTAGTCAAGGTTCTTTGAAAGAGCCTCAATCTGATGGAATCGTCGTTCAACGAAGTAGAAGAGCACCAAAGATGAAACGCAGTGACGTGGTCACCAGGATCTTCCCCAGTCTTGCCTTCAAGCTTTGGAATGTATGAAGGCAGCTTGGTTGGGACAGGTGGCCATGTGGGGTGATGTCGCACCAGATAATTTGTTAGTTTCAAAAGGTATGGAAAATTCAGAGTTGCCAAAAAAGGTAAACGAGGTCTTGCCGATGGAATTTGGTTAGCAGGATTTCGATAGGGGGAACCACCTAAATCCTGACTCATGTACTACAGGTTGGGGTTGGCCCCAACCATTGGTTGTGAGGTAAAAGCATTGCTAAAATTGCTCCAACCACAAAAGAGAGGGTTGCTTCCTTGATTGTTTGTCCATTGTGACTGGGTGTTAGCCCCTTCATAATGTGGGTTAAGCATGTTACCACCCTGTCCACCGAACAGTGAAAAGGGGATAATCCCTATAGGTATATGGGATATCTGTACATTGAATGGATGTACATTTGGACCTGTGTAGTGGTTAAACATAGGCATGGATGTAATAGATGACACAGGCATCGAGCCTACTATAGATGTGGATGGAGTGGGCATCGAGCCTATAAAGGGAATGGAGGGAGCTATGTGCCCTCCAAGCCAAGGAAAACCTTGAACGAAAGGAGTAGTTTGTGCAATACCTTGGGATTGTTGCATGAAAGGAGATGAAGTAAACGGTATCAAAGATATCCATGTGATAGGGATATTTGAAGGTCCAACAGTGGCACCAAAAGGGGTAGCTGTTGTCAAAGGTTGAGAACTAGACATACTTATGGAACTAGTGCTGAAACAGACAGAAGGAATCGAAGTAGATGTAGCCTGCAACGAGGTAGATACCGATGGGGTTGAAAAATAATGAGAGAGAACTCTCGAAACCATAGTTGTGGAAGGAGTTTGGGGAACTTCGGTTTCATCTCCGGAACTAGCCATGTAATAACCAGGGGTAAACCTGTACACACTAAACTCGGGTTGGCCTAGAGAGTCTACAGTTACAATTAATGGATCGTTTGGTCTAGTTAGGGGAGGGTTTAAAGGAGTGCTAAATTCTTGAGAATTTAAGTCCTCAACCTCAACAGTATCAAGACTTGTTGATCCTGAAATCTGATCTGTGGTTCTCCAGGTGGTTCAGTTTCTGCTGTAAGTTCGTATGAACCATGGGAATCAATCCTCCGGTGTCGCGATGGCAGTGGAGGCTCCACACTATGTGGTGGGAGGTTTCACAACCTTCGTGACCTATGAAGAGGTTGATCCTCCACAGCTATATCAAAAGCAAACTAAGTATGAAAACCTAGTGGCCACTAATCGACTAGGGATCAAACAACATACCACTAAAAAAAGTCCTAAAGTGATCAAAACCAGGCAAACAAAGCTAATACTCTCAGAATTTAGTCTGGGATGCTGAGCCCAGAACAAACCAGTAGAGTATAGAAGGTCAGTTACATGACGTCCAATGGAGGTCCTCTGGGTGCAAGCGTTTGAATCACCAAACCTCCCTCCCAGGATTACTGCAAAGGGTTACCTTCCGCGTCTGTCCTAGGTGCAGTAGAAATAGCCTTCCACTATACCTGTGAGGATCCCTAAGGTTAATATAGTAAGGATACCACAAATATGAAAAATACCTAGGGGAACAATCGTCAGTCTAGCCAAGATGCACGGGAAAGGTAGCAAAGCCTGAAATCCAAAAGCACTTAAAATTACTAGTGGACCCCCGTACACGAATCAGCTCTGGTTTATGCTAAAAAGGAAAGTGAGGGGTATCCTTAACAGTTACAGTCTCACATGACCTTGTGCTTAACTCCGGTTTAAGTGGAGTATTCCTAGGATACTTTGATATAAGTGGGTTTGCCTAAGATATTGTCTTACTACGATTATTAAACAATAAAAAGGATTTCGGGAAGTTTAAAGTGATCTAACCCGAAATCCTAGCTTAAGCTAGTTGATGTAGTGTCAAAACCTAAAAAATAAAAGTTGCTAATTGATTTTATTAAATGTTCTTTTTAGAGGCTGTTTCTTACTCAAAAAGTGTAGTGATGTGTGTGGTATGGTTATGACAGAAATTAAAGTATGTGCAAATGATGCATAAAACTTCACAAAGATTTTTTTCCGTTTATGTCTTTCAAAACAAAAAGATAGGAAATCCTTGTTGGGGGGATTAATTGTCTAATTAATTAAATAGTTGAATCTACCAGAACATAAATTATCAACTTGAGGAAGTCTTTTATTTCAAAGCTATCGTGCAAAATCTATGCAAGCACAATTTCTACCTGACACTATTTATCTATTGGTATGAAATCAAAACTATTTGTAAACTAGATCACACCTTCTTGAAAATGAATCAAACCTCAACCTATTCATAAAATCAAATTGTAAATCTAATCACACTTCAAACAAAATCAATTCTTATGAAGCAAGATCTAATTGCCTAATCTAAAAGAAGTTCTATGTTGGCCAACGATCTATCAAACGAATTAACAAGAAAACAACTATGATAAATCTAATGAATGAAAGCATACAAATATGATAAATCTAATGAATGAAAGCATACAAATATGATAAATCTAATGAATGAAAGCATGAACTAAATAATAAGAAATTCTACATGATAACAAACCTACAATCAACACTACCAACATCTGCTAAGGGAAGAGGGCCATTCCTCCATTGAGCAGAGTTAGGTCTCCACAATGAAAGTCCACAACTCCAGAATTAAGAAATTGCCAGCACGTATTATCATAATGAAAGTGTTACAACAGAGTCTGGATCAAATCCTACAACATAACATTACTTGCTCTTCTCTTTCCCAATACATCAGAATGATTACATATTTATACATAAAATGCTCGTAGGGAATAAGAAACCTAATCCCCAACTTGTGATCTGTTTCAACCAATTGCTAATTTGTAAAACCGACCGCAACAGTAAATATGGGAATTACACGTTTAGAGAACCAATTGTACATCTCAATCCGTGGCTTTGTTTGGAGATTTCCTCATGAGTTAGGTAATTGAGGCCGTTGCACACAAAACCTATGTTCCATATTTTCGATATTTTCTCCATATGCCCGCAAATCGCGATGCAAATCAATGTGTTGTTATCTGGCATGCATTTTTGGTTAAGGCCATTTGATCATGAGCTGGAGGTTGCCATGTTGGACTTGGGCACGAATTGAAATCACAAATCCACATAATTAATCATAAGATGAAACCATGTTGTGAAATATCCATGTGGACGTGTGCTAGCATGCCAACTTTGGAAGCTTGAACCATGAGTGCTGTTGCTGTTAATATGACAAATCACTCCATAAACCATCATCAGTAAAATTATGCATAATAGCATTCAATTCATAAAAAATAAAGGAAAATAATCATGATTAACCACTAAAGCATCAATGGAAGTAATATGGTATTTTACGTGTAGTTACAACAAATGGATGGAAAATGGAATGATAAATGGATAATAATAGGAAATATAAGTCGATAGGTGATGAAAATACTCACAAATTCATGACCCAACATCTCCCCCAAACTGAACTTGTTGCATGTCCTCATGCAACCCAATACCTTTGTAGCATCCAAACTAGAAGGACTCATTTGATTGTTGCCTTCATTTTACCATGCATAGTAACCAAAGCCAGAAGAGTTGCAGCTGAAAAATTGACAAGTTTAGCAGAGTCGCAGTTGGTAGATAGGAAAAAATATGGCAGAGTTACAACTGTGAGAATAGGAAAAATGGGCAAAATTGACAGAGTTGCAGCTGGTGTATAAGGAAAATCTGGCAGAAAATTTAGCGATGTTGCAGCTGAGCTTACCGGAGGATTTAACAAATAATTTAGCAGTGTTGCAGTTGCTTTAGCAGAGGATTTAGCATAAAATTTGGCGGAAATGGAGAATTTTGCGGAGTTGCAGCTAGTGTTTCAACAAAATTCCTGAGCTAATATCTCACAAAATACAATCTGGGTTTGGCTGAAATTTCGTAAGCAAGTTACTACAAGTCCAATGCATCTCCACACCAAAAATCAAAGATACCCATATCACGAATTTTGAGAAAAATGCAAATTGGCTGTAGGTGATGATGGCCATTTGTTCTCAATCCATGAAGTATTTTTACCTAAAAATTGGCGATTATCTTCCTTTTAACATAATGCTTCTACTCCCCAAAGCTCAAATTCATTTGATGCACAGATATTGACATATAGGAAAAATGGATGTAGGTGATGGTGGCTATTTTCTCGAAAACTGTGCATTGGATTGGGCTGAAACTTACCAGATCTGTTCTTCTTACCATAATGCTTCACTCCTCCAAGTTTCATGAATATCCAGTTAACCAATTTCAAGATATGCTCACTTCAATTTCTGCACTTTTGCAAGTTGTGAATGAGTGAAAACAAGTATGTTTGCAAGATTGATCTAAGCATTCACATTAGCAGACATTGGTTAACAATGAATTACACAAAAAATGCCAAAAACCACTCCCCCAAACTGAATATGTTGCATGTCCTCATGCAAAAGAAGAGTTGTCATCTTAGTTGTAGATAGCCATCTCCCCCAAACTTAACATGATCTCATCCTCAATTACCTTGGAAGATATAAACCAATATATACAACATTCAATGATTTTCAAATTAATTTTCACAAACATTTTCATCTTTAACAGCTGGCTCATTTCTCCATGGAAAAGAACATGTCGCAGATTTGTTTAGGATGTTTCTACATGAATGTAGATATCAGATTTATAAGGCTCTCCATCACTCAACAAAACTCATGCATATAAATTTTGTGATAGCATCAAACCTAATTCAAATCATCTCCTGGTATCAAAATGCCAATTTTACCACGTAATTAAGATGACCTAGCAAAGATGTGGCTGCCCCAAGACAATATGGAAATTCCAATGAGTTTCGTAGCCCTCCAATCTTCATGTGGAGAAAAGAATGTCACAAAATTGTCTCATTTTCTACCTACACCACAATACTGTTAAGGATGTGCTGGAGTACTGCTGTAATTACTAATTTTGAAATATGGCCATGGAATGCTTACTTAATAAATGTTGAAGCATTTTTTTTTTTAATTTCACACTCCTGTCATATAAAAAGTTGATTTGGATTCTTGATGGAATATATTCCAAAAGAATGGATTTTATACTACCAATCCCATGAGATCCATGTGTATACTCAAAACAAGGTTTGTGAATAAAACACCATAAAAACCTTCTCACATCCAAATATCTATCAAGTCTTGAAAAAGATGGCTAACCATTGTTATAAAATATGCTGAAACTAATCTCAGAAATGTGGACAGTCAATAACCAAACAATGGAAGGCAAGACACAACATCAAGTATGTAAGGACCAAAACATTTATCATCGTTATGAAGTGCACATGACAGCAGTTGGAAATCAATGAACCATGAAACTCATACCTCTGCATGTATTCTATGTTGTATGGCAGCATAGGCTTCTACAACAACTTCTTGTGCTATAGGTTCTTGTGGATAGCCTATTCCTTTCTTCCAATAGTTTCCCTAGCATGTGTATCAACTACTTGATTTCTTCTTACTGTTGGTATTTATGTGGCAGTAGAGCATTTTTTCTTACCAACTTTCTTCCTCATGTAATTTGTAGGCTCATGCATGTGTAGAGTGGAATGCTTATTGGATGCACTTTTTCTTATGACAACTTCTGGAACTTTTGTCACAAGAACCCCCATATACAATAAGGAATGAGAAGCTAATTAATGACTTTTCCATTTTTCATACACCAAGAGAGTTTCACACTTGCTGAAGATGGTTGCATAAAAAAAAATCAGAACTAATAAATGGATAATCCAAGCTTAAAATGACCGTGATTTTTAATGAGAAAGGATCACGTTTGTTTGGGCAGTGAGCATGTATGTCCATATTCCAATCAACAAAACCCAAGCATTTAAGTTCTCAAGGTACATTTTCTTCCCTATTGTACGCCATCATACTCTTATGAAGGAATGGCTTCTACAACAGGTTCTTCTGCTGTAGGTTCTTGTGGAGCAACCCATCACTTCCTTGGCTTGTCCATGTACATCAACTGGTGCTTATCTTCTTATTGTTGGTTCTTGTGTGACAACAGCAAATCATTTTCTCATGCTTGGATGTAGGAAAGATGTAGGGAAAGAATTGATTTGGATGTGCGTGAATTGAAACGATGAAGTGTTAGAATTGAGTGGGAAAGGATGGGAATGGAAAAAAAATGCTATATAGAAAATGGAAATGGATAATGCTTAATGGTTCTTCATGACATTTTCCTAAATCTTTAATAAATAAAAAACTCATGCTATTTTACCTCAAGTTTTACCTCTGTGGAATCTTTGATTAACATGGATGGACTGATGTCTGCTGGAGTTGATGTAGGCCAAACTGTTGCTGAGAGAGATGTATATGAGAGCTGAAACTAAATGAGGTTGAATCTGATCCGAACTGTGTTTTACTGGCTGCATGTAAGACTGCTAACTGCTAGAAGAAAAAGGAAAACTACTGAAACAACTGATGCTGCAAGTCATCGTTGAAACCATTATATCACATAATCTTCAGCTGCTACAAAACCGAGGTACAACTCTTATTATGCGAATGAATGTGCTGAAGTCGAGCATGGAAAGAAATCATTGGATTACAAACCATTAATGTATGCTGTTAAATAATGTGAAGCATCTCACCTTTGATGATAGTGAGCTCTAAAGTAGCTTAGTGCATCTTGACAGGTACGAATGAATGTGCTGGAGTTGAGTCACCTGCAAGATTTGTCAATCAAGAGGCATTGATGAATCCCCATGATTAACAACAAGGAAACCAGCCATTGATTCATGCAGATCCGAGGGAACTATAAAACTATAATCTCGATCCTAGTTGATGTGTTGGAGTCGATGGGACAAGACCATTGGAAGGCGGACCTTAATGATTTCCACATCGTCCAATACGAGTACAAAATAAATGATTGTGAAGAATTATAGTGAAAAATAGAACCAACATGAAACTCAAAAGTGGAAAGTCTATGTGAAGTCATGATGTAGTAATGATAGAAAATAAAAGGTTAAGGTTGACTACATAAGAAGTGGAAAATGAGACTTTGACATGAATGGCTTTTTAGAGCTTTGAAAGGAGGAGGGTGAATGAGTATATCATAGCACAATTGGCTTCTTGAGAGGTTTCTTTTGGCAACAATTGGTATGAAAGGATTCTTGGCATGTAGTAATGGGACTTGAATTCGGAAAATTTGGCCTTTGTATGGTTGTCACATCAATCTCTCCATTTTTTATGTGCTCAATCTATTTTCAAATTAAGAAAAAGTCTTCAAGAGTCACTCGTGCATGCATTGACCTTCTTTTTCCAAGGACCTACAAAAACCTAGCACTTGCCTGGAATAAAACATGAGATGATGGAAGAAGAGAGGTGATTGGTCTCTCTTCACCCAAAATTTATGAGAAAAAAAAATGAGAAGCAATTACTTATAAAACAAATCCAAAGAAAAATGAACGGAGCAAAATACACTTTATACCTGCGAGGGAGCGATGGCCATCTAGACTCACCAACAGTATTTCGATCACAAATTCTTCGTTCCTTGTCCAATTTGAGTGATTCAAAATCCAAATGAAATTAAATTCACAGGTCTGCGTCCATTAAAAACGGGTTTTAAAAATTCCATGTGATGATATTCCAAATTTTCTTAGTAACAACATGCATGACAAAGTGTTTTTTGAATTCCGGACTAGACTAACAATCGCGGTTTTAGGAACAACTTTTTCGTTTGATAACGGATTGATGTGATTCCAATTGGAGATGAAAGTAGATTCATATAGGTGTCTCCATTTGAAACAGGTTTTGAATCCAAAAAGAATTGATTGGTCAACTATACCAATTAACAGTCTAGGAAACCGAGTTTTTAAAATGCAGATTTGTGATAGGCAGTCGGTATTTTGGTCATAAATTTTTCATACGATATCGGAATTGAGTGATTAAAATTTAATTGGAAATTAGATTCATAGGGGAATATACCCATTAAAGAGGTTTTCAATATCTATCCAATAAGGAATCCAAAAAGTGACTGTCCCAACTCTGTTCCTAATATGCTTGCTTGACACCCTGTTAGTATTTTGACCATAAATTTTTCATTTGATGTCCAATCTAAAAAATTCAAATTGTTTTGGAAACTAGATTCAAAGGGATAATTAGAAATGAAAGAGATTTTAAAAATACTTCCATTTGGTCTCCCAAAAATGGACTGTCTTCAAACCCAGTCGACAGGGGTTCCCATCACTGTCGACACCAACCCACCGCGATCTCCCTGAGCACCGACCCAGATAGGTTTTACCCCATCTAGCAACACCTGTGGAGTAGATGAGGTCTCACCCAAGATGTTCAAGGGAGAGTTGACGGAACCGTGTTTTTGCCGAATGAAGGAGGATGTTTGCGGCAATAATCACTTAAACTTATTGCGACATTCAGGGATAGATCTATGCATTTAACTTTGACATCATAGTATTCATTGCATCATTCAATAGAAACATTCATTGCAGCAAGTATAATAATAAAGCATTAATTGATGCAAGAAAACATAACATCATTCATATATTGCAACATGCATTGTCATAAGTGAATAGAAGATACACAGGGATTTCACAAAACAGCTCCATCATGTCATATTAGCTCAGCAAAACCCAGATACAATATCTCTACAAAACACATATCTCGCAGATAACTCAGACGCATACCAGGATCAGATCTCCATTTACATTCAGATTCGGTTATGCTCTCGTTCGGGGATTGGTATAAAACACATATGACTCTATGACTATAAATAGGCTTCGCCTTTACATTACTTGTCCACTTACTAACAACTTCCAAACTGACACTTTGAGCAAATGACCCAAAATCTAAATGATGCGGTCCAAATGACACAAAAACCTACATACTGCGGTACAATTGACCCAAAATTACATAACATACGGTCCAAATGACCCAAAACCCGCATACTGCGGTACAATCGACTCAAAAATACATAAAATAATCTCCTTTATGCCCAGCTCTCCGCCTTCCATGATATCTTCTGACTTGTCACAGCATCCGCGATGCTGCGATGCTACCTTACCAAACCGCCTGCCAATAGGCCCCCAACACAATCTTATGGCTCACCCTCGAGCCATGTCAACTAGACATGGTGTATTCACTGGTATTGTCTCAAAAATCCTCATATTGCTACCGAATTTCTCTGACCCGCTGCAGGACTATTGCAGCATTTTACTTATTGTCCTTGAGGTCTGTGGCTAGAGGGTGGTCACACATGTGTGTGTCAACTCTTTGCTTTGCTTCTTGCACCACCTGGAGTGCAGAATCAGCGGCGACATTAAGCTCGGCCCCAATGTCCTGGAACTCATCCAACTGTGTAGACTGCTGCTTTTGTTGTTCTTTTTCTTTGGCTACTCGTTGCTGCAAGTCCTTGATATTTACTTTTTTAGATACTTGTGCCACTGGTGGCATGGTGCGCATGGCAATATTCAGTGTAGCCAGCTGCTCTTCCACCTCACGACGTTGCTTGGTCAACTGTTCCAGCGGCTCATCCTAGACGATGCTGCCCTAGAACAACGCAATCTATGCTATGATCCGTGTCGCCTCTTGCTCCAACTCGGCCAACCGAGTCTCCACTTCTTTAATGGAACTCTTCCGTTCCTCAACTACCTGCGACGGTGTGGCGGGCTTCAGGGCATGGGTTAATACTGCATTGCCCTCTCGTAACTAGGTGATAATAGCTCCCAGCTTTTGCGCTCGCTTGAACAGATCTAATTATGCTATTGGCTCGAAGACATGGTTACAGGCTTCATCGATGGCCGCCTCCAACTGCGCTTGAGTTACCCATAAGGCCATTTTTTCCACAGTCAGCTGATCCTGTTCCTTCTTCAGCTCCATGATCTCAGTAGCCTTCTCGGCCTGGAGGCTCTCCATCATCTCCTTCAGCTCATCAACCACTTCCCATGCTGCCGCGGCCTTTCCTTTGAGATCTTCATCTTCCTTGAGGACTACTGCATCTGCCTCCTATGACCGCACTAGCTGAATCCATGCATCACGTTCTCTATCCGCTAATTCCTGACTGGCAGCTGCTTGTATGCTCACCAACGTTGGTGAGGATAGTGCATTTATATTCACTGTCAAATCTTCAAACTGCTGTAGCATTGTCCTGAAAGAGGCATCGTCGGTCGCAATCATAGTCGGCGGAATTTGAACATTCCGAACCCGCGGTTTAGTGCTGATTGCACTGATTTCCTGCATCACTGCTCCCTCAAGTGCCTTCTTCAAAATGATATCGCATAGGGAATCCAAGCGAGCGGTGACCGCGTGGAAACCTTCATCCACCTTCTCCGTCATGGCCCGAGAAGTCGTATTGGTTACCTGAGTAACCGCATGAATGAACTATCCCAACTGATTTTCTATGGCTGGCGACACCCCACTGATCGTAGCATGCTCATGGCATGCCTTCATTCTCCCTTCCTCAACATCATGGTCAATTTCATGGTCCTTTAGGGTCTTTGTCAATTCATGGTCTGAGTCATGGTGACTCTGTTGGTCCTGCACCGATAGCTGAGCGTCTAGGCCTTTTGCCGGTTCTCTAGCCTCAATCTCTACCAACCCCATGGGTTCATGCCATTCCTACGGCCAATTGTTCATAATGGAATCCAGCGCTTCTGTCATCACCTTGTAAGGGGTAAACAACCATTGCTTATCTGGGTCATGTTGGGCTTGCACATAAATGGCGTGCAGCCGAATCACGAACACCATAATTGGTCGATGCGAGTCACGCATCGCGCTGCTCCAAGCCCAACTGATAGGGCTTCAACTTACTGCCGTTAATCAACTTTGGGATCATCGCTCCGTCCAACTGCTGTAACTATACTGCGCCTCCTCAAGTGATGCTAATGATGCGATATGGACCAAGCCAATGCATCTGCAATTTTCCTGGATGTTTCATAAATGTACTGTCATACAACAGCACCAAGTCGCCCTGTTGAAATTGTTTTTTTTTGATGTGGAGATCATGCCAAGCTTTTTGGTGATCCTTCTCCACACTTTGGTGGAATCCTGCAATTAAGCGATCTTCTTCCATTTGTACTAATTGTGTTAGACGTTGTTCTAATGCTACTGCAGCATCCATACTTGTTGCTGTCGCAATGCACAGACTTGGAATGATGTACTCCATTGGCATAATCACTTCTTGTCCATACACCAGCTTGAATGGTGTTTGTCCTGTCATCCGTTTACACGTGGTGCGATACGCCCACAACACTGCTGGGATTTTCAGATCCCAGTCATCGCGGTTCGCATTGCACACCTTTGTCAGCGCATGCTCCAATGTCTTGTTGAAAGCTTCCACCATGCCATTTTCCTGCAGATGGTATGGTGTACTCTTCTTATGCTGTATCTACAGTTCCTTTGTCAATGCGTTGATGGTGTGATTGAGAAAGTGGCTACCTTGATCACTCAGCAATATCTTGGGGCAGCCGAAGCGAGTGACAATGTTGTCGAACAAAAACCGTGCGGCCGTGGCCGTGGAACAATCAATGAATGGAGCAGCCTCCGCCCATCTTGTCAAATAATCTGTTGTTGTGATGATGTATCTTGCACCAATGCGCTTCCCCAGTGGATTGATTGGTCCCACAAAATCCACTGCCCATTTGTCGAATGGCTGCAGTGTTAGCCGAGGCATTAGCGGCATCTCATCTCTCCTGGATGTATTCTCGGTTCTTTGACAAACATTGTAGGACCGCGCATAGTCGGTCGCATCATTATGCATCCTGGACTACCAGAGCCCTTCACGAAGCACCTTCTTGGATATTGCATGGCCGCCATAGTGCCCTCCAGCCACTCCTGCATGTGCTTCTGACAAGATCTGCGCTTGATCATGTGGCAAGACACACCGTCGCAATATCTTATCTGCACCCATATTGTATAATTCTCCTGTGATTAGCTGGAATCTGCACACTTGACTACCAACTGCTTCTTCTAACTAGTGGTGAATTCTTCTGGTGCAGTACCTATCGCTAGAAACTGAATTATTTCTTCAAAATAGCCATCAGCTACTTCAACCTTAAACAATTGCGCATCGGGTAACCCGTCTTCAATGTTAGTTGGCTCCTCGCTTGTTTCAATCCGCGATAGATGATCAGGGCCAGCATTCAACCGCTACAGCTTCACAATTACTTCAAAATTGAACTCCTAAAAAAGAAGTATCCATCAACATATCTTTCCCCCCCAACACAAGCTTATTGACCAGGTATTTCAATGCGGAGTGGTATGTGAACATCTTACAATGTTCGCCCAGTAAGTAATGTCAGAACTTCTGCAACGCATAGACCATCGTTAGGCCTTCCCTCTCGGTAGTGGTGTAGTTCCTTTCTGCGTATGATAGCTTCCGACTTGCGAAAGCAATAGGGTAATCAAGGTCCCCCTCTCTTGGTTGTGCTAGCACCACACCTAGTGCAATCGACGAGGCATCAACATGGACATGGAACTCCTTACTCTAGTTTGGAAAGACCGGTATCGGTGCCGAAGTCATCTTCGCCTTCAGCGTCTCAAAGCTATCTTGACATTCAGGGATCCATTGAAATATTGCATCTTTCTTCAATAGCTTCTTCATAGGGGCGGTGATCGCTGCATATCCCCTAATGAACTTGCGATAATACCCAGTATGCCCCAAATTCGCCCTCAACTGCTTAACATTAGTAGGCGATGTTAAGCTCAAAATGAGCACAATATTTTGTAGATCGACTAACAACCCTTGTTTTCACACAATGTGACCCAGCAATATCCCAAACGGTGCAAAAAAGATGCACTTCTTCAAATTCATCGATATTTGATGCTATTGGCAACGCTCCAGCATCAACCGCAGATTGGCCAGATGATCACGGATCAAACCATATATTGTCCAATCATCCATGTATACCTGCAAAAAATTTTGAATGAAATACCGGAACACAGCAACAACAACTCGTGAGAAGATCATAGGTGCATTCTTCAATCCAAACGACATCACGGTGTACTGCAAACAACCCCATTCTATCACAAAAGTCATCTTGTGGCGGTCTTCTTTTGCAATGTGAATCTGATGATATCCCGAGAACCCATCTGTGATAGAATACATCTCCTGGCCACCCACACCTTCAAGTACTTCATCGGTAAATGGAGTCGAAAAGGGATCATGCAAGCAGGCGTCATTCAACTTCCGCAAATCGACACAAATGTGCACCTCGCCAGTCTTCTTGTCCTGCACCACCATAGGACTGATCCATTCTGACTCTTTGACCGGTTCAATGATACCAGCCTCCAACATGCGATCAAGTTCTACCTTGACTCTCTCCTTATGTCGCGGATTTAGCTGGTAGGGTCGCTGCTTGATCGGCTTAGCATCTGGTTTCAAGGGGATCTTCATCTCACCTAAATCACCCAAGATACATTTCATCTCAGAAAAATTCATAGGAAAGAGGTCTTGGAATTCATGCAGCAAATCAGTGACCTTTCCCATCATCTGATCATCCCAGTAATATCCAACATTCGTGAAATTGGGAGTGGCCTTCATCCCAATATTGATCTTATGGAGCTTCAATGGCTGGCTGATCGGATCACTTGGCGCATCAGGTGCTATCACATCGCGACTTCCTTCAAACTTGAGAATATTGATATTCCACAAATCATCACCATCTTCGGGCTCACCGGTGATTATTGTAACATTCCATCATGGATTGCATTTGGCAATGCGCATGCGGATCCGCGAGATATGCTATTGGGACAACCTTCAAAACCACATTGCGGATGAGTTGCAAAGCATTATTGACATTAGGGTTGGCATCCGCGAAGCTGAACGTATGAGTGAAGCATACCGTTAACTCCACCCAAGTGGTAATTTCTCCTCGCAACTCGGCTGCAGTATACCAGGATAGCAACATCTCATCTAAAGTATGGATAAAGGCATGCACCCACTCATCTCGCGGTCGCGATGCCCACAATGTCTGACACTCCCTTAGATGACTTCCAAGTTTATTCTGACCATCATATTTCCCTGTGTGGTAGACCTCAGTATCGCTGAAGCGATTCGTCATCAATCTCCTGCATAGTGGCCATCCATTGAGATTGACTTCTTATGTGTCGCCCACCAACATCTTAGAGAAGCATTTAGTGCTTCCTCCAAGGCCAACAGTCGTTGTGGTGCGGAAACTCTTTCCTAGAACCCCGGCAAAAAGTCAGACAGACCAGGTAGCCTCTCGTATACTAGTAGTGTAATGGTTTTAATCAAAACGTGGCATAATGATTGCATGACTAACCCGCACTTGCAGAGCGATACCTCGTGGAAGTGGTTCTGCCAGTGTTCTAACACATCATCAGAGTCGGAAGACGCAGAGCTGTCATTGCGCCATCCCAGCTCACCATTGGTAGTCAGATGAATATAGTCTTTTGAAATATTGAATGCATGGTCCCATCCACTGGGATCTTCGTCCTTTACTGGCTCAATGTGTCTGCGTCCTTCAGCCGGATCCAACAAGGCTATGACTCTGAGATCGCGGTTTTCAAAAGTCATCATCTGCCGCTTGAAGTTGATTAATGCTCCACCATCATTAGCCCATCCGATCCCCAGCAACGCGGGATACGAGCTTCCTCCCTCAACCACTTCGATGACGTCAAAGTTAGCATAGGTCTTCATGCCCTCAATGTCCACCACCAGATGTGGGACTCTCCCAATCGGTGTCACCTTAGCGTGATTAGCTAACCGGAGCTGTACAGGAGACCAACTCAATGGGGGGCTCCCCATTTTCTGCCATTCCTGCTTGGTTAAGATGTTGACATCCGAACCAAGATCTTGAAAAACTGAATCAACATCATAGTCCTCAATTTATATGTTCATGCGCATCTCCTTACCGGTCTTTCGTCGCTGTAATGAGTTTACCGCAGATTCTTTCCGTCCCCTGGTTGGTCGTTGTAGTAACCCCTTGATCTCAGCTAGAGCAGCAGGATCTCTTGCCAACAATAAGCAGCTCTCAAGAAATTTTTGCAAGGTTCCAGACGACACCGACGGACCTACCTATGTAGTAGCATAAAAAATAGGGGGCATGTCGCAAATGATAGCTTTACCGCTATCCTGGTCCATCGCGCGATGCGCCTGAAAGAACGCATCACGTTCGGATTCAATGTCAAATGAGACCTTCTTCTTCCCGACCAATCGAATAAGCGGTTGTGGGATATCTCCTCCTGTTATTGCACCTCCCCACGTGATGACCGCGACAGCTGCATCCTGTGGCCTTGGCTTCGCAGAAATTGTTGCAACACTCGCACCCTGATTCTGGTTCAGTGGTGGATTCCCTAGTTGGTTTACGTTCTGATTAGCATTCTGGTTCAGGCATTGATTCTGGTTCTGCACCGGTTGTTGCACCTAATTCTGTACTGGCTGTTGCACTTGATTCTGATTCTACAATTATGGAATATTCCTTGCTTTCTATTGTGCAATCAGCTATGGGAAGTTCTCCACTGTATGATCTGTAACAAAGCAAAACATACACTGCGTCTGCAATAGTGGGTAGTTGCGTTGATAGTGCCCCCATACCGCACAGTGATAACACTGAATAGGTCCACGACCTCCTCGTCCTCCTCCACGACTGAATCCTCCGCCACGTCCACCCCTGAATTCTCCCCGGAATCCGCCCTACTATTGGTATTGCGGTTGGTTGTACTGTTGCTGCATAGGAGCTGGTTGCATGCCCTATCCTTGCTGTGCATACTGCGGTTTCTAAACGTACTATGGTTACTGTGGAGCCATTTGCATCGAAGCATATTGCAACATAAACTGCTGTGGTTGCTGCTGCGGTACAAACTATACCTGCGGTTTAGGTAGCGGCTAGGATACTTGTGGCTGTGGTTGCGGTTGTTGTATGGCACGCTGATCGTCCATTACATAGAATGCATCATACATTCTCTCATGGAGCAACCCATATGCCCGACAATCTTTGTCGTCATGTCCCACATATTTATAGAATGTGCAATACAGATTCATCAGTTTGGTGACCATCTTATGCATGTATGGACATTCCTCATGGTGGTGCCCATATACTTGACAAATGCGACACCATGGCATGCCACCACCACTCAATGGGTTTGGTGCTCCTGAGACCAGATAATTGCGGAAGTCAGGGCAATTGTCCTTAGTATGCCCTTCTCCTTGACATTGAGTACACCATACTTCTTCATGCTGCTCCTTGCCCTTCTTCAGATCTTGTAGCTATATGGTCAGGTTAGCGAGCTCTGTCGGTATCTGAGACATCCCAGCTGCATTTTCACTAATCAGTGATGCTTCCAACCGCATTTCAATCTCCAGAGCTTCACTAGGCATTGTAATGTTTTGTTGTATCAATGGAAGTTGAATGTGCGGTAGCAGTGCCGCAATGAACCACTCTTTGTGTTGGACAACACTCATATCAAAACTAACCCTCACCATCAGCGTCTTAAAATGATGGTCAAAATCCCACACTGTCTCATTGGGATACTAATTAATTTCTTTCAATTTTGTAATATATTGTGCTTCAGACTTGGGTTTTCTGAATTCTGCAATCAAACCATCCCTGATGTCATCTAGTGTCTTCTCTGGAGCTCCTGTAGGGACTAGAACAAACTTCATAAACCAGTCTAATGCGTGACCTTGCAGAGTTGTCGCTAACTGTCCTTTCTTAGCATTATCATTAGTCTGTTTTATCGTCCATACTGCTTCACACAAAAACCATCACTAATCTGGGTTATCTGTCCCATTCCTGTGGAACAACGACAACTTAGCATCCTTGCCTGCCATCCCGGGCTTCCTTCTTGCAGTCCTTGAACCACTAGCAATCAAGTTTTGTTCACCCAGTGGGGTCGAAGTTGTGTTTCTTACCGGTTGGCAGATAGTGAGTGGAGGTGTGGGTACGTTGTTGCTGGGGTTTGGTCCTGCTTCTATCCTAGGCGTAGCCTGGTTTTCCTTGTCTGGACTATGAGGTCACTTCGTCCTGTGTGGTATTCCTTCACGAACTTGTAGTTCAATCGCAGCAGGACGTTCTCCTGTCCTCTACCTCTTTTCCTGTCAAAACCTCGCTCCTCCCCTTATAAGACCACTCTCTTCCTCGGCTTTGCTCATAGTCTCGTCATGACTTGCACCCATCTACCCCTTATCATTCCATGTATTTCCCCCCTTCCATCGCGATACCCACGACCTCTTCCCACAAGGTTGTTTACTGATCTAGATGCATCTTCAATATACCCTTCTTGCAAATAAGCATCTTAATGGACAGTTGGAGCGACAACATAAACCTTCACCGGGTTCGCAGAAGAAATATCTTTCAGCTTCACTCTAAAATTTTTGCGTATCAACCGCAAATTCAGTGATATACCCTTCCAAGATGCTATCGAGCCACACTTCGACAGCTCACAACACTTTGTTGTCGACTTCCTACAGTTCTTGGATCAACTCTGGGGTCCAGGTCGTCGGCTCACCGACCTAGAAGTTCCTCTTCTGAAAGGTCAACTTTGCCAACCACTCGTACAAAATGACTGGGATTTCACAGAAGAACCATTCGTGCGGACCATTGTGAATATATCTTCCCACTCACTGATCTACTGTCATTCGAGTGTTCCGAATTTGTTCTTTAGCAAATTCCTGCAACTTCTGATCAAACCGGCTTTGTATCTCCGGTTGTGTCGGATGCCACAACATATCCTCCTTTCACTTCACACACGGTCCCGACAACAGAACCATTTGTTGAATCAAACCCAGTCGACAGGGGTTCCCATCACTGTCGACACCAACCCACTGCGATCTCCCTAAGCACTGGTCTAGATAGGTTTTACCCCGTCTAGCAACAACTCTGGAGCAAATGAGGTCTCACCCGATATGTTCAAGGGAGAGTCGATGGAACCATGTTTTCGTCGAATGAAGGAGGATGTTTGCGGAAACAATCACTTAAAATTATTGCGACATTCAGGGATAGATCTATGCATTTAACTTTGGCATCATAGTATTCATTGCATCATTCAACAGAAACATTCATCGCAACAAGTATAACCCTAAAGCATTAATTGCAGCAAGAAAACATAGCATCATTCATATATCGCAACATGCATTATCATAAGTGAACACAAGATACACAGGTATTTCACAAAACATCTCCGTCATGTCATATTAGCTTAGCAAAACGTAGATACAATATCTTTGCAAAACACATATCTCGCAGATAACTCAGACCCATACCAAGATCAGATCTCCATTTACATTCGGATTCGGTTATGCTCTCGTTCGGGGATTGGTATCAAACACATATGACTCTATGACTATAAATAGGCTTCCACCTTTACATTGCTTGTCCACTTACTAACAACTTCCTAACCGACACTTTGAGAAAATGACCCAAAAATCCGCATACTGCAGTATAATTGACCCAAACTTAAATAACATATGGTCCAAATGACCCAAAACCCGCATACTGCGGTACAATCGACTAAAAATTACATAAAATAATCTCCTTTACGCCCAGCTCTCCACCTTCCGCGATATCTTCTGACTTGTCGCATCATCCGCGATGCTGCGATGCTACCTTACCAAACCTCCTGCCAACACTATCCCGACTGTGTTTTAGTAAACATTTCAAGCCAAAATGCCCCAAAAATCCAATAAATGAAATTTGGCTCCCAAAAAGTGACCGGAATAGGTGTGAATGTTTTTAATGATATTAATTTAAATAGAACACACACCAATACCAAAAATTTCAAGGATTGAGTAACTAGATTGACTTACACAGTGTGTTGCAGCTGCAGCTGCAACTCTTAAAAAATGATATAATGTTGAAATAAAGTATGTGTATTTTTATGGATTTGTTATGTAGAAATAAAAACTAAACACATACCATGATGATTGCTCAAGTTTCAAGCTTGAATGTTTCCATAATCATTTGGCTCATTTTCCGTGGAGTTTTCATTCACCAATGCTTCCTTCCTCTTACCACCTTCCTAAATTATTATAATTTTGTTTTCATGAAGTATCTTTGTAACATATAGAGACAAATTAAATTTTAAAAATTGAAGACGAAAATGATTTAAGCATTTTGTTCAAATAGTCAACAATTCCAAAGCATTCCTAAAAACATCTCATAGCCATTCCTTATCTTTCTATTTTCTGATCTTCCAGATCGCAACAAGGCACAGGAAGAGATCATACTTATTGAAAAAACTAAAAAAAACAAAATTCTATCCTACCCTATTCTACTTGGAAATATAAAAATTGTTCAAGTGTATGCATATTTCCAATGTAACCACATGTGTAACAGGATTATAAACATATTCACACTCGAGTTTGAAAAATGTAATTTAAAGCATATGAGAGTGTGAGAGACCAACTGTGGGGAATAATATGATACAAATAAGGAAGGAAGAATGAAATAATGATGTGACTTGGTAGCTACTTCAAACCACCTTTCAATATGACTATGATATTCTCGATTCTCTTCTTGTTTTAGATCACACTGCATCTCTTCTTTGGCCTCCTCGATCTCAGGTTCGAATGGTTGCTCCCCATTAGATATATGTGACTCATGGAATGTTGGTTCTTTTTCCACTTTTGGAGAGGTGGATAAGTTTTTGACTGCTGTCAAGATGTGCTCTTCCTCAGAAGAAGAGATCCCAACTGCTGCTAGGATTTGAGAGAGTTCTTCCAAACTTATGTTCATCCTTGAATCCATCTTGCTGGTAATCCTGTTTTCATAATTGGATTAGTAGAAGGGGGGTTCTTACAACACCCAAAATTTAACTACAATCTGAAAAATGAATTAAACTAGTTGCATAAATAAAATCACTCTTGTAGAAAAGAAATAACACACACTCTCAAAAATGGAAATCACACCAACCTTAAAAGAAAATTCAATCAAATGAAAAACAACCATGCATCCTACATGCTCTACTTTAACAATGCATCTACAGAACAATGTCAGATGTAATTTCGCACCATTGATAACTTCCCCAGCAACGATGCCAAAATGTTGGGTGGATTAATTGTCTAATTAATTAAACAGTTGAATCTACCAGAAGATAAATTATCAACCCGAGGAAGTCTTTTATTTCAAAGCTATTGTGCAAAATCTATGCAAGCACAATTTCTACTGACACTGTTTATCTATTGGTATGAAATCAAAACTATTTGTAAACTATATCACACCTTCTTGAAAATAAATCAAACCTCAACCTATTCATAAAATCAAATTGTAAATATTCTCACACTTCAAACAAAATCAATTCTTATGAAGCAAGATCTAATTGCCTAATCTAAAAGAAGTGCTATGTTGGCCAATGATCTATCAAACGAATTAACAGGAAAACAAATATGATAAATCTAATGAATGAAAGCATGAACTTAATAATAAGAAAGTCGACATGATAACACACCTACAATCGACACTACTAGCATCTGCTCAAGGAAGAGGGCCCTTCCTCCACTGAGCAAAGCTAGGTCTCCACAATGAAAGTCTACAACTCCAGAATTAAGAAATTGTCAACATGTATTATCATAATGAAAGTGTTACAATAGGGTCTGGATCAAATCCTACATCATAACATTAATTGCTCTTCTCTTTCCCAATACATCAGAATGATTGCATATTTATACATAAAATGCTCTTAGGGAATGAGAAACCAAATCCCCAACTTGTGATCTGTTTCAACCAATTGCTAATTTGTAAAACCGGTCATCACAACAGTAAATATGAGAATTACATGTTTAGAGAACCAGCTGTACATCTCAAACCGTGGCTTTGTTTGGTGATTTCCTCCCGCTTTATGTAATTGAGGCCGTTGCGCACACAACCCATATCCTATATTTTCGAGATTCTTATCCATATGCCCAAAAATTGTGACGCAAATCAATGTGTTGTTACTTGGCATGCGTTTTTTGTTAAGGTCGTTTGATCATGAGATGAAGGTTGCCATGTTGGACTTGGGCACGAATTGAAATCACAAATCCACATAATTAATCATAAGATGAAACCATGTTGTGAAATATCCATGTCGACGTGTGCTAGCATGCCAACTTTGGAAGCTTGAACCATGAGTGCTGCTGTTGTTAATATGACAAATCACTCCATAAACCATCATCAGTAAAATTATGCATAATAGTATTCAATTCATAAAAAATAAAGGAAAATAATCATGATTAACCACTAAAGCATCAATGGAAGTAATATGGTAGTTTACGTGCTGTTACAACAAATGGATGGAAAATGGAATGATAAATGGATAATAATAGGAAGAAGAGGGATGAAATATATGTCGATAGGTGATGAAAATTTGGACAAATCGGTGACCCAACAATCCTAAGCATAAACATTTTTATTTTTCAATTTTTTCTTTTTAATTTTCAAAGCAAATAGCAAAACAATCTATCCTACCTTGAAAATAATAGCAAATCTTACAACTAGGTTACCAATTTTCAATTTTGATTTTTTCTTCTATTTGTAAAAGAAAATGAATTTGAAAAAGGGAACAAGCAAGATCTATCAAGAGTGTGGGTAAAGATGAAAAACTTAATGGCTTATAGCAATCAAATCCAAATACTGACAAAGACTTTACCTACAGAGTTGTTTCAGTGAAAAACTCTAGACTTGGAACAAGATGCAAAAGAGAAGGAAAAGTTGATGCATGCAATGGAAAAACAAACCTAGAGGTTGCTCCTAAGCATAAAAAACCAAAGAAAAGCATCCACCAAATAGATAGGGTAGGCAGGCAAACCAAGGAAACTCTACCACCAAACAAACTCAAAAGGAAAAGCTATCAAGAAGACTTCAAGCAAACTCAGACTAACCTGACCAGAACTTCAGAAGGTATCCAAACAATCAAGTCTTCCAAAAAAACCCACAAGAATCCAACTAAGGTCAAACCCTAAAAAATAAGGAAAAACTCAGTAAAAGTGCGCGGGGAATGTGTTTGACAATAGGCACTCAATGGGCAGGTCTGCAGACATGCAACTCGCGTATAGAAAAAAAGATGCGCTACCGCAACTAGCATGGAGTCGCTCACAGGTTTCAAAAGACCTAAAAAAGAAGAAAAGACACCTAAAAACAAGACTGAAGTAAGTGAAGCAACCAAAAGGGACTTTCAAGAGGCTAAAACAAGACTCAAAGATAGGGGGATGTCTTAATAACAGTCAGAAAAGCAAAGCAACCACCAAAAATAGACCCAAGTAATCAAAGAATAAACCCTAGTGTGAAAGGCTCAATCTATAGGAAAGTACGTTGTTGTCTAGCCTAATAGCCAGCGCATGCAACTAAAAGTGCGCGGCTAGGTTTGAGAACAACTCGCTCCCAGATCAAAAAGTGTGCCTCTATATGCATAGAAGATACGCGCACATGGACTAAAAGGAAATAAAAGGCTTTGCATAGTCAGATAAGAACTGAATCAAGGCAAAGGGAAACAACAAATCAACCTCTGCAAACCTCACAGAAATCGAGAAGACTATAAAAACTGAAGAAAACCTAAACAAGGTCCCCAAAGCAAAAACGGACAGGTGCTCCCCAATAGATTCCCCAGTTCTGTTGTTAAGGATTATAATCTATAGCAGGGGAAATGATGCTATCAACATACATGGGGTGAAATATAGATACATTATATCTTGCAATAATTACTATAAACAAAATGAGATTAGGATTAAAAAATCAGTACCTTGTTTATGGCGACTGGTCCTAGCTTTCGTCCTCTCTCCACAACAATGTACTTGCAAAATACACAGACCTTCCTCAGCGTATCCTAAATACAAATATATAATGATATTAAAGACAATATGACATTAACTATAATCATAAATTCAAATAGAAACAACATTCCATTGGGACGGGAAGGGTATCTTGATCTTTATTGTAAAAAAAATGCAACCAAATACAGTTTATACCTGATTTGTTCCAAACATTTCTACAACCAAGTTCTAGGCTCCTAATCCTCTCAATGACTTAGAAATTCCTTCAGCATAACAATAGCCTCTTCTTCGTTGTCCACTTCATCATGGCTTCCCCTTGTATTTATGGCCAACGTCGGAAGTTAGATTCATGAGGCAGTTGAATTGGGAGGTTGGGGGAGTTACAATTCCAACCTCAACTAATCCCAATTCGTAATCTTAATATATTTTCCCCATTTCATCTTAATATGTGCGCAGGTATCACACTAGACAACTTGCATCTAGGGCACAACTAGTGTGCTCAAGGACTAGCGCATACAACTTTTGAGGTAAGTGCGCGTGTCTTCCTTTGTAGAACCAGTGCATAGTGCGCTAGATGCCAGTTTCAAGAGTAGCACATCTTTAATGAAATATGCAGAAAAAATATAGTTTTCAGCTGAAGAGGTATGATCTCAACAATAAATTATCCAAGGTCAATCCATCTCTTCCATCCATAATGTCCTTTTGTGTGATCGACAAGGCAATGCGATCATGGACGGAGAAGTGCAGATTTGACCTATAACAGGGGGGAAGAAAATTACTTAAATACAATAGCCAAGATACCAAATTATGGTATGGATATGAAATTTGAATGAAGTGTGTGAAAGGTACCCTAATCACACATATGTAACTATTGGCATGTGATGTAATTAGGCTAGTACCTAGTTACCTGGATATGTCACATCAAGGCGAACATTGATCAACTAATGTTATTTCATTTTCCACAATTTTTTGTGTGATTGGAATACAAAATAATTTACTAGAAAATGATGCCCATCCAACTGGTCACCTACATATATCATCTCCAAGAAACCATAAACTTCCACAACTTGACACAATTGAAGTAATTTTTAACATGTAGCAGATGTTCCACCACCATATTGACTGACCAGAGTGATGTATTCTGACTATAAATGGTTTTCTAGGACCCAAATAATGATTCAATAAGACCTTCAAACATTAAGAATCCCTTGACCACATGCTTTCACTAAATTCGAAACCAAAGATACTAGACATACAAACCTCACAAACAACATATTCATGGGGATGCGACATAAGGTTTTGGGTGAGTTGTAATCACCTATCTAGGTATAAGAATGCCATCATGCTAAGCCAAGAAGGATGCACCTAAATACTATATTTCCATGACTATAAAGGGTATGATTCAATGCATTGGTAGCTTCCTTGGGTTCTTCAAATATTCACTGACATATAGGAGAACTTGATATCCTATATCAAATATCTTGGTTTGGATATGGCAGTCATTCCATACTTTCTATTTAGCCTTCTCCACCAATTGATGACAGTCCACCCCAAACCTAGATTTTTCCAACTACACAACTAATTCATAATTGGCGATATAAGTGGAATGGGAAATGTAAATACTATGTGCTAAAAAATCAACATGATAAAACCATATTATATCTGAAAGGGTGTCTTCTTGTGTAATCTTATAGTAGTGGGAATGTATGCCCATAAAATTGCAGGATCCTTTTCATCGTGATCATTTCTATTGCAGAACATACTTTGGCCATTCATGTATCCAAGATCTTGGTAAAATATTCCATTTTGAAACTTTGTGGGAACAAATATTCATGTCCCTTAAGGCAATATATGATCTTATACATAGTTTGGTCATCATAGTAGTCTCCTATAGAATCAATTTTAGGTTACTCTTCAATTCCGATGTTAACCTTTTACAACTTCAAGGGAATTAGGGTATATGATGTACTAGCAACATCTTTGAATTTCTCTCTAACTTCCTTTGAACCTTTAGGTAATTAAATAAGAGATGTCTCAAATATTCTAATTCATCTTCATCCTCTCATGTATAACTGACCTTTCCACAATATAGTAGGAGGTTCAATGATCAATCAGGGAATTAAGCATACAGTTATTAGTGATAAGGAAAACAATGGAAGAATGGATTTTTTACAACTTGTCAATAATAAAAATTTATTTAATAATCTTTAGAACTTTAGTCACCTTATATGAATTACCAACAAAGGATAAATATTCACAAAATTGGGTTTGGAGAACAATCCAACTTTGAGTCTGCTTTCTCATTTCTTCAAGTAAATACCAGGCCTTAGGGTCCTAGGGTATGAAAAAAGTTGTGAACCCAAAACTGAGGTTGGAAACCTTCACCTTCCCACTTCTATATTCAATTTTCAACATTAATAGGAGGATTTATATGACCATCATATCTCTCCACATGCATCATATATTTACCTTTATTGGAAGATGAATTCTAATATTCAAATTTAGCCAGAGGAAAAAATATGTGCATGAAAGTAGGCTAGAATTCACTCCAAGTAGAGAGGTATCTTTCATATGTATATCACCATCTATATGAAGTACCTCTTAGAGCCATATCTAAAACAATAATAATTTATTCTTCCAAAATTGTGTTTTTCATTTCACCCGAAAATTATTATATATTCATAATTCCATCATAAATATTGGGGTTTCACAACTTAGTCTTAATCCATCAAACAAAAATACCTATAACACATCCCTTATAAGAAATATACAGTCTTTGATTTTTCCATTTAGTAAAGGAATCTCTAGAATCATTGTCGAAAGAATGGATACTCCCCTAACTTATTGACGCATCAACTATAGCATTGATGCAGTCTTCTCCTTTTCTAGTAGTTAGATTATAAATTTGATCTAGGGCATCCTTTTCCATATTATCCATCATAGATTCAATATGTCATGGATCTTGATATGGATCTAGGGGATACATTAATCTAGTACCATTTAATCAAGTGTCGGTGTATCCTTCTTTAGGTCAACGATAGCATAATTATTGTAATCCCAATCAATTCCTAAAAACATGGGATAAGGTTTTGTTTGATCCATTACTTAGATCGCCTCAAAATCAACAAATGTTTTGACACTAGCCAATCTATTTCCACATTTTCTATCATGCCTATAGGGAAAATCTATATTGGTTGGCCATATACAACTGTAAAGGAATACACTAATTTAGGATTCAACATAGCATCCCAATATTTATTAGGAAGGATAATGAAATCATATCCAAGATCCAACATCATGTCCTTAATATCATAACCATCCACCTAGGTATTGAGTCTAAATTCTTCCTTTGTCCATTACTTAGATCGCCTCAAAATCAACAAATGTTTTTACACTAGCCAAGTCTACTTCGACATTTTCTATCCCTCCAATAGGGAAAATCTATATTGGTTGGCCATATACAAATGTATAAGGGAATACACTAATTTAGGATTCCACATAGCATCCCAATATTTCTTAGGAAGGATAATGAAATCATATCCAAGATCCAACATCATGTCCTTAATATCATAACCATCTTCCTCGGTATTGAGTCTAAATTCCTCCTTTGTACTTCTTTTCTTTCTTCTCATTTGACGATTATTCCTTTTAGGGAGATTAGTAGAAATTAACTCACCTCCTTCATTAGCTCCGGAGAGCATTTGAATAATGTTACATAACATTATAGTTAGTTGTTCATGATCTAAAATTCCAACAAAGTTTAATCCAAAGATCAATATCTTATTAGAACTACCCGAGAAGCCCACTTTTGATTTCTTGCCACATCTTGGGTGCTTATGTGCTGGTCTAGTACTCCGTTCCCTCCATATTTCTACAAATTCAATTGCGTTGGATGTCGGTAGACTATGGAACATCTCAAATACATCCTTTAATTTTTTGTTGTTGCATACGATCAAACTTAGGCACTCTTGGTATTTCCATCTGAATCTTGGGAAGTTCTAGTTTATTCATATCAACATAGTATGCATCCTCCTTTTTGACAACATTAATGGTTCGAATGGTTTTTACACCATCAAAACACCTTTCCTACGACTATTATTTTCCTATATGACCATGGTGTTCCCGTTACTAAGTCAACTTGGATAGTACTAAAGTGTACTTGAAGCTTATTACAAAGTGGGAAGATTAGGATAAGCAAAGACCAACCAACCTGATCACAATTGTAACAATTTATGTAATACACCTAGGAACCCTAATTATTATTGTTTTTATTAAACCTTATGTTATTATTTTTATTTAACATTAATTGACCAAGCGGGGTCAAAACAATTGTGAAAGAATTATTATTATTATTTTTTAAATAATTAAATAAGGGAATCAAAATTGAAGGCAGCCGTTGAAGAGTGTTTGCTGACTCACAAGGAGAAAAATACAAGCGTAAGGAGAAACTCAGTACCGCAAGCCAACCTAGTAAAGGTGCACATGATGCAAGAGGAATCTTCCCAAAACGTGCAGGTCGTGACTCTTGTTGGAGCGTTATGTTGACACAATCCTGTCGACAAGGGTTCACTTTGCACTATTGTCAACAAATATAGACCAAAAACCCTTAAAAATCGGCCCATAAAGGTTTTACCCTTCCCAGCAACACCTGCAGAGCAAGTGAAGTCTCACCCGAGAAGCCTAAGGGGGGCTGTAGGAACCAAGTTTCCGTAGTTGTGAGAAAGCATGCACTACCTCATTCTAATTCGCAACATAAGCCAGAGATTTGCATTCGCATTATACTATCAACCTATTAACCATTATCCTTATTCACATTAACTACATTACCATCTCATAATTAACGAATCACATAGATTATCAAAGCACGTTCAAGAAAGATGCGGTACATAACATAACTGCGAAAACATCTACTGTGATTTCAATGAAACATAAAAACTTGCGAAAGAAAAAGAGACATAGATATATATCAACCATTTCCAGTAATTATCACACATCACAAAACTATCACAAACTTAGAGCAATTGCTGCGATCAAACATACCAAAACCAGATAAATGCTTCCATAGATCGATCCAAAATATTAAAACACAGATAGATGCGAAGATAATCATATCATATCATAAGATGTGATTCGATGCTCTTAGGATTACAATTGTACTTCTATTTATAGGCTCACTTGACTGTTACAAAATGGTGAGAATGACCCATTGCTAACTAAATTAACCAAATAATTCCACATATATCGGCTCTTTTATGCTTTGTGATTGATCCTTTGTTCTTGACTTTGACCCTTTCGCCGCTTGGGGGTTCCGCACTTGTGCACTCTGGACCTGTGTCAACAGGCCCCTGACACAAAATTGTGGCTCACCCTCGAGCCACCTCAGCTGGAAAATGCTGGCGCATTTACCTGCTGCTTGAACTCATCGTATGCTGCCGTGACTTGGTTGAGAACTTCTTTTGCCGATGCCTTAAGTGCTGGACGATATTCTACTTCCTGGTATGTCGGGTGTTCATCCCCCATCTGCTGTGCTTTCTCCAACTCCTATTTTATCTTGGTCATTCCTTCCATTACTTTGATTGCCAACTGCTCGGCCTTTTTCTGCAGCTCATCCAAGTGCACTGTTCTTCTTTGTTGTCTTGTGAGTGCCTTGTTGACCCAATTCTATAGCTCTTTCAGCTTTGTTTCCTTTGTCATTTGCGCAAATAGGGGAATTTATTTAAGAGATCCCCTCAATACCTCCAGCTATGCTTCTGCTTCACTAAGTTGCAAATTCAACTGATGCAACTGCTCATCTTGTACCAAGCTTCCCCAAAATTGTGTGACATCTTCCGCGATTGTCTTCGCCCTCTTTTCCAGTGCTGCGATCTCTGTCACAACTTCTTCAATCATGTCCTTCCTTTCTTCAATCTTCTCCAGCGGCATGCATGGAAATTCCCTTGCTTATAGATCCTCGTTCTCTTTTCGCAGGTTTGCAATGACCATGCCTAGCCTTAATTCTTTTTCCTCTGCCTGTATATCCTTATCAACTTCCTGTGCTTTTTCGCATGCAATGGAGATGGCATGCTCCAACCTTTTTTTGTGTTCAATGGAATTTGCTGTGTCCTTCATATTCATCTCTTTTTCTTCCTAGAGGTGCCGAATTTCTTCCTCTATGCTCCACACTTGTCGTTTGTATTTTACCATTCGATCGTGTGTTGTGGCTTCTCGATCATCGATTTCATCAATAGCTGCAGTATGAGCTCGATGCAACATCACCATTGGAAACATGTTGAAGTCGATACTGATCAATTCATTCCCTTGCAATGTGATGTCCAGGTCTTCATCACCGGTAGTGATGTCATTAGGTAGTATTTGCGCTATATGTGCCTTTGTGACGATTTCCACCTCAACTCTGCTTGTTGACGCACTTGGTACCACTTCTCCTTGTGGAAGCCTTGTCTCTGTTACTGCATTCGTTAGTGTTTGTAATAGCTGTGATACATGATGGAAAAAATCAGTCGCATTCTAAGTGAATTTCGCACGATTGTCTTACTCCATCGCCGTTATCTTCTTCATGAGCTTGTTCATTTGCTCATCGGGGAGGCTAGTAGTTTCACTCCCCTTGCCTCTCTCCATCATGTGCTTTGTCCTGGCTTCTTCTTGCTATGCTTCTAATTCTGAATTTGTTGGGATTGTCGATGACGCCCCATCATGACTCAAAGTATGCAAATGTTCTTCTGCTAGATCACCTTGTCCTGCATCATCTTCCTCACCTTCTGAATCCTTCAATTCTTCTGGTGCCTTCGGTCCATTTGTCGACTTCCCATTCTCCAGATCTGGCAGTTGATATTCGCTTGCTGGAACCTTCCATTCATATGGCCAATCTTCCACGATGGCTTCTAGTTCTGTGTCGTTGAGCTTGTATTGTGTCAGAAGCCTCTATTTTCTTGGTTCCACACGTGCCTGAATGAATATTTCCTGAGGCTTTATCGACAGCCTTGCGACTCTCCGATAGTTCTTCATTGCCTCCTCTGTTAATCACGGAATTGTTTGCGCATATATTTTCATCATTTCTAGAAAAATATAGAATTGAATATTGTTACCTGTTTGTCTTTCTTTGTCATTTATTGCCCACAGGTTCTGGTATCGCACCCCTTGGCACATCTTGACTATTTTTGTTTCCATCCCTTGGTAATGCGATGGTTCCCTCTATGCAACCAGCCTGATCAATATCAACAACCATGAATATGTGAATGGCTACTGCATTCTTTGTCAATTCGTTTAGTAAGAATAGTGACTAGATCATTTGCAGTCATGCTGCACACTGTTCCGTGAATGCAATGACTCCATATGTGCATTGGTTTGGTCTGTTCTTCCTGACCATCTTGCATTCCAGCAACTTTGCTACAATCCTAACTACTTGATCATTGATTGTGTCGATCAAGTACCCTCTTGTGTTTTTCCCCACCCCATATATCTCCTTCATCTTTGCAGCCATATTTTTGTCATTATCCTTCCTTTGGAAATATTGGGAAGGATCTACCCCGGCCCTAGGTAATCCGGTGATCCTTGAAATCAAATTGAATATGAATGGTATTTTTGTCCCCAACCACAAAAACCCGGCATGAAAGAAGGCCACTAGCTACTTTACACATGCATTTACTTTTGCCGATCTCCCTAAGTGCAGCATGTGGATGATGAACAACATTCCTGATCGCTCCAACCCCAATTCCAACTTTGCTGGTTCTCTGGTGACCGAAACTCCTTTTCCATGCGTGACCTCCACATGTGTGTAGTTCGTGCATTCTGGATATGCCAGAATGTCATGGTCGCTATACTATAGCTTTTGAAGTCACTCTACTATGTTCTCGGCCGTATGAATTCCCTTTGGTATCATGGGCATCTTGAAGGTGTATTTCACATTCTTCCCCAGCCGGATTGCTGGCATCCCTTCTTTTTGTTACAACACATACCCTGGTATGTCTTCTATTGTTGGGACATGCTTCGCTCCTCACAATTTCCTTTCTTCCTCGACGACACTTGATGTTCCCACTTATCCTATCGCAGCTGGTGCTGAACTATGGGTATCTCTCTTCGACCTTCAGTCGGTATCTGTCGACCAACTGGAACTTCTCTTCTTTCTGAATAATCACGGCGATGCAATATCTAGTTTCTCGTCAACAATCGGTGTTGGCTTGGGTTGGTATTGTGTTCTCATGCTAGAAATGAAATGCACCATTGCAACCCTCTATGCTCACTCTCCGCTCGGCTATGTTCTACAACTTCTTGACTAATTCGCTCCATGCACAGTGAGTCGAACTGTCCCCCTTCTTGTGTATTTATAGCTTCAGTTTCCTACTTCCTGTCCATCCTTTCGATCTTGGACAATGATTTCCAGATCTTGCGTTGATTTACCGAATTCTATGCACACATTGGTCATTAATTGCAGCTTTTCCCACTTGTGCTGTCGTCCGCCCCAGATTTAATTGCTGCATTTATGACTAGATTTGACCCGTTCGCTTCATACCAAATGTTGACAAGCTCCAAACCTTGTCGCTACTCCTTCATCTGTCATTGTTCCGTCGACAGACCCAGTGCTATCAACAACTTCCCAAACTTTACAATGTGCTTTTTTCTTTTCTTTTTTTGACTCAATTTATTTTTCAGTCGCTACGTGCTTGGATATCCCAATAAGGCTTCAATAGGCTTCTACTCACTAAATTTGTCAACAGTGTCCTATCTATCTTTTGTAGATACACTGCACCTCCATTAGTAATGAAATTGATAATGTATGGACCCAACTGATGCATCTGTAGCTTACCTAGGTGCTTCACAAACTTATTTTCATACAATAGGACCATGTCTCCATGATGGAAGTGCTTCGCCTTGACGTGGTGATCGTGCTAGGCCTTCTACCGATCCTTTTCTACATGTTGGTGAAATCCCGCGTTAAAGCGATCCTCATCAAGCTGTAATAGCTGCGCCAACCATTCTTCAATGCCTCCATTGTCACTCATTCCTGTTGCTGCTGCGATGAACAAAATCAGGACAATATACTCCATCGACATCATTGTGTATTGAAAGCAACCCCATTCTGTCACGAAATTTGTTTTATGTCGATCCTCCTTCGAGATCTTTATTTGGTGGTATCCTGAAAATCCATCTGTAAATGAATATATCCCCTGGAATCCAACACCTTCCAGTACTTCATCAGTGAATGGTGTAGGAAATGGACAATGAATACATGCATCGTTCAATTTCCTTAGATCGACACAAATCCTGATTTCACCAGTCTTCTTATCTTGGAAAACCATTGGGCTGATCCATTTCGATTCTTCGACAGGTTATATGGTTCCTGCATCCAATATCCGCTCTATCTCATCTTTCACTCACTCCTTATACTTGGGATTCAGTGTATATGGTCGCTGCTTTCCTGGCTTCGCATCAGGTTTCAATGGAATCTTCATTTCGCCCAGGTCCCCGGAAATGCTCTTCATTTCTGAATTTTTTTTTGGGAACAAGTCTTTGAAATCATGTAGTAGATCAGTAACTTTTCCAATTGTCAAATTGTCCCAATAATCTCCAATACTTTTGAACTTGGGATTTTCCTCCGACCCAATATTAACTTTCTTGATCTTCAGCAGCTGTTGGAATTTGTCGAATGGAATCTCTGGTGCTTCGACATCCCAGCTTCCCTCTGACTCTGGGACATGAATAGCTATAGGGTCATAATCTTCGTCAGGTCGTCCCATTACATTGTATCACTCCATCAACATTTCTGGTGTCGCGGTCCAGTATAATCCCATTTTCTTTTCCATCAGAACTGCTTCGAGTACCTTCTCACGGATCTCCTGTAGTGCAATGTGGATGAAGGGGTTCTCATCAGAGAAGCTAAAGGTTTGGATGAAACTAATGGTTAAATATTCCCATGTAGTTTCTCTATGTCACAGTTCTGCTGCGATGTACCAGCTCCATGATACCTCATCTAGTGTATGGATGAGCGCATGGACCCATTCATGTTTTGGTCTCATTTCCAATGTGATTTGACACTCTTCCAGATGATCTCTTGGATAAATCCTTCCATAGTAACCTTAAGTATCCCCAAATATGACTTCCATCAGTTGTCGAAATAGTGGCCAACTTGTTATCGACGACTTGTGCACTGCCCACCACCATGCTGGTGTAGCCTTCAGTGCTTCTTCCAATGCCAACAGTTGCTGTGGTTCTTATACCTTTTCTTTGAATTCAACGATGAATATAGTTAGATTAGGCAATCCTTCATATATTGGTAAATCGCATACTTTCGTCGCTACCCACCTTAATGACTGAGTGTCACGTCCCCATATTGAACCTATCACATTAAATTGTAAATGATGTAATCTTGTTATATAATCATGGTGAGGAGCTCAAGGCCAAGGCCCTGCCATCGATTTATTGATGCATATGGTTTACATGCTAGCCCGACATAATGGAATTGCAAATATCATGTAAATATGCATTTAATAAAATACCCACAACTAGCTATGCAATGCAACAAGAGATGGGGGCATGCTTTTACAAGGAATTGGGAGGGAAAACATTCAAACCCTTGAGCCAATCAAGTCAAGACAAGTGTCAATGAGAGAACCCATCAAACCCTCAACTACCCATGTTGACTTTTGTACCCAATCATTGATTTCTCCCAAGAGTTGGTTGAGGTAGTTAATGCCTTGGGGAATGGGAGGTATGGCTATCCAAATTCGAGTATGGGAAATCCACCCTGCATGGGAAATCGTGTTTTGCTTCTTGGGAAAGAAAAGAGCCATGAATTGCTCCCCAAGCCATTATCCATTAACCAGTTTCTCTCCCTCACGAGTTTGGAGCTACCTGGGCATTTTCCAGCCATTTTTTCCTGTGTTTTCCTTCATTCTTAGCTGGGAGAAGGGCGTTTTTGTGTTGTATACCAGTGGGGAAGAAGGGGAATGGAATTGGGGTTCCATAGAGATCGTTTGGCTGCTGAATGCTCAGTTAGTTGGGGAAGAAATCATTTTCCTCCCTATGATTGTTTCTCCCCATCCCATAATCCGTTTTGGCTGGAAACGAATTCAGGAAAACCCATGACCATCCTGTTGTAAATCCCATTGTTAAATGTGTATCCCTGCCCAATGATTGTGCTTGCTGTGTGAGAAAAGAGTATGTTGGGGTATGGGTTATGGGTCTCCATTGTTTTGGCTTGAGCTTGAATGCAAGCATCCAGGGTTTTGATGTAGCCTGATAAACCCAGCTATGGACTGGCTTGGCTCAAATGAAATGCTTAATTGGTTGCGTATGAGCTGAATGTCCCCTTTTCCTTGTAGGAATCATGCTGAACTCGGGGGTGGAAGTTGTGTTGAGAGATTGATGAACACAACTGGTGTACGGTTGGGTGGAACGTTGCAACGACATAGCTAGTTGCTTGGGACAATTGCAAATTGGAGATAAGTGTTTTTCTGTCTATGTATTTACTTCTGCACTGTATTAATTTGATGACTATTGATATGTTGTTTGCATGAGTAATGTGTGTGGATAGTTTAATTCCGCTGTGCATAATTGATTTGTTTTACATCTGCACACAAATGATTTATTCATATGATTCTAATGAATGGGATGATATTATGTGAAAGCCCCAGAGATTGGCATCATGTTCCCTCCCTTGCCTTGGATGGATGGGTGGGTCTGTGACACTGAGTGATTCACGCGCACCTTCTGAATGATACTTCATGTAATCAATTCTACCAATTTTCCAGCACCTCATCGGAGTTTGACGATGCTGAACTAACACTTCGCCACCCCAATTCCCCATCAACGGTGGGATTGATTTAATGCTTCGAGATGTTGTATAAATTGTCCCATCCTTCTATAAATTCATCCCTCATTGGTTCAACATACCTATGCCCTTTCGAGGGATCAAGTGAGGCGACTACCCTCATGTCGTGGTTTTCAAAAGATATTGTCCTCTTCTTAAATTTGATAACAACCTGATTCTCCATTTCCCAGTCTATGCCTAGCAATGCCGGATAGGGGCTTGTGTTGTCAACTATCTCTATAACATCGAAGTCTGCGTAAGTCTTCAATCCCTCTATTTCGATCGGAATATGACATAGTCGACCAACTGGTGTGACCTTTCTCTGATTTGATAGTCGAAGCTGTACATGGTACCATGCCAACTGTGGTTTCCCCATTGTCTGTCATGTTTACTTAGTTATGATTTTTACGTCCGATCCTAGGCCCAAAATGATAGAATCAACGTTGAATGCACCAATCTACGTAGTCATCCTCATTTGTATCCTTGTCTTCTTTCTGTACAATTAATTTACTTCCCAATCCTGTCTCTTGTCCTCCTTTCGATTCAATAAAATAACGCATCCTAATCCTTTTCCAACGTCAAACAAATTTCTAGGAAGTTCCTCAGGGTACTAACCTTTCCTGGAAGCCTCTGCGAATATGTCATATCAAATATCGGTGGCATATCATAAATAGGTTCCTTCTGGCTTATAGGTGGCAATTTAGTTTTTCTCATCACATCTCATGCTTCCAAAAAGGTTTCCTTCTCTACTTCCGCATCAAATCAAACCTGTTTCCTTGTTGGAGGCTGAACACTAGTGAGTGTCCTGTCTTCTCCTGTCGCAACTCCCCCCTGGTCACTACTGTGATGTTCACAGGTCGAATCCTTATATCTGCTGAGATCTTTTGCACATTGGGATTTGGATTGGTATTCTGATTTACATTTAGATTTGGTTGTGGTTGTGGTGGATTCTTAGTTTTCCATTTCCCAATCAACTCAAGACAATCCTCGACACTGTGCTCTGCTGCACTGCAATAGGTACATGTTGTGGCCACAACATATCCCATGTTTAGCTAAGCATGGGAGCCCCCAAATTTAATAAATGCTAAGGTGTTTGGGTGAGTCATTTTGAAAATTTTAGATTTTGATTTTATCTCTAAACTTATTCACCCATGCTTTTGGTCTGCTTGTTTGTAAGGGTTTGATTATTTCTTCCAAAGTTTTTCTGTCTGAAAAGAGCCAAAATTTTGAGTATTTTGTTGACTGTTATCATCATCCCAAAACCTGACATTTGGAGAACCCGAAACCCGCAATCCGCAACACGACAGGTGCAGGTTGCGGGACTGTTGTTTTTAAGTTTTGGTTTTGGTAATTCCGAAACCCGCAACCCGACAGGTGCGGATTGCGGAATCATTTTGTAACAAGATTGGGAAGTAATTAACCCCGAAATCCGAACCCCGCAATGGCGGCATTCGGATTTCAGGATTGTGTTCTTTTTCGTTTATTTGGTGTGTGTTCCCGAAACCCGTAATTTTGAGATGCGGCTTTCGGGATGGTTATTTTTACTTCACAGTTTAACGTTTCGAAGCCCGCCACCCGCATAGTGTGTTTTCGGCTTTCGGAAATCCTTTTTTTTTTTTTTACTTTCATTTTGCATACCCACAATCCGCAAATCCATAATTTCGGGTTTCGGCTTGCGAGATCTCTGAATAAGAACTTCATGAAAATACTTGAACCCGATTTCGCATCCTACTCCGGTTAATCTTAGTCGTCCGTCTGTTATGGTCTCACGGTCATGCTGATTTTGGGTAATCAGTTAAGTCAAGCTTTTCCATTTTGTCTTTTGAAAGCTAGTTCTGCCAAATTATCATTTTTCTGTGTAATTCATGACAGCGGACACTAATACAAGTCTATTAGTTACTTCATGTTGGATGAATGCCATCTCTCCGCCTTAAGTTCGCCATGTCTAGACTCGAGATTTGACATCTTGTCATTTTTGTTCCACCTCTTAATGATCGTTTCTTTCCACTTATTCCCGACCTAAAAGCTTTTATCATTCTCGTGGAAGTTGGGTCAGATCGATCGGATTTGTTATGTGCGAAGAATTGATAGCCTGTGTACTGGAACTCCTAGTCGAGACTTTTTTGCAGACAAACTTTATCACCCTAACTTTCGTCTCCGTTATTAATTACCAGTCATAATTATTAATGGAATATTGCTTGTAACGATGTGATCGTAAAGGCAATTCAAAATCATGCGAGTAGTAATTAAACTCGTACTTTGCACAAGCTTTGATCCGACTGGCACATACCTCGGCTCTTTTCATTACAATTGAAATAATTACAATGAATTGACTCGATAAGTTTAATCATTGCAGATTGCCCCGCCCGATTATCATCGACCTGCTTGTTGGCCTTTAAAATAGCAACTAACATGAAATCTCCAGTTCATCCCTTGCCTTCTGGAAGATGTAAGACTCTGTGTGGTATTTTTGCGTCCTACTATCCAAGACTCGTTTAGAATGAGTAATATTCATGCAGATGGTGAATTTTCTAATGTTCAGGTTGAAAATGAAGAACTCTACCCCTTTTTGTATCAAGAAATGTTGTCACCACCGTTTGATGCAGGTGTTCCTGATATTAGCAGTGGTAGCAATGAACAAGACTTCAAAACTTTGTCTTCCTACATGAAAAACCCCGAAGAGCAAAGGAAGGAAGTTCTGGAGGAATCAATTGATCTCGATACTGATGTTATACAGGACTTTATAATCAATGAAGAACCTGCCATGCCGGCTACCGTTCCTGAAGTAAATCCTCTAATGGATTTCTCTGTTTTTGACAGTGGGTTCCCCAACCCCGAATTTCCTACAGCAAATGCTCTGCAAGCCACACCACCTGTCGATGATAGTGAACAATCTGTGATTGAATTTTTATGGTGCCACGAGACCTTATCTGATTAAAGAACAAGTCTTTCTTTTGTGAAAGGTGGCGGAAAATCTTTTAAGCTTAAAAATAGCAATATTTCTTGGATCAATGGTTAGATCCGATTTTTTAATCCCTATTTTGTAGAATTTCTCCTTTTGGAACTCTGATGTAATTTTAGTATTTAAGGAGGAATGTTTCCCTTAGTAAGGGGTTGGGAATTTTGGAATTGCAATTCAGCAGGAGATTGGACTGAAGATACTCTGTTTATCAGAGTCATTGTAATTTTTGTACAAGACTTCTCTATTCAAGAAAGTTATCTTTTAATCCACCATCTATTGTTCTTCAAATTTCTTTGGGAATTGCTGAGTTAATGTTTCAAATTTGTCATCGGTTATGTGTTTAATCTTTTGCAGGACATTCCTTAATGCATAAGATATCTCATATTGACTTCTCTGTATGTCTGGATTATGCTAAAAATTGTTCTATTAAATTTCTTTAATTGAACGTTTTCACTTTTTATATTTTTGCAAATGATTCGATGCAAAAAAATATGTATAATCAAATGTTAATTTTTCAATCAACACAATGATTATAGATCAGATAGTTGAATAGGATTAAACACTTTGAAGACTTGTCACTTAATTTTTATTAACTGATAAAACTTTAATTAACAAGTGAAGAACCCAAATACATTTCTGTTTAAGGTACTTAAATACTTGTTCATCACACTTCAAATCTGATCTGCACAATATCAACTCTTCCTTTTAGGCTAGATCTGACTTAGAATAGATTCTTCCCTTAGGTAGGTTAAGTTAGGTTTGGTAACAAGCTTTCACACTTAGTTTTCCTTGATAAGGAAATTGATCTTTCTAGATCAAATCTTTTACTCATAGAGTGCCAGCGGAGGCCAAATATTCGTGGGTGATCACCACACCAAATAGATCGAGGATAGAATTGCCCTTGCGCAGGGTCTTTCGAATCCTTTGGCTGGGTTTTCATCCCTTGTTGTGTGCCTTGGAACCCATTCCAACACCTTGCACTTACCCTACACCCCCAAGGCATCAACGGTACACTACGGGGTTGGCTTCATACAATCCCTTTGATAATGTCCAATCTGGCCGCAATTGTAGCAAGTAGCCGGCCCTCGACCTCGTCCAAAAGTTCCTCCGCGACCAAAGACTCCACCGCGAACTCCATGGAATCCTCCTCTGAATCCTCCTTATGGATGATTGTACAGTTGATGATTATATTGTGGCATCTGATACTGCGGTTGGTTCTATTGCAGTGGTGGTTGGTTGTACTAAGGCTACTGTTGATAATAATGCGGCTACGGCTAGTTATACCATGGTGACAGTTGAATGTAATGTCTGTTTTGCTTATTATACTTCCGTTGCTATTGTACCGGAGGTGGCTCCTCTCCCTTCATAAAAAATGTATCTGCGGTTCTTTCCTGGAGCAAATCATATGCCCTACAATCCATCTCCTCATGACTGACCGATTGACAGAAATTGCAAAATAGGTTATTCAGATTCAAGACAATTTTCTGTAGGTACACACATTCTTCTTATCGATGTCCCCTTGTCTGACAGATCCGACACCAAGGAATTCCTCCCTGACTGAGTAGGTTTGGTGTGCTAGAATGTAAGTATTCACGGAATTCCAGGCACTGATCCTTATGGTGTCCTTCTGATTTTCATCGACTGCACCATATTTATTTGCAAACTTCTTTCCCCTTCTTGATATCCTGTAGTTGGATTTTCAATTTCGCTAAATGTACTTGGATCTGGTTCATACCTATTCCTGTCTCACCAACTCGTGAAGCCTCGAGCTTCATCGCAATTTCGATTGCCTCCGTCTGGGATGCATTCTTCTGCTGGATTAGTGGCATCCGAATGTGTGATACCAATCCTGCAATGAACCATTATTTGTGTTGCATGTCACTCATTCCAAAAATTAATTTGGCCATCAGAGTTTTGTACCTCTGATAGAATTCCCATACTGATTCATTAGGAAATTTCTTTATTTCCTTCAGTTTTGTGATATATTGCGACTTTGATTTTAGTTTCCTAAATTCATCAATCAATCCTTCTCTGATTTGTGACAAGGTTTTCTCTATATTCCCTGTTGGTACTTGTATAAACTTCATAAACCAATCCAAAGGACGACCCCTAAAGGTCGTCACTAACTGTCCCTTCTTAATATCATCATCTTGGACTTGCTTCACAGTCCACACTGCTTCGCATAAAAACCAGTATTGTTCAGGATCCTTGGTCTCGTTACCATGAAAAATATGCATATTTACATTGTCTCCTTCCATCCTTGGTTTCCAATTGGTGTTCGTAGACCCACTACTCTTACCATTGTTCTGGCACACAGGACAACCCTGCGAAGAGCTTATACTTCTTCCTTTGATGTTTTGCGTAGTGCATGGGGTTGTGGGTATGTTGTAGCTTTGGGTCTATCCTTCCTCAGCTTCAGGGGTATCCTGGACGTTCTTGTCATCACAATAAGGGCACTTAGTACTTTGTGGTCCCGTTTCACAGTTCTCTATTCCAGTCGCACTAGGAGACTCTCTCTCTCTATATCAGTCGTCCTCTTCTTCTTCGGCTAGAACCTCACCCCACTTCTCAGGGTACCCCAATCTTCCACATCTTTCCTCAAGATTTTGTCGTAACTCATATCCATCTACCTCACATCATTCTTTTAGATTTTCATCCACATGGTACCCACAACATCTGCACACCCGATATTTACGCGTTAGAATTCATCTTCAGTATGCCCTTTTCACAAATCAACATCTTAATGCACAGTTTCAACAACAATAGAAAGATTCCTCTAGGTCCCTTGAAAAATTTCCTTTCTGCGTGGCTATATGACTTAATCTCGTCAACAATGAATTTAGTGATGTATCCTTCCAAATTACTGTCTACCCAAACCTCGACAGCTCTGGATGCTTTGTTGTTCACTCATTTAAATTCCTGGATTAGTTATGGCATCCAATGTTCAAGATCACCTCCTTGAAAATTATTCTTTTGAAAAGTCAAGTGAGCCAACCATTCGTGTATCAGTATAGGAAATTCCCAGAAGAACACTTGGCGAATATCAGAGTAGATATACTTTTGTAACCAATCAATTGTCGACCATCTAGGGTTCTGTTGTAGGTACAACAGATCCCATGCTTTTATTAAACATAGGAGCCCCAATTTTTATTTGCTAAGGTAATGTTTAAATTTATTATTCATTTTTGGGGTTTCATGATATTGATCATGTATTTTATTCCTTTGGCATGAATCGACCTAGTTAATAATTTTCCCTTAAAAATCTATGGATTTTTTTGTGAGTTGCGGAAAGCATGAATTTTCTTCAAAATTGTCCTTTCCGCAACCCGCAATCTGCAATCCACAATGCGGATTGTGGAATATTGTTTTTTTCGGATTTGAAAGTTTTTATTTCCATGATTTGCAACCTGCAATTGCAGATTGTAGAATGCGGAAAGAAGTTTTGAATAAAGTGGGTTATTCTTTTCCGCAACCCACAACTTGCAATGCAGATTGTGGATTGTAGAAAGAGTTTGTTAAATAAATCTGTGCTTTGCATCCCCGCAACCCGCAATTGCGGATTGCGGAAATAAATTTGTTTTAATTTTGTTGTTTGTGTACCCGCAACCTGCAACCCGCAATTGTGGATTGCGGGAAAATTTGGAATTTATTTTTTAAGAGTTGTGTTTCTGCAACCCGCAACCCGCATTGCGGATTGCAGAAAGTATGTACATGTATACCAAAATAAAGTTCCGCAACTTGTCTTCCGCATATCGCATTTTAGATCTCAGCTGTTGATTTGTTTGATCCTACGATCCAGATTTCATCCCATGTAATTTGATAAATATTTCGATTTTTGGATTTTGTTTTACCATTTTCATTTTCAAAAATTTCACCTGCGACGAGGATTTTTACTGCAGATTTTTACGAGGGTTGTTTTTTCTTCCATTTTCGACAGCACACATTGGTTTTCCTTCTTTTCCCGTTGATTGTTGATGGATTTTTCATTTTCAAACTATTTCATTGATTGGTTTATTTTTATTTATTTATCATAAATTACCAGTCCTTCACCATGTTGAGAAATATCCGTTCCAAAACATCCCAGAAAGACCTGATAAACAAAGACCCCAACTTTTGCATTTTAGCTGATACCGGTGATAGGGTGTCTGAAACCTATCAGTTGGATTGGTCGTGGGTTTATGCAATATTTGACAATGACGACGTGTCAAAAATCCAGGAATACCAGTCCGTTTATGAGAAAATCAGGAATTCCCAATTACATGCTATAGTGGCTAGACCAACCATCCTCCCATACACTGATGTCGTGAAATGGATAATTGACCACGTAGACCCTAAAGACTGTTCATTCAACGACAATGCAGGCTCCCAACTGGCTTATTTCTGTCCTGAAGTTTTTACTGGAGCATATGCTCTTAGTCTAGCTACCCAACTTCTCAATGCTGCTTTTATAGACTTTGTCAAGACCCGGTACAACTTTGATGAGATGATAAAATCGTGGATGAACAACCCATCCAAATTTATACCCAAAGCCGTTAACTCTTACCCCATTTCATGGTTTAAAGAACCCTATTCTCTTCTAGAAGCCATGCTTTGCAGGCTATATGGCCTACCAAACAGTTCTGTGTTCAAAGCCGAATGGGCACCTGTGGCTCATAATGTACTCACAATAGGGGAATCATTTAATTGGGCTTCGATTTTGTCAGTTGAGTTGAAGACAACAATTGAGTGTTATTAGAAAACACCGGCTTCAAAGAAGCCTCATTTCTTCTATTTGACCTATATCATTGATGTATTCTATTCGACCTGCCAGTTCCCCTCCCTGGGATGGAATTGGACCCTTTCAACACCTCCAGTTCACATATATTGTCCAGCATTATGGGAAAACAACTATGTTCCTTTATTATATGACATCTGTGACCACTTCTTGGGAACAATTTATTACAAGATATTCAAAGAATATGCACCTTCCTTCTCTGCTCATGCTAGAACACTCATCCCTACCATTGGTGATTGGTATGTAGGATAATTCTTCTCCTATGTCAGGGTTTGGGGAAGTAATAAAGTTCATATGCTGCCAAGGATAGTCCCTAATAGATTGCTGCTTGAAGAAATTGTTACAGATGGAGTATTCCTCAAGTTAACTGGACCTAAAAGGAAGGGAATGCCCAAATTTCCATTGAACCTTGGACCTCTGGTCATCTAGAACTCAACACATGCTGCAGTATTGGGGAAGCAAATTGCTTCACTAAAGCTAGGAAAAGCTCCCAAAAGGATGCATGATACCAAGCTATTCCCGGCTTCCCACTTTTCTCAAGAACACATGAAGACTACCTATTCTCATGAGACTTCCCCCGATGATTCCATTTAGAAGGGAGTTAATTTTTTTTCCGAAGTTCTGAACATGGCTAAAACCAAAGAAGAACAAAGTTTCATTCTTCAATATAAACAGGAGCTCAAGACTAAGGTTTTGAGTTACAGGAAAATGGAACTATCACTTCAGGAGCAAGCCAAGAGGGATAGAGCAGAGAAAGATGCACAAAAAGAAAGTACTCCCTTAATGTTGACCTACCCAGATGGAGGAAAAGGCCTTGTGGAAGATGTTCAATAGGTTAAGAAAATTTTGATTCAATTAGCTGATGAGATGAGGAAGGAACTAGCACACATGACTGCAATGGTTGACACTCAGTTGATTGCTGCAAGCACCCAAACCAAAAGACAGAATATTCAATCCCATGCATCTCAAATACCTACACTGAACATTGAGGATAGTGATGCAGAAGATGAAAGACTTCCTCCTGTTCATGTTGTACAAGAAGTAACTCAAGTTTCTCAGACAATTACTGATTTTATTGATAGCATAGTGATGGATGATCCCACTCCAGATGACCATTTTTATGAACTCACCACCACTATTGATGCATTAAATTCTACATTCCCACTCACTTCTTATGAGATTCCTTCCACCTCATTTGTTGAGGTTACACTACCACCATCTACCATATCTGAATTGTTTGTTGCATTAACCTCCATCACTATTTCATATCCAATCTTGCTAGTTCTACATGTCACCTTGCCACCAATAGTTACCGAGATGCAGTTTCCAATTATTTCTCTGCAACCATCACTTACCATTGCTCCTAATTCCCTTCTTGAGGTTGTCATTTTGACTACTTCTCCAATTTCTGTACCATCAGTTTCTGCAATCACCCCTTCTTCTCCATTGACCTCCCAAATCACCTTGTCTATCCCTAATTCCACTGTTACCCAGACAAATCCATTAGTGGAAACATGTAATATTGCCACATCTTCAACTGAGTTGATAACTAATCCTGAAGATGATGATGTGGTTCCCCTTGGGGAATAATTTTAGAGTAGATCAGCAAAAGCAGTGGTGAAAAGAGGTACCAAGAAAAGCAGGGGATCAACTATGCATTAAGCGCCTGTCCCCAATCAAATAATTTGGGCAAAGCAGTCTACTGACATTCAACATGAGGCATTAGAAACTGCTGCAGCAATGGGGCCATTTGCTAGATCCAATTATGATTCAGTGACTTCGCTGAATAAGGAGATAGACATCAATAAAGAAGAATTGAAGAAGCTTTAGGAGAAACTGGTCAAAATTAATGAAGAACATGAATCCCACATTCATGAATTGAGGAATGAGTATGAAAGTCGGATCAAGGACCTACAAGAACATAACACTTCTCTCCATGTTGAATTATAGAATACAAAGGTCCTAAATACTGCCAATATTGAGAAGATAACAGCGTTGGAACAACAACTGAAAGATGCAATTGCTAATGCAGCCACTTCTTCATTCCCCAGGTTCTCTGAGAAAGAGTTCAAGCATTGGGCCTTTGAGGTTAATGAGGAGCATCACAAACTCTTGTCTGAGTTATTTAGTTCCCTGAATTATATACAAGAAACTTATAATGCTTTTCAGAAACTCTCTGTTATTCTTGAGCAACAAATCGATAAAAGGAGGCAAGCTTCTAAGGCCATTGAAGATATTTCTGATCGGCAAAGGTATATCAAGGACAAACCTGTGGATATCCTAGTCTTAGATAGATTCAAGTTTAGGAAAATAAGAAAATCTCTGGATGCCTGGAAGAATGCTTATGAGATGGTTTAAGAAAAAATTATCAAGGCACAAGCAATTTGTAGCAGGAGGTGGTATGCTTCAGACAACATCATGGTCATGATACAGTTTCCCACTATGGATCTTATTGAGAAAGCTTGTCCCCCAAAGATTATGATTGAGCAAGTGGATAGTAGGTGTGTGTAGGTCAAAGAACAGGTTTGGCAGCTCAAGCACATACAGATGAATGAAATTGACAAATTCCTCAAGAAACCTATCAGTCTATAGGCCAAGATCCACATCTTTCTGCGTACTTGGGACAAATTAAGCAAGAATGAGATTGAATCTTTCACGTGTGATGCTCAGTTAAGACTCAAGTTGGCTAAGTATCCTGATGTGGATGAGTTGTTAGAAGTTTGGGATAAGTGGCAAGGTGCCCTTAACCATTCTTAGATTAGATTGATTTTGTATCCCTGTTTTATCGGAAGTCCACCCTTTGTATCTTTATTGTATTTATTATTAAAGGGGTAGAGATCTCATAGGAGAAGGGAGAGAAAATCATCAAAAGAGGACCGCAGATACTCTATGTCATTCAGACTTTGTAATTTCTTGCATGCCTATTGATATATAGTTAGTTCTTCTCTTGCTATCTCTTTTGTTTAATTTATCAAATTTGTTTGATGGATTTTGATTTTCGCTTCAGATCATGAATGATCACTGCTTTGTTTTGCAATCATAATTAATACATTGATCTACAGTTTAGATTTGTCTTGACTTGTGATCTATGTGTCTCATGTCTTAAATGAGTTTATTTATTTAAAACATTTATCTATTTATGCAAATGATAAACAAATATTATAAGATTAATGCCAATTTTTCAATTAGCATGATATAATAGGATAATCATGCGTATGCTTCAACCCTTAAGTTACAATCATTCAATTTTCATTTTCTGACTGTGTCTTAAGATAATAAGTAAAGATCCACTTCACATGTTTGTAAATTGGTTAAAGACTTATTAAATTCCAGATCAGGTTATCCTGCACATCAAAACACATTCCTTTACTTTAGATCTAACTCAGTTTAGAATTCCTTGAAAGAAAACTAACTTTTAGAGATAGAACACCCTTGATATCCCTTCATAGGAAGACATATCCATCAGGATTGACACACTTAAGTTCCGGCGGAGGCCTTATATCCATGGGAGTCAACTCTACCAAAAAGTATGGGGATATATTTGCGCTTGTACAGAGTTGTTTGAATCCTTTTAGATTGGGTTGTCACCCTCTGTTGCTAGCCTTGGATAACATTCCAACACTTACATACCCAAGGATTCAACAAATGGCGCTAGAAGGAGGGCCAAGAGCAAGATATGACTAAACAAAACACCAATAGACCTCCTCCAGCAAGAACACCAGTTTTTATCCGTAGACACAGGAAGGTATCAACATCTACAGAACAACCAATGCAAGATATAACCATGATTCCTGCTACCCCTGTGATAGATCTTGAAACTAGAAGGGACGAAATTGTTTTTATATCACCCACTAGGGGGTCCCTCACTCTCAAAAAATTATTGAAAGGTTCTTACGATAGTGTTGCTCGATTACAACGGAGGATCGAAGAAGATCGTAATATTAGACTAGAGACACTTCAACATCGTCAGATCGAAGATCCACAAACTAATAATCAAGACAATCAACACTCAGGTGACCAAAATACTGAACACCAAAATTCACCCCACCACCAACTGTTCCCTGATTTCAATCTCGATTCATTATTCGAAGAAACATAACAAGATCCGTCCAACGTTGCAACAGGTGGACCACCACCAACACGTCCTTCATCATCATCGTCCTCATATGACGAGTCGTCAGGTAGTGATTCATCCTCTAGTTTTTCTTCAGAAGATATACCCATGGAAGAAGGCCAAAACAGACCATGGCTAGACCAAGATGTTGTATTCGTTGTTGGAGAACAACATAGACTTCCTAAGAACCTTGAAAAGTGGCTTCCTAAGTTTAATCCTGATGATACGTCAGCTGCACTGGATCACAATAAAACTCTCATGCAGGACATCAGACTTAGTAGTGTTATACATGAATATGTAGTTTGTAGATTGTTCCCTTAGACCTTCAAGGGAAAAGCATCCACTTGGTACTTTTCCTTGGAAGCCCGCTCCATTTATTCCTAGGATGAATTTGAAAAAATATTTATCCATAAATTTGGAGATGAAAAAACCCCCGAGGACTTGGTCATAGTTGTGTCTTCAATGAAAATTAAAGGCAAGGAAAGGGTTAAAGATTATAACCAAAGATTCTCTTACTTAAAGAATAGGATTCCTACCATTTTTCTTCTTGCATAAGAACTTTTGGTTGCCTATTACATTAAAGGTTTACCTATCCCTATTGCTATGTGGGTCAAACGAGCACGCAAGGATAACTTGCAGGAGGATTTTGCTGAAGCCATCCAGGTGGAAAAGGATATGTTCTGCTTAAAAGATAACCCTGCCACTTCATCTGAACAACCTTCTACCTCCAAAAAGAAGCAAGAGAAGTGTCTAAAACCTACAGTGCAAAACAAGGATCCTTTTGAAATGAATGACATGAAAAAATTTCTTCAAAATATCTCTAATGAAATGGTAGACTTAAGAAAGAGCAATGCTAAAAACCAGAGCAATGCTGAAAACTAGAATAATAATAGGGGATTTAATAGACCACCTTTCCGGAGACCTTATAAACCCCCACAGAATCAAGTCGCACCCAATCCTGATGAGGGATTAAACTCTGAATAAATTCTTTCAATATTTAAAGCTTTGGTTTCAGAATCTCACAATTCTCCTGATCACCCTGATGAAAACCCACTAGAGAATCAAGATCTTGAACCACCAGATGAAGGGGAGGACCAACAACCCACTACTATCAATTACTTTTTAAAACTCCCTATGGAAGAGGAGGAAGATCATCCTGAGGCTGTCTTTAATTTCCAACACTCTTATAATACAAAAAGTAAAGGGTAGTCTACATAAGAAGCTTCCCCTTCAACATCTACCCCAAACAAAAGCAAAGTAGCAACAGAGAAAGAAACTGTCATTCCTGAAATTGAGTATAGCTTAATTGATGACATGAAATGGGTGTGAAAGCCAACATTTCTCTTTTTGAACTTTTGAAAATCCCTACCATGAGGGACAATCTTCCCAAAAGCATGATTGTCAACAAACCCAGGGAAGTTCAGAACAACGATTTAGAGACATATCCTTAAACTAGTGGCCAAAATCTTGTTGGGAAGAAAACACCTCCCTTCTTGGTCACTTTAAATATTTTTAATAGGAATGACCATAGCTGCATGATAGATTCAGGGAACCTTAGCCTACCTAAATTGTTCAACTTGATCGATCCAAAGTTAGGGTAGTGGGGGAGTTAAAGAATGTTCTTCTCACATTGTCTACTGATCCAAGAATGCACCAAACAATCGACATAATTGTGGCTGATATCTTTGAGACTTATGGAATGTGGCTAAGCAAGGATTGGTCAGAAAGGCTTAAAGGCTATTTTGCTAATGACTGTTCCCATTTGTGGCTTCCTTATAATGGAAGGCCTAATAAAATAAAAATCAGCAGAGAACCATACATGAAAAAAATTGTGACTGATTTGAATGATTCTTGTGAGCGTGCTTCATATTTTGGCTCACATATAGAACACTATACCTTTGAAACATTCTTTGTGGATTTGCCTGCGGATGTATCACTTGCTGAGAATGCTCAAAACCAATCCCAAATTGTTAATATTACTGCTGTCCCATTCTTAGGTTCTATTGTGCATAATGTATATAATGTTGTTGATGTATTTGTAACTTTGGAAGATATTCAATTGTATATTGTAATTGTACTTTATTGTATCCCCAATGGAGATGTATTATTCCTCCCATTGGAAGTGTTGTCAGTTGTACTTGCATGTGTCACAAGTTATATTGTAAGTGTCATAACTTATACTTGATGGGTTATTAGACCACCTTGATGGGGATGGCCCTGTATGAGTCATGTGGGTCAAAGGGTCATTACACCACCCTAGTAGGGGTCGGCCTAGTCAGCATTATGTTAAGTGGTTAAGTTGGGGTCGACCTAGTTGAGTAAAGGTCAAGTCAAGTTAGTGTATAAATAGAGAGTGTGACTCTCTAATTTTACACATTGTCTCATTCACTCACTTCGCATTAGTGAGAGAAGAGAAGGGTGCAAACAAGTAGAGGAGGAGCATGCTGCTGAAGACATATATCTCTTGGGTTTGATCATGGTGATCCTTGTATTGATGCTTATTCTATATCTAAGGAAGTTGCAGGGTTTTTCACCTTCTTGGTTTTCCCCGGTGAAATGTTTTGTGTTATGTCTCTTGTCTCTTATGCTTGATATGATGTACATGTTGTTCTTTCAGTTAAGATCCTAGATCTATTGAATTTATGCTCAAAATATAACATGGTATCAGAGCTAGCCTGAAGGAAGGCATGATATGGAATTTATGAGACTTGTGGCACTTGCGACAAATTGGAAGCTAGGGCTTGATATAGAAAAAACCAGTCATTGTGGAACTTTTGCTATAAATCCATTTTGGCGAAGGTTCATGATCTGAAACTTCTACAGGTCGTAGATAACATCGCCATGTACATTTTTTCCTAAGAACAACATCATATTCGTTGTACTTTGTGATTTATGATCTGTACAATCTAGGGTTTCTGCCTCTTCCAGATATCAGTCATAAACCGGTGACCTAGGAAAAAAGGTCACAACTTGGGCTAGGAAGATCCAAATGCAATTTCATAAAACATTATAGTTAGAGCAAGGATTGTAGTTTATCAAGTAATTTTTTCAGAGGCCGAAGTGGAAACAGTGACACGTGGCACGCCGTACAAATTCTCTCTCCTGTTTTATCCCATAAATAGGTCACATTGCGATACTTGGCATAAATCTCTCTCCGAGAATCCAATTGAGATCAGACCTATGGGGTTAGAAAGATAATAGGTTAGCATACCACAGGAAGAATTTTCATACCTTGTGGATTCATAATTTTAGAGATTAACGAGAAACAATCAGGTGCATATTTCTGTCAAAACAGAATTGGATTTTGAGCACCTTCATTCTTGGCTTGTCATTGCTGCGGGAATTTAGGGATTCGGGGAAATTTGGAATTGGAATCCACGGCTGAATGATCCTCATCAAAATCAAAATTTAGAGACCAAGATAGAATTTTTTGGTTGGGCAGAAGGCCAGGCTTGGTCAAACCCTAGTTCGGGATTTTGATCGGAAAGGTGGAAAATTAGGGCTTCTGCAAAAGTTGGAATTTTTGAAATCTGTGACCACGGCTGGAAGCTCCTCATAAAAATTGAAGTTTAGAACACACAAGATCAAACCTTTTGGATGGGAAGAAGACCAAGCTTTATCAAACCCTAGTTTGAGATTCTGTTCAGAAGATCCAGAAGTTTCAAAGGCAATTTTGAGGGGTCAAATTTGGGAGTTTTCAAAATTAAAGTATACCAGCTTGATCATCTCAACAAGGCACATCTTTTCATCCAATCAGAATTTTGAAATTGAAAGTTTGAATTTTTAGTGTTTCTCTGACAAACCCTAATCCAACTCCAAACCTAGTTTCTGCAAATCAAGTGGATTGGGTTAATCCTAGAAGAGAATGAATTGGACACTTGCATAAGTGAAGAAGTTCCAGTTCCAAAGGGAGCTGAGGCTGAGGCTTTACATGAGAAGGATACAAGCAATCCCAACAGGTATGACTTGAAGAGATACAGGTCTGTTTTGAAATCTGTTCATGATATGTTTGTCTTCATATTATTAAGGTTAGTACAATCTTGATTAATTTTAGACTTGTCTTATCACCCTATTAAAAGTATGAAGGCATGTGAATGATATAAGACATTCATTTATTAGGGTTATATGATTGTACTAATGCACTGTGGTGTTGTATGAGGTTGATGTTGTCCGCTAACATGAAAGGTACATCAAGAAAGACAAATCAAGTTCTAGATCAAAAACATATGACCATTGTAACATGAATTCAAAGACTCATCCATAGCCATTATAGATCCTCTACTAACGAGGTATGTATAATTTGGTTCTACAATGGTTAACTTATGAGTTATACAGGTTACTAAGCACAAGTCATTGAAGAGAACAAGAATACATTGTTTGGGTATGTTAGACATAACTAGCAAACATGATAACCAGGTATGTTTTTTCTATATCAAGTTAGAATCCTACCTTGTGTTAGGATCTTATACTTTTGTATAAATGATAATGATTATTCTTGAAGTTAGAAGTTTAAGTAATCAAGGGTTTATGCATATTATGTTTCTTACTTTGATTAATGATATTACTAACCAGAAGAGTCCTATGGTCAAATAAGAATATGCATGAGTAAAAGAAGTCTTCCCTGAAACCTTGAATACTAACACTTATTACCTTTGTGTGAAATGATCATGACCATACATAAGATTATTTAGAATCATAATGTTTTGATAGTATTGAGATTATACTAATGTATGTATGGTTATGTATGAGATCTTGAGGATAACAAAATGGTGACACTAGTGCACACTTAAGCATGCATAGTGGTCCAGGATGAGTATAAGTTCAAGGAAAGGTAATCCATGAAGCAAAGATCAAGAGGGAGCACACTCTAGTAGTTCCTGCAAGGAAGCAAAGATTGAGAGGGAGTCCACCCTACAACTAAACAAAGATAAGTATTTGAATTATCATTTATATGATTACTTAAATGATGTTGTCCAGTCATGTACATACTTATGTTCCTAGATGCATATTCGAAAAGTTACATTAATGAACAAGATACTACTAATATACAAGTAATGGGTAAGTGGCCTATGGTACTGTACAACATTCCATTGCTACTTATCTAGAATGAAACCTCTTTGATAACATGTTGGGAGTTGTGCACACTCTTAACAAATGTTCTGGTAGAGATGGAAGGCATCTAGAAAGTTACCGTGTGAATACGGGATATGGATAAATGTTGTATTGAAGCATTGGCTAAGATAATTGCATGACTGTATGACATATGTCTTTATGCATAAGAATGCGTATTTAAAAACTATGAGAAGATTCTAACCATGCAATTGAATTTGACTTGTAGGAAAGATTGTGTACAATCACCTACAAAAGAAGGACTACAACATTTGTTCAAACAATGAAGTTCAAAGAAAACTATCTATTGAAGATATTGAAGAATCTGAAGTTCCCAGGATCTGGGATGCAGTAATGGAGGAATTCCATGATCGACGAGTACCAGTCGATCATGAAAAATAATGTCTGGGATGTGGTCCCGAGACCAGAAGGGAAGTTTGTGGTGACTTCCAAGTGGATCTATAAGATCAAGCATGCTGCAGATGGTAGCATAGAGAAATACAAAGCAAGGTTTGTGGCTTCTCCCAGAAAGAGGGATAGATTATGAAGAGACTTTTGCACCTATATCTAGTTACACTTCGATCAGATCAGTACTTGCCCTGGATGTAGTGATGAATTGGAAGATACACCAGATGGATGTCAAGATAGCTTTCTTGAATGGTGTAGTCGAAGAAGAAGTGTATGTGGAGCAGCCACTTGATTCTGAGACAAATTATAGGTAGTCATATGTGTGTAGATTGAAGAAAGGCTTGTATGGCTTGAAGCAAGCTCCCAGGACTTGGTATGGTAGGATAGACAACTTTCTATCCAATTTTGGATTTACCAAGAGTAAAGAGGATTCCAACCTTTACTACAAGGTTGAGGAAGGAAATCCAATGATACTACTATTGTATGTGGATGACCTATTTGTTACAGGTGAGGATAGATTGATTGCTGACACGAAGAGGAAGCTTGATGCAGAGTTCGAGTTGAAGGACTTGGGGATGATGCACTACTTTCTAGGCATGGAGGTAAGGCAGAGTGCAGATGGAATCTTCCTTGGACAAGGGAAGTATGCATTAGATATCCTGAAGCGGTTTGGGATGATGGACTGCAAGGCCATGGCCACACCTATGGAATCGAGCCTGAAGCTTCTATGTGATGCTTCATCTGAGTTGGTTGATGTCACGATGTATCGTCAGAGGATTGGGTCCTTGATGTACCTGATGAACATGAGACCAAATATCTGCTTTGCGGTGAACACCTTAAGCCAGTATCTGACAGATCTAAGACATGTTCACTTGAGAGATGCAAAGCATATTATGAGGTACCTGAAGGGTACAGGTTACTATGGGATCAAGTATGATGTGAATCAGAAGTTTAACCTGGAGTGTTATGTTGATTCAGATTGGGTAGGCAGTGCCATTGATAATAAGAGCACTTCGGGGTGCTGCTTTAGTATGGGATCCAGTATGATCTCTTGGTTTAGCACTGAGTACAGCCGAAGAAAAGTATGTCACAGATTGTTTGGCTAGTTGTGAGGCAGTGTGGCTTAGGAAGCTATTTTCTGATTTGTTTTATCTCTAGCTGAGTGCTACTTGTATATATTGCGACAACCAAAGTTGTGTGAAGTTGTCAGAGAACCCAGTGCTCCATGACAAGTCGAAGCACATTGAGATCTAGTTCCACTATATCAGGAATATGGTGCAGAGAGGAGGAGTGAAGCTTATGTATGTTGCGATGGATGAGCATATAGCCGATGTGTTGACCAATCCCGTGGCCAGAGTGAAGTTTGAGTACTTTAGAGAGAGGCTTGGTGTACTTTAGATCGAGATTCCTTCCAAGGGGAAGTGATGAGTCCAGAGACACAGATGCACATGAGCCATTCTCACATGGTGGTAGGTGCGTCCTCCCATGGTGCAGATATAAGGGCTAGGGCCATTCCGACATGGTTGAAGTGTGTCTTCCCATGGTCATTGATGTAAGAGCTGTGCCATTCGAGCATGGTTGAAGTGTGTCTTCCCATGGTTGCGATATAAGTGTTGTGCCATTCCTAGCATGGTTGAAGTGTGTCTTCCCATGGCTATGGATATAAGTGCGATGCCATTCTCGCATGGTTGAAGTGTGCCTTGCCATGGCGTAGATATAAGTGCTGAGCCTTTCACGGATGGTTGATGTGTGTCTTCCCATGCCGGTGTATATAAGTGCTGTGTGTGTTTGCATCTGGGTTGTGCTCCGTGGACGAAGACGATGATCTGAAGACAATGATGTGACAATATGGTACACAAGTTTTGCAGAGGCATATAATTGGTCCTGAGATGCTCTTGTAGGTTTTGCAGAGGCAGTGTAATCAGTCCTGGGAGATCTTGCAGGTTTTGCAGAGGCAGTGTAATCAGTTTTGAGGTTTACTTACTTGATGGCTTGATCGCAGAGATGATGAAGACCTACATGGAGGCTAGGCCTACAACCAACATGAAAAAGGGCTGGCTCTATAGAACTTCCTATGATGAGAAGAATTATGAGATAGCACCAATGATCGAGATGTCGAGTACAGCAACAGTGATGATGATGATAAATTGTGATCCAGTGTTGATGATCCCATTCCAGAATTGAAGACTTGTGCTTATATGTATTGATGACTTGTGTCAAGAGAATACCTTCCTAGTTAAGAGGGAGTGTTGATGTATTTTTAACTTCGGAATATATTCACTTGTATATTGTAATTGTACTTTATTGTATCCCCAATGGAGATGTATTATTCCTCCGATTGGAAGTGTCGTCAGTTGTACTTGCATGTGTCGCAAGTTATATTGTAAGTGTCGTAACTTATACTTGATGGGTTATTAGAACACCTTGATGGGGTCGGCCCTGTATGAGTCATGTGGGTCAAAGGGTCATTACACCACCCTAGTAGGGGTCGGCCCAGTCAACATTATGTTAACTGGTTAAGTTGGGGCTGACCTAGTTGAGTAAAGGTCAAGTCAAGTTAGTGTATAAATAGAGAGTGTGACTCTCTCATTTTACACATTGTATCATTCACTCACTTCACATTAGTGAGAGAAGATAAGGGTGCGCAAAAGTGGAGGAGGAGCATGCTACTGAATACATATATCTCTTGGGTTTGATCATAGTGATCCTTGTATTGATGCTTATTTTATCTGAGGAAGTTGCGGGGTTTTTCACCTTCTTGGTTTTCCCCGGTGAAATGTTTTGTGTCTCTTGACTCTTGTCTCTTATGCTTGATATACTTTACATGTTGTTCTTTCAATTAAGATCCTAGATCTATTGAATTTATGCTAAAAATATAACAAATGAGAATACTAATTTTAGGTTAGATTTGAATGCATGGGATTTGTTTTTTGATGGATCTATATCTAAAGATGGAGCTGGTGCAGGATGTGTCTTGATTGACCCAAAAGGGACCAAAACAATGATTTCCTGCAAGCTTGAATTTGAATGCACCAACAACATTGCTGAATATGAGGCCCTCGTCCAGAGACTCAGGAAGGAAATTGACCTGGGAGCTCAGGTAATTGAATGCTACGGGGATTATGAGATTAAAGTAAAATAGGTGAGAAATAAAATCCATTGTTTATCTTCTCGTTTGATTAATTATCAGAAACTTGTAAGGGATCTCACTAATTATGTTTCTGCATTCAATATTAAGTCAGTTCCCAGGTCTCAGAATTTTGATGCATATCTGTCGGAAAACACTACATCTAGATTAATTCCTCCAGAAGGTCTGTTTGCTAACACTTTCTCTATCGAGTTGATGTATAGACCTTCCATTCCCGACAATGTAACTAGTTGGAAGGTGTTTGATGATGACCAACAAATCTTGTATTTTCTCACATCCCAGGATACTTTTCAAGACGTGGTAATTAATGGGATTAAGCATGAGAAGTCTTTATCTGATCCTATCTATCCTTCCAATCTCATTCCCAATTCAGTTATCAACATGGAAAAGTACTATGATCTCCAAGATAAGTTCAAGCATAAGACAAACTGTAAAACTTGATGTTCATCCCTAAATTATGAGCCTGCCAACCTAGGAACTTAACAAAACCCTTGGTTACAAAATCTAGGGGTTGACTGATCTCTTGAGGAAAATAAAGCTTTCATCAAACTGTGAAGAGAGTTCAAATATGTGTTCGCCTGGACATACGATGAACTTAAAACCTTTGATACTAATGTCATGCATCATAACATACCCATGAAATAGGATGTTAAACATTATCAACAAAAAATGAGAAAGATGCATCCCATCCTAGAACCATCTGCGAAAAGGGAGCTTGAGAAACTGCTAGCAGCAAGAATTGTTTTTCCTATCAGACACACATAGTGGATTGTAAACTTAGTACATGTTCAGAAGAAGAATAGGGAGATTAGACTATTTGTTGATTCCAGGAACCTAAACAAAGCTTCTGAAAAAGATAATTACCCTGTTCCCCCCATGGAGAAGATTTTACAAAAGGTTGCAGGTGATGAGATGTTCTCTCTGTTTGATGGCTTCTCAGGATATAACTAAGTCTTAGTTGCTTGCGCTGATCAATTGAAAACAACTTTCAGAACCCCTTGGGGAACTTTTTCCTATAGACAAATGCCTTTCATATTAATAAATGCAGGTGCCACTTTCCAGAGAGCTATGGACATAAATTTCATGGGATTAATGCGTAATTCTGTTGTTGTTTATTTAGATGACATCACGATTTATTCTAAAAAGAGGCATGAACATTTTTCTGCTCTTAAACAGGTATTCGAGCGCTGCAAGAGATATGGAATTTCATTGAATCCGAAGAAATCTATATTTGCAATCACTGAAGGTAAGCTGTTGGGTTTTATTGTTTCAAAACAAGACATGATTATTGACCCAGAACGCATAGAAGATATTGCCAATATTGGTCTTGCCAGTTCACGAAAATCCATGCAATCGTTTCTAGGTAAGCTCAATTTTGTTAGAAGATTTGTTCCAAATTTTGTACAAATTGTCAAACCATTGCAACAATTGATTAAAAAGGATGCGCAATATAAGTGGTCTGATGAACAAAGAAACACATTTGATGAAATATAAAAAGACATTGCGGAACCCCTCACTTTGATGTCTCCCGACTTCACCAAATATTTTATTTTATACACGTTTGCTACTGACTTCTCCTATGCAGCTGTTCTCACGTAGAAACATCTAGATGATGTTATTGGGCCTGGCCCAAGTAAGCTAACTTTGGATAAGTCAGTTTTGGGAGCTGCGAGGATACAGCGCAGCGTAGCATCAACATAGTAAGAAAGCCATCACCGTGAAGTTACTGCACTATGGGGTTACAACGCCGTGGAGACCCAGCTCCGCGAAGTTCCAGCTCTATGAAGATGCATCATGGAAGAATTTTTGGACGGAAAATGGTGTAAATTTCGGTGAGACCGATTGGTGGTATATTTTGGTTAAGATACTCCATGATTCCTAGCAGGCGGGTAAGGAGTGGTGAAGAAGGAAACTACCAGTCGCATGAGCAAAGCCAAGACTACGTGAACCATCCGCACAAAGCTATTAGATAAGGAACGGGGGGATAAAAGCAACTCATCAACATGCACTTGACAGAGGGGCTAAAAGTGACGTGACCACGCATAGAAGGATGGCGGCCATGAGGATGAGTTGCTATTAGATCCTAACAATCCTGGTTAGCGGGGTAACCACACCATTTTTGGGGAACCTTAGGGTTTTTGAGCCCATTATGAATGTAAAGACATGACCTAAGGGAACGGTCTATAAAATGGAATATTTTTTAAGGGAAAGGGTTAATTTGTAAGCTTCATATTGTTTATGCTTGATCTTTGTTGATCTCTGTTGAGAGACCGATTGTAAAGAGGCTCTGCAGCTGTGTGCGCAGAGATCTACTGAGAGAGAAGAGAGTCTGCAACTGAGTGCACTGACTGGAATTGTTGAACCCTTCCCATTGATAATATAATCAACAGTTCCTATGGATGTAGCTCCCATCAAGGAAAATTTTGAGGACCCATACTTATTTAAAAGTGTATAAACCTTTGCGAATATTACCAATTCTTAAAATGTCATCTATAAAATATTTGGTGATATTTTTCTAAAATTATTTCAATTTCTAAGTATTTTATATACTTTATATAATAATTTGGTGACTTTTAGAGTGAAAAAAGTTTACCCCATCAAAATTGGGCTAAACAGGGCTTCAAAAAATGCAATTTGGCGAATCGTCTTTGGAAAAAAAATGGACAAATAGCCCATGAGCTAAATTTCACCCCTAAAATTATCCTTGGCTCCCATCCTCGGGGTGAACCACGTTAAATCCTTGTGTTATGTGATTGATCGTGTTTGCATCTGTATATTTTCTTATGTTGAATGGTTAAGTTCATGTTTATGAGTTCATGTGTTCTTGCTTTTATATGTATTCTCCATAAGGATAAATGATGGGAATAATATGTTAATTATCGACATATGTGAATGCATGTTGAATGCACAAGTATTTCTAAGTCAGATGAACGTATGAGTTGATCGGGTAACCACTTAAACCAGCGAGGTCTGTATAGTACGATTCCCAGAAGTGCAACACTGTAAGTGCGTGGTTACTTTGTAGTTCATCCTATTGTATGAGTTGCAAGGCTTGCAGTCTATTATTCTTGTAGAATGCGTCATTTTTCATTAAGTAAAGTCAGTCAAAGTAGCACAAGTAGTGAAGAGGAAGCACAGTCCTCTGTTGCGTAGTCCTGTTTCTAGGCATCCATCCCACATCGCTCAGTCCTTAGACGCGAAATAACATAAGCATTAACTGTGAAGTAGGTGAACTTCACGCTTTACACCATTCTGTTGAAGCGCGAATCACCTGGTTGTGGAAACCTGATTCCAAAACCTACCCATAACTTCACCTCGGGTGAGACCTCAGTCTGCTCGTAGGCTGTTTCCGAAAGGGCCAGTGAAAAGGGGTTTTGTTGGTTCCCTGAACCGTGAAGAACCTGGGTCTTTATTTGAAAAGCTTAAAGAACACATCTAGAGCCAACAAATGTTTCCATTGCCGGGACCGAAACTGGTGATGAGCACTGAAAGTTGGAATCTTGAGAAAGCAGAAATATGGAAGCGGGTGGACAAGATAGAAAGAGATTTTTCCAGAAAGGAGAATAGACATATGCGTCTCTCTGACGTCGAATGTTTAAACAAACACTTGTGGGAAGATATCTATAAAATTTTCTTCGCAACCTTTGGAAATGAGTTGTATGTGTGGTTATCAAGATTCGTAGAGAGAAAGGACTGTTTGCAAGAAGGAGCACCTACCGAGTAGAACCCAGATCTTATTCAGAGGCTTAAAGCAATAGATAGTCCACTCTCACGAGCAGTCGACTATTGGGTTGACAGTATTCTAGAAGGCTTTGTGATAGGGCTCGCTGTGGACAGCCTGAAGTCCTACAGCGCAGTAGAGGACGAGTTTTTCAAAAGATTTAGAGGTAAGTATCTGACCAATCTGAGTTTATATATCAAAATGATTTTAGTAGAAAAAGGAGTTTTAAGAATGCAGTAATAAACCAAGTTGTTTGAGTCTATAATGGTCGATAACACATATAGCAACTCTGAAGAAGATACACACAATTTAAGAAGTGGTAAAAGATATAAGTATACCACCGAAAATAACCTTAAAGAACCTGAACTCCGAGTAGAAATTGAGTTCCAAGTTGAGACTGATATCCAGGAAACACCTTCATCAACTACCTATCAGCCCATTACTCCTCAGAATCCTCCAGTTTCCAATACGGCACCTCCTATTCCATAGAATCCGCCAGTTCAAAATCCTATAGTTGTCAACACTGCTAACCCTCAGACCGTCAATACTAGTAACACTGCTGTAGTGAGTACTCATAACATTCCACACAGTAACATCCCTAACAACGCATAGAACACTATGCAGAACACTATACCACCTAGAAGGAGAGTGACTGACGATATTTAAAGTAACGGGTCTAGAAGAGCCTGAGAAACATTGGTTTCTATGTGAAGCTGTGTGGAACATCAAGCAAGTTCAGGATGATGTTGTTAAGCACGCACAACTCATCACTACATTTAGGGACAAAGCATTAACCTGGTTCATGAAATATTCTTTCAGAGAGAATAGGTACCTACCAGATATAAATGCTGCTCTCTTAAGAGAGTTCAAGAAACCGAAGTCTAAATCACATTGTATAATAGAGCTAAAAGAAATTAAGCATAAAACAATTGAGTTAGAACGGGAATTTGACCAGAAGTTTAAAGCATTATTAGACCAAGTAAGCTTTGAAATTGCACCATAACAACACCAAGAGTGGTTCATAGCTACGCTATTGCCACATATCAGACTTCCGTTGATGCAATAGAAGGTTGCATCACAGACAGAATCTTTAGAGACTGCGGTGAATCTAGAAGCTTCACCGATAGGAGAAACAAGCCAAGGAATGATCCAGATCCAGAACCAGTTAGCGACTATAACGTTACAACTCTAGGACATTAATAAAGGAAAAGAAGTCAGAGAAGAAATATGGTGTACAAAATGTAAAGCAGAGGGACACTCAAAAGAACACTGTCCAGTTTTCAAATATTACATTGATAGTGGAGCACCAAATCCAGTAAATCAACAGCAAGGACCATGGTGTCAAATTTGTCGATGCAGAGGAAATCGACCAAAGGATTGTTATTTGATCCAAAAGTATGTGAGAACACCTAAGAATTTGTATTGCAGTTTCTGTAAGTCTGTTGGACATGATGATTCCAACTGTAGAGCATACGACCTAATGATAGAAAGGAAACACTATGTTTATAGAGTTCAAGAAAAAACATCGCATCACCATGATAATGCGTAGTATGATCTAGGCACATATAGAGGCCGTGGTGGATTCCATGGAAGACGAAGAAATACTGGCCCATGAAGAGGAAGAGGTTAGATGATTTGTTATAACTGCGCTCAGTCTGGCCATCTATCTAGAGACTGTACCAATCCTTGCACTACATGTAGATACTGTAATCATTTTGACCATGTTATTGAAGCATGCTCAATATTGCAAGCAAAGATGCAGGAGAGAAGAACATAAGCACCAAACCTGAACACCCAGATGATCACAACAGAGAAAAGAGATCCAAACATTAATGTTGTGACGCGAGGTGGTGGTGCGATAGGAAGGGATAAAGAACCAGAAGGTTTGAATTCTAGAGAACACCACACTAACCAGATACCTACTGAAGGGGTCTAGAAAAGAAAAGCTACTGGGAAAACACCTGCTTTCGTTTTGGCAAGAAATAAATAAGTCTTCCTAGAAGCAAGGGAGACTTTCAAGGAACCAACACCTGTAAGTCCAAGAATCAAATTGCAAAGTGAGACTTCACTGATAAAAGATATGCCAGCCTCATATGACCATACACGAACTGCGATAGATGCGATAAGCCCTGTTGCATAGTTGTTACAGAGCTTCCTGAAGATATTAAAGCATGAGAATTCGTTAGCAGAATTACAGAGCCTGTTAAGTCATTATGAGAAGTACAATCTAGCCAAAAAATCAAACAGAGTGGTTCACCATATCAAGGGCCACAAAAGAACTAGAAGAGAAGTGTGACTAAACGCGCAAATTGGAGATTATGAGATGGACGAGATCATCCTTGATTTAGGATCTAAAGTAAATGTGTTGACTAAGCTGACATGGGAACAAATGTGAAAACCGAAGTTGTTATGGTTACCCAGACAATTTAGACTAGAAAATTAGCAGAAGGTCATACCCTTTGGAAGGCTAGTGAATGTTCTTGTCGACATTGATGGAGTGTGAAGTCATGTAGACTTCGAGGTTATCGAAATGGTAGATGACAGTCAACCTTATCCTACACTATTGGGGATAGAGTGGGCCATGGATAACCTCTCGATCGTCGACTTGAAGAAATAACATATGATATTTGAAGGGGTAGATATCAAGGTCATCGCGCCCTTAGACCCTTTACAAGGACCGAGATACACTGAGCCGATTAGAGAAGAATGTAGAGCTAATGAACTTGATCGCATCTATAAGATGACAACAAACCACGCCGACTACATCAATCCTATAGTTGATGGAACACTTAGTTGGCGCTGCGACAACTCTTGTGTATCCGATTCCGACACAGGACTGGAGAACTAGCAAAGCAAATTGCATGAAGTGTCTACAAGAAGATACGCACATATCACCAAATCACTGCATTGGATTGGAATAGAGGTAAGTCCAATCCCCACTTATGATGGTTAAACTAACGTCTATACATTTTTGCAAGAGTATACTGTATCAATTTCAGCCTAACATTGGATACCATCATTGGATATAGCACTTTGCGCTACACCTACCATATGGTGAGCCATGCATAAGGACACTTTGACCACATGGGAACAATGCAAGCATATGATGCAAATCAGATTCACAGAGAAAGTTGTGATGACCATGGTCAAGTATAATGGAAAAATAGATCCGAGGGATCACATAGAGACTTGTTCACAAGCATGGATAAAAAGGCCACAGACATAATGGGTTCATCTGTTTGTGCACACACTAGAGTAGATTCCAAGCAATTTGTATACAAATGCCCAGCTTCCCACGGAAACCACAGATTGGTCTATTTTAACTGCAAATTTCCAGAGAACCTTTAGCTTTGAAGATGACTGTATAAGCATAAATGAGGCTCTGCAGGTTATCAAAGAAAGGATATTCAAAGAAGAATGCCCAAGTACAAATGAGGCATTAGAGATACTCAAAGAAAAGATATTTGAATACGTAAAGGTACCTCTGAACCTACATCTAGAATGGGAAAGAACAATATAACATGCCCTTGAATGTTATAACCTCACTGAATATAAAGAAGATGCAGAGGAGAGCTATTAGGAGGATTCGCGCAATGTCAATATACCTGAGTCAGAAGGAGCACGCAATGTGGAGGGACTTCCATTAGAAATTTCATATATGAGCGGCCGTGTTAAGACAAGAAAAGTCAATATTGGCACAAGTGAAGAGCCAAAGCTCGCATCTATTGGGGACTACAGGGATGACAAAACAGTCGTGCAGATCACAAACCTCCTACATGAATATCAAGATTTGTTTCCAATGAAGTTCTCCGAAATGAAAGGCATTTTGGGTGAATTGGGAGTGATGAAGATACCTCTCAAGCCAGGCGCAAATCCCATCAGACAAAGGCCTTATAGACTGAACCCAAGATATAAAGAAAGAGTTAAGGAAGAACTAGACAAGATGCTTGATGCAGGGATCATTGAGCTAGTGGAAGAATCGCAGTGGATAAGCCCTATGGTTATCCAAGACAAGAAGACCAGAGGAGAGATAAGAATCTGTGTAGATTTGAGGAAGCTGAATGATACTTCTCTACATGACCTATTTCCTACTCCATTTACAGATCATGATTGATGAATCAGATATCCATAAGACTACATTTGCTATTGAATGGGGCTCATATCAGTACACATTTATGCCACTTGGTTTGAAGAATGCACTTGCTATTTTTTCCAGAGTTGTTGTAGCTACATTCAAGGACTTTATCCATAAGTTCTTGGAAGTCTATTTTGATGACTGGGCTATATTCGGTTTACTGAAGAATGATTATGAGAACCTTAGAATGATGTTAGCTAAGTGCAGGAAACATCAAATCTCCTTGAATTTGAAGAAATGTATTTTCTGTGTACCCTATGGTATACTGCTAGGACACATTGTGTGCAAGCAATGTCTGATGGTTGACCCTGCGAAGATCGCAGTGATTGTAAATTTACTTGCACCAAACTCAATAAAGCAACTTTGCACAACACTAGGACATACATGATATTACCGAAAATTGATCAAGGGTTATGCGCAGATAACTGCGCCAATGGAGAAACTTCTGAAGAAAGAAGCTGTAATGTCCCAAATTTGGGATTGGGTCACAATGGCCTAATCACATTGTCCCCATTCAGTAGAGTTTGTCAAATTGATGCTAAAATTCAAATAATTGCCAAGGAGGAAAAATACTAGTTTCCTAGGTTTGGGGTGGAAGCTTTGGGATTTGGAATAATGGGGATAATAAATGATGTTTGAACATTAGAATGGAATAAATATTTAATAAAGGACCTAAATAAATATATACAAGTGAAAATCAAAGTGGCATTTGATCATGAAGACACATGGAGGAAGTGGGACCCACATATGGCTAGATTTCCCCACTACATTTGGCATCATTCTCTCACGAATTCGAATTTAAGGTGAATGGTAACATACTTGGGGGAGTACAAAATGTATTATTCATGGCATGACTCATCCAAGGTTGAAATATAGAGGAAGAGTAACTCCGATGGAAGAGGAAGAGGCAATTTGGAGCTAGTGAGACACTTCGGCTAGATTCCCTAGCTCTATGACAACAATGATGAAGATGCTATGACACTTATGACACAAATCAGACTTGAAGGCTGAAATATGACATATATGACATGTCAGGGCTAAAACTAGACTCCAAGAGGGCGCTCAAGTGTGTTAGGGCAGCTAAGATGCTTCCACATGTGATTTGGTGGAAGTGGGAGACTAGGAATTGTTGTACAAGTGGCGTTCTTTGGAATCTCTTCCCAACTTGAGTTGGCATGAGTCTCTTGGAAGGAATTCGAACCATGGAGTCCATTAGAACTTTATAAATGTCAATAACAAAGAATGAAACCAGATTTTGATCATTTGTATAATTTGCAATTGCATTTGTGTAGAGGGAGAGCTAGTGGATGACTAGTTTCTTGCCTTAGCCAATTTCGAGGGTGAAAGATTCCCATCCAAGTTGGTAATTGGAAAGGCCATTCAGACCTTTCATTAGGAGATTTAATGGATTTTTTATTTGCAGGTGTAAGCTATAGGTAAGCTCATGGTTTCTTCTATTGCAGCACATTCTCTCAACCATTTCCAGTTTTGATGGCATATTCTTGATCCTTGAGGGAGAGCGTTTTTAATGAGCTATTGTACTCTTTGGGGGAGCTTCTCATGTCCCATTTATTTTGTAATATGAGTTAAATACTATTTTCTTCATCTCCATAAAGTTTCAGGTCGAAATTCCAAGTAGAAATGTATAAATCTCAATTTTTAATGGAAGAACAATGCCATTTCCCCACTACCTTGTTGTGAACCAATGTATTGATGATGATTTCGAATGAATGGATGATTATCTGATGAATTTGTGATTAATGGAATTAAATGGATGTATTTTACAAGTTTCATGTACTATACTTGAGCATTTGAAGTATTTTTACTCAGCTTAATTGCATTGGGAGAAGAAATAGTGCCATTTCCCCAAGGGTCGAATTGGTGATTTTTGCAGTTGAATGGGAGAAGGTTGGAACAGATATAATAATCAATTAATGGTGTACATGATACCTTAATAACATTATTAATACATTCCATACCTCTTTTCATAAATTTGAGTGGTTTTGGAGGCATTTGGGAAGCCATTTGCAGTACTAACCCCAGGGGGATTTGAACCCCAAATTACTAGTAAAATTGCCTACTTGGTCCATAATCTTAAGAGAGTTTGAAGAGGTATTTTGGTGGTCATATATCATATCTGAACATCATATTCAAGTCCTAATATCATTCATACACATTCCTTGAATATTTGAAGGCATTTGGAGTCAATTTGAGACCTAGAGACCAATACTAGTCAAAGGGAAATTACTAGTAAAGTTCCCTACATTGGCCAGAATTGAAAGAGGATTTGCAGAAGTATTTTAAAGGTCCAAAAGCATCCCTGAAATACATATTTATGTTCTAACATCATCCATATACCTTCTCAGGATATGTGGGAGCAATTGGAGCAATTTGGGGACCTAGAGCTCAAAACTAGTCAAAGGTCAAACTAGGGAAAAAAGTGAAAATTTTCATTATAATAAAATTCATAACAAGGGACATTACAGTGGTATCAAAGCATGGTCCTTGCACCTGTGGATTAGGTACATACATTCAAGAATAATAGGCGTCCATGTCTTACTATTATGATGAATCCTATGAGTACAATTCTTATGAGGAATATGCAGATGCTTATGAGCAATATGAAGAAGAATGTGAATGGTACGAGGAAGAGGTGCCATCATGCAACACTTCTTACACCTTCAAGAGAAATGAAGATTATTATTATGACTTTAAATCTGATGAATATGAGTGTGTCACACCAAACAAGGATAATTCTATGAGTGATTTCCAAAGATGGAGAGCAAAATATAAAACCTTGCCCCAACAATATCAAAAATATCAAGAATATCTTGCTTTTAGAAAAAATACACAAAATGCCATGTCTTTTGAGTACTTTGCTGAACATGTTTTTGAAAATAGGCCCAAAAACGAAGATGTGGAGTTAGTAAAGAAAGGTTTATGCCCTTCTTGTAGACAACCTTGGAGTGAGTATCATACATGTGTGCATGAAATTATGTCCCACTTGAGGAGAGCTTTTGGGAATTATTCAAAAAGGGATTCCAAAGATATTGATCATAAGGAAAACAAGGGGAAAAATGCATCATCTTGCTTGAAGGATAAAAATGAAGAGACATCACAAGAGCATGAAGAAGATTCTATTGAAAATATGGAATATCATTTCGAGACACCTTCTAGCTTAGACATGAACCAAAGAGCATCTACTGATGGATGCTTAAACTATGAAGGAGTACCTACTGATGGGTGCTCACACCTCTATGTTGGTGACATAGAGATCACTTTTGAAAGTGTTGCTGCAAGCCCAAGTTCCATTAAGCATGATAATGAAGACCTTGTAGCAGTTGAAGAAGAACCAAGATCAACTTCCCCATCACCAGTTGAGCTTCATGAAGTTGGTCCAAGCAAAATTGAAGAAGATGAGGAGGTTCATTTGAAAGAGCCTCATTTTATTGAAGGGTCCTTAAAGATGAATGAAAATAAGATCCAAGAGTCCCTCAGCATTCTCCATGACACTCAAGCATTGGTGTCAAATTCTTGTTAGAGAGCTACTTCATTGGAGGAAACATCCTTCCTTGAAGACATGGAGAAGATTCAAAGAGCAATGTGCCACATCAAAGGTAATTTCATGTCTTTGCTTTTTGATAGAAACCATTTTTTTGAGCTTAATGAATTGTTACATGATGCATACTTGAAGAATAATGAGGATATTCATAAGCTCACAATTCAAAATGATCACTTCTTGAAAAGTTGCAAGATACTTGTTTTTCCTCCTATGTTTCAGATTGTCAAATGGTAGATTGTTTGGAGGATTCTAATGACATGGTGGATGATGAGAAATGTGGAAATTTGAATGTGCTTAATGTTTTTGAAGATGAACTCGAAGAGATCCAAACACTTGATGTGGTGGAAGAGGAACTTGAATTGTCTCTTGATGAAGGTTATGCAATTTTTAAAGAAGAGCATGATTCCTCTACATTGGAACCAATCTATGACAACGGCTTCCCACTTTTGAAGGAGATACATGATACTACCCACATGGATCCTTCCCATGATGAAACTTCTGCACTTTTTGATCATTTGGGTGAGTTAGTTCATTCTCCTACATTCTACAATTCCATGTTTTGTAGTATTAGTCTCAATGAAGTATGGGTGAAAGGGTTCTTTCTGATGGTGCCATATCAGGATTATGGAACTCCTAGATTTACCTTTTATGATGACATGGTTGGAGCACACTATTATTCACATTTGCAACAACATTATTTGTCACTTTATGATGATGCAAATCTACATGGATGCACCTATGATATGCATTTGAGTCATTTGAAGACTCATGGTTTTTCTTGCTCAACACTTGATTCATTTGATGTTGGAGGAACTTCATCCAACACTTGGGAGAATAGATTTATGATTGGAGAACATTTTTGTTGGCAGCCACATACTTTGTTATATTTTTATGATTTTCACATTCATGGATGTATTGGTGAGACTTCTTTGAGTCATTTGAAGTCTCCTTGTTTTTTCTGCTCATTATTTGGTTTAGATTTTAGTGGAGTTTCTTCATTCACTTCTTGGATGAAAGAATACATGGATGACTATTTTGATGCATATCACATCCTTTTGGAGAAGCATTATAGGACATGGGATCCTCACCTATGCCATTGGAGCAGATTTGATTGGTCACTTGAAGCTTGTATGTAATTGGAAAATGGTGGCCTACTTGCTTGGAGGTATAAGCACTTTCATGACTCTTTGATGAAGCATATCCTTGATGTACATTTTCATTATGTTGTTATGTACTTTGATGATATATATTTGGTACTCATGATGTTTGGAAGAATTCATACAAGAAAATGGGATCCAGGAATCCTCTTTTCTAATGGTATGGGTTGGAGAGTACTCTTAATTGTTGGGGTGCAATACAAACAATGGGACCCTGGAATAATTTTTGTCTCATTGGTTTCATTTTTTGGGGGGAAGCAAGTAGTATGGGAGATGGATTCCCCACTCAATATAGTGATTTTAATCAGAGTAGTGCAGCAGCAAGCATGGTGGTTCCTCTCTAAAATCTTCATGGAAACTCAAAGACTCAAGGTTGGCAATTCAATGGCAACTTCAAAGAATTATACAGAAAGCGGGTTCTTCAACACCCATGTTTAAAATTGCTTGAGGACAAGAAATATTGGGAAGGGAGGATTTTTAATGTACCAAATTTGGCATTGGGTCACAATGGCCTAATCACATTGTCCCTATTCAGTAGAGTTTGTCAAATTGATGCTAAAGTTCAAATAATTGCCAAGGAGGAAAAATACTAGTTTCCTAGGTTTGGGGTGTGTTGATGCCTCGGATATCGTAGCATCAATCAGAAAAGGATTCTCCCCGAGAGATGATCCCAATTAGACTATCTCCCATTTGGTGTAGGGAATCCGTCCGGTTAGCGGTTCCGGCAACCGTGCGTTTGGAGTTTAAATCCGATTCTACCGGTTATGGCCCGATCCACCTTTCTTTTGGATTTTATGTTTTTTTAAATGAGATGCAAGTGCCTAGTTAATATTTGATCTAGATACAACTAAAATAGATCTAACTCTAGAAAGTGAAGTAACTCTACCTATCCTTGCAGGGAGCACGCTTAAAGAATGAGAAATAAGCTATAACAGATAACATAAGGAAAGAACAGATAGCTGTCAATTCTTACAGGTAAAGCTACAGCTAGATAAAAATCTTAGAAGATAGCTTCTAGTTTAATGTAACACGTATCTGTTGCTCATGAGACAGAAAAAGAAGCAAAAATTATCTAATCTAAATGGAAGGAACGAAGAAACAGATCTAAATGTAAACAAACTGAAATTAAATTTAAAGATCCCTGCAAGGAGCCAATTAGAGGCATGAACAATGAGCCATATGAGTTATCTTGAAGAAAGGACAGTTAGCCATTCAATCTAAAAGAGAAATCTACAGTAATGATAAAGATATCCGCAGATAGCTCCTGATTTTAATATGAAACGCATTCATTGTTCACAAAATGAAGAAAATCGTATGCACAGGAAGGAGCAAAATTCATTAATACAAAGAACTAGTTCAGATAGTAAGAATGATCTCACATTACGGTACAGAAGTCATTAGAATAGTCCAACACACATCCATCCAACATTCCCATGCAAAACGTCCATCTCTCGTGGCTTTTATTAGAAAATTCAATTTTACAGAAATGATACAAGATAGCTCGTAAAGGTTTCAAAATTTCCTTCCCTGCCAAAAGTCCATCTCTATTCTTCCTAGCTCCTATTTATAGTTACAAAATCGCCCTTTGGGATGCCACCTAGCCTCCTCCACCTGTCATCTACAGAATTTTCTCTCCTATAATAGACAAAATTGTGATTCTTTTCTTTTACAAGATATTTAACAAAAGAATGGACAGCTGTCCCATAGCTCACGCTTTATACATTTGAAAGTTATAACAAAATACACATAGCAGAAATAATGTTCTAATATCGTGCTGTCACTCTTGTGCGGGAGCTTCAGCTGGGAAAGGATCGCCCAAGTTAATTTCTACTGATGCTGCCTGGGAAGAGACCCTCGAACCTATTGCTGTTGTTGCTCCTACTTGGGAAGAAGGGATTGAGCTTACTGGAACTTGTGCCACTGCTGGGGAAGAGGGAATCGATCCCATTGTGGTTGCTGGAACGGCTGCTGGGTCGGCTGATGCTCCTGCTACTGCTGCAACCTTCTTTTCCTCTTCCGCTATGTAGCTATACCACAGATCTGTGTCCCTTATGACTATGTTTGCTGCAGCAAGAAACAAGATTTTCTGAGAGGTTACATTCTTCCTGAGCTCTGCTCCAATGCTTTGAATGTCTACTACTGCAGCTTGATGCACTTCCTTCAGCAGATGGTTGTGGAGGGATGACAATCAAACATAATGTTGAAGGTCATCAATAGCCAGAACATCAATCCTTTTCACGTACTCGGTTTGAATGCCTAGCTCTTCCTTTAGCTGAGACAAATGCTGCTCCTTTTCCGGAAAGTCCTCCAGGGTCTGAGGGAAACTCAATGTGCATTTGTCATGTACCCCTTGGAGCCTTTGGTATAGATTGCTAATTTTATCTGTTGTTATTTGCACACTGGTTATCAACTTACTGGCACAGTTCCTGCCAAACTCCAAAAGGGCTATGTCCTCATTAAAACTGTCCACAGATTTAAATGGGAGGTGCATGGGGAAACCCCCTTTTCCTTCTCTCCATGCCATCTGACTGATGATAATTTCCTTGACACAGGTATTCTTTGCTTTGAGCCTATGGGATTCCGCATTAATTTCTTTTAACCTAACCACCATGGCCTTGAGCTTGCAAACCTCATCAGTGATTAGCTCCTGAGTGTCATACACTTGCTTCAGGATGTTGCATGACAGCTCATGGAAGGGAGACATGTCCATTGTTCTACCCTCGGCTTGCTCTAAATGCTCAGCTAATGTCCGCTTGTCTGCTTCTAGCTGGGATGCTTTATCTTCCGCTCTATTCTTCTCTGCCTCCACAATCATCATTTGGAGTGTCAGTTGGTCCTTTTCCTCTTCCAGCTGGTTATACTTACCTTTTAGCTCTTTATGCTCGGCATATAGGTAATTATACTTGTTTACTACCAGATCCCTTTGGGCTTGCTCATTAGCCACAGTCTGTTGTAGCGAACGAGCTCTCTTCTTTGTCAAAACATTTTCTCTAACTATCACACCCACTTTGTCCAGCGATGCTCTTGCTATTTCTACAACTGCGGATGCCATAGAAAAGGGATCCTGATCGGTATTCTTCATTATAGTGACCTCTCGGTGGGTAACGATGTCTTCATGGAAGGGAATTTTGATCCTCTCTTCTGATTTGAGGACCATTGCTTTCCTTTTCTTGTCATAGACAAACTCATTCCACCTGGACACCGTATGTTTTCCCGATGGCGGGTACGGGACAATTGGTCAGTTTATGATGTCTATGTCTTCTTCAGCAGGTGGGGTCCGGACTTCCTGAGCTGGATCCATGCCCTTATTTTGGGTACCAGAGCCACCTGCTTGAGATGTGTCTATATCCATGTCTTGGGCACCGGACCCACTGGCTTGAGCATCTTCCCTTGCTTTCAACTCTCTTTCCGCCTTCCTTTCTGCCTCAGCTTGCTCAACATCAGCCTTTCTCTGCTTTAGGGCTTCCTCAGCCTCTTTCCACAGGTTTTCATTCTCAGCTTCTTGTTGCATTCTTGCTACTTCAGCTTCCTGCTGCTTTCTTGCCATTTTAGCTTCCTGCTGCCACCTGGATTCCTCAGCTTCTTGTAGTAACCTTGCTTCTTCACTTAATCTGAGCTCTTCCTGAGCTCGGGCATCCTCAGCTTCTTTCTCCTTCTGCTGGCTGGTCTTCTGGGACTTGGTTGAGCTACAGCTTGCTCCAGTGCTTTGGTGACAGAACCGTAGCTCAGCCATGTTGCTGATGCCTCTGAATGCCTCTTCCTCGGCATCAGGGTAGTGAGAGTACTCGAAGTGAGCATAAATCTCCTTACAGTGCTCAACAACTTTTCCCTTCCTGTCCTTCCTGTGGAAGATTACCTCACCGAAGTGGAAGGCTTTCAGCTCTTGAACAAATTCATCGGCCGAGGCAACCCCCAAGAACTTATAGGAACCTATGCAGAAAGGCAGATGGGGAAAGGATTCCTTATGCTGTTTGTGGTGCATTGCCCCAATTCCATCCAGGAAGATCTGTCTTACCGCTTCCTTAAGGACTACATAATCCGTGGCATACTGCGGCAAAATGTATGGGGGCTTAGTCCCTCCAAACATTCTGAGGTAGGTGCCTTGCTCTGAAAAGTAAAAATCCCCATAATCCTCAAGGACTTCCAAAGCATTCTCTGATAGGCAGTTTGGTTCTTCCTTGAACATCTTCTCATATAGGGGCATGATGAACCCCTCACAGATGAGTTTGTAGCTGGGCTTGTAATTCTGAGCCCACAACATCTTGAAAGCGGTATAGACCGAGGTGGTGGCCTTATCCCATGTGCATCCCAATTTGGGGAAGTCTGTCTTGGCCAAAATACAATCAATCAGATATGAGGACATGAAAAATTCATCCTTCTTCGAGGCTAATCCTTCTCTAGCAGACACTATCATCGAGGCCAAACTATCTGACAGGAGAGTGGCCCAGTCAAACACGGTTCCTTCAAACGCCACAAAGTGGATAATAGGGGCCCATTGAATCTTATACATGGTGCCATCGGGCATGCCGAAGATTCTGCACAGCATCAAGGCGATCAATCTGAAAGGAGGTCTCAGATTCTGTACGTCATATTCATCATTTCCTTTCTTTCTCAAATGTTTTCCTGCCATTAGTAGCTTCTTGGCCATCTCGACGTTATTCATCTGGCTCAGCCATTCATCAGTCAGAGATTGTTGGACACGGGGGAATTTGTAGGCTGCTGCAAGATATGCGGGTTGAAATGAGGCAATGGCCACTTTCCTGCTGTCATTTATCACTCTTCCTTCAGCATCGGCATGTTGGAGTATCCATCCGATTACTTCAGCACAGGGGAATAGTTCAGGGCGGGTGGAAGCTCTGGTTATGCCTGAGGCCTTGATATTTCGATAAATTGGCCCCTCCTCTAACAACATGTCCGGGACATACTAGTCTCGGATCATCCTGTAATGTCACCCCATCTGATTTCTTGAGGAACACTAGTGGTGCCCCTAGTATCTTGGAGTGAGGTCTCAGTTTTAAGTGGCACATGCTTCTTTTCTATCATCTTAGCCTTCTTCTTACTGGCTTTCGGCAGCTTAATTTATCCCTGATAGCACCCATATACAAGTCATCATGATATTGAGCAACATACTGTGAGATTTTAATAGAGAGCCTCATTGTTTTAATATGTCAATGAGATAACTACAATGAAGCTGTATGCTTAGGAGGCAAAATACACTATTTCAACATGAAACATAAATTGAAACATTTGAATCTTTTAAAGGGATGAGTTTGGGATTCTCCTGAGAGGATAGGTATGTCGTGGAAACAATTTGCTCTCGGCCCGGTAGGCGTGTTGCGGGAGCCATTTGCTCTCGGCCCGCCTGCCAGGGGAAAAGGGTGACCTTCGTCACGGTGCTTTTAATGATTAGTGGCGGGCAAGTCTGCAGTCGAAACAACTTTTAAAAACTAGACCAGGGGTGACCCTCCGCGTTGACACGCAGGCGAGGGGTTTTAGCCCAGACGCAATTTTTATTTATAAAATTTGACGGGGCGTCCTACGGTTGGTTTGAGTTCAAGCGAGGGAGATGGCTTCCGGAGGAAGACTGACGAAAAGGCTCGGGCGGCCTTAGTTTCGGGTTTCAGTTCGTGTAATCGAGACATCCACGGGGCTCGGCGGCTTGACGCAAAGAATAATGCCGTATGCAGCCATGGTAGGAGCTTGGGAAAACTCCATCCGCTCAAACCGACAATTTTTTACATAGTCTATAAACGATTTACAGTTTTCTTTTTTGTTTTACATGACCGAAAAAAAGAAATTTAAAACCGTATTCGACGGGCAAACAGCCTATGACGGCCATTTTGCCCGTCAAAATTAAACCTAGACCAATCACTTTCAAAAGAGGATAACCCAATAGCAACATGACGCATAGAATTTAAGATCCTACCTGGCGCCGACGAGGATAGCTAATTGAGGTGGCCATGAACGTGGTCGAGCAATCTGAGCTGGAACGGTCACGCGGCATCCAATGGATTTGCCAATCAACAAAATGACAATGGGTTGGCTCGTACCCCCGTCGATTATTTAAATGGGCCAGGCATGTGCGGCATTCAAATTGGTAGTTGGCGCATTTAAAATGCGGCTTAAATACATCGTACGCCGAGGTCACGTCAAGGAATTTCGATCCGCGTGCGACCACCAGTTTGCGGGACCGACTCGTGAACTTCACCCGCCATTGCGGAAGGGGATTCGAAAGCTTCCGTTGTTTCGGAAGGGGAACCTGAAATTTTTCGTGGTTGCGGGCTACTTCTTTGAATCGTTCCGGAAAGGCCTAAGCGTTTTGGCGTTTCGGCAAGTTAGGGCGAACTTTGTTTTTACGCGGTTTCGGGGGAAAGAGATGAACGGTTTCCGCAAAAGGACGTGAATGTTTTAATTCCTTTGGAAAACCTTTTCGGGATGCTACCGCGATGGCCTCCGAAATTGCGGAGAGCTTTCGCCAATGGCTTTCGTCGTTTCGGAAGACTTCAGCCAATGCTCCCGAAAAAAGTTCCTCGCGCAATCGAGAATTTTCTAAGTTTCGGCTGCACTCGCTTCCGATGTTGCGGAAAGCTTTCGCGATTCGCTTCCGCCGTTTCGGAAGGATAAAATGAACGGCTCCACAGGTTCGGGATGGAAAGTCCAACAGCTCCGCAAAAGGAAATTTTCTAAGTCTCTTCACAGTTTCGGAAGGAATTCGTGAATTCCTCCGCGGGATTTTGGAAAGCTTTTGTGAAGGTTTCCGCCAATTTTCAAAGAAAGTTCCTAAGTTCTCTTCCGAGTTTCGGGAGGATTTTACAAATTGTTCCCGCCGTTTCGGAAAGAAAACCCCAATCTCTCCATAAAAGGTCGAAAATTTTTCTAAGTCTTCTTCGGGAGAGTTATGTAAAAGACTTCCGCTGTTTCGGGAGAAGAGACCGAAATGCTCCGTGAAGCTTCCAACTTTTGTCTCGCAAACGCTTAAAATTTTCTATGTTATTTTCGAGAGGCTTATACGTTTTCCTTCCGCAATTGGGGGAAGATAGCCCGAAAGACTCCGAAATGTCGGGAGACTTTCCCAAATAGTTTCCGCAATTTTCAAAAGGAAAATCTATGTTGTTTGGGATCTTTATGCGAATGGTTCCCGACGATTTGGGAGCACAAAGCTGAATGCTTCCGCGGAATCTCTTTCCTACGTTCTGCAATTTTTTATACAGTTTCTCCGTTCTGCTTCGAAGGCTTAAACAAAGGCTTCCACCTTTCGGGGTGAAAACTCAAAATAAAACGCAACTGCTGGGAATAGTCTGAGAAGCTCCGAAAATTTGGGAAAATCTTCTAAGTTCCTTTTCTTTCCTTTGGAGGAAAATCGGAAAGGTTTATGGCCAGAACTTTCCGTTGGGAAGCAAAGATAAAAGCTGGGAATGCTTCTTAAGGAAAACGTTCTGCAAAAATGAAAGGAGGGGCCCTAATATGTACAAAATTTTGGGGGGGTGTTGCTGCAACAACAATGGCGAGTCCTTGGCGAACACAGATCTCTGAAAAAATTCCTCTTCATGGTCCGAAACCTCATCGAAGACATCCATCTTAGGTGCACTAGTCAGCTGAGCATTTTAAATTCATGTGAGGGGAAGGAGACACTTTACCTGCCAGCCATTGCGGAAAGGGGGCTTTGACCGAGACATCTTTACCACTCTCCAAGGGCCAATATATGAGATTCATTTTAGGAGGGTCATCTTTCAGATGGTCACTACTGCCGGACTCCACAGGGTTTGCGACACTTTCTCATGGACATTATTGCTCTTGTTCCTCATTCCCATGCTGCTTGCATCCTTTTAGATATTTGTACTTTGGACAGCTTAGCTGCTTGAGCCTTCCAGAGATATTTTCTTTTGGACATGATTTTTTTTGATTTAGGCTCCTCAATCCATAATTTCCTTTTGTGTGAGTTAGAAATTTTATTGATTCGATCAAGCCTCACGGATGGAGAGGACCCATTTCGAGCTGAGCCTTTTGGACAACTTTCTTGATTTTACATGTCTTTTGCTTTTGTCTCAGCCGTGCTTTAATTGAGGCGAGAATCTCTGGAAAACAGACTCTTGAGTACATGCCATTTTGGCTGTTAAATTTGCAGCATGGAGTCATTTCAATACCCTATGTCATCGAGAGGTGTTACTTTCCATGGGTGCAACTTTGGTAGCCTTCTTGGGATGCCCTTTAAGTGTGAGAGTGGGTGGGGCCCAACGATAGTAGTGAAGATGGTCATAGGTCTCTGCTATTTTGAATAGGATTAGTGTGACTGGCAGAGTAGGCTTCCTTCCTTCTGAACATTTCAGCAAGAGCACAACAGACTGGATTTACTTGAGCAGAGTTCCATACTCATGGGTCGCAAGTTTTCTTTGAGAGAGTTATCCTCAACGGGGATCTCGACCAAAAGGGCATTCAGAAAACAAAACTTGTCGCAAAAGTTCAAATAACAAAGAGAGAAACAACATGGCCAAAAAATAAAGCAACTAAAGGTTAAAGCAAAAAGAAAACTTTATTTATGTACAGGAAGTCTCAAAGAGACTATGCGAAGTATTTTTTCAGAGCGAGGCCATTGAGAGGAAGGGCTACTTCTTCTCCTTCGAGATTTGTCAATTTGTAAGTGGATGGGCCTAATTTTGCGGAAATTTGGTACGGGCCTACCCATAGATGTTGAAATTTCGTATGCATTCCTTTTCCTTCATGGTTATGGTCCCATTTCAGGACTAAATCCCCAACTTCAAAATCTCTTTTACCGGACTTCCTCTTATCGAACCTGTTATGTAGAATTTTGTCCTACGGATAAGCCAAAAATCTCTTAACTTTAAAGTAGACTTTAAACTAACTCTAAAGCAAGAAACAAGTCAAAACAAATGCTACCTTGAATCCCTAGATCTAACAAACATCTCAGGATTAAAATGCTGAAGAGAATAGGAGGAGTTTAACTGACCTTCTATCCAAATGCTTGTTTTTGGTATTTACTCCAAGCTCCAAGCCCTCACAAGTGAACCTGTTAAAATGGAACCAAAACAAAAGAATGCACTATTCTCTAGCAACCTGAAACATGAGTTAGGATCTAAATCTATGAAAGATACAAATCACATCATTAAAGCAAGATTAACACAAATGATTTGGGGAAACAAGACAAGTTATTCCATTACAACTTGAAGAGTACTTACAAAAGTTGCTTGATGTCCAAGCCAATCTTCCAACTCCAAGTGCCTTCTCCTCTAGCTATCTCCACAATGCTGTAAGACCATAAGTTTGGTGCTCTCAAGAGTCCTCCCCTTTTTCCAATGGCATGCCTCTCTTTTATAGTGAATGGTGAGGTTAACCAACAAGAGAGATGGGTGGATCTAAGGAGAGATAAGTGGATCAGGGTTTCTAATTGAAGAGGATGAGTTGAGATCGAATCAAGGACCCCAATCTTCCATTATCTTCGAAAATCCAAAATCCCACGAGCCAAGGGAAAAAAAGCTATTAAAAGAGTACCGCGTTTTGCAAAGACTGCAGAACGCGGCACTGCCGTGCTTTGGGAAAATAGCAGAACGCGGTAGTGTCTAGTACCACGTTTTGTCAAGCTGGCAATGCGCGGTAGTGTATGTGAGTAAAGCCTAAGGTGGGTCAAAACTTGCCAGGGTGGATTCACCTTCAAGGTTGACTCATCATCTGTCTCTTCTGGATGGTTTAAAACAGTAGGGGAAGTGTCGTCAACTTGTTTTGTGATGGGGATGCGACACTGTGAAATATAGAGGTATAACAGATGCCCCCTAAAGTGTGAGGTCAGAAGGGAGTGATGGCCGAAAGACTTTACGAATATAATGTGCAGAGATAGCATCGAGGAGAGCGACACGGAGCTGAAATAGAAACAAAGTGTTAGATATACCACCGAGGCGGGCATTCCCATGCTCGGAAACAGATGACTCAAAGCATGGCTGCCGACCAATACATTGCAGATCCATGAGTATTGAGATAATGTAAACTGTGGACAGATCATGGCTACTATGAACAATCGTAGATCCATGAGACAATAATGACACAGCCACGACCAATACAATAAGTGGATTTGTGTGACAATACAAGAGACATCTCCATCGCAGCCTGGACGCAGTCAAGATACAGCGATGCGCCCAGGGTCTTCTACCCGATCGCATAAAGATACGAATCTAACCATGTGATTACAAGGTGTTGAAGTCGAACATGGAAGAAACCATTTGATTACCGGTCAATGACGTGGACCGTTAACAAATGCGAGGGAGATCACCAATAATGACAATGATTCCCAAGGTATCAGTAGTACATCTCAACGAAATGCGAATGAATGAGTTGATGTCGAGCATCCGAGAGATCGCTTGATCACAGGTCAATGATGTGAACCTACTGTCAAACGCGAGGAAACCTGCCATTGAGGCATGCAGGTACCAAGGTACTAATGGTTGATCTCTAAGTCTAATTCCCGGATAGTGATTTGGTGTCGACAGGAATAGACTCGTCGAAGGTGGGCCATGATGATTCCCACATCATCGACACGAAATCGACACATATGATAGGATGATGAAGCAATGGGGTATGTACTGACACAGCGGAGGCCTGACACAATGAATGACTCGATACAATGCAACCCTTTGAACATATAACGGCATGTAACAAGACTTGGCAGCAGGGATTATTGATAAATAGAGGATAGACACCGGATGAGTGGACTCGTGGCCAGGGAGACGACCCATGATGATGACTATAACTCAATGAAAGACGGATACCCAAATATAGACAAGAGATGGACACATGCCATGTTCAAAGGTAACGACTGACAAGCTGCCATAGATAAACTTGACTTGTTCCCCCATATTTCCCCGACATGATGGACGAGTACCTCTTTCTTGTTTTACGAGCTTGAAGAGGATAACAGATGCTCGGTGTAGCTCATCTTGTGGATGAGTCCAATCTCACATGTTTTGCGAACCTGAGAAAGGAGGGGTTCGTCCCAAAGTGGGTCCTTCGATGTTAATATTTTAACGAGCCCAAGGAAGGAAAACTCGGTAGTTTTTCATATTTAGAGAGCCTAAAAAACTTAAAGGAAGCTCCATAATGTACTTTTTCGTAAAATTTAGTCCCTCGGTCCCGAAAAAAGTGTAAAACAATTCCCGAGAGAACTCTCCCAGTCGAGATTGACTGAGGTATACCTTTCTCGTAAATAGTCTAGATGGGCCGAAAAAGGGGTAACCTATCACCGAATAGACGACCTTTCAAATACTTTTACAAGTGTGAAAGAGTCAAGATCACTTGGCAATCTTTTCAATTTTAAGGAGTCTGAAAAGAGCTTAACTATGGACTCCTGTGGTCTTTTTTCGTAAAATTCAGATTATTCTGGTCCGAAAAAAGAATAAAATACAACCAGGATAATACTTTCCTCATCGTTTAACGAGCATGAGTAAAGCTGACCGTACTCGACACCGTTTACTTGCGTTTGACAAGCACGACACAGGTGTGAAAGCGCTTGGAATCTTTTTCAAGTTTTAAATCCAGAGCACGAAAAAGATAAAGTGGGCTCAAAATGAAGGTCAAATTACGAATAAACACCGGTATGAATGCATCCCGTTTCTACCGCGGATCCTGTCAATAAATGCTCAACAACTGGACATTAGCAATGTGAACAAGGGTTTATTTATTTGAAATAGTAATTAATTAATTAATTAAAAAAAATGTGAAAAAATGCTATATAAGGCATGGTAAAAATAGAAATTACTATTCATTTGTGTTTTTTACCCAAAGGAGACATTTTTACCCATTTTGGAGCAAAATTTCAAGGATTGATACCGGGAGTTCTGGGACACCATTTCGACCACCGTCTGCGTCAGGTAAGAGTGCTTGAGCCCCTCTTTCATTTCATGTAAGAAATTTTTGCTTTCACCAGGAAAAAATAAATTTTTTGGCAAGCCCTTTTGGGAAAGAATCGCCCTCCGTACTACCGCGCGGGGGCCCTATCGAAAGACGCGGTACTGTTGAACAGTACCGCGCTGTAACCCCAAAATGAGGCGCGACACTGTGGACTGCCGCGCGGTAGGGTGTCCTCCAGGCGCGGCACGTGCGAATTTTAAGTTCAAAAAATCAATTTTTCTCCAATTTTTTGCTGGAAGTAAGTTGTTAAATAGTTACTAATTGCTTTGTTTGCCTTTTTGCAGGGATTTGCAACTTATTTGGAGAAAAATGGTGAGTTGGAAAGAGAGAGAGCACGAAGCGGATGATTTTGCAGCCGAAAATGACTTACCAACCGTGACCGCATTGCGAGAATGTGGTTTGCTAAAGTTTTTCAAGACCAAAGGGATCCGCCAACAACCTAAGCTCCTTACTCACCTTATCCAATTGTGGGATCCTGGTATTCAAGCTTTCCGAGTGGGAGAGCATGTGCTTGAAATCCAACTCGAGGATATTTACTTCCTCACGGGCCTCTCGAAGAGAGGGGCCCGGCCGAACTTTACCGGGTACACAGCTTAAGAATCAAGCACAGATGATTTGATTGCTCGATATTTCCAGGCGGGTTCGAGTAAGAAAAGTGGGAAAGTGGCCATAAAAGAGGTCACAAATCTTCCTTTTAAAACCTTGCTATTCACTATCACGCATGCAGCGGGAAGCGTGAGTCCACATCAGGCATCCCGCACACAGGTGAATCTCGCAGCAGAGTGTATGGGAGGAACAATTTTCAACTGGTGTGATGCAGTGTTGTCCAATCTGAAGGAACAGGTGCACAAGTGTAGGACTGGGAAAAATACCCAGTTTGGCTATGGGAGCATCCTGGTCACTTTCTTCTTGGCTAGGGTGCCATTACTGCGTCCACAGATATCTATGCATCCTCGTCCACCTACTGAGCCATGGATGGCTCGATGGAGTGACTACGCTGGACGCCTCGGGGGACCTCAGCGGCTAGCCTTTGGAGAGGACTTTTTCTCTTGGCTAGAGGAGCAGATAGTCATGATTGACGACTATCCCTATTCAGGGGTAGATTTTCGTGAGGATATCGACTTGGATTTGCCAGAAGATGATGACTGGGACAACTCTGGTATGACCTTCATGGATATGTATTTTTTCCTTTTTGAATATTTAATTTTTATTGCTTTTTTAGAATGTGAAAAAGACTTCTAATGTATAACCGTATGCATGTTGCAGACCGTGGACCACAGAGGCCAGCTGGATACTCTCCACTACGTCGTGGTGGTGTCGATCGTCAAGCTGATCCTGTCGAAGAAGAAGATGAAGACGAGGCAGGAGGCGTCCGGGACATTGAGAGGAACCTGCAGGGATTGACTCATGGTATCCCTGCTATGCGGATGGATGACGTCCCTTACCACCTCCAGCGGCATACTGTAGGTGTACCTGGTCGTATCAGTCGACTTCTTCGCAAGGTGGTTCGAGCTGTGATGTGTTACCACCAACAGTGGGAGGAGTCCGATGAGGGACATGATAGGTCTCCTAGATCTCCGTAGATGGTCTTTTGATCTTTTTGCGGCATGTACACGATATGTAGGCTTTGAGGGCCAATTTTTGTATATGGGATTTGATCCCCAATTTTGTCTTTGACACAAACTTTATGTATTTTTGAAAAAACACTCTTATATACAGTGATATGGACCTATTTATGATCTAAATATTTACAATGACTTGTGCATTTTATTTTTTATGATGTGTTTATGTATGGGCAAGATGCCAATCCAAAATGTAATTAGCCAATGAATCGGCAATACAATTGAATTCTCTCGGTATGTGTTGATATGTGATAAAATCAAATGACCGTTCCAAGAGGCGTATTCTTCAAAATAAACGAAGTAATGTAGGATCGCGAACTGTGTAAACACGGTTTAGATGAGAAACCACGAGTTGGGAGTCTAAAAAGACCGATAAGGAGTCAATCCCGAGTGAAGCAACCTCTGTCAAGAGACCAATGACTGCATGGTACTCTGCGATATTGTTGGTTGCAGGACCTAAACAATTGGCTCCTGAAGAAATCAACTCGCCAGTGGGGGAATAGATCACCCATGCTGCGGAAGCGATATTCCGGGTATGTCGGCTTGCACCGTCGGCGAATCCAAAGTAGGTAGACATCTGCGCATAAAGGCACGAGTCAAAGTAAGAGTAGATACATGAGGTTCACGCGCACACTAAAAAGAAAGCAAAAAGCAAACTAAGTACATTATGTACAACAAATGACCCGCATAGGGTAACTTCACGCGTAGAAATGCTTGAGGTATAGCCCGTTGCGGGGCCGTGCCAATGGCGTACCATCACAATCAACTAGTTCATAAGCTCCTTTTTCTAAGACACGTTTTACAATGAAGGGGCCGTACCACATAGATTCAAGTTTACCTTTTCCAAGCTTATCATGTATCTGATCATATGTAAGTACGAGGTCACCCTCATTGAAGATCCGAGGTTGAACGGATTTGTCGTATTGAGCTTTGACGCATTTTTTGTGAGCTTCATTAGCCAAAGCGGCGTCGCGGCGGGTTTCATCTAGCTTGGCTAGGTATAAAAACCGTTCTTCTTCGGAAGTAGTGTGTGGAAGTAGGTCTATGGCTATCTTGAGTGATGGAATTTCACATTCAATCGGGAGAATGGCTTCCAGGCCGTACACCAATTGAAATGGTGTAAACCCAGTAGCACTTTTCACTGAGGTTCGGTATGCCCACAGTGCTGAGAACAGAGCTGAGTGCCAATTGGATTTTTGGGTACCCACAATGCGCTGAATCATTCGTTTCAGGACCTTATTGATGGCTTCAACTTGGCCATTAGCTTGTGGGTAATACGGGGTTGAGTTTTCGTGGCGAAAACCCAGTTTGGCACTTAGTTCTTCGATCATATGGTTCCTAAAATGGGAACCATGATCGGTCACAATAGACTGTGGGACACCGAATCTAGCTATGATATGATTGAATATGAACTGCGCTGCTGTTTTGCCGTCTTCAGCATATGTAGGCATCGCTTCAGCCCATTTTGTAAAATAGTCGACAGCTACTATGACATAGCTATGCCCCCCGGCTGAAGTGGGATTACAGTGCATAAAATCGATGCCCCATTTGGAAAAGGGGCCGACGACAATGACAGGATGAAGTGGAGCAGGATGCGAGCGTGCTTTGCTATGAAAGAATTGACATGGCGGACACTTCTTGACTGTTTCAACGCAATCTTTGAAAATTGAGGGCCAGAAGTATCCCGCTCGCAGTATTTTCTGGGCCGTAGCCATCCCAGAGAGATGACCACCACATGCTCCAGCGTGGCAGTCATTGAGAACGCGTTCCGCCTCATCTAGGGTCAAACAGCGTCGAAGGACAGTGTCGACACCACGTCGATACAGAGTATCGTTCACTATAAGGTAGTATTTTGCGTGATGTCTGATACGTCGTCGTTCATCGCGGGTGAGATCGGGACGGAAGCGTTGGGTTTGGAGATATAAGAGAATATCCCCATACCACGGATCAGACGTGCTAATGAGGAACAATGATTCATCGGGGAGAGAATCAATGGGCTCGGATTACTCAGTAGCACGGGGTAGGTTACAAATTAACTCAGCAAAGACCAGAGATTTCTTAGACTTGGCTTTGACAAATTCCAAGTCAAACTCTTGGAGGATGACAATCCAACGGGAGTACTTGCCCCCAAGCACTTGTCGTGTGAGGATATAGTACATTGGATTGAAATCGGCGATGACGGTGGTCCGGCGGAGTAAGATGTAATGACGGAATCTCTGGACAGCAAATATTGTTGCCAGAGCCAGCTTTTCAACATGTGAGTAGCGAGTTTCAGAGTCGAGAAGACTCTTGCTGAGATAGTACACCACATGTTCTATGCCGTTGTGGTCTTCCTGGACTAACACCATACCAATGGTGGAAATCGAGGCGGCGAGATAAAGGATGTAGTCCTGTGTGTAATTGGGGGGTTGAATCACAGGGTCTTTGGTTAAGGCTGCCTTTAAATTGTCAAAGGAGCGTTGGGCTTCATCATCCCATATGAAGGGAACATTCTTCTTGAGAAGCCGCATGTAGCCTTTTGTTATCTCGGACAGATTGCAGATAAAACGGCGTAGAAAGTTTGCATGCCCTTGCAAACATTGAAGTTCTGGAATATTGGTAGGTGAAGGCAGGGCTATGATAGCTGCTACCTTTGCGGGATCTAGACGTATCCCGTCTTTGGAGACTATGAAGCCCAACAGTTTTCCGGCTTCTACACAGAAGACGCACTTATGCGGGTTCAAACGTATATTGTAGCGCCGGCACCTTTCGAAAATGGCACTCAAGTGATCTGGATGTTCTTCCCGAGTTCGAGAATGAGCGGGAAGGTCATCAAGATATGGCTCTACGATATGTTTGATGTCATGAAATGCGTAGGACATCGCCCGTTGGAAAGTTGCCCCGGCATTTTTGAGGCCAAAAGGTAACTTTCGATATGCAAAGATCCCCCAAGGGCAGATAAAGGCCGTTTTGTGCTGGTCGGCTGGGAGGATATCGATCTGATTATAGCCAGAAAAGCCATCCATAAATGAAAAGATAACACTTCCGGCACAGTTATCGATGATCTGGTTAATAAACGGAGTTGGGTAGTTGTCCTTAGGACAAGCCTTGTTCAAATCACGGTAATCAACACAGACTCTGATCGTTCCCTGTTTCTTGGCTACAGGGACGATGTAGGATACCCATTCTGTCAATGGGACAGGATAGATAAAACCAGCACGCAAAAGTTTTTCAACTTCTGCTTTAATGGCGGCTGCCTTACGAGGATGAACGGGTCGAAGCTTTTGCCGAACAGGTCGGGCGCCAGGGAAAGTTGGAATTTCGTGGACCACAATCGACGGGTCGATCCCTGGCATCTCTTCATAGCTCCAAGCGAAAACATCGCGGAAAGTTTTAAAGTAGGCATTATAGAACTCCGTTTCGAGAGGAGTACATGTTTTTCCAATGTGTACGTTTTCCACGATACCAGGCTTTACTGAAATATCGATGGGAGTGGTTGCCATAAGATTGGCCAAGTTGCCTTCAGAAAATACTTCGTCGAGGGAAGTGGGGAACCTGGTTTGAACCATCCCAAGTGAAGCATTGGATTTGGTGTCAGGCTCAAGTGACTGAACAGTGGTGAATGAAGATCGATGATGAAAATCTCCCCATGGTGGCTCATCACCGCACATAACCTCTATGATTGATTCGTCAGTGGGAAAAATCAAGTTGAGAGGATCAAGCAATGGTGGGTGTGTATGAGTTTCAGTCGAGAGCTGTTCCACTGTGTGATTAGTAGAACAGTCGACCCAATCTGTGGCCGATTGAATCGCGTCATATGCTGCAAGGTTTCTATTCAAAGGCATGGAATAGCCATAGCCTTGGGTCTGAGTAGGACTCGGAATCACCCATGAATCATCGGGAGGGGTGACATGCGACGAAATCATGTTGACTGGTTGAAGATGGGTTCCCAGCTCTGGAAAAACTCCAATGAGGGATGAATCCTTCATGAGACCAACACCTATGTCTTGGAACCAGTACCGAGGTTGATCCAATAACGGGACGGTATTGGTGGAGTTCGGATGGGAGTCTGGGATACAGTAATCCAGTTGATCAATAGTGACAATTTTCCCTTCATGAGGAAATTGTACAATCCGGAAGACTGTAGATGCTATGGCGGTCATGGCATAGAACCAGTTCCGGCCAAGTAGGAGATTATAATCCAAAGGTGCATCTACAACCTCGATGTGTACGGATACTGTCTTGCCCCCCAGTTCAACACCGATTGAGGGGATGAGTCCATATGGTTGAAAACCATGTCCATCAAACGCCCTAAGAGTAGTGGGAGAAGTTGTGACCTCAGGTGAGCCGAGGGCTCTCCAGCAGTTCAAAGACATAATCGACGTGGAAGCACCCTCATCTAACACAGTGCGGTGGATGACATTCCCACAGATTTTTGTGTGCACCTGGAAGGCTAACTGGTGAGAAAGCCTAGGTTTAGCGTGCTCCAAGTTAAACATAATGGAGTTTGAAGTATCTGGGTCCAGTGCCCCCAGTGCTGAAAGTAGGGTTCTACGCTGCGTGGGGCAGTGTTGGAGAACCTCGAGGGTCAACATAGCGCAAGGTGCTTGAGCCAAATCCGCAACAATGTTGTAGTTTTGGGAAGCTCGCGCATTCGGATTGAATGTCGCCTTTCGTATGGTGCCCTTGGGTGGGCGTAGCACTGTATCCATAAGTGGTCTCTCGATATGGAGATGACCGTTAGGGGGGGGAATAGGAATCAGATCTTCAACAGGAGATTTTCCTTTGGCTGTCTCCGATTGTTTGTTTGAACTTGGAGGATTGTCATACGTCTTTGAACGAGTGGTGATATTAATCTCCTCATTACTTGTCATTAGGATTTCGCGGTTTGTGGACGTCTCTCCACGGGAAGGATTGGTCGGGTCGCCCCCTTGTGGGGATTCTTGGGCAACCATTTGCTGTTGCTGTTGGGGGAAAGGGTCAGTTAGCACTGCCGGGCGAGAGGATCCTTTAACGAACTTGTGGACCTCGTCCTTGTAGGGATAGTCACGCGTATAATGATCATCTTGACAAATCAGGCAGGGAAACTTAGCTTTCCGACGTGGTTTCTGGTCATTCTGGGTAGGTTGTGGCTTGGGGTTCTCCTGCTGGTTCTTCTTGGGTTTGCCACGATTGTTTTTCTTCTTTCCTCCGGATGGTTGTGAGGTAGATTGGACTGCATTCACTTCGGAGGAGACAACAGGAGAAGTGGAAGCTTTTGAAGCAGCCTGGGTAAAAGCGGGAGAAGCAGAAGCTTGTTGTCCCGTCGAGTTGGAAGCAGGATGAGTCTTGACTGAACCAACAATACCGTCAATGGGTGGTTCAGTGGTAGGCTTTGTAGGATCAGTGTGAACGCGGGAGGCGTGTGGCAGAAGTTCATGTAAAGTACCGGATTGAGTATATACCAAATCCATGTATTGTGCTGCCGAGATGGCTTGTTCTTCTGTAACTGGTCCGCGCATAGCAATATCTCTGGCTATGGGAGGAAAAAAGGATTTTGTAAACCAATCAGCAAGCAGCTGATCCGGAATAGGTGCCTTTATTAGCCTACGGCGTCTTCGCCACTCATGGATGTGATCCGAAATGTGTGTGGAAGTGGTTTGACGCAATGAAGTTAGCAGTTCTGTTCCAGTCTCATACCGGATGGGAAGCTGGAAATGTGTCAGAAACTGCATAGCCAAAGTGTTGAAATCACGAAAAGAGTGTTGTGGCAGCTCGATATACCATTTTGCTGCCGTTCCGGTGAGCGTGCGTTGGAAGAGCCGAAGTCGGATGGAATCATCCATCAAGGAGTTGGATGAACACCAAAGATGGAAGGTCATCACGTGGTTCTTGGGGTCTTCCCCGGGTTTGGCATCGAACTTAGGAATGTCCGATGGTAGTTTGGATGGGATAGGTGGCCAGTGAGGTTCGTGCCATATAGGATCGTTGATAAGCCTCGACAAATCAGGTAGATCAAGTGTGGCTAAAAAGGGAAGTTGACGGTTGGTCTGCGGGAATGAGTAATAACCATGTGGTGCCGAGAACCCTGGAGGGCCCTGCATAGCATACTGCTGTGTGTTATACCCATATGAGTTTCCCGCGGGATACTGCTGGAAATTATGTGGATGGTAAGCCATCTGGTTAACCGGTTGATTGTAGGCAACCGGTTGGTGAGTGTTCTGCTGAGTGGGTATAGTAACCTGAGGCTGTTGATACCCAGGAATGGTTGCTGTTCCTTGTTGGGGAAAATTTCCTTGGAATTGTTGTGTTCCAGGGATGTTGCCACCATACTGTGTAAGTGGAGGATTTCCCATAGGAGGGTTGGGGGGTGGCTGCGACGGTGGTGTCCATGGAAGGCTCGTTCCTGCTTGAGGAGCGAGTGGAAATTGAAGTGATGGGTTCCATGGAACTGTAGCAGCTGAAGGGTATGGGAAGCCAGAATTCAAGTTGGGGGAAATCTAAGATTGCCCCCCAACTTGGTTCCAGTTTCCAAAAAGTGAGTACCCCCCACTCTGTGGGATTTGATGATCCCAAGAAGGAAGCATGCCTGACAGGGGTTGTTGAGAGTAAGGCCCGGTTGGAACACCGGAATAAAGTTGCCCACTGCCAGGTGGATTGTACATACCGAACTGAGTAGACGCTGCTGGTTGGGATGCTTGTTGGATCGAGCCAATAGGTTGTCCGCCAGCAGTTAGGTTGCATGACCCTATATGAGGAGGCTGTTGACTGGGAAGTGGGTTCCCAGCGAAAGGTTGTCCTCCAACTGGTTGGGTTGATGGCCCACCAGTTGGAGGTTGTTGACTCGGAATAGGGTTCCCAATAAAAGGTTGTCCACCAACTGGTTGGGTTGATGGCCCACCAGGGGGGATTTGGTAGCTAGGGTTGGGGACCACTGTAGTCGGTTGTCCACCTCCTGAGATAGTGTAAATGGTGGCTGAGGGTGATCCTCCGGTCCAACCAGAAGATCCAGCAATGTGACTAAGCGTTCTTCCGCCGCTGGTCAAATATGATAACGTGGATTGGCCAACGACACCAAAAGTACCTATTTGCGGAGGGGGTCGTCCATATCGAACAGGTGAGGACGGGCAAAAAACTGGGTTATTCCTCATAGAATGTGCATTAAATATAGGTGATGACAACAAATGCGGGGAATTTAGCCCAGGGGTATTAGCGTCGTCCATGACATGTTCAATGGTAGGAGGACCCTCGAAAACTGGGTCCGAATTCATGTCCTGGAAAAGGTTTTGGGGGTCCGGCAGGAAACTAGGTATGGTAACATCTAAAGGTCCTGCGCCGTCTGCAAAGGAGTGTCGAAACTCTGTGCTAGACGGGATGTTGGGATCCCTATAGTCCGAAGGACGTGTGTCAGGGGGATATCTAGACGCTGTCGAAAGTATTTGCTCTGTGTTGCGTCTAAATTGTGCCGTTGCTAACGGAGAGTTCGCTAGGCTAACCATACTAGACTGGATGGAAGCCATGATTTCGTGTCCCGGTGGGAGGTTGGGTAGATGTAAAGTGCGAGGTACGTTGCTAGAAGAACTTGTCTCCTGAGGATGAACACTGGGTGACGTAGTAATAACAGGCGGAAGTTCCGTCTGGGAAGTGATGAAGCCATAATCAGGTTCAAAAGGTGTGTCAGGTAGACGAGTATCTTCAACGATCTCAACGTATCCACCTAGGACTGAAATTAAGTCAGGTATGTCCTGGTCGGACCCTTCTGTGGTGCCAATAGATCCGTCTATATCATCGTGAAAAGTGTCTGATGGACGAGAAGTGTTGGCATCCGGTAGAAGGATGACCTCTGGTCTAGTACTCTGGGTCGTGCTAGGTTCAGCTGCTGTAGCTGTGTCTACTGTAACAGATAAATCTGGAATGACAGTAGGTGAGGTGACAGTGGAAGTCTCAGACGTGCTAGTGGTTGCAGAAGCTGTAATAGATTCTAAGACTGTGCTGTGTGTGGCAGTTACGGGCGTAACTGAAGATGTTGTACGTATCGGCGGTGGGATGTTGCCTCGACCAGCACCGCGGCCAGGAGGAGCAGGAATGCGTGATGCAGGCGGACCAGTAGTCCGTGGCGGTGGTGGTGGTGGAGGGCTCTGGCCCTGTTGTCTTCGTGATCTTCGTGGTAGATCTGACATGATGACAGGAAAATGAAAATCGGGGGCAGTATCGTAAACAAAGAACTCAAAAAATCTAATGCAACCGAGTGTGCAGAAGAGGAGCTAGAAAAAGCAAGGCTCACAGGCCAAAAAAGCAAGCTCTAAAATCTATACTGAGACCGGTGTCTCAATAAGCGAGCTGATCAACAAAAATGGCCAGAATGCCAACAAGCAGTCCCTATATAAAAAAAAATGACCCTCTACAAAGGTGAGATAGCAAGAAAACTCCTAACTAAAAGCTGGAGACCTCAACAGGCTGTATCCTTCGCAAGGTGATGAAATCCAAGTCGAACAATACAACATGAGAGACCGATATAAGAAGGATATCCCTCTACCGAAAGGGATCCTGGGTAAAAGAGCCCTAGTAGAATAGATACTAAGCCACCTCGTTCATGACACGTCGGAAAAGGTTTTGGGCACTTCAGCCTTCTGAAGAAGACAGCGATCGATGTTGCCTTAGGGCTAAGTGGAGAGCGGTATTCCACAGAGTCCGTCCGGTTCTCAATCTCACGGCCGTTTAACCCCTGAAAGTTGGAAACAGTCAGGAGGCCCCTCCACAAACTAGCTGTGACCGTGTCAATAAGTACTAGAGGATTCTAGTTCCCTAAAGACAACGACTATGTCTCAGATGAAAGTGACAAGGGGGAATTATTTTGATGCCTATCCCCGGTGTCCTACCTAACTACCAAATTCTTTTGATTTCCTCAAGTGAGGTTAAAGTTGGTTTAATTAGGGTGATTAATTTTAGTGGCTGTCTTTACTCAATCGGGTAGTGGACGTGAAACTTGATGGTGTTATGACGACTCAAACCATGCAAATGAGAATGAATCACAAACAAGCCTTTGTCTTCGATGAAATCTAGCTAAGGTAAAGATAGAGGTTCTTCGATCAAATATGCATAACAATTTTCACAAGCAATCAAAGTAAAAGATTTTTATTTTCTTTTCGATTTATAAACAAAGCCAAACTGAAGTAAACACTCTTTTCGATGCACAGATTTTACGATCTACAATGCTTCTATAATGAGAATTTCTATGGCAAAATTAATGGTTCATTTCCCTATGCAAAATACCACTAGACTTTTTTAATTTAAACAACAAAATTTGCTCTCAACCAATGATTTTTTTAATTTACTGAAAATGATAATGACAATATGACTGTAAAAACTACAATATTCAGTAACAGAGGACAGTGGTGTTGAGTTGGTTGTGGGGAAAAAATCAAGTCAATGCAATCAGATTGAAAAATGACCAATATGTCAAAAGTGCCACTTAATTCAATCAATCAATCAAGCTCACAAACTAGGTAATAAGCACACCATACAAACTGGAAATTAACCAGGATGCTAACAGGCAACAATAAAGACTATCTGAGGCAGAGAGAAACTCAGGAAACCAAGCAAAAATAATAAAAAAATTTAAACACTTGCAGACACTACCGCGGGTGATAGTCTGGCTGAAGCGCGGCACTGTAACAGTACCGCTCTGGTACTAAGGCAGAGGGCGCAGTACTATCGCGCTGGAATCAGTTATAAGGGCGCGGTACTGTGGCAAGGGAAAGAAAAAGCACAACTTGAGAAGAAAAAGTAAGATTTTCAGGGTTGTTGCTAACCCAGGGGACTCAGTAATTAAACAGGGAAATAAATATTGCGAGGAGGGGTGAATAAGGGTCAAAAAGGGACCAAGATTCAAACTGGTTTGAAGTGCAACAAAAACTCACAATTCAAAGATAAATGACTGTGAATTGAATCAATCAAGCAGTAATCAAAACCAGCGGAGTCGCCATTCTTGTTATGTAGAATTTTGTCCTACGGATAAGCCAAAACTCTCTTAACTTTAAAGTAGACTTTAAACTAACTCTAAAGCAAGAAACAAGTCAAAACAAATGCTACCTTGAATCCCTAGATCTAACAAACATCTCAGGATTAAAATGCTGAAGAGAATAGGAGGAGTTTAACTGACCTTCTATCCAAACGCTTGTTTTTGGTATTTACTCCAAGCTCCAAGCCCTCACAAGTGAACCTGTTAAAATGGAACCAAAACACAAGAATGCACTATTCTCTAGCAACCTGAAACATGAGTTAGGATCTAAATCTATGAAAGATACAAATCACATCATTAAAGCAAGATTAACACAAATGATTTGGGGAAACAAGACAAGTTATTCCATTACAACTTGAAGAGTACTTACAAAAGTTGCTTGATGTCCAAGCCAATCTTCCAACTCCAAGTGTCTTCTCCTCTAGCTATCTCCACAATGCTGTAAGACCATAAGTTTGGTGCTCTCAAGAGTCCTCCCCTTTTTCCAATGGCATGCCTCTCTTTTATAGTGAATGGTGAGGTTAACCAACAAGAGAGATGGGTGGATCTAAGGAGAGATAAGTGGATCAGGGTTTCTAATCGAAGGAGATGAGTTGAGATCGAATCAAGGACCCCAATCTTCCATTATCTTCGAAAATCCAAAATCCCACGAGCCAAGGGAAAAAAAGCTATTAAAAGAGTACCACGTTTTGCAAAGACTGCAGAACGCGGCACTGCCGCGCTTTGGGAAAATAGCAGAACGCGGTAGTGTCTAGTACCGCGTTTTGTCAAGCTGGCAATGCGCGGTAGTGTATGTGAGTAAAGCCTAAGGTGGGTCAAAACTTGCCAGGGTGGATTCACCTTCAAGGTTGACTCATCATCTGTCTCTTCTGGATGGTTTAAAACAGTAGGGGAAGTGTCGTCAACTTGTTTTGTGATGGGGATGCGACACTGTGAAATATAGAGGTATAACAGAACCATCTCTTAACTATGTCCCGGTGTTGATGGAATCGGTCTTTAGCTTTGTGTCGGGCTTCTTCAAGTTGAAGCAGGGTATTGATCCTGGATTGTAAGGCTTGGCTACCAGAACCCCGAGAGGCTTGGGATAATTGTAAGGATGGGAGTAAGATGTTTGGGGGAAGAATGGCTTCCTTACCATATATAAGAGTGAAAGGGGAAACACCTAAAGTGTTCTTCGGGGTTACCCTATCTGCCCATAAGGCGTTTGGGAGAGCCACATGCCAACTTCTCTGGTTTTCTATCACAGTCTTCTTAAGAATTCGAATCAGATTCTTGTTTGAGGATTCAGCTAATCCGTTTCCCTGAGGATAATAATTGGCTGAATAATGCAACTTGATTCCCCATTCATAAACAAATTCATTTATTTTGCAAGACGAAAAATAAGTAGCATTATCAAAAACTAGGGAAATTGGAACCCCAAACCTGGTTATGATGTTCTCCTTTAAGAAGCTGATGACTGTGTCTTCGTTGATCTTGCGCACAGGGATAGCCTCCGTCCACCTAGTGAAGTAGTCGGTAGCCATCAGGATGTATCGATGTTGTAACGAAGAATTTGGATTTATCTCTCCGATAACATCTATACCCCACTGCTCAAAGGGCTCAGAGATGATGACCGGCTGCAATGGTCCTGCTGCCTTAGGTAACTTCCCAGCACTTCTTTGACATACATCACAGTTTCGTGCATACGTGTGGGCATCTCGGAATAGAGTAGGCCAATAATAACCAGCTCTCAGTATCTTGTGTGTTGTCGTCTCTCCTGAATAATGTCCGCCTGCGGGGCCATCATGCAATTCTTTGACAACTTTGTTTGCATCTTCCTTTTCCAAACATCTAAGGAGAACTCCATCATAATTCTTCCTGAAAATAATCCCATCAATGATTTGATAAGGTGCATATTTCAAGCGGAGTGCCCTTCTTTGCTTAGAGTCCCAGTGCTCAGGTTGATATCCCTGTTGTAAATAGTGTACCAGATCTCTATACCATGACTGGGGAGCTGTGAAGATATGAAACACTTCAACCGAATTTAACTCAGCTTCATTTTTCCAATGTTGTTCTTCATCAGTTGAGTTACCCGCAAGTAACTTGCACAGGCCTTGTCCTTTAATGATCGTGGCTGGTTTAAATTCCAAATCATATTCCTGCAGAGCTGTGACCCAGTTCCCTCTCCTTTCTCCCAATTCCTTTTGAACGAAAAAGCGATCTAACAGCTGGGTGGGGAACTATGACCTTGGTTTTGTTCTTCAGAATGTATGGCCTAAACTGCTTGACTGCTTTGAAGACCGCATATGCATGCTTGTCAACCACGGAATAATTCAGCTCAGCTCCCTGCAGACCAGTGCTCATAAATGAAATTGGGTATTCATCCCCCAACTCCACCTTTTGCGTGAGTACAGCTGTGAGAGAGTCATCCGAAGCAAAGGTATACAAGATGAAATCCTTATCAAAATCCGGTCTTCTTAAGGAAGGAGCCTTAGCTACAGCTGCCTTGATATCTCTAAATGCGACCTTCTCCAAATCTATCCACTTGAATTGTATGCTTTGTTTAACCATCTATTGCAATGGCTTAACAATTTGTGCGAAATCCGGAACAAATTTGCGGACAAAATTGATGGTGCCCATAAAAGACTGCATAGATTTCTTGTTGTGAGGCATTGGAATCTTATTAATAGCTTGGACTCTTTCTTGATCAATTGACACTCCCCCTTTGGAGATGATATGACCCAAGAGCTTACCTTCGGGAACAGCAAACACGCTCTTCTTGGGATTCAAGGAAATACCATATTTTCGGCAGCAATAAAAAATATGCTTTAGATGCATGACATGATCTTCCCTTCTCTTCGAAAAGACTGTCACATCATCCAAGTATACAACCACGCATTTTCCACCCAATCCTCGGAAGGCAATATCCATCGCGCTTTGGAATGTAGCTCCTGCATTTATCAGACCAAATGGCATTCTTCTGTAGGCGAAAGTTCCCCACTTAGTTCTGAAAGTAGTCTTAAGGCGATCTTCTTCGGCTACTAGCACTTGATTGTAGCCAGAGAAGCCATCAAGGAGAGAAAACAATTCGGATCCTGACACCATTTGTAGGATTTGTTCCATTGAAGGTACCGGGTAGTTGTCTTTATCCGAAGCTTTGTTTAGATTTCTGAAATCTACACATAGTATTATCTCTCCTGACTTCTTCCTTACGGGAACCAAGTTTGCAACCCACTCAGAATGCCGGACTTTGAAGATTATCTTAGCATCCAGGAGCTTCTTTAATTCCTTTTGGATCAACAGTTCTAGAGTAGGATGCATCCTTCTTAACTGCTGTTGAAATGGCTTGACACTCACTTTCATTGGTATAACATGCTGAATAATGCGGACGTCATATGTTTTCAGATCTTCATAGGTCCATGCAAAGACATCCTTGTATTGTTTGAACAATTTAATGAACCTGTCTCTTTCTCCTGGTGAAAAACATTTGCCAAGGTTGACAAATTTTGGTTCTACCTCGGTACCCAAATTAACTAACTCATGTTGCATTGATGAGCTGTTAGTTTTGGTATTAGCTGGCCTTTTGAACTTATTTTGAAGATCGAACAGCCTTTCGAGGGACCTTACCCCCTTTGGCATGAAATTTCCTTTCTCCTCATCCTTCTTCATCAAATCAACATCATGTTCTTCCTCATCTATTGCAGATCCTTGAAAGCCCTCTTCATTTGTTAGGAAGCTGATAATTTGTTCATCATCATCGAAGACTCTGAAGTTCGTGATGTTATCGGGAACGGAAGGCCTGAAAATTAATTCAATCGAGCATTTATTATTTGACGGAACCAATCTAGAAGCAGATGTTGCTAACAAATCAGCAGCAGAATTTTGCAATCTAGGAATTGATTTTATATTGGAAGCGTCAAAATGCATAATTAAATCCCATACCTCAGCCTGATAACCCTTCAAATGAGGTGAGAGACAATGAATGGTGTCCCTTACCTGTCTTACAACTATCTTGGAGTCACCAAAGACCTTCAGGTACTTAACATTTAAGCCAATGGCCTTCTTTAATCCATGCACCAAAGCTTCATATTCAGCGGTGTTATTAGTACAATCGAATTCTAATCTACAAGACAAAAAAAACTTGTTTCCTTTTGGATCCATTAGAACACAGCCGGCTCCGGATCCTTCCAGAGTTTTAGAACCATCAAAGTATAATGTCCAAAAAGTATCTTTAGATTCAACTAAGTTAGTTCCTTTGTGAGCTATGTCAGTAACTAAATTGACTATGTTACAATCAACATCATCAGTCCGAGAGAAATGAAGGAGATCAGACTGTCTATCTGATTCATGGCTAATGGTTTCAGATTGATAATTACCCGGATCCATTTCTAAGAAATAATTCCCCAGAACCGAGGATGAGAAGGCTACGGCCTCATTCTTTTCTTCTAACTGAGTTACATTTTGCTTCATATGAGGTTCCCTAAGAACTTTAATCTGATTCTGTCTGTTCTGATAAGGCAGCCATAGGTGGGACCAATCAGTAGCAAAGTAGCCACTTAGCTTGGTAGAACAATCCCTACTTAAAATCAGCCCATAGGCTTCAGGAATATCGACCACCATTATGTCAATGAATTGACAGACTCTAGGGTCAGCTGAGAGTCTAATTAAAACATCTTTCATCTCCCCAATAACCTTGACAACAGTCCTATCTAATTGGATAATTTGAGCTGGGGATGGGACAGGCTGCCCGTTAATTTTCCTACAAATTGACAGTGGCATTACGTTTGAGGATGCTCCAGAATCTACCAAACAGTTATGAACATTATTGTTGAAAATTTCAAAAGTTAAAAGGAATGGCAAAGTTTGAGATTTAGACTTCCCATCGATGCTAGCTTCATTAATTTCGGGACTGTTTTGAGAGTCCGCTAATGGAGTGCTGGTCTGAGGTTGCAGGACATGCAGCAGTTTGTTTCGTTGATGGGGCAAGCTACACATGTCAAATATTGACACATTCGTTTTGAATTTCTTGATGTCTTTGATAATATCGTATCCTATGTCAGCTTCGTTTCCAATTTGGGCTTGCTGATCTGTTTTGCTCGTTGTGACCTTAGGTGGATGAACTATCGTGTCAGCGTTTGGCTGTTTGGTCACTGTTTGGCTAACTTTGGGTTGTTGTGGGATAACTGTTATATGCCTCATAGGCGGTTCTTTTGAGACTTTAGGTTTATGAGGAGCGGTGCTTGGCACGGGATCGGCAATAGGACCTTTGCTACGAGTAGCAACATTTACGGTGGAGGGAGAACTATCTATGGGATCCTCTTTTGCTAATTCAGTCATAGGTACCCAATCCCATAGCACCATAGTAGTGTCCGGGGTTGGTTCCTCTAACTCAGGGTTCGATTCCTCTGGAGAATCATCTTGGTCTGGGATCTGTGAATCTAGCATTTGGTTCATGACCAAGCTCATGGAATTAATCCATTGCGGCCAACTCTTTTTCGAATGCGGTTCTTGGTGAAAAGTGCAGAAATTTTCCATCCCAATCTCATTCAAGTTTAAAACAGGGGCAGTGTTCATTGGTGGATGAGTTTGCTCACTGTCTTCCCTTCTTTTATAAAATGGCTTGAAAGGTTTCCTAGATGTGCTAGCAGCCTTGTCTTTCTCGAGATCTATGATTTTGTTAGATAATTTCTGCATCATCTTGACTACATTTTCCATGTCTGTAGATGGCTCTTCTTTCCCTCTAGTGAGCAGCAAAGGTTTTTTGCTAGCTGCTGGTTTTGGTTCTACATCTAAGGCATGTTTAGCAATGCTATCAGCCTCTTCCTCTACCTTTCTAGCTTCCTCAAAGTTCTCTATCAGGGTAGTTTTCTTGGATCGTTTTACGAACATTGCTATTGGTCCTTCAAGAGCAGTTGTGTAGTATTCAATCAGAGACTCCTCTGCTGGTTTATTAGCTTCGCTGAAATTATTTAACAGCATTGTGAATCTTTGATTAAAGTCTTGGACCTTTTCTTTCTTTTCCATTCTCATGGATAAGAGTTCTTTCATAAGTGTGGCCACAGTCTTTGGGTTTCCGTATTTCTTTAAGAAACACTTTTCGAATTCATCCCAACTAGAGATTGAGCTGGGCTGTAGGCTAAAGTACTAGGATGATACTTTTGGCTCGAATGTATATGGAAACAACTTGCAGAATACGTCTTCATGTTGTACGTTTAAAAGGTTCAGAGCTAAGTAAAAACTCTTGAGGTGATCTTCCGCCGAAATGGCTTTCCCTGGATCGTACTTAGGCAATACCTTTTCTGGGTTTTTAGGAAGATTATGGAATGGTCCAGCTAAGTTCAGTAGTCCCCTTGCTCTCCAAGCAGGTAAAACCATGTTTGGATGTGGAGACCCGGGCGGAGAATTGTATGGTGAATTCTGAGGAGTACTCTTTGGAGTAATTGGTTCTTCAAGGTTTTCTTGGTCTGAAAATTGTTCTGAGTTTTCAAGATCTGCCTTGTTAAGAGTGTCTAAGATTTCTTCCAAAGTCAGATTCACAAGTTCTTCGAAAATTTGAACAAGAATCGAATCTCGGGTATACTGTGGCTCCTTTCTAGGGGTAGTTTTCTTAGGGAGGAAATTGACAGCGTTTAAACCACCTAACTTCCTAACGTAGGATCTTGTATGTCTTCTTAAATCCTCTACTTCTGCAAAAGGGACAGCGTATAAATATTCCTGAGGCTCAGGGTCAGAAATGAGGCGTTCTTGATTCGTTAATCCAAGATCTGGGCTGTTCGAAATGATTTCTTTAAGCGGGTTTTCAGTGTCCTCTATGGCAGTGGGAGATTTTCCTCTATCAGCCATGCACTTTCAGGCCCTCCTTCTAGCGCCAAAAACTGTTGATGCCTCAGATATCGTAGCATCAATCAGAAAGGGATTCTCCTTGAGAGATGATCCCAATTAGACTATCTCCCGTTTGGTGTAGGGAATCCGTCCGGTTAGCGGTTCCGGCAACCGTGGGTTTGGAGTTTAAATCCGATTCTACCGGTTATGGCCCGATCCACGTTTCTTTTGGATTTTATGTTTTTTTAAATGAGATGCAAGTGCCTAGTTAATATTTGATCTAGATGCAACTAAAACAGATCTAAGTATAGAAAGTGAAGTAACTCTACCTATCCTTGCAGGGAGCACGCTTAAAGAATGAGCAATAAGCTATAATAGATAACATAAGGAAAGAACAGATAGCTGTCAATTCTTACAGGTAAAGCTACAGCTAGATAAAAATCTTAGAAGATAGCTTCTAGTTTAATGTAACATGTATCTGTTGCTCATGAGACAGAGAAAGAAGCAGAAATTATCTAATCTAAATGGAAGGAACGAAGAAACAGATCTAAATGTAAACAAACTGAAATTAAATTTAAAGATCCCTGCAAGGAGCCAATTAGAGGCATGAACAATGATCCATATGAGTTATCTTGAAGAAAGGATAGTTAGCCATTCAATCTAAAAGAGAAATCTACAGTAATGATAAAGATATCAGCAGATAGCTCTTGATTTTAATATGAAATGCATTCATTGTTCACAAAATGAAGAAAATCGTATGCACAGGAAGGAGCAAAATTCATTAATACAAAGAACTAGTTCAGATAGTAAGAATGATCTCACATTACGGTACAGAAGTCATTAGAATAGTCCAACACACATCCGTCCAACATTCCCATGCAAAACGTCCATCTCCCGTGGCTTTTATTAGAAAATTCAATTTTACAGAAACGATACAAGATAGCTCGTAAAGGTTTCAAAATTTCCTTCCCTGCCAAAAGTCCATCTCTATTCTTCCTAGCTCCTATTTATAGTTACATAATCACCCTTTGGGCTTCCACCTAGCCTCCTCCACCTGTCATCTACAGAATTTTCTCTCCTATAATAGACAAAATTGTGATTCTTTTCTTTTACAAGATATTTAACAAAAGAATGGACAGCTGTCCCATAGCTCACGCTTTATACATTTGAAAGTTATAACAAAATACACATAGCAGAAATAATGTTCTAATATCGTGCTGTCACTCTTGTGCGGGAGCTTCAGCTGGGAAAGGATCACCCAAGTTAATTGCTACTGATGCTGCCTGGGAAGAGACCCTCGAACCTATTGCTGTTGTTGCTCCTACTTGGGAAGAAGGGATTGAGCTTACTGGAACTTCTGCCACTGCTGGGGAAGAGGGAATCGAGCCCATTGTGGTTGCTGGAATGGCTGCTGGGTCTACTGATGCTCCTACTACTGCTGCAGCCTTCTTTTCCTCTTCCGCTATGTAGCTATACCACACACCTGTGTCCCTTATGACTATGTTTGCTGCAGCAGGAAACAAGATTTTCTGAGAGGTTACATTCTTCCCGAGCTTTGCTCCAATGCTTTGAACGTCTACTACTGCAGCTTGATGCACTTCCTTCAGCAGATGGTTGTGGAGGGATGACAATCCAACAAAATGTTGAAGGCCATCAATAGCTAGAACATCAATCCTTTTCACGTACTCGGTTTGAACGCCTAGCTCTTCCTTTAGCTGAGACAAACGCTGCTCCTTTTCCGGAAAGTCCTCCAGGGTCCGATGGAAACTCAATGTGCATTTGTCATGTACCCCTTGGAGCCTTTGGTACAGATTGCTAATTTTATCTGTTGTTCTTTGCACACTGGTTATCAGCTTACTGGCACAGTTCCTTCCAAACTCCAAAAGGGCTATGTCCTCATTAAAACTGTCCACAGATTTAAATGGGAGGTGCATGGGGAAACCCCCTTTTCCTTCTCTCCATGCCATCTGACTGATGATATTTTCCTTGACACGAGTATTCTTTGCTTTGAGCCTATGGGCTTCCGATTTAATTTCTTTTAACCTAACCACCATGGCCTTGAGCTTGCAACCCTCATCAGTGATTAGCTCCTGAGTGTCATACACTTGCTTCAGGATGTTGCATGACAGCTCATGGAAGGGAGACATGTCCATTGTTATACCCTCGGCTTGCTCTAACTGCTCAGCTAATGTCCGCTTGTCTGCTTCTAGCTGGGATGCTTTATCTTCCGCTCTATTCTTCTCTGCCTCCACAATCATCATTTGGAGTGTCAGTTGGTCCTTTTCCTCTTCCAGCTGGTTATACTTACCTGTTAGCTCTTTATGCTCGGCATACAGGCAATTTTACTTGTTTACTACTAGATCCCTTTGGGCTTGCTCATTAGCAACAGTCTGTTGTAGCGAACGAGCTCTCTTCTTTGTCAAAACATTTTCTCTAACTATCACACCCACATTGTCCAGCGACACTCTTGCTGTTTCTACAACTGCGGATGCCATAGCAAAGGGATCCTGATCGGTATTCTTCATTATAGTGACCTCTCGGTGAGTAACGATGTCTTCATGGAAGGGACTTTTGATCCTCTCTTCTGATTTGAGAACCATTGCTTTCCTTTTCTTGTCGTAGACAAACTCATTCCACCTTGACACTGTATGTTTTCCTGATGGTGTGTACGGGACAATTGGTTGGTTTATGATGTCTATGTCTTCTTCAGCAGGTGGGGTCCAGACTTCCTGAGCTTGATCCATGCCCTTATTTTGGGTACCAGAGCCACCTGCTTGAGATGTGTCTATATCCATGTCTTGGGCACCGGACCCACTGGCTTGAGCATCTTCCCTTGCTTTCAACTCTTCTTCTGCCTTCCTTTCTGCCTCAGCTTGCTCAGCTTCAGCCTCTCTCTGCTTTTGGGCTTCCTCAGCCTCTTTCCGCAGGTTTTCATTCTCAGCTTCTTGTTGCATTCTTGCCACTTCAGCTTCCTGCTGCTTTCTTGCCATTTCAGCTTCCTGCTGCCACCTGGCTTCCTCAGCTTCTTGGAGTAACCTTGCTTCTTCTCTTAATCTGAGCTCTTCCTGAGCTTGGGCATCCTCAGCTTCTTTCTCCTTCTGCTGGCTGGTCTTTTGGGGATTGGTTGAGCTAGAGCTTGCTCCAGTGCTTTGGCGACAGACCCGTAGCTCAGCCATGTTGCTGATGCCTCTGAATGCCTCTTCCTCGGCATCAGGGTAGTGAGAGTACTCGAAGTGAGCATAAATCTCCTTACAGTGCTCAACAACTTTTCCCTTCCTGTCAGTCCTGTGGAATATTACCTCACCGAAGTGGAAGGATTTCAGCTCTTGAACAAATTCATCGGCCGAGGCAACCCCCGAGAACTTGTAAGCACCTATGCAGAAAGGCAGAGGGGGAAAGGAAGACTTATGCTGTTTGTGGAGCATTGCCCCAATTCCATCCAGGAAGATCTGTCTTACCGCTTCCTTAAGGACTACATAATCCGTGGCATACTGTGGAAAAATGTATGGGGGATTAGTCCCTCCAAACATTATGAGGTAGGTGCCTTGCTCTGAAAAGTAAAAATCCCCATAATCCTCAAGGACTTCCAAAGCATTCTCTGATAGGCAGTTTGGTTCTTCCTTGAACATCTTCTCATATAGGGGCATGATGAACCCCTCACAGATGAGTTTGTAGTTCGGCTTGTAATTCTGAGCCCACAACATCCTGAAAGCGGTATAGACCGGGGTGGTGGCCTTATCCCATGTGCAGCCCAATTTGGGGAAGTTTATCTTGGCCAAAATACAATCAATCAGATATGAGGACATGAAAAATTCAGCCTTCTTCGAGGCTAATCCTTCTCTAGCAGACACTATCATCGAGGCCAAACTATCTGACAGGAGAGTGGCCCAGTCAAACACGGTTCCTTCAAATGCCACAAAGTGGATAATAGGGGCCCATTGAATCTTATACACGGTGCCATCGGGCATGCCGAAGATTCTGCACAGCATCAAGGCGATCAATCTGAAAGGAGGTCTCAGATTCTATACATCATATTCATCATTTCCTTTCTTTCTCAAATGTTTGCCTGCCATTAGTAGCTTCTTGGCCATCTCGACGTTATTCATCTGGCTCAACCATTCATCAGTCAGAGATTGTTGGACACGGGGGAATTTGTAGGCTGCTGCAAGATATGCAGGTTGAAATGAGGCAATGGCCACTTTCCTGCTGTCATTTATCACTCTTCCTTCAGCATCGGCATGTTGGAGTATCCATCCGATTACTTCAGCACAGGGGAATAGTTCAGGGTGGGTGGCAGCTCTGGTTATGCTTGAGGCCTTGATATTTCGATAAATTGGCCCCTCCTCTAACAACATGTCTGGGACATCCTGGTCTCGGATCATCCTGTAAATGTCACCCCATCTGATTTCTGGAGGAACACCAGTGGTGCACCTAGTATCTTGGAGTGAGGTCTCAGTTTTAAGTGGCGCAGGCTTCTTTTCTGTCATCTTAGCCTTCTTCTTACCGACTTTCGACATCTTGATTTATCCTTGATAGCACCCATATACAAGTCATCATGATATTGAGCAACATACTGTTAGATTTTAACAGAGAGCCTCATTGTTTTAATATGTCAATGAGATAAGTACAATGAAGCTGTATGCTTAGGAGGCAAAATACACTATTTCAACATGAAACATAAATTGAAACATTTGAATCTTTTAAAGGGATGAGTTTGGGATGCTCCTGAGAGGATAGGTATGTCGTGGAAACAATTTGCTCTCGGCCCGGTAGGGGTGTTGTGGGAGCCATTTGCTCTCGGCTCGGCTGCCAGGGGAAAAGGGTGACCTTCGTCACGGTGCTTTTAATGATTAGTGGCGGGCGAGTCTGCAGTCGAAACAACTTTTAAAAACTAGACCAGGGGTGACCCTCCGCGTTGACATGCAGGCGAGGGGTTTTATCCCAGACGCTATTGTTATTTATAAAATTTGATGGGGCGTCATACGGTTGGTTTGAGTTCAAGCGAGGAAGATGGCGCCCGGAGGAATACTGACGAAAAGGCTTGGGCGGACTTAGTTTCAGGTTTTAGTTCGTGTAATCGAGACATCCACGGGGCTCGGCGGCTTGACGCAAAGAATAATTCCGTATGCAGCCAGGGTAGGAGCTTGGGAAAACTCCATCCGCTCAAACCGACAATTTTTTACATAGTCTATAAACGATTTACAGTTTTCTTTTTTGTTTTACATGACTGAAAAAAAGAATTTTAAAACCGTATTCGACGGGCAAACAGCCTATGACGACCATTTTGCCCGTCAAAATTCAACCTAGACCAATCACTTTCAAAAGAGGATAACCCAATAGCAACATGACGCGTAGAAGTTAAGATCCTACCTGGCGCCGACGAGGATAGCTGATTGAGGTGGCTGTGAACGTGGTCGAGCAATCTGAGCTGGAACGGTCGCGCGGTGTCCAATGGATTTGCCAATCAACAAAATTACAATGGATTGGCTTGTACCCCCGTCGATTATTTAAATGGGCCAGGCACGTGCGGCATTCAAATTGGTAGTTGGCGCATTTAAAATGCGGCTTAAATACGTCTTACGCCGAGGTCACATCAAGGAATTTTGATCCCCGTGCGACCGCCAGTTTGCGGGACCGACTCGTGAACTTCACCCGCCGTTGTGGAAGGGGACATCGAAAGCTTCCATTGTCTCGGAAGGGGAACCTAAAATTTTCCGTGGTTGCGGGCGACTTCTTTGAATCGTTCCGGAAAGGCCTAAGCGTTTCGGCAAGTTAGGGCGAACTTTTTTTTTTCAGGGTTTCGGGAGAAAGAGATGAACGGTTTCCGCAAAAGGATGTGAATGTTTTAATTCCTTCGGCAAACCTTTTCAGGATGCTACCACTATGGCCTCTGAAATTGCGGAGAGCTTTCGCCAATGGCTTTCGCCGTTTTAGAAGACTTCAGCCAATGCTCCCGAAAAAGGCTCTCGCGCAATCGAGAATTTTCTAATTTTCGGCTGCACTCGCTTCCGATGTTGCGGAAAGCTTTCGCGATTCGCTTCCGCCGTTTTGGAAGGATAAAATGAACGACTCCGCAGGTTCGGGATGGAAAGTCCAACAGCTCCGCAAAAGGAAATTTTCTAAGTCTCTTCACAGTTTCGGAAGGAATTCGTGAATTCCTCCGCGGGATTTCGGAAAGCTTTTGTGAAGGTTTCCGCCAATTTTCAAACAAAGCTCCTAAGTTCTCTTCCGAGTTTCGGGAGGATTTTACAAATTGTTCCCGCCGTTTTGGAAAGAAAACCCCAATCTCTCCGCAAAAGGTCGAAAAATTTTCTAAGTCTTCTTCGGGAGAGTTATGTAAAATACTTCCGCCGTTTCGGGAGAAGAGACCGAAATGCTCCGCGAAGCTTCCAACTTTCGTCTCGCAAACGCTCAAAATTTTCTAAGTTATTTTCGAGAGGGTTATATGTTTGCCTTCCGCAACTGCGGGAAGATAGCCCAAAAGACTCCGAAATGTCGGGAGACTTTCCCAAATAGTTTCCGCAATTTTCAAAAGGAAAATCTAAGTTGTTTGGGATCTTTATGCGAATGGTTCCCGACGCTTCGGGAGCACAAAGCTGAATGCTTCCGCGGAATCTCTTCCCTACGTTCCACAATTTTTTAAACAGTTTCTCCGTTCTGCTTCGAAGGCTTAAACAAAGGCTTCCGCCTTTCGGGGTGAAAACTCAAAATAAAACGCAACTGCTGGGAATAGTCTGAGAAGCTCCGAAAATTTGGGAAAATCTTCTAAGTTCCTTTTCTGTCCTTTGGAGGAAAATCGAAAAGGTTTATGGCCAGAACTTTCCGTTGGGAAGCAAAGATAAAAGCTGGGAAGGCTTCTTAAGGCAAACTTTCTGCAAAAATGAAAGGAGGGGCCCCAATATGTACAAAATTTTGGGGGGGTGTTGCTGTAACAATAGGGTGGAAGCTTTGGGATTTGGAATAATGGGGATAATAAATGATGTTTGAACATTAGAATGGAATAAATATTTAATAAAGGACCTAAATAAATATATACAAGTGAAAATCAAAGTGGCATTTGATCATTAAGACACATGGAGGAAGTGGGACCCGCATATGGCTAGATTTCCCCATTACATTTGGCATCATTCTCTCACCAATTCGAATTTAAGGTGAATGGTAACATACTTGGGGGAGTACAAAAGGTATTATTCATGCCATGACTCATCCAAGGTCTAAATATAGAGGAAGGGTAACTCCCATGGAAGAGGAAGAGGCAATTTGGAGCTAGTGAGACACTTGGGCTAGATTCCCTAGCTCTATGACAACAATGATGAAGATGCTTTGACACCTATGACACAAATCAGACCTGAAGGCTGACATATGACATATATGACATGTCAGGGATAAAAATAGACTCCAAGAGGGCGCTCAAGGGTGTTATGGCAGCTAAGATGCTTCCACATGTGATTTGGTGGAAGTGGGAGACTAGGAATTGCTGCACAAGTGGCGTTCTTTGGAATCTCTTCCCAACTTGAGTTGGCATGAGTCTCTTGGAAGGAATTCGACCCATGGAGGCCATCAGAAATTTATAAATGTCAATAAAAAATAATGAAACCAGCTTTTGATCATTTGTATAATTTGCAATTGCATTTGTGTAGAGGGAGAGCTAGTGGATGATTAGTTTCTTGCCTTAGCCAATTTCGAGGGTGAAAGATTCCCATCGAAGTTGGTAATTGGAAAGGCCATTCAGAACTTTCATTTGGAGCTTTAATGGAGTCTTTATTTGTAGGTGTAAGCTACAGGGCAACTCATGGTTTCTTCTATTGCAGCACATTCTCTCAACCATTTCCAGTTTTGATGGCATATTCTTGATCCTTAAGGGAGGGCGTTTTTGGTGAGCTATTCTACTCTTTGAGGGAGCTTCTCATGCCCCATTTATTTTGTAATATGAATTAAATACTATTTTATTCATATCCATAAAGTTTTAGGTCGAAATTCCAAGTAGAAATGTATAAATCTCATTTTTAATTGAAGAACAATGCCATTTCCCCACTACCTTGTTGTGAACCAATGTATTGATGATGATTTCGAATGAATAGATGATTATATGATGAATTTGTGATTAATGGACTGCCATGGATGTATTTTACAAGTTTCATGTACTGTCCTTGAGCATTTGAAGTATTTTTACTCAGTTTAATTGCATTGGGAGAAGAAATAGTGCCATTTCCCCAAGGGTCGAATTGGTGATTTTTGCAGTTGAATGGGAGAGGGTTGGAACAGATATAATAATAAATTAATGGTGCACATGAGACATTAATAAAATACTTAATACATTCCATACTTTTTTTCATAAATTTGAGTGGGTTTGGAGGCATTCAGGAAGCCATTTTCACTACTAACCCCAGGGGGATTTGAACCCCAAATTACTAGTAAAATTGCATACTTGGTCCAGAATCTTAAGAGAGTTTGCAGAGGAGGTATTTTGGTGGTCATATATCATATATGAAAATCATATTAAATTCCTAATATCATTCATACACCTTCCTTGAAGATTTGAAGGCATTTGGAGTCAATTCGAGACCTAGAGACCAATACTAGTCAAAGGGAAATTACTAGTAAAGTTCCCTACATTGGCCAGAATTGAAAGAGGATTTGTAGAAGTATTTTAAAGGTCCAAAAGCATCCCTGAAATACATATTTATGTTTTAAAATCATACATATACCTTCTCAGAAGATTTGGGAGCATTTGGAGCAATTTGGGGACCTAGAGCTCAAAACTAGTCAAAGGTCAAACTAGGGAAAAAAGTGAAAAATTGCCATTTTAATAAAATTCCTAACAAGGGACATTACAGAAGCGCAATTCATATGGAATGTAGAACGCGAGAAAGGAATAGACACATTAAAAGAGAAAATGGTAACTGTGCCTATCCTAGTCTTCCCAGATTGGAATAAACCATTCCACGTACATGTTGATGCTTCATCTATAGCGTAAGGAATTGTGCTCGCTCAAACAGGTGAAAGGGGCATTGATCACCCCATTGAAGTTTCAAGCCGAAAGATATCTTCAGCTGAAAAGAACTACATAACCACAGAAAGAGAAGAATTATCTATGGGGTATGCACTCCAGAAATTCAGGACTATTTGCTGGGTGCGCACTTCTCCATGTACACTGACCATTCGGTTTTAAAGTATCTGGTCAATAAGCTAGTGTTAGGGGGAAGAATTTGCAGATGGTTGTTACTTTTCCAGGAGTATGACTTTGAGATCATTGTTAATCCAGGAATACTAAACCTAGGACCTGACCATCTCTCAAGGATTGAGTCAGGATAAGAACTCACTAATCTGGAAGACAATCTGCCTGACGCGCAGTTATTTTCCATACAAATCGTAGATGAGTATTACAAGAACATTGTAGACTTCTTTACTATGGGATTGGAACCCAGAGAGTTCATTATGCAACAAAAGAAGCAGCTGGTAGTTAAAGCCGCATACTTCACTATCATTGCAGGCCAATTATACAAGTTGGGACTAGATGAAGTGCTGCATAGATGCGTGTTAGAGCATGAGAAGCCATTTATTTTGGCTAAGGCACACTCAGGTGTCTCTGGAGGTTACTACACAGTAAGAGATACTGCACAAAAGATATTAAGAGCAAGGATATGGTGGCCTACCCTACACAAAAATTCAAAGGAACATTTCCAAAGTTGCAATGTTTGCCAGAGGACTGGAAAGCTATCGCGCAGAGATGAAATGTCGCTAAGACTGCAATTGAATTTACAAGCATTTGAAAAATGGGCTATTGATTTTATTGGACTGATTAACCCACCAGAAAAGAGAATTGGTCGAGATACATTATCACCGCGACGTATTATCTCACCAGATGGGTAGAAGCTAAACCAATGAAGGACTGTAGCGCAGTTACTGCCGCGCAGTTCATCTTCGAGAAAATTGTTAATAGATTTGGATGCCCAAAAATTCTAATGAGTGATCAAGGCACTCACTTTTTGAATAAGACAATTGGAGTTTCAGATATATCATCAGAGGAGCACACCATACCATCCACAATAAAATGGAACTGTTGAGGCTTTCAACAAGGTGTTGGAGAATGCATTGACCAAGGTATGCAATACAAACAAGGACGATTGGGATCTGTGCATTCCAGCTATTTTATGGGCATACAGAACAACTTGCAAGAAGTTGATTGGACATACACCTTTCAGATTGGTCTATGGAGAAGAAGCTGTGATGCCTATAGAGTACATTGTAGCAAGCTTGAGAATTGCTGCATTCACAGGCATGGCAGATGAAGATACAATGAAAGAAAGACTTCTACACTTGGTTGGATTGGAGGAGGATTGCTTCATTCCAGGATTTCACCGGCAAGTGCAGAAGGACAGAGAAAAAACATGGCATGATCGCCATATCAAGCAAAAAATATTCCAGGTAGGAGACCTTGTCCTCTTGTATGATAGTAAGTTTATGAAATTTCCTGGAAAATTTAAAATGCATTGCCTTGGCCCATATACTGTTATGCATGTTACTAACGGTGGTGCAACTCAGTTAGCCACATTAGCTGGAGAAAACCTTCCAGGATTGGTTAATGGAAGCAGACTAAAACCCTATCGGGATAGTCCTACTTCACCGAACACTCAGTAAAAATGCATCTGCGCAGAGCAAAAAAAAAAAAAAAGGGAAAAAGAAAAAGAAAAAAAGAAGTAAATACGCGCAGTTGCGAAGTTCAAAATGCAGCCGCCCAGATCAAACGAAACATGACGGATGCGAAGACCAGTACGAAGAAAAGTAGCACCGCACAGTGAACCACGCTAGGAGTAATGATGACCCATTTGCGCAGTTCGAAAGAACACCTCAAAATAGCCGTTAGAGTTGAAAATTAGACATTACATAGTGATTTTTCCGATGACCGTTTGAGCATTTAATGCAAAATTAGTCGTTTTGAAGCAGTTGATGAAGGAAAGGACCGAAATCCTTGGTTGATTTGGCCAACGGACATGATAATTAATGTTTATCTAGTTTTTTATGGGCACAGCTAAGCTTAACTGCGCCTATAAATATCGCCAACACTGGACTTGTGGGCATTACTGAAACCTTCAAATTTTTCATCAAGCCATAGTCTCAGTCTACTTACAGTGAGGGCTAAGTAATTCCGTGACTCTACAGAGCAACTTCAAGTGAATGTCTGAGGATTCCACAGTTGAGCAAGAATCCACAGTCGAGAAGGCTGTGAGGTATTTTAAACAAACCGAGATTGAAGGGTTGATGAGAACCCCTGCCAAGAAGGTCGTTACAGAAAAAAGCCACGGTTCACGCCGCTCACCATGAAATTCTGCACCTATTTAAAGCAAGGGTAAGGAACCTGTATCGGAGAAAGTAAAAATGAAGGTAATGGGCTCTAAGCTACCAGAGGACAAAGAACTGCCCTTATCCTTAAATCTAGAATATATTTCTCCACGCGCACCAAATGCGCCAGTAATCAAGATTGCTAGAAACACAAAGTATGAGATACCACTTCCACCCATGTCCAAACATGTAAAACCAAAAGAAAATCTGTTGGGTAAGGTCACAGATTGTAAGTTCGAATATTACGACTTACTTCAAATGTAGAAGGATCCGGATGAGCTGAAGTACCCTCAGTTTCAACCTGACAGATATATGTGCCGGAAGATGGATGTGAAGAACAATCTGCTGCTAGTATCGCAGAGTTGGCTGTTCGAAGTTGTGGAATTATTGCTTCTAAACCTGTTGCGGCTTCCACACTTCGACTGGAGTCCGTAACTGAATGCGGTGGTGCACACACTAATATCGCTCACACATCAAGGTTACCTATGGATGGACAGAAATGTCGACCTCAAGATAGACCTGATCCATCGGATCACAGGGCTAAGAAAGTGAGGCAACGACCCAAAAAAGTTCTTTGCCGACAAAACCAGAGAAAAGGAGATCGCCACGCAAATGAAGGAGGAATACCAAATTCCCAAAGACAAAAGAGGGTTTGTCACAGATGACTTAAAAGATGATGCTACGAGGTTTGTAGTACAACTGCTCCCAGGAAAAATCTTGCGGAAGGAACAATCGATAGAAGTACCAGTAGGAGCAATTCACCTTGGTGTGAAAGTAGCGCAGGGAGTCAGATTCAACTGGTGTCAATATTTGCTAAAAGCATTTCTCGACGATGTCTGTGACACCTAGATGAGTGGAAATGATTTCCATTACAGTTGGTTAATGGTTTTGATTTCATTTGTGGTCTAGAAGGAGCCAAGGCATTATTTTGTTCTCACTTCTAACATCAATGATTGCCGAGGAACCAGATATGCAAATCTCTGGGCAAATATGCTACCAGACCGATAGCGCACCTCAAATGAAGTTTTCCTCACATACTATGAGCAACTTTGCAATGTCGTTGTTCGGACACCGTGCATCTCCAAAGAGGTAACATCCAAGTGTATCCACACTTTAAAGTTTAAAGCTGACATGCATTCCATTTATATTTCAGCAAAGGCACAAAAAAAAAACCCAGAATGGTTCCAAGGGAACTATCACCTGGACGAAGCAGGTATTGACCTCATCATGAAGGAATGAATAGATGAATGGAAATTCAAAGGGAAGATGGTCATTGACAGTGACTTAGATGAAAGTCCTCTATCCTTCAAAAAGATCACTGAAGAGTCACTGACAGGAAAAATGAAAGAGCTTGGAAGCTCTGCGTAGGACAAAGTGCAGAAAAAGAAGCAGAAAGCAACAAAGTTGCCATCTGAAGCACAGTTACATGATGGTGATTATGAGATCATTGCGGGAAGGGTCAACTCATACCTAGAAGACATGATTTCCCTAAAAGACACTAAAAACAAGGAGATTCAAGTAATTCTTAAAGTGAATCTCACAACACTAGAAGGCATAGCAGCGAATATGGAACAAGTCCAAAAAGACTTGGTTCGTGACTCCGATTCAGAAGGAAGATCCGGTGCCACACCTCAGCAGAAGAAAAATCCCTTGGATTTAACCATGTCACCAAGACCGCGCATCATCCACATTGACCCACTAAGTGTAATTTTACCGCGTGATGAATTAGCTTCGAGTGCGCAGAGAATAGAGCATGTGGATATTGATATCGTGATGCTACCCCTCAAGGGCCTACATAATCTGCACCTGCAGGTTATGGAGGAAATACATGATAGAGATATGGTCATTCTGAACCAACACCAGTACTTACAAGAAAATTATAAACAGTTGTAGGAATCAAGTGCAAATAAGGCTAAGGCACTTCAAATCATACAGGAGCAGCGAAGAAGAATAGAGAAGATCGTCGCTCCAGTCTGCGCAGAGATACTAGAGTGCGGTGAGCAGCCAGAGCTTGCAGACACTATCCTTAAGATTGGCTCGGTAGTGAGAGGTATTAAAGCTGAAATGGAAGACATGGAGATAGACTATAAAGAGAATCTTTTTACCTTGGAAACATAGAATCTCTTGAAGACACCACCAAATCCGACAAAACTTAGAGAACCAAGAGGGAAAGCTACCGCAGAAAACATATCCGGTGAAATAGATAAGTGTCAGAGCTTGCTGGATGAAGTGAATAGAGTCTGGACTACACTGCAAGAATACCCTCAGCTGCTGCAGGTCCAAACTAGCTTACAGGAAAAACAAGCAGCATTAGACGCTCTAAATGCAGAGATGAAGAATCTGCAGCCAAGAGAGAGACTCCGCCAATTTACGGAAGTCAAAGGCCTAAAGAGGAAATGTCAAGTGTTAAGAGAAAAGGAGGCTGAAACCGAGGAAACGTCCTAGCCCCTGCAAGAAGAAGCTCATGGTATCTTGCAAGAGATTGAGGAGAAACTAATAGAACTCCAAGAGTCAGAGAAAATGTGCAAGAGCAGACTCAGGAAGATCTAACACCAGATGTGTTGTAAATTGTTAAGGCAATTGAGCATTACATTAAAGACACAGTTGTGAAGCTAGCCACAACTTATCAAGAATTCACTGTGAAGATATATAAACCAAGAGAAGCATAGCGTAGTGAGCCTATGGCAAGTGGCTCGGGGACGAGCCAAATGTAAGTGTTAGGGGCCTGTTGGGCCTGGCCCAAGTAAGCCAATTTTGCAAGCTGCGAGGATACAACACAGTGCAACATTGGCAGAGTAAGGAATCTAGCACCGCAAAGTTACTATGCTACCGGGTTACAGCACCGCGAAGTGCCATCTCCGTGAATATGTAGCATGGTAGAAGTTTTGGACAGAAAACAATGTAAATTCTAGTCAGACCGATTGGTGGTCTATTTCGGTTAAGATAATCCATGATTCCTAGCATGCGGGTAAGAAGTGGCGAAGAAGGAAAATGACCAATCGCATGGGAAAAGGAAGCACTACGTGAACGGGCCACACAAATCCGTTAGAGAAGGAAGGAAAGGATCAAAGCGACCCGTCAGCATGCACTTGACAGAGGGGCTAAAAGCGACGTGACAATGCACAGAAGGGTGGGCATGACGATGAGTCGCTATCAAAGCCTAACAGTCCTGGTTAGTGGGGTAACCACACCAGTTTTGGGGAACCTTAGGGTTTTTGAGCCCATTATGAATGTAAAGACGTGACCTAAGGGCAAAGTCTATAAAAGGGCATATTTTGTAAGGTAAAGGGTTAATCTCTAAGATTCATATTGTTTATTCTCGAGCTTTCTTGATCTCTGTTGAGAGACCGATTGTAAAGAGGCTATGCAGTTGTGTACGCAGAGACCTACTGAGAGAGAAGAGAGTTTGCAGCTGAGTGCACATATTGAAACTATTGAACCTTTCCCATTGATAATATAATCAACAGTTCCTGTGGATGTAGCTCCCATCCTAGGGGTGAATCACATTAAATCCTTGCGTTATGTGATTGAACATGTTTGCATATGTTTATTTGCTTATGTTGAATGGTTAAGTTCATGTGTTCTTGCTTTTATATGCATTCACCATAAGGATAAATGATGGGAATAATATGTTAAGTATCAACATATGTGAATGAATGTTGAATGCACAAGTATTTCGAAGTAAGATGAATGTATGAGTTGATCGGGTAACCACTTAAACCAACGAGGTCTGTATAGTGCGATTCCCTGAAGCACATCACCGGAAGTGCGCGGTTACTTTGTAGTTCGTCCTATTGTATGATTTGCAAGGCTTCCAATCTATTATGCTTGTAGAATGCATCATTTTGCATTAAGTAAAGTCAGTCAAAGTTGCACAAGTAGTGAAGAGGAAGCATAGTCCTCTGTTGTGCTGTTTTATTGCTAGGAAGCCATCCGACATCGTGTAGTCCTTGGATGCGCGATATCATAAGCATTAACCGCGAAGTAGGTGAACTTCACGTTGTCCACCATTCTGTTGAAGCGCGCATCACCCGGTTGTGGAAACCTGATTCCGTAACCTCCCCATAACTTTTCTTTGGGTTAGACCTCAGTCTGCTTGCAGACTGTTTTCGAAAGGGATGGTGGAAAGGGGTTTGTTGGTTCCCTGAATCACGCAAAGTTGGGTCTATATTTGAAAAGCTTAAAGAACACATCTAGAGCCAATAGATGTTGAAATTCCCATTTCATTCATGCACTCCACATTCAAATGGGCCGAACTAAACTACTCCCAGATTGATAAACAAGCCTATGTTGTCTACAAATCGGTAAAACACTATAGACCCTACCTTCTTAAATCTCGGACTAAGGTTATTGTCCCTTATGTATCCATTAGGAATGTGCTGATCCAGAAGGAGCTGGGTGAAAAACATGATCATTGGATGACAACTTTACAAGAGTATGGCCTCGAGGTTAGACCTGCGAAAATTGTGAAAGGCCAAGGCTTATGCTTGCTCACTGCTCAATCCAATGACCCTACACAACAACAAATTGAGTGGGATCAAGAGGAAATTACGTCAATGGGTTCAGGTTAACATCATTACAACTCAAACATCTGAATGGTATGATGACATCAAGTTCTTCCTAACCCATGGGTTTTTTCCCAAAACCCTTGATTTAAAAAAACATAGAGCTTTAAGGTTAAAGGCTGTACCATATCAGTTCATTGATGGTGTATTGTTTAGGAAAAACTATGATGGTTTTTCTCTTAGATGTTTGGAGAAAGCTGAAACTGATAATATTCTTTTGGAATTTCATGTAGGACCTGCAGGAGGACATTTCTCAGGAGAAACTACTTCTCATAAGATCCTGAGAGTAGGATACTAATGGCCCACTTTATTTAAGGATGCATATGCTTATGTTAGAAAATGTGAAGCATGTTAGAAGTGTGCTAGAAAAGTTAAGAAGCCTGCATTTCCCCTCCAGCCAGTTACAGTCCATTTTCCATTTCAACAATGGGGCCTAGATTTTGTTGGACCTATTAACCCCACCTCCTCCTTACAACATAAGTATATCCTGACAGCCACAGACTATTTTACCAGGTCGGTAGAGGTAGTTCCTCTCAGACAAGCCAATACAAACCAAGTGATATCCTTCCTCGAAAGTCAAATAGTCACTAGATTTGGTGCACCCGAGTTTTTGGTGTTTGACAATGCATCTTATTTTTCCTCCATCGACCTAACCCAATATGCCCTTGAAAAAGGGATAAAACTGAAAAATTTTGCCAATTACTATCTGCAAGGAAATGGAATGGCTGAGTCTTCCAACAAAAAACTGATTAATATACTAAAGAGGACAGTAGCCGCCAACCATAAATATTGGCACACCCAACTGTACAATGCTCTTTGGGCAGACCATGTCACCCCGAAAGCAACCATTGGAAACTCCCCTTACTATTTTGTCTACGGTAAGGAGGCCATCTTACCATCCAACCTCATGATTATTTCACTACAGTTAGCATATTTGATACAAGAGGGTGATTCTTCCCCACTCCATTAAAGGATTGATACATTACTTAAGATGGAAGAGGATAGGGAAAAATCCAAGAACAAGTTGTATCAACACCAACAAATAGTGAAGAGATGGTTTGATGAGAAGTCCTCATCTAATAGGGAGTTCACTGTGGGATATTTGGTGTTAAAGTGGGATAAGAACCACAAAGACAAGAATGAATACACCAAATTTCAACGCTAATGGCTAGGGCGATTCATTATTACAAAAAATCTTGGTCCTAGTACTATCCGGTTGCAAACACTGGAAGGTATTCCTGAAACCTATCCAGTGAATGTCCATATGCTAAAAAAGTACTTTGTTTAGAGGTGCATATTTGCTTACTTGTACATAAGTGTGGTTTGATTTCTTTTCTTTCTTTGTTTTCTTTGTTTTCTTTTACATTTTTTTTTTCATTTATTTATTTTTTCCTTTGAATAATGGCCACACATTTGGCAGAGGCTGTTGATCAGTGTGTCTCAGATCAATATAGTCTGAAAATTTGGGGTAGCCTTGTAGGTTTCATTTTACTCAGCCCGTATCTGAAGAAGTCTTTCATGAAATTTAACAGTCATTCTTTTGTAGAGCTTTTAATTGATACTTTCCTGCCTTTATCACTATCTTTACAGGTGTTTCATTTTGTTAATTGAAGTTTTATAAGTGATTAGGTTTTCATACCCTATGTTTCATTAGTGAATGGCAACAAACTCTTATAGCCTGATCAACTTTCAGCTATTCTGGATCCCACTCTGATCACCTTGAAAATTAAAATACATTCTAATAACTGTGAATTGTAAGATGGGGAGTCTTATCACAAGCCATCCCATTACGTTCATGGATGTTCAGTGGAATGGAATCTCCACATATGGTCACCAAGCTAGGGAGGTGACTTTCATATACTGTTGTTATACCTCAAATTGCCACACCATGTGTAAGTGAGAGTCTGCATGTTTCACCACCATGGAAAACATGATGTTTATGCCTCCTAAGGGTGTTAGGACCCTTCATTCTAATGTTGATCCCTTCCCTAGTCACATTTGGAAGCAAATCCAACAAGCAAGGGGTCGAAACCCACCTTAACCACCTCCAAAAATTAGCCTTATGGAATTTTCGTGCGCTGCATGGCTATGGGCGAGCGACAATTTAAAATTTTCGTGCCCTGCATGCCTATGGGGGAGAAAAAAATTCAATATTTTCGCGCTTTGCTTAGTTATAGGGGAGCGAAAATTTTGGTTTAGGCTTATCCCTTTGATTTTGGATCTTGGATCTCATGGAGATTTTCTTGGGATGAGGTACCCCTTCGAAACCCATCTCACATTCCTTCCTTGGCATGGTTTAGATCCTTGATCCACATATTATTCACTTAGATCCATCATTTTCTCCTAGTGGCCGGCCTTCCCAAATCCTACTTAAGGAGGACCATCCATGAGCTAACGGGGGGTGATATTGCAAGCACTAAACTTATGATCCTATGAGTCTTGTAACGGTGATGTTGGAGATCTTGGAAGGAGGTGATGCTACTTTGGACATCAAGGTATAACATTGTAATCAACTTCTTTTGGCTTTCTTATCATTAATATAACTTAGCCTATTCCTCTCATTTTCATGTCTTTAATGATGAATGCATGAAATTGTCTATTTTTTATAGTTATATATTTGTTTATACATATATTTCTTTGGAGAAGGTGTTGTCTTTCCTTCGTTAACAGGTCCGTAAGTCCATAATCAAAGGCTGGAGCTGAAGCAACTTAGGAGCAGCAAGGACAACCATCAAAGTAAGGTACACCATCTACTTGCTTTTTCTTTCCATAGCTTGTTAGATGATGTGTGAGCTATATTTGAGAGGACTATAGTGTCTATTTGTTTCCTTTCTGTCATGGATTAAGAGTCTATGGGCTTAGTTATGTCCATGAGAGAGTCTACCTATCCATAGGAAGAATTCTCTACCACAGAAATTGGTGACCATACTGGGGACATATTTTTCCCTAGTTTCACCTTTGCTTGCTTGTTTGGATCATCAAATCCTCTTCTAAGTGTTTTTTCTCATCACCTTAGATCCTCTTTGATCATCATTGAGGACCATTTTAAACTCAAGAGCTTATCCTTGCTCGGATCTAGGCCAACGTTTCATTTTTTCAATCTTACAGGAGATTTTTCGCTACCTCAAAACAGGTTACAGAGCACAATTTCCAAATTTTTGTGCCCTGATAATGGGATAGGGCGCGAAAATATGCAAATTTTAACTCCCCCACAGTGTTCTAGGGGGTGAAATTGTCAAATTTTCTCTTTGTATTGGTATGAGCAGGGGCGAAAATTCCCTGTTTTGGTCATTTTTGAGCTTGTTTGGAGCCCTTGGTTTTTTTTCTCCCAAACTTTTGGGGTGCCTCCATATGGTCCATTGGCTTCTTTTTGACACCTTTTTGAAAAAATTTAAGTCTCTTTTGAGTCCTTTTCATCCACATTTTGTCTCCAGTCCTTCATTGGCAGCTTTGGGGCAATTTGGTCAATTTTGAGTCCTCTAAGCCATTTTTAGTTCTGGGAGTCAAGTGTAACTTCCAAGTTGCCTTAGGATCTCTATAACATAATTTTTAACCATTCCGAACCTCATTTAGAAGAATTTGGACCCCTTTTGTTTTGTTTGGAAGACTAGGTTCTACCTTGGAAAATTTAAATCCGCTTGGGTTAACTTGATCCCTTGTGTACATTTTCGATTTTTCTGAATTAGAGTCTCTTGATCAGTGATTTTGTGACCATTAAATGACTGATCTGGACTAATACAAATCATATTTGGATTTTTTTGGAAACTCTTAGCATGGTTTGGAAGTTAAAAACCTTTGTTTGGTCTCTTGAGTCAAACTAGTGCTTTGTTTTCTTGTTGGGTAGAATTGTCATTCTTTTCAAGTCTCAATAGCTTGCATTTGTTTTTAAACTTCTCCTTGCCATTGGATTGTGATTGGATTCAATTTTTAGAGATCTCTTTAGTGTGTTATTCCAAAGTTTTGTTTGGTTTGGCATGGTTTGGTTTGGTTATTAGGCTTTGAAAGGGTTAGGACATCCTTGTCTTTGAAGTCATTTTCTTGGGTTTTGCATCTTTATCTATTTATTAGTTATTGGAGTAGATCAATTCGTTGTTTCCATTTTTGTTCAAAGAAAATCTTATTTTTGTCTCTCTTTGCTAGATTTACAATCTTGAAAAACATAATTTTCCTTCTTGCATTAGTTTGATCATTTGACATTCTTGGTCTTACATTCATAAGAAGAAGAAAATATTGTTTCAAGTTCTTGTGCATTTGAGTTACAAAAATATATTGGTTGTTTTTTCTTTTCATTGCATTTGATTGGAAACGTGTACTAAATATTTCTTTCCCTAACTTAGATGTGTCTTTTTTAAGTGTAAAAAGATAGGAAACAAATTAGAATTTTTGCATTTTTTATTGATAGAAATATCTCTTCTTGTCACTTTATGATAGTTTGGGTGTGGTTTTTCTTGGTTGGTTATCATTCATTAAAAAGCTAAAATTGCATTTGCATTGGGTTGTACATTTGGGAAAAAGAACCTCTTACTCTTTCTTTAGCTAGCTTTCATTGAAAAATGAAATATTTGCATTTCATTTAGATTAGTGGTGCACTTTGTTTACTTTACAAGTATACACGTCATGCATCCACCTAACCAAATAAGGTAAAATCAAGCACTAGGTAAGTTAAAATATTTAGCAACTTGAATGATAGGTTAGAGATGTGTTCCGACGTCTTAAAGCATAAGAGTTGTCGTTATTTTCCTGCACTGCATTCTGGGGTATGTGTGCTTCTTCCACGTACTTGTTGGTATATCGAACGACCTTTCATGTACCTTTAGGTATATAGAAAGGTACTTCACATACTCAACGATGTATAGGAAGTTCCCTTTCGTATGGTTTTGCATTAGGGAACACTACTACGGATTTGAGCTCCCACATACCTTGCGTATATCGAGAGACCCCTTTAGCATCCTGAAACTATCCGAGTAAACCTATTGGCCGTCTTATTGTTGCAATACAATGAGAACAATACTCGGGGATATTACTATGCACGTACTTCTAGGTAGTTGGGTTATACAGTTAGGCGTACGGTCCCAATCCTCCCTGGTTAGTGCTTTGAAATATTTTGCCGAGTATAACTGTTGGACCCTCTAGTATATCGCGAGTTGTGACAATTTGATAATCCTGTGAGAATCTGGCTTATTTATCCATCCCTTTCAAAGACTTCTTGTTTCTTTTAGATTTGAGTTGTGTTTGATTTGTGTGGTAATTTAGAGGTTCTTAGAGAATTTAGACATGGAAAACCCTTCCGGGACTACCAATCAAGAGACTCCTTTTCAAGGGGTACCTTTTGTCTTTCCTCCAGTTGGAGATATTAGTCCTGCCTTTATTGCCACTTTAAATCTTCCTGGATTAACCATAGGATTACCAACGTCGTTATTTAATCTGATGATTCTGGTTGTACCCAATGCTTCAAATGTTAACTCTCCATCACGAGAGCATCAATGCCAAATTGATCCTTCCCCTTCTTCGTCGGATGCATCGTATTCTGTTCCTTCTTCCTCGCTTGATCAAATAAATAGTGTTAGTAATCAGGAGGATAAGAAGAATAAGAAAAGGAAGATTAAGAAGAAGAAGGATAAGAAAGAGACCAAGTGTCAACCAATTGCCTCTAATGGCACTCATTCTATTCGAACACCTCGTAGACCCAACTTCCCTTGCAGGCTTTGCAGGGGGGATCACCTTCTTAAATATTGTCCTGGTATTTCTAGAGTATTAGAAGAGTGGTCTAAAACATCCAAACAACCTATATCATCATCCTATGGACATTATAGTGATGATACCCCATCAACCAGTGACTCTATGGTTAAGGGTCAGAAAGGTAAAGTTAAGAATCTTTGTTTGTTATGCAAGGGCATGCACCTTACTTACCTTTTTCCACGCATGGATGAAGCTTCACAATTGTTGGAAGAGATTACTGTATCTCATAAGTTGTCCCTTGACCCCCCATTGGTTGATGAAGTGGTCGATCCATCCCCATACTTGGTTGATCCCACTCTTTCTTCAAAGAGTGAAGTTGAAGTGGTAGAGTCGATATCACCTCCACCCGATCCCACTCTTTCATTAGAGAATGCCAAGACTGAAGTAGTCACCATGACGCAATATTCGTCTCATACTACTTTTCTAGTGGAGAGTGAATCAAAACTTGATGATGTTTTCCTAGTCAGTTCAGATTGCGCTGGACAAGGGGGCATTTTACCCATTTCGATGGATCCCCCTCTAAGTACTGAGGTCATTTCCTTTGATTGGAATGATCTAACAAAATCTTGTTTTCCTTCGAGTGTTCCTTTCCAGATATCTGTAGAAGTTACCGGTAGGAATGTACTTCACACTATTGTTGATGAAGGAGCTTCTGTTAGTATTTTATCCTCAACTGCTTGGAAAGCTATAGGTTCGACTTGGCTTATGCTAGTCACTGACCAGATATTGGCTTTCAATAGAAGGCCTACTGGACCTTTAGGGATCCTTCTTCAGTTACCTATCACTTTAGGAGGGAAAACTATATGCATTGATGTTATGGTAGTCCAAGGTCCCTTAGATTTTAATATTCTCCTTGGACGTGATTATGTATATGATATGAAAGCTCTAGTGTCCACACTCTTTCGATGATGTATTTTTCTCATCATGGAAATATGGTGACCATTGATCAGCTTTCCTTTGTGACACCCACTCATCGCATGACTCCTAGTCATCAGACTTCCCTAAATGTTCCACATGTTTTAGTGGTTTCTACCCCTTAGGAATAGGGGGCATGTATCCAACCTCTGGACATCATGCTGGAGTTTATCCCCCTATCTTCTCATGCTGGGGACACTCCACCAACCTCTGGACATCATGTTGGTAGGAACCAATCTCAAGCATAGTTTACTTTTGGTTTTAACCTTGTGTAAAAATGAAACCAACCATCACTTCGAGCATAGTTTCATTCCATTTTAAGATCATTAAAAAATGAAATGGGCCACTTCGAGCATAGTTTTATTCTATTTTAAGCTCATTAAAAAATGAAATAGGACCATACAAGCATAGTTTACTTTCAGTTTCAAGCTTGTGTAAAAATGAAACCACTCCCAAGCATAGTTTACCTTTGGTTTCGAGCTTGTGTAAAAATGAAACCATTCCCAAGCACAGTTTACCTTTGGTTTGAAGCTTGCGTAAAAAATGAAACCAACCTCACGAGCATGGTTTTATTCCTGTCTCAAGCTCGTTAAAAAATGAAACAAATCCCCTCCCCTTTGGTCAATTCTTTCACTAGATTAAATATCTGAACCTTCATTTCATTCGCCTATGCTATCTAATCCTATTTTTTCATCTTCCCATGGTGAACATATTCCTATTAGTAACCATGAGTTTGATTGTATGAAGAAAAATATTAAATGAACAAAACGAAGCTTGGGGGGCATGCATCCAGCCTCTAGACATCATACTGGAGGTTAGCCATCAGCTTCTTATGCTGCGGGTAAACTTTCCAACCTCTAGGACATCATGTTGGGAAGTAATCCATCAATGAAACCATCATCCGAGCACAGTTAATTTTCTGTTGCAATCTCGTTAAAAAAATGAAGCAGATATCATGAACATTCTTTTAACCTTCCTTGGAGCTTGTTAAAAACAATAACAGGTGTCGATCTTACTTTTCGCTTTTTCATGCTCTGGTTAAAAATATGAAAAGTGGTTTGAGCTTACTTTTTCCTTTTTCGTGTTCTAGATCCAAACATGAAAAATATTTCGCGTGCTTTTGATACCATTTTCGTGCTCATTAAAGATTGAGTGAAAAGGTGTGTCCAACGAGTATAGGTTTATCACTTTATTCGGCCTCGCTGGACTACTTACGGAAAAGGAATTGTGACGAGTTTAATTTTTCCTTTGTCGTACTCAGTCACCAACCATGACAAAGTTGTACATAGAGTCCTCTTTAATGCCTTTTTAGACTCCTAAAATAGGAAAAGATTGCCAAGCAAACTTGTTTCTTTTACGCTTGTAAAAGGATTTGAAAGGACATTTATTAGGTGGTAGGTTATCCCTTTTTCGGACCGTTTAGACTATTTACGAGAAAGGTATACCTCAGTTAATCTTTGACAAGGAGAGTTCCTCTAGATATTGTTTTATAGTTTTCTGAGTCTGGGGACTACCTTTTACGAAAAATTCAAAACCTGAAGTCTTCTTTAGATTATTTTAGACTCTCTAAACATGAAAAATAGTCGAGTTTCCCTTCCTTGGACTCGTAAAATCAAACATTGAAGGACCCTTTCGGAACTGAACCCCTCCTTTCTCAGGTTCATAAAACATGTGAGATTGGACTCATCCAAAGGATGAGCTATATCGAGCATCTGTTATCCTCGTCAAGCTCGTTAAAAAAAGTAGAGGTACTTGTCAAGCACGATGGGGGTTGGGGAGAAATAAGATAAGTTTGTTTTAGAAAGCTTTATGGAAGCTTGTGTCACCCTTGAACATGGCACCTGTTTGCGTGTTGTCATACAGTTGGGTAATCTGCTTGTCTCTAAGTCATGAAAATTCCATGAGTCACCCCACTCCTTCAAGTCACCTGAAGAATTCCTAAGTCATCGTTGCATTATGTCTTGGTCTTTTCCTCGTTGAGTCAATGCTTCCAAGTCATTATTGTCATGCCATTCAATGTTCAAGGGAAGTTTACCTTAGTCAATCTCTGCAATATTGTCAACCTTTGCATCCTTGTGTTAGTCCATACTCATATGTTTAATTACTTCACATCACTTTCCTATGACGGTTTCGCGTCGTTGATGTGGGATTCACCATGGCCCTCCTTCGACGAGTCTATTCCTATCGACTTTAATTCATCATCCAGGAATTAGACTTAGGAACCACTGTAGTACCTTGGTACCTGCATGCCTCAATGGTAGGTTTCCTCACATTCGACAATAGGTTTTCATCATTGACCTATGATCTAATGATATCGCGGATGTTCGACGTCAACTCATCTATTCACATTTCGTCGATATGTACTATAATACCTTGGGAGTCATTGTTGTCATTGCTGATTTCCCTCGTACTAGTTAACGGTTCACATCATTGACCAGTAATCAAGTGGTTTCTACCATGTTCGACTTGAACACATTGTTATCACATGGTTAGAGTCGTATCGATTTGGGATTGAGTAGAAGACCCTGGATGTTTCTGAAGTCTATTTATGACATCCAGGTTGCAATGATGATTTTTGAGTAGGTTCCCACATATATATTATGTTGGTGACCTCATTGATGTACTGTCACACATATCCACTCTTGTATTGGTCATGGCTGTGTCATTGTCTTATCATGGATCTATGCTTGTAGTTTAGTAGCCATGCTTTGTATTCAGTCATTTTTAAGTCAGTACTATCATGGATCTGCAATGTATTGGTCGGAAGCCATGCTTTGAGTCAGTTGTTCCGAGCATGGGTATGCTCGCCTCGGGGTCGTTAGACATATTGTTGATATTTTCTTGCAGCTCTTCTCCAGTTCTCCTTCAGATATCCTTGCAGACTTATTATTGGTAAAGTGTTTCGGCTATTAAATTCCTTCTGACCTCACACTTTGGGGGGCATTTTTTATACCTCGAATTTCAACGCCATGTGTAAGTGAGAGTCTACATGTTTCACCACCATGGAAAACATGATGTTTATGCCTCCTAAGGGTGTTAGGACCCTTCATTCTAATGTTCATCCCTTCCCTAGTCACATTTGGAAGCAAATCCAACAAGCAAGGGGTCGAAACCCACCTTAACCACCTCCAAAACTTAGCCTTCTGGAATTTTTGTGCCCTGCATGCCTATGGGGGAGCGACAATTTCAAATTTTCATGCCCTGCATGCCTATGTGGGAGTGAAAATTTCAATATTTTTGAGCTTTGCTTACTTATAGGGGAGCATAAATTTTGGTTTAGGCTTATCCCTTTGATTTTGTATCTTGGATCTCATGGAGATTTTCTTGGGATGAGGTACCCCTTCGAATCGCATCTCACATTCCCTCCTTAGCATGGTTTATATCCTTGATCCACATATTATTCACCTAGATCCATCATTTCTCCTAGTGGTTGGCCTTCCCAAATCCTACTTAAGGAGTACCATCCATGAGCTAAAGGGGGGTGATCTTGGAAGCACTAAACTTATGATCCTATGAGTCTTGCAAGGGTGATGTTGGAGAGCTTGGAAGGAGGTTCTTCTACTTTGGACATCAAGGTATAACATTGTAATCAGTTTCTTTTGGCTTTCTTATCATTAATATAACTTAGCATATTCCTCTCATTTTCATGTCTTTAATGATAAATGCATGAAATTGTATACGTTTTTATAGTTAGATCTTTGTTTATACATATATTGCTTTGGATAAGGTGTTGTCTTTCCTTTGTTAATAGGTGCATAAGTCCATAATCAAAGGCTGGAGTTGGAGCAACTTAGCAGTAGCAAGGACAACCATCAAAGTAAGGTATGCCATCTACTTGCTTTGTCTTTCCATAACTTGTTAGTTGATGTGTGAGATAGATATAAGAGGACTACAGTGTCTATTTGTTTCCTTTCTATCATGGATTAAGTGTCTAGGGGCTTAGTTATGTCCATGAGAGAGTCTACCTATCCGTAGGAAGAATTATCTACCACAACTGCTAGAAGGTGGAAGATCCTATTAAAGGTCGGTCCATTCATGATCCGAAAACATCAGTGAGTAACAATACTACAATGTGGTTACCAAGCCATGTTAATGTCTTGTAATTTACACACCAATAAATCTTGTTTCTTTTTCATAAGACAACTTGTTGCATTCAAGGACAGGGGGGTCTTATCACAAGTCATCCCTGCCATGATCATGAAATTTATGTTGGACTAGAATTATCACCATATGGTTACCAATCCAAGATAGTTAATTTTAGTGTCAAAAGCTAAAAGACAGGGAGTCTCCTTATAGAGCTAGCTTGTTCAGTTTCCAGATGAGGTTTGTGAATGGCATTGCCAAAATCTGACTACCAAGTCAAGTCAATGGCCTTATTGTTAGTTTTTCAAAAATTTATTCAATCAAATCTAGGATCTTAACTGAGAGAACAACATGTACAACATATTAAACATAAGAGACAAGAGACAAGCAACACAAATCATTTCACAAGGGAAAACCAAGAAGGTGAAAAACCCCACAACTTCCTCAGAGATAGAATAAGTACCAATACAAAGATCACCAAGATAAATCCCCAAAATATAAATGTCTGCATCAGCTACTCCTCCTCCACTTGTGTGCACTCCTCCTCTCTATCACTAATGCGAAGTGAGTGAATGAGTGAATGTGTTAAATGAGGACCACACATCCTCTATTTATACTTTACTTCACTTGCATTTTAACTCTAACTAGGTCGACCCAAAATTAACCACTTAACATAATGCTAACTAGGCAGACCCCACTAGGGTGGTCTAATAACCCTTTGACCTACACAACTTATATAGGGCCGACCCCACCAAGGTGGTCTATTAACCCATCAAGTATAAGTTGCGACACTTACAATAATACTTGCGACACTTGCAAATACAAATGACGACACTTGTAATCGGAGGAATGATACATCTCCATTGGGGATACAATAAAGTACAAATGTAATACATAGAATACTATCTTCCAAAGTTACAAATACATCAACACTCCCTCTTAACTAGGAAGGTATTCTCTAGACATAGGTCATCAATACATATCGCCACGAGTCTTCAATTCTGGAGCTGGATCATCATCACTGGATCACAGAGCATCATTGTCACTGCTGCTGTACTTGTCATCCCGATCACTGGGCTATCTCTCAATTCTTCTCATTATAGGAAGTTCTACAGAGCCAGCCCTTTTTCATGATGGTTTTAGGCCTAGCCTCCTATAGGTATTCAACATCTCTGGCCATCCTGTGGAATGTGCGTCAACAAAACCTTGAAAGAGCATCCAAGCTCAAACTATCGGATCTCCCAGGATATTTTACATGTGACCAACAAAAAACCTTGAAATAACATCTGAGCGCAAACTATCGGATCTCCCAAGATGTTTTACATGTGGTCAGGCAAAACCTTAAAAGAGTGTCTTGCAAAATTCAAGATCTCTAAAGAGCATCCCAAGACTTTTACGAGCACATAGCTCAGCCTATTGGATCTCCAGGACTGATTAAATGTCTCGTGTAGCAAAAACCATGAAAGAACATCCGAGCTCAGACTATCGGATCTCCCATGATCTTTTCTATGCTACCTGTAGCAAAACATTGAAAGAGTATCCAAGCTTAGACTATCGTATCTCCTAGGATATTTTCTATGCTACTTGCACAATTTTCCCACGTCCAAACTGTAACAAAACCTTGAAAGAGTATCCAAGCTCAAACTATCGGATCTCCCAAGATCTTTTCTATGCTACCTGCACAATTTATTCATGGCCACGGAGTATCACCCTGATACTCGTGATCATATTGATCATCATCATATAGTACATCATCCTGATGCACATCATCATCACATGATAACCCTGATCATGTACACAACATCATCCTGATGCATATCATATGGAGCATCGTCTTGATGCTCATCACACATGATCATCTTGATCATCATCATAGCATTGTCCTGATGCCTATCATTTGGAGCATCATCTTGATGCTCATGACACATGATCATCCTGACCATCATACATAGCAGGAACTAGAGCATCGTCCCGATGCTCATCACACAGTGCTTACATCCACAACCATGGGAGGGTTCCTCCTACCACCATGCTTGGAATGGCTCCTACAAATGTGTCCCATCACTTCTTCCTCGAGGTATCTTATATCTAAAGAACACCAAGCCTCTCTCCGAAGTACTCGAACTTCACTCTGGCTAGTGGATTGTTCAATACATCTGTAATCTGCTCATCTGTCGCGACATACTAGAGCTTCACTGCTCCTTTCTGCACCATATCCCTGATTCGTGATATTTGATCTCGATGTGCTTCGACCTGTCATGAAACACCGGGTTCTCTGACAACTTCACACAAATATGGTTGTCATAATAGATACAGGTAGTATCCAACTAGAGATCAAATAAATCAAACAGTATTTTCCTTATCCATACTGCCTCACAACTATCTGAACAAGCTGCGACATACTCTGCTTCGGCTGTACTCAGTTCTACGTAGGATTGTTTCCTGCTAAACCAAGAGATCACACTTGATCCCATATTGAAGCAGCACCCTGAAGTGCTGTTCCTATCTGCAGCACTGCCTTCCCAATCTGAATCAACATAACCATCTAGGTTAAACTTTTGATTCGCATCATACTTGAGCCCATAATCAATTGTACCCTTCAGGTACCTCAGAATATGCTTTACAACAATTAGGTGAACATGTCTAGGATCTGCCAAAAACTGGCTCAAGGTGTTCACTACAAAGCAAATATATAGTCTCATGTTCATCAGGTACATCAAGGATCCAATCATCTGAGGATAAATTGTGGCATCAACCGAATATCATGAAGCATCACTCAATAGCTTCAGCTTCGATGCCATAGGTGTGGCCATGGTCTTGTAGGCCATCATCCCAAACCACTTCAGGATCTCTACTGCATACTTCCCTTGTCCAAGGAAGATTCCATCTACACTCTGCCACACCTCCTACCTAGAATGTAATGCATCATACCTAAGTCCTTCATCTCGAAATTGACAGAAAGCTTCCTCTTCATGTCGGCATTCAACCTATCCTCAACTGTCACAAACAGGTCATCCACATACAATAGAAGTATCACTGGATTTCTTTCCTAAACCTTGTAGTAAAGGTTGGAATCCACTTTATTCATGGTAAAGCCAAAACTGGATAGGAAGTTGTCTATCCTGCTGTACCATGTCCTGGGTGCTTACTTCAAGCCATACAAAGCTTTCTTAAATCTACACACATATGACTCTCTGTCACGTGTCTCAAAATCGAGTGGCTGCTCCACATACACTTCCTCTTTGACTACACCATTTAAGAAGGTTGTTTTGACATCCATCTTGTGTATCTTCGACTTCATTACTACATCTAGAGCAAGTAGTGTTATGATGGAAGTGTATCTGGCTACAGGTGCAAAAGTTTCTTCATAATCTATCCCTTCTTTCTGGGAGAATCCACGAGCCCCAAACCTTACCTTGTATTTCTCTATGCTACCATCTGCAACATGCTAGATATTGTAGATCCACTTGGAAGTCACTACAGACTTCCCCATTGGTCTCAAGACCACATCCCATACATGATCGACTAGTACTCCTCGATCATGGCATCCTTCCATTACTGCATCCTGGATCCTGGGAACTTCATATTCTTTAACATCTTCAATAGATAGTTTTCTTGAACTTAGCTACTGGAACAAATGTTGTTGTACTTCTTTTATAGGTGATTGCACACAAGATCTTTCCTACAATTCAAATTCAATTGCATGATTAGAAACATCTCATAGTTTTCAGAACAAAATCTTACACATAAAGACATATGTCATACATTCATGCAATTATCTTAGCCAATGCTTCAATACAACATTTATCCATATATCGTAACTTTCTAGATGCCTTCCATATCTACCAGAACATTTGCTAAGAGTGTGCACAACTCCCAGCATGTCAGCAAAGAGGTTTCATTCTAGATAAGTAGCAATGGAATGTTGTACAACACCATAGGCCACTAACCCATTACTTGCATATTAGTAGTATCTTGTTGATTAATGCAAATTTTCTAATATGCATAATATACATCCTAAATCTAGGAACACAAGCATGTACATGAATGGACAACATCATTTAATTAATCAAATATATAATAAATGACAATTCAAATACTTATCTTTATTTGGTTGTTGGGTGGACTCCCTCTTAATCTTTGCTGCCTTGCACGAACAACTAGAGTGTGCTCCCTCTTGATCTTTGCTTCCTTTACTATATCCTCATGATTATATGTCTTTGAAATTCTATCCATCTTGGACCACTATGCATGCTTAAGTGTGCACTAGTGTCATTATTGTGTCATCCTCAAGATCTCATACAAAATCATACATTCATTAGTATAATCTCAATACTATCAAGATATTATGATTCTAAATAATCTTAAACATTTATGGTCATGGTCATTTCATACACATGTAATTTGTCACAAGTGTTAGTATTAAATGTTTTAGGTAGTATTAAATGTTTTAGGGAGTACTTCTTTTACTCATGCATATTCTTATTTGACCATAGGGCTCTTCTATTTGTCATATCATCAATCAAAGTAAGAAGCATAATATGCATAAACCCATGATTACTCAAACTTATAACTTCATGAATAATCATTATCAATCATACGAAAATATACTTATATGAGATCCTAACATAAGGTAGGGTTCTAACTTGACACAGGAAAAAACATACCTGGATTATCATGTTTGCTAGTAACATACCCAAACAATGTCTTCTTTGTTTTCTTCAATGATTTAGAAAACTTGTGCTAGTAACCTAGATATCTCATAAGTTAAGCATTGTAGAACCAAATTATACATACCTCGTAAGTAGAGATTTTATGTGTTCAATGGATATGGATCAGTCTTTGTCTTCATGTCACCATGGTCATATGTTCTTGATCTAGAGCTTGATTTGATGTACCTTTCATGTTAGCGGATCCTCATACAACACCACAGTGCATTAGTACAATCATAAGTGTCATAACCCTAATCAATGAATGTCTTCTATCATTCACATGCATTCATACTTTTACTAAGGTGATAAAACATGTCTAAAATTAATCAATATTGTACTAACCTCAATAATATGAAGACGAACATATCATAAACTTAATCATGAACATATTTCAACACATACATGTATCGCCCCAAGTCATACCTATCGGGATTTCTTTTAGTATTCTTATGTAAGGCCTTAGCCTCATCTCCCTATGGAACTGGAACTTCTTCACTTATGTAGGTGTCAATTCATTCTCTTCTAGGATTAACCCAATCCACTTGATTTGATGAAGGTGGATCTAGATCTGGATTAGGGTTTGTTAGAGAAACCCTTAAATTTCAAAGTTTGAATTTCAAACTTCTGATTGGATGAAAAGATGCACCTTGTTGAGATGATCAAGCTGGTATACTTCAATTTTGAAATCTCCAAAATTTGACCCCTCAAAATTGACTTTGAAAGTTTCGGATCTGCAGCTTTTGTCAAATTCTAGTTTTCTGGTCAAAATTCTGAACTAGGGTTTGATAGAGGCCGGGGTTCTACCCAGCCAAAAAATTTGATCTTGGTCTCTAAATTTATATTTTGATGAGCAGCATCCAACTGTGGTCTCAGATTCCAAAAATTCCAACTTTCTCTGAAACCCTAATTTCCCGTAGCAGTGATAAACCAAAAATAAAAGTGCTCAGAATCCAATTCTGTTTGGACATAAATATATGCAATATTTTTTTTTGATGTATCTCTGAAATTTTGGATCCTCAGAGTCTGAAACTTAGTCTTGTGGTAGAATGACCTGTCATCTTTCCAACCCCACAGATCTGAGTTCAAATGGATACTCTGAGAGAGATATATGCCAAGTGTCGCAACGTGACCTGTTTATGGAATTAAACAATATAGTGAACTTGTATGGCGTTCCATGTGTCATGTTTTAACCTCGACCTCTGAAACCCAGACCTGTGAAACTGCAGTCCGTTCCCTAATTGTCACATTTTACAGAATTCCATTTGGAGCTTCCTAGCCCGAGATATGACCTCTTTCCTAGGTCACATGTTTATGACTACATTCTGGAAGAGGAAAAAACCCTAACTTGTACGGATCATATCTGACAAAGTACAATGAATTTGATGCTGTCATTCGGACAAAGGTACATGGACATTTCATCTTCAACCTGTAGAAGTTTTCGATCCTGAGCCTTTTCCAAAATGGATTTATAGCGAAAGTGCCATGATGACGGGTTTTTATTATCCAAGCCCTAGCTTCCAATTTGTCACAAGTGCAACAAGTGTCACAAATTTCATACCATGCCTTCCTTCAGGCTAGCTCTAATACCATGTTAATTTTTCAGCATTTAATTCAATCTGATCTAGGATATTAACTGAGAGAGAAAAATGTACAACATATTAAACATAAGAGACAAGAGACAAGAGCCACAAAGCATTTCACCAGGGAAAACCAAGAAGGTGAAAAACCCCGCAACTTCCTCAGAGATAGAATAAGCACCAATAAAAAGATCACCAAGATGAATCCCCAAAAGATAAATGTCTGCATCATCTACTCCTCCTCCATTTGTGCTCACTCCTCTCTCTCACTAATGCGAAGTGAGTGAATGAGTGAATGTGTTAAATGAGGATCACACATCCTCTATTTATACTTTACTTCACTTGTCTTTTAACTCTAACTAGGTCGGCCCTAACTTAACCACTTAACATAATGCTAATTGGGCCGACCCCACTAGGGTGGTATAATAACCCTTTGACCCACACAAATTATATAGGGATGACCCCACCAAGGTGGTCTAATAACCGATCAAGTATAAGTTGCGACACTTACAATAATACTTGTGACACTTGCAAATACAAATGACGACACTTCTAATCGGAGGAATGATACATCTACATTGGGGATACAATAAAGTACAAATGTAATACATAGAAGAATATCTTGCGAAGTTACAAATACATCAACACTTGTTTCAACAAAGTCTTATTTGCATATTTTCATGTTTTAAAAAGAAAATAAAAAAAGAAGGAAAAGATCTAGGCTGCCTTTTCAAATAGCATCATCATTAATTGGTTTTGGATGGGAACATATCAATCATATGATCTAACTCTGCTGTTTGGTTGTATTTTTTATGAATTTTTTTTGTAAGTTATAGGATGAAACATCCTTCAAGTTGATAGACCTCTCTCATAACTAAAGATTAATTTTACGCAGATAACTGCTTCGCCCAGACAGTCGGAATTTGTTGTAGGTACAACAGATCCCATGTTTTTATTAAACATGGGAGCCCCAATTTTTATTTGCTAAGGTGATGTTTAAATTCCTTATTCATTTTTGGGGTTTCATGATTTTGATCATGTATTTTATTCCTTCGGCATGAATCAACCTAGTTAATAATTTTCCCTTCAAAATCTATGGATTTTTTGTGTGTTTTTGTGAGTTGCGGAAAGCATGAATTTTCTTCAAAATTGTCCTTTCTGCAACCCGCAATCCGCAATCTGCAATGTGCATTGCAGAATCTTGTTTTTTCGGATTTGAAAGTTTTTCTTTCCGCGATGTGCAACCCGCATATGCAGATTGTGGAATGTGGAAAGAAGCTTTGAATAAAGTGGGTTATTCTTTTTCGCAACTCGCAATGCGGATTGCGGATTGCTGAAAGAGTTTGTTAAATAAATATGCGCTTTGCGTCGCCGCAACCCGCAATTGCAGATTCCGGAATGCGGAAAGAAGTTTGTTTTAATTTGTTGTTTGCGCACCCGCAACCCGCAACTCTCAATTGCGGATTGTAGGAACTTTTGGAATTTATTTTTTAAGAGTTGTGTTTCCGCAACCCGCAACCCTCATTGCGGAAAGTATGTACATATATGCCAAAATAAAGTTCCTCAACTTGTCTTCTGCATCCCACATTTTGCATCTCAGTTGTTGATTTGTTTGATCCTATGATCTAGATTTCATCCCATGTAATTTGATAAATATTTCAATATTTTGATTTTCTTTTACCATTTTCATTTTCAAAAATTTCACCTGCGACGAGGATTTTTACTGCAGATTTTTACCAGGTTGGTTTTCCTTCTTTTCCCATTGATTGTTTATGGATTTTATGTCTTCAAACTATTTTACTGATTGGTTTATTTTTATTTATTTATCAAAAATTACCAGTCCTTCACCATGTCGAGAAATATCCATTCCAAAACAACCCAGAAAGACCCCAACTTTGGGATTTTAGCCGATACTAGTGATAAGGTTTCTGAAACCTATCAGTTGGATTGGTTGCGGGTTTATACAATATTTGACAATGATGACCTATCAGAAATCTACGAAAACCAGTCCGTTTATGAGAAAACGAGGGATTCCCAATTACATGCTATATCGGCTAGACTAGCCATCCTCCCATACACTGATGCCGTGAAATGGATAATTCACCATGCAGACCCTAAAGACCGTTCATTCAACAACAATGCATGTTCCCAAGTGGCTTCTTTCCGTCCTGAAGTTTTTCCTAGAGCATATGCCCTTAGGCCAGCTACCCAACTTCTCAATGCTGCTTTTCTAGACTTAGTCAAGACCCGGTACAACCGTTTGATGAGAGGATAAAATTGTGGATGAACAACCCAACCAACTTCATATCCAAAGTTGATAACTATTACCCATTTCATGGTTTAAAGAATCCTATTCTCTTCTAGCACCCATGCTTTGCAGGCTATACAACCTACCAAACTGTTCTGTTTTCAAATCCGAATGGGCACCTGTGGCTCATCATGTACTCACAACAGGGGAATCATTTAATTGGGCTTCGATTCTGTTAGCTGAGTTGAAGACAACAATTGAGCGTTATTAGAAAACACAGTCTTCAAAGAGGCCTCCTTTCTTCTATTCAGCCTATATCATTGATGTATTATGTTCAACCTACTAGTTCCCCTCCATGGGATGGAATTGGACCCTTTCGACACCTCCAGTTCACATATATCATTTAGCATTATGGGAAAACAACTATGTGCCTTTATTATATGACATCTGTGACCACTTCTTGGGAACAATTTATTACAAGATATTCAAAGAAGATGCACTTTCCTTCTCTGCTCATGCTAGAATACTCATCCCCACCATTGGTGATTGGTATGTAGGAGAATCCTTCTCCTATGTTAGGGTTTGGGGAAGTGATATAGTTCATCTGCTGCCAAGGATAGTCCCTGATAGATTGCTACTAGAATAAATTCCTTACCAAACTGTTACAGATGGAGTATTCCTCAAGTTAACTGGACCTAAAAGGAAGGGATGGCCCAAATTTCCTTTGAACCTTGGACCTCTGGTCATTCATAACTCAACACATGCTGCAGTGTTGGGGAATCAAATTGCTTCACTGAAGCTAGGAAAATATTCGAAAAGGATGCATGATCCCAAGGCATTCCCGACTGCCTATGCTCATGAGACTTCCCCTGATGATTCCATTTACCAGGGAGTTAATTTGTTTTCCAAAGTTTTGAATAGGGATAAAACCAAAGAAGAATAAAGTTTCATTCTTCAATATCGACAGGATCTCTAGACTAAGGTTTTGAGTTATAGGAAAATGGAACTATCACTTCAGGAACATGCCAAGAGGGACAGAGAAGATAAAGATGCACACAAATCAAGTAATCCCTTAATGTTGACCTATCGAGATGGAGGCAAAGGAATAGGCCTTGTGGAAGATGTTCAACAGGTTAAGAAAATTTTGATTCAATCAACTAATGAGCTGAAGACGGAACTGGCACACATGACTGTAATGGTTGACACTCAGGTGATTGCTGCAAGCACCCCAACCAAAAGACAGAAGATTCAAGCCCCTGCATCTCAAATACCTACATTGAACATTGAGGACAGTGAAGAAGAATATAAAAGGCTTCCTCCTGTTCCTGTTGTACAAGAAGTAACTGAAGTTTCTCAGAAAATTACTAATTTGCTTTATAGCATAGTGACGGATGATCCCACTCCAAATGACCATTTTTCTGAGCTCACCACCACTATTGATGCATTAACATCTACATTCCAGCTCACTTCTAATGAGCTTCCTTCCACCTCATATGTCGAGGTTACACTACCACCATCCACCATATTTGAATTGTTTGCTGCATTAATGTAATATCCCGATTTTGACCTTATTGCATTAAAATTGTAAATGATGTAAATATCGTTCTTAAATCATGGTGAGTAGCTTAAGGCTAAGGCCCCGCCATTGATTTAGCATTTTATGTATTGACAATTAAAAATAGATGCATATGGTTCTTGTGCTAGATAGGCACAATGTAAATTAAGACATAATGTAAATATGAATTTTAATGAAATACCCACAACTAGCTATGTAATGCAACAAAGAGATGGGGGCATGATTTCACAAGAAATAGGGAGGGAAATTATTCAAAAAACCTTGAGCAAATGGTGTAAGCCAAATGTCAACTACCCATTTTGACTTATGCATCCAATCATTTAATTCTTCCAAGAGTTGGTTGAGGTAGTTAATGCCTTGGGAATGAAGAGGTATGGCAGCCAATTTCATGCATGGGCAAGCCATCAACCCGAGAAATCGTATTTTTTCTCCTTGGGCAAGAAAACACCCACGAAATAGTGCCCAAAGCCATTCTTCACCCATGGAATTTGCTCTCTCATGCAGTCTAAGCTATCTAGGGCTTTCTCCTTCACGTTTTCCATCTTTTTCCTGCATTTTCCATGGCTGGGAACTCATTTTTGTATTGCACAGTGGCTAGAAGGAAGGGAGTCACGATTTGGGGTTTTATGGAGGTCGTTTCTATCCCTTGAATTCCCATAAACATTTTCTGGAAATGATTTTTCTCTCCTAGGGTTGATTCCCCAATTTCCATTTCGTTTTTTTGGTTGTCCATGTTTTTCTGTAGCTAATGGAAACCTCATTTTGGACATCCCACTATAAAAACATTTCCCTTCATGCCCAACACGTGTGACTTTGCTGTTATGTGCATCATTGTTTTGGTTTGAGCTTGTGAGCTAGAAATTTGGAGTGGAAGTGGACTAGAATTGGCTTGATAAACCTAGTGAGGAAGGTAACCTCTCAAGAAGATCAAAAGGGATGGTTACTCTTCTATGCATACCTGGAAGAACACTAGAATGGGAGGTATGACTTGAGGGGATGTGCAATAGTGAAGGGAATACTTCCTTGTTCCAGATGTGTAGGTATTGTGGGGACCAAGCTAGATAGATCTTGTAGAGGGCATCCATATCTCTGTGGTTGAGCTCACTAGCTTAGCAATTCTTCCTTTCCATTGCCTTAGCAGCCTGATAAACCCCAACTATGGATTAGCTTGGATGGTTTTGGTGTATTTTGTCTATGTGTGAGTCTGTTGTTCCCTTTTTCCTTGTAGAAATCATGCTCAGCTTGGGGGTGGCAGTTGTGCTGAGCTAGTGATGAGCACAATTGGCCTATGGTTGGGTGGAACGTTGCAGTTGCATAGCCAGTTGGTCGGGTCTACTTTGTTTTAAGATAAGTACTCTCTCTTGTATAAATTTTGCAATGTATTTATTTAATGGATGTCATGAAAATCTTGAATATATGCTAGATATTAAGATGATTTTAATTCCATTGTGTTTCTTATATATACACACACACACACACACACATCTGCATATGTATTTTTATTATCAATGAGTTTACTTAATAATCATGGGGCTAGATGCCCAGTTTTAGTGCCATGTTCTCTTTGGCTCGGTTTGATGGGAGGGGACTTGACAGTGTGGTATCAGAGCCATAGCCTACAACATTGGGCCTCTATGGGCCAAATCTGGTCACAGTTACAAGGGAAGATCCCTTTTCTGTTCACCATAGGTTGCAACATCGGGCCTAAACAGGCTAAGATTGAATAATTGCAGGGGTAAGGTCCCTCCTATTGAGCAGTGATAGCAGTGATCATCACAAAAAGAAAGAAGAAGGAAATTTTTTTAAAATTTTCTAAGTGTTTTTGAAATTTTTCCTAAGGTTGTGGCGGCGAAATTAATGTTAATTTCTGTGACGCGCACGACGAAATTAATGTTAATTTCTACGATGCGCGCGGCGAAATTAATGTTAATTTTTGCAATGCGTCCGGTGAAATTAAGGTTAATTTATGCGACGTGCGCGGCGAAAATAATGTTAATTTATGCGATGTGTGTGGCGAAAATAATGTTAATTTTCATGACACCAGCGGCAATTGTAACCTTAATTTCAATGACATCGCCAACAATTTTAACCTTAATTTCCTTAACACCGGTGACAATTTTTAGCCTAAAATTCCACGACAAAGGCGGGATTTTTAGACTTAATTTTCGCGACACGGTCACAGTGGAAAAATTGAGTCACCAACCGGAGAGCTACGGTTGGCGATTTTTAGTCTAGAATGCCGCGACATGGTCGAGGAAAAATGGATAAGTCCGCCGAAATGGGGAAAATACAACAGCTTTTTAGTGATATTTTCAAGTGTCGACAATGGAAAATTTCCATGAAACTTATGTGCGAGATTGCGTGAAAACAAAGGATTTACAAGGGGGAAAGCCCCCTTGACCCCCATCGTCCCCCTGAGACAGTCGTTGATTGAGAGAAAGTCTATGATTAGACAAAGTTGTCAATAAAGGATTTTCCCATATACATGCAACCAATTTATGATATTATAATGCAGCTAACAATTGTGTTTATAAACACATTTTGTAGAATACTAGTCACATCAAAGCAACATTCTAGATAGTGCAGTTGGAAAGTTTTGGTCTTGGTTGGGCCAAGAATAACATACATGTTGAGAATGGTGAAACAAAATCCAATGGGAGAAGAAATCAAGATACTCCCCCAGACATTGCAGCCACCATGAGGAGCCGAAGGGTGGAGTTGCAAAGTTGAAGAGAAGATAATGAAAGGATGATTAAAGCTCAGGAAGAAAAAAATCCGTTAAATGCAGCCATGGTGCAGAGTTTGACATATATCCAAAGGAAAATAAACTCTGGGCATCAGACATCAAATCTAGAAAGGAGTGGGAGTAGTTCAAGGAGGAATTCTCGCAAGAGGGTCAATAGATCAAGAAGGGTTTCTAGAGACAAAACACATACTCTAGAAATCTCTTCTAGTGGATCATCCGACTCTGAGGAATCCATTAAAGGTTCAATCTCTTCATCTCACAGTAGTAAGAGGAAGAGACATCACAAGAACACCTCACATTGGGAATTTAAGAAGGAAAAACCTCCTACATTTGATGGAGAGATAAAGTCTGGTCAAGAAGCTGAAGCTTGGCTTCTTGGGATGAGAAAGTATTTCCAAGTCCAAGACTACTCTGGAAATATGAAGGCAAGGGTAGCCATTTTTAACTTGAATGGAAGAGCATCTATATGGTGGGATCATATCAGGCAAGTGAGGAAGATCAATGAAAGAAAGATTGTGTGGAAGCAGTTCAAGAAATACTTCAAGCATATAAGGTATATTCGAGATGATCAGGTGAAAATTTAGCGTTTTCTAAGTGGGATACCTCAGTCATATAAAGATAGAATTGAATCTGATGAGCCTCGAACTATAGAGGAAGCAATAAGGAAGGCCAAGTATTGTTATTATCAAAACAAAAGAAAACTTGATTTCCATAAGGCATGGAAGGACAAGAAGAGTGAGAAGTTTGACCAAAGGAAGAAAGGTTTCAAACCTCCTCATATCAGAAATAAGAAAAGAAAGCCATCACAAGTTGTGACTAAGCCAACTAGGATGATGGGAGACAAGCCAAGAGATCCAAAGGAGCCAAGAGAACCACTTCAATGTTGGGGTTGTGGAGGAGACCACATGCTTAGGAACTATCCACATTGGAATGGGAATGCAAATCAAGTTCACAACATCCAAGGAGCTGAAACTATGGGTCAAGTGGCGAGGACAATGTTAACAATCAAATTAACACCTTAGTCATGTGACAGAAGAAGCACATTTTTACCATGCGCCCTCAACATGAAGACAAAAACATAAGTACATTTAGAGACAAGTCCTCTCTGATCTAATCACTTCTCCCATAAATGGAAGGATTAGGTGAAGACAGTAAAAACCTAAGAAGACCAAGTTCAGTGATTGAACCGCTCATAAAAGGTCTAAAATTAAGCTACACCAATCAATAAGTGAAGATGAATGCATTAAAGTGCATTCATTGTATTCAAAGTATGTTAAAGTTGTGCAAAAAGCCTAAAAGCTATGGAAAAGTGGGTTTTTGAGCTAAAATAATAAAAAAGATGAAAAGGGGTAATCCCACATTGAAAAGAGAAACATGAGGGCTCATTTCCCAATGCTATATAAGAAAGGGATGGGAGGCATTGTGGAGCACACCAAAGGAAGAGAAAAGGCATGCTGAAGAGATTCTGAAGGAGGAGAAGGAGCTCAAATTATTCAAAAGCAAGGGTGAAGGAAGGGAAGCTCATGACAATGGAAGAGGGATTCACACCAAGATCGTTGGTAGGATGTACTTCTTCATAGTTTTAATATGAATGGATTCAAGTTTCTAACATCTAAGAGTTTGAATTTGGCTTATCATGCACGAATTTAATTCTTAAATGAATCTAGATCTTAATGAGTTTTGATTAATGAATATAGATCTTTGTAAACTTGTTAAGTGAGGTGAGTTCCTATGTCAGCAACATGAAAATATTATCACAAGTTTACAAACATCTATATTCATTAATCAAAACTCATTAAGATCTAGATTTAGTTAAGAATTAAATTCATGTATGATAAGCCAAATTCAAACTCTTAGATGGTAGAAACTTGAATCCATTCATATTAAAACTAAGAAGAAGTACATCCTTACCATTATCTTGGTGTGAATCCCTCTTCCATTGTCATGAGCTTCCCTTCCTTCACCCTTGCTTTTGAAGAATCTGAGCTCCTTCTCCTCCTTCAGAATCTCTTCAGCTTTGATACCAAGTTCGGGTACACAGGGTACTACCAAAGGACCGAACACCAAGAGCAACCACTTCACACAAACATATCACAGATCAACACACCGATGTTTTGACGTGGTTTAAACCCTCTTGAGGGAAACACTCCACGACCCTGACCAAATAGCTTCTACGGAAAAATTTATTATGCAAAGAAAGAAAGTTACAAATGAGCTTCTCATAATCAATCAACTAAACAATGACCCTCCATGCTCTTTAAATAGAGATCATGGACCAATCGGGTGTTAAGCCACGGATCAAGGTTAGGTTTGATCTAAGAGAAGTTGAGCCGTCAGATCATTCTATGTCGGGAACATATCGTGATCGTCGGATTAAGTATTTATAAATGCATACTAATGAAACACACTATCCCTAACGTATATATTACACAAGTTGATCTTAACTAACTCCTAAGTGTCTAAATATCCTAACATGCATGGTTAAAATGTGCTTCTTCTGTCACATGACTAGGGTGTTAATTTTATTGTTAACAAACAATCCCTAGAATCTATGCAGCACTAGATGACCGCCAGGAAAATAATCAATCAACTGTTGTTGATGTTGAAGGTAAGATTGCTAAGCAATCTGTTTCTATTTTGATTGATCCTGGATCTACTCACAGTTATGTCACTCCTAAAATTGTTGAGATTTGTGCTTTTAAGAAATTAAAGCATAGTAAATCTTGGTTAGTTCAACTAGCCACTGGAACCAAGAGAAAGGTTAGTGAAATTGTAGAGAAATGTCTCTTAGAGATGGACGGGCTATTCACTTATGCAAATCTGAATATTTTGTCACTCAGTTCCTATGATACTCTCATTGGGATGGATTGGTTAGAAGCACACAAGATTAAACTTGACTGCTACAATAAAACATTTGAATGCATGGATGAAGAAGGAAACCCAAGGGTTGTAAAAAGCATTCCAAAGGTGATTTCTGTTAGACAGGTTTCAACCATGTAGCTGAAGAAGTTCTGTAGAAAAGGTTGTCAATTGTATGCAGCCCATGTTTTGGAGGCAACAGGGAATGAAACTCTTAAGTTGGATGATTATCACGTGTTATAGGAATTCAGGGATGTTTTTCCTGATGAGATTCCTGGACTTCCTCCAAAGAGAGACATTGATTTTACAGTTGAACTTGTGCCAAAAGCCGCACCAGTGTCTAAGACACCCTACAGGATGAGTACACCAGAATTGCTAGAATTCAACATGCAATTACAAGAGTTGTTGGAAAAGAAATATATCAGGCCAAGTGTGTCCCCTTGGGGAGCACCTGTCCTATTTGTGAAAACGAAAGATGGAACACTTAGGCTATGTATTGACTACATGCAGTTGAACAAAGTTACTGTGAAGAACAAATACCCATTGCCCTGAATTGATGACCTTTTTGATCAAATGAGAGGAGCAAAGGTATTTTCAAATATTGACTTGAGGTTTGGTTACCATCAGTTAAGAATCAAAGAGGAAGATATTCATAAGACAACCTTTAGAACGAGGTATGGACACTATGAGTTTGTGGTGGTACCATTTGGTTTGACAAATGCACCAGCTACATTCATGTGTCTCATGAATAGTGTTTTTAGCAAGTATTTGGACAAGTTTGTTCTTGTTTTTCTAGACGACATTCTTATATATTCTAAGAATGAAGAGGATCATGAAGAAAATTTGAGAATGACAATGCAATTGCTAAGGGAGCATCAACTCAATGCAAAGTTGAGCAAATGTGACTTTTATAAAGATAAAATTCATTATTTGTGTCACATTATATCAGACGAAGGATCATCTGTGGACCCTGAGAAGATTGAAGCCATTATGAACTGGCCAACTCCAAGGAATGTGACAGATGTGAGATATTTTATGGGACTTGCTAGTTACTACAGGAGGTTTATTGAAGGATTCTCCAAGGTCGCAAACCCGATCACTTCTCTGTAAAAGAAGGGGATAAAGTGTGAATGGACACCGAGATGTGAGGAAAGTTTCCAACGGTTGAAGAATCTTCTTATGAGTGCACCAATATTGAAGATTGCATACCCAAAAAAAGACTTTGTGGTATGTGCCAATGCATGCAATCAAGGACTAGGATGAGTTCTTATGCAAGACAACCACATGGTATGCTATGAGTCGAGAAAGTTGAAGGAGCACGAGAAAAACTATGGTACTCATGATTTATAACTTGCAAGCATAGTACATGATTTAAAGATGTGGAGGCATTACTTAATGGGCAGGAAATTTGAGCTAAGGACAAACCATTGTGGTTTGAAATACTTATTTGATCAACCAAATTTGAATGTTAGGCAAGCTAGATGGTTGGAATTTTTGTGTGAATTTGATTTTGAAATCAAACACATAAAAGGGAAAGAAAACAAGGTGGCTGATGCACTCAGCAGGAAAGTACATGAAATGCATGTGGAAGCGCTTAGTACTTGCCAACCAGATTTGAGGCAAGAAATTGTTAACCATATGGTTGAGGATGAAGTGTATGTGTAGATAAAGGACAAATTGCAGCAGCAAGACCTTGAAAAGAAGTATGAAGGATACCATTTGGAAGAAGATGAACTTCTTACTTATAAGAATAGAGCCTATATTCCAAATGTGGCAGATTTGAGGAGGATTTTTATGGATGAAATCCGTAAAGCTCCATACTCCGGTCACCCGGGATATCAGAAAACAATTGCTATAGCAAGAAAACATTATTTTTGGCCCGGGATGAAGAAGGACATCACCGAGTACATTTCTAAGTGCAATGAATGTCAACAGGTGAAGGTTGAACACCAACACCCAGCAAGTTTATTGCATCCATTGCCAATTCCAGAATGGAAGTGGGAAGTAATTTCCATGGATTTTATTATAGGGTTGCCAATGATGGTGAGACAACATGATTCCATCATGGTTGTGGTGGACAAGTTAACAAAGGAAGCACATTTTATACCGATTAAGTCCACACATAAAGCTAATGCCATTGCAAATATTTTAATGAAGGAAATTTTCAGATTACATGGATTTCCTAAGGCAATAATTTCTGATAGGGATACCAAGTTCACTTCCAATTTTTGGAAAGGTCTCTTTGCAGATTTGGGTACATAGTTGAACTTTAGTACCGCATACCATTCTCAAACAGATGGGAAAACAGAAAGAGTAAATCAGGTGCTTGAAGACATGCTTTGCATGTATGTAATGGACAAACCATCCTAGTGGGAGTATTATCTACACCTGGTAGAGTTTGCATATAACAATGGGAAACAAGCATCATTGGGAATAAGTCCATGTGAGGCTTTGTACGGAAGAAGGTGCAGGACACCAGTGACTTGGGATAATCAGTGAACAAAATTGTACTTGGGCCAAAATTGCTTAAGGAAATGGAATAAGAGGTTGCAAAGATCAGGAAGAATTTACAAGTAGCCCAGGATATACAGAAAAGCTATGCAGATAAGCGTAGAGTACATTGAGAATTCAGTGTTGGGGATCATGTTTATCTTAGAGTGAGGCCAAGGAAGAGTTCCTTGAAGCTTGGGGGTTGTGCCAAGCTATCACCTAATTATTGTGGGCCATTTGAAGTGCTTGAAAGAATAGGATCAGTTGCATATAGACTTGCATTTCCTGCTAGCACTAGAGCTCATAATGTTTTTCATGTCTCTTTGCTTAAGAAATATGTACATGATCCTAACCATGTGATTAATTGGGATGTGATCCAGGTGGAACTCGAGGGAGAGTTCCAAACCGACCCATCGTGCATCCTAGGAAGGAAGGTAACATTGCTCTGGAACCGAGCCATCAGATAGATAAAGGTGCAATGGAAGCACTATGGTCCCGATGAGGCTACATGGGAGCTAGAGGATGCCATGAGAGTGGCCTATCCATTTTTTTCATTTTTTATGAGCACTTAGGACAGTGCTAATGTAAGGGGGAGGGGAATGTAATATCCCGATTTTGACCCTATTGCATTAAAATTGTAAATGATGTAAATATCTTTATTAAATCATGGTGAGGAGCTTAAGGCCAAGGCCCCACCATCGATTTAGCATTTTATGTATCAGCAATTAAAAATAGATGCCTATGGTTCTTGTGCTAGATAGGCACAATGTAAATTAAGACATCAAGTAAATATGAATTTTAATGAAATAACCACAACTAGCTATGCAATGCAACAAAGAGATGGGGCATGATTTCACAAGGAATAGGGAGGGAAATTATTCAAAAAACCTTGAGCCAATGGTGTAAGCCAATTGTCAATGAATGAACCCCAACTACCCATTTTGACTTATGCACCCAATCATTTAATTCTTCCAAGAGTTGGTTGAGGTAGTTAATGCCTTGGGAATGAAGAGGTATGGCAGCCAATTTCGTGCATGGGCAAGCGATCAACCCGGGAAATCGTATTTTTGTTCCCTGGGCAAGAAAACACCCATGAAATAGTGCCCAAAGCCATTCTTCACCCATGGAATTTTCTCTCTCACGCAGTCTGAGGTAGCTAGGGATTTCTCCTTCACATTTTCCATCTTTTTCCTGCATTTTCCATGGCTAGGAACTCGTTTTTGTATTGCACAGTGGCTGGGAGGAAGGGAGTCACGATTTGGGGGTTTATGGAGGTCGTTTTTGTCCCTTGAATGCCCATAAACGTTTTCTAGAAATGATTTTTCTCTCCCAGGGTTGATCCCCCAATTGCCATTTCGTTTTTTTTGGTTTCCCATGTTTTTCTGTAGCTAATGGAAACCCCATTTTGGACATCCCACTGTAAAAACGTTTCCCTTCGTGCCTAACACTTGTGATTTTGCTGTTATGTGCATCTCTGTTTCGGTTTGAACCCGTGAGCAAGAAATTTGGAGTGGAAGTGGACCAAAATTGGCTTGAAAAAACTAGTGAGGAAGATAACCTCTCAAAAGGATCAAAAGGGCTGGTTACTCTTCTATGCATACCTGGAAGAACACTAGAATGGGAGGTATGGCCTAAGGGACTGTGCAGTAGTGAAGGGAATACTTTCTTATTCCAAGTGTGTAGGTATTGTGGGGACAAAGCTAGATAGATCTTGTAGAGAGAATCCATATCTCTATGGTTGAACTCACTAGCTTAGCAATTCTTCCTTTCCATTGCCTTAATAGCCTGATAAATCCCAACCGTGGATTGGCTTGGATGGTTTTGATGTCTTTTGGATATGTGTGAGTCTGTTGTTCCCTTTTTCCTTGTAGAAATCATGCACAGCTTTGGGGTGGCAGTTGTGCTGAGCTAGTGATGAGAAAAATTGGCCTATGGTTGGGTGGAACGTTGCAGTTGCATAGCCAGTTGCTTGGGACTACTTTGTTTTAAGATAAGTACTCTCTCTTTAATGGCTGTCATGAAAATCTTGATTGTATGTTAGATACTGAGATGATTTTAATTCCGTTGTGTTTCTTATATATATATATATACACATATACATATGTATTTTTATTATCAATGAGATTACTTAATAATCATGGGGCTAGATGCCCAGTTTTAGTGCCATGTTCTCTCCCTGGCTTGGTCTGATGGGAGGGGACTTGACAATTAACCTCCATCACTACTTCACATCCAATCTTTCTAGTTCTACCTATCACCTTGCCACCAATAGTTACTGAGATGTAGTTTCCAACTGTTTCTTTGCAACCATCACTTACATTGCTCCTAATTCCATTCCTGAGGTTGTCACTTCGACTACTTCTTCAATTTATGTACCGTCAGTAGCTGCAATCACCCCTTCTTCTCCATTGACCTCCCAAATCACATTGTCTATCGCTAATTCCACTGTTACCCAGACAGCTCCATTAGTGCCAACATTAAATATTGCCATATATTCAACTGATTTGACAACTGATCCTAAAGATGATGCTGTGGTTCCCCTGTGGGAATAATTTTACAGTAGATCAGCCAAAGCAGTGGTGAAAAGAGGTACCAAGAGAAGCAGGGGATCAACTATGCTACAAGCGCCTGTCCCCAATCAAATAATTTGGGCAAAGCAATCTGCTGACATTTAGCATGAGGCATTAGACACTGCTGCAGCAATGGGGGAATTTGCTGGAGCCAATTATGATTCAGTGACTTCACTAAATAAGGAGATAGACATCAAGAAGGAAGAATTGAAGAAGCTTCAGGAGCAGCTGGTCAAAATGTATGAAGAACATGAATCCCACATTTATGAATTGAGGAATTAGTATTAAAGTTGGATAAAGGACCTATAGGAACAGAACACTTCTCTCTAGGTTCAGTTACAGAATACATAGGTCCTAAATACTGCCAACATTGAGAAGATAACAATGTTGGAACAACAGCTGAAAGATGTAGTTGCTAATGAAACCACTTCTTCATTCCCCAGGTTCTTTGAGAAAGAGTTCAAGGATTTGGCCTTTGAGGTTAAAGAGGAGCATCACAAGCCCTTGTCTGAGTTATTTAGTTCCCTGAATGATATTAAGGAAACTTATAATGATTTTACGAAACTCTCTATAATTCTTGAGCAACAAATCGATAAAAGGAAGCAAGCTTCCAAGGCCATTGAAGAAATTTTTGATTGGAAAAGGTATATCAAGGAAAAACCTGAGGATATCCCAGTCTTAGATAACTTCAAGTTCAGGAAAATAAGAAAATATCTGGATTCCTGGCATAATGATTACGAGATGGTTGAAGAAACAATTTGCAAGGCACAAGCAATTTGTAGCAGGAGATGGTATGCTTCAGACAACATCATGGTCATGCTACAGTTTCCCACTATGGATCTTATCGAGAAAGCTTGTCTCCCAAAGCTGATGATTGAGCAAGTGGATAGCAGGTGTGTGTAGGTCAAACAATAGAATTAGTAGCTCGAGCACATATCAATTTCTGAAGTTAAAAAATTCCTCAAGCAAACTATCAGTACGGAGGCCAAGATCCACATCTTTCTGGGTACTTGGCACAAATTAAGCAAGAATGAGATTGAATCGTTCACGTGTGATGCTCAGTTGGGAATCGAGTTGGCTAAGTATCTGGATGTGGATGATTTGTTAGAAGTTTGGGACAAGTGGCAAGGTGCTTTTGGCCATTCTTAGATTAGATTGATTTTGTAATCCCTGTTTTATGGGAAGTCCAGCCTTTGTATCTTTATTGTAATTATTATTAAAGGGGTAGATATCTTATAGGAGAAGGGAGAGAAAATCATCAAAAGAAGACTGGAGATACTCTGTGTCATTCATACTTTGTAATTTTTTGCAGGCCTATTGATATACAGTTAGTTCTTCTCGCTATCTCTTTTGTTTAATTTATCAAATTTGTTTGATGTATTTTTATTTTTGCTTTAGCTCATGAATGAACACTGTTTTGTTTTGCAATCATAATTAATACATTGATCTATAGTTTAGATTTGTCTTGACTTATGATCTATGTATCTCATGTCTTCAATGAATTTATTTATTTAAAACATTTATCTATTTCTGCAAATGATAAATAGATATTATAAGATTAATGCCAAATTTTCAATTAGCATGATATAATAGGATAATCGTGCGTATGCTTCAACCCTTATGTTACAATCATTCAATTTTGATTTTCTGACCGTGTCTTAATCTAATAAGTAAAGATCCACTTTACATGTCTATAAATTGGTGAAAGACTTATTAAATTCCATATCAGGTTATCTTGCACATCAAAATGCATTCCTTTAGTTTAGATCTAACTCAGTTTAGAATTCCTTTAAAGCAAACTAGCTTTTAGAGATAAAACACCTTTGATCTCCCTTCAAAGGAATACAGATCCATCAGGATCGACACACTTAAGTGCCAGCAGAGGCCTTATATTCATGGGATTCAACTATACCAAGTAGTCGGGATAGAACTGCTCTTGTGCAGAGTTGTTTGAATCCTTTCAGATTGGGTTTTCACCCTCTGTTGTTAGCCTTGGATAACATTCCAGGACTTACATACCCGAGGCTTCAACAGATTCTGATTTTCTTCACCAACAAATTCTCGTGTCTTCTTGTGGAACCAATCCTCAATCTATGGCTTTGTCGGATGCCACAACATGTCCTCTCTCCTTTCGCACTAAGTTCCCGACAATGGAACCATTTGTTGACACATTCCTATCAACAGGGGTTCACTTCACACTACTGTCAACAAACATCAACCAAAAACTCTTAAACATCAACCCAGAAAGGTTTTACCCTTCCCAAAAACACCCGCAGAGCGAGTGAAGTATCTCTTGAGATGCCTAAGGGGGGCTGCAGGAACCAAGTTTTCGCATTTGTGAGAATACATGCACTAACTCATTCTCATTCGCAACATAAGCCAGAGATTTGCATTCGCATCATAATATCAACCTATTAACCATTATCCTTATTCGCATTAACTACATTACCATCTCATAATTAACGAATTACAGAGATGATCAAAGCATGTTCAAGGAATCTGCGGTACATAGCATAACTGCGAAAACATCTACTGCGATTCCAATGAAACATCAAACCCTGCGAAAGACAAAGAGACAGAGATATCTATCAATCGTTTCCAGTAATTATCACATATCATAGAACTATCAAAAACTTAGAGCAATTGCTGTGATCAAATAGACCAAAACCGAATAAATGCTTTCATAGATCGATCCAAAAGATTGAAACATATATATATGCGAAGATAATCATATCATATCATAAGATGCGAGTCGATTCCCTTAGGATTACAATCATACTTCGATTTATAGGCTCACCTGGCCATTACAAAATGGTCCAAATGACCCATCGCTAACTAACTTAACCAAATACTTTGACATATATCAACTCTTTTATGCTTTGTGGGCGATCCTTTGTTCTTGAATTTGACCCTTTCGTCGCTTGGGGGTTCCGCACTTGTGCGCTCTGGACCCGTGCCGACACGTTATGAGCAGGAGGATCATGAAATACCTAAGTCCTAGTCCTAGGTAAATTCTATAAAGAAACATTTTCATCCACTGAACAAGAGGTTCATGATGAAGGGGAAAATATGTTGAGTATTTGATTCAACCACTGAGCATGAGGCTTATGGTGAAATGAGGTTGTGAACTAGCTTGCAAGAGGGACTCTATGACCAAGTCTTTGTCCTTGTGGTTCACCAAATAGTCTCGGTGGTTTCAGAGCAAGAAGTTTGGCTGCTCTAGAATTTGGTTGGGAGGAACGACCACTTTCATCTTTGATTTTCCCTTGCTCAGATTCAGGTTATGTTATTTATTTATGAAATGTTTGATTCCTGTAGATGATAGCTAATGATTTTAATGTTTAGTTCAGAATCTGGTTATTTATTTTGACATGTCTGACTTCTGAAAATAATATCTAATGATTGTTTGGTTCAGATTAGGTTTTAGTTATTAATTTCTGAACTATCTGATTTCTATAGATGATATCAAATGATAACCTACTTAGATTAGGTATATTTTATTTATTTCTGATCTTCTTATTGAATGAAAATCACATGGCTTAGATTTAGGTTTCATTATTTATTCCTGAAGTGTTATGATATCCAAGTTATCAAGCAAAATGGCTGCATGGTTAATTTTGAAGGTTTGTTACTATCATTGATAGTTAGAAGCAGAACAATTTCCTTTTTTATTTCAAGTCCTATTTATTCTTATTTTTGAATATGCATGGTATTGAAAAATATATCTAAATGGTTAGAGTGGAATGAATCTATTGCTTAGTACATGTTCCCTCTATTTATTTCTGCAATCATCAACCATTGTAATCATCTCTAACCTATTATTTAGAATGATTACATTGCTATTAACTGAATTTTATCCTTCTGTACACAATGATTTTTGTAAATAAATCTTAAGTCCTTGTTATCGGTTAAATTAGCACTTATCCGTCCGTGATCACATTGCCCTGTCGGTCACACAATAGGACATTATGGATGGAAGAGCTTACTTGACCTAAGATGATTTGGATATGAACTTTGCAATCCTCTCCTCAATAAACATATTTTTGTAACTATTTTAAAGAATAACCGCAACCTTGATATCTGCAACACACGGGTTAACCGCGAGTGTCTGTATAGAAAACCCGTGTGTATCATCTAAAAAGATGCAGTTTCTATATGCAAGACACAATAACCACGAGTCACTCACTGGTTTTCTGAAGGCATACTCGCATGTATCTTTAAAAATATAAAAAAAAAATATAACAACACGAATTATGGATTAGTTTGGGTAGTTATTCAAACTACCTTAACTTCCCAAGCCAACTACCTTTCAAACCCGCCATAAATACAAGGGGAGAGGCATGAGAAAGGGGAGCCAACTTTGGTAAAGAAATGCTGGAGGAATACTTAGTCAAGGGAGAGGAGCATGAGCCTAGGGTCTGATTACAACAGTGCCATTTGCAGGACAATTATAACCAACTGTTCTTTATGCAAATAAAATCAAATATTTCCCTTCCAATAGCACTTGTCTTTGTGTAAACTTGATGTTTGAATCTGTCTTATGATTCTATATATGAGTTTCAATTTCAATTGTTTATAGTTATTTATTCAAATTGCTTTGATAAAGGTAGTCTGAATGTTTGCAGGTTCATCAGTTGGAGCAATGGATTGAGAAGATTGGATTTCAAAAGCTTGGATCAACCATCGATTATTCAGGTATGAACCTCATCTTGAATCCTATTTATTTTATGAACAGAAAGAAGCGTTGAATGTTACATGTATTTGCTTTTATGTTTCTGCAATAAAATTTGGTGTACGTTGGTGACCTCCATTTCCCAGTCATAGGTTATTAAACCACACAACAGAAATGGTGACTCCACTGGAGCACCTGTTTATGCTTTGTGGATTCTCGAGATACTTTATTTTAGTTTTTATCAACTTTTTAGGTCTTTGTGAATGTTTCTAGGGTGTTTGTCATCCCTGTGCTTTACTTAGTTATGTTATGATATTCAATTTTATTTCTTTTTAAAATTTTTCATTTCCTACACACGAGTTTAACATACGTACAGTCGCATTTATCCTCCCTCAACCGTGATTTTCCCATATTTGTATGCATGGGTCACTCGCGTGACTCTGCAGACACAGTCATGGTTTTTCCCTAAGAGAATTGTTTTTTCTTTTAGGGTTGGTTGCTTTGGTTTTGAAAGTTATCCTATGGATTTTAGACCTCCTGACTGTTTATGAGTTGTTTTCTGAGTCTTTTAAATCCCTTTTCAAGATTTCTTTTTGGTTCTTTGTGCTTGTTAGAGGTACCTAACTCTTTCTAGCCCATAGTTTGTTTGGCGGATGATTGGACTTGGTCCTTTGTAGCCAATGGTGTTTAGAGAGCAGGATGATATCTCCATAGATTCATTGCTTTTTTGTTTTACATATCAGTTGTTTCTTATAGTATCTCATTGCCAAACCTTAGTTACTTCTAGGTCATTTGAAGCAACTTTTTGGGTTGTTCATTTTTCAGTCCTTTATTAGGGTCAAAGTTCTGATTTTTATAGCTTTGGGTTCATCTTTCCCTTACTTACATGTCTCATTGTTCTTGTTTGTTCATAGATATTTGCCGTTTCTTTCATTTTTAAAGAAAAAAATTAAATCAAAAGAACATTTGCTTTATGACAAGAATTTTCCCTTTTTTTGAAGTAGTTATAGTTATATATGTTGTCTTCTTTGAAAAATAAAAAAAAACTTTAATTTGTTTTAGGTTTACTTTACGACTTTACATTTTTGAAAGATAAGCAACAAGAAAATTGTGAAGATTTTGCATTTTCATATATACATTTTTCTTTTAGTTGCAACCAATGCACACAAATGCACTACCCTTTTGAGTAAACAAAAACCCTAAAATGAATCATTAATCTAAAATTTTTTAGTAACTTTTCTTTTTAGGTCTCACAAAATGACTAGATTAGGCTAGGGTTTTGGAATAGAACACTCTTAAACTTTCCAAAACCGTTTAAATCTCAAAATCGTAGTAAGATTGTCTTTAGTTAAATCCACTTTTGTGGAGGTGTTCCAGGAAGCTCCACTCAAACCAAAGTTAAGCATGAGGTCGTGTGAGGTTGATTAGTTAGGGATACCCCCCCTTTTCAGTCGAGCATTTACCAGAGCTGACAAGTGTATGGGGATCCATTAGTACCTTGTGTGATTTTGGGTTTCGGGCCTAGTTACCATGCCCATATGTGTTGGGTCGACCTGCGACTGTCCCCCCAGACTCTTTCTACAACTATGGTAGCATTAGTATCTTTGACCTACAAGGATTTACATAGGTGACGGTGGAAGAATATTTCCACTGTACCTAGGACAAATATGGGAGGAAATACCATGCAGTTATTTGGGAGGGAGGTTGGTGATTCAAATGCTTGCACCCGAAGACTTTGTATTGTGGAACCAGGGTTACTGTACTTCGCTACTCTGGTGGTTTGTTCTAGGCCCTAACCATCCAAGAATTCCCTTTGAGAGTATCCTCTCTATTTTGCTGGTCTTGATCACCATAGGAAATTTCTTTATAATGGTTTGTTGTTTGTTTCCTGCTGTTCTAACGGACCCTAGGTTAATCACTTAGTATATTGTTGTTGCATTTGTAGAGGACCAACCTCCTTGTAGGTCACCAAGGTTGAGAAACCTTCCTCCACTCACCGTGAACACTCCACTTCCACCTCAAAGGGATATAACAGATGCACATGGTTCTTTTGAACTCACCGGAACAACTGAACCCCCTAGAGAACCCCATATTATCTCTCAAAGTCAACTAGTTTAGGAAACCATCCAAGTTGAAGATTTTCTTACAGAAGAGTTCGCAAGACCCTTCAACCCTCCACTAACTGGACCTAATGACCCTTTGTTATAAATATTTGTCTCTTTAGGGATCCCTGAGTTAAGTGTATATAGGTTTACACCTAGTCTTGCTATGGATAGCATAGGGGATGCATCAACAACTCCTCATACTCCCACTTCAACTATCATATTAGGAGGTTTATCTCCCCCACACTTAAACACATTGATACAGAGTTCGTTGCAGTTAACTTTTGCTTCGAGCACCTCTTTTAGTTTCAATGTCGGATCTTCAGGTTTGTCTAAAACTCAAATTGTGATGACATCTATTCCCTTTGGATCCACCATTGGCCCATATAGCATTCATTTTTCAGGGATACCCTCAGTGTCCTTTAAATATTTTCCTTTTGTTCGACAGTTCCAAGTCAATCCTAATTTGATCCTTTCAATCAAGGATTTCCTTGGCACAGAGGACACATTGCTCCTTCTATACCATTTGTAGGTTCAATACCTTCCTCTTCCATTGCTTCAATATCAGGTTTTAACCCCTTTACAAGCTTCAATGCACATTCTTCAAATGTACAAACCTCTAATGTGCCTGTAGAGAGTACTCCCTTTTCACTATTTGGTGGAGGGGGCAGTAAAAGTTACACTAACCCTCCTTTTGGAGGCACCTATACCCATCCACAATGGACTGGGCCAAAAGGAAGTAATCCATTAGATTATGGCTGGAGAAAATTTCACAATGTTTTTTATTCACAACCGGTGGCTGGGGGCAACTCCAACAAACCATATAGGAGCCAGGGTTTGGGTGGTTCCCCTTACCAAACTCCTCTAAATCAAATGCCATCGACACAAACCCGTTTTCCTTTTCTAGAAACTCTAAATTTTCCAGACCTTTCAAAATTGATGAATGACCTGGTGTGGCACAACCCTGCTTGGCCTCCGGTCCCAAACAAACTCCCTCCGGACATTCCAAAATTCGAAGGCAAAATTGGTGAAGACCCTGGAGATCATGTCACAACTTTTCACCTCTGGTGCTCCTCTAACTCGTTAAACAATGAATCGATTCGAATGAGGCTCTTCCAAAGAACCTTAGCAAGCATTGCAGCTAAGTGGTATATCAAATTGCCTACTGCAACATATAACAATTTTTTGGATTTAGTGATAGTTTTATTGAATCATTTCTAGCTTCCCATCCGGTATGATGCCGATACAAATCTTCTCTCTACTGTTAGACAAAACAAAGCCACCCATCTCTCTAATCATATTCAAGAGTGGAGAAGATAGAAATGACTCATCAAAGGATGTTTCAAGTCCCTACTACCTTACATCTCTAAGGATGTTTCAACTTCTAGGGTCACTTCTGAAGATGAAGCAATTTTAAGGACCCAACAACTTGACCTGATATACACTCAGTATGGGATCCTTTACGAGATAATTCCTGAATCACCTAGGTCTGATATAGATCCTACTAAGCCTAAACCCGGACTACGTGCCGATGGCATCATTGGTTCAGCAGAATCATGTGCACTAGAAGCTTTAACGAAACAAGTCCATGCACTTTTAGTGAAGCAGTATGCTATGGAAGCAACTATGGTTGCATCCTCCCCTTCACAAATAGAATCTGCACAAAATGTGCAGACAAACCAAAAGGGTCCTCAACAACCCAACAACAAGAAAAAGGGTAAGAAAGGGGAGGGGAACAAAAAAAATCTCAAGAATACTGAAAATGCCGAGGAGGGAAAGAACGATAAGAAGAAGGTAAAGTTTCCTTGCAATATTTGTAAAAGAGACCAACTCACTCATCAATGCCCTCTCATTGATGAAGCCCAAAATCTATTACATGAAAAGAAACCAGATGTCCCGAAGGATCCTTTTCCACAAGGACAAAGCCCAGCTTCTGGCATCTCTAATACTGGGGGCACTCACCATGCCACATCAACTGATCAGTCTTATATTAATATGGTTAAATCACACACTATACTGAAGACGAGAGCCAAGAATTATAACCAGGATATGCAGTATAAAGACAAAGAAGTTCTTGAGTCCTCTGTTCCTCTCCACATCGAGAGACCAACAGAACCTTTGCCAGAGATACCGAAAGGTGTCTACAAATGGGAAATGCACAATCCTAATGCGCGGGATGCTCCAAACTACTATGTTGTAGAATATTTATCCCAAACACCGTGTGCTATGTACGAACTAGAATTCTTGCAAAGCTTCCCATCGCGGCGTAATGCACTTTTATCGGAAATAGGTAGCATGGATTCGTCGAGTATGCTTGATAGATTTGATATGCCCAATATCAAACCCTTGTTTCCCTGTCACGTGGCTTTCCAGATCGAAGTAGTCCATGGTTCAATGACCTTCAGACGAACGATAGTAGATGAAGGCGCGTCGACGTGCGCAATGTCTATATACTGTTGGAAATACTTGGGTTCTCCTGAGTTATCCCATTCCATCACAATACTTACTACTTTTGACGGAAGGTCTTTTCGTTCGCATGGAGTCTTATCCTCATTCGAGATTGAGCTTGCCGGTAAAGTAGTGTCAGTGGAGATAGAAGTTGTGGATGCTTCTATCGACTACAATCTGTTGTTGGGAACAATTTATACGTACGCTATGCAATCCATCCCCTTGTCTGTTTTCTGAGTGCTTATGTTCCCTCATGAAGGTAAGATCGTCACAGTTGATTAACTATCCCTCACTCGAGAAAAAACACAACTCCGTCGGATTCAAACATCCCTTGGATTGATCAAGTTCGTCTTCCCAGTGAGAGCGTAGGAGTAGGTATGTATTCATCTTTGATGGACACTTTTGACCTACCTACTCTTGTAACTACATTGGTTCAATGAGTACCACCGACATATCATCTCAAGAATTTTTTACGGTTAGTCAAACAATTTATTCGTGGATCCTTCGTACTCAACAAGAACCAAATGTGCCCTTATCTATCACAGAAGTGGCTTACTAAGCATCACAGAATGTTGTGATAGATTATATCTCGACTTCGTCAGTATCAACAGAGTCAGATATTGATTATGCACCTACATGGTCAGTTAACTCCACACATTCTTGTGATTGTTTAGATACTATTTTTCCTTCTAACGAAGCCATCCTGGAAGCTATGGTAGGCCTGGATCATCTGTGGGAACATATGCATCACGTATCCTATTTTCTTCCAGATCTGAACAAGATTGAGAATTGAGAGTTTTCTTTGAGACCTGGTAGGAATATTGATTTTTCCATCACTCCTTCCACAAAACAAACAATTTATGCTGAAGGTAATATGGAGAACATTTCGACAATTATACCGATCGATATTTCCCCCAAGCCTAATGTTGTGGAAAATATTTTCATTGGAGCAAATTGTTCTCCATAGGAGATCACTTTGTACACCAATTCATTGAAGGATTTTTGCGACATTTTTTCCTGGTCTTACGAGAAGATGCCAGGCATCGACCCCTCTAGTTGCCTGAGCCTAGAAATAGGCTCTACTTGAAAAAGTATAAGGCTTATGCCTACATGCTTTTTCTTGTACTATAGATGTACATTGTTGTAGAGTTAGTCTTTTTTGGATTTATCGTCTTATGTGTCTTCTGCATCATGGTTTCAGAAGACAACTGAGTGCTCCATAGGATTTGCCGATGGCACTAGTCGCCACACTCGTTAGTTGGATTCAACAGCTTGGGTTATTTACTCACCTTTCAACGAAATTGTTTCTTTGGGAGGTGCTTGTTTAGGCCCTACGATGAACAACATAACTGAGTACAATGCAGTTATCGAATTACTCCGATATTCTACCAATCACGACATTTCATGTTTGGAGGTAAGACTTGATTCACAATTAGTAGTACTTCAGTTGACATGTGAGTATAGGGTTAGAGATCCTTCTTTGCTACGTCAGTTTCTGCGAGTTAGATTGCTTGAAAGACATTTTGATTACATTACATATCAACATATTTCAAAGAATTTTAATACATTAGCTGATGCATATGCAAATTATGTTCTTGATTGGCATTTGTACCATACACAATAACATGTAAAGCACATAAGATAACATGTATATAATCGATACTATATATATACATATTTGGTCCAAAAAATACATATAATTGTGAGTCAAATACTATCAAAATATACAAAGTGGGCATAAATAGCCTCAAAAAATAATATGTCACTCTCCTTATAGAGAGGGAGGAGCCTCAACTAGCTCTGCTACGACCTCTCTATAACAGATGACTATCCTAGCTACTTTCCTAAGTATCTAGATCCACGTCGGGGGCACTCCTACTACATGTTCCTGTATATCGAGCGACATCTGCTCATTTCTGTATGTAGGGATATCATGAGTTAACTGACTAATCTTCCCCTCAATTCTCCTCAACATAGTATTGTTAGTTTTTCAGAATTTACTTCAATCTGATCTAGGATCTTAACTGAGAGAACAACATGTACAACATATCTACAACATCTCAATCATGGACACAATAATGCAAGCACACAAGAGACATAGAGTTTACTTGGGGAAAAACATAAAGGTGAAAAAACCCAATAACTTCCTTAGAGATAGATAGAGCAATGATACAACCCAAGCATAAGAGATAGACATATCCTAGTAGTAGCTTCTCCTCCTCCACAAGTGCGCCACTCTCCAAAGAGTGTGTGTGAGAATAGAATGATCAAATAGAGTGCCTCCCGCACTTTATTTATACTTGACTTGACTTGCCTAATAACCTTGACTAGGTCGGCCTTAACTTAACCACATAACATAATGCTAACTAGGCCGACCCCCAATAGAGTGGTCTAATAACCCTTTGACCCACATGACTTATATAGGGCTGACCCCAACAAGGTGGTCTAATAACCCATCAAGTATAAGTTACAACACTTACAATGTAAATGACGACACTTCCGTATAGAGGAATAATAACATCTTTATAGGAATACAATATACATATATGTGAAATACATTCCGAAGTTACATATACATCAACACTCCCTCTTAACTAGGAAGGTATTTCTCGACACAAGTCTTTTAGCACAAGTCTTCTTCTCTGGATCATCATCAGCGAATCATCGTCCTCAAATCATTGTCATCGTCACTGCTGCTGCTATCTCAATCAATCTCTGATCTACTCGTCATAGGAAGTTCTACAGAGACAATCCTTTTTCATACTAGATGTAGGCCCACCACCTGCAGGTCTTCATCATCACTAGCCATACTGTGGAATCCTCAGGACTTATTACGTGAGTCAACAAAACCTAGAAAGAGCATCCCAGGACTGATTACGAGCACACAACTCAACTTATCGGATCTCCCAGTACCTTTTACATGCTACTGCACAACCTGTCCACGGCCACATAGTATCATCCTGATACTCATGATCATCGTTCATGAAGCACAAACTAGATGCACATCACACAACACTTACATCTACGCCATGGGAGAACACATCTACAACCATGTGAGAATGGCACAACACTTGTATTGCAGCCATGGGAGAACAGATCTACAACCATACTCAAATGGCCCAGCACTTATATCGCAGCCATGGGAGAACACATCTACAACCATGATCGAATGGACCCAACACTTATATCGCAGCCATGGGAGAACACATCTACAACCATGCTCGAATGGACCCAACACTTATATCATAGCCATGGGAGAACACATCTACAACCATGCTCGAATGGCCCCAACACTTATATCGCAGCCATGAAAGAACACATCTACAACCATGCTCGAATGGCCCTAGTAATTACTTCACGAACATGGGAGAACACATCTGCCACCATGTCGGAAAATCCCAGCAATTACATCGCGACCATGGGAGAACACATCTACAACCATGTCCAAAAAGCTCATGTGCATCTGTGTCTTCAAAACTCATCACACATAATCCAACTAAATATGTAATGTATCCACCTAATACATGTCATCGCATATGATCATCCTGATAACATCACTGCATCATCTTGATGCATGTCATCTGGAGCAACATCCTGAAGCTCGTCATCCATGATCATCCTGATCATATAATGCATCCACCTGATGCATACCAAGTATCTACCAGATACATATCATCATACATGATCCACCTGATCATACAATGTATCAACCTGATACATACATAGATACATGATGCACCTAATCATACAATGTATCCACCTGATATATATCAACATACATGATCATCCTGATCAAATGTATCCACCCGATACATATACAGATACATGGTCCAAGCATCCAACATGATGCATATACATATGCATGATCCAACTGATCATAACAAGCATCCAACATGATGCATACATACAGACATATAAATGATCCAATTGATCATATGCAACATCCAACATGATGCATACATACATACATATAAAAGATCCAACTGACCATATCCAACATCCAACATGATGCATATACAGAGCAGTAACTGGAGCATCGTCGAGATGCTCATTATCCAGCACTTACATCCATAGCCATGTGAAGGATCCTCCTTCCACCATGCTTGGAATGGCTTCAACAAATGTCTCCATCACTTCTTCCTCGAAGTGTCGTCAATCTGAAGAACACCAAGCCTCTCTCTGAAGTATTTGAACTTCACTATGGCTAGTGGCTTCATCAGTACATCTCCAACCTGCTCATCCATTGCAACATACAAGACCTTCACTACCCCTCTCTGCACCATATCCCTGATATAGTGATATTTGATCTCTATGTGCTTCGACCTATCTTGGAAAACCAGGTTCTCAAACAGCTTCACACAACTCTGGTTGTCACAAAAAATACCAGTAGCTTCTAGCGGGAGATCAAATAACTCAGATAGTAGCTTCCGTAGCCATACTGCCTCACAACTATCCGAACAAGCTACAACATACTCTGCTTCGGCTATGCTCAGTGCTACGCAGGACTGCTTCCTGCTAAGAGAGGAGATCACACCTGATCCCATACTGAAGCAACACCTAGATGTGCTCTTCCTATTTGCATCACTTCCTGCCCAATCTGAATCAACATAACCCTGTAGGTTAAACTTTTGATTCACATCATACTTGAGCCCATAATCAATCCCTTCTTTCTTGGAGAATCCATGAGCTACAAATCTTGCTTTATATTTCTCCATGCTACCATCTGCAGCATGCTTGATCTTATATATCCACTTGGAAGTAACAACAGACTTCCCTTCTGGTTTTGGGACTGCATCCCAACCATCATTCTTCATGACCAACTGGTACTCCTCGATCATGGCATTCTTCCCGAATCCTGGGAACTTCAATATTTTTAATATCTTCAATAGATAACTTTGTTGTTGAACAAATGTTTTAGTCCTTGTTTTGTAGGTGATGGTATATGATATTTGCTACAAAACAAGTTAAATTGCATTATTAGAAAACATATCCTAGTTTTCAGAACAAATTCTTATACATAAATAAATATGTCATACAGTCATGCAATTATCTTAGCCAATGCTTCAATACAACATTTATCCATATCCCGTAACTTTATAGATGCCTTCCAATCTCTACCAGAACATTGTTAAGAGTGTACACAACTCCCAAAATGTCATCAAAGAGGTTTCATTCTAGATAAGTAGCAATGGAATGTTGTGCAGTGCCATAGGCCACTTACCCATGTATATTAGTAGTATACTGTTCATTAATGCAACTATTCTAATATGCACAACCTAATTCTAGGAACATCGGTATATACATTATTGAACAGTATTATTTAAACAATCAAATATGCAAGACATGATAATTCAAATACTTATCTTTGTTTGTTTGTTGGGTGGACTCCCTCTGAATCTTTGCAACTCCATTCTGATGTGGATTGTGAGAAGTGGTCGACTCCCTTTGAATATCTGCATTCTTGCATAAACTACTGGAGTGTGCTCCCTCTTGATCTTTGCTTCCTGGATTACCTGTCCTTGAGCTTATATCCATCCCCGATCACTATGCATGCTTACAAGTATCATTATTGTGATATCCTTGAGATCTCATACATAATCATACATTTATTAGTATATTCTCAATACTATCAAAACACAATAATCTTAAGCATGTATAGTCATGATCATTTCAAACAGAAATAATAAGCATTAGTATTCAAGGACTCTTATGGTTAGTCATATCATAAATTAAGGTAAGAGACATAATATGCCTACACCCGTGATTACTCAAACCTATACTTTCATGACTCTTCTGGTTAGTCATATCATCAATTAAGGTAAGAAACATAATATGCATTCACCCATGATTATTCAAACCTATGAATAATCATTATCAATCATGCCGTGTATACTTATATAAGAGATTCTAACACAAGGTAGAATTCTAACTTGATATAGGAAAACATACCTGGATTAATATGTTAACTGGTTATTGTCTAACATACCCACATGATGTCTTCTTGTTCTCTTAAGTGACTTGTGCTAGTAACCTGCATATCTCATAGGTTAACCAAGTTATACATACCTCGTAAGTAGATCTTTTATGTTATCCATGGCAATGGATGAACCTTTGTTTTCATGTCACCATGGTCATATGTTCTTGAACTAGAACATGATTTGTCTTTCTTGATGTACCTTTCATGTTAGTGGACAACATCAACCTCATACAACATCACAATGCATTAGTACAATCATAAGTGTCAAAAACCCTAATCAATGAATATCTTCTATCATGCATTCATAATTTTATTAAGGTGATACGACAAGTCTAAAATTAACCAAGATTGTACTAACCCTAATAATATGAAGACAAACATATCATAAACTTAATTATGACCAAAATTCGAAACATACCTGTATGAGTCATACCTGTCGAGATTGCTTGTAATCTTCTTATGTAAGGCCTCAACCTCATCTCCCTCTTAAACAGGAACTTCTTCACTTATGCAGGTGACCAATCCATTCTCTTCTAGGATTAACCCAATCCACTTGATTTGCAGGAACTCAATCTGGAGTTGGATTAGTGTTTGTCAGAGAAACCCTAAAAATTCAAACTTTGAATTTCAAACTTCTGAAAGGATAAAAAGATGCACCTTTATGAGCTGATCAAGCCGGTATATTCAAAATTTGAAAACTGCAAAGTTTCACCCCTCAAATATGCCTTTGAAACTTTCGGATTCACTGGACATGACCCCGAACTAGGGTTTGATAAATCCCACCCTTCTATCCAATCAAAAGGTCCGATTCAAATCTCTAAGCTTCTATTTTTCTGAGGAGCTTCCAGCGGTGGTCACATATTTCAAAAATTCCCATTTTTGTAGAAGCCCTAATTTTCCACTTTTCCGATCAATGTCCCGAACTAGGGTCTGATCAAGCCCGACCTTCTACCCAACCAAAAATTCTGATCTTGGTCTCTAAATTTTGATTTTGATGGGTATCATTCAGCCTTGGTCTCCGATTACAAAAATTCTATCTTTCTCTGAAACCCTAAATTCCCGAAGCCATGAATTAATGTGCTAAAAACAATTCTGTTTTGACATAAATATGTACCTGATTGTTTCTGGTGTAACTCTGAAATTTATGATCTATAGGGTCTGAAAATTCTACCTGTGGTAGCCCTACCTGTCATATTTCCAAACCCACAGGTATGAACTAAATTGGATTCCCTGAGAGAGATTTATGCCAAGTGTCGCAACATGACCTTTTTATAGGATAATAAAGGAGAGAAAATTTGTACAACGTGCCACATGCCACTGGCCGTTTCGGCCTCTTGAAACCTTACCGGAGAATGTACGGTCCGTGAACTACTTGTCACGTTTTACGAAATTTCATTTGGAGCTTCCTAGCCCAAGTTATGACCTTTTTTCCTAGGTCACCTGTTTATGACTCAGATCTGGAAGAGGTAGAAACCCTAGATTGCACAGATCATAAAACACAAAGTATAGTGAATTAGAAGTTTTCCTTTGGACACAAGGTACATGAGGATGGTATTTTCAACCTGTAAAAGTTTCAGATCGAAAAAAATTTCCAAAATGGATTTATAGTGAAAGTTCTAGGATGACGGATTTTTTCTATATCAAGCCCTAGCAAGTGCAACAAGTGTCATACATGCCATACCATGCCTTCTTTCAGGCTAGCTCTGATACCATGTTAGTTTTTCAGAATTTACTTCAATCTAATCTAGGATCTTAACTGAGAGAAAAAAATGTACAACATATCTATAGCATATCAATCATGGACACAATAATGGAAGCACACAAGAGACACGGAGTTTACTTGGGGAAAAACATAAAGGTGAAAAACCCCAATAACTTCCTCAGAGATAGATAGAGCAATGATACAACCCAAGCATAAGAGATAGACATATCCTAGTAGTAGCTTCTCCTCCTCCACAAGGGTGCCACTCTCCAAAGAGTGTGTGTGAGAATAGAATGATCAAATAGAGTGCCTCCCACACTCTATTTATACTTGATTTGACTTGCCTAATAACCTTTACTAGGTCGGCCTTAACTTAACCACATACCATAATGCTAACTAGGCCGACCCCCAATAGGGTGGTCTAATAACCCTATGACCCACATGGACGACCTCCAATAGGGTGGTCTAATAACCCTTTGACCCACATGACTTATACAGGGACAACCCCAACAAGGTGGTCTAATAACCCATCAAGTATAAGTTACAACACTTACAATATAAATGACGACACTTTTGTATAGAGGAATAATAACATCTCTATAGGAATAAAATATACATATATGTGAAATACATTATGAAGTTACATATACATCAACAAGTATCCGCAGCACCTTGCTCGGTTGGTTGGATGAACACTCTAGGATGCCCAGCAGGTCTCACTAGCCCCATATCTGCATAAGTTATATTTTTTTTGTACTCATACTCGTTATTAAAACTATATATACAAAAAACATAAAAAATTAAAATATTTTTCAAAAACAAAACACATTTGGGTACTTATCTCCCCCAGGATTCCCTGGGAGGCAGCGTGAGCTCAGGATCGCCTCGGCAATCCATGCCTACAAACGGAAACTGCTCAAGTTTCGGTACTTGGCGGCTCCACCACCCCAGATAATCCTCGTCGGCATATGACAAGCTGGTTTCACCACCACCCTGACGCAGGAAGATATCACCCCACTAAGTCATCAGTGGCTTGCGGAGGTTCAACCCTGGTAGAGCCACCCCTAGACTAAGAGAGGGGACTCGCTCGAATAAAAGGGTGCATAATATACTCCTGTATCCAAAATTATTTTTCTTCCCTGTCTTACACTCTGTAAGCCGATGTTTCATGTTTACCAATAATCCTGAGCACTGGTCGAAGATGACGTTGCGTAAACACTCTACGCCTATCTGCATATAGTTCCATGAGGCTAAGTGTTGTGTCACACTTCTCCCAATCCTGTTTATTGTGCTCAAGATCACCTTTAGTGGGAAGCTTGCAATCTTCCCAATTGGAACTTCTCTCCCGCTTTTTTCGGTGCCGACTACACAATAGGTATTGATATAATACTAAATGGACAATGCACCCAATCCTCTAAATTTCCCTTTCAGTTTCACCACCTCACCTCGTAAAGATAGACTGGTTATGAAGTATATGTACTCAATAGTGAGGTCCAACATCTCTCCCTGAAGGTTAAACATAGCATGATCAACATCCCACTACCCCACGAGCATTTGGAGTAGATGTGTTTGTGCACGCATGTTTTTAGTTTGGAAAAATGTTAAGAGACCACACCTCCGTAATGCATTTAAAGTAAGAGGATCTCACATGGAATCCTTGTCCATGGCCTTATGCTCCCTCTCTCTCCAAGTTAGAACCATCCTTCATCAACCATTCCCATTGCATTCATTAGTTTTTGGTTTTTTGTTGTGAACTACAGTACCCACGAATTCACCTCTTCAACATAGGAGGGTACCTACGGGTCTCCCTATAGTAAACTCACACACTTTCCACGTGACTGCGGATTTTACTTAGATAGACATGCAGGCACGAATCCCTAGGTTTTAAAACTTGCTTAAAAACACAAAAAACATCATTAAAAACTTAAAAGAATGGATTAAATTGATAGAGTAGGAAAATATAGCTTACTTTCAAGTGACAGTGTTTGGTTTCGTGTCCCCAATTGATCGCAATCGATGTTTGAAGTAAGAGGGTTTCTCCTTTGCTCCAATGGTAAAATGGTTTTGTGAGTTATTTTCGAATTTGACACTATTTATACAAATTATTTTCAATTTTTTACGCCCTTTATATAGTTTCAAATTCATTTTTTAATTTTATTTAATCATAATGAGCCTTTTTGAGTTGTTTTGATTATGTAAAGCTTTCAAAGGCGCTTTTCTCACTATCAGTGGCAAAAAGTGATTAATACAAAGGTTTGTTTACTTTTGACATGCCAGTTTAACTCAACACATTAGATCTATTCTGTCATTTTATGTCATTTCGAAATCTCCTTTGTTCACTTTCAACTACCATTTTCTTCTAATCTGTTGACGTTGATTCTATCTATAGTCCGTCCGTCATTTTACATATAAAGGAACTTATACATTGTACATCAGTTTTACCTAATATTAAGTTCCCTGTTCTGATGGAAATTTTCATGCTCTTGTTAGACTCCTTAAAATCAACAAGATTTCTGAGCATACTTGTCTTGTTCAAACTCGTTAAGGACATATATCCACTTAGATATAAGTTTACCCATTTTCCAGATCTTTGTGGATTACTTACGAAAAAGGTACACTCTAGTCATACTTGGTTAGAAGAGCCCTCTCTCTTACACTTTTACACTTTTTTGGGTGAGGAGGCTAACTTTACGAAAACATACAGTATGGAGTTCTTGTTTAAGTTTTTCAAACTCCCTAAATATGAAAACACCGATGAGCATATACCAACTCAAGCTTGATATTAAAATCCATGAGTAGGTGTATGGAGTCTTTGTTTAAGTTTTTTAGACTCTTTAAATATGAAAACATTGGCGATGACAAATAGATCCGGGATCGATATTAAAATCCGCAAATCTATAAACTATCGAGTACTAGTCTATTTCTTCTTCAAACTCGTTAAAACATGAAAAAGGTCCTGAGTTTCCCTCCCATGGACTCGTTAAATTACACATGGTTGGACTTATACCAAGCATTCTTCTCTCCCCTCTTCGAGGTTGTTTTAGAAATGAAGGACTATTGAGTTTGCTTTCTTGGACTCATTAAAAATAACAAGAAAGATCTTATCAAGTTTTCTTTTTTAGTATTTTCATGGTCATTAAAACTAAGAAAATACATTCTTTAACAAAAAGATAAAAGGGAAGGGAAATCTCCGCTATTTACTTTCATTTATGGAAGCAATCTATCCTTAAACAGAGCACCTTTTTTGGGTGTTTCAAACAAGTTGGGTTCTAGTTTTGGCCTTAGGATAAACCTGATCTCAGAGTTTTTACTCCTCTGATTAGTTACTCTTCCAATCATATAGAGAATCTATTAACGTCTCCTACATTGCATATTTATATCATGGTCCCTTTGGTCTTCAAAGCTACCTAAGTCACTCTTGTGTCATGCTCACTATTCAAGGATACCACCTGTGTCGACCATTCTGCAGCTACCTTGACCTCATGTGTCGGCCATTCCTTGGTATGAGTATGTTTCATAATGTACTCAGTTCTATTCTAGATCAGGTCAACCTTTCATTGTCTCTTGTGTTGGATGATGGAGGATTGCTTAAGGCCTCCCTTCCAACGGAATTCTTCCCATCAAATTCAACTCATCTTGCTCTGGGAATGAAGTTTAGAGTTTTAGTTAGTACCTTGGGGACTGTAGTCATTAGTGGTAATACATCAATGTCTCCTACTCGATGGATTCTTCAGGTGTTTGACTTCAAAACCTATTATTCACACTTGTTAGAATGTACTAGGTATCTTGGACCCCATTTTGATTATTGGTGGATGTCCTCATGTTTGTTAACAATTTCCATCATTGACCGGTAATCAAACTGTATCCTCCATGTTCCAATTCAACTCATTTATTCGTAGGGTTAGGATTCGTACCTTGAGACGGTTTGGATGAATACCTTGGGCCTATAATAACATGATCATATTTTGCTATTTCCCAAGCTGCGCAAGACTGAGCCACACCCATTTTTGGATCTTGATGAGACAGATCCAGTTTGTTTTTATGGTTATGATCTCCCATTTTGACATGGATCCATGCTTGTATTTCAGTGGCCATGCTATATACATCTTTCTGTTATGTATTGGGGATCATGTTATATCATTTTTAACATATCCTGATATCAAGATTGTAATTGCTCACTGACCTCGTTTCTGTTTCAGGTACTATTTGTGATCTCATCATGTGGTCTCTTTGCTCCTCCTCTTCCTGGATTGTAATGAATTTCAGCCATCGTTTCCCTCTGAACTCATACATTAGGGGGAACTTGTTATCGGTCAAATTATCACTTCTCCATATGTGATCACATTACCCTATTGGTCACACAAAATGACATTATGGATGGAAGAGATTACTTGACCTAAGATGATTTGGATCTGAACTTTGCAATCCTCTCCTCAATAAACATAATTTTGTAACTATTTTAAAGCATAATTGCGACCTTGATATCTTCCAACATGCAGGTTAACCATGCGTGTCTGTATATACAACCCGCGGGTATTATCTAAAAAGTGGCACCCCCTATAGGAAAGACAAAATAACGACAAGTCACTCACTGGTTGTATGAAGGCATACTCACGGGTATCTTTAAAAATCTCGAAAAAATATATGGATTAGTTTGGGTAGTTATTCAAACTGTTGATGTATATGTAACTTCGGAATGTATTTCATCTGTGTATTATATATATATTTATTGTACCCTTATAAGAGATGTGTTATTCCTCTATAAGGAAGTGTCGTCATGTGGACTGAAAAGTGTCGCAAGTGTGTGTACTTGCCGATGGGTTATTAGACCACCATATGGGGTCGGCCCTGATTAATATATAATATAATGTGGATGTATCTAAGTAGACAAGTCGGCCCCAGTAGGTCACTGGGAAAAAAGGTGAGTATAAATAGAGATAGGAGATCTCTATTTTACTCACTCGGAAAAGTAACTCACTCTCTCTTTGAAAAGTGGCACACTAGTGAGGAGGAGGAGGATCATCTGCTAGGAGACTATCTCAGTGTTATTTGGTTATATTTTGGTTGAGCCATTGCTCTCTCTTTCTTTGAGGAAGTTGTGGGGTTTTTCACCTTAGGGTTTTCCCCACGGAAACTCTGTGTCTCTTGTCTCTATGCTTTTGATTCTTGTGATGCTTGTCATATTATGATTGGCATTGATATACTGTAGATGTTATTCTCTCAGCAAAGATCCTGTAGTATTGTGATTTAATACTCAAAATTTAACACAAACTACCTTAACTTCCAAAGCTAGTTATCTTTCGAACCTGCCCTCCTAGCCTTGCCATAAATATAAGGGGAGAGGCATGACAAAGGGGAGCCAAATTTGGTAAAGAAATGATGGAGGAATACTTACTCGAGAGAGAGGAACAAGAGAATAGGGTCTGATTACAATAGTTCCAATTGCATGACAAGTATAACCAGCTATTATTTATGCAAATAAAATCAGATATTTCCCTTCCAATAGCACTTGTCTTTGTGTCAAGTTGATGTTAGAATCTCTCATATGAATCTATATATGAGTTTCAATTTCAATTTTTTATAGTTATATAGTCAAATTTATTTGAGAAAGGTAGTCTGGTTGTTTGTAGGTTCATCAGTTGCAGCAGTGGATCTAGAAGATTGGATTTGAAAAGCTTGGATAACCCATCGATTATTCGGGTATAAAACTCATCTTGAATCCTATTTATTTTATGAACAGAAAGATGTGTTGAATATTACATGTATTTGCTTCTATGTTTCTGCAATAAAATTTGTTGATTGTTGCTGACCTCCATTTCCATGTCCTAGGTTATGAAACCACACAACAGTCCTTATCCAGGACAATTACCAGGTTAGGCATGTGTCCATAAGATGTTTTTACTATGCATTTCCATTTTATCTTACTCATGCATGTGATATTTCTTATGCATGTTATCAGAGATTATCCTGTTGGCTCTTTACTTCTTGTATCTCTTATTACTTAGATAATACCCAGATTCGGTGCAGTTAGTGGTCCAACAAAACCTTTCTTTACTGGCCCTTTCGACAACATCCTGTGAACATACTGAGGTCTCACCTGAGGAGAATTTATGGTGTGGCTGCAGAAGAAAGTTTCTACAGCTGGGTGATGCAGAACTAATAAACTGGAAAGCTGAGAGAAGTCTCATCTACTTCACATCCACTTCGTATACTACAACACCCTGGGCTCTGCTTGGGAGAAATTGCTTAGTGCAATGCAACATCGCACTTCGAAACCACGCTGAGGGTGGGTTCCACACTCTACAGGCTCCGTTGGATTAGTGTTACTTATGCGACTATGCTTTTCAACATACTTGTGATTACTTGTGAATTCAAATGTATGTGTTCAGTCTTAACATATTACTCTCAATGACCATTCATGTGAGAATACATATAAAAGCAGGAACATACATAATCATAAATATAACATAAAAATAAAAAAATCACAGATATGCATTCACATAAAACACTTATTTACGTGGTTCACCCTCAGGATGGGAGTTGTGTCCATGGGAACTATTGTTTATATTAATGGGAATGGTCAATAGTTCCAATGTGTGCACACAGTTGTAGACTCTTCTCTCTACAATTGGGTCTCTGCCCACACAGCTGTAGAGCCTCTTCCTCTCTTCTTTCTCTTACAATACTTAGTCTTTCATCAAAACCCCCAAAATACCAACCCTTCCCTTAAAAAAATGCCCCTTTTATAGATCATGCCCGAGGATCACGCATTTACAATATTTGTGGGCCAAAAATCCCTATAGTACCCAAAAACCCCCCAAAATGGTGCAGTTACCCCGCTAACCAGGAGTGTCATACTCGACATCTGCTTCACTTGACTTCAGCCGCCTTTTAGCGCCACCTATGGCTCTGGCGCTCTTTGGAGAGCCGCAACTCTCACTTTGTGGCTATGACTGCATGGCTCTAACTGCCTACTGACATGTCCCTTTCCACTGCTCTGCTTCTTCTGTCGCTGTTGGTCCTCCGCTTTGTTTCTAACAGTCTGCGCTACCCTGGCTGTCTTAGTAATTTGTTTTAACTAAGGTGACAAGTCCCTTTCCTCCAACTCCACACCACTCCTTACTCTGCTCCTGGGATTTTTAGAGTCATTTACCCAAAATAGGTCACTGCTAGACCTCGCTTCACTTGTACTTCTTGCAAAAAAAAACTGATGTGCTGGAAATTCGCTCCACAAAATCCTTCCACTAGGGCCATGCCCAACAGATCCCTTTGCTCATGCATGTTATCATATAAACGTTTTTACTGTACATTACTTGGTTATGGGTGTTAACAAAATTGATATCTTGATTATGATATAATGATTTACTGTACATTACTTATTACTGTAGATGTTCTTATTCATTTCTGGACTTGCATGCAAGATATTAAAAAACTAGGATTAAGTTGTCTTAGTTTATCTGCAGAATTTATATCAACCATGCATCAATGTCTATTTATCCTCTCACCATTATAAGCAAAATAATGTACATGATTATTTGCAAATGGGTTTATGGATTAGGAATTTTAACGCTATTATAAATTTAGGGTTCATATATGGATAACCAGCATAGATCCATCTTAAACCCATATCTATCAAGCACCGAGAGGGATCCAATTTCTTGAGGTGTATTTATTTTTTAAAATTTAAACTCAAGAAATTTGATCTATCTTAAATAATTTTTACGTTTTATTAGATGTAACGCTACATACACGTTACAACATCTCCCCATACTGGGCTGTAGAGCACCTTGTTCCACTCAGTGCAATTACAGAATAAAGTGTTATACTTTTCAAATAGAGACAAATAGATATTTGTTTGTACTCTCAGAGCTGTCACAGATCCGAATGGCTTAAAAATTTAATAGTCCATAACAAGAGAATATGTATTGGGCGACTGGGTTAGGCATTTTTTTCTGTTAGAGGGTGGCGTTATTTTATTTCTGTTTATAGATTTAATTAGAGTAATTCATAGCCGAATTAGAAGTATAATTATACAGTTTTCAAACCCTAAATCTACTAATAAGTGCCCAACATTACCTAAGTTCCATCTTACTTCAGCCTTCGATTTCACCAGATCCGCACCCAGAATGTTGTTTTATCCCTGTAAAATTGGGGTTCCGCAATCCCGCATCCGTAATGTGGAAGTCAGATTACGGAATCGTAAATTTAAATAGGTCAAAACTAGGGTTCCACAATCCTGCGTCTGCAATGTGAAAGGCGGATTGCGGAACCGTAAGTTTTAAATGGTCGGGTTTGGGGTTTCACAACCCGCATCCACAATGTGGATTGTGGAATTGTAAAGTAAAACGGTCAGAGTTTGGGGTTCTGCAACCCACATCTGCAATGTGGAGTGCAGATTGCGGAACCGTAAACTAAGACTGTCGGAGTTTGGGGTTCCGCAACCCGCACCCACAATTGTAGAAGTCAGATTGTGGAACAGTAAAGTACACAGTCGGATTTGGAGATACGCAATGGTTTGGGTAAGGGTTAAACCCTCTTTTTGCTAATTATGTGTTGGGTTAAAAACTTAGTAATGATGCTTATTAATGATGCTTATAATGCTTAATTATGCTTATAATGCTTAATGATGCTTATGATGCTTAATGATGCTTATTAAAGAACAAGAACCTTGACATGCCTCTAACCTTGGCTTAGAGTCCAGTCTGTAATCAAGTAAAGTATTTTTGTCTTCCACAAGTATACATGCTTTTATTTTATTTATTTTATCCTATTTTATTTTTTTAATATAGGTATTTTGGGGTATGTGACATAATGGTATCAGAGCATAGTTACAACACTTGGCCTAAAGTGCTCAACATCGAAACAAGTACAAACATAAAACTAACTTATGTGTTATGGTTGACTCTCTTATGGTACAGAAGGGAAGTATAACCTTGATTTTGCAGGAAACTATGGCAGATATTGAAAAGTCAACTGAAAAATAATTCCATCCTAGATAACAAGTAAATAATGAACAAGAAAACATTAATGACGATAATCTATGGGTGCATCTAAACGAGAATAGGAATGATAACCCATCTGAATTGTTAAAAACAGTAAAATATTTAAGAGCATAAATACAAAGTGTTAAGAAAGATAATGAATGAATTTTGAAAGAACAAGAGGAGTTAAATAATGTCTTGTTAACAAAATTACATAATCAAGAAGCAGAAAATAAGAAAGGGTCTACGAAAGAGACATCAAAGACTGCATCTTATAAACGCAAGGCAAGAAAGTTAATTTTTTCAGATAATGAAATTGAGTCTTCAAGTAGAATTTAACCTAAACGGAGTAAACAAAATTACAAAGAATTTAGTGAAAGTAGTGATGGAAATAAGTATAGTAGGAAAAGTAAACCTTATGAAGAGATTTATGGTGAATTTAAGAAGATAAAACCTCCTATATTCAATGGTGAGATTGAAACCAGAGATTAAGCAGAAGCTTGGCTATCAGGAATGAAGAAGTACTTTCAGATTTACAATTACTCTAATGAATTAAAAGCAAAGATGGCAATTTATAACTTAAAGGGAAAGGTCGACATTCGGTGGCAAGATATTAAGAAGGTGAAATGCATTAAGGAACATCACTTAACTTGGCAAAGTTTTAAGAAATACTTTAAAAGAAAATACTTGTCAGAACAATACTATGAGGAAAAAACTAATGAGTTTTATGATTTGAAACTAGGAACTTTTACAATGAAGGAACTGTGTAGTAAATTTATGAGTTTGTTATGTTATGTGCCATATATTGTTGATGAGAAACCTAAAGTACAACGTTTTCTCAGTTGTTTACCAACAATTTACAAAGAAATAATTGAATATGATAATCCTAAAACATTTGATGAATCCATGAGGACAACAAAGTTCTGTTATGATCAAAACAAAAACATAAGAGATAATGTACCAAGTTGGAAAAATAGAAAACAAGAAAGCTTTGAAAATAAAGAAAAGTTATGAACATAAAAGAAAAGTTATGAGATTTAATAATACTTCTGGGAATAATCATCGAAACTATCAAAGAAATAATTTCATAATTTTTAAGCCACAAAATCCTACAGTAATGAAAGAAAGAGAAGCAACTACCGATTATAATTAAAATACTGTGCAAAAGGAACCTTTAAAATGTTGGGAATGTGGTGAACCACATTACTTTAAAAACTATTCAGTTAAAAAAAAAAACTTTAACAACGTTAAAAATGTTCAAGAAAATACTACAGTTGGAGATGTAGCAAGGAGCATGCCCAGAATTTGCGCAGCATTGGAGAACATGCAAGCAGACCATCAGACATCAATGGTAGAAATTGAAGGTATATTAAAAGATAAACCAATCTCTATTTTAATTGGTCCAAGTGAAAATTTAAGTTATGTTTCACCTAGGGTTGTAGAATTGTGTAATTTATAGCAGAGTAAATTTGAAAAGTCTTGGTTAGTTCAACTTGCTAGAAGCACGAAAAGAAAAGTCACTAGTTTTTTGAAAGGATGTGAATTACTATGAATAGTTTTACAACATATGCTGATTTAAATATTCTACCTTTAGGATCTTATGAATTATCGATAGGAATGGATTGGTTATAAAAGCATAGAGTAATTCTGAACTGCTATGATAAAACGTTTTCATGCATAGATGAAGAAAGTAGACCTATAATAGTTAAAGGAATTCCAAGGAAAACAACAATTAGAGAAATTTATGCTTTACAAATGAAAAGATCTGTTCGCAAAGGCTGTAAAGTTTATGCTGTTCATATAATTGATGATAGAGATGAAAATAATGAAACTGAAATAGATGATTTTTTCAGTTTGAAAATATTTTAAAGATGTGTTTCCGGAAGAAATTCCCGGTTTACCTCCGAAAAGAGAGATTAATTTTACTATTGATTTAATGCCTAGAGCAGTCCCAGCTTCAAAAGATCCATATCGTATGAAAATCTTGGAACTTAATGAGTTAAAAGCACAAATTAAAGAATTAATAGATAAGAAATATATTCGACCAAGTGTTTCTGTTTTGGGAGCACCATTTTTGTTTGTAAAGAAGAAGGACGATACATTAAGGTTTTGCATAGACTACAAACAACTTAATAAAATGACAATTAAAAAGAGATATCCTTTAACTCAGATCGATGACTTATTTGATCAATTTCAAGGAGAAACTATATTTTCAAAGATAGACTCGATATCTGGATATCATCAACTCAGAGTTAAAGATGAAGATATACATAAGATATCTTTTAGGACTAGGTACAGTCACTATGAATTTGTCGTAATGCCTTTTGGGATGAAAAATTATCCAGCATCCTTCATGTGTCTAATTAATAGTATATTAAGTAAATATTTTGATAAAATTGTAGTCCTCTTCATTGATGACATATTAATCTATTCCAAAAATCAGCAAGAGCATGAAGAACATTTAAGAATAGTCCTACAAGTATTAAGAGAACAAAAACTATATGCTAAATTCAATAAATGTGATTTCTTTAAAGATAAAATTCAATACTTGGGACATGTGGTTTCTAAAGATGGTATATCAGTGGATCCCGATTAAGTTATAGCCATCATGGAATGGCCTGTTCCTAAATATGTATCTGATGTTAGATCTTTTATGGAAATCACTAGATATTATCATAAATTTATTGAAGGGTTTTCAAAAATTGCATATCCTATAACTTCATTACAAAAGAAAGGTAATAAATTTGAATCAAATGAGAAATGTGAAGTCGGATTTAATAAACTAAAACATTTATTAACAACAACTCCTACCCTAAAGATATCACACCCCTATAAATATTTTGTTATATGCATTAATGCATGCAAAGAGGGTCTAGGTGGAGTTTTAATGCAAGACAACTATGTGGTAGCCTATGAATCAAGAAAACTGAAAGAACATGAAAAGAATTATGTTACTCATGATTGGGAGTTAGCTACCATTATTCATGCACTTAAAATGTGGTGACATTATCCTATTGGAAGAATATTCTTACTAATGAGTGATAATGTTAATTTAAAATATCTATTTGACGAACATAATTTAAATACCAGAAAAGCTAGATGGTTATCTTTCCTAAGTGAATATGATTTTGAAATTAAACATATAATAAGGAAAATAAAATAAAGTGGATGATGCATTAAGTCGCCATGCAAATATGATTTATGTAACTGCAAGTAGAAACTATGAAACATATCTAGAGGATAAAATTATAACAACAACAAAATTTGATAAAGAATATCAAAAACTAAAAGAAAGGACAATAGGAAATAAGACAAAAGAAATAAAATCAGAATTCAGTCTTAAAAAGAAATAATTACTGGTATTAAAGAATAGATTGTATGTACCTAATTCAACAGAGGTAACTTCTTTAATCATGAATGAAATGCATAAAAGACCATATTCAGGGCATCTTGGATATCAGAAAATGGTTACTATGTTAAGAAACAAATTCTTTTGTCCTAATATGAAAAATGGAGTCGCAGAATATATTTCTAGATGCATTGAATGTCAGCAAGTTAAGGCTGAACATCAACACCCATCCAGATTGCTACAACCTTTACCCATTCTAGAATGGAAGTGGGAAGCTATTAGCTTGGATTTTATTACAGGTTTGCATAAGAATGCTAAACATAATGATTCATTTATGGTTGTGGTAGATAATCTTAGTAAAGCAACACATTTTATTCCAGTTAAATCTACTTACAAAGCTATTAATATTGCTGATATTTTTATGAAGGAAATTTTCATGGCATGGTGTACCTAAAGTTGTAATTTATGATAGAGATGCAAAGTTTACAGGAAATTTCTGGAAATATTTATTTAAAGGTTTGGATACTCAATTAAATTTTACTACTTCATATCATCCCCAGACTGATGGTCAAACTAAAAGAGTAAACCAAATTTTAGAAGACATGCTTAGAATGTATAAACTTGGGAAATGGGAAGAATATTTACATCTTGTTGAGTTTGCATATAATAATCATTTTTCAGGCCTTTGCAAAAATGAGTCCATTTGAGATACTTTATGGATGGAAGTGTATCACTCAAATTTATTGGAGTAGCCCTATTGATAGACTAATGTTAGGTATTGAAATTTTGAAAGATATGGAACTAATAATGAAGCAGGTAAACCACAACTTAAAGATAGATCAAGATAGACAAAAGATCTATGTTGATTTGCAAAGAAGTCAAAGAGAGTTCTAGGTAGGGGATCATGTGTATGTGAAAGTAAAACCCAGAAAAAGTTCTTGAAATTGGGAAAGTGCACAAAATTAGCAGCCAGGTATTGTGGACCATTTGAGATATTGGCCAAGGTTGGGCCAGTGGCTTATCAATTAGCATTACCACCTACAATTAAATTACATAATGTTTTTCATGTTTAAATTTTAAAAATATATGTTCATGATGCTATTCATGTGGTTGACTGGAATGCTATCTAGGTGGAACCCGAAGGAGAATTTCAGTTGGGACCGGAATGCATTCTCGAGAGGAGAGAACTTTTGCTCTGGAACCGCACCATTGGACAAGTCAAGCTACAATGTAAGCACCTTATCCCAAAAGATGCTAGGGAATTGGAAAGTAATATGCAGGAGGCATATCCAATTCTGTTTCAGAATGATGAAAATGAAGTTTGAAAAGAAACACTGAGGAAAGTGTTAAACTTTAAGGGGGTGTGTATGTAATACACCTAGGAACCCTAATTATTATTGTTTTTATAAAACCTTATGTTATTATTTTTATTTGACATTAATTGACCAAGCGGGGTCCAAACAATTGTGAAATAATAATAATAATAATTTTTTAAATAATTAAATAAGGGAATCAAAACTGAAGGTAGCCGTTGAAGAGTGTTTACTGACCCACAAGGAGGAAAATACAAGTGTCAGGAGAAACCCAGTACCACAAGCCATCCTACTAAAGGTGCACATGATGCAGGAGGCATCTTCCCCAAAACATGTAGGTCGTAACTCCGGTTGGAGCGTTATGAGAAGGAGGCTCATGAACGACCTAAGTCATAGGGCTAGGAAAATGCTATAAATCAACGTTTTCATCCACTAAATAGGAGGTTCATGATGTAGGGGACAATACACTGAGTATTTGATTCACCGACTGAGAAGGAGGCTTATGGTGAAGTGAGGTTGTGACCTAGCTTGTAAGAGGGACTCTGTGAACAAGTCTTTGTCCTTGTGGTTCAACAAACAGGCTCGTGGGTTTTAGAGAAAGTACTTTGGATACTCTGGAAGTTTGTTGGGAGGAACTATGACCTTCAACTTTGATTTTCCCATGATCAGATTTAGGTTCTGTTATTTATTTATGAAATGTTTGATAGATGATAGATAATGATTGTAATGTTTAGTTCAGGATATGGTTATTCATTCTAACATGTATGAATCGAAAAATGATATCTAATGATTGTTTTGTTCATATTAGGTTTTAGTTATTAATTTATGAACTATCTGATTTCTGTAGATGATATCAAATGATAGCTTGCTCAGATTAGGTATATTTTATTTATTTTTGATCTTCTTATTGAATGTAAATCGCATGGCTTAGATTCAGGTTTCATTATTTATTTATAAAGTGTTATGATATCCAAGTTGTCAAGCATAATGACTATATGGTTAATTCTGAAGGTCTGTTACTTTCATTGATAGTTAGAAGTAGAACAATTTCCTTCTTTAGTTCAAGTCCTATTTAATCTTATTTCTGAATATGCCTATCACTGAAAAGGATATTTAAATGGTTAAAGTAGAATGAATCTATTACTTAGTATAGGTTCCTTCTATTTATTTCTGCAATCATCAACCACTGTAATGATCTCTAACCTGTTATTTAGATTGATTACATTTCTATTAACTGACTTGTATCCTTCTGTACATAATGACTTCTGTAAATAAATCTTAAGTCCTTATCTAGGACAATTACCAAGTTAGGCATGTGTCCATAATATGTTTTTACTGTGCATTTTTGTTTTATGTTACTCATGCATGTGATCATTCTTATGCATGTTATCAAAGATTACCGCTTTACTCATGCATGTTATCATATAAACGTTTTTACTGTACATTACTTGCTTATGCATGTTAACATAATTGATATATTGCTTATGATAAAATGATTTACTGAACATTACTTATTATTGTAGATGTTCTTACATTTTTGGACTTGCATGCAAGATATTCAAACACCAGGATAAAGTTGTCTTAGTTTATATGTAGAAGTTATATCAACCATGCATCAATGTATGTTTATCCTCTCACCATTATAAGCAAAATAATGTACAGGATTCTTTGAAAATGGGTTTATGAATTAGGCATTTTAATGTTGTTATAAATCTAGGGTTCATATATGGATGATTATAGAATAAAATGTTATACTTTTCAAACAAAGACAAATAGATAAGTGTTTGTACTCTCAGAGATGTCACAAATTCGAATGGATTAAAGATTTAATAGTCCATAACAAGAGCATACGTATTGGGCGACTGGGTTAGGCATTTTTTCTGTTAGAGGTTGGGCGTTATTTTATTTATGTTTATTGATTTAATTAGAGTAATTCATAACCGAATTAGAAGTATAATTATACAGTTTGCAAACCCTAAATATGTTAATTAAGCGTCCCAAATTACCTGAGTTTCGGCTTACCTGAGCCTTCGATTTCACCACATGCACACCCGGAATGTTGTTTTAACCCTGGAAAATTGGCGTTCCGCAATCCTGCATCCGCAATGTGGAAGTTGGATTGCGGAACCATAAGTTTAAACAAGTCAAAACTAGGGTTCCGCAATCCCGCATCCGCAATGCGAAAGTCGTATTTCAGAACTGTAAGTTTTAAATGGGCGAGATTGGGGTTCCGCAACCCGCATCCGCAATGCGGATTGTAGATTGTGGAATTGTAAAGTAAAATGGTCGGAGTTTGGGGTTCTCCAACCAGAATTCCGCAATGCGTATTGCGGAACCATAAAGTAAAACTGTCAGAGTTTGGGGTTTCACAACCCACATCCACAATTTTGGAAGTCGTATTGTGGAACAATAAAGTACATAGTCGGATTTGGAGATATGAAAGGGTTTTTGTAAGGGTTAAACCCTCTTTTCGCTAATTATGTGTTGGGTTAAAAACTTAGTAATGATGCTTATTAATGATGCTTATAATGCTTATAATTCTTAATGATGCTTATAATGCTTAATGATGCTTATGATGCTTAATTATGCTTATTCAAGAACAAGAACCTTGGCATTCCTCTAGCCTTGGCTTAGAGTCCAGTATGTAATCAAGTAAAGTATTTTTGTCTTCCACAAGTACACATGCTTTTATTTTATCCTTTTTTTTTAATATAAGTATTTTGGGGTATGTGACACTTTACTGGTAATGATCCGCCAATTTTTACTCCTTTATAAACTCCCCCACCTTATTGATGACTTCTTCCCTAAGGTTTCAAGTTAAACTTTATCCAAAATGAGTTCTTATTTAACCTATCATCGAGAGCATCCAGAGCCCTTCTCTTTTTTATGTTGTGTATATAAATAACACAAAAAGTGCAATATACTATGTTTGGAACTGAATATAATTTTTTGTAGGATTGGACAATGCCCTGGATGATGCCCATGCATTCTACAAATATCACAAAACTTCCCTACTAGTGAACTTCAAGCATTCAAAAAAGCATGATACTATACTAGAATACAAAACAAAGTTTTAGTGGTTACTTATCCAATTCCTCCTAAATATATTCCTCAAAGAGATCCTATAAATGGGTTAGATGTAGGACCCCTTATAATCAAGGAAATCATATGCATGATGTCCTTCTTTCAGACATCCGGTGTGCCAAACTTATTCCATTCAAACTTTAGGTATTGCCAACTCATGTATATATTTTATAAACACTATAATATGGTCTTGAACTTGGGACAAATTAAGGCCTATTATTGAGGTTGTATATATTGTATTGTTAGGGTACTTAACCATATAATTGATCTTCATAGCTTTCTCCCAATGCATATCTAGGTGAATCAATATTTTGTTGTGTCAACTGTTGATGTATTTGTAACTTCGGAAGATATTCACTTGTATATTGTATGTATTACATTTGTAATTTATTGTATCCCCAACAGAGATGTATTATTCCTCCGATTAGAAGTGTCGTCATTTGTATTTGCAAGTGTTGCAAGTTATATTGTAAGTGTTGTAACTTATACTTGATGGGTTATTAGACCACCTTAGAGGGGTCGGCCCAGTATGAGTTAAAGGGTTATTAGACCACCCTAGTGGGTTCGGCCCAGTGACAAGTCGTAATGGGTTATTAGACTCTCCTAAGGGAGGTTAGGCCAGTTAGAGTAAAAGGCAAGTAAAGGTAAAGTATGAATAGAGAGGAGCACCTCTCTATTATCCATTCATTCACTCACTCACTTCGCATTAGTGAGAGAGAGGAGGAGTGAAAACAAGTGGAGGAGGAGAAGTTGCTAGGAGACTATCTCTTGTTTCGCGGTTTTGTATTGGTGCTCATTCTATCTCTAAGGAAGTTGCGGGGTTTTTCACCTTCTTGGTTTTCCCCTGTGAAATGCTTTGTGTCTCTTGTCTCTTTTGTTTGATATGTTGTACATGTTGTTCCCTCAGTTAAGATCCTAGATCATATTGAATTAAATGATGAAAAAATAACATGGTATCCGAGCTATCCTGAAGGAAGGCATTGTATGGCATTTACGACACTTGTTGAACTTGCGACAAATTGGAAGCTAGGGCTTGGTATAGTAAAAACTAGTCATCGTGGAACTTTCGCTATAAATCAGTTTTGGTGAAGGTTCAAGATCTGAATTTTTTACAGGAAAAATATAAGACACATATGTACCCTATGTAAACATTTCAGCCTCAAATTCATTGTACTTTGTGAGATATGATCCATATGAGTTAGGGTTTCTGCCTCTTCCATAATGCATCCCTAAAGAGGTTACCTAGGAACAAAGGTCATATCTTGGGCTAGGAAGCTCCAAACAAAATTTCATAAAACGTATCAGTTAAGGAACGGACTTTATTTTGACAGGTTCGATTTTCAGAGGCCTAAGTTGAAACAGTGACACGTGGTACACCGTACAAGTTCTCTATGTTGTTTCATCCCTTAAACAGGTCATGTTGTGACACTTAGCATATATATCTCATGGAGAATCCATTAGAGCTCATATCTATGGGGTTGGAAAGATGATGGGTCAGTCTACTACAGGAAAAAGTTTCAGACTTTGAGGTTCCAAAATTTTAGAGATACATCAGAAACAATATGGCATATATTTCTATCAAAACATAATTGGATTCTTAGTACTTTATTTTTGGTTTGTCACTACTGTGGGAAATTGGGGCTTTTGACAGAAGTGGAATTTTGGAGTGCTCTCAGCAAAGGTTTTCTCTCCTCAGAAAAATCAAAATTTAGAGAGAAAGATCAAAGTTTTTGGTTGGGTAGAACCCTAGGATCTATCAAATCCTAGTTCAGGTTTTGGACTAGAAGACCAAAAAACCAAAAAACTAGATTTTGACAGAAGTCGGAGATCTGAAATTCACAGGTCAACTTTGGAGGGTCAATTTTTGAATTTTTCAAAATCTGAGCACACCAGTTTGCTCACCTCAGTCAAACCTATCAAGACAAAAGTTTGAAATTCCAAGTTTGTATTTTTAGGGTTTCTCTGCCAAACTCTAGCCATCTCCAGATCCAGTTTCAGCAAATCAAAGTGGATTGGGTTAATCCTAGAAGAGAATGACTTGGACACCTATATAAGTGAAGAAGTTCCAGTTCCAAAGGGAGATGAGGCTAAGGCCTTGCAAAAGAAGACTACAAGCAATCCTGATAGGTATGTTTTGAAATATGTTCATGATTAAGTTTGTCTTCATATTATTGAGGTTAGTACAATCTTGATTAATTTTAGACTTGTCTTATCACCTTAGTAAAAGTATGAATGAATGTGAATGATAGAAGACATTCATTGATTAGGGTTATGACACTTATGATTGTACTAATGCACTGTGGTGTTGTATGAGGATGATGTTGTCTACTAACATGAAAGGTACATCAAGAAAGAATAATAGAGTTCTAGATCGAGAACATATGACTATGGCGACATGAATACAAAGAATCATCCATAGACATTGATCACATAAAAGCTCAACTTACGAGGTATTTATAATTTGGTTCTACAATGCTTAACTTATGAGATATGTAAATCATTGAAGAGAACAAAGAAGACATTGTTTGGGTATGTTAGACATAACTCGCAAACATGATAATCCAGGTGTGTTTTTCCTATATCAAGTTAGAATCCTACCTTCTGTTAGGGTCTCATATAAGTATACTTTCGTATGATTGATAATGATTATTCATGAATTTATAGGTTTGAATAATCATGGGTTTATGCATATTATGCTTCTTACTTTGATTAATGATATAACAAACCAGAAGAGTCCTATGGTCAAATAAGAATATGCATGAGTAAAAGAAGTACTCCCCGAAACCTCGAATACTAACGCATATGATAAATTACCTATGTATGAAATGCTCATGACTATAAATATTTAGAATCATAATGTTTTGATAGTGTTGAGATTATACTAATGCATGTATGATTATGTATGAGATATTGAGGATGACACAATGATGACACTAGTGCACACTTAAGCATGCATAGTGGTCTAGGATAGATATAGGTTCAAAGACAGATAATCCAGGAAGCAAAGATCAAGAGGAAGCACACTCCAGTAATTCCTGTAAGGAACCAAAGATTGAGAGGGAGTCCGCCCAACAAGCAAACAAAGATAATTATTTGAATTGTCATTTCTTGTATATATGATTACTTAAATGTTGTTGCTCAGTCATGTACATACTTATGTTCCTATATTTAGGATGTATATTATGCATTTTAGAAAAGTTGCATTAATGAACAAGATACTACTAATATAGTAATGGGTAAGTGGCCTATGGTACTGTACAACATTCCATTGCTACTTATCTAGAATGAAACCTCTTTGCTGACATGTTGGGAGTAGTGCACACTCTTAACAATGTTCAGGTAGAGATGGAAGGCATCTAGAAAGTTACAGGATATGCATAAATGTTGCATTGAAGCATTGGATATGATAATTGCATGTCTGTATGGCATATGTCCTTATGTGTAAGACTTTGTTCTGAAAACTATGAGATGTTTCTAATCATGCAATTGAATTTGACTTGTAGGAAATATCATGTACAATCACCTACAAAAGAAGGACGACGAAATCTGTTCCAACAATAAAGTCCAATAAAACTACCTATTGAAGGTATTGAAGAATCTGAAGTTCCCAGGATCAGGGATGCATCAATGGAAGGATGTTATCATTGAGGAGTACCAGTCGATCATGAAGAATGATTCCTGGGATGTGGTCCCGAGACCAAGAGGGAAGTCTATAATGACTTCCAATTGTATATGCAAGATCAAGCATGCTGCAGATGGTAACATAAAGAAATACAAGGAAAGGTTTGTGGCTCGTGGCTTCTCCCGAAAAGAAGGGATAAATTATGAAGAAACTTTTGCACCTGTAGCCAGATATAATTCTATCAGAATAGTACTTGCTCTGGATTTAGTGATGAAGTGGAATAGACACTATATGGATTTCAAGACAACTTTCTTGAATGGTGTAGTCGAAGAGGAAGTGTATGTGGTGCAGCTACTCAGTTTTGAGACACATGACGGGGAGTCACATGTGTACAAATTGAAGAATGCCTTGTACGATTTGAAACAAGCACCCGGGACTTGGTATGGAAGGATAGACAACTTCTTGTCTAGTTTGGGATTTACTAAGAGTAAAGCGGACTCCAATTACAAGGTTGAGGAAGGCAATCTAGTGATACTACTACTGTATGTAGATGACCTTTTTGTGACAGGTGAGATTGGGTTGATTGCTGATACAAAGAGGAAGCTTGCTGCCGAGTTTGAGATGAAGGACTTGGGTATGATGCATTATTTTCTAGGCATGGAGGTGTCGCAGAGTGTGGATGGAATCTTCCTTGGACAAGGGAAGTATGTAGTACAGATTCTGAAGCAGTTCGGGATGATGGACTGCAAGGCCATGGCCACACCTATGGCATCAAACCTGAAGCTATTGAGTGATGCTTCATGAATGTTGGTTGATGCCACGATGTATCGTCAGATGATTGGGTCCTTTATGTACCTGACGAACACAAGAATAGATATTTGACTTGCGGTGAACACATTGAGCCATTTCCTGACGGATCCTAGACATGTTCACTTGATTGCTGTAAAGCATATTCTAAGGTACCTGAAGGGTATGATTGATTATGGGCTCAAGTATGATGTGAATCAAAAGGTTAACCTAGAGGGTTATGTTGATTTAGATTGGGTAGATAGTGCTGCAGATAGGAAGAGCACTTCGAGGTGCTGCTTCAGTATGGGATTAGGTGTGATCTCTTTATTTAGCACGAAGCAGTCCTATGTAGCACTGAGTATAGCTGAAGCAGAGTATGTTGCAGCTTGTTCTTCCAGTTGTGAGGAACTATGGATAAGGAATATACTGTCTGATTTATTTAATCTCTAGTTGGATGCTACTTGTATCTTCTCTGACAAACAAAGTTGTGTGAAGTTGTCTGAGAACCCAGTTTTCCATGACAAGTCGAAGCACATCGAGATCAAATATCATGATATCAGGGATATTGTGCAAAGAGGAGCAGTGAATCTCCTGTATATTGCGACGGACGAGTAGATAGAAGATGTGTTGACCAAACCACTAGCCAAGGTGAAGTTCAAGTAATTCAGAGAGAGGCTTGGTATTCTTCAAATTGAAGATACTTCCAAGAGGAAGTAATGGGACACAGATGTAGGAGCCCTTCCAAGCATGGTGGTAGGAGGATCCTCCCATGGCTGTGGATGTAAGTGCTGTGTGATGAGCATTAGGAAGATGCTTTGGATGATTATCTATATGATGATGATTAGTATGATCATGGGAATCAACATGATGCTCGATGCGAGGATGATCAGTATGATCATGTGTATCAGGATGATACTCCATGGCCATGGATATGGTGCAGGTTGTCCAGTGGCATATAATAGGTCCCTGGGAGATCCTATAGGTTTAGCAGAAAGCTTGTAATCAGTCCTGGGATGATCTTTTGAGTTTTTGCTAGATAACATGTAATGTGTCCTTGGGAGATCCTATAGGTTGATCAATAAGCTCGTAATTAGTCCTGGGATGCTCTTTCGAGGTTTTGCTTGTTCGCATATAATGTGTCCATGGGAGATCCTATAGGTTGAGCAGTAAGCTCGTAATCAGTCCTGGGATGCTCTTTCGAGGTCTTGCTAAGTCTGCATATAATGTGTCCCTGGGAGATCTTATAGGTTGAGTAGTATGCTCATAATCAGTCCTGGGATGCTCTTTCGAGGTTTTGCAGATGCACGTAATCAGCCTTGAGATTCACCAGATAGGCCGCTCACAGAGATGATGAAGACCTACATGGAGGCTAGGCCTACATCCATCATGAAATAGGGCTGGCTTTGTAGAACTTCCTTTGACAAGTAAAATTGAGATATAGCACCAGTGATTGATATGATGAGTACAACAACAGTGACGATGATGCTCCGCGATCCAGTGACAATGATCCAACTCCAATATTGAAGACTTGTGCCTATATGTATTGATGACCCGTGTTAAGATAATACCTTTCTAGTTAAGAGGGAGCATTGATTTATTTGAAACTTCGGACGATATTCACTTGTATATTGTTATTACATTTGTATTTTATTGTATCCCCAATGGAGATGTATTATTCCTCTGATTGGAAGTGTCGTCATTTGTATTTGCAAGTGTTGCAAGCTATATTGTAAGTATCCTAACTTATATTTGACGGGTTATTAGACCACCTTAGAGGGGTCGGCCCAGTATGAGTTAAAGGGTTATTAGACCACCCTAGTGGGGTCAGCCCAGTGACAAGTGGTAATGGGTTATTAGACTCTCCTAAGGGAGGTCGAACCAGTTAGAGTAAAAGGAAAGTAAAGGTAAAGTATAAATAGAGAGGAGCACCTCTCTATTTATCCATTCATTCACACACTTACTTCGCATTAGTGAGAGAGGAGAGGAGTGCACACAAGTAGAGGAGGAGAAGCTGCTAGGAGACTATCTCTTATTTTGGGGTTTTCTATTGGTGCTCATTCTATGTTTGAGGAAGTTGCAGGTTTTTTCACCTTCTTGGTTTTCCCCAGTGTAATGCTTTGTGTCTCTTGTCTCTTGTGTTTGATATGTTGTACATGTTGTTCCCTCAGTTAAGATCCTAGATCATATTGAATTAAATGATGAGAAACTAACATCAACAATATTTGACTCAATGGGAGTAAAACTTGAATAAACCATTCATTATGATCTATGCCATGGATATGGAATGAGAGTACCCAGAAAGTGTCTAAAGCTATGTGCATATTCCTAAGAATATTCTCCCTCCTATTGTCTAATCTCTTTCATCTTTTCTATGCCTTACTACTCAGACTTAAGTAGTTGAAACTCTGTAATGAGTTTCTTATTTACTTCTAGTAGAGTAAGAGCCATGCCTCTAATGTGAGTGATCCAAAAAATTCATTTACAATCGAAGATATATACTTCTCAAGGTTGTTTGAAATTCTATCAACTTGGAGGCATTTGAAATCCCTTTAGAACTCTAGATTGCTTCATAGGGAAATCAGTGTTGTTTTTCATATTCCTTGACTTCTTTTCCCCAAACATTAGGGTATTTCATGGAGGATCCTCCATGAATTCCTGCCATCCTAATAGGTGTAAATCCAATCAAGATAAATCCATTAAGTGTTAGTTGCATAATCAAATTCTTACCCACTACTAGATCTAAACTACCGACTCCTTGAGTGGTACATGGTTGTCCTGAACTAGACTGATTACTATTTCTTCCCAACAATACTCTACCTTGACCACTACTACTAGTAGAATGATTACACCAAGGAAACATTAATACATAATTAAAAATAGAAGGTACCATATGATTCAAATTTGCTAGAGGCGTGGTCGAATCTCGACTAGTTTTGCCAACTTCAGGTATCATTTTCACAACCTGCTGGATCACTTGACTTAGGTTTTTCTATAGCCTCTTCTAGGGTTATCTCTACATCATTAGTTTAAATGGTATTGTTCCTTTTCACTACTTCATTTTCTATTTCTTCTGATTCAACTGATATTCCTTATCCACAAATTCCTCTTGTTGTTATTCTTTCCATTTTTATCCATATCTATTTCAACTTGGAGCTGACCAACTCTCCTCTCCTTCAAATGTTTTTCAACTCATTCAATATTCCTTCATCACTACCTTCCTCACTAATTTCCTTCTACAACTATTTACTTCTCATTGTTGACGACTTCATCTAATTTATCCACCACCTTTATACGATGACCAACCTACTTAAAAATATTTCAAACCTTGCACTATTCTTTGGTCTTCCCCCCTCCATTTCCTATCCTTCTTACATTCCAAAACTCATTGGCACCATATCTACCCACTTCCCAATGGCGTAGAGAGTTTATTAGCCATGGTAATGGGATTCAATTATGATAATCCCTCTTCTACCAAAAATATCTTGATTCAAATCAAGACTTCTCTTACTAATCCTCCTTGCGCTCCTTTCTTAAAGACTTCTTATGTTTTAGAGGAATATTGCTGATCCTTTGCATAAAATTCTACAGTATGCTAGTTGACAATGTTATCTACCCAAAAATATCATGCGTTATTGATCTAATGGTCTAGTTGATGCAAAATAACAAGGATAGCAATAGTACATTTAATGCTTTTCTTCCATTTATGTTATATTCAGAGGCTTCCAAAAGTATTTTTAACCATTCATGTTAACACACTATTTTTTATCACCTATTTTGTCATGAGTGTCATCACCATTATACATATCCATCGAAAATATTATCCCAATATTCATCTCATCAATCTCCATATGAACTCACAATATGACCAAAAATTGAAAGAAAATTAGAAAATGGATTGTGTCAAACATGTCACCGCTTTCCCCTAAATATCCATGATCAGGTCACACTTTTTCCTTCAATAAGTTCAACCTGATCCAAAAATAAAAAAAAATTCAATTATTCCTTATTTATGTGTGCTTCCCAAAAATTAGTGGTTGAAAGTAGACATTCCCTAGCTATTATTGCCAAAAATAACTATTGATTTGGTCTTTCAAGGCCTAACCTCCCCATTAAGTTATCAATGAAATGGGAATCATTCGCATTGGAACCAAATCTAAAAACTGTATACCATATTTCCTAAAAATAAAACCCTCATGCTCACCATTACACACATGACCCATATTCATAGTATTTTTATATTGCCGAAATTTCACTAGAAAGAAAGAGAGAACCACTATTTTCCTTGTTCTTTCACCTTTGTGGGATTAACCATATAATCACCTAGGTGGAGACTTGGACACAAAGTATAGTGAATAACCCCCCCTTGTATTAGCTGCAAAGTTCCCCTACCATACACAATATGTACCAAGGTGCTTTTGTGTCATGTCCCCTCAACACTGAGCAGTTGATCAAGTTCCTAACCCATCCAATCCCTTGGGTTGAGGAGACAGATTCATTATTATGGGGTTAATTTTGGATTCCAGACATTTAATTAATTAGGAGTGTGAATTAAATTTTATCCAAAGTTTATTATGCACTTGGAATATTTATTTTTCATGCATTTAATAATTTTATCATAAATAAATGAGGATAATGCCCCACTAGGGCGCATTAGTGGATGAGGTTAACTTGGAGATGACTTGAAGAAGAAGTTAAGGAGAAAGCAAGCAAATCTAGAAAATCATGAAAAATGAAAGAAAGATGGAGCAAATCAGAAAAGAAGAAAAAAAATCAGGAAAATCCGCATAAAGCAGGATAAATAAAAAAAGCAGGAAAGTTCAGAAAAACAGGATAAATCCAAAAATCCAAAAAAAACAGAAAAAACCTAAAGCAGAAAGTGGAAAAGAAAACATAAAAGGAAAAAGGAGGAATGCAAAAAAAAAAGGAAAAAGGAAGAAAAGATAGCTTTCCTTATCCACTCATTTAGGGCTCATTAGCTAAGGATACTTTCTGCTCAAGTCATTCCCTCTCTATAAATAAACTAGTCCGCACCCCCTTAACATCTTTTGTCAGTTTGATGTTTGGTTTGAGAGCAATTGTGCCTCAAGAGGCTTGGGAGATGTGCCCCTACTACAAGTTGGGTGTTTCTCCCTAATTCCTATGAGAGGTTGATGGAATTAATCCATTGTCATTGAGTTTATTGCAGGTCCTGTAGCTGATCCAAGGTTGGTTCAAAGTTCAGAAATTATCATGAGGTTTATGGTTTGAATCTCTAGGCTTATTGTTGATTTCCAGTGCTAGTATGTTGTATTGAAGAGGTGAGGAGTTTTTTAAATATTTTGAGAATAATACTGGCTCATATATGATTTAATTACAGTCATTATGAATCTATTATATCATTCATAATATTTAATATTCAAGAAGTTTGATATATTCTGAGTTTTCTCCACCCCCTCTAGATTTGCCTAGAATTTGACTAGTTTTCAGAATGCATGTGATATATGAATGAGAATAGATACAAATGAGTTTATTTATGTTCCTGATGCTAATTAATATGTTAAATAACCTAATCCATTTCTAATATAATAAATTAGTGAACCTTCATTGACTGTTTGGGAGCTCCTGAAAGTAACTAGCTGTGTAATTTTGAAATTCCAATTTGCTTGTATCTTTGTGAATATTTCTCAAAACTTCCTCAAACTTGATGGAGCGAACTATGAATGTAAATTGAATGAAATTTCATGTTTATTATCCTCCCTAATTCATAAAACTTCATCCATATCTACCAGACATTGTATAGTTGAGGTACTAGTTTGCATATGCTGGGGTGTCTAGGAGCATTGTAGTAGACTTCAGCCTTGATGGTTTCAAACCATCAATGGTCCCAGTGCTTTGTGAAAAGGTATTATCTGTTGATGTATATGTAACTTCGAAATGTATTTCATATATATGTATATTGTATTCCTATAGAGATGGTATTATTCCTCTATACGGAAGTGTCGTTATTTATATTGTAAGTGTCGTAACTTATACTTGATGGGTTATTAGACCACCTTGTTTGGGGTCGGCCCTGTATAAGTCATGTGGGTCAAAGGGTTATTAGACCACCCTATTGGGGGTCGGCCCAGTCAACATTATGTTATGTGGTTAAGTTCGAGCCTACATGAGTTAGGTAAAAAGGAAAGTCAAGTCAAGTATAAATAGAGTGCGGGAGGCACTCTATTTGCTCACTCACTTCTCACTCATGCACTCAAGGAGGAGTGGCGCACTTATGGAGGAGGAGGATCTGCTGCTAGGTTATGTCTATCTCTCATGGTTGGTTGTATCATTGCTCTATCTATCTCTGAGGAAGTTATTGGGGTTTTTCACCTTTATGGTTTTCCCCAAGTAAATCTTTGTGTCTCTTGTGTGCTTGCATTATTGTCTCCATGATTGATATGCTATAGATATGCTGTACATGTTGTTCTCTTAGTTAAGATCCTAGATCAGATTGAAGTAAATTCTGAAAATTTAACATGGTATCAGAGCTAGCCTGAAAGAAAGCATGATATGGCATGTATGACACTTGTTGCACTTACGATGCTAGGGCTTGATATAGCAAAAACCATTCATCGTAGTACTTTCGCTATAAATCCGTTTTGGTGAATGTTTCGGATCTGAAATTGTTATAGGAAGAAGCTAATATCCCCATGTACCTTGTGTACAAAGGACAACCTCTCATTCGTTGTACTTTGTGATTTATGATCTGTACAATATAGGGTTTCTGCCTCTTCTAGATCTGAGTCAAAATCAGGTGACCTTGGGAAAAAGATCATAACTTGGGCTAGGAAGCTCCAAATGAAATTTCGTTAAAAGTGACAGGTAGTACACAGACTGTACTATCTCAGAAAACTTTCTCAGAGGCCGAAGTTGAACCAGTGACACGTGGAATGCCGTACAAGTTTGCTCTCCTGAATTATCCCAAAAACGGTCACGTTGCGACACTTGGCATAACTCTCTCTCAGAGAGTCCAATTGAGATCAGACCTGTCAGGATAGAAAGATAACAGGCCGAGCTATCTCAAAAAACTTTTTCAGAGGCCGAAGTTCAAACAGTGACACGTGTCATGCCGTACAAGTTCTCTCTCCTGAATTATCCCAAAACAGGTCACGTTGCGACACTTGGCATAACTCTCTCTCAAAGAATCCAATTGAGGTAAGACCTGTCAAGATGGAAATATAAAAGGTTAGGCTATCTCAGGAAACATTTTCAGACCCTGTGGATCAAAAAATTTGGAGGTACACTAGAAACAATAAGGTACATATTTCTGTCAAAAACAGAATTATTTTTTAGTACCTTCATTCATGGCTTCCGGAATTTAGGGCTTCGTAGAAAGTTGGAATTTTTGTAATCCGAGACCACGGCTGGATGCTACTCATCAAAATAGAAATTTAGAGACCAATATCATAATTTTTGGTTGGGCAGAAGGCCGGGCTTGATCAGACCCTAGTTCGGGACTTTGATCAGAAAAGTGGAAAATTAGGGCTTCTGTAAAAATGAGAATTTTTGAAATCTATGACCACGGCTGGAAGCTCCTCAGAAAAATAGAAGCTTAGAGATTTGGATCAAACCTTTTGATTGGGAAGAAGAGTGGGATTCATCAAACCCCAGTTCAGGGTCACGTCCAGTGAATTCGGAAGTTTCAAAGACAAAATTGAGGAGTGAAACTCTGCAATTTTCAAATTCTGAATATATTGGTTTGATCAGCTTATCAAGGCGCATATTTCTATCCTTTCGGAAGTTTGAAATTCAAAGTTTGAATTTTTGGGGTTTCTCTGACAAACCCATATCCAGCTCCAGGTCCAGTTCTTGCAAATCAAGTGGATTGGGTTAATCCTAGAAGAAGATGGATTGGTCACCTGCATAAGTGAAGATGTTCCTGTTTCAGAGGGAGATGAAGCTAAGGCCTTACATAAGAAGATTACAAGCGATCTCGACAGGTATGACTCATTGAGGTATGTTTCGAGATTTGTTCATGATTAAGTTTATGGTATGTTTGTCTTCATGTTATTACGGTTAGTACAATCTTGACTTGTCATATCACCTTAATAAAACTATGAATGCACAATATAAAATATTCATTGATTAGGGTGTTGACACTTATAATTGTACTAATGCATTATGGTGTTGTATGAGGTTTATGTTGTCTACTAACATGAAAGGTACACCAAGAAAGACAAATCATGTTCTGGTCCAAGAACATATGATCATGATAACACGAGGACAAAGATTCATCCATTGTCATGGATCTCATAGAAGATCCATTTACGAGGTATGTATAACTTGGTTTTGTAATAGTTAACCTATGAGATATACAGGTTACTAGCACAAGTCATTGAAGAAGAACAAGAAGACATCATGTGAGTATGTTAGACATAAATAGCTAGCATGCTAATCCAGGTATGTTTTTCCTATATCAAGCTAGAATCCTACCTTTTGTTAGGATCTTATATTGTTGTGTTGTTTGATAATGATTATTCATGAAGTCGTAGGTTTGAATAAGTCATGGTTGTATGCATATTATGTTTCTTACCATAATTGATGATATGACTAACCAGAAGAATCATGAAGATATAGGTTTGAATAATCACAGGTTTTATGCATATTATATCTCTTATCTTGATTGATGATTCAACTAAAGAGTCATAGGTTTGAGTAATTATAGGTTTAGACATGTTATGCTTCTTATGATTTGACTAACCATGAGAATCCTACATAAACCTTGAATGATAATGCTTATTATTTATGTTTGACATGATCATGACTATACATGCTTGAGATTATTGTGTTTTAATAGTATACTAATGCATGTATGATTTTATATTAGACCTAGAGGATAACACAATGATGATACTAATAAGCATGCACAGGGATAGAGAATGAGTATAAGTTCAAGGACAGGTAATCCAGGAATCAAAGATCAAGAGGGAGCACACTCTAGTTGTTTCTGTAAGAAAGCAAAGGAGCACACTTCAGTAGCTTCTGCAAGGATGCAGATATTCAGAGGGAGTTGACCATCTTTCTACATTCCACAATAGAAAGGTGTAGAAGAACCTACTTCAGCAGCTCCTACAAGGAAGAAAAGACTCAGAGGGATTCCACCCAACAAACAAACAAAGATAAGTATTTGAATTGCCATTACTTGCATATTTTATTGTTTAAATAAAATTGTTCAATGGTGTACATGCTCATGTTCCTAGACTTAGGATATGTATTGTGCATAGTAGAATAGTTGCATTAATGAACAGTATACTACTAATATACATGGGTAAGTGGCCTATGGAACTATACAACATTCCATTGCTACTTATCTAGAATGAAACCTCTTTGCTGACATGTTGGGAGTTGTGCACACTCTTAACAATGTTCTGGTAGAGATTGGAAGGCATCTAGAAAGTTACGGGATATGGATAAATGTTGTATTGAAGCATTGGCTAAGATAATTGCATGACTTTATGACATATTTCTTATGTGTAAGAATTTGTTCTGAAAACTATGAGATGTTTTCTAATCATGCAATTTAACTTGTTGTGTAGGAAAGATCGTATGTCATCTCCTACAAAAGAAGAACTACAACATTTGTTCAGCAAAGATATTGAAGTTCCCAGGATCTGGGATGAAGAAATGGAATGCCATGATCCGTCGATCATGAAGAATGATGTTTGGGATGTAGTCCCAAGACGTGAAGGGAAGTTTGTTATGACTTACAAATGGATCTATCAGATCAAGCATGTTGCAGATGGTAGCATTGAGAAATATAAAAGTGATGAAATAGAAGATGCACCAGATGAATTCCAAGACAGCATGGTGTAGTCATATATGCGTACAGAACTTGGTATGGTAGGATAGACAGCTTTCTATCCAGTTTGGGCTTTACAAGGAGTAAAGCGGATTCCAACCTTTACTACAAGGTTGAGGAAGGCAATCCAGTGATACTACTTTTGTATGTGGATAACCTGTTTGGCATGGAGGTGTGGCAGAGTGCAGATGGAATCTTCCTTGGACAAGGGAAGTTTGCAGTAGAGATCCTGAAGAGATTTGGGATGATGAATTGCAAGGCCATGGCCACACCTATGGCATCGAATCTGAAGCTTCTTTGTGATGCTTCATCTGAGCCAGTTGATGTCTCTATGTATCGTCAGATGATTGGGTCCTTGATGTACCTGACGAACACGAGACCGAACATTTGCTTTGCTGTGAACACATTGAGCCAGTTCCTGACGGATCCGAGGAGTGTTCACCTAGTTGTTGTAAAGCATGTTCTGAGGTACCTGAAGGATACAGTGGATTATGGGCTCAAGTATGAAGTGAATCAAAAGTTTAACCTACAGGGTTATGTTGATTCAGATTGGGTTGGCAGTGCTGCAGATAGGAAGAGCACATCTGGGTGTTGCTTCAGTATGGGATCAAGTGTGATCTCTTGGTTTAGTAGGAAGCAGTCCTACGTAGCACTGAGTACAGCTGAGGCAGAGTATGTTGCAGCCTGCTCAGCTAGTTGTGAGGCAGTATGGCTACGAAAGCTACTGTCTGAGTTATTTGATCTCCTGTTGGAGGCTACTGGTATCTTCTGTGATAACCAGAGTTGTGTGAAGTTGTCCGAGAACCCAGTGTTTCATGAAAGGTCGAAACACATAGAGATCAAATATCACTATATCAGGGATATGGTGCAGAGAGAATCTGTGAAGCTCCTGTATGTTGCGACGGACGAGCAGATTGCTGATGTGCTGACGAAGCCACTAGCCAGGATGAATTTCGAGTACTTCAGAGAGAGGCTTGGCGTTATTCAGATCGAGGACACTTCGAGGAAGAAGTGATGGACACATTTGCTGAAGCCATTCCAAGCATGTTGGAAGGAGGATCCTTCACATGGCTGTGGATGTAAGCGCTGGATGATGTTCTGGTTTCTGATTGGATATGATCAGTTGGATCATTTTTATGTATGTATGTACTCATCATGTTGGATGCTGGATGTGATCAGTTGGATCATTTTTATGTATGTATGTACGCATCATGTGGATGCTGGATATGATCAGTTGGATCATTTTATGTATGTATATATGCATCATGTTGGATGCTTGGACCATGTATCTGTATATGTATCAGGTGGATACATTGTATGATCAGGTGGATCATATATGGTGATATGTATCATGTAATTGTATTTGTATCAGGTGGATACATTGATGATCAGGAGGATCATGTATGATGATATGTATCAAATAGATAGTTGGTATGAATCAGGTAGTTGCATTGATGATCAGGATGATCATAGATGACGAGCTTCAGGATGTTGCTCCAGATGACATGCAGTAGGATGTTGCAGTGATGATCAGGATGATCATAGATGACGAGCTTCAGGATGTTGCTCCAGATGACTTGCAGCAGGATGTTGCAGTGATGATCAGGTTGATCATAGATGACGAGCTTCAGGATGTTGCTCCAGATGACATGCAGCAGGACGTTGCAGTGATGATGATCAGGATAATCATGGATACATCAGGATGATGTATGGTGATTATTAGGTTGATACTTTGTGGCTGTGGATCAGGTTGTGCAGATGAGCATGTAATCCGGTGCCCTGGGAGATTTGCAGATGGTCTTTCAAGGTTTTGCCTATGGCATGTAATATCGGTGCCCTGGGACATCTGGAAAATGCTCTTTCGAGGTTTTGCTCTGGGAGGACATGTAATTCAGTGCCCTGAGAGATCTGCAGATAGTCTTTCAAGGTTTTTCCTATGGCATGTAATAGCGCCCTGGGATATCTGGCAGATGCTCTTGCGAGATTTTGTCCTATGGCATGTAATAGCACCCTGGGAGATCCGATAGGTTGGGCTGTGTGCTTGTAATTAGTCCTAGGATGCTCTTGCGAGGTTTTGCCATGACCACATATAATAGCGCCCTGGGAGATCCTACAGGTCGGAGTTGTGCACCTGTAACATCCTGGGATGCTCTTTCGAGGTTTTGTGGTGGGGTCACATGTAATAGCGCCCTAGGAGATCCTACAGGTCGGAGTTGTGTACCCGTAACATCCTGGGATGCTCTTTCGAGGTTTTGTGACGCACGTAATAAGTCCTGAGGATTCCACAGTATGGCCAGTGATGATGAAGACCTGTAGGTGGTGGGCCTACATCCAGTATGAAAAAGGACTGGCTCTGTAGAACTTCCTATGACGAGTAGATTCAGAGATTGATTGAGATAGCAACAGCAGTGATGATGATGACGATGCATCGATGACGATGATCCAGAGAAGATGACTTGTGCTAGAAGAACTGTGCTGAGAAATACCTTCCTAGTTAAGAGGGAGTGTTGATGTATATGTAACTTCGAAATGTATTTCATATATATGTATATTGTATTCCTATAGAGATGGTATTATTCCTCTATACGGAAGTGTCGTTATTTATATTGTAAGTGTCGTAACTTATACTTGATGGGTTATTAGACCACCTTGTTTGGGGTCGGCCCTGTATAAGTCATGTGGGTCAAAGGGTTATTAGACCACCCTATTGGGGGTCGGCCATGTGGGTTGAAGGGTTATTAGACCACCCTATTGGGGGTCGGACTATTCAACATTATGTTATGTGGTTAAGTTCGAGCCTACATGAGTTAGGTAAAAAGGAAAGTCAAGTCAAGTATAAATAGAGTGCGGGAGGCACTCTATTTGCTCACTCACTTCTCACTCATGCACTCAAAGAGGAGTGGCGCAATTATGGAGGAGGAGGATCTGCTGCTAGGTTATGTCTATCTCTCATGGTTGGTTGTATCATTGCTCTATCTATCTCTGAGGAAGTTATTGGGGTTTTTCACCTTTATGGTTTTCCCCAAGTAAATCTTTGTGTCTCTTGTGTGCTTGCATTATTGTCTCCATGATTGATATGCTGTAGATATGCTGTACATGTTGTTCTCTTAGTTAAGATCCTAGATCAGATTGAAGTAAATTCTGAAAATTTAACATTATCAACAATAAAATTATTCCTTCCATGCAGATTCTTGACCTTTCCAAATCTCCAGAAAAACTAGTCTTTGAATTCATTTTATTAGCTGAGTCTGGTAGCAGTTAGAGTTAGTGTATCATCATCCCGTGTTGTTACATTAAAGTTATATCAGAGCATGTTCCTATGAAACTTCTATTGAATTATTTCTATGATTCCAAGAAGATATTTATATTCCAAGAAGAAGGAACCTTTGTCATAAGAAGAAGATGGAGAAGAAATAAATTCTACTGAAGGAAAACTACAAGGAGAGTTAGACATGTCTCACAATGAAGACAAAGATGAGTTCAAACTCTTTGTTAAAATCATGATGAATGTATTGCAAGACATATCTCACAATATTGTTCAATCTGGTAACCAAGTTTACTGAATATCAAAGATAGGAACCTGAGGTTCGAAATGGAGGTCTTGCTTCATGGGAAGACAAATATGTTGAGTACCTTACATTGAATGAAGAATGCAAAAGTGATTTACCATTCAAAGACTTATGTGATCTACAATACAAGTCCAACCCAACAGGAGGCTTCCGGATGAAAAATCAGAACTATGAGCTAAGAAATGCTAATTGTAATATTTATTTACCTTATTTTGATGGTTCACATAAATGTACTGCTAACTCTTGGATTCAGAAGCTTGACACATATTTTTCGTTAAATCTAATGGCTGAGAGAGATGCCATCAAGACTACTACTCTACACTTAGATGGACAAGAAAATGACTGGTGGTTTCCTGGCCTAAAAAATCTTGGGCATGACAAAGTGACCACTTATGAAGATTTCACAAGAAGGTTGGCTGAAATATTTGAAAGAAGAGATCCTGAGATCACCTTCAGGGAACTAGCGCATAAGAAGCAGACTACAAATCCCGAAGCTTACATCTCTGAGTTTCAAAAATTAGCTGTGATGGTCTCTGATATCTCAGAAGCTAGATTGATCTTGTTGTTCATTGAAGGGTTATCAGAACCTTTGAAGGTTTGGTGAAGGATTATAGACCCTCTTCCTTTCAAGATGCACTAAGTCAAACCAGATACTTGCAAGACTCTAATACGAGGACCATATTTCGTCCTAGGACTGTTAGTACTATTCAGTTCAAGAATCAAAGACCACCCATGAAGAGTCCTTCTGGAAATTTTAGAAAGGATAACTATTCAAAGGACCGAGATGAATTGAGAAGAAGGAAGTTGTGCTTCACCTGTCAGGAGCCATGGGTTCCAGGACATAGATGTGCTAAAGGAAAATCACATTACATTGAAGTTTTCTCAGAGAGCGAAGCTGAGGAAGAAGAATAAGAGGTCGAAGTAGATGCAGAAGTGGCCTATGAGACTATAGAAGAAGAACCTACTACCGAAGTTAGAAATATTGTAGTACTTTCAGGGGTGCTTCGCTTCGATACACTGATATTAAAAGGAGTGGTTCAAGGAAAATCAGTCACGGTGTTAGTGGATGGAGGAGAAACACATAAATTCATTGATCCAACTCTGATTGAAAGGAGGTGTTAACACCCAAAAAGTGCTCACTAGCTCATTCCCTTATTCACATGCCCCTTTTGTCCACTTTTCCACCATTTGAGCCTCTAAAGCCATCAAAAGGTCACCAAAAAGACCATAATACACCCTTTTTTCCCCTCAAAATATATAGTTTTCCTCAAAAAACATAAAAAAACCTTCAAAAAGGGTCCATAATACCCAAAAATATTAAAAGGGAATAAAAATATTAAAAATATTCAAAAAAGGAAAAAAGAGGGGAAAAGGTACCTAAACCATGTTGGTCAGTACCATTGGTTTCCTCAGAACCACAATGGTATTCCCCGTCACCAAAAACTATAAAAAGGTGATAGGGGCTCCTCACTTTCCATCCATCCATCATCCTATCCTCATGCTGTCAAAATCTCTCTTGAGTTCTTTGACCATTGTAGCAATCTTGGAGAAGAGACCATTGGAGCCTGGAGAATCTCAACCTTGGAGCTGCTCAACACCAAACATCCTCACCCTTTGAGGTTTTGCAATACAAAAGTCATTTTTTATTTCGTTTCTTGTTCTTGTTCTTGTTCTTAAATCTTTTCAAGCTTATTGTTATATGCATATGTTAGATTCAGATTAATTTATAGTTGTATTTGATTTCAATTTGAAGACTGCTACTACAAGTTAGTAGGTGCATCCTTGCACATGCTTGGTTGAAAAACCAAGCAACAGTTTTTTGGCGACTCCGTTGGCTTTCGAGCTTTAAATTTTTTCTTTAGATCTTAGTTTTTTACTTGTTTTTATCATTTAAATTAGAAGATCTACCATCCTAGATAGCGTATCCATTGCTGCCCTAGTTGTTGTCCCTTTCTGTAGCCTCTAACAGACCAAAATCTAAATTTTCGGTTTCGTTTTCGGCGATATGTTTTCCGTTTTTCGCATTGCGAATTTTCGCCTGACAGTCACGCAGCTCATCACGACCTTGCGGACTTTTTCCGCACGGTCCACCGCGGCTTCGTGACCTTTTTCCGTGCTACACATCGCGGCTTCGCGGTCATTTTCCGCGATACACATCGCGGCATCACGGCCATTTTCCGCGTTGCACATCGCGGCTTCACAGTAGTTTTCCGTGCTGGGCATCGCGACTTCGCGTCCCAAACCCGCGATGCACATCGCGGATTTTGCCCTAAAACTCGCGATGTTGTTATTTTGAATTCGGCCAATTTTTTAGAAAAAATTTTGCTGTATTTTTTGTCGATTTAGCCTATTTTCCAGCATTATTTTTTCTACATTATTACAACAATAGCGAATCATTTTCTATTACATATTCTCCATGTTGATGTATATATAACTTCGGAATGTATTTCACATATATATATATTGTATTCCTATAGAGATGTTATTATTCCTCTATACGGAAGTGTCGTCATTTATATTGTAAGTGTCGTAACTTATACTTGATGGGTTATTAGACCACCTTGTTGGGGTCGGCCCTGTATAAGTCATGTGGGTCAAAGGGTTATTAGACCACCCTAGTGGGGGTCGGCCCAGTCAGCATTATGTTAAGTGGTTAAGTTGAGGCCGACCTAGTTGAGTAAAGGTCAAGTCAAGTTAGTGTATAAATAGAGAGTGTGTCTCTCTCATTTTACACATTCTATTCTCTCACTCACACTTGGGAGAGTGGCACACTTGTGGAGGACGAGGCTCTGCTGCTAGGAGAAGACTATCTCTTGTATTCTGGTTGTATCATTGCTCTATCTATCTCTAAGGAAGTTATTGGGGTTTTTCACCTTTATGGTTTTCCCCAAGTAAAATATGTGTCTCTTGTGTGCTTGCATTATTGTGTCCATGATTGATATGCTGTACATGTTGTTCTCTCAGTTAAGATCCTAGATCAGATTGAAGTAAATTCTGAAAATTTAACATGGTATCAGAGCTAGCCTGAAAGAAGGCATGATATGGCATGTATGACACTTGTTGCACTTATGATGCTAGGGCTTGATATAGCAAAAACCAGTCATCGTAGCACTTTCACTATAAATCCGTTTTGGCGAAGTGTTCGGATCTAAAATGTTTATAGGTTGAAGAGAAGATCCCCATGTACCTTGTGTCCAAAGGAAAACCTCTATATCGTTTTACTTTGTGATTTATGATCTGTACAATATAGGGTTTCTGCCTCTTCCAGATCTGAGTCAAAATCAGGTGACCTTGGGAAAAAGGTCATAAATTGGGATAGGAAGCTCCAAATGAAATTTATTAAACGTGACAGGTAGTACACAGACTATACTATCTTAGGAAAAATGATTAGAGACCGAAGTTGAAACAGTGACACATGGAATGCCGTACAAGTTTGCTCTCCTGTATTATCCCATAAACAGGCCATGTTGCGACAATGAGCGTAACTATCTCTCAGAGAATCCAATTGAGGTCATACCTATCATGATGGAAAGATAACAAGTCAGGATATCTCAAAAAAAATTTCAGAGGCCGAAGTTGAACCAGTGACATGTGGCACGCCGTACAAGTTTGCTCTCCTGTATTATCCCATAAACAGGTCACATTGTGACACTTGGCATAACTCTCTCTCAGAGAATCCAATTGAGGTCAGACCTGTTGGGATGGAAAGATAATAGGTTGGGCTATCTCACGAATTTTGTTTTATACCCTGTGGATCAAAAATTTTGGATTTACACCAGAAAGAATCAGGTACATATTTCAGTCAAATCGGAATTATTTTTTAGCACCTTCATTCATGGCTTCCGGAATTTAGGGCTTCGGAGAAAGTTGGAATTTTTGTAATCGGAGACCACGGCTGAATGCTACTCATCAAAATAGAAATTTAGAGACCAAGATCAGAAGTTTGGGTTGGGAAAAAGGTCGGGCTTGATCAGACCCTAGTTTGGGACATTGATCGGAAAAGTGGAAAATTAGGGCTTCTGAGAAAATGGGAATTTTTGAAATCTGTGACCACAGCCAGAAGATCCTCATAAAAATAGAAGCTTAGAGCTTTGGATCAAACCTTTTGATTGGGCAGAAGAGTGGGATTCATCAAAACCTAGTTCGAGGTCACGTCCAGTGAATCCGAAAGTTTCAAAGGCAAAATTGAGGAGTGAAACTTTGCAGTTTTCAAATTTTGAATATACCAGCTTGATCAGCTCATCAAGGCGCATATTTCTATCCTTTCGGAAGTTTGAAATTCAAAGTTTGAATTTTTGGGGTTTCTCTGACAAACACTATTACAGCTCCAGATCCATTTCTTGCAAATCAAGTGGATTGGGTTAATCCTAGACGAGGATGGATTGGTCACCTGCATAAGTGAAGAAGTTCCTGTCTCAGAGGGAGATGAGGCTAAGGCTTTCCATAAGAAGATTACAAGCAATCTTGACAGGTATGGCTTACAGGTATGTTTCATGGTTAATTTTAGCATATGTTTGTCTTCATATCATTACAGTACAATCTTGATTAATAACTAGACTTGTCGTATCACCTTAATAGAAGATATTCATTGATTAAGGTTTTGACAGTTATGAATGTACTAATGCATTGTGATGTTGTATGAGGTTTATGTTGTTCTCTAATATAAAAGGTACACGAAGAAAGAAAAATCATGTTCTACTTCAAGAACATATGATCATGGTGACATGAAGACAAAGATTCATCCATTTTCATGGATCAAATAGAAGATCTACTTTCGAGGTATGTATAAATTGGTCCTACAATGGTTAACCTATGAGACATGCAGGTTACTAGCACAAGTCACTAAAGAGAACCAGAAGACATTATGCGGGTATGTTAGACATAACTAGCTAGCATGCTAATCCAGGTATTTTTTTCTTATATCAAGCTAAAATCCTACCTTGTGTTAGGATCTTATATTGTTGTGTTGTTGATAATGATTATTCATGAAGTCATAGGTTTGAATAGTCATGGTTGTATACATATTATGTTTCTTACCATAATTGATGATATGACTAACCAGAAGAATCATGAAGTTATAGGTTTGAGTAATCACGGGTTTATGCATTGCTGATTTAACTAATCAGAAAAGTCCTATGATCAAAAAAGAATATGCATAAGTAAAAGAAGACTTCCCTGAAACCTTGAATACTAATGTTTATTATCTATGAATGCTCATGACTATACATGTTTAAGATTATTGTGTTTTGATAGTATTAAGATTATACTAATAAATGTGTGATTATGTATGAGACCTCAAGGATAACACAATGATGATACTAATAAGCATGCATAGGGACCAAGGATGAATATAAGTTCAAGAACAGGTAATCCAGGAAGCAAAGATCAAGAGGGAGCACCCTCCAGCAGCTCCTGCAAGGATGCAGATATTCAGAGGGAGTTGACCATCTTTCTTCATTCCAAAACAGAAAGGTGTAGAAGAAGCTACTTCAACAGCTCTTGCAAGAAAGCAACGACTCAGAGGGAGTCCACCCAACAAACAAACAAAGATAAGTATTTTAATTACCACTTCTTACATATTTGTTTGTTTAAATAAAATTGTTCAATGATACATATGCTTATGTTCCTAGACTTAGGATATGTATTTTGCATATTTGCATTAATGAACAAGATACTACTAACATGTATATGATGCGTAAGTGGCCTATGGCACTGTACAACATTCCATTGCTACTTATCTAGAATGAAACCTCTTTGCTGACATGTTGGGAGTTGTGAACACTCTTAACAATGTTTTGGTAGAGACTGGAAGGCATCTAGAAAGTTATGGAACATGGATAAATGTTGTATTGATGCATTGGCTAAGAAAATTGCATGATTGTATGACATATTTCTTTATGTGTAAGAATTTGTCTGAAAATTATGAGATGTTTCTAATCATGCAATTTAACTTGTTTTGTAGGAAAGACCGTATACCTTCACCTACAAAAGAAAGACTGCAACATTTGTTCAAGCAACAAAATTATCTATTGAAGATATTGAAGTTCCCAGGATACGGGAAGAATGCCTTGATCCGTCGATCATGAAGAACGATGTTTGGGATGCGGTCCCAAGAGCTGAAGGGAAGTTTGTTGTGACTTCCAAATGGAACTATCAGATCAAGCATGTTGCAGATGGCAGCATAGAGAAATACAAAAGTGATGAAATAGAAGATACACCAGATGGATTTCAAGACAACTTTCTTGAATGGTTTAGTCATATATGTGTTAAGAACTTGGTAGGATAGACAACTTTCTATCCAGTTCGGGCTTTACCGAGAGTAAGCGGATTCCAACCTTTACTACAAGGTTGAAGAAGGGAATCCTGTGATTCTACTCCTGTATGTGGATGACTTGTTTGTAACAGGAGATGACAGATTCATTGCCGACACACAGCGGAAGCTTGCTGCCGAGTTCGAGATGAATAACTTGGGGATGATGCACTATTTGTTTTTTTTCTTTTTGGCATGGAGGTGTGGCAGAGTGTAGATGGAATCTTCCTTGGACAAGGGAAGTACACAGTAGATATCCTGAAGAGGTTCGGGATGATGGATTGCAAGGCCATGGCCACACCCGTGGCATCGAACCTGAAGCTTCTGTGTGATGCTTCATCTGAGCCAGTTGATGTCTCTATGTATCATCAGATGATTGGGTCCTTGATGTACCTGACGAACATGAGACTAGATATTTGCTTTGCGGTGAACACATTGAGCCAATTCCTGACGGATCCAAGGAGTGTTCACCTGGTTGCTGTAAAGCATATTCTGAGGTACCTGAAGGGTACAGTTGATTAAGGGCTCAGGTATGAAGCGAATCAAAAGTTTAACCTGCAGGGTCATGTTGATTCAGATTGGGCTGGTAGTGTTGTAGATAGGAAGAGCTCATCTCGATGTTGCTTCAATATGAGATTAGGTGTGATCTCTTGGTTCAGCAAGAAGTAGTCCTGCGTAGCACTAAGTACAACTGAGGCAGAGTATGTTGCAGCCTGTTCAGCTAGTTATGAGGCAGTATGGCTTTGGAAGCTACTGTCTAAGTTATTTGATCTCCCCATTGGATGCTACTGGAGTTGTGTGAAGATGTCCGAGAACCCAGTGTTTCATGACAGGTCGAAACACATAGAGATCAAATATCACTATATCAGGGATATGGTGCAGAGAGGACTTGTGAAGCTCCTATACATTGCGACGGACGAGCAGATTGCAGATGTGCTGACGAAGCCACTAGCCAGGGTGAAGTTCGAGTACTTCAGGGAGAGGCTTCGTGTTCTTTAGATTGATGACACTTCGAGGAAGAAGTGATGGACACATTTGTAGAATCCATTTCAAGTATGTTGGAAGGAGGATCCTTCACATGGCTGTGGATGTAAGCGCTGGATGATGAGCAATAGGATAATGCTCTAGTTACTACTCTGTATATGCATCAGGAGGATGCTGGATATGATCAGTTGGATCATTTATATGTATACACGCATCATGTTGGATGCTGGATATGATTAGTTGGATCATTTATATGTACATGTATGTACGCATCATGTTGGATGCTGGATATGATCAGGAGGATCATTTGTATATGTTTTGTATATGCATCATGTTGGATTCTTGGACCATGTATCTGTATATGTATCAGGTGGATACTGTGCATGATCAGGTAGATCATGTATGTTGATATGTATCAGGTATGATCAGGTGGATCATGTTTTTGTATTTGTATCAGGTGGATACATTGTATGATCAGGATGATCATGGATGACGAGCTTCAGGATTTTGCTCCAGATGACATGCAGCAGGATGTTGCAGTGATGATGATCAGGATGATCATGTGTACATCAGGATGATGTATGGTGAGTATCAGGTTGATACTCTGTGGCCGTGGAACAAGTTGTGCAAATAAGCATATAATTTGTGCCCTGGGAGATTTGCAGATAGTCTTTCGAGGTTTTGCCTATGGCATGTAATTTGTACACTGGGATATCTGGCAAATGCTCTTTCGAGGTTTTGCTTGGGAGGACATATAATTTGTTCCCTGGGAGATCTGCAGATAGTCTTTCGAGGTTTTTCCTATGGCATGTAATTTGTGCCCTGGGATATCAAGCAGATGCTCTTTCGAGGTTTTGTCATATGGCATGTAATTTGTGCCCTGGGAGATTCGATAGGTTGAGCCGTGTGCTCGTAATCAGTCCTGGGATGCTCTTTCGAGGTTTTGCCATGACCACATGTAATTTGTGCCCTGGGAGATCCGATAGGTTGAGCCTTGTGCTCGTAATCAGTCCTGGGATGCTCTTTCGAGGTTTTGTGGTGACCACATGTAATTTGTGCCCTGGGAGATCCAATAGGTTGAGCCTTGTGCTCGTAATTAGTCCTGGGATTCTCTTTCGAGGTTTTGTGGTGGGGTCACATGTAATATGTCCTGGAGATCTGGACAGGATGAAAAAGGCCTCAGATGCTCTTTAGAGTTCTTGCTAGTCAAGAGACTCTTTTAAGGTTTTGTGACACACGTAATAAGTCCTGATATTTCCACAGTATGGCCAGTGATAACGAAGACCTGCAGGTGGTGGGCCTACATCTAGTATGAAAAAGGACTAGCTCTGTAGAAATTCCTATGATGAGTAGATTCAAAGATTGATTGAGATAGCAGCAGCAGTGATGATGATGATGACTCAATGACGATTATCCAGTGACGATGATCCATAGAAGAAGACTTGTGTTAGAAGACCTGTGTCGAGAAATACCTTCCTAGTTAAGAGGGAGTGTTGATGTATATGTAACTTCATAATGTATTTCACATATATATATATTGTATTCCTATAGAGATGTTATTATTCCTCTATACGGAAGTGTCGTCATTTATATTGTAAGTGTCGTAACTTATACTTGATGGGTTATTAGACCACCTTGCTGGGATCGACCCTGTATAAGTCATGTGGGTCAAAGGGTTATTAGACCACCCTAGTGGGGGTCGGCCCAGTCAGCATTATGTTAAGTGGTTAAGTTGAGGCTGACCTAGTTGAGTAAAGGTCAAGTCAAGTTAGTGTATAAATAGAGAGTGTGTCTCTCTCATTTTACACATTCTATTCTCTCACTTACACTTGGGAGAGTGGCGCACTTGTGGAGGAGGAGGCTCTGCTGCTAGGAGAAGACAATCTCTTGTATTCTGGTTGTATCATTGCTCTATCTATCTCTGAGGAATTTATTTGGGTTTTTCACCTTTATGGTTTTCCCCAAGTAAAATATGTGTCTCTTGTGTGCTTGCATTATTGTGTCCATGATTGATATGCTGTACATGTTGTTCTCTCAGTTAAGATCCTAGATCAGATTGAAGTAAATTCTGAAAATTTAACGCTCCATTAAAAAGTCTTTTTAAAAATTTTTAGTAAGTGAAAGAAAGATTTTCAGCACTATTTTTAGATCATGGTTTCACTTTAAATTTGCTCAATAGCTTGCCCAAGCAATTTCTTAAGAAATCCATTTTATTCTTGAATTTTTTATGTTATTTGCTTTCCTTTAAAATTATTTCAAAAGTCCATCATCTTTTAATTGTTTTTTAAAGCATTTACATTTCAGAAAATGCCTTTATGTTTTGCAATTGGAAGCGTCTTTTTTTTCATTTCTAATCAATCGCCCAAGCGTGGCAAATAATTTTCAGTTAAATAATCACACATGCACCCAATCTGCCACATTTTAATTAATTGAGCCTTAAAATCTACCTAAACTCAACCAACGCTTTAACCCCTCTTAGGGAACACTTGAAGAATCTTGTATCTAGGTAGGATTGGGGGGATAGGTGTGCCAATAACACCCCTCAATTATTTTGACATGGTTATAAACCAATTTATTGGGAAGGCCTCTCCCTTAGGAGGGTTGAAGTAGCCAAATTTGTTCTGGAAGCCTGAGTGGAATACCGCAATCCATTCAGTAACTGAAGGATACCTCTTGCAATTATCAGTGTACTACTCATATGGGAGTATAGCGATGATAGAACCAAACTGCAGATTCACCCAATCGAATGTGTCATGAACGAGGTATCCTAGTTGCCATTTTTTAGGATTTTCTACCCGGTGTCCCTCCCGGTAGGGGGATATCTAGCCGTTGATTCTACACTCTATATTTTCTAACTTGAATTTCATCACTTTGCAGAGGATATAGTTTGTCGACTCACAATACTTCTAGTTAGGTGTTTGCATGATACAATACCCACCTTTGGTCTAGTGAGCACCACCTTTTTCTAGGAACTATTTGACTTTTGGTATTCTGACCACTTTTTTGGATCCCTCCACTTATTATAGCACAACTATTATAATAAGTGTTTTTGAAGTTGGTTGTTGGCCTGAGAGCCATTATTTTTTCACTCCCCTCTTGCACACATTGTTGCACTAGGGTTTTGAGTTTTTTACATCACCACCATCCACTGATATTTTTCATATACATTTCTCACCATTGATAATTTAAGACAATCCCTCCGTTGTCAGGGTGAACCCCCTCACTTCAGTACCCTTGACTCTACACATCACAGATGTAGAGCCTTATCCCTTGACTCGACACGTCATCGGCATAAGACACAGTCATCCGATTTTGACGCGCCTCATTTCACATCTGATTCCAAGGCTGAATCCGAACACCCTACTGAGACACCACCAACCAACCTCATGGCTGGATCACAATACGACCCCCTTTTCACCAGTGCTATTAGAGATATATCAACAAAACCTACTACTACTGTGCCACCCACGGTAACCACAACCCCTTTAGGAATGCCTAATATAGGGGCCATACCCCCTTTAGGTATGGCTAACACAGGACCACCACCTGTTATGAGTATGCCCAACATAGGGGTCACACCCCCTCTCATTACCACAACCCAGATCCTAGGAATTCCTGGCACTATTCCTAACCCCCTCTGCAACCCATGTTTCACTTGGGATCGCCGGCCCTTCCCACACCACATCGGTTGGAGGACACATCCCTTCCATACCTTGCATGCCCTTAGGGGCCACTGGACCACTACATAATGCTACCATTAACAGTTATGTCCCAGTCACTACGCCACACCCATCTGCCAGTCTACCATACATGGCTAGTCTAAACTTACTAGACCTAGCCAGGTTAACCAACGATCCTATCAGACACAACCCTACGTGGCCACCCATGCCCAAAAATATTCCCTCAGACATCCCCAAGTTTGAAGGAAAAGCCGGGGAAGATCCCCAGAACCACATCATGTCGTTTCACCTATGGTGTTCCTCTAACTCCATAGTAGATGATTCCATTAGACTAAGAATTTTACAAAGAAAATTCACTGGCTCTGCAGCCAAGTGGTACATTGAGCAACCACATGGGACCCACAACAAATTTACGTCCCTCGCCTCAACTTTCCTCTAGTTTTTTCAACTACCTGTACGCTATGATGCAGGAGTTGAAATACTTTTGTCTTGTAGATAGAACACAACTACCCACATCACCGACCATATCCATGAGTGGCGTAAGCACCATAGCCTCTGCAAGATAAAAATGGACGGCCATATATTTTTGGATTGGTTTCTCAATTCACTCCTGCCCCTCATAGCCAAAGATGTAGCTTCCGAACGACCCTAGTCAAAATAAGAAGCTATCTTAAAAGCTCAACAATTCGACATCATATATGCCCAGTCAGGATATCTATACACTATTTTACCTGACGCCCCGCGCAGTGATCTATCCTGCCATGACGCACTAGGGGCATCCCATGCCGTCGATGGTATTATCGGCCAGGTTACGGAGAAAAACAAACCTTTTACCATGACGAGTACAAACAATACCCCAGACCTTTCTAAGGCTTCATTTAATTCTGGGGCTACAACTTCGTATGCTCCCATAACACACACTAATCACATCCATGGACCTTCGTGTCCACCAATATTTTATGGGCATACACCACTAGCTTATGCGCCAGCTCCATATTATAACCAACCGACCCACCAGACTCCGGTCCAGTCACAAGCCCAACTAGCTTATTATCCTCCGTAGGCAGCAACTCTTGCTCCAACACTTCCAACAGCTCAAGGTTACCCACAATTGCAACCAACACTAGGGCCACCAAAGAACCCTCCTGTTTACTACCCACTGCAACCTGCTCCAGAGCCTGCACGACCTCAAAACCCACCTACTGCCCAAGGGCATGTTTACGCGTAGCAAAACCAACCTCCAAACCAGAACAATCAGCAACACCAAGGAGGTCAACAAAATCGTGGAAGAGGATGTAACCATGGAAATAACGAGCAACATAACCAAGGTGGACCACCACCTAATCCCCCAAATAACAATAACGTTGCTCCCCCCAACCAAAACCCTGATCATCCACCGAAACAGGCTAAAAATAATAACTTGAGAACAAACCATCCTTGTTCCATATGTGGAGTCTACGACCATTACACACATAATTGTCCCCATTTAGATCGAGCACGTCAACTATGGACTGACGACGCCCAATGACAAGGACATGTTGCATAGCCAACACCCCCTCCTCAGCAACAACCCATGATATTGCAAAATCCCTTACCTAACCAAGGCACGGTAAACACTCATCCAAATGATCCCCCTCAAGGATCCACTGCACCACAGCAACAAATTACGTATGTAGTGTTAGGATATTCCTATATTCCATCCTAGTCCCACCAGTATTTTGATCATTTACATTTTCAATCATGCATGCACCTTTAGGGTTTGCATGCATTCTAGGGTTTGCATGAATCCCAGTCACCAGTCCAGCACCAGTTAAGCCCTCAGTTAGCCAGCCCCCAGGAGCATCTCACTATTCATTTTTATCCCTCCGGTTGCTTAATGCGCCCTTCTTCCTTGATTTTAGGGAGCAACTCGCCCTTCTTCACCTACCAGTCCAGTTGTCTTCAGTTTACACTCAGTTACACCTACCAGAGTTAGTTTTACTGATGGTTGACAGTTACTTGAGTATCGATGACTCCACTGATGATGATGAAGACTTCCAGTTGTGCTCTGATGATCATGAGGACACCTAGTTGTGCTCCAATGACACTCTATTGATCTTACGATCACTCTGAGAGGCTAAGTCGAATTGCCACCTTGGGCATTCGAATCCTCTCTACCATTGTACTATTTATTTGTCCATATTGTGATTAATTAACTAATGTGTGTGAAGTATTATTGCTTCTATCTGAGTTCTACTGTACCATATTATTCTGTTGCTCATTATACTGTATTGTTCACTCTTCTTCTATTTTCCTGCTTAATCATAAATACTCTTGTGAGGTATACATCATCTCTTAGATCTGCTGTGAGGATTTTCACATGGTATCAGAGTGTTGAGAGTATTGTTTATCTCCATTCTTGAGAGTTTTTTGCAGGTTATTACCAAGATTTCGAGTGCAGGAGTTGCAGCAGTTTCTTCATTTTTGCAGTAGTAGTAGTTGCATTTATTCTCTATTGTTTTTGCAGGTCTTCTACAGCTTCAATGTATTCATATTTAGAAGGAATCTGTCTTCTTTATCCATTCAACTATGATGAAGGGAAACCAAAATGATAGCATATTTGAAGAGCCACGATCTCTTTGATTGTTATTTTGAAAGAGAGTTCGAATCCTCTGAAGAGAATATTGACTGGTTGAATAAAGGTGACATGGCCCTTGGAAGAATGATGTCTGCTTTGCCTGAATACATGTTATACCAAATCATTGATGATGTTGAAACTCCAAAAGAGCTATGGGCCCATCTGGATGAAAGATTCGGCAAACAAAATGAAGGATTTGGTCCAAACCCCTTCAAAAGCAAGCAAAGTGATGCATTCCCTCCTCTTGATGGTCTCTCAAATCATGAACCAGTATCATCTCATATTGAAGTTGTTGACAAAGAACTTGCAGATTCTCCACTCATGCTCAAACTTTCTTCTCTTTCTGTGCCAGCTCACACTCTAGATATTGCAGAAGATCCTAAATCCTCTCTTACACCAGAGTCTATTGGTTTGCATCATGATCACATGATTATTTCGGAGGTCAAAATAGCTTTTGAAGGTAATGCATTTGCTCCTCTCCGGCTATCTCCTCTTTTATACTATATATGATCATAATTCCATGCTTTCAGAAGGTCATTGAAGAATATGGCCATTGCCATTCGCTTGGAATAATTTCTCATGCATCTACTGGTTTTGATCTCACCTCTCATGGTTCAAAGGAGATCTCAAGAAACCATGATTCAAGTCTTGTATCTAAATTGGGTTCTAAGCAATTACTGCTTGGGATAATTTCTCATGCATATGATAGTTTTGATCTCACCCCTGCTGGTTCAAAGGAGATCTCAAGAAACTGTTTTTTAAGTCTTAAATCTGATTTTAATTTCAACCTAACATGTAATAGTAATTTTTGGCATAATATCACCCATGGTGGTTCGAAGGAGAAGACAAAAGACTATATGCACTTTCACAGATTTGATCCTACCTCAGCTGATTCGAATCACAGGTTCAAGGATCATTCTCATACTATTGGATTTGTTCTCATCACATTCGATCTGAGGAGCAAGTACAAGCACATGCTTTTTGAGCATGATCCACTTCTTCCCAAGAAGAAGATACCTCTAGAAATATGACCAAGCATCACACCTACTTGAGTTTGGAGCATTTATTTTTATGTGTGCCTTACAGTCTATCTTTTTGAGGAAGGGGTTTGTTTCCCATGAAATTTTCCCACTTCCTTGGTTTATTGATTGTTATTATTCATTGTATTGGGTGACCTTTGGTATTAGTTACCAGGGCCCAGGATGGATTAAGGAGGGGTGTTAGGATATTCCTATACTCCAGCCTAGTCCCACCAGTATTTTGATCATTTACATTTTCAGTCATGGATGCACCTTTAGGGTTTGCATGCATTCTAGGGTTTGCATGCATTTTGCATGCACCCCAGTCACCAGTATAGAACCTAGCCCTCAGTTAGCTAGCCCCCAAGAGCTTCTCAATATTCATTTTTAGCCCTCCAGTTGCTTAATGCACCCTTCTTCCTTGATTTTAGGGAGAAACTCGCCCTTCTTCACCTATCAGTCTAGTTGTCTTCAGTTTACACTCAGTTACAATCAGTTACACTCAGTTACACCTACCAGAGTTAGTTTGATTGATGGTTGATAGTTACTTGAGTATTGATGACTCCACTGATGATGATGAAGACTTCCAGTTGTGCTCTGATGATCATGAGGACACCTAGTTGTGCTCCGATGACACTCTATTGATCTTATGATCACTCTGAGAGGCTAATTCGAATTGGCACCTTGGGCATTTGAATCCTCTCTACCTTTGTACTATTTATTTGTCCATATTATGATTAATTAACTAGTGTGTGTGAAGTATTATTGCTTCTATCTGAGTTCTACTGTACCATATTATTATGTTGCTCATTATACTGTATTGTTCACTCTTCTTCTATTTTCCTGCTTAATCATAATTACTCTTGTGAGGTATACATCATCTCTTAGATATGCTGTGGGATTTTCACATGGTATCAAAGCATGTTGAGATTATTGTTTATCTCCATTCTTGAGAGTTTTTTTCATGTTATTACCAAGATTTCGAGTGCAGCAGTTTCTGCATTTTTGCAGTAGTAGCAGTTGTAGTTATTCTCTATTGTTTTTGTAGGTCTTCTACAGCTTCAATGTATTCATATTTAGAAGGAATCCCTCTTCTTTCTCCATTCAACTATGATGAATGGAAACCAAAAATGCTATCATATTTGAAGAGCCATGATCTCTTTGATTGTTATTTTGAAAGAGAGTTCGAATCCTCTGAAGAGAATATTGACTGGTTGAATAAAGGTGACATGGCCCTTGGAAGAATGATGTCTGCTTTGCCTGAATACATGTTATACCAAATCATTGATGATGTTGAAACTCCAAAAGAGCTATGGGCCCATCTGGATGAAAGATTCAACAAACAAAATGAAGGATTTGTTCCAAACCCCTTCAAAAGCAAGCAAAGTGATGCATTCGCTCCTCTTGATGGTCTCTCAGATCATGAACCAGTATCATCTCATATTGAAGTTGTTGACAAAGAACTTGCAAATTCTCCACTCATGCTCAAACTTTCTTCTCTTTCTGTGCCAGCTCACAATCTAGATATTGCAGAAGGTCCTAAATCCTCTCTTGCACCAAAGTCTGTTGGTTTGCATCATGATCACATGATTATTTCGGAGGTCAAAACAGCTTTTGAAGGTAATTCATTTGCTCCTTTCCAGCTATCTCCTCTTTTATACTACTATATGATCATAATTCCATGCTTTCAAAAGGTCATTGAAGAATATGGCCATTGCCATTCGCTTGGGATAATTTCTCATGCATCTACTGGTTTTGATCTCACCTCTCATGGTTCAAAGGAGATCTCAAGAAACCATGATTCAAGTCTTGTATCTAAATTGGGTTCTAAGCAATTGTTGGTTGGGATAATTTCTCATGCATATGATAGTTTTGATCTCACCCCTGCTGGTTCAAAGGAGATCTCAAGAAACTATTTTTTAAGTCTTAAATCTGATTTTGATTTCAAGCAAACATGTAATAGTTATTTTTGGCATAATCTCACCCATGGTGGTTTTGATCTCACCTCTCATGGTTCAAAGGAGATCTCAAGAAACCATGATTCAAGTCTTGTATCTAAATTGGGTTCTAAGCAATTGTTGCTTGGGATAATTTCTCATGCATATGATAGTTTTGATCTCACCCCTGCTGGTTTAAAGGAGATCTCAAGAAACTATTTTTTAAGTCTTAAATCTGATTTTGATTTCAAGCAAACATGTAATAGTTATTTTTGGCATAATCTCACCCATGGTGGTTTTGATCTCACCTCTCATGGTTCAAAGGAGATCTCAAGAAACCATGATTCAAGTCTTGTATCTAAATTGGGTTCTAAGCAATTGTTGCTTGGGATAATTTCTCATGCATATGATAGTTTTGATCTCACCCCTGCTGGTTCAAAGGAGATCTCAAGAAACTATTTTTTAAGTCTTAAATCTGATTTTGATTTCAAGCAAACATGTAATAGTTATTTTTGGCATAATCTCACCCATGGTGGTTTGAAGGAGAAGACAAAAGACTATATGCACTTTCACAGATTTGAACCTACCTCAGCTGATTCGAATCACAGGTTCAAGGATCATTCTCATACTATTGGATTTGTTCTCATCACATTCGATCTGAGGATCAAGTACAAGCACATGCTTTTTGAGCATGATCCACTTCTTCCCAAGAAGAAGATACCTCTAGACATAAGACCAAGCATCACACCTGCTTGAGTTTGGAGCATTTATTTTTATGTGTGCCTTACAGTCTATTTTTTGAGGAGGGGGTATGTTTCCCATGAAATTTTCCCACTTCCTTGGTTTATTGATTGTTATTATTCATTGTATTGGGTGACCTTTGGTCTTAGTTACCAGGGCCCAGGATGGATTAAGGGGGGGTGTTAGGATATTCCTATACTCCATCCTAGTCCCACCAGTATTTTGATCATTTAAATTTTCAGTCATGCATGCACCTTTAGGGTTTGCATGCATTCTATGGTTTGCATGCATCCCAGTCACCAGTCCAGCACCTAGCCCTCAATTAGCCATCCCCCAGGAGCTTCTCACTATTCATTTTTATCCCTCCAGTTGCTTAATGCACCCTTCTTCCTTGATTTTAGGGAGAAACTCGCTCTTCTTCACCTACCAGTCCAGTTGTCTTCAGTTTACACTCAGTTACACCTACCAGAGTTAGTTTGACTGATGGTTGACAGTTACTTGAGTATTGATGACTCCACTGATGATGATGAAGACTTCCAGTTGTGCTCCGATGATCATGAGGACACCTAGTTGTGCTCTGATGACACTCTATTGATCTTATGATCACTTTGAGAGGCTAATTCGAATTGCCACCTTAGGCATTCAAATACTCTCTACCATTGTACTATTTATTTGTCCATATTGTGATTAATTAACTAGTGTGTGTGAAGTATTATTGCTTCTATCTGAGTTATATTGTACCATATTATTCTATTGCTCATTATACTGTATTGTTCACTCTTCTTCTATTTTCCTGCTTAATCATAATTACTCTTGTGAGGTATACATCATCTCTTAAATCTGCTATGAGGATTTTCACATGCAGTCGTCGATTACCAGCATGCTAAGTCCAACACTCACCATTTTCTTATGATGTCCTCTAATGATGTCAATATTCAAACCCATCGAAACCAATACAGGTCTGCCCCTGAGGCCACACCTACCAACCCATCGTCGAGTACTCTCCCAATAGATCAACCACTTCGCATACCCACTATGCCAATGGACGAGGTCCCCAAAGCACCTCATTTCCCTTTGAGAAAGATTAACAATAACCCGAATGCTCATGTAGCTTCCAACTATAACATTGTAGAGGATCTAGCTCAGTCCCCCACTACTATGTCCACTCTCGAAATCTTGAATAATTGTCCTGCACAGAGAAAGTTGTTGTTATCTGCCATCGGTGCCATAGATCCTAACGACTCTAACATGATGGCTTTTGACTTAGAACAAGTTGAACCTCGCATGCCTGCATCTCTAGCTTTTCAATTTTCTGTTTCCATTCGCAACCTCGTTGTTCATCGATGCATAATCGATGAAGGGGCCTCCACCTGTGTTATGTCCACTTATGTATGGCAGAAACTTGGATCCCCACGGCTCCAACCGTCAACTACTGTGCTAAGAGCTTACGACGGCCGTGTAGCTCAACCTCAAGGATTGTCAGTAAACGTACCCATACATCTTGGGGGAAAACTGGTTCTCATAGATATAAAGTTCATTAACGCCCAACTTGATTACAATCTCCTTCTGGGACGAAGCTACATGTACAAAATGAAAGCTGTCGCTTCTTCAGTTTTCTGCATCATGATGTTCCCTCATGAAGGACGCGTAATTAAAATCGACTACATTACATACTATGATCCCAATGCCCCCGCAGCACTAGAAAAAGTTCTTCCCATGATCGAACAACCCGTTCTCAGTGCATCGACATCATTCGTATCATTAGTCACCCCCGGGATATATTCGGATACTTCCATGACCAGCACTTTCCCGTCAATCCCACCTCCTCTCCAGGTAACTGCAGTATCCTATTTGTGCACCTTATCGCACAATGAACAACAACATATTCAATAACCTAAACCACCACCACAAGCACCCATTGTGCCTAGTCATATAGGAACAACACCGAGTCACACAATCCCATTCTTGTTCCCATTTTCAACAATTGTCAGTACACCAGTAATGGCTACACTTAACCTTCCAGGTTTAAAATTAGGAATACCTGTATGGTACTTACCTGCCCCAATTCCCTCACCAACTCCAACCGTTGTCCTACAACCGGTACAACCTATGAATATGTCAAACCATCCACCACCTGGCATATAAAACCCCCAAAATCTCCCACCACCTGGTGGTCCCAACCCCCAAAACCGATCAATTCCAGAAGGGGGCACTACATCGACATCTATTTATGTCCCGCCTCAACCCTGACACACTGGGGGCAGAGGTCCACAAACCTACAATACTTCACCCACAACTCACACCCCCCCAGTGACTCCCAAAGTAGCCAAGAATCCCCCAACCCGTGTACTCCCTAAGTGCTCCTTGTGTGACTATATTGGCCACGCCACCAATCTGTGTCCACAACTACCAGCACTTCAAGAACACATGAATATGTTGGATGATGACATCAACGTTCTAATGGTTAAATTAGAATTACCATCTCAACCTCGAGATAAGTCATTACGCACAAACCACCCTTGTGCAATATGCGGAATCTATGGACATTATTCACTTCACTGCCCCGATCTCCCAGATTATAGAGAAGCACTATACGAGATGAATAATGCTGACTTAGAGATATCCCCACCACTTGTTGAAGAAATATTCCCTCCAGAATCTTCCCATTCAGAAGAAATCAATACCATTTACATGATTTCAACTACCTATAAACCCGAGCCACTGAATTTATGGATCGACTACTTTTGCAATGATGAGGAGATTCTAGAAACACTCACCGCACCGGATTACCCTTGGGATGATATGCACCATCGATAATACTTCCTCCCTGAGGCATCTACGTCCACCATGGCGAACCAACTATCTGTTGAGTCCAAAGACTTCTTACCAACTAAGGTCGATTGGTTCAAATATCCAATACCAACCCTAGAAGCCTTCGAGGAAGGTAACATGGCTAACATTTCACCCATTATAAAAATCGATACCTCCACCACCCCCCGAAAGCCTGAGCTTAACTCTTTGGGTGTATCTTGCACTGAGAAAGAAACCCAAGATTATAAGAAACTCTTCCAAGAGTTTTGAGATGTCTTCACCTGGTCTTATACCGAGATGCATGGTCTTGATCCTACCATTGTAAAACATCACATAGACACTTGTCCCAATTTATCACTGGTTCGCCAAAAACAACGTCCTATTCACCCATCCAATCTTCCAGCCATCGAAGCAGAAATTGAGAAGCTACAAGCAGCAGGTTTCATATACCCGATTGCATATACCACCTGGGTTTCAAATCCAGTACCTATTAATAAGAAATTCGACACCATCCGCGTCTGTACTGACTTCCGAGACCTCAACCTAGCTTGTCCCAAAGACAACTTCCCCACACCATTTATTGACCAACTAATCGATGAGTGTGCGGGGCATGAGGTACTCTCTTTTATGGACGGTTTCTTCAGATATAACCAAATAAAAATCCATAAAGAAGATCAATACAAGACATCTTTTACCATCCCATGGGGCACCTTCGCCTATCGCGTCATGCCTTTCGGTCTCAAGAATGCGAGACCCACTTTCCAATGAGCCATGACTTATTACTTTCGTGATCTGTATAAAATCATTAAATTTTATCTAGATGACCTCACCGCCCGATCCAAGAAATGATCTGACCACTTAGAAGATCTTCGACAAGTTTTCTTGCGTTGCCGTAAATACAAAATCTGCTTGAACCCGCTTAAATGTGTATTTTGCGTTACAGTAGGCTTCCTGCCGGGGTTTGTAATTTTAGAGAAAGGAATCAGCGCTAACCCTCTAAAATTTCAAGCCATAGTGGACCTCCCCTCACCACGTACATTACGACAGCTGCAAAGCCTCCAGTGGAAATCCAACTTCCTTTGTCGTTTTGTCCCAGACTATGCCACCATAGTACATGGTTTCCTTCGTTTGCTGCATCTTCATACCCGTTTCATATGCGACGACCAGGAAGAAGGAGCCTTCATGGACCTAAAGAAAGCACTTACAAGCGCCCCTTTGATTTCTCCACCAGATTTCACAAAAGACTTTACCCTTTACGTTTCGACGTTAGATCACGCCGTCTCTGGAGTCCTCATCCAATAAGACTCCGCTCGCCAAGGGCATGTCATCTACTATGTGATCCAGACCTTGTCAAGCCCACCCCTCCACTACCCACATGAAGAGAAGATGGCCCTCGCCGTCGTCTTTTCAGTACAAAAGCTGCGACAGTACATTCTCCTCAGCCACACCACGATTGTGGCCAATTCCAATCCAATGGTCTATCTCTTGAATCATTGCCTTCTACAAGGCTGTGTTTCCAAATGGGTGATCATCTTACAAGAATATGACCTAACTTTCAAAACCCCAAAGAGCACCAAAGCATTAGCACTTGCTCAGCTCATTACGGATTTACCATCATTGTCATCATCACCAATTATCCAGACTGATCTAATCGATGAACATTTGTTCATTATCTCGTCGGACGACCCTTGGTATGGCGACATTTTGGTATACCTCCGCACACAGAAGTTTCGACGAAACATCGACCATAACGGATGCTGACGCATCCGTTACCATGCCCCCAGTTATTTCCTCTTGGGTGATGTCCTTTATCGACGTGGCGTCGACATAATATTACTATGATGTCTTTCCCAAGACGAAGAAGAACAAGTCCTTAACGACTGTCATAGCGGTGCCTACGGCGACCATTTCTCAGGAATGGCCACCGCACAAAAGGTAATCTGTGCAGGTTATTTTTGGCCATCATAATTCACTAATTGTATCATAGCAGTCAAACACTGCCAAAACTGCCAGCTCTTTGCCCCAAAGGCAAGAACCCCACCCGCCCCCCTTCATCCGATCGTCACCGCAGGACCATTTTGTAAATGTGCCATCGACTTCATGGATTGCAATCCCACATCAGCCGGTGGTCACAAACACATTACTGTGGCTGTTGATTACTTTACCAGATGGGTGGAGGCCATGCCTACCTACAATTGCAAAGCCGAGTCCGCTTTTTCCTCAACCATGTTATTGTTCGTTTCGGAGTACCAAAACAACTCGTCTCAGACAACGGTTCTCCTTTCCAAGACGCTGTTTGGAGAGAATTGTCCACACTCCTTAAGTTTGAACACCATTTCTCCTCCGCCTACTAACCCCAAGGGAACGACCAAGTCGAAGCTGTTAACAAAATTTTGAAGACTATCCTCCAATGCACCGTCGACAAACATAGATCCAATTGGCATCACATGATTTTACCCGCATTTTGGGATTACCGCACGTCAACCAAGACCGCCACCGGCTTCACCCCATTTCATCTAGTTCATGGCATGGAATCTATCCTCCCCATTGAATGCCAGATACCAACATTACAAATGTCCGTAGAACTTCTCCCTGATACATCAATGATTGAATAACGCTTGCTTCTTTTAGAGTAGGTCGACGAAGATCACTGCGCAGCTCTCCAAACAATCGAAGCCGCCAAGAACAGATCTAAACTTCACTATGATAAACATGTTCACCCACGAGTATTTAGTGAAGGCAACCTCATACTTGCCTATGATCAAGCTCATGACAAAACGGGAAAAGGAAAGTTTTTGTCCATGTGGCAAGGCCCATATATTGTACAAACCTGCCTCGAATAAGGGGCATATATCCTAACCAACTCATAAGGAAACACCCTACGCAACCCACGTAATGGGTTGTACCTCAAATGATTTTACCCATAGAAAATCTGATGGACACCACAGTCCACAATTGTATAGTCTTATTTTCATTTTTCACAAAAAATACAAAAACCTAAAAATTTGTTTTTCCGGCATGACCACAGATGGATCCTGTTCCACTTTGCTACATTGTATTTGCTTATGGTGCAAGCTGTTGGTCTCCCAATCTCACCTCTGCAGCTTGGGTAATATATTCCCCTTCACATGAGTTGATCCACATCGACGGAGTGTGCATAGGTGTTGCCACAAACAACCGAGCTGAGTACGACATCGTGACCGGTCTCCTGGCCGCTGCTATCCAAATGAACATAAGTCATCTTAACGTTTTCTTGGACTCCCAACTTCTTGTTTCCCATCTCAACAATGATTACTGGGCACGTGATCCCTGTCTATTCAAAAAATTCTTGCGCACTAAACAAATGATTCGACAATTTGAGTCCATTTCATTCACACATGTCCCAAGGAATCTCAAGAGTGTAGCAGACCATATGGCAAACAACATTCTTGATTGGCACACCAATCAATCCATGTAGTAAATACAAAATGTGCATCCACGTGCATAACATGTGCCTCCACGGGCATATACAAAATTAAAATAGTGCATCCATGTGTCATGTACCCACCTGCTGACCCAATGCAAGGCAGGAAACATGATGCCAATACTCAGGGCTTTCACATGATCTCAGCCCATTGTTAGATTCATATAAAAAAAATAAATGGGTGTGCAGATATAAAACAACCAATTATGCACAGCGGAAACAACATTCACACACTCTTCATATGCATTCAACATATCAATTTCAATCATTGATAAACATTTTCAGAAGTAATTACATAGACAGAAACACTTATCTTTATTGCAATCATCCCCAAGCAACTAGCTATGTCGTTGCAACGTTCCACCCAACCATAGGCTCTTCGACAGCTTGTACTGAGTCTGTCCGAAGGCCACCCCCGAGCTGGGCATGATTCTCACAAGGACAAAGGGGACATTCACGTTCACACACAGCCCATTAACCATTTTATTTTAGCCAAGCCAGTCTAACTGGGTTTATCAGGCTACACTTGCACAATGGATGCTTATTCCCAAGCTCAAGCCAGAACAAGAGATTACCCATCACCCATATCCCACATACTCTGCTCTCACACAGTAAGCACAAACAGGGGGCAGGGATACACATTTTAGACAATGCATTTTTATAGTGAGATGGCCATGGTTTTTCTTAAAACGTTCCCAACCAAAAACGGATTTGTAGGATGGGGCAAACAACCCCAGGGAGGAAAAACGATTTCTTCCCCAACATCTCAGCCTTCAACAGCCCAAAAATGGTCTTTATTGAACCCCCATTCGTTTTCCCTCTTCCCCACTGGTATACAACACAGAAAAAACGCCCTTCTCTGCTGGGGAAAAGAAGAAAACGTTTTTCCCATGCCCGGAAAACGCCCAGGAAGCTAGAACTCCGTGAGGGAGAAAGGCCATGGTGAATAATGGCTTGGGCAGCCATTTCGTGGCTCTCTTCTTGCCCCAAGAGGCCAACACGTTTTTCCATGGAGGGTGGCTTGCCCATACCCGATTTTGGACAGCCATACCTCCCCATTCCCAAGGCATTAATTTCCCCAACCAACTCTTGGGAGAATTCAATGGTTGGGTACAAAAGTCAACATGGGTAGCTAAGGGTTTGAATGTTTTCCCTCCCAATTCCTTGTGAAATCATGCCCCCATCTCTTTGTTGCATTGCATAGCTAGTTGTGGGTAAAATGCATATTACATGCTATTTGAATTTCCACTGTGCATTGCTAGCACGCAAACCATATGCATCACGAAATCGATGGCGGGGCCTTGGCCTTGAGCTCCTCACCATGATTTCCTAACAATATTACATCGTTTATAATGTTAATGCCATGGGGCCAAACTGGGGACGTTACACCACGTGCATAACATGTGCCTCCACGGGCATATACAAAATTAAAATATTGCATCCACGTGCATAACATGTGCCTCCACGGGCAAATACAAAATTAAAATATTGCATCCACGTGCATAACATGTGCCTCCACAGGCATATAAGAATCAAACATACCTCCACGAGCAAACAAATAGACAATAAATGCATCCATGTGCATACACGACTATATACCAAAACATATATATATATATATATAGTCAACATGTCATAGGTGCCCTCAACACCCAATATACAAAAATACATAAAGCCGTACAAAAAGGTACGTTCCCATATGCTCATCAGCATTTGGGGGCAAATATACAATCAACTAGTCATCATGATCCCTAGGATCCTCTGGCTCCTCCTCCGCTGGCTCCTCCGGATCCTCCTAATCCCGAGCCCTCCTCTCAGCCATCACCAATGCTCCCCTAAGTAGGATAGAACGCCACTCATGAGGAGCATCGAAACAATGCTCGATCATGTCCTGGTCCAAGTTCCTTCACCCCTCCTTGGGCACTCCCGCTAGGATCATGTCCAGAGTCTCTCGGACACCCTCAACTGCATTATCTCGAGGGCGCACAACCCCTCAAACACGTGGCGGCAATACCGCTACAGGTGGAGGAACCACCACCATCGCCCGTCCTCTATGGCCCACATGATCAGCCGGTGGTACCGGACCAACATCTACACAATCACACAAGTGAACCAAGTCAATATCATATAAATATCTCTAACTATACTCATAACCAAACACATGAGGTAGTAGAGAACCAAAAATAAAGACATACCATCTAAACCCCAGGCTTGCCCTTGAGCTCAAGGAATCTCTGGATCTCCTCGATAATCCATACCAGCATATGGATAGTTATCAATCAGAAAGGGGATATGCTCCCACTGCTCATACATGTCCTCTGAAAAGAACCTACGGATACCACCACCACCGCAGGGCATCATCTACCCCCACCGCACAATGCGCAGCTCACTCACCAACCCGTCTCGAACCAGCACATGCGACCGCAAGGTCGGTACCCGCTCAAAGAAAAAACAACAAAGGAAGGAGGCATAGCAGAACTATCCCCCCTCCCAGCTGACCTTGTCCAGATCTCTCCAAACACCGTCCAAAAACATCTGACCCCACGCATAGTAGGTCCCTCTCAGCACAGAATCTACCATCATCATTTGTCCCCCAGACAAATGATGTGGCGTCGTGGCACCCAACACGCACATAACACAAGGCCCAACAGCTCGCATATCCCACTCCCTCAAAGATATGAGGCTCAATGCATTGTTCTGTGCAATAGCCCCCAGCACACAGAATCTCTCCAAGAGATCCTCAATATCTAAACCTACCGGGATCCTCGGTAGAATATCCCCTACCTCCCCTAAGTGAGGCAACCCAGTAAGAAAGTAAACATCAGAAGGGGTGATCTCTAACCTCTCACCCCCCACTATGAAAGCACCCTCTGCCAAAACCCAGAAACCCACCAATTTGTTCAGCAACAGTTTGACTGAATGCATGGGTGGATTCTGAGCAAAATTTAGGAGCACACCTGTAGCCAAAGTTTGTCGGACACCATGATCAGTCCGAATCCGCACCATCAGGTCCACATCCATCTCCCGCTCCTGCCTTGATACTAGTGGTCTCCTCAACATCCTGCCAAAAAACACAGAAAATTTTTTAGAAATAGAAAATTTTCTTTATTCCATCACGACTTTCAGGCCTTTAGCCACGATGATCATCGTGGCTTTTCCATCAAAAGCCACGATGATCATCGCGGGTATCAGCCCCGAACCCGCGATGAACATCGCGGGTATCAGCCCCATAGTCGCGATGAACATCGTGACTGTCAGTGCGACAATCGTGATGAACATCGCGACTATCGGCCCCAAACCCGCGATGAACATCGCGGGTTTCAAGCCAAAACCTGCGATGTTCATCGCAGAAAAGGACGCGAAACCCGCGATATTCCACATGGAATGCCGACATGGAATTTCGCAGCCTTTGGGGGTCCGCCGCTAACCAAAAAAGACATAATTGAAAAGGCTAAGGCACATAGGCTTACCTGAAGCTCGTGGAACGAAAATCCAATGGTCGAATCTCCCACAAATCGAGAAAGAGCTCTGACCTCACTCAAATGCTCTGTGAAACTCGCACGTAACAATGACACATGTCACATTGGGCCCACACCCTATTTATAGAAATTTGACCATTTTTACAACAACGTTTTTCGGTATCATACGACGTCCGTTTTTCAAACCGTTGGTACTGTTCGAATCAACATAGCGAGAACTTCATGATAGTCCTCTCCTTTTCCCGATTCCACTAGGTCCATTTTTCGAGTATTTTTCCCATGCCCCTCATCGCCTTGATTTGCATGCCACATCGACCGTCGTCCATTTTTTACGAGTCTTATATCGCTAGATTCAATTTTCTGTGCTCGTGATGATGCTTGAGATCATTTCTTGCTCTAATGCCCAGATTTTTTGAACATCTTTTTCATGCCCCCTCGTCGCCTCGATTTACGTGCCACATCGGCCGTCGTCCATTTTTAACGAGTTTTATATCATCGGATTCAGTTTTCCGTGCTTATGATGATGCTTGAGATAATTTCTTGCTCTCACCTGCATATTTTCAGGCATTTTTTCCCTATGCCCCTTGTCGCCTCGGTTTGCATGCCACATTGGTCATCGTCCGTTTTGACGAATTTCTTTTATCATCGGATTCAGTTTTCCGCGCTCATGATGATGTTTGAGATCATTTCTCGCTCTCACGTCCAGACTTTTCAAACATCTTTCACACGCCCCCTTGTCACCTTGATTTGCGTGCCACATCGGCCGTCGTCCGTTTTTGACAAATTTTATGTCACTAGATTCAATTTTCCGCACTCATGACGATGCTTGAGACCATTTCTCGCTCTCATCAATACCTTTTTGTTCGGGATAATTTTATCCCTTTTTCAGGCCGAGCAATTCCTTTAGGAAAAAGGCACTTAGGGAGTTTCCGTTAAGCTCTTTTCTGATTCCTAAAACAATGAAAATATCACCGAGCAACCTTGCTTCCTTTCATGCTTGCTAAATGTATCTGAAAGGGCATCTACCTGGTATAATTTACCCCTTTTTCGGACCTTGTAGACTAATTATGAAAAAGGAATACTCTAGTCACATCGGCTAGAAGAGTTCTCCATTTGCATTACTTTATGCTTTTTCGGGCCTTGGAGACTGACTTACAAAAAAGACAACCAATGGAGTCCACTTACCGCTTTCAAACTCTCTAAAAATGAAAGCGACCACGAGCAATCACCATCCTAGGCTCGTATAAATCCACAAGACGGTACTCCACCAACACTGCAGAGTCTTCTTATCGTTTTCAGACTCCTTAAAAATGAAAGCACTCATGAGCACGAACAATCCTGGGCTCACAAAATACACAGGATAGTACCATTTCAGAGCACGCTTTTATCCCTTCTTGGAGCTCATTAAAACTACGAAGAAGGACCCAACGGTGCTTCTCAGTGCCACAACAGATCATGTCTACTCATATGGCAGCTTCCCCATTTTGGTCGCCTTTGTTCAAAGTATTCTGCAGTATGTCACCTTGAGAGGCCCTCTATAGCATCCGTCAGCCTATCCCCCCCAGAGTCACTCAAATCTACAATAAATCCCCTTCAGTCCTTAAAAGCTATGATCCCTGCACCTACAAGTCAGTTTCCTACGCTGCCAGGTCAACCATGTCATCATGCTTTGAACAAAGGAAGTTTGAGTCCACCCACTCTATGACCCCAGTTATTTCCCATCCCCATAGTATGTCAGTGCTACCATCAGTACTATCCAACTTCGGTTGTACACCTCACACTCCTATCAAGGAAACATCATTACCTTGATAGTTTCCGGTCTCCCTCTATCGACACCAACCAAATTTATTCCAAAGGACAGACCTAGAGGTCCCTGTGCCTTGGACTCATCATCATTTCTGATGAGTGCCTATGAATCATTTCGGGAAGAGTCCTCAGTACCTCTCCAAATGGTTGTTTCTCACATGCTCGACTTCAAGACCCTGATCGCATCGTTGAGACTCGCACATGGTATTGGTCCTTTCAGTCATTTGTTGAAGACCCCGGATACCACCTGACTCTTCCACATTTGAGATTCTACTTATGGAAACAACCAGTTACATTTTCCTATAGATATCTGGGTTGTGCATGGCGACAATATTCAGATGTACCCTAGTTTTATACTCCCTCGAGTATACAGTTACATATACTCCTCAGAGTTGACTCACAATTGTTGAGTCCCTACAGATGTTGGACACCTTCAGTTTCAGCAGTTCATCAACCCTCTTGGAACCTTATTCGGAACGGTTGTTGCATTTCCAATGTATCAGTTATTGAGAGCAGTCATATTATGATCATGAGTACATCCCATAATAGTGTCCCCTTTGGACCATTATGATGTACCAGCAGATTTTTTATGTATTATTCAGGTCCCCCTTCTTGGGACTAATTGTTATGTATATGTCTTGATACGAGCATCGGTATGCCTGCCTCGTCCATTATCAGAGATTATTCCTCATTTATATTGAGGCCATGTAATATTTTTTGTTTTTGCAGCTTCCAAGGGGTTGTTGATCTAGTCTCCAACCGGTCTCTTCTCTACTCCAAACCCCAGGGAAACAAAAAAGAACTATGATGCCTATCGTCCATACGATGAGCTCCTGTCCTCACACATCAGGGGGCAATCTGTTAACACCCAAAAAGTGCTCACTAGCTCATTCCCTTATTCACATGCCCCTTTTGTCCACTTTTCCACCATTTGAGACTCTAAAGCCATCAAAAGGTCACCAAAAAGACCATAATACACCCTTTTTTGCCCTCAAAATATATATTTTTCCTCAAAAAACATAAAAAACCCTCAAAAGGGGTCCAGAATTCCCAAAACTATTAAAAGGGAATAAAAATATTCAAAATATTCAAAAAAGGAAAAAAGAGGGAAAAAGGTACCTAAACCATGTTGGTCACTACCATTGGTTTCCTCAAAACCACAATGGTATTCCCCATCACCAAAAACTATAAAAAGGTGATAGGGGCTCCTCGCTTTCCATCCATCCATCATCCTATCCTCATGCTGTCAAAATCTCTCTTGAGTTCTTTGACCATTGTAGCAATCTTGGAGAAGAGACCATTGGAGCCTGGAGCATCTCAACCTTGGAGCTGCTCAACACCAAACATCCTCACCCTTTGAGGTATTGCAATACAAAAGTCATTTTTTATTTCATTTCTTGTTCGTGTTCTTAAATCTTTTCAAGTTTATTGTTATATGCACATGTTAGATTCAGATTAATTTATAGTTGTATTTGATTTCAATTTGAAGACTGCTACTACAAGTTAGTAGGTGCATCCTTGCACATGCTCGGTTGAAAAACCAAGCAACAGGAGGAAGCTACCTACTGAAAATTTTGGAGGCTTCACTATTATCATTCTAGGTAATCCTTCTATGAAATGTTGTAGATGGATTCCTAAATTGCAGATGTCTATAGAAGAACATACCATTATAGATAGCTTTTATGTTGTGGATAAGGCTGATACTAACATGGTTTTGGGAGTACAATGGTTGTATTCCATTGGGAAGAATTTAATAGACTACCAAGTTCCTGAGATGATATTGAAGGGATAAGATGGAAAGAAGGTAGTGTTGAGAGGGATCGAGACCTATCCTAAACAATTGGTAAATGCACACAGTATGAGATCCATACTAAGGCATGGAGACATTGAATGGGCTATAGAATTTATAATCACCACAAATGGCACCTCACTGGAAGTAGCCCAATATCCATAAGACATTTAGAAGTTTCTCCAAAAGCATAAGAAGGTGTTTGGGGACCTTCCTCATGGTAGGACACCCGATAGAGGAGTGGAGCATAGAATTGAGTTAGAGATAGGAACATCACCTATCAAATTACATCCCAACAATTACCCAAAAATATTTAAGGATGAGATAGAGCGAACCATCAAGGAACTGCTTGACTTGGGATTCATTAGATCGAGTTCAAGTCCTTTTGTCTCATCAATAGTCCCTGTGAAGAAGAAAGATGGTACCATGAGGATATGCATAAACTACAGAGCTCTCAACAAGAATACTATCAAGAACATATATCCTATTCCAAGGATTGATGAGATTATGGATGAGCTCCATGGGACCATCTCAAAGATTGACCTTCGTTTGGGTTACCATCAAATCAACATGCATGGAGAAGACATCCAGAACACAACCTTCCAGTGTCACCATGGGAACTTTGAGTTTCTGGTTATGCCTTTTGACCTAACCAATGCACCTGCAACTATTCAATTTTGCATGAACAGAGTGTTTAGCAGGAAGCTCTATAAGTTTGTACTTGTTTTCTTTGATGATATTTTGATCTATAGTATAACTTGGGAAGAGCATTTGCATCATTTGGATATTGTACTAACAATACTGGCAGATCAATCTTTCTATGCAAATCTATCTGAGTGTGAGTTCAGAATGACTGAGATTTTGTATCTTGGTCATGGTATTGGGAAATATGGAGTTAAGGTTCACATTGAAAAGATCCAAGCTTTTCTAGATTGGCCAAGTCCTAAAAATATCACTAAACTGAGAGGTTTTATTGGGCTATGTACCTACTACCATAAGTTTTTCAAAGGATTTTCGAAGTTGACATCTCCTTTGACAGAACTCACTAAGAAAGGAGATTTCCATTGTTCAAAAGAATCTGAGAAAGTGTTCAATATAATGAAGGAGGTAATGAGTAGTTGTCTTGTTCTTGCACTTCCATATTTTTCTCAACCTTTTGTTCTTGAGTGTGATGCTTCATGGAATGGAATTGGAGCAGTCTTGATGCAAAATAAGCACCCCTTGGATTTTGAGAGTAGAAATTTGCAGCCCCATGAAAGATTATATTCAATCTATGACAAAGAGATGCTATCCATCATGCATGCGATAGTCAATTTCAGACATTATTTGGTAGGGGGTAAGTTCATTATTAGGACTGATCACAATAGTTTGAGGCACTTCTTAACCCAAAAGGAGCTGAATGATAGGAAACATAAGTTGGTAAGCAAGGTCCAAGAATTTGACTTTGATATTGAATATAAGAAGGGTAAGATGAACATTGTAGCTGATGCACTTTCTAGAAAACCAACATTTGCATTGCTCAAATTTCATGATGATTGGAAAGTACAAATTGGGGTAGAGTACACAAAGAACCAGTTTTCTTGTGATTGTTTGATGGATTAATTCATGATGATGCTTACAAGATTCTCAATGATATTATCTATTATAAGGATAGTATATTTTTAGTTCCAAAATCCATACTAAATAAGAAGATCCTTGAGGCTTCCCATGATGTGCCTCTAGCTGGTCATCCGGGGTTTGTGGAGACTTATAAGAAAGTGAAAGAGAGGTTCACATGGAAGGGGCTGAAGAAGGAGGTGATGGAGTATGTTATATCATGTGTGGCATGTTGGAAAAATAAAGTAGAGCATACTCAGCAAACAGGCCTCTTACAAAAATCCAAGGTAAAGACAATATTTTTGAAGTGGTTGATAGGTTGACTAAATATGCACATTTATTTTCTATCACGAATAATATTGCATCCATCCAAGTGGCTGAAATTTTCATCAAATAAGTCTTCAAACTTGATGGCATACCCAAGTACATCATTAGTAACAAAGATAGCAAGTTCACTAGCAAAATTTGGCAAGAATTTTTCAAGTTAGTGGGGACAAGTTTGGACATGAGCACCAACTGCCATCCATAGACTGATGGCCAAAAAAAAGGAGTAAACCAATGGCTGGAAGAGTGCTTAAGAAACTATGTCACAGGACAACAAAATTCATGGATTACTTGGCTCCATTTGGGAGAGTTTTGTTAAAACACTACTTTTCATCTCTCGATTGGTATGTCTCCCTTCAAAGCTCTATATGGATATGATGCACTCACTTTTTATGATCTAATATTTCATGAATGTAAGACACATAAGGAAAAGGTTTAGCTCCAACAGAGTCAAGACATACTTAGAACTCTCAAGGACAACTTTCCAGTAGCACAAAATAGGCAAAAGGTGCATGCAGACAAGCATACAATTGAGCGAGCTTTCCAAGTAGGAGGTCTGGTATATTTGAGATTGCAACCCTATAGGCCGTAATAATTGAAGTCTAAGGGGCCTAAGAAGTTTCAACCAAAGTTCTATGGACCCTACCAATTCGAGAGGAAGATAGGGGAAGTGGATTATGAGATAGAGTTGCCTCTAGGCAGCCGGATTCACAATTTTTTCCATGTGTCCTGTTTGAATAAGGAAATAGGACAGCAAGTCAAGGTTTCACAAGATTTTCCACCCCTTGATGATGAAGGAAATTTGGTGCCGATCTTTGAGAATATTTTGGAGGTCCAAGAGAAGAATCTAAGGAGCATAATCCTTAAGGAATTTTTGGTGCAATGGGAACGATTGCCTAGTGAGGATGCTACTTGGGAAGGAGAACACATATTACAACATCCCCATTTTAAATTGCTTGAGGAAAAGAAATATTGGGTGGGGAGTACTATCATTTCCCCTCAACAATGAGCATTGGATCAGCTTCCTAACCCAACCAATCCATTGGGTTGAGGACACAACTTCATTATCATGGGTTTAATTTTGAATTCTAAGCATTTAATTAGTTAGAAGTGTGAATTAAATTTTATCCAAAGTTTATTATGCACTTGGAATATTTATTTTTCATGCATTTAATATATTTTTCATAAATAAATGAGGATAATTCTACACTAGGGCGCATTAGTGGATGGGGTTGACTTGGAAATGACTTGAAGAAGAAGTTAAGGAGAAAACAACAAAATCTAGAAAATCAGGAAAAAGGAAAGAAAGATGGAGCAAATCAGAAAAGCAGCAAAAACTCAGGAAAAGCAGCACAAAAACAGAAAACATGATAAATCAGAAAAGTAGGAAAGTTCCTAAAAGCAAGATAAATTAGAAAATCTAGAAAAAAGTAGAAAAATCTAAAGCAGAAAGTGGAAAAGCAAACAAAAAAGGAAAAAGGAGGAAAGCAAAGCAAAATGAAAAAGGAAGGAAAGCTAGATTTCCTTATCCACTCATGGAGGGTGCATTAGCTAAGGAAATTTATCCTCAAGTCATCCTCTCTCTATAAATAAACAAGTACGCACCCCCTTCACGTCTTTTGTTAGTTTGATGTTTGGTTTGAGAGCAATTGTGCCTCAAGAGACTTGGGAGATGTGCCCCTAGTTCAAGCTGGGTGATGTGACCCTGCTTCCTGTGAGAGGATAATGGAATTTAGCCATTTTCATTGAGTTTATTGCAGTTCTTGTAGCTGATCCAAGGCTAGTTCTAAGTTCAGAAAGTATCATGAGGTTTATGGTTCGATTCTCCAGGATTATTATTGATTTCAAGTGGTAGTTTGTTGTATTGAAGAGGAGAAGAGTTTTTGTAATATTTTGAGAAGCCTATTGGATCATATATTATGTAATTACATTTATTATGAACCTATGACATGTATCCATTATGTACTACCTATTCATGGCCATTGTATCAAATTGTTGTACTACCGACATGTATTCGGGGATACTATTGTATTATGACGAGTGAGCTACTCCTTCCACTTGTGTCTCCATCACTCCACTTTTGAGATTTATAATGTATTTAAGCCATCATAGCATCAATCTCTGACCTCACACATTAGGGGGCATCTGTTACAATGTAATTTTCCACCTTGTGAGCATCATCACTCTTTGGCCTGCAGGATCCATTTCACTGACTCAGATCCACTTTATATCCTTCAGACACTATTTTTCCCTATTTTTTCCCTTGTACGCTAGCTGCATCATTATAGCGGATGTACCCATGAGTTGCATCACTATAGCCCGTGGGTAGCATGTAAAATGGTAAAAATCACTAGTTTATTACTTTTTACTCCCAAAAAGCGGTCATAGGGTGACCTTTGGCCCTCTATTTGCCCTGAAACGTCTCGATGTGTCCTTTCACCTACCTTTGGGAGGACTATATATTGAGCACATATGGCTTATGGACGGGAGGAGAAAGAAGAGCAAGAGAACTCTAGTGGATTTTTTCCCTCTCTTGAGTCTACACTCCTTGATCCTTGTAGTTGTGAACCCTTATGTTCACCTTCCAAACTCCTATCATAGTTTGAATTTTCCATTCCATGGAGGATTGAAGTGGTGGAGGCGCAAGTGGATTGACCTAGATCTTGGTTTAGATTGGTTGCCGGTAAGAGGTCATATCACATTGTATTTCTTCTTGTTTATTAATAGAAATACTCATATTCTCATCCATTAACGTTGTGAATGTTGTTTATTCTACATTGGGTTGCATTTACTTATAATATTGTGGACCATTGCTATTGATGATGTTAATTCCATTTATATATTATGTGTACTTTTTGTATATTGGCTGTCAAGACTAATTTGCAGATTCAAGTGCACGGATTGAAAGCTCCAACGGTGATCTACATCAAACGTTTGGATCGAGGTTGGTTATATTCTTCATTATCTTAGCATTGTCATTTATATAGCATAGCATTGATAATTGAGTTAATTTCTGGTAGTCAACTGTTTGTTGTGGTCTACCCCAAGCCATAGTGAGTTTTCTCCAAAACAGAAATGGCGACTCCGCTGGGGAAAACATCCATTTTTGGGGATTTTTTAGCATTAGCCCTTAATTATAGTTGTTTTTTGTCGAAACTGTGTGTCACTGATTGGCTGTTGAGATACACTATAGAAAACTGGTTTTTTCTGAGCCATTAGACTTTTTATTTTCCCATTTTCCTTTCCTTACCCACGGGTGAGCTTAGCTCTGCCTGCATACACCCGCCTTTGTTTACTCTACTGCTCACGGGTACCCACAGGTTTCCTTCGACAGTAGAGTACAACTCCGACTTTGGTTGATTTATGACTTTTGGTTGTTGCTGGGTTGGCTTTGGATGATCCCGAGTCTTTGTTGGCTTGTTTCTTGACTATTCCATGCCTTGGTTGTGACCATAACTCTTCTTTTCTCTTGGTTGAGCCTTGTTGGTTTTTTACCCATCTTTGGATTTAGCCTTGTTGGTTTTTTCCTTTTGAGCTCATTCCTTTGGCTGAGTCTTACTATTTGGTATCTGTCAAGTTGTCTTGGTGATCTCCTTGGCATATCAGTGACTAGATAGTAGGATTTTGCTTGCATTTTTCATTTCCTTATATTGAAAAATACAAAAAAAAATACATATAGTTTTGCATTTTCCTTTTTCTTATAAGAGAAAATACAATTTTTTTTTTTATTTATGTACCACATCTTGCATTGAGTGCTTGTTGCCTTCATTTATGTTCTGCTTGTGCATCGAAAATATAAAAGAATTGCATTTTTATTTCAAAACCATTGGATTGATTTTGCATGCTAGTGGCATTGTTTTTATTGGATAGATGAGTCTAGGATTTGACAATTTTGCATACTATTGAGTCATACACATAACTAGTTTCACGACCATATCCCTTGAGTAACCACAACCGTTAAAATTAATGCTTAATCTTAAAATTGATTAGACCGATTTTATTTATAGGGTACACCAAATAGCATAGGTTTAGAGTCTTGGAATAGATCATTGTGAGTTAACAATCCAAGACTACTAGATGAAACATTAGGTGTCTGACTAGGGAGTGGAGGAATCCATGGTATACATCGGTGTTCTCAGGAAGCTCTACTCAAACTAGAGTTAAGCACGAGGTCACGGGAGGTTGGTTGAGGAGATATCCCTATGATACCGACTGAACGTGGGAGATATTTCCAGGATTTGTTCGTATCTGGGGACTCTTGGGGGATTTGACCCTCATTGAGTTTCGAGCTCAGCTACCCTACCCATACGATGGATCCCACCTGTGACTGTCCCCCTGAGCATTGGTTATATTGCGGTTACCATAGTTTCCTTACCTAGGTAGCGCATAGGGTATTTGCAGTGGTTATGTTGTTTGTGTCCTAAGTCAGATAGGTATTGGACAACACAGTTGTTTGTTGCCGATTGTTACGGCCCTTTGCACGTAGTGAAGCTTGGGTGTCTCTATAACTGATTCTGTTACCTCCGGCTATAGTTTGGGAGTCTTAAGCCTCTCCTAGGCAAGACATACCGGCTCTAGTGTCGGGAGCTCATTTAGCCACTCTGTTTGTCTGCTCTTGGCTATAGTTTCTCTAGGTGTGTGCTTTTGATTTACTGTTTTTTGATCGATAGTTGGCCTTTAGGTGACGTCTTGATTTTAGAGTCTCTCCGGAGATATCGTGGTGCAGAGTTCTACTCCCCGTCGATCTCATCGATTGGCTGGTTTACTGGCTACTGAGCTTAAATTCCATGTCAAGAAGGGACACCGCCGGGCTCTCTCCGAATCTTTGGATTCTTACAAGACATATGTTATCGATGCCATGACTGCACACTATGGCACGGGAGAAATCCCGAACAGTCCTTCGGGTAGAGTTGAGCACACTTTCGACACCCCTACTCCTCGTGAGGCATGGGGGGGTGATCCACTTGAGAATCAACCTAGTTTGTTTGGTCCAGATCCACCAGAGACTCATCCTAGTTTGTTTGGTTCAGATCTACCCAAGGATGACCCGTTCGATCCTTCATTTCCACATAATTATTTATATGGGATGCCAGAGTTACATGATGACACAGGCCCTATGGTCAACCCTACCGCATTCTCATATGGTATGCCGAATTACACCACAGTTGATCCTTCCCCTACTTTTGGTAGTCATGCTGGCGCCATTCATGGTGTTAGCAATACCCTCACTAGGGGCACCACGTTGTCCACTCACACACATAGTATGGGGACCAGTCATGTTCCTCTTAACAATGCTAATGTTGGAAGACGACCGCCTCCTAGGGATACCCAACCTAATAGGAACACTGCTCGAAACACAACTTGCCATCCACCACCTAACACATGTCGCTACCCATCAACCCAGGACAACTTTCACAAATGTTAATGCTCCTCCTAACCACTTGGGTGGACATATACCACATACTTTTGCGTCCACTGCCACCACTAGTAATACTAATGTAGGAGGTGGGAATATATCTTATCCTCATGGTCATAATGCCACCATTCCTACTACTAGTAACACCAATGTTGGGGTTGGGAATACATCTCATGCTTATGCTCACCACACGACTGCTCACGCTAATCCTAATGTTGGGGGTGGGAACATGCCTCACCATTATGGTCATTACAAATCGGTTCCCGCTATGAATAGTACGTATATGCCTCATACTTATGGTGGCAACCCTTACTACAACACAGTCAGTGCTAGCCACCAGTACAACCCACCTCAATATGATTCCCAAAATACCTATATACCTGCTTACTCTCATACGGCTCAGGTCGGAGGAGGTTACCAACCTTATGGCCATGGTCAAGCTTATGGTCTGTTAGGTCCTCATTATCAGCAGTTTAATGCTCATGGTCAATCTTTTGGTCCACCTTATAATTCGGTTCCGTTCAACCAACCTTTTATAAGAGCTTATAATCAAGCTTTCCGGCTGCAGCTCCCACTCCTTGCACATTTGAATCTTTCGGATCTTTCGAAGCTCACAAATGATCCAGTGTTTCATGACCCCAATTGGCCCCCGGTCCCTACCAATGTAATGTCCCCACCCTTGGACCCAATGCAAGGGAGGGAACCTGATGCTATTCTATGGGAGTTTTCATAAAAACTCAGCCAATTCATTACATTTTAAAGCAAAGAAATACATATGTGTAGATATAAATCAATTAAACATGCACAACAGAATGAAAACCTCATCCACACACATATTACATGAATGTTATTCAATTTAACACAGTCAACAAATTAACACATTTGCATAAGTAAATACCCAATAAAATACTCATCTTGATGCAATGCTACCCCAAACAACTAGCTATGTCGCTGCAACGTTCCTCCCAACCATAGGTTTCTGCTCAGCCTGTATTCTTTCAGCACTCAGAGACCACCCCCGAGCTGGGCATGATATCTACAAGGAAAAGGGGACCCTCAAGCTCAACTCAACCCAAATAAATGGATAACCAACTCAACCCCAGCATTCTCTTGAACAAAAAACTCAGATATGGGCTTGGAAACACACTTTCAGCAATGGGACATAGAAGCTAGATGGACATGGGTTTTCCCAAAAACGTAGGCACACCAAAAACGGATTTGTGGGAAGAGGGAATCAATCCCAGGGAAGAAAATCGATTTCTCCCACAGATGTATGAGCATTCAGTGGGCCAAATGGCCTCAATAAAACCCCAAATCGTTTTCCCCTTCTTCCCCATTGTTATCCACAACAAAAATTCCCTTCCCAGCTAGGAAAATGAAGGTAAACACAGCAAAACCAGTGAGGAAAACGCCCAGGTAGCTCCAAACTCGTGAGAGGGAAAAGTGGGTTGATGGGTAATGGCTTGGGGAGCAATTCATGGCTCTCTTCTTTCCCAAGAAGCCAAACACAAATTTTCATGCAGGGTGGCTTGCCCATACCCGAATTTGGACAGCCATACCTCCCATTCCCCAAGGCATTAACTACCTCAACCAACTCTTGGGTGAAATCAATGATTGGGTACAAAAGTCAACCTGGGTAGTTGAGGGTTCATGGGTTCTCACATTGACACTTGGATTGACTTGATTGGCTCAAGGGTTTGAATATTTCCCTCCCAATTTCCTTGTAACATCATGCCCACATCTCTTGTTGCATTGCATAGCTAGTTGTGGGATTTTATATTAAAATGCATATTTACAATTCCCATGGTTTACTAGCACATGGGTAGCATAATTTCAAATACTTTCCTCTTCTAGATCGAGCGTTCACTAGCGGGGCCTTGGCCTTGAGCTCCACGCTAGGAATCATACATAATATGCATACATTATTTACATTATAGACCAAAATATTACAAGGGTAAAAATGGGGGACATTACAACCAAGCTCCCTTTAGACATTCCTATGTTTGAGGGGAAAGGTGGTGAGGACTCGGGTGATCATGTCACAACGTTTCAACTTTGGTGCTCTTCCAACTCGTTGAATCACGATTCCATTAGATTACGACTATTTAAACGCACCCTCACGGGGGGAGCTGCGAAGTGGTATGTTGAGTTTCCTAGGAACACTTATAGGGGATTCAATGAGATCGCTTTGGTTTTCTTGGATCATTTCCAGTTGACGGTTCGCTATGATACTGGTACTGAACTTTTGTATACCTTCCATCGGAATAAGGCCACACATATTTCTGACCATGTTCAAGAGTGGTGTCGGCGGAAGAGATTAGTGAAAGCCAAAATTCCTAGAGAGTTTCTGTTGGAATAGTTCCTCAAGTCTTTACTCCCATATATTGCCAGGGATGTTTCAATGTCCAGTATTATGACTGAAGAAAAATCCATCTTAAAATACTATTAGTTGGATTTACTATATTCTCAATCTGGCATTTTGTATGACATCATTCCTGACGCACCGCGAACACGACATGAGCCCAAGTCAGTTCCTGGACCACATGCCGATGGAATTGTGGGATCCGCAAGTACTCTCCATTTAGATTTGGTGGCTAATCAAATCCAAAATTTGTCACTAAACAAATCTACTCCCTGATAGGTTCACACCTTGTCCACTTCCACCCCATCATCTGATGTACACAATGTGCAATCAACGAAACCGTCAGGTAACTAGCAACCTGGTGGCAAGAAAAAGGGGAGAAACAACCATAGGGGTGGAAACAATGGGAATAACAATAATAGCAATCGTAATACCCCTCGTAAGGATAATTCCAACCCTCCTCGGGAAGGTGGAAATGCTGGTGAGGACCGTAAACCTAGGCGTAAGGTGAAGTTTCCTTGCAAGCTCTATGGGGAAGATCATCTTACTCACTTATGTCCTCGAATCGAAGAAACATCGAAGCATTTGGCACAGAGCCCAACTATGTTAAAGGATCCCCTTCCTCATCATCAAAACATGGCTTCACATGCTCCCACCACTGCTTATGGACCTACTGAGACGGAAACGTCTTCTTCCAATACTAGTGGTTATGGATGTGTGAATATGGTTCAATCGGAGGTTAGTGTTTCCACTCATCAACGCGATTATGGTGCACCACAACCTAATATGGGGAGTGAGCCTCCCCCTCCTCCTGACAATTCCTTGCATATCGAGAAGCCCTCTAATATGCTGCAGATATCGAAAGGTGTTCTCAAGTGCTCTACGCATAATCCTAATGCTCGAGCCGCCCATAACTACTCCATCGTGGAAGATTTGGGCCAAACTCCATGTGCCATGTCGGCTCTTGAAGTTTTGCAGGCCTGTCCTTCTCAAAAGCATGCCCTTTTGAGTGCGTTAGGAGTTCAGGATGGGGGAATTCCCATTGTTATCAAGTTCCACACTACTCATGTTCAACCTCGCTTACCTTACCACGTGGCTTTTCAAATCCAGGTAGTGTGCCTTCAGAATTTTGTCAAACGTACGATGGTTGACGAAGGTGCTTCCACGTCAGTAATGTCGTTATCTTGTTGGAAATCTCTCGGCTCTCCTCCTCTACTCGTGTCTAGAACCACACTCACTGCATTCGATGGTCGATCGTTTAAGCCGAATGGAATTATCCCTTCCCTTCTTGTATGCTTGGGAGGTAAATTTGTGCCTATCGAAGTTGAGGTGGTTGATGCGCCCATTGACTACAACCTTTTGCTGGGTCAAAATTGGATGTACGCTATGAAGGCTATCGCGTCTACTGTGTTCAGAGTTATCTGCTTTCCTCATGAAGGAAAGATTGTGACCATCGATTAGCTGGATTTCGTTCATCCCCCTTCCATAGCATCCACGGGATCCATAGTCCCGCAAGTTACTAATTCTCAGTCGGCAACTGGGAACATGGGTGTTGGTATATACCCTTGATTGATGGGAACTTATGATTTTTCTGCACTTGTGAATTTTATCGAAAACATTTTCGGCGATGTGTCTCCTCCTTTGCATAATATGTCGTTCTGGACATCCTATTTTAATGATCCATGGACTTTACCTTCCACAAGTTCCACGTCCAGAGACATTACGCACATCGGGATGTCTATGCCACTTTCTGTAACCGATCTTGCTTATCAGCATATTCAACAAGCCACTGTAGAGTCGGATCTCTCTTCTTCTCAGACAGTCGAGGAAGATCCCGTTACGCTACCAGTTTGGGCAGCCAACTCGTCTTGTTCACACGACTGCCTTGATGATACTTTGCCTTTAGATGAAGATATCATGGAGGCCATGTGTGGTAGTGAGAGGCCTTGGGAGGATATGAACCATCGCTCTTATTTCTTTCCCAACCTCAAGCTTGCCAAACAAGAAGAGTTTAGGATGACTCTAGCAGAGATGGTTGATCACCCTGTGGCTCTTTTAGGGTCGCTATTGATGTATATGTAACTTCAGAATGTATTTCACATATATGCATATTGTATTCCTATAGAGATGTTATTATTCCTCTATATGGAAGTGTCGTCATTTATATTGTAAGTGTCATAACTTATACTTGATGGGTTATTAGACCACCTTGTTGGGGTCGGCCATGTATAAGTCATGTGGGTCAAAGGGTTATTAGACCACCCTTATGGGGTTCGGCCATGTGGGTCAAAGGGTTATTAGACCACCCTAGTGGGGGTTGGCCCAGTTAGCATTATGTTAAGTGGTTAAGTTGAGGCCGACCTAATTGAGTAAAGGTCAAGTCAAGTTAGTGTATAAATAGAGAGTGTGTCTCTCTCATTTTACACATTCTATTCTCTCACTCACACTTGGGAGAGTGGTGCACTTGTGGAGGAGGAGGCTCTGCTGCTAGGAGAATACTATCTCTTGTATTCTAGTTGTATCATTGCTCTATCTATCTTTGAGGAAGTTATTGGGGTTTTTCACCTTTATGGTTTTCCCCAAGTAGACTCTGTGTCTCTTGTGTGCTTGCATTATTGTGTCCATGATTGATATGCTGTAGATTTGCTGTACATGTTGTTCTCTCAGTTACGATCCTAGATCATATTGAAGTAAATTCTGAAAATTTAACAGTCGCACGATAATTTTGCAAAGGGGAATATTGCTAATATTTCCCCGACTACGTTGATCAACATCTCTCGTACTCCTGGAAAACTTGAGAATGTCTACATCGGTGACGACTGCAATCCTGAGGAGATTGTTATTTACTTGAATTTTTTATAGAACTCCGCGAAGATTTCACCTGGTCATATGTGAGGAGATGCAAGGAATAGACCCCCGCATTGTTGAACACGGGATTAGAACATATCCCAATGCTAAACCGGTTCGACAATGCTTACATGCTATGAACCCTAGGAAGGCAGCCGCTATCAAGGCAGAGGTGGAGAAGTTGCTTAAAGCTGGTTTCATCTACCCCATTCCCCTTACCGAATGGGTGTCAAATCCCATTCTTGTAGATAAGAAGCAGGGAACGATCCGTGTATGCAATGATTTTAGAGATTTGAACAGTGCATGTCCAAAAGACAACTTCCCCATGCCATTCATCGATCAGATCTTGGATGCTTGTGTGGGAAGTGAGATTTTCTCATTCATGGACGACTTTTTGTGGTATAACCAAATTCAAATCAAACCTGAGGACCAACATAAGACAACTTTCATTTGTCCTTGGGGAACGTTTGCATATTGGAAAATGCCCTTCGGCCTTAAAAATGTCGGAGCTACGTTTCAGCGTGCCATGACCTATGCCTTTCACGATTTTAAAAAGATTATGGAGGTTTTCTTGGATGATCTTGCCGGTCATTCTCACAAAAGAGTGGACCACCCCAAGCACCTCTGCATGATTCTTGAATGATGTATACGCTACAAAATTTGATTGAATCCCAGTAAATGCATCTTTGCTATAAGGCCTGGTCGCCTTCTGGGCTTCATAGTTTCGAAAGAGGTTATTAGAGTCGATCCTCTTAAATTTGAGGCAATACTTCAGTTGCCTCCTCCGCGCAACTTGTTACAACTTCAGAGCCTCCAAGGGAGAGCCAATTTTCTACGCCATTTCGTATTCAATTACGCTAATCTTACCAAAGGTTTTGCGCACTTATTGAAGAAAGACACACCCTTTATCTGGGACAAGCGAGCCCAGCAGTATTTCGACGCCCTTAATAAAGATTTGGTATTGGCCCCTGTGCTTAGTCCACCAGACTTCGCACGAGATTTTATCTTTATATGGCCGCATCTCAAGAGACGATTGGAATGGTCTTGGTTCAAGTTTATGATGCACTTGTCGAGCATATCATCTATTACCTCAGTCGATATCTAGTACACACTGAACTGAGATATACTCATGTGGAAAAGTTGGCACTTGCGACTGTTCATTCAGTCTAGCGGTTATGACATTACATTTTTCTTATAACAACCACAGTTGTAGTGCATATCAATCCGTTTCAGTTCGTGCTATCATGACGCCTTATAGGGGGGAAGTACAATAAATGGATTGTGATCCTTCAGGAGTTCGATCTCGATTTTGATTCGGCGAAATCAGTGAAATCATTGGTGTTTGCTGAGCTTATGTCGGACCTTCTGAGACTTGATGAGGATGTCATTCATGAAGATTCCTTTGTGGATGAGCAGTTATTTCTTATCTCATCTGAGGACCCTTGGTATGGAGATGTCATTATATATCTCCAAACTTTGAAGTTTCCTCTGCATTATTCATGGGACGAGCGATGGCGTTTGAAACATCACGCTAAATATTATACTATCGTCGGTGAAACTTTATATCGCCAAGGAAAGAATTCTATTCTCCGTTGTTGCTTAAATCATGAAGAAGCGGAGCAGATGCTTAATGATTGCCATGCAGGGGTGTGTGGCGGTCACTTATCCAGGCTTGCTACAACCCAACGTATTATGCGAGCTGGTTACTTTTGGCCTTCAATATTTAAATCTTATATTAACGTTGTGAAGAGATGCCTCCCTTTCCAGGTGTTTTCTCAGAATATATGCTCGCCTCCAGCGCCCCTTCATCTGGTCGTCACCATAGGTCCCTTCACCAAGTGGGGGGTGGATTTCATGGATTGCAAACCAGCTTCAGCTGGGGGGCATCACCATATCATAGTGGTTGTGGACTACTTTTCCAAATGGGATGAGGCCATGCCTACCATAAAACCCGATGGTGCTACAGCAACCCATTTTGGTTCAATCATATTATTAATCAGTTCGGTATTCTGAAATATATTGTCACTAACCATGGCAGTCACTTTCAGAACACGATGATGGAGGATTTGTCTCTCAAGCTTGGGTTTCATCAAGAACACTCATCTTCTTACTATCCCCAAGCGAATGGTCAGGTTGAAGCAGTCAATAAGTCCTTAAAGACCATTCTCCAATGTACCATCCAACAAAGCAAGAACAATTGGCATATTATGTTATATCCTGATTTATGGGCATATCGAACTGAGTCAAGACTGCCGCCGGGTTCTCACCAATTCAGTTAGTACATGGTGTGGAGTCGATTTTACCAATTGAATGTGAAATACCTTCACTTAAACTGGTCATAGAGCTCCTCCCTGATACGACAGGTATTGAGCAACGTTTAATCCACCTTGAGCAACTTGATGAGCAACATCGAGATGTCATTGTGGCTATAGATGCCAACAAATGTCGTGTCAAGGTTCAGTATGATAGGTCTGTCCATTCTCGGCAGTATGCTGAAGGTGACTTGGTCCTCTTATATGACCAAGGTAAAGAAACCTTGGGGGCAGGAAAGTTTAACCCCATGTGGCACAGTCCTTACATTGTGAAGCGTGTCCTGGAAAAAGGAGCCTATGAATTAGAGTATTACGAGGGGAATGTCTTGAAGGAGCCTAGGAATGGGCTCTAACTCAAGCGGTATTACACTTGAACCTTTAGTTCGAGCTAGTACCCTTTGTATACTATTATATAGTTATTTTTGTACTTAGTTTAGCTTGCTTTTGGTTTTCGTGTTTGCTGATTCGCTTCCGTTTGATTGACAGATGTCAACAGAATCTCCTACGTTCTTAGGTTTCATGGATGGTGCTAGCCGTCATACGCAGCAGCTTGGTTCTACTACTTGGGTTATTTTTTCGCCTGACCATCTAGTTGTGTCTTCAGGAGGTGCTTGTCTTGGTCCTACATCTAACAATGTGGCTGAGTATAGTGTCGTGATTGAGCTAATTTGGGATGTTATTTCATATGGCATCCAGTCTTTAGAAGTCCACCTGGATTCACAAGTAGTTATGTCTTAGTTGAATGGGCAATACCGTGTGTGAGATCCTACGCTACTATGGAAATTCCTAAGGGTAAGACTCTTGGAGCGACATTTTGTTTCAACTACATACATTCATGTTCCAAGAAGTGTTAATCATATATCTGATGCATAGGCTAACTATGTATTAGATTGGCATTGTCAAATTCACAATTAAGGACACAAATAAAGGAAGACATTCACACATTTGTACATACACACAAATAGTAGAACCCGAGAACCAAAGTTTTTTATAAATAATATGTCCAAAAGGGTAGTGTCATGATACAAAACTGGAGCTCGTAGCTCTCAAAAATATACATATCGATACAAAAATGAGATCCTGAGATATCTACTCCCTATGAGGAGTCCTAGATGCCGCCCTGATAAGATGTGTCTGATAAAAATAACGCACTGCATTTGTGACACGCTGCAGTAGTCGCACCCAGTTGCTCGACACCCCCACCACCTGGCGCTGCATATCCTCTGGTAGCTGCACCACCTCTACCTATGGTACCCTGGAAATCATCCGTGATATGTTGGACCGCAGAGTATGTAGTGTCTGCTCTACTATAGCACCTACCATCTCATCACCCCTGCCCCGGCGACGATGTCTCGGGAAGCCATCGGGTCTCATTGGGCCCTTGTCTGTGAGAAAACAGTCAAACATTAATACATGATACCACCCCCAAAAAGATTTTTGCATTTACATCTATAATAAAAAATCCATTAAAATTTAATACACAAAAAAAAACCTAAAAAGAGTACTCACCGATTTCTCTGAATGCTGCATCTAGTGGGAGAGGCATGTCTCGATCCTGCCATAAGTCTATTTTTACATAGGGGTAGTCATCTATCGCTATGACCTATCGATCTCACTAGTGAAAGAACTCCTCTGTATATGGTGATTCCTAATAGCCACCACCATGTCATGTCAAGACCTCATCCCACTGGGTCATGGCTGGGTTGTGGAGACTATGAGGAGGGACCTCAACCCTCAGACTGAGCCCCGAAACCCACTCGAAGAAGAAGCTGCACAAAATACTACCATATCTGAATTTTTTCGCATCCCCCTACTTGCACTCTGTCATTTGGGTCTTCATGGACCCCAATAGCATAGTACACCAATCAAATATCATAGGCTACATACACTATGATGCATAGAACATAACTAGCATGGATGCCTGGTGAAGAGATTTTGAACCAGTAATCCGCACTAAAGTTGCCACGACAACCTTCATGCTCAGGTTGACTATGGCTCAGATGTGCACCTGAATCCCCATTGCCCAAGTATTTGGAACACAATACCTCTCTATGTAGTCGAGGATGGTGATCCCGCCACCCACAGTTCAAGACCGAAGGCTTTCCACCTCACCACGGCGGGAGAAACCTGTAATGAAGTAGATATCTTCCACTTCCAATGTAAGTATTTTCCCATCAAGGTTGAAGTTCTGCGCATCAACATCCCAATAGTCTATCAAACGGAGAAGCAATAGGTTTTGGGCCCTCAAACCCCCTATGCTCCAAAATTTGTATAAATCACATGCTTGTAGCGCTTGCTGTGCATGCAGATCGTTACGAATGGCCTCATCCACTAGATCATGTTCTCTCTCTCTCCACTCTAGAACCATCCTGGAAAGAGAAAAACCCAAAGATTTAGTCAGTTTTGATTAAAAAACTAGCTTCCCGGTCGTACCCATGGGAAATTATGTTGACAGAGGCGGGTACCTGCAGTCAACATGTGCGTTGATTGCGCATACCCAGCCCTACCTGCGACCCGCATAGTTATAGCCCACGGGTAGTGTCGTGACCATGTAGGGCATGTCCAAACAAAATTTTTAACCAATGAAAACTGAAATAAAAACATTGAAATGGAAGGTGGGGATGAGATTACCAACCTACTCCTAACGGTTTGATGACCAGACGCCCATAGCTCCCGGAATCAACAGCTGAACTTTGAGGTGAAAACTAACCACAAAAATCCAAATGGGTGAATAGTAAAAATGAATTATAAATTGTAAATTTTTGTTACTATTTATAATTTTTAAGACCCACTTGTCTATAGTTTTCGCTATTATACATTGTTTTGGACTAATATAACATCTTGGAGTAGCGTTTTGACCAGATATCTTCGACAGAAGTTGTTTTTGAGCATTTCGCACCTACGACAGGTATGTTTCACACCTGGCATATAGGGTAGATGTCATTTTAACATGCATTATGCATTTGAACTTTTGACCACTTTCATAAACCCTAGGTGTGACCCCTCTTCTTAACTGACACGGAGCCTTCACACTATTAGAGAAGTGTCGTTATGTGGTGGTAGGGCCTTTCCGAACATGGGTACCCTAGTCAGAACCCCTTTTTGCATTTTGGTTCCCATGTCGTTGTTTGTCCTTAGGATTGGGAGTCCTTTGTAGTTACGCCATGACGTTGTGATAAAGATTCATACTCTACTTTGTCTTATGTTATCCATCTCCCATAAGGAATCCCCTCAATTATATCATGTTGTGATTGCATTGCATCATCCTGCTTGCCGCTTGAGCCTTGTACCGACTCCCGCTCACTCAATTGATTAGCTTGGTGCTTGAGCACTTTTCCCTGTCGATCCTTGTAGAGCTTCCATTTGTCCTTCACAACTTGATGACCTTTTGACCCCGAGGGAACACACCCCCGAGTGTCCACATCCTGCATGCACTTTCTTGCATTGATCATAGGTATGTTCCACTACTTGGGACTAGTTTGCTCGCTATTTGACACTCATTCCCTCACTTGTTGTACTATAAGCAATTTTATTCTTTTTCAAGCTTTTCCAAATATGAAAAAGACCAAAGAAATCAAATATTCCAAAAAGCCAGACAGGATTATGGTTACTACTTCTAGTTGGAAGTTGTTGTGTCGCCTTTGAACAGAGCATTCATTCCACTCCATACATTATGAGTCGGGACTATAGTTGGACCTTAGGAGCTGTACTTGTTCCTCAGTTTACTCCACCGATTGGTTAAGCTTCCAGCCATTATGGAGCCCTTTGGGGTGCCTCCCGCATCACACAGTCTATATCGAGTCTATGCTTCCTGAGTCTATCCATCTGCTCATGCTCTTGTTCAAAGAAAGTCTTGAAACCAAAGTCGGTCGCTCCTCAGATCTCTTGATTATTGCATGTCGGCCATCCTTATTGAGTTAGTTCGTTTCACCTGAGATCTTCCAAATCTTTCAGCATAGCTAGTACCTCGTTCTGGTTGATGGGGGATTCCTTAATGCCCTCCTTCCAGCGAGTCTCGTTCCGTCGACTTCAACCCATTTATTCTGGGACTTGAGGCTTAGATTTCGGTTGAGTACCTTGAAGCTTGCAGTCATTAGTGATAGGTTCTCTCACCATCGACAGTTTTGGGAATACATCAATGTCCCCTAATCGATGGATTCATCCTAGAGTTCGACTTCAACTCATCTATTCACACTCTGATGATTGTACTCTGTGCCTTGATGCCCATTTTCATTATTGGTGGGTTATCTCGCATCTGTTAATGGTATACATCATTGACCGGTAATCAGATGATGTCACATCAAGTTCGACCTCAACCCCTTTATTCACTTGATGGGACTTGCATCATCGAATACCTTTGTAGAAGACCCCAGGAAATAGTGGCATTCAGTATGCTACATATGATTATGACTTTACATTTGAGATATCACCTCTCAGATATCAACATTTTGTACCTCCAGTTTGCACTACTTGTTTCCTTTTCAGCAAGAGACCATATCTTACTGTAGAGGGATCATGGCTATGATCACCTATGACATGTATCCATTATGTACTGCTTATTCATGGCCATTGTATCAAATTGTTGTACTATCGACATGTATTCAGGGATAATATTGTATTATGATGAGTGAGCTACTCCTTCCACTTGTGTCTCCATCACTCCACTTCTGAGATTTATAATGTATTTCGGCCATCATAGCATCAGTCTCTGACCTCACACATTAGGGGGAATCTGTAACAATGTAATTTTCCACCTTGTGAGCATCAACACTCTTTGGCTTGCAGGATCCATTTCACTGACTCAGATCCACTTTATATCCTTCAGACACTATTTTTCCCTATTTTTTTCCCTTGTATGCTAGTTGCATCATTACAGCGAGCGTACTCGCGAGTTGCATCACTATAGCCCGTGGGTAGCATGTAAAATGGTAAAAATCACTAGTTTATTACTTTTAACTCCCAAAAAGTGGTCATAGGGTGACCTTTGGCCCTCCATTTGCCTCGAAACGTCTCGATGTGTCCTTTCACCTACCTTTGGGAGGACTATATATTGAGCACATATGGCTTATGGACGGGAGGAGAAAGAAGAACAAGAGAACTCTAGTGTATTTTTTCCCTATCTTGATTCTACACTCATTGATCCTTGTAGTTGTGAACCCTTATGTTCACCTTCCAAACTCCTATCATAGTTTGATTTTGGAATTCCATGGAGGATTGAAGTGGCGGAGGCGCAAGTGGACTGACCCAGATCTTGGTTCAGATTGGTTTCCGGCAAGAGGTCGTATCACATTGTATTTCTTCTTGTTTATTAAAAAAATACTCATATTATCGTCCATTATGTTAGGATATTCCTATACTCCATCCTAGTCCTACTAGCATTTTCATTATTTGCATTATTAGTCATGCATGCACTTTTAGGGTTCGCATGCGTTATTTAGGGTTTGCATGCATCCTAGTCATCAGTCCTAGCACCTAGCCCTCAATTAGTCAGCCCCCGAAGCTTCTTTCCACTCAGTTTCAGCCCTCTTAGAGCTTAGTGCACCCTCCTTTCACCTACTGCATGAGAAAGGCACCCTTCCTTACCTACCATTCAGTTATCTTCAGTTATCTTTAGTTATTTCCTTGATTTTAGGCTTGACTGACTCTCAACTGACTGTATAACTCCGATGGACCTCTAGTGAGACTTGACTACCCATTCTGACTTCAGTTAGCTCCTCATGCGCCCTCCACTGAGCCTCCTTCATTCAGTTAGTTCCAGTTACATTCAGTTACACCTACCACACTCAATTAGACTCAGTTTGACTGAAGGTTGACAGTTACTTGAGCATTGATGACTCCACTGATGATGAGATAGAATTCTAGTTGTGCTCTGATGACACTCAAGTGATCTTTTGATCACTCCATGAAGGCTAATTCGAATTGCCACCTTGGCATTTGAATCCTCATGCATTGTACTATTTATTTGTCCATATTGTGATTAATTAATTAGAGTTTGTGAAGTATTTTTTCTTCTATCCGATTTCTACTGTATTATTATTTTGTTGCTCATTATACTGCATTCACCACTCTTCTTCTATTTTCCTGCTTAATCATAATTATTCTCTTGTGAAATATACATCATCTCTTAGATCTGCTGTGAGGATTTTCATATGGTATTAGAGCATGTTGAGAGTATTGTTTATCTCCATTCTTGAGAGTTTTTTGCAGGTTATTATCAAGATTTCGAGTGCAGCAGTTGCAATAGTTTCTGCATTTATGAAACACTACCAGTTGCAGATATTCTCTATTGTTTTTGTAGGTCTTCTACAGCTTCAATGAATTCAGAAGAATCCCTCCTCTTTCTCCATTCAACTATGATGAATGGAAATAAAAAATGATAGCATATTTGAAGAGCCATGATCTCTTTGATTGTTATTTTGAAAGAGAGTTTGAATCCTCTGAAGAGAAGATTGACTGGTTGAATAAAGGTGACCAAGCCTTTGGAAGAATGATGCTTGTTGTGCCTGATTACATAATGTACCAAATTATTGATGATGTTGAAACTCCAAAAGAGCTATGGGCTCATCTGGATGAAATATTCGGAAAACAGAATGAAGGATTTGGTCCAAACCCTTTCAAGAGCAAGCAAAGTGATGCATTCGCCCTCCTTGATGATCTCATTGATCATGAATCAGTATCAAACATATCTCATATTGAAGTTGTCCACAATGAACTTGCATATTCTACACTCATGCTCCAAATTTATTCTCTTTATGTGCCAACTCATACTCTAGATATTGCAGAAGGTCCTAAATCCTGTCTTGCACCAGAGTCTGTTGGTTTGCATCATGATCTATTGAATGTTTCAGAGGTCAAATCAGCTATTGGAGGTAATGCATTCGCTCTCCTCAAGCAATCACCACTTATTTACTACTATATGATCATTATTCCATGATTTCAGAATGTTATTGAAGAATATGGCCATTGCCATTCGCTTGGGATAATTTCTCATGCACATCATGGTTTTGATCTCACCCCTGCTGGTTCAAAGGAGATCTCAAGAAACCATGGACATTCGCTTGGGATAATTTCTCATGCATTTGCTAGTTTTGAGCTCACCTCTTATGGTTTAAAGGAGATCTCAAGAAACCATGATTCAAGCCTTGGATCTAATTTGGATTCTAAGCAATTACTACTTGGGATAATTTATCATGCATATGATGGTTTTGATCTCACCCCTCCTGGTTCAAAGGAGATCTCAAGAAACCATTGATCAAGTCTTGGAGCTAATTTGGATTCCAGGAAATCATTATTATTTGATTGTTCTTTTTGGCATAATCTCACCCATGATGGTTCGAAGGAGAAGACAAAAGACTATCTGCACATTCATGTTTTTTATCCTACCTTAGCTGATTCGAATCACAGGTTGAAGGATCATCCTCATACCTTTGGATTTGTTCTCATCACATTCGATCTGAAGAGCAAGTACAAGCACATGCTTTCTGAGCATGATCCACTTCTTCCCAAGAAGAAGATACCTCCAGACATATGACCAAGCATCACATCTGCTTGAGTTTGGAGTATTTATTTTTGTGTGTGCCTTACAGTCTATTTTGAGGGGGGGTATTTTTCCCTTGAGGTTTTCCCCATTTCCTCGGTTTATTGACTGTTATTATTCATTGTATTGGGTGACCTTTGGTCTTAGTTACCAGGGCCTGGGATGGATTAAGGGGGGGTGTTAGGATATTCCTATACTCCATCCTAGTCCTACCAGCATTTTCATTATTTGCATTATCATTCATGCATGCACTTTTAGGGTTTGCATGTATTATTTAGGGTTTGCATGCATTTGGATGCATCCCAGTCATCAGTCCCGGCACCTAGCCCTTAGTTATCCAGCCCTCGGAGATTCCTTCCACTTAGTTTAAGCCCTCCTAGAGCTTAGTGCACCCTCCTTTCACCTACTACATGAGAAAGGAACCCTTCCTTACCTACCATTCAGTTATCTTTAGTTATCTTTAGTTATTTCCTTGATTTTAGGCTTGACTGACTCTCAACTGACTGTATCACTCCGATGGACCTCCAGTGAGACTTGACTACCCATTCTGACTTCAGTTAGCTCCTTATGCGCCCTCCACTCAGCCCCCTTCATTCAATTAGTTCCAGTTACACTCAATTACACCTACCACACTCAGTTAGATTCAGTTTGACTAATGGTTGACAGTTACTTGAGCATTGATGACTCCACTGATGATGAGATAGACTTCTAGTTGTGCTTCGATGACAGTCTAATGATCTTTTGATCACTCCATGAATTCTAATTCGAATTGCCACCTTGGCATTCGAATCCTCATGCATTGTACTATTTATTTTTCCATATTGTGATTAATTAATTAGTGTGTGTGAAGTATTTTTGCTTCTATCCTAATTCTACTGTATTATTATTCTATTGCTCATTATACTGCATTCACCACTCTTCTTCGATTTTCCTGCTTAATCATAATTATTCTCGTGTGAGGTATACATCATCTCTTATATCTTCCGTGAGGATTTTCACATGGTATCAAAGCATGTTGAGAGTATTGTTTATCTCCATTCCTGAGGGTTTTTTGCAGGTTATTATCAAGATTTCGAGTGCAACAGTTGTAGCAGTTTCTGCATTTCTGCAGTAGTAGCAGTTGCAGATATTTTCTATTGTTTTTGCAGGTCTTCTACAGCTTCAATGAATTCAGAATAATCCCTCCTCTTTCTCCATTCAACTATGACAAATGGAAACAAAAAATGATAACATATTTGAAGAGCCATGTTCTCTTTGATTGTTGTTTTGAAAGAGAGTTCGAATCCTCTGAAGAGAAGATTGACTGGTTGAATAAAGGTGACCAAGCCTTTGGAAGAATGATGCTTGCTGTTCCTGATTACATAATGTACCAAATCATTGATGATGTCGAAACTCCAAAAGAGCTATGGGCCCATCTGGATGAAAGATTTGGCAAACAAAATGAAGGATTTGGTCCAAACCCTTTCAAGAGCAAGCAAAGTGATGCATTCGCCCTCCTTGATGATCTCATTGATTATGAATCAGTATCAAACATATCTCATATTGAAGTTGTCCACAATGAACTTGCATATTCTACACTCATGCTCCAAATTTCTTCTCTTTCTATGCTAGCTCATACTCTAGATATTGCAGAAGGTCCTAAATCCTCTCTTGCACCAGAGTCTGTTGGTCTGCATCATGATCTATTGAATGTTTCGGAGGTCAAATCAGCTATTGGAGGTAATGCATTTGCTCTCCTCAAGCAATCACCTCTTATTTACTACAATATGATCATTATTCCATGCTTTCAGAAGGTTATTGAAGAATATGGCCATTGCCATTCGCTTGGGATGATTTCTCATGCACATCATGGTTTTGATCTCACCCTGCGGCTGGCTCAAAGTAGATCTCAAGAAACCATGGCCATTCGCTTGGGATAATTTCTCATGCATTTACTGGTTTTGATCTGACCTCTTATGGTTCAAAGGATATCTCAAGAAACCATGATTCAAGTCTTGGATCTAATTTGGATTCTAAGCAATTACTACTTGGGATAATTTCTCATGCATATGATGGTTTTGATCTCACCCTTGCTGGTTCAAAGGAGATCTCAAGAAACCATTTATCAAGTCTTGGAGCTGACTTGGATTCCAAGCAATTATTATTATTTGATGGTTCTTTTTGGCATAATCTCACCCATGATGGTTCAAAGGAGAAGACAAAAGACTATCTGCACATTCTTGTTTTTGATCCTACTTCAGCTGATTTGATTCACAGGTTCAAGGATCATCCTCATACCTTTGGATTTGTTCTCATCACATTCGATCTAAAGAGAAAGTACAAGCACATGCTTTATGAGCATGATCCACTTCTTCCCAAGAAGAAGATACCTCCAGACATATGACCAAGCATCACACCTGCTTGAGTTTGGAGCATTTATTTTTGTGTGTGCCTTACAATCTATTTTGAGCGGGGGTATTTTTCCCATGAGGTTTTCCCCGTTTCCTTGGTTTATTGACTATTATTATTCATTGAATTGGGTTACCTTTGGTCTTAGTTACTAGGGCCCAGGATGGATTAAGGGGGGGTGTTAGGATATTCCTATACTCCATCCTAGTCCTACCAGCATTTTCATTATTTGCATTAACAATCATGCATGCACTTTTAGGGTTTGCATGCATCCCAGTCATCAGTACCAGCACCTAGCCCTCAGTTAGCAATCCCCCGGAGCTTCCTTCCACTCAGTTTCATCCCTCCTAGAGCTTAGTGCACCCTCCTTTCACCTACTGCATGAAAAAGGTGCCCTTCCTTACCTACCATTAAGTTATCTTCAGTTCTTTCTTTTATTTTAGAATTGACTGACTCTCAACTGACTATATCACTCCGATGGACCTCCAGTGACACCTGACTGCCCATTCTGACTTCAATTAGCTCCTCATGCGCCCTCCACTGAGCCTCCTTCATTAAGTTAGTTCCAGTTACACCTACCACACTCAGTTAGACTCAATTTGACTAATGGTTGACAGTTACGTGAGCATTGATGACTCCACTAATGATGAGATAGACTTCTAGTTGTGCTTCGATGACACTTCGGTGATCTTTTGATCACTCCATGAAGGCTAATTCGAGTTGCCACCTTGGCATTTGAATCGTCATGCATTGTACTATTTATTTGTCCATATTGTGATTAATTAATTAGTGTGTGTGAAGTATTTTTGCTTCTATCCGATTTCTATTGTATTATTATTCTGTTGCTCATTATACTGCATTGAGCACTCTTCTTCTATTTTCCTGCTTAATCATAATTATTCTCTTATGAGGTATACATCATCTCTTAGATATGCTGTGAGGATTTTCACACATTAATGTTGTGAATGTTGTTTATTCTACATTGGGTTGCATTTATTTATAATATCGTGGATCATTGCTATTGATGATGTTAATGCCATTTATATATTATATGTACTTGTTGTATATTGGCTGTCAAGACTAATTTGCATATTCAAGTGCACGGATTGAAAGCTCCAACGGGGATCTACATCAAACGTTTGGATCGAGGTTGGTTATATTCTTCATTATCTTAGCATTGTAATTTATATAGCATAGCATTGAAAATTGAGTTAATTTGTTGTAGTCAACTGTCTGTTGTGGTCTACCCCAAGCCATAGTGAGTTTTCTCCAAAACCCCATTCGACAAGTATTTTCCTTTTTCAACATGGTATAAATAATAGAACCATTTGTTAGCGTTTGGTTTAGACCAGAGTTCTCATTAAAGGGCCAACAAAGCTCTATTGTTGTCTAGATGCATTGAAATTTTCAATACCTCCAAAATGGAGGAAGGAAGACCTCACTCGAAGCACAATTGATAATTTTAGAAGAAGACGGAAATATCAAAGAATGTTCACAATGTAGAACACATTCCTATTATACCAAAGAGACATGTCATATAAGCACAAAAAATTAGCATGCATCCGATTTAGAAAGGAAATCCACCATAATGGCCTAAACACATATTGTGCAAGAGCCACTGATTATACTTAGCATTCATGTGCAATATACATACTCGGGTTTTTAACAGGTTTGAAACATCATTCTTTTATTCAGAGTCTTCAATTACAATGGGGATCCACATCATCACAATGTAGAAACTTTAGACATATATCTATAAACATGGATCGATAACTATAAAACATTATAGTGACTTCTCCTTAACCCATGACATTCATTCATTTATAAACCTATTTACCTTAGCGTTGAGGGTATTTTAAACAAAACTAGTTGCTAAGGATGGATTTTTGAAGAAAATTGAAAAAGAGATAAGGATGGCGAAGTCAATACACTATCCAAGTTAGATTATTAATTACAATTCACAACTCATCACCATTGGCAACCAAATTGGATTGAATTCTTTAATATCTTTGACATGTCTATGACAATGATCCTTACTCTCTATTGATGAGATCCTTTGTACACCCATCCTTCTAGATATCTTATCCAAAAATGAAAGGGGCTAACAGGAACCATGTTCGTGGAATTAATCCGTTATGGGAATTTTTTTCAAAATGATAGGTTTGATGGTAGTTGTAATACTTATCCTTGGCCTCCCCTTCAAGACCTAACTTCAAATTTTTAGGTAATAGTTCAAGTGGTTTGAGTGGCATCCTAAGTATTTAAAGAATGCCCTATAAGGTCCCGTTATCTCCCGAAATAAATTTGTCGGGTTGATCAATTTTAGATGATAGGATGTCATTTGAAAATTCATTTCTAAATTTCTTAAGGCTCATTGTTGATAGCTTTATGCATGTAATAAGGTTTGAAAAACATTAGATTGGGTTTTCATTTCAAAAATTTCAAAAGACAGGTTTCGGTAGCTAAGCACTTATTTAAAACGGTCCCTAAGCTACCGAAAGCTCTGCTTTCGACAACTTAAACAAAATTTTTGGGGCTCTCCTAGCTATCGAAAGTGAAAAGAAATTTTAAAATGAAAGCAGATCAGATAAGAAGATACCCATGCCATTGCAATTTAAAAAAAAAAACAAAGCTTAAGATTTTGATTGCCTTGGAGAGGATCCACAAGTGAAAACTATCGTGCAATTGTCAAGTCAAGTTTTCCTAGCTGTGCGCAAGAGTAAATACAGTGGCACCGTGTGACTGTAAATACAATAGCAGCAAATGACTACTCTGTACATGAAGAATTGCAGCAGTTTCAATAAGGAAAATGAAGAATGTTCTAGAGATGGTAAATTTGCAGAAGCTACCACTATAACAAAGAAAAGAGGAACTTCCCTCCATTTATGTATTGCATTCCAAAAACACACATTATTAGGAGCAAAGAAATTTTCTGCCACATGCTGAGATGATTTAGAAACGAGTTTTTTTTTCTCTATTTACAACTTGGTTTTCGGAAAATGCAAGAGAAGTATTAAAACGACAAACAAATCCAAATGACTCTCAGAAAACTAAAAAAATGTAGATTTGTTTCGGTAGCTTAGGTGGACATGGCAATTGTTCATTAGCTACCGAAAACCTAGCTTTCGGCAGCTTACAGTATGGAAGAAAATTGCCCACAGCTACTGAAAGCACAGAGACAAGCAAAATGATGATATTTTCGCTTTGATCAAATGTTTTCACTACCAAATCATTTGAGGAAGTTTTTAAGTGCCTTGTTATCACCTGGAAGATTGCTGCAGCTATTAAAGACATGAAGACTACCAAGATGGAGGCAAGGATATTTGCTGCAAAACTAGCGTTTTACTGTGCAGAGTCGTCATTTTAAAATGATGATTCTGAGCGTCTGGAGAATCTTTTTGAAAAACGATTGGAGGTTTTTCTTCCTGACATGTCATAGAACCATAACCTCTCTCATTTTTCCTACAATTTTTTCATATTGAGAGAATCAAATCCGTCACTGAGCCCCATTTTTCGGATCCCAGAATCTTCCTATTTGACACATGTTTTTTAAATGCATATCTCGGGAAAATGAAAACGAATTTCAAAGATATGAGAGAGGTTTTTTCTCAAAACAGGTAAATGTATAATAACCACTTTCATATTATACACAGGTGTCACATATTTGGAGAACCGAACCCATCTCTGAGGCTCTTTTTCAGCAGTTTCAGCAAAAATGGCGTTTTTACTATGCAGAGTCATCATTTTAAAATGATGATTATGAGCGACTAGTGAATCATTCTGCAAAATGGGCAGAGGTTTGTGTTCTCAACACATCAGAGAACAATAAAATCTCAGGTTTCCTACAGGTGTAAAATATTTGGAGAATAGAATCCATCTCTGAGCCCCTTTTTTCAGCAGTTTGGCCAAATTAAAGAGGATTTTTTCCTGGTTTATTAAAAAACGGTTTTGATTTTTTGTTTTTAGTGATTTCGACCCAGGTTTTTAGGATATGGGAAGATGTTGTAAAGGCTATAAATCCTATAACTTGAGAGAAAGAAAAGGTTGTACTTTGAATACTCTAAGACACTCTTTTTGTAGAAAGACCTCTTTTTAATATATTCAGCAATACAAGCTTCTTTCACTGTTGTTTTCAGACCATTATCTTCTTCTTTCTGTACTTATGAGTAGAGGTTCTCTTGTCTATGTTTACTTTAAAGCTGGTGATTGTCATCTCACTTTCATATCAGTAAACTAGGATCATAAGTAACTATTGCTAGTTCTATTGACCCATCATATGTACTGTTATATATGTATGTTCTGGTTAATATAGTTAGTTTTTCTCCACCCATCTAATTCAGTGAAAACTATCTGATTAATGGATTTTCAAGGCCTTGTCCTATCTGGATATTACTAAGTTGTCTTGAGTGTACAAATCAGTGAGTGAGTTATTCATCTTGATCCAACTATACACCGATCAATAAAATAAGATTAAGTTACCAGGCTCCTTTGACTTACAACCTAGAAGGACGCCTGGAGAGCTAACAGGTCCTTATGTTGAAAGCTTTCCTAGATACTCTCTTAATGTTTATGATTTCATTGGTTATTCTTTTCACCATGGGAAGAAAATGATATAACTTAGATGAATATTTTTCCTTTGAATCTAAAACTATTTTTTTTGTGTAGGTTTAGGTAAGATAACATATTTCTTGATGGGAATGTTCTGTTTCATAGAAAATACATTATGATTTTCTTTACGACTCATTATTCAACTTCTGTTTTCTTTGATTCCTTGAATTTTAAAGCAAGAGTGCCTTTTTCCATCTCTCTTATCAAACATAGACATCGGTTTTGGTAGAGAAATTGGTAGACTTGAATTTGAATTTCTTGTGTTGGTTCAAAGTCAACAAATTTACTTATGACTCTCGTAACCATTGATAAAAAATATTTTTCTCTTTCTTTAGGAATCACAACTAAATGGTGGTTTTAGTCTAAACACAAACCAAAAAGGTGGTTTTGGATGAATATAAACCAAAAATCAGCAAAAGCAACAAAAGGTGATGTCTTCTACTAAATAGTGGTTTTAGGATAACCACAAAACCAAAAGGTAGTTTTAGGATGACCAAAAACCAAAAATGTAGCAGAAGCAACCAAAGACAATGTCTTCTACTATGTGGTGGTTTTAGGATAACCACAAACCAACATTTATGTTAGCAGAATCTGATGCATTCTATTAAACATGTGGTCTTTTGTTGACAACAAACTGAGTGTTGGTTTTAGGATGACCACAAATAATGATGCTCTAGAAAAAGGCTATATTTCTATATTCTGTCTACAACTCCGAATCTTGTGGTGGGTCTAGCTCAAGGTTGTAACTGTTGGCTCTGTTTTTGGCTATGGCTCAAGCTCGTTTGTTCTCCATTTGATTGATAGGGCTTTGAAGTAGGAATAAATTTTACTTCAAGATACGTCAAAAATCAATATTGAATTCTTCTATATGACTGATATATTTTCTTGGTTGTTGATAATCACCAACAAGCATGGATACACACATAGTGAATCTTCAATCTTGTTACATTTTTCTTCAATTTTTATCATCTATTTGAAGAATGATTATGCTTCCCACAATGTTGACAAGGATGGAGATTGAAACATTGATCCTTTATGTGGTCAATTCGATGAAAAATTGCATTGATGTTGAATAGGTGAGGTTGAATATTCTTGAAGGAATTTAGAACTATGAAACAAAAATGGATTGGCATAATCTGGAATATGAAAGGTCGGTTCCTTATCATATATGATACATATTCTATGTTTGTTGTTCCTAATTTCTTCCAAGGTCTGATGATGGGCTTGGAAAGATTACGTTGAACATGTTCATGATGGTGTTTGTCTTTGACATGTGTCATTGTTTCACTAAATTAGTCATCTATTGTCAAATGATATGAATCAATATCAAATTAAAAAAGAGGGTTGTTTTGAATAAGAACTAGTTTAAAATGTTGACTCCTTTGTTTTATTTCTTCATGCTTGAGTAGCGATTGAGTCTAGTCTAGGAGTTCCACTTTGTCTTGCGAATTATACAAGCAGTTTAGCACATATTGGAGAGTTTCTTTGTTGATTTTGATTGTGTCATTAGCAACGATGACTATTAGAGTTTTAAGTAACTCTAATAATTCTTCAACTCGATCAATTTAAAACACTAAATAAGACCTTAGATGCATTCTTGCAAATCCACCCTTTAAAAATAAGACTCAACAACAAAAATTTTGGACTCAAATGATGAAGGGTGTCAGGTTCAACTTGTTGGAAATATTGAGAGGAAGGGGGGGGGTGAATCAGTATTGAGCACTTTTACCCATTTCAAACATTAATTATATCATGCAAACATTAACCATTAACAATTAATAACGTCATTCATCATCGCATAATCCATACACAATGCACACGATATTTAACATGGAAACCCAAACGAGAGAAAACTAAATAATGATTTTCTTGTATAAAAACAAGATTAGATTCGTAGGAAGCACCAACCCCCTGATTTACAGGCTCCAGCCTAAAGGAATCTCCAACTCCATGATTTACCAGCACCAACTAGAAGGAAGCTACAACTCCCTATCCTTTCCCCGTCATTCCACCTTGATACAAAGAAGATCAATCTACAACTATCATTGTATCACTATCACAACTTGTACCTCTATCACTATCTCTATCAATCTGTACTTGTATCACTTCCTCGATAAACCTCTACTTGTAGCACGATCTCTATCAACTTGTATCACTGCATCACTACCTTTGTCAACCTATCACAATCATATATATGTAACAATGCACCAATCATAGTCTTTGCAACTTGTATCTCTATATCTAATATCTATTAACATGTACATGTATCTCTATCTCTATACATGTATTAGTGTCCCTTTCACAATCACTGTCTCTGACCCAATGCCACTATTAATGTTGCAATGCCACAATCACTGTCACATTGTCTCAATATATCTCACACTATATCAACCTGTACATGCCTCAAATATATACCCAGAAACAAGCATCCATCGATTTCATTTTCATCATCAACTTTTACATCATAGACATTTTCAAATCATTGAACAATCCAAGAGATGAGCCATATGCCAAAACGTAACCATGGACTATGCCAAGATAACCACTATGATCTATGCCAAGATAATATCAAGGTCTATGACAATATAACATCAATATCTATGCCAAGATAGCCTTCATCATATCCTCCATAACATTTTCAATGACTTCACATACCATACCAAGATCAAAGATGAAATCTATCCATGAGAGGCACGTGCCAACACAAGAGAAACCAACAAGCATGAACCATACCTTTTCCAATATCAAAATATTAAGAAATAATATAGAAAATAAAATAAACTCTAGATAATTTCATCACATAGCCCTTCCAATAAGCTTCACAATGAGCCAATATTTTTGTAATTTCGATATCGTATCAGAAAGTTATGCCAATTTTAGTGAATTTCCTCAAGCCAAAAATTTATACTGTACAAAGTTTCAGACTTTTCTCCCAGAGGTGCGCATTAGCAAAGAGAGACTTGGCTTGATAATAAAATGAAAGTTTTATCTTCTATTTATACACTTCATCATCCCTAGAAGCTTCTTTTAGGGTTTCCTTAAACTCATCCTTAATTTGTGTTTAAGGGATATATAAATGGGTCACTACCCCACTTCAAAGATCCATCATGAAACTTCACCAAAACTTCAAGGTCACTCCATAACTTCTCAAATGGGACTTGGGGCTTGTCCACATCATCATACATGGTGGATAAATCATTATTTCGTGTGGGGTTCCTTGCCATTTCATGTGGTCCAATGGGCCAATGTACTGCAAGTTTTGGGGTCATGTGGACCAAACATCATTATTTTGGGGATATTTCATGCTTCACACCAACTTGCTTTGGACGAAATTTGGGGACTCTTTAGAGAATTCTTCACCATGGGTCATGTAACCCAAAATTTGTCATGTTACCAAATTTTTCTATGGTCTAAGACATAATTTTTGCCTAAGTCACCTAGGATTAAAATTATTAAATTGGTGGTTAAGGGTGGAAATTTACCTAAGTAAAATTTTCAAGAGAGTAATTGAAGAATAATTGGACTAAGGTGGGCCACATGAAGTATAAGATCCCCAATTTGAGTTTCCTATTATAGTTGTTAATAATTTGGGAATAAATGGCCGATAATTTTTACACAGGTTAATTTTATTAATATTGGCCTAAAATATAAAAATAATATTTATTTAATATTAATTAGGTTCATGAGGGTGCACAAGAAGATAAGGTGGACCTCACTTACTTTAGAAAAAGATATAAATAGGAAGAAATAATTCTAAAAGCAAGGTGATAGGAAAAAAAAGGAAACTGTCAAAAACAATGAAAAGCAGGCAAGTGCATAAAGCAGAAAAGTGCACAAAGCAGGAAAGTGTAGAAAAGCGACTAGTCTTGAAAAGCAGGAAACATACAGAAAGCAAGGAGGTGTAGTTTATAAAATCAATAGAAAGTAATAAAGCAAGGAAAGTTGGAAAATCATGAAAGTGATAAAAAAAAAAAAAGTGTATTGATTTGTGCAACTCAAGAAGGAATATAAACATCCAAAAAAGAAACAGGGTCCAAGTTTAGCAAGTGAGGACGCATCCATGAGGCTAAGTGGGTCCAAACCCAATCCAAATACTCAACGAAACATCCATGTCTCATCCAATTCGAATTTGTAAGAGGATAAGCTCAACCATGAGGAGAAAAGTCTATTAATAAGGAGGAGAACTCCATTTCATATCTTTTTGCAAACTCATTTTGTGTTTGGGAAATTTTGCTACTCAAGGTTGAGAGATGTGCCTCAACCAAGATTGGGAAATGTACCCCAATGCGGTGTGAGTGTTCCATTTTGTTCACAATCTGATCCAGAGTCACTAGATTCTGAATTTCATTCCATTTGCAGCCCACATTGAACAATCCAAGCCTTCCAGATAGATCATGAGTGTTGGTGCCATTGAAGAGAATTCTTGAGAAAGTCTCCTTCAGAGAAGGAGATACAGTTCAGTGAATTCACCCAATATCATGTTCTGAATTTTGATGCAGTCCCATGAGAAACCATCAACTCTGATTTTATCATATGTGCATATCCATAGCATAAATTCTCTTCATTCCTCTTCATCTCATTGTTATATTCCAAGCTTTGTAAGATTTCCTATGTATTGGATATTTTCTGTTCAGTTGAGACTCACATATTTAAATCTGGTGCTATGAGTGTGTAAATTTGGTTTTATGATATTCTTAGACTCATTTCTGATCCAATTAATAAATCAGAAGAGAATTTTGGAAGCTTTAAAGGCTGTTAGGATGCAGTTCTACTAAGATAACTCTTCGAGCACTCTTTTTTTACTAGTTTTACAGTTTTTTATATTAAAGTTATTCTTTGAGTACAATTTATGTTCGTGTGGTTATATTATATTATTAAGACTCTATTGAATAATATCCAACTCATTTATTGATAATTCCTAGGCCTCTCATCCTATTTCTGGAAGCCTAAAAGTCAACCAGTTGGGTTGTCCATCCTAGCACCATTTTTCCTACTTGCTCCCAAACCTTACCAAATATTCCCAAAAAATCAAAAATACTTGTCCATCATTAGTTGGGGGGTTTACTACTGATATTTAGCCTCTGGTTTATGTCAATAGTAAGTGGACGTTCTAGTATGCATATGCTGGTGTGCCCAGGAAGCCTTGGAGTAGACATCAACCTCATTGGTGTTCGAAACATAAATGGATCCAATACTTTGTGAATAGGAATATTAAACTATCCTTTTCTATGATTTCATTTCTACTACATATTTACCTTCATATTTTTCAGATCACAAATGTCTCAATTCCTTAACCATGGGGGAATTTACATGTGTCAAAAACTAGTTTTCTTGAAACTAGTTTATTGTCTAGTTTTTGTATGAATTGATTTAGTTTGATTATCTGAAGTTGTTAAAATATCCTTGCTACAAAACCATAGGATATTACAGTGGTATCAGAGAAATTTCCTCTACTACTGTGGAAATAAATCTTTAAGCTGAAGAATATTGCAGACCACATCTTTCGACAAAGAAGAAATTGTAGCTATGAGGCTCATATTAGTGGGTGATGAATATTTTGAGCTATATGCAGAAGAAGAAGTCATATGTATTGATGGAGGACTACCTCAAGATGAGGATGGTTATTTTTGTGACCAGATGTGTAGTGTAGATATCAAGGCCGAGCCACTGATGGCTATCCTATAAGATATATTAACTAGGAGGATGGAAGCAATAAAAAAGATGCCTCACCATTATTAAGAGTATCTGGAATTGGGTGAGACGATACACACATATATATCCTTCAAATATTATTATATTTGCAAGTATGGATTTTGGCCTCAAAATGTTGATGGGGATTTTTTTCGGAGTAACAAACCATCCATGGAGGAACAAATTTGTTCCACCTCCTTGAGTAAAGAATAAGAAGAAGGAGCCAAAGGCGAAGTGGCATCAAAACCATCTGCATATTCAAGAATCACGAGATTGTTTGGTTTTTCTTCAAGCAGAGTCTCCAAAATTTGTGATCTGAGTACCACTCAAGATGGGGAAGTGTCAAGTTGCTTGGAGGAGAAGGGAAATGAAGCAGAAGCATAGATCCATTATGTGGATCAGAGTGAAACACAAATTGCAGATGTAAAATTGCCCGAGGATCCAATGACTAAGGGCCCATCTAGAGGCTCTCATGATGTAGGAATAAGAAATACCATATTCAAATATCAACCATTCAATGAGCATGAGAGGCACAAAAGTATCTTAAGTGAGGAACCAGGTACATTAGAATACTTAGCATCCCATCATCAGGTTGTTGGCAGTATGGGAGATGAATTCAGTTCCAGTTTCTTTGTTGGTGATTTCAAGATCACTACAAAGGAGATTGATCATGTTAATGGAGGTGATAAATATTTTGGATCAGATCCAAAAGAGGAACATAAATCAAATTTCCAGTCACCACTTGAGCTCCATAGTGAAGTAGAAGACAAGCACATACTAGTTGGGTGTGAACTAGAGACTTTGGCAGAAGAACATACCACCCTAGATCTTCCACATAAAGAGAAAAATGTGATGCAAAGGTATGAACCAAATTCTGATTTTTATATTCCTTTGGGTGATTATGATATTGCAGCCACTTCTAGGTAAAATATTGGCATGGTTGAGTCCTCTCGTGATGAGACTAAAATTTATGGTGTTAAGGAGGAATGAGGTGAGAGGGTTGGAATGTTGGATGAGAATCTACATGATTCTCATATGGTTGAGGAGCTCACATGTGAAAACACACACTGTGTAGTCAATGAGACATGGGGTGACTTGGAGAGCCTAATCCTAGTCACGTAAGAAAGGATACTACAAGGTTTGTCTAGAATTGGTGGTGCACATAGATATTTGGAAGATCTAATTAGGAGAAATCAGTTGGAGGAGGAACAGGGTGGGATTTTTAACAGATTCTCTAGCTCTGAAATTTGCATCATGAAAAGGGGGATGGATTGAATGAAGGATGACTACCTGCAGTTGTTCATGGATAGAGATATCACGCTCAAAGATGTAGAAGACAAGATAATAGAAGTAGAGAAAATCTATATGGCATTGGGAGAGTCACAGTCCTTTCTCAAAATTACATGTGATCATATGTGTGTGGTTGATTACACACATGGAATATTGGAGCATCCTCATGTGAAAGGTGAGCATGAGGATTTTTCTGGTTTACGGGTGGTTGAAGGAAGCCTTGACTTACAATATCAGGGAAAAACACTTGTTTCACACCAGGAGGATTATGAACTTTCTCTATGTGAGGGAGGTTCATTGGTGGAGGAAAAAAATTCATAAGCATGCTTGGGATGGAGATGCATTGTTAGTCCTTGAACTAAATTGCTTGAGGACAATCAATCTTAGGAGGCGAGGATTTGTCATGTTCCCAAATTTTTCTATGGTCCAAAACATAATTTTGGCATATGTCACCTAGGATTAAAATTATTAAATTTGTGGCAAAGGGTGGAAATTTACCCAAGTAAGATTCCCAAGAGAGTAATTGAAGAATAATTGGACCAAGGTGGGAAACATGAAGTATACGATTCCCAATTTGAGTTTCCTAAGATAATTATTAATAATTTGGGAATAATTGGCCAACAATGTTTACACAAGTTAATTTTATTATTATTGGCCTAAAATATAAAAATAATATTTATTTATGATTAATTAGGCTCATGAGGGTGCACAAGAGGATAAAGTGGACCTCACTTACTTGAGAAAAAGATAGAAATAAGAAGAAAGTATCCTAAAGCAAGGTGATAGAAAAAAAGGAGGAAACTGGAAAAGGTAGTGAAAAGCAGGCAAGTGCATAAAGCAGGAAAGTGCATAAAAGAAGCCAGTCTTGAAAAGAAGGAAAAATCGAGGAAGAAAGGAGGTGTAGTTTCTAAAATCAAGAGAAAGTCATCAAGCAAGGAAGTTGGAAAATCAGTAAAGTTATCAACATCAAAAAAAGAAAGAAGTTTCTGGATTTGTGCAACTCAAGAGGGAATAGAAACATATAGAAAAGAAATAGGGTCCAAGTTTAGTAAGTGAGGATGCATCCATGAGGCTAAGTGGGTCCAAACCCAACCCAATTACTCAAGGAAACATCCATTCATCCTCCAATTAAAATTTCTAAGAGTATAATTTCAACCATGAGGAGAAAAGTCTATAAAAGAAGGAGGAGAACTCCATTTCACATCTTTTGGAAAATTCATTTGGTGTTTGAGAGATTTTGTTACTAAATGTTGAGAGATGTGCCTCAACCAATCTTGGGATATGTGCCCCAATGTAGTGTGAGTGTTCCAATTTGTTCACAATCTGATCCAGAGTCACTAAAGTATGAATTACATGCCAGTTGCATCCCACATTGAAGAATCCAAGCCTTCAAGAGAGATCATGAGTGTTGGTGCCATTGAAGAGAGTTCTTGAGAAAGTATCATTCAGAGAAAGAGATACAATTTAGTGAATGGTCGTAAGATCATCTTATGAAGTTTTATGCACCCCCTTGAGCATCCATCAGCTCTAATTTTATCATATGTGCAGATCCATAGCAGAACTTCTCTTCATTCCTCTTCATCTCAGTCTTATATTCTAAGATTTCTAAGATTTCCTATGTATTGGAGATTTTATGTTCAGTTGAGACTCAAATATTTAAATATTCTGCTATGAGTGTGTAAATTTGGTTTTATGATATTCTTAGACTTAGGTATGATCCAATTAATAACTAATAAGAGAATTTTGGAAGCTTTAAAGGATGTTAGGATTCAGTTCTAGTAAGACTAGCTCTTTGGGAACTCTTTTTTACTAGTTTTACAGTTTTTTATATTAAATCTATTTTGGAATACTCTCCAACTCCTTTAATAATAATTTATAGGCCTCTCAGCCTATTTGGGAGATCCTGAAATTCAACTAGTCGAGTTGTGCATCCTAGCACCATTTTTCCTACTTGCTCCCAAACCTTACCAACTATTCCCAAAACCTCAGAAATACTTGTCCATCATTAGTTGGGGGGTTGATTACTGATATTTGGCCTCTGGTTGATTTCAAGAGTAAGTGGATGGTGTAGTATGCATATGTCATGTCCCAAATTTGGTATTGGGTCACAATGGCCTAATCACATTGGCTCTATTCATTAGAGTTTGTCAAATTGATGCTAAAGGTCAAATAATTGCCAAGGAGGAAAATTACTAGTTTCCTAGGTTTGGGGTGGAAGCTTTGGGATTTGGAATAATGGGGATAATAAATGATGTTTGAACATTAGAATGGAATAAATATTTAATAAAGGAGATAAATAAATATATACAAGTGAAAATCAAAGTGGCATTTCATGATGAAGACACATGGAGGAAGTGGGACCCACATATGGCTAGATTTCCCCACTACATTTGGCATCATTCTCTCACCAATTCGAATTCAAGGTGAATGGTAACATACTTGGGGGAGTCCAAAAGGTATTATTCATTGCATGACTTATCCAAGGTCGAAATATAGAGGAAGAGTAACTCCCATGGAAGAGGAAGAGGCAATTTGGAGCTAGTGAGACACTTGGGCTAGATTCCCTAGCTCTATGACAACAATGATGAAGATGCTATGACACCTATGACACAAATCAGACCTGAAGGCTGACATATGACATATATGACATGTCAGGGCTAAAAATAGACTCCAAGAGGGCGCTCAAGGGTGTTAGGGCAGCTAAGATGCTTCCACATGTGATTTGATGGAAGTGGGAGACTAGGAATTGTTGTACAAGTGGCGTTCTTTGGAATCTCTTCCCAACTTGAGTTGGCATGAGTCTCTTGGAAGGAATTCGACCCATGGAGGAAATTAGAAGTTTATAAATGTCAATAACAAAGAAGGAAACCAGCTTTTGATCATTTGTAGAATTTGCAATTGCATTTGTGAAGAGGGAGAGCTAGTGGATGACTAGTTTCTTGCCTTAGCCAATTTCGAGGGTGAAAGATTCCCATCCAAGTTGGCAATTGGAAAGGCCATTCAGACCTTTCATTTGGTGCTTTAATGGAGTCTTTATTTTCAGGTGTAAGCTACAGGGCAGCTCATGGTTTCTTCTATTGCAGCTCACTCCTTCAACCATTTCCAGTTTTGATGGCATATTCTTGATCCTTGAGGGAGGGCGTTTTTGGTGAGCTATTGTACTCTTTTGGGAAGCTTTTAATGCCCCATTTCTTTTTTAATATGAAGTAAATACTCTGTTCTTCATCTCCAAAAAGTTTCAGGTCGAAATTCCAAGTAGAAATGTATAAATCTCATTTTTAATGGAAGAACAATGCCATTTCCCCACTACCTTGTTGTGAACCAATGTATTGATGATGATTTCGAATGAATGGATGATTATCTGATATATTTGTGATCAATATACTGCCATGGATGTCTTCTACAAGTTTCATGTACTGTACTTGAGCATTTGAAGCATTTTTACTCAGTTTAGTTGTATTGGGAGGTGAAATAGTGCCATTTCCCCAAGGGTCGAATTGGGGATTTTTGCAGTTGAATGGGAGAGGGTGAGAACAGTTGTAATAATCCATTAATGGTGCATATGAGACTTTAATAACATACCTAACACACTACATACCTCTTTTCAGAAATTTGAGTGGGTTTGGAGGCACTTGGGAAGCCATTTTCATTGTTTACCCCAGGGGGATTTGAACCCCAAATGACTAGTAAAATTGCATAATTGGTCCAGAATATTAAGAGAGTTTGCAGAGGTATTTTGGTGGCCATATGTCATCCATAAACATCATATTCAAGTTCTAATATCATTCATACACTTTCCTTGAAGATTTGAAGGCATTTGGAGTCAATTTGAGACCTAGAGACCAATACTAGTCAAAGGAAAATCACTAGTAAAGTTACCTACATTGATTGGAATTGAAAGAGGATTTGCAGAAGTATTTTAAAGGTCCAAAGGCATCCCTGAAACACATATTTATGTTATAATATCATTCATACACCTTCTCAGAAGATTTGGGATCATTTGGGGCAAATTTGGGACCTAGAGATCAAAACTAGTCAAAGGTCGAACAAGGGAAAAAAAGTGGAAAATTGCAATTTTAAAAAAAATTCCTAACAAGGGACATTGCAGCATATGCTAGTGTGCCCAGGAATCCTTGGAGTAGAATTTAGCCTCGCTGATGTTCTAAACATAAATGGACCTAATACTTTGTGCATAGGAATATGAAGTTGTCCTTGGCTTTGATTTCATTGCTGCTTCATATTTACCTTCATATTTTTCATATCACAAAGGTCTCAAGTCCTTAACCCTGGGGTAATTTACATGTGTCAAAGACTAGTTTTCTTAAAACTAGTTTTTGTATGAATTGATTTTGCTTGATTATCTAAAGTTGTTAAAATATCCTTTCTATAAATCCATAGGATATTAAAAAATTCATGGGAAGTGTACCAAACACCATTTTTTCAGGGTTTCTTCAGCTTTTATTTCAACATTGTCTTGTGTACCAATCCTTATTACTTCGAGGGATGCTTCTCATGGTCATATGGACCAATACTTCTGGTCACGTGGACACATTCACCATTACCTTTAGGGTTATGTGGACCCATCATCATTATTTTGGAATATATTTCACACTTCATCCCAAAATTCTTTACACCAAACTTAGGGGATCTCTAGTGCCTTCTCCAACATGGGTTATGTGACCCCAACCACATGGTCATGTGGACCCAACACCACTATTTTAGGCCTTTTTTCACAATTATTTCCGACATTGCTTGAAGGAAACTTTAGGGACTTCCTTACACTTCTCGTCATCATGGTTAGGTGACCTACCATCATTTTCATCTGATCCATTATCGTGGTCATGTGGACCCAACCTCATTTATTTAGGAAATTCTTAACACTTATTTAGGAGACTTGAGGGAATATTTAAAATCCACATCATCATGGTCATTAGGAGATTCTATAGGGGATTTGCACCACTTGTGTACAAATCAAATTGTTTTCCCATGAGGGCCATGTGTAATCGCTACGCCGTAAGGGGATTGCTTTGGAGTCATGTACACTTGTGACAAGGATTCTTCTTCAAGGGATTCTGTAGGATCATTAAGGTCTTCTCTAGGGGCTTCAAGGATTCATCAAACATTCCAAAACAATCTATATATAATACAACCACATCATCATGATCACCTTGACACCAATGGAAACACCATAGATATGTTCACCCTTTTGGCATCAATGACACCTTGTTTGACATCAATGACAACTTATTCCAACAATATCCCCCTTTTTCATTGATGGAAATAGATTTAACTCTCTCTCCCCCTTTGTCATAAATGACAAAAGGGGTAAAGCAACTTTATTCACCTTCCCCCCTTGGGATTATGCTAGCTCCCTCTGTCAATATGCTTTTGTTCTATGACTTTGTTTGATTGATCATTTTCTCCCTTTTAGAAGATAACTTTGTTTGACTATGAATTCCTTATGAAAATATCTTTCTTTGCTGGAAATTCTCTCCCTTAGACTTGGCTATTTCTTGAAGCTTTCTAAAGTATCTCCCTCTATGTTTCTGAATGATTTACCAAATCGTTTCTCTATTAACTTTTCATCTATCTTCCTTTCCTATTACTTGGACTCCCCCTCAACATTATCCATAATATTAGGATTTTTTATTCCATATTGTTTAGAACAATATGTAATGCTTCTCTGCTTCAGGAACATCATCTATAAACTTGGCACTTTTCTTTTTACTTGCTGATTTGATTTTATTACTTAACTTGGAAACTGTTGTAGGTATGTCCTTTGAGATTTCTATGTTGACCTGTTTTTAACTTAGATATTCAACATGTAATATCAATTCCTTTCTATCTTCAATCCTAGGATTTGTTTTTCTTTAATTCAATATGTTTCCCATCTTTAAGATAAGTGAATTCCTTTGGTTTCATGTCCTGACCTTTGTACTTTCATCTTCTATAGAGAGGACTAATCCACAAGCTTCTTCCTTCTTCCCTTCTAAATTCTTCTTCCATACTTTGGTATAATATTTTTCTTTCATGGAAGACTCCATCATGCTTTTACATTCACGTGTTTTGTGTCCAAAGTTGTGGCATTTGTAACATTCAACATTATGGTTCATCATACTTCTACAATATCTATCCATGTGTCCATAATTGTGGTAGATATAACATTCAACGATGTAGTTCATGTGGAAACATCCATTCCTTGCTTGATCGTTTTTTCCATTAGCTTTGTAGTATCTAGCCCTGTGTAAAAAATTGTTACATGAAAAAAAAGCCAAAAAATAAACTTTGGTACTTGGGAGAAAAATATATTCTTTGTGATGTAACTACTTAGTATCCATTCTTCCTTGAATAACGCTGACCATGAATTATCCCTTTGTAATATTTTCCTTGATGGGAGCTTCCGAGAATATTTGCATAACTCTTAGCCTTTTCTATACTTTTTTTCCTAGTATCCTAGAGCTTTCACTTTCTTCAATTCTCTTCTCGAACCTTGAATTTGTCTTCAATTGAGAAGCTCTCTTGTCCAAATATTCCTTTAGAGAAAGGATCTCAAGTTCTTGCATTTGAAAAATTTCCTTCTTCTCTTGAAGTTGACTTGTTAGGTCTTCTTCAACTTTCTTGGCCTCTCTATCTAACGTTTTAGACCAACAATGGTCCTTTTCAGATTCTTTAATACTCTCTTCAATCTGTCCTTTTGAACTCTGACAATCCTCATGATAGTTTTGTAGCTGAACTTTTAGTAAATGATTCTCATTTTTAAGCTCTTCAATTTCCATGTTTACCAAAGTCAACTTATTCAATTCTTTCTTTAAGGAACCAATTTCAACTTCGTATGTTTGACAAGAATATTCTTGTCTTGTACATGCTTCCTCCTTATCTTTTAGTTGAGTTGATAATTTTTCTTCATTCTTCTTAGCCTCTTTAACTAGCACTGTATTCTTTTCTTGATACTTCTGCAATTGTTCCATTAACATCTTGTTCTTATTTCTTTCTTCCATCAAGTCATCTAGGGAAGTAATCAATTATGCTTCAAGATATACAACCCCTTCAATTTATGAATCTTCTTTATCATCAAAAGAATCACTTTCAAAAACTTCATCATTTGATTCTTGATGTTCTTCATTTTCTGTATCTGACCTTTCCTTTTGATTGTCTTCATGTTCTTGATTGATAGATCCCTTTGTGTAGAGGTTTTGTAGCTTGTCCCATAGTTATTTAGCTGATGTACACTTTCCAACTTTGTATTTCACAGGATCAGATAATCCATGCAAGATGATATCCATTTCCATTGCATTATTCTTCCTTAACTCCTTCTTGGTTTTTATTTTTGGTTCTCTTTTTGGAGCGATGTAACCATCCACAACATATTTCCAGATATCAAGAACTTGTGCCTGTAAATAGAGTCTCATCCCTATAATCCAATGATCAAAATTTGATCCATAGAAAAGAAGAATCCCAACTATAGAGTAAAGACTTTCATGTTCATCCATTTTCTCTAGAGACATTCCTTCCAGCTATTAGACTGTCCTGAAGGAACCCGCTCTGATATGAATTGTTGGAAATACTGAGAGGGGGGGTGAATAAGTATTGAGCACTTTTTACCATTTCAAACCTTAATTATATCATGTAAAAATTAACCATTAACAATTTCATTCATCATCACATAAACCACACACAGTGCACAAGAGATTTAACGTGGAAACCCAAATGGGAGAAAACCACAGAATGATTTTCTTATATAATAACAAGCTTACATTAATAGGAAGCACCAACTTCCAATATTCTCCATCACCAAATGGAAGGAGGCACCAACCCCCTGATTTACAGGCACCAACCTGAAAGAAGGTCCAACTCCCTGATTTACTAGCACCAACTAGAAGGAGGCTCCAACCCCTTGATTTACAGGCTCCAACCTGAAGGAAGCTCCAACTCCTTGATTTACCAACACCGACTAGAAGGTAGCTACAACTCCCTATCCTTGCCCCATCCTGAAAAACTGATATGAAGAAGATCAATCTGCCACTGTCACTATATCACTGCCACAAATTGTACCTCTATAACTGTATCTGTCAATATGTACCCATATCACTTCCTCGATAAACCTCCACCTGTACCACTATATCTGTCATCTTGTATCATTGTATCACTACCTCTGTCAACCTTTCACAATCACGATCTCTGTAACAATTCCTAGATCATTATATCTACAACTTGTATCTCTGTCTTTATCAACATGTACCTATATCTTTGTCTCTGTACATGTATCAATGTCCCTTTCTCAATCACTGTCTCTGAAACAATGCCATTGTTAATGTTGCAATGCCACAAGCATTGTCACATTGTCTCAATATTTTTCACACTATATCAACCTATACATGCCTCAAATCTATACCTAGAAAAAATCATCCATTTATTTCATTTTCATACTCAACTTTTACATCATAGACATTTTCAAATCATTGAACATTCCAAGGGATGAGCCATATGCCAAAACATAACCATGGACTATGCCAAGATAACCACTATGATCTATGCCAATATAATATCAATACATATGAAAAGATAACACCAATATCTATTCCAAGATAACCTTCATCATAGACTCCATAACATATTCAATGACTTCACATGCCATACCAAGATCAAAGATGAACTCTATCCATGAGAAACATGTGCCATCACACGAGAAACCAACAAGCATGAACCATACATTTTCCAAGATCACAATATGAATAAACAATATACAAACTAAAATAAACTAGAGATAATTTCATCACATATCCATTCCAATAATCTTTCCAATGAGCCAAGAATTTCGTAATTCCAATATTGTATGAGAAAGTTATGCCAATTTTAGTGAATCTCCCCAACCCAAAAATTTCTCCTCTACAAAGTTTCAGAGCTTTCTCCAAAAGGTGCGCATTAGAAAAGGGAGACTTTGATAATAAAATGAAAAATTTATCTTCTATTTATACACTTTATCATGCCTATAAGCTTCTTTTAGGGTTTCCTTAAACTCATCCTTAATTTGTGGATCTCCATATTTTAAGGGATACATCAATGGGTCACTACACCACTTCAAAGGTCCATCATGACACTTCACCAAAAACTCAAGGTCACTCCATATATTCTCAAAGGGTCCTTAGGGATTGTCCACATCATCATACTTGGTGGATACATCAATATTTCTTGCAGGGTTCCCTTCCACTTCATGTGGTCTAATGGGCCAATGTACCACAACTTTTGGGTTCATATGGACCAAACATCATTATTTTGGGGATATTTCATGCTTCAAACCAACTTGCTTCGGACCAACTTTGGGGAATATTTAGAACCTTCTTCACCATGGTTCATGTAACCCCAAATTCATGGGAAAGTGGACCAAACACCATTGTTTCAGGGTATCTTCACCTTTTATTTCAACATTGTCTTGTGTACCAATCCTTATTACTTCGGTGGATACTTCTCATGGTTATATGGATCAATCCTTCTGGTCATGTGGACACAATCACCACTACTTTTAGGGTTATGTGAACCCATCATCATTATTTTGGTAGATATTTCACACTTCATCCCAAAATGCATTACACCAACCTTAGGGGCTCTCTAGGGCCTTCTCCAACATGGGTTATGTGACCCCAACCACATGGTCATGTATACCCAACACCACTATTTTAGGTATTTCTTCACAATTCTTTTCGACATTGATTCAATGAAACTTTAGGGACTTCCTTACTCTTCTCATTATCATGGTTAGGTGACCCACCATCTTGGTCATCTGACCCATTATCGTGGTCATGTGGACCCAACATCATTTATTTAGGAAATTCTTCACACTTCTTTAGGACACTTTAGGGACTACTTTACACTCCACGTCATCATGGTCATTAGGAGCTTCTCTAGGGGATTTTCACCACTTGTGTTTAACTCAAATATTTTTCCCGTGAGGGCCATGCGCAACTCCTATGTCATAATGGGAATGCTTTGGATTTATGTACACTTGTGACAAGGCTTCTTCTTCAAGGGATTCCTTAGTATCATTAGCGTCTTCTCTAGGGGATTCAATGCTTCATAAAAAATTCCAAAACAATCTATCTAATACAACCACATCATCATGATAACCTTGACACCAATGGAAACATGACATATCTCTTCACCCTTTTGACATCAATGACATCATGTTTGACATCAATGACAACTTCTTCCAACATAACTGAGAGTGCACCCAACTACAAAAACAATTCAACTTGATTTGATTTGACACTTACAAAGAACTGTTGCAAGTACCAAAAATACAATAAAAATTACAAAAAATTCACTATTTGTAGGTTACAATTTAGAAGCTGAATTGGTCGTTAAGAATGAGAGATTTAAGATACTTTGAGTCCTAACTTGATGATGCTTCAATAATCCTTTGTCTCTTCTTCAATCCATATAGGAATGGACATTGAGTTATGATCTAAAACTGATTGCTGAGAAGGCATAAGATGTTGTGTCATATTATTGTTTGATAGTGACAATATGTACTCATTGCAGGATGGTCATGAATTCCTTGCAAGGGAAAATCAAAGATATTCCACTTTTTCCAAATCATGTATGGCACTATATTGTCACTAACATTCTATAGGGCCTACAAATATATTGGAATATAAGATGTAAAACATGCTTTGCAGATATCATAACACCTCTACATTGCTAGCATAGTACAAGACTAAAGTTCCTAGCAATGTTGAAATGCTATTCCCACACCAACAAACCTACCAAATATATTATTTGAAAAGTTCAATATATATACTATAAGAAGGAAACCATTAGTTTCTTTGAATTATATTTGCCTCCAATAATGTAATTTGCACTGTGTAGAAGGCATATCAACAATTTCTTCAAATTTTGTTATCTTTAATTATAGCATATCCCAACATAACATGAGCACATGCCACATTTGGTCAGTAATTATATTGAAATCAAATTCTTAAATTGTAGGTTGTCAATGGACAACAACACCACCTTGAGATTGACATTGGATACTTTCTCCTTGGAGGAATTAAATAGACATTTTGAATTACCACTAGCTAACCATTATCGCTTAGCTTGTATACTGTACCACTTCCCTTGTAATCCAAATCAACTAATGATAATATAATCTTCAAATTTTAAAGGATAATGCTTAGTCACATACTGAAAAGTATCTTTGAGAAAATATTTGAAAAAAACCCAAGTATGTGCCACAACATCTGTTCAATTGGCAAGGATTATATGCATCCAATTGATAGGGATTATACACAAGGTTGTGGGTTTGCTAACATGTAGGGAAAACCACACACACACACACACATAGGAAAAGATACATTTAGATGCAAAAATGGATACTCACACGCATGGCCATGTAGGAAGGTTTATATAAAATGATAGTACAAGATACAAGTCAGACCATGAAATTGACCACACATCCACACAATTAGAAAACCATGCACATGGATAATAGGAGGTGACCACGATTCTGTAGCTAGAGAGAAGGAACACACACACATACAATATAACAATATGCAATAATACCACTAGACAAAGAATGCAATAAATGTGCTCTTAGTTGTACCACCCTATTACCTAGGTATGCAAGAGTATCTTCTTGATTTTTGTTCTTGGTGCCACTATAGAAACAAGATGGATGATTGGATGATCTACAACTGGTTTTAAGTGTCCTATGAGACTTCCAATATACCTAAGAGTATGTGGAAGTAAAATTCCATGGGTAGGTGTTATCTAGTGTGATAATACTCGAAGGGGTACCAAAAAGAGTTACAACAATGTCCAATAATTGAACCAACCAAGGGTACAACATGATTAAGTACCAATTATATTCATGACATATAGTGTTCTCTAGCAGTAGGTTTATGTGTTGAATTATAGATCTCTAAATTTATTTAACGACACTCAAACCCATCTATAGCCTTTTTTTTCCTATAAAATAATGGAATCGTATTGGCTCAAGAAGGGGGCTCTTAGACCGCTTGTGGTGTTATTATACCTAGAACTTAAAACAACATAGGATATATAGAGGTTAAGTGTGGACAACCAATATGGTTTAATGAATAAATATATAAAACAAACATGATAACATAGATAAATCCATATAAGAATATATTTGAATAATGAATAAGAGATGATTGAAAATACAATGATAATATCGTATAATTACAAATCCCAAAGGCACTTATAGCAACTTTTCATGAAATGATGTGTCCCTTATTTACTATTATTTATTGTTATTATTAATATTATCCCTTAGTAAGTAGACACACACACACACACACATATATATTACATTTCCTTTACCTTAAAATTGCTTTTCCCTCAAAGCATAAATATTAAAATACTTCCCTTTAAATCTCGTTCTCACTTGTAAAGTTTTGTCACGATCTCCCGTGTTTGTAACTGTGAAACTTGACGAAACAAGATAACATGATTTACAAATTCCCAAATAGAATTGTTTCATCGAATTTGAATCGATCCACCCCAAGTTTATATTTACTAGAACATTTTGTTGAATAATTGTTTGGATGGAAATTCTAGTTTTCGTCTTCCACACAAGTTGTCAATCGCGTCTCTCTTTTTTTTCACATTTGTAGCTTGTCTATATAAAAGAAAAATATCGTTTATATATCTTTTGATCTTGTCATTCTCCATATCGATTTTTGTGATTTGGATGATGATAAGGAATCCTAACCTTTTTTTATTGTTCCTTGGAACCATCTTCTCTTGATTTTTGTAGCGATCCTTTAATATAAGCATTCTCCTAAATTTGAGTGTGACTAAATCTGTATTGGTTCTTTTTTCTAATTTTTTATTTTAAGCGTTTGATAACTTCTCTATTGGTTCAGTCATTGTTTATTTGTCGACTGATGATTTTTTGCAATCTAAATATTCTTGTAAATATTTCTTATCATGCTTTAATTTTTTAATTTGTGTAAGTAAACTTTGATTACGAATCCTTAAGCGTGTAAGTTGTTCATTGCTCTCTTGCTTTTCAACTTTGTCCTTATGGTCTTGGTTGATTGATTGTTCCTCTTTTAAACTTTTGATTGTATTGAGAAATGTTTGGTTAAGTTTTCTTAAGCTATAGGCTCCTTAATATTTCCCTAATAACTTCTTGTTGAATTCCTTCACAAGATCTTGTTTCTATCGTTCTAACATCTGAGAAGAATGCTTCTTCTCCTTTGACTTCATGATTTTTGCAAGTAGTTTCCAGTTATGATTCCTTAGGAGAGAAATCTCTTCATCCTTTTCAGTGATGACCTTGTCACATTCTTTCTATTGATATTGTACCCTTTGTGTTGAATTTTGACTATCTTGAAATATCACTTCTGATACCTCTTTGAAGTCTTTAGATGATGAAGATTCTAAATCTGACTTTATTGTAGTGTCCTACTATGTGATTTACTTCTTCTTATAAGAGAATGTTAAAACTTTTTCCTTGTGTTGAAAATGGAGGTATTCAATATATCCATATAGGTTGAACCTAGAATTATATCAATTGTCTTGATACATTGATACAAGTTTGAATTGAGCTATGAAAGACCTCTCTCATTTTCAATTATATTTGGTTCCAGAACCATTAATTGGTTCGTCAAGTCAACATTAATGTCTTTCTTCTTAGTGGTTGGGAAAACAACGATGTTGATATCCTTTTTTTGAATAATCCCATTAACTTTTAATAATGTATCCGCATATTTTGAATAAGTTGGAGGAATCAATTCCTTATTTTTCACCATAAGACTCCATTTTATTATCGTCAATAAATATACCCTCGATAACAAAACTTATTTCTTTATTTAAAAAATTTCTTATTTAATATATCTAAACATTCACTTCACTTCACTTCAAATTTGTAATATATAAGAACATACTTCACCTTTTTATATATATAACTTTCCACTTATACTTTTTCCTTTATACAAACCTTTGTTATAATATCATTTAAGAATAATTTTTTTATAATATTTTTAAATATCCTTTTAATTATATCCTTTACTCTCTATATATCCTTTACAAAGTATATGATATAGCTTATTCTTCACCAAACGTGATGTCCTAATTTTTTAATAAGAAAATATAAACTTTCACTTTTTATTCATTTAATGTACCTTTTTAATTAAACTTGAATATAGTGACTGTATTTTTCTTTCAATAGGTCTTCTTAATATTTTATATTAAATAATAATTTAAGATAAAATCCTTAACTTTAATTTTACTCTTCATCTTTTAAAATATAGGATATAATTAAGGTAAATTAACTGATGGAAAAGTCACTTTAACTAGTAAGAGTCACAACTTAAGATCCCTTTGTATATAATAATAAATTAACGCTTTTATATAAAATGTCACAATTTCAATTGAAAATTCACGAACTTGACTCTTCACTTAATATCTCTTGACTTTTCACTTAATACCAATGCTTATGTGAAAGTATAAGTATAGTTATATAAAATGTCACAATTTCAATTGAAAATTCACGACCTTGACTCTTCACTTAATATCCCTTGACTTTTCACTTAATACCAATGCTTATGTGAAAGTATGGGTATGGTAACAATTCATTTTTCCCCTTTTAACCTTGAATTTATTCACCCACAAATATTAATAACTTTAATACTTTTACTTTTAAGTGGATTGTCTTTTAGTTACTTCTTTTTTACATTTTAGTTACTTATTCTTTTTCACTTCTTACTTAATCTTTTTTTCTTTTCTTTTGATTCACAGCACTACAGATTGATGCTTGCTGCGTCCACAGATACCTTCCTGAAATCTGCGAAAGAACATGGGGTGGTCGAGAATATTTAGTACATTGAGGGCTCAACAACAAGAGCATCTTATAGACCCATTTAAGATTACAAGGAATTGAACCTGGGTGGGGAGGGTAACAATCATTCCACCCAACCACCCAAACTACACCCAATGGACAATTTATTTTATCTCTTACTTTGTACCTATTTTTTTCTCTCTTTTCATTTTTCTTCTTCTTCCTTATTTTTTTAATATTCTTATGATGTAACTATTTTTTTCTCTCTTTTATTTTTCCTTCTTATTCTTCTTTTACCCTTCTTCTTTTTAATTTTACATGAACTCTTTTGGCACGAGAAAAATGATCTTTAAGTCAACTTCTTTAGTGAACTAGATATAATTTTATTCAAAAAATGGTCTTTAAGTCAACTTCTTTAGTTAATTAGATATAATTTTATTCAATATAAGTTATGAACCAAAAAATTAATTTTTTAATGGAGAAATGCCTGAATATGGTCAAAGACTTATCATGAAAACCTTGAATTTTTTTTTTTTCGTTAGGATAGCAGACAATAAATAGTGGAAACCCTCTAATACCAATGTGGATATCCAATCTGGTTCATTGAATAAATATCCAAAATATATATGATAACACAGAGAAATCCATATAAGAATATATTTGAATAATGAATAAGAGATGATTGAAAAAACAATGATAGTGTCGTATAATTGCAAATGCCAAGGGCACTTATAAAAACAATTCATGAAGGTATGTGTCCCTTATTTACTATTATTATTAATATTGTCCTTTAGTTTATTATTATTAATATTGTCCTCTCTGTTGTGGTATAATTATTTTCTGCTGGAGACATCTTTCTACTTGAAAATACAATGGGATGATCGATGCCTCCCTCACCTCGTTTTGCTAATACAATTCCAAGTGATATAGATGAAGCATCTACATGTACATGAAATGTCTTATTCCATGCAGGAAAGATGAGAATAGGTGATGTAACCATTTTCTCCTTCAGTGTGTCCAATCATTTTTGGCAATCTTCCATCCAATTGTATTTCGCTTCTTTCTTCAATATTTTATCCATAGGATTAATTATTTGTGCATATCCTTTAATGAATTTTCTACAGTGTCATGTATGCCCTAATGTAGTGCGTAGCTTCTTAACTGAATTAGGTGTTGGAATATTTACTATGATTTCTATCTTTGCTAGATCAACCATCAATCCTTGTTTACATACTATGTGTCCCAACAAAATACCATAGGGAACACAAAAGACACATTTATTCAGGTTCAAGGAAATATGATACTGCCTACACTTTTCTAACATCATCCTTAATTTCGCATGATGGTCCTTTAAAAGGCCAAATACTATCAAGTCATCAAAGTAAAATTCTAGGAAGTTATGGATATAATCTGTAAATGTAGCTACAACCAATCTTGATAAAAAAGAAAGTGTGTTCTTCAATCGAAAAGGCATAACAATGTATTGAAATGATCCATAGTTAGTAGAAAATGTTATCTTGTGTCTGTCTTCTGTAGAAATTATGATCTAATGGTAGCAAGAAAATACATCAGTGAAAGAGTATGACTCGTTTCCACCTACATTATCTACCACTTCATCTGTGAATGGAGTAGGAAATGGGTCATGCAGAGATGCATCATCCAATTTTTTGAGATCCACACAAATTCTGATTTCACCTTTAGCTTTCTTGTCTTGAATTACCATGGGTCTTATCCATTATGATTCTTCTACTGGTTCAGTGATTCCCGCTTCTAGAATTTTTTCAGTTTCTGCTTTCACTCTTTCTTTATATCTCAGGTTCAATCTGTAAGGTCTTTGCTTAATAGGATTTGCATCAACCTTGAGAGGTATTTTCATAACTCCCAAGTCACCTAAAATGCCTTTCATTTCAGAAAACTTGGTAGGGAACAAGTCTTGATATTCACACAGTAGGTTTGTGATCTGTTCCACTATTTCTTCATCGCAGTAATCCCCAATAGAAGCAAAATTTGGTTCATCATTGGTACTAGTATTGATATTTTTGGTCTTCACAAGGTTACTCAGATCTGGAATTTCTAAATCAAGTCCTTATACATCACGTTTTCCTTCAGACTCAAGTATGTTCACATTGCAAGGATCTTCATCTCATTTAATGCGAAGTTGTAACACTCAAGGGAATGTTCTAATTGTATTTCCCAATCTTGTTGCTTATACACAGGAAATGAGATATCATCAAATATTTTATTTTTAATGATCTGTAAATCCTCATTAACGCTCAGAAAATCATCCTCAAAACTGAAGTTGATTGAAAGTTCTTTATCACCATTTTCCAATCTATTGTGCCTTTGTGAAGTTTTGTATCTACATACTAGTTATTTGGTATTGGATCTAATGTGTGAACAAACATATGAACCCATTCTGTCTTTGGTATATGCATCCATGCTTTCAAGCAAGACTCTATATGATATTTAGGATCAGTATTCCCATTGTATTTTGCTTGTAAAACCTTAGTTTTTTCATCAAATCTAATTTCCATTAAGTGCTTACATTCTTCCCATGTGTTCAGGTTTTCTTTATGCGTAGCCCACCACCTAGAAGGTGTAGCTCGCAATGCTATATCTAAAGCTGATAGCTTATGTTCATCTGAAACTGATGCTAAATATTCATGAAGGAATGCATGGATACTACTAAAATCACCATAAGTAGGAACTGGACTTACCTCTGTTCCAATCTAACGCAGTGACTTCGTTATCTTCGCACATCGTCTAGCTGATACTTCATGCATTCGGCTCTTCCAGTTCTCCAATCCTGCGTCTGATTCTGATATGCAAGAAATGCCACATCTCTAGCTTAGTGTTCCATCCTTTGTAGGGTTAATGTAATCTTCTTGAGTCACTATAATCTTGTAGATATTATCAAGTTCTTGAGCTCTGCATTCTTCTCATATTGGCTCAATGTACCTTATTCCTTGTGAAGGATCCAGGGATGCGATAACCCTGATATCCAGTCCTTCAAACATCATTTGTTTCTTCTTCAACTTGATAATTGCAAGGTTATCAATTTCCTAGTCAATCCCTAATAATGAAGGATAAGGATTACTGTCATCTATGATCTCAATAACCTCAAAGTCGGCTTTACTTCTCACTCCATCAATATCAACAAGAACACTTGATAGCCTCCCAAAAGGTATAACCTTTTGTTGGTTAGCTAATCTCAACTGTATAAGAGACCAAGATAACTTCGTCTTCCCCATTTGTTCCCATGTTTGTTTTGTCAACACGTTCACCTCTGAGCCTAGATAAAGAATGACCTTGTTCATTTCAAAATCTCCAATCTGCGCGATTAGCCTCATTTCTCTTCCTATCCTTCTATGGTTCTTAATGTGATGGATATCTCTTTGTGCATCGTTTACTGTATTACGTTGTTCATAGTATCCCAACATGTTCTATAGTTCCCCTAAGGCATTTTCATGTCTCATCATCTTTATGCAGCTTTGTAGAAATTATGTGATAGGACTTGTCTGTTCTGGAGAAGTTCATGATCCACCATATGAAATCGGAATGTCTAATATAGGTGTCCAATCACTTCGTAACTGGGTCCTTGTGGTCGAAGGTTCTGAGTCCTCATCGACTTTTCTTTCTTCCATGAATACTTCTTTTTCTTTGTTATGGTTGAATATAGACATTTTTTCAACTGCTTTTTTGACCCAAGGCCCATCAGTAGGCTCTGCTCTGCTTATGCGATCATTTGAAGTCAAAGCTTTGTTCGTCCTGTCATTTCCTCTCAAAGCTCCACTTCCCGTTGTTGGAGGCATCCCAAGTACAAGAAGTTTTGATGGAAAAGGTATAGTTAGGCGAGGCCTAACATTGACCCAGTTTTGGGAGAAGCAACTCCGCAATTCCCGGGAGGAGGGTATGGAGAGAAGCAAAGTTGAGATGAAAGGACCTGTCCCCTTAGTAAAGCTGAAGTACTAAGGATGAAAAGGGGTAGTTGATGTAGTTAAGGATGAAGCAACGAACTGACAGCTACAGAAGCAGAGAGTAAAGAAGCAGAATGGTGCAAAGAATGCACCAATGTAGAGTCAGATCCATGCAATCAGAACTACAACTGTCATAAGAAGCATCAGAGTCAGTGGAAGTGCCGCAAAAGGACAACAGAGATGCAACAAAGTTAAGGAAAAGTGTGGTCAATAGGAGAACAATGTTATTTTGGGTTTAAGGGTACTATGGGGGTTGGCTCATAGTTATTGTAATATGTGACCTTCGAGCACATCTATATAAAGGGATATTTTGTATAAGGAAGGGTTATACTTTTGTTAGAGATGGTTAGATATTGCTAGATCTAGACTGAGGGAGATCTAAGAGAGAAAAGACTCTGTAGCGGAGTGCACAGAGATCTATTGTGGAGAAGAGTCTGCAGCGGAGTGCGCAGAATGGAACTGTTACCCCTTCCAAGTAATATAAGAACAGTTCCTGTGGATGTAGCTCCCATCTAGGGGGTGAACCACGTAAATCCCTTTGTTATGTGTATGTATCTATGATGTGTTTTATGATCATGTTATGATATGTTTATATATTTTCTTTCATACGTACATGAATGCGAATCATATGTTAAGTAAGCGGAACACATGTGTATGAAGTTTGTGAGGTAACATTAAGTATAATAAATGCATATTTATAAGAGTATCGATAACCCTGATCTAGCAAAGTCTGTAGGTTGTTGACAAATGCGAACTACGTAATTACATGTTGGCATTGATACCGTAAGTAGATTTTGAGCAAGGAATACATTACAAGTTCGCGTAACACATCTCCACATCACCACGGTTACAGAAACCTGATTCTGTAACCACCCATATTTACTTCGGGTGAGACTTCATCATGTTTGTAGGTTGATGTTGAAAGGGATAGTAAAAGTAGTATTTGTTGTGTCTACAATAAATTCGGTGAACCCAGTTCAGCCCAAGGGTAGTCCAAAAAATGGTCTCGTTGCCGCAGTATCTGTATGCAATTAAGCATACCAGTAGATGGTTCCATGTTGTGCTTGAACTGATATTTTTTTGATGTATCATATTGATGTGGAATCCAGAGAAGAAAGAAATACAGAAGTGGGTAAGCCAGATAGAACTTGAGTTTGCGAAGAAATACAACAAACATCTGCATCATATCGTAAAACAATGGTTGCAGAGGCATATATTCACAAACTTGCATGAAATTTTCTTTGCATATTTCACCAATGAGCTACATGAGTGGATATCGAGGATAGAAAAATGAAAAAACTGTTTTCAGGGTGAAGAACCTACAGTTTGGAATCCATATTTGATTAAGAGGATTCACGAGATTTACAACTAGATTTCAAGAGCAGTAGAATTTTGGTTGGATATCTTGCTGGAAGGCTATATTACAGAGTTTTTTGTGGACACTTTGAAGTCTTATAGCGCAGCAGAAGGATATTTTTTCCAAGGATTTAGAGGTAAGTACTTGAAAAACCTGATTTTATGCATTAAAATGATATTAGCTGAAAAATGTGTCTTAAGAATGAAATCATATTCCTAGGGTTTGAGTCTGTAATGTTCAGTAATACAGATGAAGATATTGGCATGCTGTGTAGTGGAAAAAGATATAAAGTTAGCACTAGAAAGAGGTCTCGTGAAGTTGAACCTCACAAATTCCTGGGAACTAAGTTAGGAAGTGATAGAAATTCATATCCAGATGTGTCTCATAGTGAAACAAAACCTAGACGCATCGGCTATCAGCCTATTACTCCATATAAACTCATAGTTGAGGAAAGAAATATTACTAGTTTCGATAACACTAGTAGTAGTAATACTACAGGAGTAGGTACTCAGAATAAGCCAAGTAATGGTATACCTTCATCATTTCAGAAAACTACACCTCCTAGAAGAAGAATGGAAGACGGCATAAAGCTACCTGTTTTTAAAGGAACTGGTCTAGAGGATCCATAGCAACATTGGTTTCTCTATGAAGCCGTTTGGAATGTTAAACAAGTACAAGATGATGCTATAAAAAAGAACAGCTAGTCACCACATTCAGAGACATAGATTTAACATGGTTCATGAAATATTCTGTTGGACAAAATAGAACACTAGTTGATATCCAAACTGTGCTAATTACTAAATTTAAGAAACCTAAGTCAGAATCTCAGTGCATTACAAAGCTGAAAGAAATAAAACAAAAACCAAATGAGATTGTGTGGGAGTTTGACCAAAAATTTAAAGCCTTGTTAGATCATTTTAGATTTGATATAGCACCGCAATAGCATCATGGATGGTTCATAGCTACGGTGTTTCCCCACATTATATTACCATTGATGCAATAGAAGGTAACATCGCAAATAGAAGCATTGGAAATTGTGATGAGCTAGAAGCTTTGCCCATAGGAGAAAAATTGCAAGGAATTTTTAATGGGAGTAGGCTAAAGCCTTATAGGGATGGCCCTACTCCTACAGGTATCAGTTAATCTATGCAAGAAATGTTTAAGTGTCAAGTGAAGTTGAAATTGGACACTAAAACAGAGGGTAGAGTTTGCACACAACAATTTTGTTAAAATGCGTAGTTTCACAATATAGGAAGATGTGCTACGGAGCACCCATAGCAAGCTAAGTTGTGAAGTAAAAGAAGGGAGTCGTGTTGCGAAGTAAAAGAAGGGAGTTGCATTGCGAAGTTCAAGTTAAGAGAAGGGACATGCGCAGTGAACTTCGTCACTTGCCTATCGTTAGTGAAGTATAAGAAAACTAGTTGTTATAGTTTTAGTCGGAAAGTAGTCATTATACAGTACTTTTGGGAACCATATTTTTCCGTTGTTAACACATATTCGTCCATTGAAGACAAATTAAATGAATGGAAAAGACCAATATCTAAGCAATATTTGGCCAATGGCCATGGCATTTAACGCTAATTTAGTCATTTTTGGGCATGCCTTAGTGTCGTTGTGCCTATAAATAGTAAAGACCGCATAGTTACCAGTTTTACCGTGACTTTTAATTTTTACTACTGAGATTTTTACCAGTCAAAAGCAAGAGTAATCCGACAGTGTATTTTTGAACAATCGATCCTAGAAGAGATATTAAGAGAATTCTGAGACTTTGGTTTGGAAGGAGTTATGAAAACACCAGTAAAGAAAGCAGTCCTGGAGAGAGCTGCAACCTGTAGAGATTCACTGAGAAATATACCATAGCCGAAGGAGAAAGATAAGCAAAAGGTGACTGAGAAAGAGAAGTCGAAGGCCACAGGAATTCTGAAGCCAGGTCCACCAAAACAACCTCGTGAGAGGAAAATTTTGCTCATACCAGAATACATTCATCCAAGGAGAGATGGTGCACCAATTGTGATACTCATGAAGAATCCGCAATATGAGATTCTGATGCCACCCATGTCAAGTCATTTGCACGAAAAGGAGAATTTGCTCGGTAAGATTCCAGAATGAAAGCTATTGGATCATGAATTGCTGCATGAAATGAAGTTCCCACAATTTCATCAAGACCAGTACATGTGTAGGCGGCATGATGAAGCCAGAAACCAAACAACATTTCAAGCACAAGACTGGATTGTGTCGTTGCAGCCATCAGGATTGTTGAACTTGCTGCGAATTTCACACTTTGACAGGAACCCAGAGCTCACAACGGTTGTGCGAACATTAATATCATGTATGCACCAGGGTTACTTGTGGTTAGATCGCAAGATCGACATGAATATAGACCTGATTTATAGAATCACGCACTTGAGCAAAAGAGGTGTTGATCCTGCAGTGGAATTTGTAGGCAAGAACAAAGACAACGAACTTGTCAGGAGAATGAAGAATGAATTTGTTTTGGTTAAAGGAAGCCATGGATATCAGACAAATGGAATCAAGGATCAAGGCACGAAGTTCACAGTTCAACTGCTCCCAGGAAAAGTCCTAAGGAAATGTAGACCAACCGAGGTACCGACTGCTATGATCTCCTTAACTGTGAAGGCCAAGGATGGAATTCAGTATAATTGGGAAAGTTATCTGCTGAACGAGTTCTTATATGACGTTGTAGATACACAAGATAATGGACATCAGTTCCATTATAGATGGTTGTTAGTATTTATCGCATTCATAGGATGGAAAGAGCTTAAGTATCAGCAGAATGTACCAGTGTTCATTGGAGATTGTCATGGACGCAAATTTGCGAATATGTGGGAAAATGCAAAGCTAGATAGAAAAAAGGTAAATAACATATAGTTGTATACATATTATGAGCAGTTATGTGAAGTAATCTAGCGCACTTCATGGATTACCAAAGAAATAACAACTCTGTATATCCGTAAGATGACATTCAAAGGAGGCCTTCACTTCATTTACATCCAGCTGAGAGCACCACTAGATAATGGCATAATGGTTTGAAGGGCTATACCAATTGGATGAGCAGAAGATTGATTGTATCATGGAATATTGGCCGCCTGAGTGGAAGATAGATGCGCTAGAGATGCTGATCACTACATCAGAGGAAAGCGCAGATGAAAATACCCAAAACCAAGAATATGAGCCAGCAAGTACACAAGATCAGGGACAAGATTCAGGAGAATAAAATCAACAAACTGTTAATTTTCCAATAGGAAAGAAAAGGAAGAATCCCGAGACAACCATGCAAGAAGCATCGTAAAGAAAGAAACATAAGGCAAATAAGGCTCCGCTCAATGCGCAGTTGCATGATGATTATTATGACTGCATCGTAGCCCAAGTCAATGAGCATCTTGAAGAGACACTCGCATTGAAATATAACAAGGAAGATGAAATCCAAGAGACCATGATAGAGAGCCTCACAGAGCTAAACAGTCTGGTAGAAAGAGTGGAAAAATTCCAGCGAGACTTAGTAAGGGAATGAGACTCTGAAGCCAGGATAGGCAAGTCAATCCAAAAATAAATAAAAGTTCCTTCCTTGATGATGAGACCTAGACTAGTCCGAATAGAGCCGATGAATGTAATATTCCCGTCTGATGAGATTACTAAAGGTGCGAAGCAAGTCACACATTTGGATATAAACGTGGGAATGTTTCCCATTGAAGGACCGCATAATCTGCATCTGCAGGTTGTGGAAGAAATCAGAGATAGAGATATGATCTCTTATAACTAGCATATGAAGATGGAAGATAACTATAAGGAGCTGAAGATATCAACAAGGAACATCTTTGCAGAATTTGCGAGGTGTCAAGACTTGCTCAAATAAGTCACCAAGGTTTGGGTTATACTGCAAGAGGATCTCGAATTACAGAAAATTCAGGATGAAGTTCAGAACATGGAGAAGGACGTTCATTCTCTGAACACGACCATGAAGGATTTTCCACCAAGGCAAAGGATCCAGAAGTTCACAGAAACAAAATAACTTTAGAAGGATCTGAAGGCCCTAATGATGAAGGTAGCTGAAACTTTGTCGAAGCTATAGCTGATGCAAGAATAAGCACTAGCACTTTCTGAAGAAATTGAGGAGAAACTACAAGAAATCCGGATGATAGAGAGTATAGTGAAAGATCAAATGCAAGAACCTGTATCAATGATGATGCTAAAAAATATTAAAGAATACGAGAAAGAGAGTAAGGAAGTAGTTGCGAAGTTAAGCGCAACGTTTCAGGAATTCACTGCGAAGACAAACATCCCACGTGATGCGTAGTCGAAGAAGCCTGTTGTAAGTGACTCGGGGACAAGCCACAAGTAAGTGTTAGGGGTTTGTTGGTAGAATCCCAAGTACATGAAGTTTTGATGGAAAAGGTACAGTTAGGCGAGGCCTAACATTGACCCAGTTTTGGGAGAAGCAACTCCACAATTCCTGGGAGGAGGGTATGGAGCGAAGCGAAGTTGATAGGAAAGGACCTATCCCCTTAGTAAAGATGAAGTGCCAGGGGTAGTTGAAGTAGTTAAGGATGAAGCGGCGAACTGACAGCTATAAACGTGGAATGGTGCAAAGGATGCACCACTATAGAGTCAGATCGGCGCAGTCAGAATTGTGACTGTCAGAAGAAGAGTCAAAGTCAGAGGAAGCGTCGCAAAAAGATAGGAGAGCTGCAACAAAGTTAAGGCAAAGCAAGGTCGATAGGAGAACCATGTTATTTTGGGTTAAGGGTACTATGGGGTTTGGCGCATAGTTATTGTAATATGTGACCTTTGGGCACATCTATATAAAGGGAATTTTTTTATAAGGAAGGGTTATAATTTTGTTAGACATGGTTAGATATTGCTAGATCTAGATTAAGAGATATCTAAGAGAGAAAAGACTTTGCAGCTAAGTGTGAAGAGATCTATTGTAGATAACATTATGTAGTTGAGTGCACAGACTGGAACTGTTACCCCTTCCAAGTAATATAAGAACAATTCCCATGGACATAGCTCCCATTTGGGGGGTGAACTACGTAAATACCTGTTATGTGTATGGATCTATGATGTGTTTTATGTTCATGTTATGATATGTTTATATATTTTCTTTCATACATACATGAATGAGAATCACATGTTAAGTAAGCAGAACATATGTGTATAAGTTTGCGAATTAATATTTTGTATGATAAATGCGTAGTTATAAGAATATTGATAACCGTGATCCAGCAAAGTCTGTAGGTTGTTGATAACTGCGAAGTGCACAGTTACATGTTGGCATTGATATGTCAAGTAGATGCTAAGCAAGGAATACATTACAAGTTCGCATAACACATCTCCCCATCACCACGGTTATAGAAACCTGATTCTATAACCACCCATATTTACTTTGGGTGAGACTTCAGCCTATTTGCAGGTTGATGTCGAAAGGGCGAGTAAAACGGGTATTTGTTGTGTCTATAATAACTTTTCTAAACCCAGGTCAGCCCAAGGGTAGTCCAACACGCGTCACAACATGGATTTTGTGATCTTCATTTCTTTTCTCAGCTGCGATCATCTGAATATTCTGGTTCTGTCCTTTTGGTCTGTTTTCTTGCATTTTTCCTAGAAAAATGGGACATTCTTCAATGATATGGTCGAATGATTTACAATACGTACAAGTAGTGCAAGGGTTCTGGAATTATCTTCCTAAATTTCTAGGTTGAGCATAGTTATAGCAGACAATCTGACCTCTTCCTTATCCATGGCTAGTGTTACATCCTCTTCCTCTAATTCCACCACGTCCTTTGTATGTTCCTTAATCATACTGCACATTTTCATTATTTTTCTGTGTTTCTCCTTGGAATCTATAGACATCATGTTTTCTTTCTATCACAAGGTCATATTCTCTATAGTTGGTATCATCATGGCCAACTGACTTACAAAATGTGAAGTACAGCTTTTTTGGTATCTGTACATACTTATGTAGTAGGTAACAATCCTCTGGGTGATGTCCTCTACATCGGAAAATATCACACCATGGTCCTTGAGGTTGATTCAATGGATTCGGTGCTCCACTAGCGAGGTCATCTCTGAATATAGGACAGTGTTCCTTGGAATGTCCTTCTCCTTTGCATTTAGTAAACCAAACCTCTTCTCTTGCTTCTTTTCCTTTCTTCATATCCTTTAATTGTATATGTTAGAGAAATATTATACCTTCGTACCTTAATCATTAATTAATTAATTGTTATTAGGTGTTAACTGGTTAATAATTACATCCCTAGGTGTGAAAAAGGTTATTATGAGTTGGCTAGAACTTGTATGGGAAAGTATGAACTAGATAACAATGTATGGGCCAAAGTATGGGACAAGGGTGGTCAAACTAGCCGTTGGGAGATCTCCCACATGCATTTATTGCCACCAGCATGCCTAAGGTTCCCTCCTTCCATGTTTTAAGGATCTGCTTTGACCATAGGCACACATGCATTGAACCTAGCCATTTACCCCTCTTTTGACTATTTTTGTCCTACCCTAGCCTACCTAACTCAAACTAACCACCTCATCCAAATATGTGAACCCCATTTTGGTCTCCCATGCTCACCCAATGTTCACATACACATTTTGAACCTATTTGGGATATTTTGGAGCTATTTGGTCAACCTAGGAAGGATTGAGGATAAATCTAATACAGCTAAGTGTGGACACTCCAAGTGCATCCTATTTCTTCCTATTTCTATATAAGGATTATCCAAACTCATTATAACATTGGACAATTAATAAACTTTGATATTTGATCATTTGTGCTGATATTTGATCATTTATGCCTGATTTTTTTATCTCATGTCCCCAAATTTTGCTATGGTCCATGGGGATGATTTTAGCCTAAGTCACCTAGGAATTAATTAATTAATTAATTAATGGATGAATAAATTGACTAAGGGAATATTCCTAAGGGTGAATTTGGGGAATTAAATGGATAAGGAGCCCCCCCATGAAGATATTAATCACCAAACTAAGTGCTAAGGTAAATTATTTATTAATTGGGAAATTTTGAGCTAGGCCTCTAATTTAATTAAATAATTAATAATTTTGGATTTTGGAGTGAGGAATTAATTTATTTTATTAATTATATCCATTTATTAATATTTTGGAAAGTGGATGATGTGTGCAAGTGGGCCAAGAGGGAATACCCTTGAGGATAATGTTGCTAAATCAGAACTGGAGGTCAGAAAATAGAAAGGAATAAAAAGGAGGAAGGTGTAAGATGTTACCAAAAAGAAAGAAAGGGAAAAATCCATAAAAAGCTAAGGGAGGTCAAAATTTCCAAAAGAGAACTCAAATTACAAAGTAGGAAAGTTTTACAAGGAAGGAAACATCTTGAGACAAAAGATGCACAATTTCTAAAGGAGAGAAAAGGTGTAAGAAGAAAAGTAAGCAAGTATATCTACTCATGGGAGACCCATTCTCACAGGTCACCAATCCAATTTACTTTCTTAACAGGTCAACATGAATTCTATAAAAGAATGATTCCAACTCCCATTAACAACTTTTTTGTCATTTGGAATTTTGTCTTGAGAGCTCTAAGCCTCTCTTGGTTGAGTGATGTGCCTCAACAATTTTTCTTAGGAGATGTTCCCAAAGGCCCCATAGTTTTCAGTGAGGAGTATTCAGGTCCAGAATATTTTATTGCAGCCAATAACATTCATATCAGTCCATCATTGCATATCTATAGTCAGCTTGAAGAGGAGATCACTTCTACAGAGGATTTGCAACTAGTTTGGTTGGAGAATCACTAGCAGGAGGAGCTAGTTTTCAGTAAATGCACCCAAGTTATTCAGGAGGACTAATGTGCTAGTATTGGCAGACATTAGAGATGCATATGACCAGAGAACCACTTCATATCTGATCCTCATACTCTTCTTCCACTTCTATCTTCATTCTCAGCTAAATTTGGAGGAGTTTTCCCTGGAGGAGGGAGATGGCTCAGTAAATGCACCCAAGTGATGATCAAAAGTTTAGTATGCATCCAATATAATAAATATGACATGTAGGTGGTCTGATAACTACTTCAGAACAGATCCATAGTAATCTTCCTACTTCTCTTCTTCATTCTCCATCATTTTGTAATGAATTTATAGCTTGTGAGGCATTGTAACTTTGGGAGACAATCAGATAATTAAAATAAGAGTTATGATATCTTATTTTCAACATGAAGTTTTTCATTATGTTTTATCAGAGCATTTAAATACTTCAGAACATATTATATAAATTATGGAAGCAGTTTAATGAATAAAATTGCAAGACAAACTCATTGGGTGTTTTTTCTAGACTAGTTTTACCATTATTACTGCTAAATCAATTCTGAGCATCATTTTGAATCCCTGTCAGTTATATGAGGTTAATAAATCAGTATACCTTCCATATCAGTCCCTATATCAATAATATGGATGCATTTAACCTCATTTGGAAGAGACTGTAATTTGATTAGCTCAGTAGTCCACGGTGTTCATTTTGCCTCCCAATCACTCCAAACCTTTCCAAGTTCATCTAGAAATTACTCTAGTATATTTTATAATTTAATTGAATGATATAAATATTCCATAAACTCAGATTTCCCTCACCCAGTCTTGTTGGCATATGCTAGAATCCTAGGAAGCCTTAAAGTAGGAAACAAAATTGCTTTGTTGCTGAAAAGTGAATGGTTCTAGTACTTTGTGTCAAGAACTTCTGCTCAGACCATATTTAGCTACTGTTTCACACTCATCCATATAAATTCCAAAACCTAATATCATCCCCACCATCCCCATTCACTGTCTCAGTCCCTATCACTTACATCCTGCTCAGGCTGAAAAATTGCCTAAAAAGTGACTAGTAAAATCTTGTTAAAAATCTGAGTTGGAGATAATATTTTGGCCAAATATTGGCTGAAATATTACAATGGTATCAGAGCACTTTCCTTGGCTCATCCTATGGAAAGCAACTCTTAGTGTAAAATTAGCTCAACACTATCTTCAAGTTGCAGTTGTGGAATTAGTACAGTCATGGAAGATTTAGAGTTTAAGTTGTATGAAGAAGAAAATGATTTTTATGAGAAATATGATGATGAATATGTTGAGAAGTATGAAGATTATTGTAGACATTATGGGGATGAAAATTTCCAAGAAGTACCCTCTACAGGTATGTCCCATGATATCATGATTGGTAGAAGAGACTATGGTTATTCTGATAGCCATATGCAGGGAAAGGTTGCATGTTCCACAGTCAAGGATCAACTTTTTGTGGGAGAGAGAATGGATAAATTTGAAGCTTCATTGGATTCAGTGGTTTCACACTTCATGAGAATTATTGGATCCTCTTCCAGAAGATCCCCCAACAATATTGACCCCAAAACAACCAAGTCGAAAGCTTCATTATTTTGCTTGGGGAAGCAAGACCCAAAAAAAAATCATGAGGTTGTTGACAGAATGGGAGCAAAATCTACTACAAGCTTCTATGTTGAGGTCTTCAAGATCACCTCAGAGGATATTGGTAAGCTTAATGATGGTGAGTCACATTTTGGATCAGATCCAAAAGAGGAACATAAATCAGATCCAAATTCACCACATGATCTTCATAGTGAAGCTGAAGATGACCACACATCAGTTGGATGTGAACCTGAAGAATTGGTGGCAGAACAAGGCACCATAGCTCCACCATTTGAAGGGAGAAGCATGATGCAAAGGTATGGACCACAATCAGATTTTTTTACCCATTTGTGTCATTATGATGTTGCAGCCACATCAGGGGATATTTATTGGATAAGAGATTCCCTGGATGTCGAGTATCAGAACCTTAGTGATAAGGGTGAATGCAGTGACAAGGCTGGATCACTAGAAGGGTGTTTGCAGGATACCCACATGGTTGGAAGAGAACCTACTGAGGAATGTTTTAAGTATGAGGAAGAATATAATGATATGTATTATCATATATATGTTGGAGACATGGAGGTCCCCATTGATGAAGGTGATGTGGGTGCAAGATCCATGGAGAAAGAAGAAGGCCTTGCAGCAACAAAAACTGAAAATGAGGAATTGGTGGAAGGCCAAACCACCAACATACCATCACAAGGAGGAGAAAACATAACATATGCGATTTTTTTTAATTCTTATTTTTATATTCCTATGTGTCAGCATGATGGGGAAGCCACTTCAGAGGAGAATATGGGCTTGGTTGAACCCCGAGGGGTTGAGACTCTTGATTTGGGGAGGGCTGAAAATTGGAGAGAAATCCTTACTGGTGCACCAAAGATAAATGAGCACCCCAGTTGCAGCCAAATATATGATATTCATGGTCTGAAATATGAATATCATGTAGCCCCATAATATGGATCAGTTTTCATAACTTCAACAGAATTAGCTGAAGTTGATCCTAGGAAGCTAGAAGAAGGGAAGGTTCATCTGCCAAAACCTCATTTCCTTTAAGGGACACTGAAGATTAATGAATGAAAAATCCAAGAAGCCTTTCAAAACCCCACTGACACTCATGCCTTAATGAATAATATTTGTTGGAAGTTGGGGGAGCAGTGTTCCATGAGAGACATGGAAGAATTTCAGAAATCCATGACAAGCATAAAAGGTAAATTCTTGAACCTGATTTCTTATAGAGATAGTTTGTTGGATCTTGTAGAAGTGTTTCATGGTGCATACTTGAATAATTATGAAGATATCAGAAATATCAATGATGAATTAATGGCCACCCAAGATTCTTTCAGAAGCACTCAAAGTGCCCTCCAAGAATCCAGGACATAAATATTGTAGCTTCATGAAAAGTTGCAAATACCCCCCTACCCTCCTACACGCCATTCAGTCGAATTCATTTGGCTTAAAGCATTCTTGATCATAGGGAGGAACCTCATGAGATGGTGTATCATGAGGATCATTCATTTTTATATGTGCTTGAAGAGTGTGCAGAAACGATTGGTGAGAACCAAGCACTTGACTTTTTTCCAAGGGAACTTGAGTTGTTCCTTGAAGACAGACACTCTCCCATGGAAGAGTGGGATGAGAGAACCCAATTTAGGATAGAAATTAATGAAGAAGTTGCAGCCATAAGTCTGATTACTGAAGGTTGCAGAGATACAAAGAAGGTTCACAAGTTTTTCCCACATGTCCTAGATTCAGTAACACCAATGAGGAATGAATAGTGGGTGAAGAAATTTTTTTGGTTTGTGTCACATATACAACAGGAGGATCATGATCTATCCCCATGGAATATAGATATTATTGAATAAGAGATGGTTGAATATAGCTCATGTAAATCAGCAAAGCAGGATCTCTGATTCATCCACTTGATGGATGGATAGAGGCATCACTAAAGAGGAAAACATGGAAGGTAAGAGTTTTATGTTTTGGTGCAAGAAAATTGTTTTTAACATTGTTGATTTTTCTATGATTTGCAAGCAGTAGAAAAGGCATAATTTGCAACCATTTGATGTCACTCATCCACATATGAATTGGGTGAAAAATTACCTGAAAAACATGAAATATCCTTGCAAAAATGTTTCTGATTATGGTCAAGGGAAGGCAACTAAGTAGGCAAGTTGCTAAGATAAATTAATGGAACATTTCACTTGCAAAAGTTGACCTATGTAGAGGGAATCCACATGCTTGGAGGGATGCTGGCATTTTTCTCCAATGGAAGAGAGTTGAGCCATTGGATTTTTTCACTTGAAGAAGCATTTTGCTCTCCACTTGGTTTGGTTGGCAGTAATGTCCATTCAGTTATTCCCCGGTTGAAAAGGCACATGTTTGACGACAGATTCTCTAAATTGATTCTGATGTTTGGGAAAATACAGTTGATACTTTGGGATCTTGGCATTCAATGGAGTAACATATTTCCAAAGGTGACAGAACAAGTTTGGCACTTGCAGGAGAAAAAATGGGATCCAGGAATTCTACTCAGTTATCCTAACTATGTTGAAAATTTTGTTCATTTGTTGGTTAATTGCAGATATAAATTGCAGTGCAGTTTTTTTTCCCTTCATAGTCATATTTTTGAAGGGCCAAGTTTAATTTTTGGATTGTTCAGTGGATGGGGACAATTATACTCAGAGTGGTGCAGCAGAATCTTGGTGGAATCCTGACATTGCTTGAGGACAAGCAATCTTGGGAAGGGAGGACTGTCATGTCCCCAAATTTTGTTATGGTCCATGGGGATGATTTTAGCGTAAGTCACCTAGGCATTAATTAATTAATTAATGGATGGATGAACAAATTGACTAAGGAAATATTCCTAAGGGTGAATGTGGTGAATTAAATGGATAAGGTGCCCCCATGAAGATATTAATCCCAAAACTAAGTGCTAAGGTAAATTATTTAATTAATTGAGAAATTTTGAGATAGGCTTTAATTTAATTAAATAATTAATGATTTTGGATTTTGGAGTGAGGAATTGATTTATTTTATTTATTATATCCATTTATTAATATTTTGGAAAGTGGATGATGTGTGCAAGTGGGCCAAGAGGGAATACCCTTGAGGATAATGTTGCTAAATCAGAACTGAAGGTCAAAAAATATCAAGGGATGAAACGCAGGAAGGTGTAAGATGTTACAAAAAAGAAAGAAATGGAGAAAACCATAAAAAGATAAGGGAGGTTGAAATTTCCAAAAGAGAACTCAAATTAAAGAAAGAAAGTTGTACACGGAAGGAAACATGAGACCAAAGGGGCACAGTTTCTAAAGGAGAGAAAAGGTATAAGAAGAAAAGTAAGCAAGTATATCCACTCATGGGTGACCCATTCTCATAGGTCACCAATCCAATTGAATTTCTCAACAGGGAAACATGAATTCTATAAAAGAATGCTTCCAACTCCCATTAACAACTTTTTTGTCATTTGGAATTTTTTCTTGAGAGCTCTGAGCCTCTCTTGGTTGAGTGATGTGCCTTAATAGTTTTTCTTGGGAGCTATGCCCCAAGGCCCCATAGTTTTTAGTGAGGAGTATTCAGTTCGAGAAGATGTTATTGCAGCCAATAACATTCATCTCAGTCCATCATTGTAGATCTATAATCAGCTTGAAGAGGAGATCACTTCTACAAAGGATTTGCAGCTAGTTTTGGTGGAGAATCACTAGCAGGATGAGCTAGTTTTTAGTAAATGTGCCTAGGTTCTTCCGGAAGAATAATGTGCTAGTATTTGCAGAGATCAGAGATGCATATGACTAGAGAACCACTTCATATCTGATCCTCATACTCTTCTTCCACTTTTATCTTCATTCTCAACTAAATTTGGAGGAGTTTTCCCTAGAGGAGGGAGATGGCTCAGTAAATGTGCCCAAGTGATGATCAAAAGTTTAGTATGCAGAAAACATCAGACATTTGACCTATGGGTGGTATGATAACTACTTCAAAAAAAATCCACGGTAATATTCCTACTTCTCTTCTTCATTCTCCATCATTTTGTAATGAGTTTCTAGCCTGTGAGGCATTGTAACTTTGGGAGACAATCAGATAAATAAAATAAGAGTTATGATATATTATATTCGACATGTAGCTGTTAATTATGTTTTATCGGAGCATTTAAATATTTCAGAACATAGTTTATAAATTGTGGAAGCACTTTAATGAATAAAATTGCAAGACTAGCTTATTGGGTGTTTTTTCTAGACTAGTTTTACCATTATTACTGCTAAATCAATTCCAAGCATCAGTTTGACTCCCTGTCAATTGTAGGAGGTTAATAACTCAGTATAAAATCCATATCAGTCCCTATATTAAAAATGTGGATTCATTTAACCTCATTTGGAAGAGCCTGTAATTTGACTAGCTCAGGAGTCCATAGTGTGCATTTGGCCTCCCAATCACTCCAAACCTTTCCAAGTTCACCTAGACATTACTCCGGGATATTTTATAAGCTAATTGAATGATATAAAACTGCCATAAACTTTGAGTACCCTCACCCATTGTTTTTGGCATATGCTAGAAGCCCAGGAAGCCTCGAAGTAGGCAACAAAATTGCTCTGTTGCTGAAAAGTGAATGGATCTAGTACTTTGTGTCAGGGAATTCTGCTCAAACCATATTTAGATTCTGCTTCCCACTCATCCATATAAATTACAGAACCTAATATCATCCCCACCATACTCATTCATTGTCTGAGTCCCCGTCACTTACATCCTGCTCAGTCTGAGAAATTGCCTAAAAAGTGACTAGTAAAATCTTGTTAAAAATCTGAGTTGGAGATAATATTTTGGCCAAGTATTGGATGGAATATTACTTTTGATCATTTGTTTTCCATAAATGTATATGCACTTGTCTCTTGCATAAAATTTAAATCTTTCAATTGTGAGGTATCTATAGTAGCTAGATCCCACTGGGTTATAGATTTTACATGGTATCAGAGCTCTTGGAGCTATTATTCGAACCAATAGAATGTTTTAGTGGTGTTCCAGAAGTAGTGGAGAAACCATAGAAGCCCCTGGAACCATTTCATTGAATCCATTGGATTCTATCCAGGGTGTGATGCTCTCCCGAATGCACCTACTATCAAGCAGGGTTCGAATCTGTTAGTGTAGATCCCTCCTAAGTGTTAAGCATTTTTTGCAGGTTTTCAAGAGCACCATTATCACCCAATGCACAAGTAGTAGAAGAAGATGGAGCAATATCATCCAAATTTTCTCACTCCTTTCAATTATTTTGATTGGAAGGCCGAAATGGTGATTTTTTTAGATCCAAGGGTCTTTTCAGGATCACAATGGGAATAGAGGTTGAGCCAAACTCTGCTGTGGAGAAATCGAAATTATTATATAGAATGGATGAGGCATTCAACCTCCTTTGTCTCAGTATTTCGAGAGACCTCATGTTTCTTGTTGAAATTCTATGTACTCCAAATGAAGTGTGGCTCAAGCTTGAGTCTTTGTTTGGAAATACTAATGAAATGAGGGCCATCAACTTGAGAATGAGTTGATATCACTGTGTCCAAGCAACTTCGAATCCATCCAGGATTTCTTCACCAAGTTCAAGAGCTTGGTCTTTAAAATCAAACAATGTGGCATTGAAAATAAGGAAGAACAAATTTTTTTGTCCATTCTTTTGAAATTGGGTCCTGAGTACTCAGTTTTTGTCTCTACATTTCACTCCACAAAGCTCATAGTTAGAAATTGGAAGATGCCATCTTTGGCTGATTTCATGGAGATGCTAAATCAAGAGCAAGACAAGTTGGTATTGATGGGTTCCATTAAGAAAAAATATCAAGTACTTGTAGTTGGAGATTTGAATCAATCTAGAGGCAATCAAAACCCCAAGTCGAAACCACAAGAGAAGAAGATGAATGAGAAGAAGCAGTCAAATGAAGAAAACTCAAGTTCAAGAGATGAATATTCAAAAGTAAAGAAGATGGAGAGAAAGAAAGAGAATCCCAAGTGTGTTTATTGCAAATATTCTCATAATGAAAAATCTTGTTTCAAAAAGAAGATAGACATCTTGACCAAGCTACTTAAAAAGAATAACATTGATGTTCCATATGTTGCAATAAAAGAACAAGCCAAGCTCTCCTTGGAACAAGAACATTCTCTCCATGCTACCTGCAAAAGTAATAAGTTGTATGCTTTGGGTGCTAGATTCAAACATATTTATGATGTCTATGTTTCTTATTCACATTCTGATATATCAGATTCAGAAATATCTATCCCTTTCTTGAAATAATCTCCATCCATTTAACCAAAGTTTCCTCCCAATACTAGTCATTTTTCACTAGTTTTTGACATGCCTTCTGAAAGCTCTTTCCAACTCAATTTAGATCCTTCCCATTCTGATGTGGAAGGTGATATGTAGGCTGATATATAGGTTATTACAGCCATCAAACCATTTTCCCAACCATTGGATTCCCAAAACACCATACAACCCCCAAGTTCTCCAGTTGGAAAATCTCACAATTTCATTGTTTCCAATACTGTGTCACTTATCTATGTTGTCTTTATGTCTTGCATATCATTACTTGGTTGGAAACCCATGTTATTGGCTATCATGGGAATGCTTTTAAACATGTCTGGACCTGATCTCACCCCCTATGGTTCAAAACTCAAGTCTCCAGACCCTTCAAGTTCGCTCAACTGTCAGTGTGATCTAGTTGCACACTCCCTTCTTACTGTAAAGCCATTCGCTCATAGAGACACTGTACCTCTGTTGTTTGCTGCTCCATATGAATCCTATTCTGGTATTTCAGAGCCCCATGAGCTCTATTGCAGTCTTGGGAATGTGCTACATCATTTTGGAAGAAATATACATGGTGTTATTTTCCATATGGTAGCTGCTCAAGAAGCTGATTTTGATGTTCTTTGGGAAGGATTTTGCAGAGCTATATTTTCCATTACTGATTATGTATTCAGATCAAAGTATGTATGCATCAAGAATCATTCTTATGATGCACCTCCATCATCAAAGGACGAGTTTCAAGGATTCTCCCAACATGTTTTTTTTCTACACAACATTGATGCATTGGTGCAGGATCATGGCATCCACAACATCTTCACCAAGTCTTTCACCAAGAAGTTGTTCATTCAACTCATTCAAGTGAAGAAAAATACATGTTGAAGACATTTTGTTCATCTCTGTTTCATGTCTATTCTTGAGGGAGGATTTTCCCCATGTGGTTTTGCCTCTTTCCTCGTTTTACATGGACATATAAATTTATGTTGTAAAAGGTGACTTGAGCCTTAGTTTCCAAGGCCTTATTTTTGATATTCCACTAAGTCTAGATTATGGGGGGGTGTTAGAGAAATATTATGCCTTAGTACCGTAATCATTAATTAATCAATGGTTATTAGGTGCTAACTGGTTAATGATTACATCCCTAGGTGTGAACAAGGTTATTATGAGTTGGCTAGAACTTGTATGGGCAAGTATGAACTAGATAACAATGTATGGGCCAAAGTATGGGCCAAGGGTGATCAAACTAGTTGTTAGGCTCTCTCCCACATGCATTTATTACCACTAGCATGCCTAAGGCGCCCTCCTTCCTTGTTTTAAGGATCTTCTTTGACCATAGGTGCACATGCATTGAACCTAGCCATTTGCCCCTCTTTTGGCTATTTTTGGCCTACCCTATCCTACCTAACTACAACCAACCACCTCCTCCACATGTGTGAACCCCATTTTGTTCTCCCATGATCACCCAATGTTCACATACACATTTTGAACCTGTTTAGGTATTTTGGAGCTATTTGGTAAACCTAGGGGGAATTGAGGCTAAATATATGCTAGCTAAGTGTGGACACTCCAAGTGCATCCTATTTCTTCCTATTTCTATATAAGGATGATCCAAACTCATTGTAACATTGGAAAATTAATAAACTCTTATATTTGATCATTTGTGTTTCCTAGTTTTTTATCATTTGTGCTGATATTTGATCATTTATGCCTGGCTTTTAATCATTTGTTTTCCATAAATGTATATGCACTTTTTTCTTGCATAATAAGTTAAATATTTCAATTATGAGGTATCTATAGTGTCTATATCCTACTGTGGTATATATTTTATAGTAATGTCAGGCTTGCTAGTTGTGTCTGTATCTGTACCATGCTTGTGTTAGTTTGCTAGGGTTTTCAGCCTAGCTTGTGCAAATGAGAACCTACTAAGGAGAAGGGACTTCTTATTAGTAGTTCAAGAAAAAAAGTAAAAATCTAATATAAACGGTAAAAACTAATCTAACATATGCATGGGTGCTTAACAAATAAAACTACAGTAAAATATGGTAAACATTAACATTCAATGATTTCTTATGCAGAACAAATATATAAGAGAACCATATCTTTTCATTAACTCGAAAATGGAGTTTTACATAAGGTTTTGCCTCAATGGTGAGGTTGTTGGAGCTTGTGCATCTATAGGGACGAGTTGCTCCAATGCTCCAGTGTCTCCTTCTCTTCTCCAAATGTAATAGGGATTGGCAAAATGGCTCACTCAAATGGTGAGTCTAAGCACAAATGGTGAGCTCAGGGTTTTGGGAGTGATTTGGGAAGCATGAGGGTAAGATGGATTGTGGATGAATAATAGGGTGCCTCCATCACCTATTTATAGGTTTTTTAGTGGTGAAGTGTTGACCCATGGTATTTGGTACCATGTGGTTTAGGTTATTGGTTTAGGGATCTTTCCTTCTTTTTCCCTCTTTTTTTCTTTTTTGAATTGATTTTTGCATTTTATTCCCTTTTATTTGATTTTTTGGGAATTTTGGGCCATTTTTGAGGTTTTTTGGCTTTTTTTTAGGAAATTTAATTATTTTGAGGAGAAAAAGATTAATTTTGGCCTTTTTGATGACCATTTGAAGGTTTTTTGAGGTTTTGGAGGCTAAATGGTGGGAAAAATGGACAAATGGGTCATGTGGCTAGGGAGATGAGCTAGTGAGCATTTTTTGGGTGTTAACACCTCTAGGTGAAGCTTCTAATTTCATTGCAATTTCCAATGCTTCTGTTTGCAAAGCAACCTTCTGTTGCATCAATGGTAATCTAATGTGGGGAAACAACATGGATATAAACCATTCTTGATGCTACTGCGGTGCTATATCAAAGATAACTTGATCCAACAAGACTTTGAATTTCTGATTAAATTCCCACACAGTCTCATTAGATTTATGTTTTATCTCTTTTAGCTCTATAATGAACTGAGATTCTGACTTAGGCTTCTTAAATTTCCTAATCATCCCAGTTCTGATCTCCACTAATATTTTGTTCTGCCCAATAGAGTATTTCATTAACCATGTTAAAGCTATGTCTCTGAATGTGGTGATTAGTTGAGCTTGTTTTATAGCATCATCTAATACTTGCTTAACGTTCCAGATAGCATCGCAGAGAAACCAATGTTTCTCTATATATTCTAAACCAGTTCCTTTAAAAATAAGTATCTTTATGTCATCTTCCATCCTTATTCTAGGAGGTATAGGGTTTTGAAATGATGGAGGTACACCACTACTGGGATGATTCTAAGTGCCTGCTCCTGCAGTATTACTACTGCTAGTGTTTTGCAGACTAGTAATATTTATTTCCTCAATTATGAGTTTATGCGGAGTGATAGGCTGATAGCCAATGTATCTAGGTTTTGCTTCACTATCATACTCAGCTTGAGATGAATTTATATCACTTCCTAACTTAGTTTCTAGGAATGTGCAAGGTTCAATTTCACGAGACCTCTTTATAGTGCTAACTTTATATCTTTTTCCACTACGCAAAATACCAATTTGTTCATCTATATCACTATCTGTGTTTTTTAACATTATAGACTCAACCCTAGGAATCTGATTGCATTTTTAAGATACCTTTTTCATCTAATAGCATTTTAATGCATAAAATTAGGTTTTTCAGGTACTTACCTCTAAATCCTTGGAAAAAATATCTTTCTGTTGCACTGTAATACTTCAAAGTGTCCACAACAAACTTTATATATAGCCTTCCAGTAAGTTATCCAACCAAAAGTATACTACTCTTGAAATCTTGTTGTCAATCCCTTTAAGCCTCTGAATCAACTATTGATTCCAAACTGTAGGTTCTTGACCCTGGAATAAGTTTTTTCATTATGCTAGCCTTGATATCCACTTATGTAGCTTTTAGAAAAATATGCGAAGAAAACTTCACGCAACTCAGTGAATATATACCTCTGTAACCATTGTTCTTTGGTAGGGCACAGATGTTTGTTTTATTTCTTCACAAACTCACGTTCTATCTAGATTACCAAGTTCTGTATTTATTTCTTCTTTGAATTCCACATCAACATGAGACATCACCAAAATATCAGTTCAAGCATGGAATGAAACCATTGCTAGCTTCTCAACTGCATATATGTAGCGCAAAAACAAAACCATTGTTGGAATACGCTTGGGCTGACCTGGGTTCAGAGAAGATATTGTATCCCTAACAAAATACCCCTTTTACTGGTCCTTTTGGCATCAACATGCGAACATGTTGAAATATCACCCAAAGCAAAGATGGGGGGTTACAGAATCAGGTTTTTGTAACCGTGGCGATGCGAAGATGTGGAAAATGACCTTGCAATGCATTTCCTTACTTAGCATATATTTAACATAACAATATCAAAGTGTGACCTTGCAGTTCGTAGTTATCAACAACCTACAGGATTCACTGAATCATTGTTGTCTTTACTCTTATAACTACGCATTCATCATACTTAATGTTACTTCACAAAATTCATACACATGTGTTCTGCTTACTTAACATATGATTTCCATTAACATACATATGAAAGAAAATTCATAAACATACTATAACATGAACACAAAACACATCATAGATTCATACACATAACACATGTATTTACGTAGTTCACCCTCCATATGGGAGATACTTCCACAGGAACTGTTCTTCTATTACTTGAAAGGGGTAAAATTTCTAGTTTGTGCACTCAGCTATAGACTCTTCTCTACAATAGATCTCTACGCACTCAGCTGCAGACTCTTTTCTCTCTTAGATCTCTCTATTAGTCTATGTATAGCTCTCTAATTTCTCTTACATAATACCAACTTGAATCTAAACCTTCCTTATACAGAATTTCCCTTTATATAGATGTGCCCAAAGGTCACATATTACAATAAATATGGGACAAACCCCATAGTACCCTTAAACCCAAAAAAACGTGGTTCTTTCGTTGACCACATTTTGTATTAACTTTGTTGTAACTACGTTGTCCTTTTGTGCCGCTTCTTCTGAATCTGATGCTTCTTCTGACAATGCAGTTCTGACTGCATGGCTCTGAATCTACAATTGTGAGTCCTTTACACCATTTCGCTCCATTACTCTCTGCTCCTGTAGCTATCAGTTCATCGCTTGAATCTTAACTGCTTCAACTACCTTTCGCTGCTCTTAGTACTTCGTCTTTACTAAGGGGGCAGTTCCTTTCCTTTGAACTTTGCTTCACTCCATACCCTCCTCCCGAGAATTGCGGAGTTGCTTTTCCCACAACTGGTCAATGTTAGGCCTTACCTAACTGTACTTCACCATAAAAAATTCTTGTATTTGGGTTGTTCCCAACACTATTTATGCACTTTGTCCTCTACCATTCAATGATAAAACCCATTTCAAATCCTCCAATTTTTGCACCCAAATATCACCCCCATCTACAACTTAACAAGATAGCGAGATCTGCCACATATTTTCTCATCAAAAAATTCGGTCTAATGAACGAAGAAACTACCAAATCCTACAGTCACAACAGGAAATGACTTCGTACAAAATCGAACCACAATATGGAAAAAAATTTCAAGCACCTAAAAATCTATGGTTTCACCAACCCTTCCTAGTTTCGAAATCCATTTATTTGCCGCCCCGGGTTTTTCTTTCATAGAGTCGAAACAAATCTAAAATCGAAAAAAAATGCTCTACATTCAATGCAATGGCAATGTATTCTAAACAAACAATTTACAACCAACTAATCGATTAACTATCAACACATTTCCTCTGCAATTCACATGTTCTGAAATTGGGTCTACGAAATTATAAGACATAAGGGTGAAAACTAGATACCACAGACCACTGGAAGCCCAAAAGAAATAGGGTATGCAAAAAATACATGTAATATGACTCCTCCCAATTCGAATGTGATGATGTTTGTGCGAAACCCACCAGAACACCAAAGCAAATAGGGTGCACATCAAGAAAGAACACCCAACAAACACCAAAAGACTTCCATCCTCACCGGGACTAATAAGAATGAAACTAAGAATAGATTAAATCCACCAAGGAGACCAACCAAACCACTATTAGAACTAGTAGAATTAGAAAAAACATTGTAACCACGCACAAAAATGGACACTTCCAACCTCGCATGGTAGAGTAGAAATGAATCAAAGAACGACTTAAGTCCACCAAGAACACCAACCAAACAACATGCAGAAACGGGAAAAAACATTACAAACATACCACTACTTAACACCACTGAAAAAAACAGTGAAATCATTCCCACATAAAGCCTTTTTCCATCCAGAATCCGTATCAAGCCATCATTCCAATGCAACAACATAATGAAACCCCATGCAATAAACCCTCTAGGAATTAAACATCATAGCAATATGCACTGGAATTGCATTTAATACTAATTTAAACAAGCCTCCCCCGCTCGCCACCATGCCTCCAACACTGGAGCTCGAGGAGAAACCCAGTCCCAGACGGACCCAATTACAAGCCAAAAAAATAAATTAAAACAAAAAAAACACAATTTAAAAAAAAAATATATTCACACATTTATGACCACCAGTCAAATTTAAATTCTATATATATATATATATATATATAATCAATAAATATTTCAGAAACATTGTTCCCACCCTAAGTTTGTGCAAATACAACTAATTGAAAGAACCAATTGCTATATGTATTTGCTACGCGGGAACATAAAAAGTTAAATTATACTAAATGAAATATTAAATTTAATAGAACATAATTTTTATTTCCATATAGCATATGTTTTACATAGGGTTCACAGGGTAGCTTACTTTTTATAGGTTTGTTGGATATAAAATGAAGTAATAGTTCAGTTTCACTATGTCTCTCTCTTTTATTTATTTAAATTATATTGTTATTATCATTTATTAACTATGTATGTTATTCATTATCCTCTATTAACTATGTTATGCTATTCATTATCCTTCATTTCTTGTTGCCTTGGTTTTTGTAACAAGGTGTTCTAGTTAAGTGCATAGTGTCCCAACTATCCTTATAGTTTAAGAGAGGTGTTAGATTGATTGGAAAACAAGTATTAACCAAGAAAAATGTAACAAGAGAAATTAGCTAGGTTTTCAATTGTTGGTTCTCTAAGGAAAGGTGTTACAAACATTTCTCCATATCATAAATCTATTTCAAAAGATAAAACCTTACAAGTCTCATTCTTTGAGTTTCATCCTTTGTAGTGTGCTCTTTACATAGGTTGAGTGTGTACTACTCTTTCACTTTTTTGATCTCTTCCTTCTTGCTTCCTCTAGATTCAAATATGGGTTTGGAATAACGATGAGGTGGTATACATTTTAATTGTGCAATAGGAAATATATAAGGCAGGGAGGCTAGGAGTAGTGTGAGAGGATTAGATGTGGTTGTAGGGAGAATGAAAACGTGAATCCACTTATGGAGAGACACTTGTAGTACATGTTGGGTTAATCTTGACTCAGTCATAGAGCAAGTTAACTAACTTTGTTCATTGTTGTAATAGACCCATGGTATTGGGAGGTCTTCCCATGGTATGCATGTGATTGAATCCTATAAGAGGCTAGTCGAACTGAGTCCATTGTAAGAATGAGCTTGTGACAAGAAACTCATTGATGGTTGAGGGTACCCATGGTCAGTAGAGCCACAATCGATCATGCCTTGGATGGATTTTTCCAAGGGGCATAATAAAGACATCTTTTTCTAGTTTTTTCCGCAAGGGTTTTCAAGGATAAATAATGGTGTCCACGATGTGTATGCTTTTATTGTTTTCTTTACTATTATATTTATGTTGTGTTAATAATGTTGTTGTGTCAATGAAATAGCTATATTGCAATTCCATTACTAGAGAGAGGGGAGAGATGAGATTTTGTTGAGGAGTGAAAGAGATATGTGTGGGTATATTTAATGTGTAAGAATTAATGTGAGGAAACACAATTGGTAGGGGTTATACCACATATAACTATGTCATCAATAGAAAAGGTGACAACACATTGTTGTGATCATATTATTTTACCTAAATAAGACAATATGGTTGGGGATGAGGAGTGACTGACAGATCTAGTTCCTTATAAAGGGAAACCGATACCAAATTCATTTGATTTCTATTTTCATAATCAACTAATCCGGACATGATTTTTAATTTGGAAATTGTGAGTAAATTTCATTGCATAGGCTGAAGGATGAGTCATAAGTATTGTCTATGAATTTGGTTCAAGGGGATTCTCCACATTGATCACAACATTGTAGGGTGTGGTAGATGCATCTATATTGAGGAATACATTTGTAGCAACACATGTGTTGTGAACTGCACAACAATGTATTATATTGTGAGAGACTATTTTGTGAAAAATATAGTATTGGATAGTGTGCAGTGAGGAAGGTGAATAAATGGGGGAGGTCATTAAATAGAGAGGTAAGTAATTAGAATGAGAAAACTTCAGCAGGGTGCTTACCCATCTTCTTTTTAGTGGCAAGAGCATTTTGGAAAGCAATTGAAAGACGAGTACTATGGAGTAAGGTGAATTCATTCTTTATATGAGGTAATAAACCATAATTAAAATTTATCATAAGTATGTGTTTGGGATTTGAAGTGGATAATTTCCCCTTGGTTTTAAAGAATACCTCAATATATTTGTGCACCATTTGGATAGAAATTTTCTGTAGCTAAAGCCACTTTTCCCATAATTCTTCATTGTACCCAGTAGGTTAGAAACACTGATGAAGAGTTATGAATAAACTATTTCAACAAGTTGTGGTTGGAGGAGTGTGGGTACCTGTATAATATTAAATTTAAACATAAAAATATGTGTTTGATGCAAGGGCATCGAGGCCTAGGCAAATCAGTCGAAGTTGATCGACATGAGGAGACCGACCAAAGGGAGTGCCAACAACCACTAGTGCGGATGAGCAGGTTGGCTGTCGAAGTCAACAAGTTGAGCAGAAGTTGTCGAGATGCATCGACAAGAGGAAAGAGATCGAGAGTCGACATGTCAATGGTCGACAGACGATAGTGGATAGTCACCATAGAGACACAACACATTTTACTTATGTATTGTAAAGGCTGAGATCGACTTAGATTAGGTGTTCACAAGTATTTTATTTCCGCATTGTAACACTGTATTGATTAGAAGTAATACAAGCCATCTTCATGGCATCCTGTTTTACACCAAGTTCTGTGTAAGTGCAGTGTGTATGTGTCAAATCGTTAAGCAAGAACCTTAGTCTATAAGGCACCTTGCATCAGTTGGTATTAGAGCCATAGCATCCTGATATTTGCGGGATAGCCATATCAGAGCCAGGAAGTGAGTCTGGTCGAGTTGAAGCAGTTGAATCCGTTGAGTGGAAGAGTCTGCGAGAGTGTTTACAACTCCAACTACGGTTGGGTAGAGTTGTGCACGACTGTGAAAGTATGGTTGTGATTGAACGAGTGGGATTTTCAACAGAGGTTGAAAATGGATCACAGAGGTGTTAATATCTGAGGACGAAGAGTGCGTCACGCAACAGTCACAGTTGATTGTGAAATGTTCGACGAGTGAGTCCGAACAATGCGAACTTTGACAAATGAAGTCGCATCGATCAAAGAAAATCAAAGGCGTGGTTGTATTCCTAATCTACTAGACCACATCAACAAGGAATTCGAAGAAGTGGAAGCTCGAGAAGCTAGAGGGGAAGAACTAGAGGACAAACTGATAAAACTTCTAACGGATATGAGAGGTCAGACAAAGATAGATGTTCGTACCTACTCGGGAAGTCTGGATCCAAAATATTTGATCGATTGGTTCATAGAAATGGAGAAATACTTCAACATAGAGCAGATCAAGGATCCTAAGCGGGTTAAGACTGCATGTCTGAGGTTGAAGGGTCATGCCTCATTGTGGTGGGACAATGTACAGGCTGAAAGAGTCAAGAAGGGCAAGAAGAAAATCAAGTCTTGGGATAAGATGGTTGCCAAGCTGAAAGGAAAGTTCTTTCCAAATGACTATGTAATTTCCTTGTTCAAGAAGTTGCAGAACTTTCGACAAAAAGAGATGACCATGAAGTAGTACATGTAAGAGTTCTATAGATTGTCGATAAGGTCAGGTTAGACCGACAAAGGCGAAGAATTTTTCGCTAGGTATGTGAACGGCCTGAAATATGCCATTTAGGATGAATTGAGCATGTCAAGATTCAAAGCAGTGGGTGAAACCTACCAGTTAGCTCTAAAGGCAGAAGACAAGCTATCGAGGAAATCCGCAACGACCAAAGGTAGGATGACTAGTTGGGGTGCAAATACTGTCTCCACGAAAGGCCAAGATAGCGGTTATAGGAAAGAAACTATTGAAGATAGCCGACATGCAGAAGGGACATCGACAAGGGAGAAAGTGTAAGAAAACCGACGCGATGGTCGAGGTGTGTATGGTCGAGGTGGTCTATTCGATAGAAGAGGAGCTAATAGACTAGCCATAATCTGTTACAAGTGTTGTGGAGCAGGACACAAGGCATATGAAAGCCCAGAGAACCTACATGCTGCAGAGGAGTTGAAGCCCAGACATTGAAGAGATGAGCAAGTCGACAAGAGGGAGGAATCAACATCCGACAGTAGTGACGATGGTAAGAAGAAAAGTCGGGCCATGACAACCAGGAAGACACTGGTTTTGGATGACAGATGCGACAAGCAAGAGGCGGCACAACGAAATTAAATTTTTGAATGAAGGTGCAAATCAACGAATGGCGTTGCAAGACCATAGTTGATGGTGGAAGCATTGAGAATCTTGTGTCGACAGAGGTGGTCGACAAAGCAAAGTTGAAGTGTCGAGAACATACACACCCATACAATATCGCATGGTTGTGGAAAGGAAATGATGTGAAGGTGACCAAATAGTGCTTGATTAACTTCAAGGTCAGGAAGTTAGAGGACAGCGTACTGTGCGACGTAATCCCAATGAACACATGCCATTTGTTGTTAGGGAGACCATGAAAATATGATCATAAAATGATATGTGATGGTCGATCCAACACAGTCATAGTGTGGAAATATTGCGTGAAGAGGACTCTTAAGCCAAATCCAGAGGAGCAGGCTAGCTATAAGCACAACGAGAGCAACTTTTGGGATAAACGGGTGCTGATGTGTTCAGTGAAAGAATTCCTTGTGGAGGAGGAAAATAAGTCGGGGTGTTATGCTATCATTCTGAAGGGACCATGTGTCGAGAAGGTGACAATGAAGGAGAAAATTCTGGTCGAAGTCGGAAACATGCTTGATGATTTTCGAAGCATAGTAGTCGATGAGACACCGACGGGATTGCCGCCAACAAGGAGCATATCCCATCGGATCGACTTGATTCCAGGGTCAAGTTTTCCAAACAAAGCACTACATAGGATGAGTCCGACAAAAGGTCAGGAAGTCAATCGACAGGTCGAGGAGTTGTTAAACAGAGGATTGATCAGAGAGAGTCTGAGTCCGTGCGTGGTACCAACAGTATTAGTGCCGAAGAAGGGTGGAGAATGGAGAATGTGCACAGAGTCCAGAGCTATCAACAAAATCATGATCAAGTGTCGGTTTCCATTGCCGAGGATGGACAAATTGATGGACTGTTTAAGTGGAGCGAAGTACTTCACGAAGATAGACCTGAAGAGCGATTATCACTAGATTCGGGTTAAAGAAGGAGACGAATGGAAAACAACATTCAAGATGAAGGAAGGGTTGTATGAGTGGTTAGTCATGCCATTTGGATTGACTAATGCACCCAGTACATTCATGCAATTAATGAATGAAGTACTGAAACCATTATTGGGAAAGTTTGTCGTAGTCTATCTAGACGACATTTTGATTTGCAGTCGAACCAAGACAAAACACTTGGAGAACATTCGACAAGTGTTGCAAAAGTTGCAAAAAGAGAAGTTCATGGTGAACCTGCAAAAGTGTTTCTTCATGAAGGAAGAACTAGTATACTTGGGATTCGTAATCTCGGGTAAAGGGTTAGTGATGGACCCCAAAAAGGTGAAGGCGATATTGGATTGGCCTGAACCGACAAGCGCAACTCGAGTGAGGAGTTTCCATGGACTTGCCACTTTCTATAGGAAGTTCATTAGGGTATTCAATTGGATTTGCGCACTATTGGCTGAGTGCATGCGAAAAGGGGAGTTCAAGTGGAAGGAAGATACCCAGCAAGCTTTCGACAAGTTTAAGGAAGAGGTCATTGAGAGCCCAGTGTTAGTGCTCCCAAATTTCGATAAAGTTTTCCAAGTCGATTATGACTCGAGTGGAAAGAAAATTGGAGCAGTGTTGAGCTAGGAGGGCCGACCAATTGCATTATGCAGTCAGAAGTTGGATGATGCGAAGCGAAATCATTTGGTCTATGACCAATAATTTTATGCTGTTGTCCAAGAATTAAAGAAGTGGAGGCATTATTTGTTTCCCAAGTAATTTGTGTTGTACACAGATCACCGAGCGCCGAGGTATCTGAATACTCAATCGAAGTTAAATCAGCAGCACATGAAATGGGTCGAGTTCCTACAATGATATGCGTTCATGTTGCGACATAGGTCAGGCAAGTAGAACAAGGTTGTTGATGCCCTGAGTAGAAGAGTTGCGTTGCTGAAAACGACGATAGTACATGCAACAGGAATAGAGTCGATAAAGACAGAGTATACAACCACCTAGTATTTTGTGAAAGCATGGGAAGCTTTTCGTGAACCATGGAGTGTCGACAGGACTCCATACTTGGATTATTTCATCCAAGAGGGATACCTATTCAAAGGATGACAGTTTTGTATTCCCAGAGGATCCATGCAAGAGAACCTAATCCGAGAGTTTCATAGCGGTGGATTAGCAGGTCATTTTGGCATCGACAAGACTAAGGAATTAGTCGAAGAAAAGTATTATTGGCTAGGGATGGTGACAAATGTCGGAAAGTGGGTTTGAAATTGTAGAGTTTTCTAGTTGGAAAAAGGGAGAAGTCAGAACATGGGGTTGTATACACCGTTTCTGGTACCAAATACCCCATGGGAGCACCTGATCATGGATTTTGTGCTAGGATTTTCGAAGACACAACAAGGAAGCGACTCAATATTTGTTGTAGTCGACAGATTTTTGAAAATGGCACACTTTATTTCGTTTCGGAAGATAAGTGACGCGACAGGCATTGTTGTACTATTCTTCAAAGAAGTAGTCAGATTGCATGGATTGTCGAAGAGTATCACATTGGACAGAGATACCAAGTTTATGGGGCATTTTTGGAGAACCCTATGGAAGAAAATGGACACATGGTTGTAGTTTAGCTCAACATATCATCCACAAACATATGAACAAACTGAGGTGGTAAACAGAAGTTTGGGAAACCTTCTGAGATGTTTGACGACCGACAAACCTAAGCAGTGGGAGAACGTGTTGGCATAAGAAGAGTTCACTTTAAAAATTTATGTGAATCGATTGATAGGTTTGATACCATTCTAGATTGTTCAAGGAAGGATCCCACATAGAGTGGTGGATTTGGTCAAGTTGCTGACAGAAATTAGGAAAAGAGCGGATGCAGAATCATTCGCAGAGCACATGAAAGAATTTTATGAAGATTTACGAAAGCGTAGAGAAAAGAGAAACACGACATACAAGTTGAGAGCCGATAAGAAGAAGAGAATACATTCGTTCAACAAAGGAGACGTGGTTTATGCTCATTTGTGGAAGGACATATTTCTAACAGGAACCTATAACAAGCTGGAGCTGAAAAAGATCGGACCATGTAAGATTCTGAAGAAAATTTCGGACAACGCTTATGTGTTGGAGCTATTGAATGACTTGAGCATTTTACCAATGTTCAATGTCTCTTATCTGTACAAGTACGAAGAAGGTTCAAGCAGCAGAAGAACAGAAGTGTCGAACATCGACTAGACAGAGCAGATTCCAGATTGACACAAGGAGGAGATCGTAGAAGTAATAGAGGAACGTGAAGTCGGGTGTACGCGTAGTTCATGAAGGAAGGAATACTTGGTGCAATGGAAAGATGATAAGTTGCAGGAGGTGACATGGATTTATGAAGAAGAGTTCAGGAGATTGACAGAGCAGTCGAGTTATTTTTCACCTAGGGAGTCTAATGCAGGGGCATCGAGGCTTAGGAAGATCAGTCTAATTTGATCGACATGAGGAGACCGACCAGAGGGAGTGCCGACGACCACTGGTGCAGATGAGAAGGTTGGCTGTCGAAGTCAACAAGTTGAGCAAAAGTGTGTTGGAGAAAACTCACTATGGCTTGGGGTAGACCACAACAGACAGCTGACTACCAGAAATTAACTCAATTCTCATAATTATGCTATTATAAATGACAATGCTAAGATAATGGAGAATGTAACCAACCTCAATCCAAACGTTTGATGTAGATCCCCGTTGGAGATTTCAATTCGTGCACTTGAATCTGCAAATTAGTCTTGATAGCCAATATACAACAAGTACATATAATATACAAACAATATGAACATCATCAATATCAATGGTCCATGATATTATAAGTAAATGCAACCCAATGTAGAATAAACAACCTTCACAACATTAATGGACGAGAATATGAGTATTTCTATTAATAAACAAGAATAAGTACAATGTAATACGACCTCTTGCTGGCAACCAATCTGAACCAAGATCTGGATCAATCCACTTGTGCCTCCACCACTTCAATCCTCCATAAATGGAAAACTCAACCTATGAAAGGAGTTTGGAAGGTGAACATAAGGGGTTCACAACTACAAGGATCAGTGAGTGTAGACTCAAGATAGGGCAAAAATACACTAGATTTCTCTTGCTCTTCTTTCTCCTCCCCATCCATAAGCCATATGTGCTCAATATATAGTCCTCTCAAGGATAGGTGAAAGGACACATCAAGACGTTTATTGGGCAGATGGAGGGTCAAAGGTCACCCAATAACTGCATTGTGGGAGTAAAAAGTAATAAACTAGTGATTTTTACCATTTTACATGCTACCCGCAAGCTATAGTGATGCAGCTCGCGGGTACGCCTGCTATAGTGATGCAACAAGCGAGTAAGAGGAAAAATGAGGAAATAGTATGTCTGAAGGATATAAAGTGGGTCTGAGTCAGTGAAATGGATCCTACAGGCCAAAGAATGCTGATACTCACAAGGTGGAAAATTACGTTGTAACAAATGCCCCCTAATGTGTGAGGTCAGAGAATGATGCTATGATGGCTGATATACATTATAAAACTTAGAAGTGGAGTGATGGAAACACAAGTGGAAAGAGAATCTCACTCGTCATACTACAATAGTATCTCTGAATACATGTCGGTATAGTACAACAATATGATACAATGGCCATGAATAGGCAGTACATAATGGATATATGTCATAAGTGATCATAGCCATGATCCCTCTACAGTAAGATATGGTCTCTTGTTGAAAAGGAAACAACTGGTGCAAAATGGAGGTACAAACTGGTGATATCTGAGAGGTGATATCTCAGATAAAAAGTCAAAGTCATAGGTAGCATACTGAATGCCACGATCGCCTGGGGTCTTCTACACAAGTCTTCGATGGTGCAAGTCCCATCAAGTGAATAAAGGAGTTGGGGTCGAACCTGATGAGACATCGTCTGATTATCGATCAATGATGAATACCATTAACGGACGCGAGATAGCCTACCAATAATGAAAATGGGCATCAAGGCACAGAGCACAATCATCGGAGTGTGAATAAATGAGTTGAAGTCAAACACTAGGATTAATCCATCGATTAGGGGACATTGATGTATTCCCAAAACTGTCGATGGCGAGAGAACCTTCCACTAATGACTGCAAGCCTCAATGTACTCAACCAAACTCTAATCCTCAAGTCCCAGAATAAATGGGTTGAAGTTGATGGAACGAGACTCGCTGGAAGGAGGGCATTAATGCATCCCCCATCAACCAACATGAGGTACCAGCTATGCTGAAATATTTGGAAGAGCTCAGGTGAAATGGACTGACTCAATAAGGATGGCCGACATGCAATAGTCAATAGATCTAAGGAGTGGCTGACATTGGTTTCAGGACTTCCTTTGAACAAGATCATGAGCAGATGGATAGACGTAGGCAGCATAGACTCGATATAGACTGTGCGATGCAGGAGGCATCACAAAGGGCTCCATAATGACTAGAAGCTTAACCAATCGGTGGAGAAACTGAGAAATAAGTATAGCTCCTAAGGTCCAACTATAGTCCCGACTCATCGTGCGACTCATCGTGTATGGAGTGGACTGAATGCTTTGTTCAATGGTGACACAGCAACTGTCAACTAGAAGTAGTAACCATAATCCAGTCCGGCTTTTTGGAATATTTGATTTTTTTGGTCTTTTTCATATTTGGGGAAAGCTTGAAAAAGAATAAAATTTCTTATAGTACAACGAGTGAGGGAACGAGTGTCAGATAGCGAGAAAACTAGTCCCAAGCAGTGGAACATACCTATAATCAATGCAAGGAAGCATGTGCAGGATGTAGACACTCGGGGGAATGTTCCCTCAAGGTAAAGGGTCATCAAGATGCGAAAGATAAATAAAGGCTTTGCTTGGCTCAGAAGGTAAAGTGCTCAGGCACATGGCTAATAAGTGAGTACGCGGGAGCCGGCACAAAGCTCGAGCTGCAAGTAGGATAATGCAATGAAATCAAAACTCGACATAAAAGGGAAGTCCTTTTTCATAAAGTTAGTCTCCTCACCTGAAAAAGTGTAAAACAATGAGAGAATAACTCTTCTAGTCACGTATGACTAGAGTATACCTTTTTCGTAATTAATCCACAAAGGTCCGAAAAAGGGGTAAACTTATACCTAAGTGAATGTCGCTTCAAATCCTTTAGCGAGTCTGAAATGACAAGTATACTCGACAATCTTGTTTGATTTGACAAAGTCTAACAAGGGCTTAAAAAGGACTTTATAAAAATCTTTTTCGTAAAGGTTTAACGAGCCTGGAAAAGTAAACTCGTGACCTCCTTACTGTTTTTAATGAGCTCAAAGGAGAGATGGAAGAATGTTTGTAATGAGAGCAGACGAGTGTCAAGGACATGTGAGACTAGTTCCAAGCACATGGCATAAAGCTATGCATAATGCAAGGAACATGAGCAAGATAAGGACACTCAGGGGTGTCTACGAATTCAGATAGTAATAGGTTCAAGTGCATCATAACAAAGGGGAGGCCTAAACCTATATGCAAGGTTCTGAATATTCCTGCCATGATGTTATACCTCCATATTTCACAGTGTCGCATCTTCACCACAAAAAGAGTTGACGACACTTCCCCTACTGCTTAAAACACCCAGAAGAGAAAAATGATGAGTGATCCTTGAAGACAAACCCATTCTGTCAAGAATCAACCCAGCTGAGAGTTCATATACCTACACTACCGCGCCTTGCTGCAGCTTAGGTGTGCGGTAGTCCACACTACCGCGCTATGCTCTTTCTCTACCACGCGGTACTACCGCGTTATGCTCTGTTTGAGAGGCACGGTACACATTTTTTAGCCTTTTTTCCATGGTTTGTGGGATCTTGATTTTCAAGAGATTTTTGAAGATTGGTGTCCCTGATTCGATCCTAACTCACTTTCTGTTATTAGTAGGCCTGATCCACTAAACTCTCCCAAGATCCACCCTTCTCTCTTGTTGGTTAACCCTACCTCACACTATAAGAGAGAGGCATTCCATGAGCAAAGGGGAGGACTCTTGGAGACATCAAACTTATGATCTTGAATCTTTGTGGAGATAGCTAGAGGAGGAAGCACTTGGAGCTGGGAGTTGGCTTGGATATCAAGCAACCATTGTAAGTGACTTCAAGTTGGTAATAGAACATAACTTGTCTTGTTTCCCAAATCACATTTGTTGATTTTGTTTCAATGATATGATTTGTATATATTGTAGATTTAGATCCTAACTCATATTTCAAGTTGCTAGAGAATCGTATATGCTTGTATCTTGGTTTCATTTTGACAGGTTCATTCGCGAGGACTTGGAAATTGGAGCAACCATTAAGACAAGCAATTGGATTGAAGGTCAGTTAGATCTCTTCTATTTCTTCCAGTAGTTTAATCTTGAAATGTCTGTTTAGATCTAGGAATTCAAGGTAGCATTTGTTTAGTTTTGTCTTAGTTTAGAGTCAGTTAAAGTCTACTTTAATCTAAGAGAATTTCTACCTATCCGTAGGGAGAAAATTCTACATACAAGAATGGCGACTCCGCTAGTTTGAACCCCATTTGATTGATTGATCTCACTTTCAGTCATTTTTTTATTGTGATTCTTCTTTCTCTTCAAACCAGTATCGAATTTTGGTCTCCTTGACCTTTATTCTTCCCTCCTCTCTATATTTTTCCTCCCTGTGTGATCAGTGAGTCCTCTGGGTCTGTAGCAGCCCTGAAAAATTCAATCTTCTTTTCAAAATTTGTGCTTTTCCATACTTTGCAACAGTACCGCGCCCCCACCACAAACTACAGCGCGGTAGTACCCGCGTACCCAGCACTTCCACCAGAGCAGTAGTGTACTAGTATCACGCTCTAGTCTATTCCTGCCACGCGGTAGTGTCTGCATATTTTCAATTTTTTCTTCCCTGCTTGGTTTCCTGAGTCATTTTTCATTTTTCTCTGCCTTAGTTGGTGTTTTTTGTTGCATGTTACTATCCTGTTCATTACACAGTCTTTTTGGTGTGTTTATTTCTTTTGTGAGCTTGATTATTTTGTGAGTTAGTGGCATTATTTGCACATTGGGTCACCCCTTCAGTCATATTGCATTGGCTTGATGTTTTCATCACAACCAAACCATTACTACTGTCCTCTTTTACTGGATTGTGTATCTTTCATAATCACATTGTTTCCATTATTATCATTAAAATCTATATTGAAAATTATTATTGGAGAACATTTGTGTTTTTTGGATTGAAATGGTCTAGCAGTATTATTGTGCATTAGGAAGTGAACCATTCAAATTTGCCACATAAATTCTCATTTTTTGAAGCATCTTAGTTGTAAGATCAGTAAATTGGAAAGAAGTGTTTATTTCAGTTTGGTTCTATTTACAAAAGAAAACAATTTTTTTTTTTTTTTGGTTTTTTTGCTTATGAAAGTTTCATGCATTTATGATCAAAGAACTCCCTCTCTTCCATAGCTAGTTTTCATCGAATACAAGGCTTATTTCGATTCATTCTCACTTGCATGGTTTGGGTCGTCACAACACCACCAAGTTTCACGTCCATTTACCCGATTGAGTAATACAACCACTAAAATTAATCTCCCTAACTAAACCAACATTAACCTCACTTGAGGAAATCAAAAGAATTTGGTAGTTAGGTAGGACACCGGGGATAGGCATCAAAATAATTCCCCCTTGTCATTTTCATCTGAAACATAGTTGTTTTCCTCTAGGGAACTAAAATCCTCTAGTATTTATTGACACGGTCACAGCCAGTTTATGGAGGGGCCTCCTGACTATTTTTAACTTTCAGGGGTTAAACCGCCGCGAGATTGAGAACCGGACGGACTCTGTGGAATGCCGCACTCCACTTAGCCCTAAGGAAACATCGATCATTGTCTTCCTTGTAATTCATAGTAATGCAAGGGTGATAAGGCAGAAGCACCGAAAACCTTTTCCAACGTGTCATGAACGAGGTAGCTTAGTGGCTTTTCTACTAGGGCTCTTTTACCCAGGATCCCTTTCGGTAGAGGGATATCCTTCTCATATTGGTCTCTCATGTTGTATTGTTCGACTTGGATTTCATCACCTTGTGAAGGATACAACTTGTTGACGTCTCCAGCTCTTAGTTAGGAGTTTGCTTGTTATCTCATCTTTATAGAGGGTCATTTTTCTTTTTAGTGACTGCTTGTTGGCATTTTGGCCATTATTTTTCTCAACTCGCTTACGGAGACACTGGTCTCAGTATAGATTTTAGAGCTTTCTTTTTCTAGCTCCTCTTTTGCACACTCAGCTGCATTAGAGTTTTTGAATTCTTTGTTACGAGATTGCCCCTGGATTTCATATTCCTGCCATCATGTCAGAACCACCACGGAGATCACGATGAGTACAGAGCAAAATCCCTCCACCATGGACCTTCGGTCCACCTACATCATGTATTCCCGCCCCTCCTGGCCGCAGTGCTGGTCAAGGGAACATTCCACCGCCGATACACACTACATATTCAGTTCCGTCTGTAACTATTACTCATAGCACAGTCTCAGAACCTCTTGCAGTTTCTGCAACCACTAGTATATCTGAGATTCCCACTGTCACTTCACCCACTATTATTCCAGATATATCTGCCACGATGGACAACATTACAACGACTGAATCTAGTACAACCCAAAATACTAGACCAGAGGCCATCCTCCTACCTAATGTCAACACCTCCTTCCCACTAGAAACTTTCCACGATGACATGGATCTGTTGGCACCACCGAAGGATCCGACCAGGATATACTTGGATTGATTTCAGTCCTGAGTGGGTACGTCGAAATTATTGAAGACACTCAACTTCCTGATACACCTTTTGAACCTGAATATGGCTTTATCACTTCCCAGGTGGAGCTTCCGCCTATTATCACCGCGCCATCCAGTGTTCATCCAAAGGAAACCAGTTCTTCCAGCAACGTACCTCGCACCATATCTCTCCCCAACCTCCCTCCGGGACATGAGATCATGGCATCCATTCAGTCTAGTAACGTTAGTCTAGCAAATTCCCCGTCAGCATCGGCACAGTTTAAACGAGATACAGAGAAAATGCTCTCGACAGCTTCCAGATATCCCCCTGTTACTCATCCTCCTGACTATCGAGATCCCAACATCGTGTCTAGCACAGAGTTTCATCACTCCTATGCAAACGGCTCCGTACCTTCAGACATTACTATACCTATGCTCCCGCCGGACCCCGAAAACCCTTTTCAGGACATGAACTCGGACCCAGTCTTCGATGGTCCTCCTATCATTGAACACGCTATGGACGATACCCCCAATACCCCTCGTTTAAATTCCCCACATTTGCTGCCATCACCCATGTTTGGCGCACATTCTATGAGGGATAACCCAGTTTTTTCTCCGTCCTCGCCTGTCAGATATGGAAGACCCCCTCCACAAATCGGCACTTTTGGCGCCGTTGGCCAATCGACACTATCGTATTTGGCTAGTGACGGAAGAATACCAAGTCATACTGCTGGATCTTCCATTTTAACCGGAGGTTCACCTTCGGCCACTATCTACACTATCTCAGGAGGTGGACAACCGACTGCCATGATCCCCAACTCCAACAACCAAACTCCTCCGGGCAGGCCATCAACCCAACCTATTGGAGGACAATCCTTTGTTGGGGACCCCGTTCCTATTCAACATTCTCCTCCTATAGGGCCATCCAACCCATCTACTGGAGGGAAACCCATTGGCTCTATCCAACAACCCTCCCAACCAGCAGCATCTGCTCAGTACGGTATGTACAACACACCTATCAGCGGACAACCTTATACCGGTTTTCCAACCGAGCCTCATCCTCAACATCCTCTATCAGGTACACTTCCTTCTTGGGAATCTCAAATCCCACAAAGTGGGGGGTACTCATTATTTGGAAACTGGAACCCAGCTGGGGGGCAATCTCAGATTACCCCAAACTTGAACTCCGGCTTCCCTTATCCTTCGGCTGCTACAACTCCATGGAACCCATCCCTTCAATTTCCACATGTTCCTCAAGGAGGAATGAACCTTCCATGGACACCACTATCACAGCCACCCCCCAACCCTGCTATGGGAAACCCTCCACTTACTCAATATAGTGGTAACATTCTTGGAACACATCAACTCCAAGGAAGTTTTCCCCAACCGGGAGCAACAACCATTCCTGGGTTTCAGCAACCCCAGGGTACCATACCTACCATCTCCACTCAACAAAACATCCACCAACCGGTTACCAACACTCAACCAGTTAACCAGATGGCCTACTACCCACAGAACTTCTAGCAGTACCCCGCGGGTAACATATATGGGTATAACACTCTACATTATACTATGCAGGGCCCCCCAGGTTTCTCTGCACCATACGGTTATTACTCATACCCACATACTAATCGTCAACTTCCCTTTTTGGCCACGCTAGACTTACCTGATTTGTCGAGGCTCATTAACGATCCCATATAGCATGAACCTCACTGGCCACCCATTCCAGCCAAACTTCCATCGAAAATTCCTAAGTTCAATGCTAAGCCTGGGGAAGACCCCAAGAACCACGTAATGACCTTCCATCTTTGGTGTTCATCCAACTCCTTGATGGACGATTCCATTCGACTATGGATATTCCAATGTACACTTACCGACACGACAGAAAAATGGTACATCGAGCTACCACAACACTCTTTCCACGATTTCAACACCTTAGCTATCCAGTTTCTGACCCATTTCCAGCTCCCCATCCGGTATGAGACTGGAACAGAACTGTTAACCTTGCTGCGTCAAACCACTTCTACTCACATTTTGGATCACATCCATGAGTGGCGTTGATGCCGTAGGCTAATCAAGGCACCCATTCCGGATCAGCTACTTGTTGATTGGTTCATTAAGTCCTTTTTTCCTCCCATAGCTAGGGATATAGATATGCACGGGCCGGTCACAGAAGAACAAGCCATCTCAGCAGCTCAGTATATGGATTTGGTATATACCCAATCCAACACTTTACCCGAACTTCTTCCCCATGCCGCCCGCGTTACCACTGGTCCAATGAAACCTGCCACTGAACCCCCCATTGATGGTATTGTCGGTTCATTCAAGGCCCAGCCTACTACCAACTCGACATGGCAACAAGCTTCTGCTTCCCCTGCTCTATCTAAGGGTGCTCCAAAAGCTACTACTTCTCCTGCTATCTCCTCCGAAGTGAACGCAATTCAATCTATGTCACAACCATCTGGAGGAAAGAAGAAGAACAATCGTGGTAAATCCAAGAAGAACCAGCAGGAGAATCCCAAGCCACAAACCACCCACAATGACCCGAAACCACGTCGAAAGGCTAAGTTTCCCTGCCTAATTTGCCAAGACAATCTCTACATGCGTGACTGTCCCTACAAGGACGAAGTCAACAAGTTCGTTAAAGGATCCTCTTGCCCGGCAGTGTTAACTGACCCTTTCCCTCAGCAGCAACAGCAGATGGTTTCCCAAGAAACCCACAGGGGGGCAACTCGAGCAACCCAACTCGCGAAGAGACGTCCAAAAATCGTGAAATCCCTGATGACAAGTAATGAGGAGATTCATATAACTACTCGTTCAAAGACATATGAGAACCCTCCAAGTTCAAACAAACAGTCAGATATGGCCAAGGAAAATCCCCTATTGAAGATCCAACTCCTACCCCTCCGCCTACCGGCCATCTCCATATCGAGAGACCGCTTACAAACACAGTGCTACGCCCACCCAAGGACACCATACAAAAGGTGACATTTAATCCCAATGTGCGAGATGCCCAAAATTACAACATTGTTGAGGATTTAGCTCAAGCACCTTGCGCCATGTCGACTCTCGAGGTTTTTCAACACTTCACCCATGCAGCGTAGAACCTTACTTTCAGCACTGGGGGCAATGGACCCAGATACTTCAAACACTATTATTTTTAACTTGGATAATACCAAACCTCGTCTTTCTCACTAGTTAGCCTTCCAGGTTCATACAAAAATCCGTGGACATAGCATCCATCGCACTGTTTTAGATGAAGGTGCCTCCACGTCAATCATGTCTTTGAATTGCTGGAGAGCCTTAGGATTACCACGAAGTCACGACGTCTCCCACTACTCTCAGGGCGTTTGATGGACACGGTTTTCAACCTTATGGACTCATTCCCTCAATTGGTGTTGAACTGGGGGGAAAAACAGTATCCGTACACATTGAAGTCGTGGATGCACCATTAGATTACAATCTTCTACTTGGTCGGAACTAGTTTTACACCATGACCACCATAGCATCTATGGTCTTCCGGATTGTGCAATTTCCTCATGAAGGGAAAATTGTCACCATATATCAACTTGATTACTGTACCCCAGATTCTCATCCAAACTCCACCAACACCGTCCCGTTATTGGATCAACCTCGGTACCGGTTCCAAGACGTTGGCGTTGGTCTTATGAAGGATTCTTCCCTTATTGGAGTTTTTCCAGAGCTGGGGCCCCATGTTCAACCAGTCAACGTGATTTCATCAAATGTCACCCCCCTCCAATGATTCATGGGTGATTCCGAGTCCCTCCGAGATTGAAAACTACGGCAACTCCATGCCTTTGAATAGAAACCTCGCAGCGTACGAAGCGATCCAATCAGTCACCGATTGGGTCGACTATTCTACCCATCACACCGTGGCACAGATCTCGTCTGAGACTCATTCATCCCCACCAGTTATCGATCCTCTCAATTTTATTTTTCCCACTGACGAATCAATTATGGAGGTTATGTGCGGTGATGAGACACCATGGGGAAATTTTCACCATCGATCTTCATTCCCCACCATTCAGATGCTTGAGCCCGATACAAAACCCAGTACTTCACTTCGAATGGTTCAAACAAAGTTTCCCACTTCCCTCGACGAAGTATTTTCCGAAGGAAACTTGGCTAACCTTATGGAAACCACTCCCATAGATATTTCAGTAAAGCCTGGTATCGTGGAAAACATACATATTGGCAAAACATGTACTCCCCTCGAAATGGAGTTCTACACTACCTACTTCAAAACCTTCCGCGATGTTTTTGTTTGGAGTTATGAAGAAATGCCAGGAATAGATCCCTCGATTGTGGTCCATGAAATTCCAACCTTCCCTGGCACCTGACCTATCCGGCAGAAACTTCGACCCGTCCATCCTCGTAAGGCAGCCGCTATTAAAGCAGAAGTTGAAAAACTTTTCCGTGTTGGTTTTATCTATCCTGTCCCATTGAAAGAATGGGTATCTAACATCGTTCGTGTAGCCAAGAAACAGGGAACGATTAGAGTCTGTGTCGATTACTGTGACTTGAACAAAGCTTGTCCAAAGGACAACTACCCAACTCCGTTCATCGATAACTATGCCGGGAGTGTCATCTTTTCATTTATGGATGGATTTTCTGGCTATAATCAAATCGATATCCTCCTATCCAACCAGCATAAAACAACCTTTAACTTCCCTTAAGGGATTTTCGCATATCGAAAGTTACCTTTTGGCCTTAAAAATGCCGGGGCAACTTTCCAACGAGCGATGTCGTACGCATTCCATGATATCAAACATATTGTAGAACCATATCTTAATGATCTTCCCGCTCATTCTCAGACCCGGGATGACCATCTTGATCACTTAGGTGCCATTTTCGAAAGATGTCGTCGCTACAATATTCGTTTGAATCCACATAAGTGCGTCTTTTGCGTAGAAGCCAGAAAATTTTTGGGATTCATAATCTCCAAATGCGGGATACGCTTAGGTCCTTCGAAGGTAGAAGCCATCTTAGCCCCGCCTTCCCCTACAAACATTCTAGAACTTCAAAGATTGCAAGGGCATGCAAAATTTCTACGCTGTTTCATCTGTAATCTTTTCGAGATAACAAAAGGCTATATGAGGCTTCTCAAGAAGAACATTCCCTTCATCTGGGATGATGAAGCCCAATGTTCCTTTGATAATCTAAAGGTGGCCTTAACTAAAGATCCTGTGATCCAACCCCCCGATTACACACGGGATTACATTCTTTATCTCCCAGCTTTGACTTCCACCATCGGTATGGTGCTAGTCCAAGAAGACCATGACGGCATAGAACATGTGGTATCCTATCTTAGTAAGAGTCTTCTCGACTCTGAAATTCATTATTCACATGTTGAAAAATTGGATCTGGCAAAATTTTTCGCTGTCCAGAGGTTCCAACATTACATTCTACTCCGTCGGACCACTGTTATAGCCGATTTAAATCAAATGTATTATATCCTCACGCGTCAAGTGCTTGGGGGAAAATATTCTTGTTGGATCGTCATCCTTCAAGAGTTTGACTTGGAATTTGTCAAAGCCAAGTCCAAGAAGTCTTTGGTCTTTGCTGAGTTGATTTGTAACTTGCCCCACGCTACTGAGCAATCTGAGCCCATTGATTCTCTTCCTGATGAATCGTTGTTCCTCATTAGCATGTCTGATCCATGGTACATGGATATTTGATTATATCTCCAAACCCAATGTTTCCGCCCCAACCTCACTCGCGATAAACATCGATGCATCTGACATCACGCCAAGTACTACCTCATAGTCAACGATACACTCTATCAATGTGGTGTCGACACTATTATTCGACGTTGTTTGACTCTAGATGAGGCGGAATGCATTCTTAACGACTGCCACGCTGGAGCATGTGGTGGCCATCTCTCTGGGATGGCTACGGCCCAGAAAATACTGTGAGCAGGATATTTCTGGCCCTCGATTTTCAAAGACTGCATTGAAACGGTCAAGAAATGTCCACCATGTCAATTCTTTCATAGTAAAACACGCTCGCACCCTATTCCACTCCATCCTGTTATTGTCGTCGACCCCTTCTCCAAATGGGGCATAGATTTCATGCACTGTAAGCCCACTTCAGCCGGGGGGCATAGCTATGTCATAGTAGCTATTGACTATTTCACAAAATGCGCTGAAGCGATGCCTACTTATGCTGAGGACGAAAAAACAACAACACAATTCATATTCAATCACATTATAGCTAGATTTGGTGTCCCACAATCCATTGTGACCAATCATGGCTCCCACTTCAGGAACCATATGATTGAGGAACTAAGTGCCAAGTTGGGTTTTCGCCATGAAAACTCTACCCCATACTACCCACAAGCCAATGGCCAAGTTGAAGCCATTAACAAAGTTTTGAAACGAATGATTCAACGTATTGTGGGTACTCATAAATCCAACTGGCACTCAGTTCTATTTTTAGCACTATGGGCATACCGAACCTCAGTAAAAAGTGCTACTGGGTTTACACCATTCCAACTGGTGTATGGCCTGGAAGCCATTTTATCGATTGAATGTGAAATTCCATCACTTAAGATAGCCATAGAGCTACTTCCCCACACCACTTCTGAAGAGGAACGGTTTCTATACCTAGCTAAGCTAGATGAAACCCGCTGCGACGCTGCTTTAGCCAATGAAGCTCATAAAAAAAGCGTCAAAGCTCAGTATGACAAATCCATTCAACCTCGGGTTTTCAATGAAGGTGACCTCATACTCACATATGATCAAATGCACGATAAACTTGGAAAAGGAAAACTAGAATCTATGTGGTACAGCCCCTTTGTTGTAAAACGTGTCTTGGAGAAAGGAGCCTATGAACTCGTCGATTGTGATGGAACACCATTGGCATGGCCCCGCAATGGGATATACCTCAAACACTTCTACATGTAAGGTTATTCTACGTGGGATACATTTTGTACATAATGTACTTAGCTTGTTTTCACTCATCTTTTTGGTGTTCGTAGAGACCTAATGTATCCATTCTTACTTTGACTTGTGATTTTGTACGCAGATGTCTGCCTACTTCGGATTCGCCGACGGTGCAAGACGGCATACTCAGAACCTCGCTTCCGCAGCATGGGTAATCTATTCTCCGACTGGCGAGTTGATATCTTCAGGAGCCAATTGTTTGGGTCTTGCAACCAACAATATCGCAGAGTACCATGCAGTCATCGGACTCTTGACGGAGGTTGCTTCACTTGGAATTGACTCCTTATCAGTCTTTTTAGATTCCCAACTCGTGGTTTCTCACCTGAATCGTGTTTACACAGTTCGCGATCCTATCTTACTTCGTTTATTTCGGAGGGTACGCCTCTTGGAATGATCTTTTAATTTCATTTCATATCAACACGTACCAAGGGAATTCAATTATATAGAGGATTCATTAGCTAATTACATTTTGCATTGGCATCTTGCCCATACATAAAAACACATCACAAAATAAACACACAAGTCATTGTAAATAAATAGATCATAAAAATAGGTCCATATATATATCACTATATATAAAAGTGTTTTTCCAAATACATAAAGTTTGTGTTTTAAAGACAAAATTTGGGACCTAATCCCATACAAAAATTTGGCTCTCAAAACCTACATATCGTATACATACCGCAAAAGATAAAAGCTACCATCTAAGGAGATCTGGGGGATCTATCATGTTCCTCATCAAATTCCTCACAGTACTGGTGATAACACACTATAGCTCGAACCACCCTACGGAGGAGTCAGCCAATACGCCTAGGCACACCTACAGTATTCCGCTGGAGATGCAAAGGGATGTCGTCCACCCTCATAGCGGGGATACCATGGGTTAAACCCTGCAAATTCCTCTCTATTTCCTGGACCCCTCCCGCTTCATCTTCGTCTTCTTCCTCATTTGGAGCAACTTGGTGATCAACACCACCTTGGCGTAATGGCGAGTACCTTGCCGGTCTCTGTGGTCCACGATCTGCGACATGCACACATACATATATTAAAGTCTTTTACACATTCTAAAAAACAATAAAAATTATATATTCAAGAAAGAAAAAAAAATATATCCATGAAGGTCATACCTGAGTTGTCCCAATCCTCATCTTTCGGCAGTGCCAAGTCTATTTCCTCACGGAATTCCACCCCTACATAGGGGTAGTCATCGATCATCACAGTTTGTTCCTCAACCCACGAGAAGAAATCCTCACCAAAATCCAAACGATGTGGCTCCCCAAGTCATCCTGCGTATTCACTCCATCGAGCCATCCATGGCTCAATGGTGTGGACGAGGGGGCATGGCTATCTATGGGAGAAACAACAGCACCCTCGCCAAGAAGAAGGTGACTAAGATGCTCCCATGCCCAAATTGAGAATTCTCTCCAAGCCTACACTTGTTCACTTTCTCTTTGAGGTTGGTCAATACTGCCTCACACCAGTTGAATACTGTTCCTGCCATACGGGACGCCTGATGGGGACTTGTGCTCCCTGTTGCACGTGTGATGGTGAACAAAACAGTTTTTAAAGGAAGTTCTACAATTTCTTTGATGACCACCTTACCGCTTTTCTTCCCCAAACCTTGACGGCAATAACGAGAAACTAAAGCATCCATGCTCGCCTCCGAGGCTGTGAACCCAGTAAAACTCACCTGGCCTCCTCTTTTTGAGAGGCCCTTGAAGAAATAAATATCCTCGATTTCAATCTTGAGGGTGTGTTCTCCCACTTGGAAATATTGAATGTCGGGGGTCCCACATTTGAATAATGTGGGTGAGAAGTTTTGCCTGCTTATGAATACCTTTGGTCTTGAAGAATTTCAACAAACCACATTCCTGCAGTGCAGTCACAGTCCTTTGGTCATTTTCGGCCAACAAATCATCTGCTTCATGCTCTCTTTCTTTCCAATGGACCATTTTGCTCCAAACAAGTTACAAACACCTGCAAAAGGTCATAGGAAATATTTAGTAATCATTTAATAACTTGATCTCAGCTAAAAAATTGAGAAAAAATGATTTTTTCATCTTGAAATTCGCCACTATCATGCCTAGGGGAAATTTTACTGCGCGGTACTACACAGTACTGCACCCAGGTTTAATCTTACAGCGCGGTACTGTGCACAGTACTGCGCTTCCCGATATAGTGCCCGTGCGGTACTGTGGGAGGCGAAAATTGCCCAATAGGGCTAGCCCAAAAAATTGTTTTTTCCTACTGAAACCAAGTTATTCATACATGAAATGAAAGAGGGGCTTGCAAGCTCTTACCTGGCACAGACGGCTATTGAAACGGTGCTCTGGATCTCTAGATATGAGCTATTGAAGTTTTTGCTCCTCAATGGGTAAAATCTCCTCTTTTGGCAAATGCACAAGTGAAATGGTAACTTTCCATATTTACCCATCCTTTATATAGCTTTTTCACTTATTTTTTACTCATCATTTTATTTGGTTAAAATAAAACCCATTGCACATTACTAATATCTTGTTTCATGAGCATTTGTTGACAGGATCTCCTTTAAAAAATATTCACATTGGAATTCATTTATTGTTTGACCTTTATTTTGAGCCTACTTTATCTTTTTCGTGCTCTGGATTAAAACTTGAAAAAGATTCCAAGCGCTTTTACACCCGTGTCGTGCTTGTCAAACTTAAGTAAATGGTGTCGATTTTGGTCAGATTTACTCATGCTCATTAAACGATGAGGAAAGTATTATCCTGGTTGTATTTTATTCTTTTTTCGGACTAGAATAATTAAAAATTACGAAAAAGACCATTGGAGTCCATAGTTAAGCTCTTTTTAGACTCCCTAAAATTGAAAAGATTGCCAAGTGATCTTGACTCTTTCACACTTGTAAAAGTATTTGAAAGGTCGTCTATTCGGTGATAGGTTACCCCTTTTTCAGCATGTCTAGACTATTTACGAGGAAGGTATACCTTGGTCAATTTTTGGCTGAGAGAGTTCTCTGGGGAATTGTTTTACACTTTTTCGGGATCAAGAGAATAAATTTTCGAAAAAGTACACTCTAGAGCCTTCTTTAAGTTTTTCAGGCTCTCTAAATGTGAAAAACTATTGAGTTTTCCTTCCTTGGACTCGTTAAAATTTAACATCGAAGGACCCACTTTGGGACGAACCCCTCCTTTCTCAGGTTCGCAAAACATATGAGATTGGACTCATCTATGAGATGATCTATACCGAGCATCTGTTATACTCTTCAAGCTTGAAAAAAAATAAAGAGGTACTCGTCTATCATGTCTGGGGAATATGGGGAACAAGTCAAGTTTGTTTTGGTAGCTTGTCAGTCGTTACCTTTGAACATGGCATGCGTCTGTCCCTTGTCTATGTTGGGTATCTATTTTTCGCTGAGTTATGGTCATCATCCTGAGTCATCTCTCTGGCCATGAGCCTACTCATTCGGTGTCTATCCTCTACTATCAATAACCCCTACTACCAAGTCCTCTTACATGCCGTTACATGTTCAAAAGGGTGCATTGTTCAGAGTCATTCATTGTGTCAGACCTCCGCTGTGTCAGTACATACTCCATTGTTTCATCATCCTACACTATCTTTCGTTCCGATTTCGTGCCGATGATGTGGGAATCATTATGGCCCACCTTCGACAAGTCTATTCCCGTCGACGCCAAATCACTATCCGGGAATTGGACTTAGGGATCAACCATTAGTACCTTGATACCTGCATGCCTCAATGGAAGGTTTCCTCGTGTTTGACAGTAGGTTTACATCATTGACCTCTGATCGAACGATCTCTCGAATGCTCGACATCAACTCATTCATTCGCATTTTGTTGAGATGTACTACAGATACCTTGGGTATCATCGTCATCATTGGTGATTTCCCTCGCATTTGTTAACGGTTCACATCATTCACCGGTAATCAAATGGTTTCTTCCATGTTCGACTTCAACACTTTGTAATCACATGGCTAGATTCGTATCATTTGCAATTGGGTAGAAGACCCTGGGTGCACCTTTATATCTTAATTGCATCCAGGTTGCGGTGGAGATGTCTTTTGTATTTTCACACAGATCCACTTTTTGTATTGGTCGTGGCTGTGTCATTACTGTCTCATGGATATACGCTTGTTCATAGTATCCATGATTTTTCTCCAGTCTATATCATCTCAGTACTCATGGATCTGTAATGTATTGGTCGGCAGCCATGTTTTCAGTCAATTGTTTTCGAGCATGGGGATGCCCGCCTCGGTGGTGTATCTAACATTTTGTTTCTGTTTCATCTCCTTGTTGCTCTCCTCGATGCTATCTACGCATAGTATTTGTAAATTCTTTCGGCCATCAGTCCCTTCTGACCTCACACTTTAGGGGGCATCTTTTATACCTCCATATTTCACAGTGTCACATCTTCACCACAAAAAGAGTTGACGACACTTCCCCTACTGCTTAAAACACCCAGAAGAGAAAAATGATGAGTGATCCTTGAAGACAAACCCATTCTGTCAAGAATCAACCCAGCTGAGACTTCATATACCTACACTACCGCACCTTGCTCCAGCTTAGGTGCATGGTAGTCCACACTACCGTGCTATTCTCTTTCTCTGCCACATGGTACTACCGCGTTATGCTCTGTTTGAGAGGCACGGTATACCTTTTTAGCCTTTTTTCCATGGCTTGTGGGATCTTTATTTTTGACATATTTTTGAGGATTGGTGTCCCTGATTCGATCCTAACTCACTTTCTGTGATTAGTATGCATGATCCACTAAACTCTCCCAAGATCCACCCTTCTCTCTTGTTGGTTAACCCTACCTCACACTATAAGAGAGAGGCATTCCATGAGAAAAGGGGAGGACTCTTGGAGACATCAAACTTATGATCTTGAATCTTTGTGGAGATAGCTAGAGGAGAAAGCACTTGGAGCTGGGAGTTGGCTTGGATATCAAGCAACCATTGTAAGTGACTTCAAGTTGGTAATAGAACATAACATGTTTTGTTTCCAAAATCACATGTGTTGATTTTGTTTCAATGATATGATTTGTATCTATTGTAGATTTAGATCCTAACTCATATTTCAAGTTGCTAGAGAATCATATATGCTTGTATCTTGGTTTCATTTTGATAGGTTCATTCGCGAGGACTTGGAAATCGGAGCAACCATTAAGACAAGCAATTGGATTTAAGGTCAGTTAGATCTCTTCTATTTATTCTAGCAGTTTAATCTTGAAATGTCTGTTTAGATCTAGGAATTCAAGGTAGCATTTGTTTAGTTTTGTCTTAGTTTAGAGTCAGTTAAAGTCTACTTTAATCTAAGAGAATTTCTACCTATCCGTAGGGAGAAAATTCTACATACACATGACCGAAGCAAATGTTGAAAAGGACCAGTAAACAAGTATGAGTCCAGCTAAGAATCCTGTCTCCAAGAAACACAAGTACCAAGATCATCTCTAAAACGTACGTAAAGAAAAATCTGATAGAGGTCACTATGGTAGAAAAATTTTCAACTTCACTATTATTTCCCTCAGACATAATGCATGGAGAGCTAACCACTGAAGGTTCCATAGTACCAACACCCAAGGGAACAAAATGATCAGCTTCGGAATGAAGAGAAAAGCTGAAGGACGTGGAGGAATCTGCAATGGAAAATTCATCATCATGGGAGTTGGAAATTTTAGAAGTAGAATCGAACTCATCAAGATCACCAATTTGTGGATATATAGGAGAGTCTACAGACTCATCACTAGGGAGATCAGACTTTAATGTCAAACCGGGGCTAGACAAAACTATGCTTGGATAAAAATCCAAATGCATGGCAGGTTGTACTTGAGGCTCATCTCGTTCAATAAGATCAAGGGTAGGAAGGAAATAAAATTGATGATGAGAATCTTCCCAAGGCTTGTCATTACCATTCATGGCCTCAATAAAAAATTCATCTGAAGGTAGAATACCATCGAGGCAATCATGTGAACAAGATGGGTCGACTACACACATGGGCAGCATAATGGGATCTTCTTCCCCTGTCCATGACGAATAGAGATCCGGCTCTGAAGTGGCTTATTGAATATCCTGGTAAGCAAGCTCAGCTACAGAAAGTGGCATAGACATCCCGACGTGCGCAATGTCTTCAGATGTAGAACTCGTAGATGGTAAAGTCCACAGATCGTCAAAATATGATGTCTGGAACAGTACATTATGCAAAAGAGGAGACACATCGTCGGAAATGGTTTCAATAAAATTCATAGGTGTAGGAAAATCATAAGTTCCCATCAATGAAGGGTACATACGAACACCCATGTTCCCAGTTGTCAGCTGAGAATCAGTAACTTGTGGGACTATGGATCTCGTGGATGCTGTGGAAGGAGTGTTAATGAAATCCAACTGATCGATGGTCACAATATTGCCTTCATGAGGAAATCAGATAACGCTGAATACATTGAACGCGATAGCCTTAATAGTGTACATCCAATTCCGACCCAGTAACAGGTTGTAGTCGACTTCAATAGGCACAGACTTACCTCCCAAGCAAACAACAAGGGAAGGGATAATTCCATGTGGCTTAAAAGACCGACTGTCGAATGCAATGAGCATGGTTCTAGACGCAAGTAGAGGAGGAGAGCCAAGAGCTTTCTAACAAGTTAACAACATTACTTATGCGGAAGCACCTTCGTCAACCATAGTACGTTTGACAAAACTCTGAAGGCACACCACCTAGGTTTGAAAAGCCACGTGGTAAGGTAAGCAAGGTTGTATATCAACAATATCGAACTTGATAACACTAGGATTTCCCCCATCCTGAACTCCTAACGCACTTAAAAAGGCATGCTTCTGAGAAGGACAGGCCTGCAAAACTTCAAGAGCCGACATGGCACACAGAGTTTGGCCCAAATCTTCTACAATGGAGTAGTTCTGGGTAGCTTGAGAATTAGATTTATGCGTAGAGCACTTGAGAACACCTTTCAGTATCCGTGGCATATTAGAGGGCTTCTCAATATGCAAGGAATTTTCAGGAGGAGGGGGAGGCTCACTCCCCATATTAGGTTGTGGTTCACTATAATCGCGTTGACGAGTGGCAACACAAACCTCCGATTGAACCATGTTCACACATCCATAACCACTAGTATTGGAAGAATCCGTTGTCATTTCATTAGGTCCATAACCAGTGGTGGGAGCATGCGAAGCTGTGTTTTGATGATGAGGAAGGGGATCCTTTAACACAGCTGAGCTCTATGCCAAATGCTTCGATGCTTCTTCAATTCAAGGACATAAGTGAGTAAGATGATCTTCCCCACAGAGCTTGCAAGGGAATTTTACCTTATGCCTAGGTTTACAATCCTCGACAGTATTTCCACCTTCCCGAGGAGGGTTGGAATTCTCTTTATGAGGGGTATTGTAATTTCTATTATTGTTAGTTCCATTGTTTCCACCCCTACGGTTGTTTCTCCCCTTTTTCTTACCACCAGGTTGTTGGTTACCTGACGGTTTCATTGATTGCACTATGTGTACATCAAACGACGGAGTGGAAGTGGACAAGGTGTGAACCTGTCCGGGAGCAGATTGGTTTAGCGACAAACTTTTCATTTGATTAGCTACCAAGTCTATAGGGAAAGTGCTTGCAGGTCCCATGATTCCATCGGCATGTGGTCCAGGAACTGATGTGGGCTCATGTCGTGTTCTCGGTGCGTCAGAAATAATGTCATATAAAATTCCAGACTGAGGGTATAGTAGGTCTAACTACTGGAATTTCAAGATAGCTTGTTCCTCAGTCACAATGCCGGACATCGAAACATCCTTAGCAATGTATGGGAGTAGATACTTAAGGAACCATTCCAACAGAAACTCTGGAGGAATGTTGGCTTTCACTAATCTCTTTCGTCGACGCCAATCTTGAACGTGGTTAGAAATATGTGTGGCCTTATTTTGACAGAAGGTAGACAACAATTCAGTACCAATATCATAATGAACTGGCAACTGGAAATGGTCTAAGAAAACCAAAGCAATCTCGTTGAATCCCCTATAGGTTTTCCCAGGAAACTCCACATACCATTTCGTAGCTGCCCCCGTGAGGGTGCGTTGAAATAGTCGTAATATAATGGAATTGTGATTCAATGAGTTGGAGGAGCACCAAAGGTGAAACATTGTGACATGATCACCTGGATCCTCACCACCTTTCCCCTCAAATTTAGGAATGTCCGAAGGGAGCTTGGTAGGGACCGGGGGCCAACTGGGGTCGTGACACACCGGATCATTCGTGACCTTTGAAAGATTCGGAAGGTTCAAGCATGCAAGGAATGGGAGCTATGACTGGGAAGATTGATTATAAACTCCCATAAAAGGTTGGTTGAACGGAACCAGATTATAAGGTGGACCAAAAGCTTGACCATGAGAATTAAACTACTGATAATGAGGACCTGGCGGACCATAAGCTTGACCATGGCCATAAGGTTGTTAACCTCCTCCGACCTGACCCGTATGAGAGTAAGCAAGTATATGTGTGTTTTGGGCACCGTATTGAGGTGGGTTGAACTGGTGGCCAGCACCGACTGTGTTGTAGTAAGGGTTGCCACCATAAGTATGGGGCATATACGTACTATTCGTAGCAGGAACCGATTTGCAATGACCATAATGGTGAGGTATGTTCCCACCCCCAGCATTAGGATTATCATGAGCAGTCGTGTGGTGACCCAAAGTATGAGAAGTATTCCCAACCCCAACGTTGGTGTTACTAGTAGTAGGAATGGTGGCATTATGATCATGAAGATAAGGTATATTCCCACCTCCTACATTAGCATTACTAGTCCCGGTGGTGGATGCAAACGTATGTGGTACTTGTCCACCCCCATAGTTAGGAGGAGCATTAACATCTGCGAAAGTGATCCTAGGTTGACAGGTAGCAATATATGTGTTAGGTGGTGGATGACGAGTCGTGTTTCGAACCGTGTTCCTATTGGGTGGGGTAGTCCTAAGAGGTGGTCTTCTTCCAACATTAGCATTGTGAGGAGGATTATGACCAATCCCCATACTACGTGTGTGAGTGGACAAAATGGTGCCCCAGGTGAGGGTATTGCCCCCAGTGGGTGCAGTGCTGATAACACCATGACTAGTGCCAGCTTGACTACCAAAAGCAGTGGGAAGATCAACTGTGCTAAAATCAGGCATACTATGTGAGAATGGGTTAACATTGACCACAGGATCTTCATCTTCAGGTAAGGTAGGCATCCCATAAAGATAATTATCTGGATTCAAAGGATCAAACGGATCGTTCTCAAGTGGATTCGGCCAAATAGAACTAGGTTGAGTCTCAGGTGGATCACCCCCCCCAAGCCTCACGTGGTGTGGGGGTGTCTGAAGTATGTTTGACTCCACCCGATGGAATCATGGGGATGTCCTCTGTGTCAAAATGTGCAGCATTCATAATGTCGACTATGTATGTCTCATAAGAATCCGAAGACTCAGAGGGAGCCCACCGACATCCTCGAGCAGCACTGCGTGAAAACTCGGTCGGTTTTAAACTAGCTAACCTACAGGAATGGCGGAGAGTAGGAATCCATGCCATGATATCTCCAAAGAGAATATCAAATCACAATGTCTCCTACGGCCAACTATCGATAAAAAATAGTAAATCAAAAGCACACACCTAGAGAAACTACAGCCAAGAGCAGACAAACAAAGTGGCTAAATGAGCTCCCAACAATAGAGTCGATATGTCTTGCTTAGGAGAGGCTTGAGACTCCCAAACTATAGCCGAAGGTAACAAAATCAGTTATAGAGACACCCTGGCTTCACTGCGTGCATAGGGTCAAGTCCACTATACAAACACAATTGTGTTTTCCAATCCCTATCTGACTTAGGACACAAACAACATAACCACTACAAGTACCCTATGCGATACCTAGGTAAGGAAACTATGTTCACCGCAATATAACCAATGATCTGGGGGACAGTTGTAGGTGGGATCCGTCATATAGGAAGGGTAGCTAAGCCCGAATCACAAGAGGACGAACCTCCGGTACCCCCAGATATGAACAAACCCTGGAAATATCTCCCACATTCAGTCGGTATCAGAGGGATATCCCTTCAACCAACCTCCCGTGACCTTGTGCTTAACTCTGGTTTGAGTAGAGCTTCCTAAGAACACTGATATATACCATGGATTCCTCCACTCCCTGGTCAGACACCTAATGTTTCGTCTAGTAGTCTTGGATTGTTAACTCACAATGATCTATTCCAAGACTCTAAACATATGCTAGTTGGTGTACCCTAAATAAAATCGGTCTAATCGATTTTAAGATTAAGCGTTAATTTTAATGGCTATCATTACTCAAAAGATATGGTTGTGAAACTAGTGATGTGTATGACTCAATAGCATGCAAAATCGTCCAATCCTAGACTCATCTATCCAATAAAACAATGTCACTAGCATGCAAAATCAACCCAACGATTTCGAAATAAAAATGCAATCCTTTTATATTTTTGATGCACAAGCATAACCTAAATAAAAGCAGCAAGCACTCAATGCAAGATGCAGTACATGAAAGTAATTTTTTTTTTTGTATTTTGTCTTATAAACAAAAGTAAAATGCAAAACTATATGTATTTTTTTTTGTATTTTTCAGTATAAAGAAATGAAAAATGCAAGCAAAATCCTACTATTTAGTCACTGAAGTGCCGAGAAGATCACTAAGACAACCCAGCAGATCCCAAACAGTAAGACTCAGCCAAAGGAATGAGCTCAAAAGGAAAAAACTAACAAGGCTAAATCCAAAGATGGGTAAAACACCAATAAGGCTCAACCAAGATAAACAAAGAGTTCTGGTCACAACCAAGGCATGGAATAGACAAGAAACAGGCCAACAAAGACTCGGGATCATCCAAATCCAACCCAGCAACAACCAATAGTCATAAATCAACAAAAGCCGAAGTTGTACGCTACTGTCGAAGGAATACCTACGGGTACCTGTGAGGAGTAGAGTAAACATAGGAAGGTATACGAGGGAAGAGCTAAGCTAGCCCGCGGGTGAGGAAAGGCAAATGGGAAAACAAAGAGTCCAACGGCTCAGAAAAAAAGCAAGTTTTCTATAGTGTATGTTAACGGCCAATCAGTGACATAGAGCTTCGACAAACATCAACTCTAATTAAGGACTAATGCTCAAAAATACCCAAACATGGATGTTCTCCCCAGTGGAGTCACCATTTCTGTGTTGGAGAAAACTCACTATGGCTTGGGGTAGACCACAACAGATAGTTGACTACCAGAAATTAACTCAATTCTCATAATTATGCTATTATAAATGACAATGCTAAGATAATGGAGAATGTAGCCAACCTCAATACAAACGTTTGATGTAGATCCCCGTTGGAGCTTTCAATCCGTGCACTTAAATCTACAAATTAGTCTTGATAGCCAATATACAATAAGTACATATAATATATAAACAATATTAACATCATCAATAGCAATGGTCCATGATATTATAAGTAAATGCAACTCAATGTAGAATAAACAACATTTACAACATTAATGGGCGAGAATATGAGTATTTCTATTAATAAACAAGAAGAAGTACAATGTAATACGACCTCTTGCCGGCAACCAATCTGAACCAAGATCTAGATCAATCCACTTGTGCCTCCACCACTTCAATCCTCCATAAATGGAAAACTCAACCTATGAAAGGAGTTTGGAAGGTCAACATAAGGGGTTCACAACTACAAGGATCAATGAGTGTAGACTCAAGATAGGGAAAAAATCCACTAGAGTTCTCTTGCTCTTCTTTCTCCTCCCCGTCCATAAGCCATATGTGCTCAATATATAGTCCTCTCAAGGGTAGGTGAAAGTACACATCGAGACATTTCTTGGGCAGATGGAGGGTCAAAGGTCACCCAATAACTGCTTTGTGGAAGTAAAAAGTAATAAACCAGTGGTTTTTACCATTTTACATGCTACCTGCGGGCTATAATGATGCAACTCACGGGTACGCCTGCTATAGTGATGCAACAAGCAGGTAAGAGGAAAAATGAGGAAATAGTATGTATGAAGAATATAAAGTGGATCTGAGTCAGTTAAATGGATCTTACAGGCCAAAGAATGCTGATACTCATAAGGTGGAAAATTACGTTGTAACAAGAAGTTGTCGAGGTGCGTCGATAGGAGGAAAGAGGTCGAGAGTCGACATGTCAATGGTCGATAGGCGACAGTAAATAGTCAACATGCGAATGTCGATAGACATCAAGTTGTCGTGGAGTCGTAGTAGGTTCGACATGTTGTCGGACCGCGACATTTACAAGTTGGGCATGAGCCAAGCGAAGAGGACAGGGCAAAATGGTAAAGCCTAAGCGCAGAGTGAAGCCAATAGGTGAGTCGAAGCTGATAGAGGACAATATGGCTGACATGACGGATTATTGTAGCTTGTCAGAAAGATGTGTATAGGTCAAGGAGAGTACTTGGAAACAGTTCGGGGTTTCTAAGGAATTTAATAGCAGTTATTGTAGGTGGGTGAAGAGATGACAGATGTCGCCATAGGTCGAGGCTGTGTAGCACGGTAGGGGCACTGACAGTTGCAGGTCTATTGGATCATGGAAGGATCGGCTGATAGAGGATTCTTGTCTCGGGAATCAAAGTGATATTGGGAATAGAAACAACAAAGTAGAAGGCAGAGGGCTTGGACCAGTAGAGGGGGGTCGCTCACGCAGGGGGAGTGAAGTTCAGTTGGAAAACTGGAGAGAGTAGAGCTCAGAGGAAGTTTGTAGATTGGATAGGAAATTCACACATCTACAGGAAGCATAGATCATATCCATAGATCAGCGAGCACATGCATTCCGCAGATGCCGTGAGAGGGTGAAGGTCGACATAGAGACACAACACATTTTACTTTTGTATTGTAAAGGATGAGGCCGACTTAGATTAGTTGTTCACAAGTATTTTATTTCCGCATTGTAACAATGTATTGATTAGAAGTAATACAAGCCAACTTCATGGTATCCTGTTTTACACCAAGTTCTGTGTAAGCATCGTGTGTATGTGTCGAATTGTTAAGAAAGAACCTTAGTCTATAAGGTGCCTTGCGTCAGTGTTTGTGATCCAAGTATGGCATGTATTTTACCACCGTTGAGCTAACAACCTCTAGAGCTTATAGGCTACCAAAGTGATCTTATCATGCTTTAGTAATTTGGATTTATGTTTAAAATACAAGGAGAAAGATATGATCCATGAATCCACTTGTTCTCCATCAAACACAATGGTAAATTGGTGTAGAGTTATTTTATGGTCCCAATTCATGCTAGAGGTAGGTGTTGATGTGGGACTAAAAATATTAATATCTCGATATGATTAGCCAATTCAATGATCACTTGATTCTACTATTGGGTCGCATATGTATCATACTATAATAATTATTTCTATTGTTGTAATAATTGTGCTTTCATATAGGCAAGTGAGGAATCCTCATTGTGAGAATTTTTATGAGGTGCCATGTGGAATACTCATCTCAATAGAGAAAAACTAATTAGCTATTGCTTGAGTTAGCACAACTCATTAAGGAAGATGGCCCTTGTTAAATATTGGTTATTTATGCTGGATATAGAGGGTGTTGTTATTATTACCTTGGTTATGTTGGGAATATGAGTGTATCCAATAAAAAAAATCACATACAATTACAACCATAGAAATGAAAATAAAGTTTGAACATAATATTGTATTAGTTTTGTTCCTCTCACATCATACACACACTATTTTGAAATGTATATGAGGTCCTTCTAGCATTAGGTGACCATAACAAGATTTACATTATATACATTTGGTACAATCATCTCCGTAAATATCTCCCAAAAACTCTCAAGTAATCCTAGGAGAACCTTCTCCCTAAATTATCACATTGTTGTTATCTTGTTTTTACATAGGCGAATTCCCGTAGGTGTTTTTTATTATTACTAGCTAATGCATTCCCCCGTGAGGGTTTTGATAGCTCATCATAGACAACTAATAGAACACTAAATTTATTTACAATATATAATTATTCATGCTATTAAAGGAAACGGAGAGAGAAAAAATAACATACCATTTAGATAATGGTTGAAGATTGATTCAAATGAGTAATTATGATCCAAAATTCTCCATCCTTGACTCCCTTTATGGATATTTGCACACTTAAACACAGACAACCCTAGTCCAAGATATACATTTCAATTCATTTCAAATAATAGATCTAATTACTTATAGGAAAAACAATTCACCATCAATTCCTAGATCTTAATATAACAAACATGCATAAGAAAAACATAAGGTATTTGGGGGGGATGAGGTATATCTATATTCGTCAATTAATATGTTTACAGCAAGTAAACTGTAACAATATTGTTGCAACTCCTCCATCACCTAGATCTAGGTCCCTCCATCTTTAGCCACATGGACACAACTCATCCTTGATAAAAAGGATCTTGGTCCACTATGTTGAAAGGATCAATATTGATATAATACCATCACTTTCAAGGCAAGAATGCCTTAGAGAAACACAATAAGTATTTTAAAAAAAAGAAACTAAAATCAATATGAAAATGACTTAACCCAACCCTAATTTTGATAGCATAAGGGAGAGGAAAATAGATTTAAGTGTGGCAATCTTCATCAAGAACCAAATGGTGAGAAAGATCATGTTCCTACAAGTGTATAGCCTTAATAAAAATCTAATTGAGACTTGAAATCACAAATGTTTTGGGACCTTTGACATGCGCACATGATCCTCTAACTAACAACCATGTGCATGATCAATCTACTAATTGGAAACCCAAATGCACCAAAACGTGCACATAGGTTGCATTTAATATAGGCTCCTTGCATAAAGTGAACATAGTGAAATGGGTTCTATGAGCATTTAGCTTTAGAATATGGAATACGAGTATGGAAAAAATTAACTCCAATGATCTAAAGGAACAAATTTTAGGTTTAATAGGATGACCCCTAATGTGTGAGCTTAGAAGAGGATCCAATGGTTGAATACAATATAAAATATAATGTGTCCAAATGATCTAATTAGGAGTCCAACAAATCAAGGATATGAAAGGTACCTATAAACAAATACCAAATTATCTGTCATGTTCCCATTTTTCCAGTACCAAGTAGTAGCCAATGTCACATCAAAACCTCATGGATGCTAATGAAATTCAATTAATTAATTAATAAGGGGGTGACATTACTTATGAAATTATTAAGTAGGAATAATTTAACTTATAGTTGTTTTAATCAAGTAATTTGAAGGAGGTGTAATTATTCTTTTTTATTTAATTATTAGTTACATGTGATGATGAGTTGGATGATGTTAAGGGAACATAAGGATATAAGGTTAGCCTTATGAGTTGTCACACCAAAGAGTAAAGTGAAATAAAAGAAGAGAAAATAAAAAGGAAACTGGAAGAAAGCATGCACAAAGCAAGGTTTCAGAAAAAAGGAAGGAAACAAACAAAAGCAGTGCATGAAGAAGTAAAATGCACAAAGTAGGCAAGTGCAGAAAAGAAGCCGGTCTTGAAAAGCAGGAAAGTTATCAAAAGCAAAAAACAAATAAGTTTCTTGATTTGTGCAACTCAAGAAGGATTAGAAACATCTAGAAAAGCTACAGGGCCCAAGTTTAGCAAGTGAGGATGCATCCATGAGAATAAGTGGGTCCAAAACCAATACAACTAATAAAGGAAACATCCATGCCTCCTCAAATTCGAATTTCTAAGATGATAAGCTCAACCATGAGGAGAAAAGTCTATAAAATAAGGAGGAGAACTACATTTCACATCTATTGATAGTTTATTGTTTGTATGCAAGTAAGCTCAAGTTTCTCTAGGATTTGGTGATGCACCCTTAGCCACCTATGGTAGATGTGCCCCATAGTTCCTATTAAAATATTATGCACATGATCCAGTGCATCCAGTGATGACCAATTTGCAGATATGATCCATCTCTATGATTAAATCCTCTCTTCTTTTTATCTTCTGAAGTATTCTTCTCAATCAGTGGAAATAGTATTGAAGGGCCGAAATGGAGGTTCTGGGTCTGACCTTTATGATCATTTATGGAAATTGATACCTTTCCCATTGCATCTGCAACATAGTTTCTAGTAGGAAACAATTTTTTTGTCATCAGAAAAGTTATTTGGATGAGCAAGTTATGGCCATTTCACTAGATCCCGGGGTTCCAGCTATGAAGAACGCGCCCTTGCTTTTCTGTATGGTTTGGTGAATGCACCCATGAGAATATCATAAGTCTTGGTGTGCCTCCCATGAGAATAAATATTCCCCGTTTTCACCTCTATTTCATATCCAAATAATATCTTGCTTCTTCTTATCTTCTCAGACTCTTTCTACACTCAATGTTGTAAGAATTCAATGGTTAGAGATTCTCTGTAAAGTATGAGATACAAATATATTCATTTTCTGCTCAGTATTATATAATATAGTATTATTGTTTTATTTTATATATATATGAGCCATATTTTTTATCAGAAGCATAATTCGAGAGCCTTAGAGGATGATTCTGCTCACCTTTCACAAAACTAGTTCTTTGTGCAATTTTATTGACTAGTTTCCAGAACTTTCCGATATACTGAGTTATGTAAATTAATTCTCCTTTAAGTAAGTTGTTTTAGGTGGTAATTTTTATTTATAATCCATTCCAACTCATAAATAATATATTCGTGACCCTTTAGGATTGCTTCTATTTGTATTTTCGAAGACTAGCTCATTGAGCACTTATATTTGACTAGTTTTGCAATTTGTTTTATTAAAGAGTCTATGTATGCTCAATTTAGATTTTTTGAGTCATGTTGGGTCCCTGAGGCATTTATGAATACCATCCCATCATTATACTGGTAATTTGTGGCCTTATCTACATGTTTGGAAAATCCTGGAAGAAAGCTAGTGGAGCATTCCACCATAGCGCACTTTCTCATTTCCCCCCCAAACTTGGTCAAAACTTCCCTAAACCTCAGGAAATATTTTACATCATCAATTTAGGGGTCTATTGACATGTTTTACACCTCTTTATTATGTCAAGTTTAATTTAATTATTTTTGTATGCATATGTTGGTGTGCCCAGGAAGCCTTGGAGTAGACTTCAGCCTAAATATGTTTGAAACATAAATGGCCCCAATAAATTGTGCACAGAACTCAGAATACGGCGATGATGTTGTTTTCCTTTCTTCTTCACACTCCCCAATACATTTTTCAGATCCAAAAGTGATCTCCTATCAAGCTCTGGGTGGGTTAATCAGTGTCTGAAACTAGTTTTGATAACTAGTTTCAGTCTTGCAAATTCTCGTTTTAACTTTTGTATTTGAGATAATATCCTATGAAATAATATTTGGGGATATTACAGTGGTATAATATCTATTTCATTGGATCATCCTGTATAAATTAACTTTTAGTGGAAGATATCTCATAATTGTTTTCAAGTTGCAATTGTGGAACTAGTGGCAGACATGGAAGATGAAGGCTTTGAGTTGTATGAGGAAGAAGAGATCATTTACATTGATGGAGAATTACCAATAGATGAGTATGGTTACACTTGTGACCATATGTACATATATTAATGAGATGAACCATCGATGGATAATCCTAAAAAGGAGTTAGCAAAGAGGATATCTACAAGTAAAAAAATTCCCTACCACTACCAGGAGTATCTAGCTTTGGGAGAAGAGATTGGTAAGGCCATTTATTTAAAAGATTAATTTTATTGCATATTTGGATTTAATATCAAGGGTGAATATTTGGTTTCAATATAGAGTATAAAACCACCCATGGAGGAACCAAGTTGTTATGCCTTTGTGACTAAAGAAGAAAGAAGAAAAAAACAGCCAATTGCGTCTTCTAGCATCATGATATTCTTTGGGTTTTATTCAAGCAGATATTCCAAAGGTTGTAAGCATGAAGAAGCCACATCCATTTATGGTAAGGATAAACAAATTATGGATCAGAGAGTAGCTACTAATGGGTTCCAATAAGAGGCATCTACTAATGGTTTCTCAAGTACTGAAGAAGCATCTACTGATGGATGGTGTGATGAGGTACCTACTGATGGGTGCCCAAGTTTTGAGGAGACATATACTAATGGATGTCCACATCTCTATGTTGGTGACATAAGGATACCACTTGATGAGGTTATTGAAAGCACAATTTCCCTTGAGAATGAAGACAAATATCTTGTAGTACAAAAAGTTCTTCCAAAGTCAACTTTTCAACCATCACTTGAACCACATTGTGAAGTTGACCTCACCGAAGAAGAAGAGGTTCATCCTCAATAACCTCATTTCCTTGCATGGCCCTTGAATATGAGTGAGAGGAAGATCAAGGAGGACTTGCACATTATCCATGACACGCATGTTTCAGTGTCACTATAATGTTGGATATCTTCTTCATTGGAAGATTCATCTTTCCTTGAAGCCATGGAGAAGATTCAGAAAGCCATGTCTACAATCCAATGTAAATTTTCAGATATGCATTCTAACAAAGATCATTTGCATGATATTTTTCATATGTTGCATGGAGAATCCTTGAGGGATGATGAATATATAAACAATATAAATTATGAACTGATGTCCACCCAATATTCTTTATAAGCACTCAAAGTGCCCTACAAGAGTCCAATATGGAGATAGAGGAACTTCACCAAAAGTTGCAAATATCACACATACCAGTCATCCAGTCTCTTATGGTTGGTTGTACTCAGAATTTTATGGAGGAACCTCATAATATGGTGGTTCATGAGGTACACGATAACATGCATGTGCTTGAGTATTTTTTAGATGCAGATGAATATTTTCAAGCACATACAGTTCCCTAAGGCAAAATTGAGCTTCTTCCCGGATTGAGTCATTCCTCCATTAAGGAGTCGAAAGAGCTCAAGTTTGATGGAATAGCTTATGATGGAGTTGATGCATCCACTAGCTTGATGGATGAGTTTTGCAGTGATAAAATTTTGTTCCATGATCATACATTATTTCATTCTATTGATTCCATGTCACTTGAGGAGGAAGTTTGGGTCAAAGGTTTCTTTTTGATGGTGCCACCTGAGGTGTATGAAACTCCTATTTCTCCTTTTGATGATGTCATTTCTATATCACCTTCTTCCTTACGTTTTCAGAAGCATCATTTGTTTCCCTATGATGATACACATCTTCATGGATTCATATATAGTACTCCTTTGAACCCCTTGAAGGCTCATTGTCTTCTTTTCTCCTCACTTGGTTCAGATTTTGGAGGAGGTCCTTCATTCACCTCTTGGATGGAAGAATTCATGGCTGATTATTTTGAAGCCTTTTAAATTCTTTTGGAGCAGCATTGTGGGACATGGGATCCTCACCTATGTCATTGGAGTAGATTTTTTTTACCCTTCGTACTTTTGTACATTGGGCACATGAAGTACAATATGATTTGCATGTGCTTGGAGAGTTTGGATTTAAGCAAGATGAAGGCCATGCACCTGTTCGTTGCCAAAAAAATTATAAGTTGCCTCATGGAGGAATTTGCAAAGTTTTGGGGGAGGCACATGATTTCATTTTGGTTTATCCAACCACAATATTGATGGATAATTGTTTCCAAGAGTTTGCTCACTTTCCTTCACCCCACATACATATGGAATCCAACACACATAGGGGTGATTGGGTGAATGGATAGATATTGGAGCTAAGCACTCCCAAGGGTGAGTTTGTTGTTTGCATCAGTGGAAATTTCTTGGACACATCATACATCTTTTGTGATCAGTTGTATGGGAATCTATGGCTTCTATGTGATTCCCTGAATGCATGGGATTGTCACCTATGTCAATTGGCTAGCAGTGATGAGAGTCTCTATGTTGGTTTGCACATGGAACATAAGAATTTTCATTCTTGGTTGGAGGGACTCACAGAGGTTCAGTTTGAAATTGGAAGTGATGAACTTCCAGTTTGGTGGAGTGATCTAGACATCCTCCATGATGATGTATTCTTCATGTTGATTCTGATGTTTGGAAGGATGCAACTGAGACAGTGAGACCCTGGAATTATTTGGAGTGATAGTTTTCCACAAGTAACAAAGACACTGGGAGACATGCAGCACAAACAGTGGGATCTAGGCATTCTTCTCAGCTATCTTAGTTGGGTTGAAAATTTTGTTGAAAAAGAGTTAGTCATTGGGAGAATGGCTATATAATTAGAGTGGTGCAGCATAAACATGGTGGAATTTTGGTTGGAGTTGGAGTTGGTTTCTTTCTTGAGGAAAGGCAAGCTTGGGAGGGGAGTACTGTCATGCTCCCATTTTTCCAGTACCAAGCAACATCCAATGTCACATCAAAACCCCATGGATCCTAGTGAAAGTCAATTAATTAATTAATAAGGGGATGGCATTACTAACTAGGAATAATTTATCTTATATTTGTTTTAATTAAGTAAATTGAGGGAGGTGTAATTATTATTTTTGTATTTAATTATTAATTACATGTGATGATGAGTTGGATGATTACAAGGGTGCATAAGGATATAAGGTTATCCTCATGATTTGTCACACTAAAGAGGAAAGTGAAATAAAAGAAGAGCAAAGCAAAAAGGAAACTGGAAGAAAGCATGCACAAAGCAAGGTGTAAGAAAAAAGAAGAAAATTGACAAAAACAGTGCATAAAGAAGGAAAGTGCACAAAGGAAGCAAGTGCAAAAAAGAAACCAGTCTTGAAAAGCAGGAAAGTTATCAAAAGAAAAAAAAAATAAGTTTCTTGATTTGTGCAACTCAAGAAGGATTAGAAACATCTAGAAAAGCTACAGGGCCCAAGTTTAGCAAGTGAGGACGCATCCATGAGGCTAAGTGGGTACAAACCCAATCCAAATAATCAAGAAAACATCCATTCCTCCTCAAATTCGAATTTCTAATATGATAATCTCAAACATGAGGAGAAATTTCTATAAAAGAAGGAGGAGAACTCCATTTCACATCTTTTGACAGTTTATTGTTTGTATGTGAGTAAGCTCAAGCTTCTCTAGGATTTGGTAATGCACCCTTAGACACCTATGGGATATGTTACCCATACTTCCTATTACAATATTATTCACATGATCCAGTGCAGCCAATGATGACCAATTTTCATATCTGATCCAGCTCTATGATTACATCCTCTCTTCTTTCTATCTTTTGAAGCATTCTTCTCATTCGATTGAAATAGTGTTGAAGGGACGAAATGGAGGTTCTGGGTCTAACATTTCTAATCATTTATAAACATTGATACCTATTCCATTGCGTATGCATAATCGTTTCCATTAGGAAACACTTTTTGTCTCATCAAAAAAGGTGTATGGATGAGCAAGTTATGGCCATTTCACTAGATCTGGGGGTACCAACTATGATTAATGAGCCCTAGATTTTCTATATGGTTTGGTGAATGAACCTCTGAGTAGCTCCCGAGTCTTGGTGCACCTCCCATGAGCATCCATATTCTTTGTGTTCACCTCTATTTCATATCCATATAATATCCTACTTCCTCTTCTCTTTTGAGACTCCTTCTACATTCAGTATTGTAAGAATTCCATGGTTAGAGATTCTCTGTAAAGTCTAAGATCAAAATATATTCATTTTATGCTTAGTATTCTATAATATAGTATTTTTTTATTTTATATGTATCTAACCCATATTTTTTATCATAAGGATAATTCAAGAGCCTTAGAGGCTGATTGTGCTCACATTTCACAAGACTAGCTCTCTGTGCAATTTGATTGACTAGTTTCCATAAATTTTCAATATACTGAGTTATGTAAATTAATTTTCCTTTATGTAATTTGTTGTAGTTTTTAATTTTTCTTAATAATAAATCCCAACTCATAAATCATATATCCTTGACCCTTTAGGATTTCTTGTATTCCTATTTCTGGAGATTAGCTCATTAAGCACTTCTATTTTACTAGTTTTGCAGTTTGTTTAATTAAAAAGTATTTGTATGCTAGATTTAGGTTTTTTCAGTCATGTTGGGTCCCTGATATATTTTTCAATACCATCCCACCATTATACTGAGAATTCGTGGCCTTCTTTGCATGTTTCGAAAATCCTAGAAGAAAGCTAGTGGAGCAGTCCACCATAGTGCACTTTCTCATTTTTCCCTCAAACTCAGTCAAACATTACCTAAACCTCAAGAACGCTTGGCCATCATCAAGTTAGGTTTTTACTGACGTATTGTAAACCTAGTTTTGATGTCAAATTCAATTTAATGAATTTAGTATGCATATGTTGGTGTGCCTAGAAAGCCTTGGAGTAGACTTCAGCCTAGATGATGTTCGAAACATAAATGTCCTCAGTACCTTGTGCATAGAAATCAGAAGCTGGAATTGATTCAATTTTCCTTGATTCTTCACACTCCCCGGTACATTTTTCATATCCAAAAGTGTTCTCCTATCAAGCTCTGGGTGGGTTAATCAATGTCCGAAACTAGTTTCTTCATGACTAGTTTTGATAACTAGTTTCAGTCTTGCAAATTCCTATTTTAACTTTTGGATTTGAGATAATATCCTTTGAAAACATATTTGGGGATATTACAGTCATATCTATCATCCTCTAGGAAGGCATACCCATGCTAAGATTTAAATAATCATTACTTCCAAATTAAGTACAATGCAAATCCATGAATTATATAAGAGGCAATATCATGGCCATGAAAGCATACACAATAGATCCATGTCAAAATAAAATCATAGACATGAGAAATTACAAAGTAGGTCTACATATTAGCATACATTATGAGAAATTGGAGCAATAAGTTGAGAAAGTTGGTCCTCTAAAAATGGAATCCAAGATAATGATACTATAGAATAAAATTGAGAAAGAGTATCAAAGAAAGATGTCACTATATTTCGGGGTATGAAAACCCAATCCATAATGTGTAAGAATCACCATCATGTGAATAAATCAAGTGAATTTGAACATGGGGGAAACCATCTCATCACTAGTCATTAATGTATACCATTTCTAAACATGAGGTAACCCACCAATAATTATAATGGGTACCAAGGTACTAAAGTATGTTCTAACCAATTTGAATAGAGGTGTTGAGGTCAAACATTGGTAGAATTAATTGATCATAAGTCATTGATGAAAGCCCACTATTGAAAACGAGGGAACCTACGACTAATCACAACAAGCCCCAAGGTACCATAAAAATCTCTAAGTACCACTCCAAGAATAATGTTATGCCAATAGGAGAATAAAAAACCTATAAAACAATTAATGATCCCTTCCTCATTGGCATGAGTAAAGGATCGAGAATGATGATAAATTGAGAATAAATTGACACAAAAAAGGAAAACATGGATGGTCCAAATGATTGACACAAGTTGTAAACTTATTCAACATTATAACATGGCAATAAGTACTTGGGTAGAAACTAATGCCAATTGAAACCAATGATATAAATGATCAATGTAGGAGGCATTGAGGCAATCTTCATAAGAATTGAAAAAGTAATCAATTAGGGGAGTAAGAATTCAAAATCATGGTGTGAGTCCTAAGAAAATACTAGAACCCAATATCAAACAACTTACTCAAAACATGTGACTTATTCAAGGATGACATATATTAATTTCTATGACAAAGAAAAATTGAATAATAAAGATCTCAATTACCCCCCTCCCCACTCCACCCTCCTCAATATTTTTTATTATTATATTTTTATATTATAATCTTACAAAGGAATAAATACATGCTATAATATAGTTTAGGCAAGTGTCACAAGGAAATAATCTACATTCTAAGTATACAAAACTAACCTTTTAAAAAAGAAATCAAAAGGAAATGTGTAGCAAGTGGACATTCATAAGCATTTCTCATCTAGGATAGGGTAGGTCTAAAATTAAAAAAGAATGAGTGTGAAGTCAAGTGGTATTTAAGAAGGAAAGTGTTGGGAATGGCCCAAGTTGGCACACTTTCGAAGAAGTACAATTTTGGCAAGTGAGCAGTTCGGGCTGCGAAGTCAGATGGCACAATTTTGTGGAGTGCACAGCTCGAATTGTGTAGTCAGAGATGCGGAGTTATGCTGATGCGCAGTGCCAGCACAGTAGTTATTTTTGGTAAAGAGTATAAGGGAAGGTCGAGCTGTGAAAGCGACCTATTTTGGGTAAGCGACTCTAGGATTCCCGAGATTTGGGTAAGGAGCAGAGTGGAGATAAAGGGAAGAGACCTGTCAGAGAGAGTGGTAGAAAACCGTTAGAGGCTAAGCCATGGGGTGACGACGACAACAAGGGTGGCAGGTAACTGCACCAGTTTTGGGGAACCTTAGGGTTTTTGCCCGCCATGATTGTAACATACGTGACCTAAGGGCACGATCTATATAAGGGAATATTTTGTAAGGGAACAGGTTAATCTTCTTTTGGTTAAGTTGAAAATCAATCTTTGTAAGAGACTATTGTAAAAAGGATCTGCAGCTATGTGCACAGAGACCTACTGAAGAGGGAAGAGAGTCCGTAGTTGTGTGCGCAAACTGGAACTGTTGAACCCTTCCCATTGATAATATAATCAACAGTTCCTGTGGACGTAGCTCCCATCCTGGGGGTGAACCACGTTTTTCCTTGTGTTATGTGATTGATTATGTGTTGCATCTGTGTATTTGCTTATGTTGAATGGTCAAGGTCTTGTTTATGATTTCATGTGTTCTTGCTTTTATATGCATTCGTCATAAGGATAATGATGGGAATAATATGTTAAGTATCAACATATGTGAATGAATGTTGAATGCACAAGTATTTCTAAGTCAGATGAATGCATAAGTTGATCGAGTAAACACTTAAACCAACGAAGTCTGTATGGTGTGATTCCCTGAAGCGCAGCACCGGAAGTGTGCTATTACTTCGTAGTTCATCTTATTGTCTAAGTTTACAAGTGTTGCAATCTATCATGTTGTTGAATGCGTCAATTTTCACTAAGTAAAGTCTGTCAAAGTTGCACAAGTGTAGAAGAGGAATCGCAGTCCTCTGTTGCATTGTCTTGTTGTTAAGCAACCATCATGCCTCGCATAGTCCTTGGATGCATGATAGCATAAGCATTAACCGTGAAGTAAGTGAACTTCGCGTTGTCCACCATTCTGTTAAAGCACGCATCACCCAGTTGTGGAAACTTGATTCTGAAACCTCCCCATAACTTCACCTCGGGTGAGACCTCAGTCTGGTCACAGACTGTTGCCAAAAGGGTCAGTGAAAAGAGGTTTTGTTGGTTCCCTGAACCGTGCAGAACCTATGTATATCAATTAAATATTAAAGAACATATTTAGAGCCAACAAATGGTTCCGTTGCCTCGCTTGAACTGGTGATGAGCACCAAAAATTGGAATCCTGAGAAAACAAAAATATGGAACTGGGTGGACAAGATAGAAAGGGATTTTTCCAGAAAGGAGAATAGACATCCGCATCTATCTGACGTCGAGTGGTTACAGAAATACCTATGGAAGTATATTCATGAAATTTTCTTCGCAACCTTTGGAAACGAGTTGCACGAGTGGTTGTCAATACTTGCAGAGCAAAAGAACTATTTTCAAGAAGGAGCACCTACCGAGTGGAACCCAGAGCTTATTCAGAGGCTTAAAGCAGTAGATAGTCCACTCTCGCGAGCATTTGACTTTTGGGTTGACAATATTCTAGAAGGCTTCATGACAGAGGTCATTTTGGACACGTTGAAGTCCTACAGCATAGCAGAAGCCGAGTTCTTCAAAGGTTTTAGAGGTAAGTACCTCAACAATCTAGGTTTATATATCAAAATTATTTTAGCTGAGAAAGGAGTCTTAAGAATGCAGGAAGATTCATAGTTATTTTGATTCTATAATGGTCGATAATACTTATAGTGATACAGAAGAATAAATTCATGTATTAAGAAGTGGTAAAAGATATAAGTTTAGGATATAAAAGAACCTTAAAGAACATGAAATCCGCGTAGAAATTGAGTTCCAAGCTGAGATTGATAGCCATACAACACCTCCATCAGCTACCTATCATCCCATTACACCTCAGAACCCTCCAGTTGCCAATATTGTGCCTCCTTTTCCATAGAATCTGTCAGTTCAGAATCCTCCAGTTTTCAATACCACTAATCCTCAAAGTGTCAGTACCAGTAACACCGTGGGAGTGAGTACTCAGAACATTTTGACTCAGAACATTCTGAATCAAAACATTTTTTGCAGTAACATCCCTAACACCACTCAGACGACTGCATCCAATAGTGTACCATCGAAAAGGAGAATGACTGGTGATATAAAACTGCCAATATTTAAAGATACAGGTCTAGAAGACCCCGAGCAGCACTGGTTTCTATGTGAATCCATGTGGAGGGTCAAGCAAGTCCAGGATGATGTTGTTAAGCATGCACAACTCATCACTACATTCAGAGATAGAGCATTAACTTGGTTCATGAAATACTCTGTTGGACAGAATTGAACCCTACCAAATATAAAGGTTGCTCTCTTAAGAGAGTTCAAGAAACCAAATTATGAATCACAATGTATAACAGAGCTAAATAAGATTAAACATAAAACAACTGAGTCAGTATGGGAATTTGACCAGAAGTTTAAAGCATTATTAGACCAATTCAGTTTTGACATAGCACTGCAACAACACCAAGAGTGGTTCATAGCTGGGTTGTTTCCCCATACCAGATTATCGTTGATGCAACAGAAGGTTGCATCGCAGATAGAAGCTTTAGAGATCATGATGAAGCTAGAAGCTTCACCGATAGGAGAAACAAGTCAAGGAATGATCCAGATCCAAAACCAGTTAGAAACCCTAATGTTACAACTCTAGGACACTAAGAAAGGAAAAGAAGTCAGAGAAGAGATCTGGTGTACAAAATGTAGAGTAGAGGGACACTCAAAGGAGCACTGTCCAATTTTCAAAGAATAAATTGATAATGGAGCACCAAATCCACTAAATCAACAACAAGGGCCATGGCGTAAAATCTGTCGATGTAGAGGACATCGACCAGAGGATTGTTATTTGATCCAAAAAAATGTGAGAACACCAAAGAACTTGTACTGCAGTTTTTGTAAGTCAGTTGGGCATGATGATTCCAACTGTAGAGCATATGACTGGATGATAGAAAGAAAGCATGATGTGCACAGAGTTCAAGAAGAAACACCGCAACACCATGATAATGCGCAGTATGATCAAGGTGCATATAGAGGTCGTGGTGGATTCTGCGGAAGAGGAATAAACACTGGACAAGGAAGAGGAAGAGGTCAGATGAATTGTTGTAATTGTGCTCAGCATGGCCATCTTTCTAGAGACTATAGAAATGCTACTACTACATGGAGATATTTCAAATCCTTTGACCATGTTGTTGAAGCATGCTTGATATTGCAAGTGAAGATGCAAGAAATAATAACAGAAGCACCAAACCAGAATGTCCAGATGACCGCAACAAAGAAAAGAGATCCAAACATCAATGTTGTGACGCGAAGTGGCACTGTGACAGGGAGAGATAAAGAACCAGAAGCTTTGAATTTTGGAGAGCACCACGCTAAGCATACACCTATTGAAGCGGTCTAGATAAGAAAAGCTACTGGGAAAGCACCTGCTTTCAATCTAGAAAGAAATAAGGAAGTCTTCGCAGAAGCAAGGGATGTTAAGTTTAAGCCAAATAGACTAGCAAGATCATTGAAAGAAACATAATCACAAGATAGACATAGAATTTACCCTGGGAAACCCTCATGGGGTAGAAAACCCAGCAAAGCTTTCCTCAATAAGATGATCAACCAAAATACAAGATGTGCTCCAAGACTTGACCTCCTTCTCTACCTCCTATGTAGACCTCCTAGACACAAGTGCGCTACTTTTTTGAGTTGTGTAAGTGTATCAAATGAGGAGCTCTCCTCCTCTATTTATACTAGTTCCCGACTGACCAAAATCCCTAATGGGGACATCCTCTCCTGGAGAAGTCTAATAACCCCTAAAATATAAAATCAGGGCCGACCCCCACATGGTGGGTCTAATAACCTTAGTTACCACAAACCATTAGAGGAATAAACATCTCCGGATACATAATAGAATCAACTCGGAGGGATGAATCATCTCCGGAATAATAATGTACAAATATAATATTCTTAGAAGTTACAATATTCAACACTCCCCCTTAACGAGAAGGATATTATAACAACATCTGCAGGAGCAAGGAGTCATCGACTACATCATGCATGATACATCTATAAATCATCGGAATCTTTCTTCAATACATCATCATCAGTAACTCAACCAGTTACTGGAACATCAACATCATTATAATCGCATGATCATCAGTATCGTCATCACACGATCATCAGCATTGTCATCACATGATCATCGGCATCGTCATCACATGATCATCAACATCGTCATCACATGATCATCAGCATCGTCATCACACAATCATCAACATCGTCATCACACGATCATCAGCATCGTCATCACATGATCATCAACATCGTCATCACACGATCATCATCGTCGTCACACGATCATCAGTATTGTCATCATATGATCATCAGCATTCGATCTACAGTATCTGGATCATCTCTATCTACAACATATGGATCATCTCGATCTACAGCATTTGGATCATCTCGATCTACAACATCTGGATCATATCGATCATCTCGATCTACAGCATCTGGATCATCTCAATCTACAGCATACTCTACAATACACATGATCATATTACAAGATGATCAATCCCGCTCTCTTTAGGACATAGGTCCATGGATGATACAATCCAGATCAAGTTCCAGGATGATCAGTCCTTATCACTTTAAGACAAGTCTCATGTCTAGGGACGATGCAATCCCATCACGTACATTTTGAACCCAGTTCATGGACGATGCAGTCCTCACACGTACCTTTAAGACAATTCTCTTGTCTAGGGATGATGCAATCCCATCACGTACTTTTTGAACCCAATTCATGGACAATGCAGTCCTCACATGTACCTTTAAGACAAGTCTCATGTCTAGGGTTGATGAAATCTCATCACGTACATTTTGAACCCAGTTCATGGATGATGCAGTCCTCACATGTACCTTTTGAACCTAGTTCAGGGACGATACAATCCTATATTCAATTCTCGGAGACATCAGTCTACGGCTCAATTCTGGGACCAAGGTCCGGGGAATATGCAATCCCCTACCTGTTCATTCAGGACTTCATTCTCGGAGACATCATGTCTACGGCTCAATTCTGGGACCGAGGTCCGGGGAAGATGCAATCCCCTACCTGTTCATTCAGGACTTCATTCTCGGAGACATCATGTCTACGGATCTCTTTAGGACTGAAGTCCAGGGATGATCCAATCCTCACATGTCCACCAAGTACTTCATTCTCGAAGACATATGCCTACGACTCTCTTTAGAACATGTGTTCAAGGATGATGCAATCCCTCTTCTTTCTTGGAGACAACTATCTATGGATCACTTTAGAACATGTGTTCAAGGATGATGCAATCCTCCTTCTTTCTCGAAGACATCTGTCTACGGCTCACTTTAGAACGTGTGTTCAAGGATGATGCAATCCTCCTTCTTTCTCGGAGACATCTGTCTACGGCTCACTTTAGGACATGTGTTCAAGGATGATGCAATCCTCACATGTATCCTCATCAATACAGGTACAAGTATCCTCAACCATACAAGTACATTAATCAATACATGTATTCTCATCAATACATCAATACAAGTACTCTCATCAATACATCAATACAAGTACTCTCATCAATACATCAATATGTAATAGTACGAATATTCTCATCAATACATGTAACATCAAAAGTATGTATCCTCACCAATACATATATCATCAAAAGCATGTATTCTCACCAATACATCTAAAACATGTATTCTCACTAATACATATATCATCAAAAGCATGTATTCTTACTTAATACATATATCATCAAAAGTAAAAACAAGTAAAAATAAGTATTCTAAGTATAAGAGTCCTAAAGCTAAATATTCTAAGTATCCAAGTGTAGTAAACAGGTATCCACATCATCGACCTTCCTGTCGATGAGACAATATCATCATCAGTGACTATACTACTCCCCCTTTCAAGGAGGGTCCTTTTGAACTACGCCAAGCTTGTCTCAGAAGTATTCAAATTTCACTCGAGATAGAGGTTTGGTCAAGATATCAGCAATTTGATCCTCAATGCTCACATACTCGAGCTTGATAGCTCCTCTCTGCACCATATCTTGTATATAAAAGTATCAGATCTCTATGTGTTTTGACTTATCATGGAATATAGGATTTTCTGTCATCTTAATACAGCTTTGATTGTCACACATAATCACAGTGGGATCCATTTCTAAGTCAAACACTCCAGATAATAGATTTCGAAGCCACACTGCTTCACAGCTGGCATAACAGGCAGCTATATATTCTGCTTTAGCAGTACTGAGAGCCACACTAGATTGTTTCTTGTTGAACCATGAGATCATGGCAGATCCAAGACCATAACATCCACCTAATGTACTCTTTCTGTCTGAGACACTTCCTGCCCAATCAGAATTTGAGTAACCATGTAATCTGAGTTCATGATCTCCAAGATAATATAGACCAAAATCTAATGTACCTTTTAGGTACCTCATTACATGCTTTGCAGCTATTAAGTGAACCTTTCTAGGTTCTACTAGATACTGACTTAGGGTATTTACAGCAAAGCATATATCTGGCCTAGTATTTTTTAAATACATCAATGACACAATGATTTGTCTATATAGAGTTAATTCCACTAATTCCGATGAGTCATTAACTAATAACTTTAAGTTGGAGTCCATGGGAATGGCCATGGATTTACACTCCAACATATCAAATCTTTTTAGAATCTCCACAGCATACTTAACTTGATTTAGAAAGATTCCTTTTGGTTCTTGCCATACTTCTAGACCTAAGAAGTAGTGCATTCATCCGAGATCTTTCATCTCGAAATCTGAAGAAAGCTTCTTCTTGCATTCAATAATTTGTTTCTCATTTCCGGTTAGAAATAGATCATCTACATATAACAACAGTATAACTGGTTCATCATCCATCACTTTGAGATAAAGATTGGGGTCAGCTTTACTCTTGGTAAAGCCCATGCTTGTTAAGAAATTGTCAATCCTTCCGTACCAAGCTCTGGGAGCTTGCTTCAATCCATATAATGCCTTTTTCAGTTTGCATACATGAGTTCTCCCGTCTTTAACCTAAAACCCTTGTGGTTGCTCTATGTACAGTTCTTCTTCAATTACACCATTCAGAAAAGCTATCTTAACATCCATTTGGTGTAATTTCCACTTCATCATAGATGCAAGTGCCATGATAGTTCTAATTGAAGTATACCTAGCAACTGGTGCAAATGCTTCTTCATAGTCAATTCCCTCTTTCTGAGAGAATCCTCTGGCTACAAATCTTGCCTTGTATTTTTCAATGCTACCATCTGCAACATGTTTTATCTTGAAAATCCATTTTGAAGAAACCACACTTTTATCTTTTGGTTTGGGAACTACATCCCAAACATCATTTTACATTATTGACCGATATTCTTCTGTCATTGCTTCTACCCATTCTTTCTTCTGAGCTTCCTCTTCATAGCTAGTAGGTCGTTAATCCACAAGATCACATATCAAGGCCATATAGTTGGACACTAGCTTTGGTTTCTTTCTTTCTCTAGTGGGGCCTTCAGGAGCTCAATATCTTTTGGCTCCTTGAATAATGTCTCTAGCCCATGCTGGCCTTATTTTCCTACAAAAGTCTGTAATAGGGGGTTCTTGAGGTTCCAACATGTCATGATCCTCTGGTGAATCATCTTCAGGGATGGGAATAGCCTCTATGATTCTAGGAGGTGTATCTTCTTCATAGATTTCTTCAAGTTGGCACTTCCTAGATTTCTTGAGAGCTGCTTCTTCATCAAATGTTACATCTCTACTTATTTCCATATGATGAAAACCTGGTATGTAAATTCTGAAGGCTTTGGATGATTCACAATATCCAACAAATATTCCCTTCTTACTAGAAGGATCCAACTTGGTTCTCTTTTCTTTTGGAATGTGAATGTACACAGGACACCCAAATATTTTGAGATGACCTACCTCAGGCTTCTTTCCTGTGAACACTTCTTCTGGAGTTTTGAATTCAAGAGCACTATGGGATAGTCTATTTTGCACATAGACTGCTGTCCTAGTTGCTTTAGCCCATAGATACATGGGTAGATCTTGGTCATGTATCATAGTATTTACAACTTCCATGATGGTTCTATTCTTCCTTTCACCAACCCCATTTTGTTGGGGATTGTAGGGAGTGGTTAGCTCCCTCTTGATTCCGGCTTCTTTACAAAAGTCTTCAAAGTCCTTTGAAGTATATTCTCTGCCATTATCTGTTTGAGAATCTTGATTTTCTTTTCTGAGAGATTTTCTATTAGGGCGTTGAACTCTTTGAATTTTCCAAAGACTTCATTCTTACCTTTTAGAAAGTATATCCAAGTCTTCCTTGAATAGTCATCAATGAATGAGAGATAGTACCCAAACCCACTTAGGGAAGTGGTGGGCATTGGTCCATGTACATCTGAGTGTATTAGCTCCAAAATGTTCTTAGTCTTTGTTTCACTCTTTGGAAAAGGGTTCTTGACATTCTTCCCTTTCTTACATCCTTTACATGAGCCATTATGATCAACATTCAAATCTGGTAATCCTATGACCACCTTTCTTACATAGGGTAAGGCTTTGTAGTTAATGTGAGCTATTCTTCTATGCCATAGCTCACTCGGGCTAGAGGTTTCATGAGCAAGGGAAACTTCTGGATGACCCTTGAGCTTATAGATACCTCCTTCTTCTTCACCAATGACAGCTGCATCTTCATTTGATTTCCCTTTGGGCCACATGAGTACTTGTCCATCTATGAAAGCCACTCTAAAACCTTTCTTATATAGTGCTGAGATAGAGAGTAGGTTCTTCTTTAAACCTGGTACATATAAAACTTCTTTCATTTTCAAAGGTGTTCCAGAATCAAGCTTGTAGCTTGTTTCACCAATTCCCTTGATGGGATATTGATAATCATCTCCTAGAGATACCTTTTGTGGTGAAGACTTTTCTTCAAGTCTTGAGAGAGTTTTATTTTGACCTGTCATGTGCTTTGAAGCACCACTATCAATGAGCCATGTATCTTCTCCAAGAGACACAGATCCAGAGAGTGCAGAAAATAGGACATATTCTTCTGGATATTCTTTCTTTACTTTAGATCTTTTCCTTCGAGGCCTTTCCTCCTCCTCCTCTTCTTCTTCTTCTTCTACTTCTTCACTATCATCTTCTGCCACATGTGCATGATGTCTTTTGTGAACAAAATTCTTCTTCTTCTTTTCTGGTAAAGTACAGTCTCTAGCATAGTGTCCTAGTTTAAGACAATTATAACATTGAACTGTGGAGAGGTCTCTTTCTAAGTTTGTTCCTCCTTTCCTTTTGAATCTATGAGAGGGTTGAGACTTTTTGTGGTTCACTTTCTTGAAGTGACCCCTTCTTCCTCTTTTGGTGTGGGTGGCCAAGGCTTGGTCATCCTCTTTGAGAAGGGCTTCTCTGTTGGCTACCCTAACCTCTTCTTGAACACAATCCTCCCATACTACATCAATCTTGATACTTTCTTTTCTGGCACACATAGTTTGTATGAATGATTCCCAAGGTCTAGTGAGACCATTTAGAGCAGTCATCACAAGTTCATCTTTATCAAGAGTATCACCAATGGCATCTAGTTGCTCCTTGATTTGGGAGACCCTTGAGAAGTATTCTTGAATGGATTCTCCTTTGTGCATCTTGGTACTCTTCAACTGAGTCTTTAGGTTCATCTTCCTATTGATGTTCTTTCCTTCATACATTCTTCCTAGGGCATCATACATTTTCTTTGGAGTCTTCTTGGAAGCCACTTGGGGAATCAAGTGGTCTTTAATAGAATCAGCTATGATTCTCTTTTCCCTAATCAAATCCTTCCTATGCTTTTCTTTGGCTTCATCTCCTTCAGGTTCTGCAACTTCATCCTTGATATAATGAGCAAGATCATTCTCTTCAAGAATGAGACCAATTTTGTAATTCCATGCTTGGAAATTCTCTATACCTTCTAGCTTGTCTTCAAGCTTAGTGCTTGGAGCCATCTTCTCTTGGGGGAGTCCAAGAGATAAGAGATAGAGTAGTACTTACCCAGAAATTTTAACTTTTCACTTTTCCGGAACTGCAACAGAATTTCTGGTTTATCTCACTTTTGGTAAAACTAGGGTTTGACTTTCCCGGAGTTCTACACAACCAAAAACCTCGATCCAAGGCTCAAAAGATAGATCTGTAGAAGGGCTAATCAGTCATGCAACCAGAATTCAAAAATACTAACTTTTGCAGAAACCCTAATTTTGGGAGAGAGAGAGAAATATAATTTCACCTTCTGAAATATGTTCTATTCAGGCTAGCTCTGATACCATGTTAATTTTAAACCAAATAGACTAGCAAGATCACTGAAAGAAACATAATCACAAGATAGACATAGAATTTACCCTGGGAAACCCTCATGGGGTAGAAAACCCAGCAAAGCTTTCCTCAATAAGATGATCAACCAAAATACAAGATGTTCTCCAAGACTTGACCTCCTTCTCTACCTCCTATGCAGACCTCCCAGACACAAGTGCGCTACTTTTCTGAGTTGTGTAAGTGTATCAAATGAGGAGCTCTCCTCCTCTATTTATACTACTTCCCAACTGACCAAAATCCCTAATGGGGCCGACCTCTCCTAGAGAAGTCTAATAACCCCTAAAATATAAAATCAGGGCCGACCCCCATGTTGGGGCCAAGGTCGCAGCTATAGTAAAAGCTGCGAATTTTGGGAAAAAGCACGAGTATGGAAGGAAAGTGCTAATTTTGGGACAAGCACTAAGTTTTGGATAAGAAGGAGACGGTGCGCAGTACGGTGCCAGATGGATGATCTCAGCGCAGATCACGGACCGGAAATTGCGGAGCCCGCGCGCACGTCATCGAAGAATGAAGGTGGCTCAGCTACCATAATAAATAAGGCGATGGAGTAGAGGGCTCAGCTACCCTCATTTAAAGGCTCAGTACAGAAGTTATGGTTGCTCGGATCAAGGAGGAGCAACGGACCAGAGCATTGAAGGCGAAGGACGATCGCCCATACCCACAATCTACGCCGGAATTCATGGAGCCTGCAGGAAGCGGCGACGTGACTGCAAGCGACGCCTACAGTACACCTAGCCATGTGCGTGGTTAGGGTTTTTGGGAATCACTGTTGGGAAAGGCCCACAGTTTTGTAAAGGTGTGACCGTCATGGCCACCTATATATATGAATAATTGTAATGGGTAGACGAGTTGGAGAGTTAGAGAGTTAGATGTTAGACTGTTAGATAGCCAGTCTAAAGGATAGATCATGTGTTGATTATCCTTCACTGTATTTTCTACCCAGTGTGTAGAACTAGAGAGGAAATCGGATAGCCGAGGAGCTAATCCCTGAGTTGCCAGACAGTCTGAGTCGACGTCTGTGCCTTTGTAATCTCCATAGAGAGGAGACTAGATTGAGAGAAGGGCTCCCAGCTGTGTGCATGGAGTTTCCTGGAAAGATCTAAGGCTGCAGCTGTGTGCGCAGCATATTGTATAACTCTATCATTTTCTGGTTAATATAACACTCCCTTGGACGTGGTTTTCCTCGAGGAGATGAGCTTCACATATATCTTCTTGTTATAATGTTTGCGTGAATGATAACTGTTTAAGATCATTACCTGTGTGTACATCTTTTGCATCATCTTTGCGACTGTTTGAGTGAGTTCAGGAAGGTCCTTTATTGTTATAAGTGCCAAGTATAGAAGTAGTGGTGGAACGCTGTCGCTGCAGCGACCGAGCTTCGCGTGACTACGATGAGTGCGCAGGACGAGGAGGTATTTTAGCGCATCGACGCAAGGAATAGGCGCCCTCCGCGCCCGGAGGACGAGACTGCACAGTGGGTCTGCAGGAAGGAAGGCATCCGCGCAGTGGCGTCGCGAGGCCTGCGGGAAAGTCCGACTGCCGATATTTGAGGAAGAAGGAGATATATAGAACAATCTCAGCGTCACCACGGTTAAGGAAAGCTGATTCCTTAACCCCCCCATAGCCACTTCGGGTGAGACCTCGAGCTGCCGCGCAGCTCGTTTCCGAGAGGGCCAGTGCGCCAAGGGGTTTTGTTGCTGCGCTTCATTAAAACCCGGGTCTGCCCAGAAAAGCAGCCAACAAATGGTTCCGTTGCCTTATGACTTTTTGATCACATTACTTCCATGGCTTTGAACCCTGTTGATTGAGCCAACAAATGGTTCCGTTGCCTTATGACTTTTTGATCACATTACTTCCATGGCTTTGAACCCTGTTGATTGAGCCAACAAATGGTTCCGTTGCCTTGCGACTTGTTATTGTGAGACTTGTTATTTAGCCGACGCGCGAGATCAAGGAGAACAAATGATTCCTTTGCCTTGCGACTTGTTGCTGTAAGACTTACTAGTTACGCGACATCTGAGATTGTTGCTGAAGACAACATAAGGTTCTGTTACACTGAGACTTGCTCAGTTAACAAATGTGTTACTGGAATCCTACAGCTAAAGAAATTGGAGATTGGTTTGATTTAAAGGCTAAAGAGTTCGCTGAACAAGAAAATAGAAGCCTTACGTTTCAAACAGAAGACTGGTTACAGAAGTATATTTATGCTGACCTTTACGAAATTTTCTTTGTTACGTTTGCATTGGAGTTACACGCTTGGATAGCCAAGTTAGCAGATTCTAGACCTACGCTGCATGTTGATCGACCCGTCACGTGGACGCCTGAGCTAGTCAGTATTGTGAAGCGGATCGACAATTCTGTTTCCCGCACAGTAGACTTTTGGTTGAATAGTCTACTGGAAGGTTTCATTACCGAATTTGCAGTCGATACAAGAAAGAGTTTCAGTGAAGCTGAGAGGAGTTTCTTCCAAGTACACAGAGGTAAGTTCTTAAATTCTCTGAACTTATGGATTAAAATGCTTCTGTATGAAAAAGGAAAGCTATGTATTACTTCTGATGAATAGCATAGACAAGTAATGTCCGTAGATTCTGATAGTGATCCTGAAGTTATTGGTTGCACTCGTAGTGGAAAACGGTATAAAGTAGGCCTTGACCAACATTCTTCTGAGTCTAGCCCAGACAATAGCCAAGTCCCTAGAGCAAGCCATATAGAAAGACAAGGGAGTGCTCATATCCCTTATTACCCCTTTACACCGCAAAAACCAGACGGAGCTCAGTATAATCCTACAGTAACACCTTCTAGTAGCCCACACGGTACTTCTAGTACCTCTGTACCACCTTTGTTTAACCATCCCGGAGGCACTGCTACAGTACCTCCACCTCAAACCCGCGCAAGAAGGATGGGTGATGACATGAAGCTACCAACTTTTAGAGGAACAGGGATAGAAGACCCTGAGGAGCACTGGTTCTTATGTGAAGCCATTTGGACAATTAAGCAAATTAATGACGATGCTGTTAAACTGGTTCAGTTAGCAACCACACTAAGAGAAAGAGCCTTGACTTGGTTCATGAAATACTCAGCAGCACAGAATAGGACGCTTGCTGAGGTAAGAAATGCTATGATTCGGGAATTTAAGAAACCTAAATCAGAATCACAGTGTATAACAGAGCTCAAAGACATCAAACAGTTACCTACAGAATCAGTATGGGACTTTGACCAGAAGTTCAAAGCCTTGATAGATCAAGTAAGCTTCGAGTTTGCACCACAGCAACATAAAGAATGGTTCATTGCTGCGCTGCTCCCACACATTAGACTTCCTCTTATGCAACAGAATCTCAATACTCAGGAACAAGCTCTAGAAATGGCTATGAAACTAGAAGCTTCGCCAATTGCAGGAACAAGCAACGATGTTGCGCATTTACAGAACCAATTAGCAAACTTAACCTTGCAAGTGCATGATATTAAGAAAGGCAAGGAGATTAAGGAAGAAATTTGGTGTACAAAATGTAAAGCCCAAGGTCATTCAAAGGACCATTGTCCCGTTTTCATAGACTATATTGCAACTGGAGCACCTAATCCTTTACCACAGGCACAAGGGCCTTGGTGTGAAATCTGTAGAACTAGAGGTCATCGACCACAAGAATGTCACTTACTCCAGAAATATGTACAAACCCCAAAGAATCTATATTGTAATTTTTGTAAATCAGTAGGTCATGATGAGAACAATTGTAGAGCATATGATCTTATGATAGAAAGAAAGCATGATGTTTATAGGGTACAAGCAGAGACACAAGGACCCACAGCAGGTCCACCGTATGACCAAACTCGGGACGCCCGAGCAGCAAATTATAGAGGATGCGGACGCAGAACAAATTTTGGTCGCGGAAGAGGACAGATCACTTGTTATAATTGCGGAACACAAGGTCATTTTGCTAGGGATTGCCAAAATCCTACAACCCTCTGCAGGTATTGTAAATCTTCCGACCATATCATTGAAGAATGCCCTCAGTTACAGGCTAAGATGCAAGCAAAGACACCACAGGTCAATCAGAATATTCAGTTGATTGGAGCAGAAAAAAGAGAACCAGACCCTACAGTTAATATAGTGACACGCAGTGGGGCAACCACTGGTGCGCAAGAGATGGGAACGGGAAAGCAAGCGACGCAATGGGTGCGCCGCACTAACATTAAACCAGCCCCACTTAACCTGCAGAAGCAAAAAGAAGCATTTAAGCAAGCTCAAGAGTATTTCTCAGATCCGAGAGCTTCAAGTTCTGCCGCAATTCCTTAGAACCTTAGTAGATCGCAAGTGCTAAGACAAGACAACCTGGTACAAGAACAGGCCACTACAGCTGGAAGGCCTGATGATGATGATGATGAGGAGCATGCACTAGGCAGTGTTCAAGCATTCCTGTGACAATGTTTAAAACTGTTGCGCAATGAAAAAGCAACTCTAGAACTCCAACACCTGTTGGATCAGTGCCAACACTCTGCTTCGACGAACACACCGCAGCATGCTGTTCACCAGATTAGGAGTCACATTAGAACTGGAAAAGAGATGAGGCTCACAGCGCAGATTGGAGCATTTGAAATGGATGAAGTCATGTTAGATTTGGGCTCAGAAGCCAATGTTCTCACTATGCAGACATGGGAACAGATGGGAAGCCCTCAGCTTACGAGATCCCCTATCCAGCTAAGACTCGCAAATCAGCAACGAGTCTCTCCATTGGGCAGATTACCCAATGTACCTATTGATATTGAAGGAGTAAGAAGCTCTGCAGATTTTGAAGTAATCAAAATTATGGATGATAGTAGACCATACCCAGCGCTGTTAGGAATAGACTGGGCATTTGATAATTTGGCTGTCATTAACCTGAAGAAAAGACAGATGACCTTTGAGGATGACCAGATCAGGGTCATCGCACCTCTTGATCCTATTCAAGGACCAAGATATATAGAACCCATTCGCGCAGAAGAGGAAGCGCGCCACATGGAAAGCTTGTACCAGATGACCACTAACCACAGTGACTATGTCAACCCCATGGCAGATGGCCATATCAGCTGGCAATGTGATAGCTCGTGCACATCAGACTCATATGCAGGCTTGGAAAACTGGCAGAATCGTCTACATGAGGTTTCTGCAAGACGTTGCGCCATGATGACTAAATCCATTCGATGGATTGGCACAGAATTAACTGACACTCCAACTTTTGATGGCTTAACTGAAGTAACTAAATTCATACAGGAATATGAACAAAACCTTCCAGAACAGCAGCGCATACAGGCACTGGATGTAGCATTGCGCGCTACACCCGCAAGATGGTGGATTGGGCATAAGGAGAATATTCATACATGGAAAGACTGTCGCAGATTGATACTGCGCAGATTTCAGGACACCACAGCCGAAGCGCTACGCAAATATGAAGGACAGAGTGACCCCAGGTCACACATTGAAGCATGTATTCAGCAATGGTCAGATATTCCGGAAGATGAATGGGTTCACCAATTCATCCACACATTGGATACAATTCCAAGGAATTGGTATACTGAAACAGAATTGCGCAAAGTCACTCTTACTTGGGCTCTTATGATAGAAAGCTTTCAACTTACCTTCAGCTTTGAGTCAGAACATCCAAGCATTGATCAGGCTTTGAAGTGTATTATAAAGAAGGTATTTGAACACTATCCAGTAACAGAATATTCCCAACCAGATTGGGCTGTCCAGATAGAACATGCCCTGGAATGTTATAACTTCACCGCTGAAGATGAGGAGGACGATCCTCGCAACATCAATATCCCAGAATCAGAAGGGACGCGCAATATTGAAGGTCCTGATCTTGATATTCCTGCCATCACAGAACACGTCAAGCTCAAGAAAGTTAACATTGGTACAGAAGCTGACCCAAAGTTTGCTTCTATAGGAGATTATTGGGATGATGAAACTGTTGCGCATGTTTCAGATTTATTACGTGACTACCAGGATATCTTTCCTACCAAGTTCACAGAAATGAAAGGCATCCTAGGAGACTTAGGAGTGATGCGCATACCTCTGAAACCAGATGCCAAGCCAGTAAAGCAGCGCCCATACAGGTTGAACCCGCGCTACAAAGAAAAAGTCAAAGAAGAAATTGATAAGATGCTTGCAGCAGGTATTATTGAACCAGTAGAGGAAAGCGATTGGATTAGTCCTATGGTGGTCCAAGAAAAGAAAACGAAAGGTGAAATAAGAATTTGTGTCGACTTGTGCAAACTCAATGATGCATCAGCGCACGATCCATTTCCCACTCCTTTCACAGATGAAGTACTTGATAATGTTGGAGGACAAGAGGTTTACTCTTTCACTGATGGTTTCTCGGGATATCATCAGATCAGAATCCATCCGGACGACCGCCACAAGACTACTTTTGCAACTGAATGGGGCTCATTCCAGTATACGGTAATGCCCTTTGGTCTTAAAAACGCACCTGCTATCTTCTCTAGAGTTGTTGTTGCTGTTTTTAAAGAATTTATCCACAAGTTTTTAGAAGTCTATTTTGATGACTGGACTGTATTTGGTTTATTAAAGAACCATATTGCAAATCTGCGCATGATGTTAGAAAAATGTAGACAGCATCAGATTTCCCTTAACTTGAAAAAATTTATATTCTGTGCGCCCTTTGGTATTTTGTTTGGACATATTGTATGCAGACAAGGACTTCTGATGGATCCTGCGAAGGTTGCCATCATTGCTAATTTACCTGCGCCCAACTCAGTTAAGCAATTGCGCACTACATTGGGACATACAGGATACTACAGAAAATTCATCAAAGGATATGCAAGGATCACAGCGCCTATCCTAGTTTTCCCGGACTGGAGAAAACCTTTTCATGTTCATGTTGATGCTTCTTCCATAGCATTAGGAATCGTGCTTATACAGTCTGGAGAAGGAAGTATTGACCACCCAATTGCTTACTCCAGCAGAAAGCTATCTACAGCTGAGAAGAATTACACCACTACAGAAAGGGAAGGACTAGCTATGGTGTATGCCCTACAGAAATTCAGACACTACCTGTTAGGAGCTCACTTTAAAATGTATACTGATCATTCTGCTTTGAAATATTTGGTCAATAAACCAGTATTAGGAGGAAGAATTTGCAGATGGCTACTGCTCTTTCAGGAATATGATTTTGAGGTTATTGTAAAGCCGGGCAGATTGAATGCAGGCCTTGACCATCTATCCAGGATAGAGTCAGGAGAGGAACCTACAAGTCTCGAGGACAATCTGCCTGACGCACAGTTGTTTTCTATCCAAGCAGCAGACGAATATTATTCTGATATTCTTGAGTTTATCACTACCGGACAAGCGCCGGCTGAGTTTACAATCCAGCAAAAGAAGCAACTTGTTGTCAGAGCCGCAGACTTCACTTTGATAGCAGGCCAGCTTTATAAGTTGGGCCCTGACGAAATTTTGCGCAGATGTATCTTACCACATGAAAAGAACTCTATCATCGCAGAAGCGCATTCAGGTACCGCAGGAGGCCATTTCGCAGGAAAGCCGACTGCGCAAAAGATATTAGCCGCAGGTCTTTGGTGGCCGACATTGCACAAGGATACTAAGGAATTCTGTAAATGTTGCGATGTGTGCCAGCGAACAGGAAAACCCTCAAGGAGAGATGAAATGCCGCTAAGACCCCAGATCACACTGCGTGCTTTTGATAAATGGGCCATTGAATTTGTAGGACCTATTAACCCACCAGGAAAAAGAACTGGCGCAAGATACATCATTACAGCTACTGAATACCTCACTAGATGGGCTGAGGCGAAGCCAGTTAAGAACTGCGACGCTGCTACTGCCACGCAGTTCATTTTCGAGAACATTATCACTAGGTTTGGATGCCCAGTGATCCTCATGAGTGATCAAGGTACACATTTTCTCAATGAGACTATAGAGGCCCTCACTGAAGAATTTCAAATGAATCACCATAAGAGTACACCCTACCATCCTCAAGCTAATTGTACGGTGGAAGCATTCAATAAGATCCTTGAGAATGCCCTGACGAAGATCTGTAATCAACAAAGAGATGATTGGGACCTTAGAGTCACAGCTGTATTATGGGCTTACAGAACCACTTGCAAGAAACTAACAGGTCACACACCTTTCAGCTTGGTGTATGGACAAGAAGCAGTTATGCCCATGGAATACATTGTTCCCAGTCTCCGAATTGCGCAAATTACAGAAATGGCAGATCCTGATACTATGAATGAAAGACTTTCGCAACTGCTTGCCTTAGAAGAAGACAGACTTTTGGCCGGATTTCATCAACAGGTACAGAAGGCAAGACAGAAAGCTTGGCACGACAGGCACATTAAGCATAAGCACTTTGAAGAAGGAGACTTGGTACTCCTTTATGATAGTAAATTCATCAAGTTTCCAGGCAAGTTTCGCGTGCATTGGTTAGGCCCTTTTCAGGTAATAAAAATAACAGACGGAGGCGCAGTTCAGCTTGCGAAGTTGGATGGAGAATTACTACCTACAATGATAAATGGGAGTCGGCTTAAGCTTTATTGCGATGGCCACTCCGCCCTGTCGACATAATATATTGCTCAAGAGTGCAGATGTCCGGTGTAGTTGAAAGAGACATCGCATTCAGTCTACACGGAAGCTACGACACACCCTCAGTTTCCAGCTTCCTGCGCAGTTCTTTGAAATATCCGCGCATCCTGAATAAAAATTGCTTGAAGAGAGCTTATCGGTGCGCTCTGGCGAAGTTTTGTTTTTGGACCGTTGAACTATCGCTCTTGCGGAGTTCCCTTTGATAAATTGCCGCTTGAAAAAGTTTTGTTGTGGACCCATAGAGGCACAGTTTCATAAGTTGAAATGACCCGCCGGAAATTTTGAATTACAGCAGTTATGTAGCCGCGTTTGAATAAATGAAGGATAAGGCCGCTATTTAAGTCTAGCCGTTCTGATGGATTCGGCTTAATCTCCGAAAGATTTGCATTTAACTCAGGCGCCGAAAGCATTAGCTTCTCCCGGAAGGCTGTCAGAGCCCGTCAATCACAATAAATGCACCGCTACGGCGAGAACGATAGCGTGTTGTCAACTCACGTATAGCCGCCTACAGCTAAGTAACCCCACTTGGTCGCATTTACTATCCCCGCTGTCTATAAATACCTCACACTTGTATCATTTTCGGGTTACTGTCTCGAGTTGCATAGTTGTGTTTGAAGATCTAAATCATTGTTTTCAGAGCCGAAGTGTGCAGAGTATTTTCCCTTGTTTTCAGCATCCATACCCTACGCAGGTCCGCCATTTGCTGTCCAGAGTTTTGTTATCTACATTGGTTCACGACGGAGAATTTATCGACTGAAGAAGTTGTTCGTCAATTTCTGCGCCGAGGCTTAGATTTCGGCATGGCCACTCCGGTGACGGCTTCGACCTATGTACACCCTGGTGCTACTGATCCCAGAACATCTCCAGGCACAAGAGCATCTCAGCAGCAGCCGGAGGAACCTGTTCCAGAGCCGCTCGCGTCTATGGTGAACTATATTCCGCCGCGTCTAGATGATGCGCCGGATGTACAGATTCCGAAGAATGCAAAGTATCCAATTCCGCTACCGCCACTACCGGCTAGTGTGCGGGTAGAAGGCCAACTATTGGGAAACATTCCATTGGTTAAATTCTCTGATTTTAACCTTGGAGACTATAAGACATATCCTCAGTTCCAGTTGGACCGATATCTGGATATAGTGCATAATCCCACCAGAAAAGTTGACGAGTTTATCCCGAAGGGATTTGCAGCAAATCTTGAGCGCCCTGGACTCTTGAATTTGTTGAAGCTACCGCACTTTGGGCGTAGCAATGAAGTGAACGCAGTCGTTAAAACACTGCTATCCTGCGTTCATGGAGGTTACCTTTGGCTCGGGAGGCCAATTAATCTAAATGTTGATTTGATACACCGCATTACCGGTCTATCTAAGGTTGGTAAGGATCCCAATATCCATTTTGTGGGGAAGGACAAGGACCGAAAATTGGCTGCAAAGCTGGTCCAGAAATATAACTTGACAAGAGGAGGTCGGGCTTATGACCTCACGACAGTAGAAGATGAGGCACTTCGCTTCACAGGAAGTCTGCTTGCAGGAAGACTTCTCACAAAGTGCCGACCAAAAGAAGTTACTGGAGCTGTCGTGGAGCTCGCTATCGCAGCTGCGGAGGGAGAACAGTACAACTGGTCTCTCTTCCTGCTGAATTCTTTTTTGGCTGATTGCCTGAATGTGCAGGACAATGCAGCCCAATCATTCCATTTTTCGTGGCTTCTAATTTTATGCGCTCTCGTCGGGTGGAAGGAGCCCCCGAATACTCAGTTCCTTCCGCGCCGCGCAGGAGAGGTTGCCGACATGCGCTACATCAACCTCTGGGATTCCCCTAATCCCGCGAAGCGCAAGATGAATCGCGCTGTCTTTTGTGAGTACTACTATCTCCTCCGAGATACCATACAAGATATGCCAAGGCTGAGCGAGGAGACAGCCACATTGTATGAAGGGAAGTTGGCTTTTACTGCCGACATCCATCAACTTTACCTTCGGCCTTGCGACATTCCAGGTGACTGGGCGCTAGGTCTTTACAGGATGACCACAGAAGATGTCGAAGAAACCATTAAGTCGTGGTCGGACGAATGGAGAGCAGCAGTCGACATCGCACCTGCGATGCCACCCGCCGCTGCGCAAGAGAAGGATAAGGGCAAGGAAGCCCCTGAGCAAAGAAGCGATGAAGGCTCAACAGAACCAGCCACCAAGAAGCAGAAAGTGTCGCATCCCACTGAGGCCATTCCCTCGGGGATCGACAAATACTTGAAAGAGCAATTTCGTGAGATGAGGAACACGCATGCTCACATCCGAAGTGCTCTAGACTTACAATTTGTAGAATTGAAAGGTCTCACAGGAAGGATTGCGCAGACCCATGTGCCAGCATCTACTTCGCAGGCGCCACAAGAAATTCCAAGTGATGAGCGAGTTGAAGAACTCACAGAAAGGCACACTGTCGTGCATATTCCGCCTACCAGCATGACACTTCCAGATCCTCTAGTTGAACTACAGGTAAGCACAGTTGGACCTGTAGAAATAAATTTGTCTTTGATTCCTATAGAAACTCTACAGCTTGTACAGGAGAAAGTTTCTCTTGAGTTGAGAGCTAGAGAGCTCTCTACTTTCCAGGCAAACCAACGACTGCACTCGCAGGAGATAGAGCTGAAAGAAAGTCATAAGAATATCTCTGCGAAGCTTGCACTCTATGAGGCGCAAGACACCGGCATCAGAAACGCAATAGAAGAGATTGCCCAGGAACTGCCGGCTTGCGAGATTCAACCAGACCTCCCTCTGGTTGCAAAAGTTCAAATTATTGGAGGAAGGGTGAAAACCCTGGAGCAAGAAATAGTTGCTATGGCTGAGGACCATAGAACCCAGATTGCTGAGCTAGAAGCTCGTGTTGCCGCGCAGCTTACGGATGATGCGCAGGTACAATTTGAAGCACTGAGCAGAGCTTCCACACGGATGAAGGATCGAGTACAGGAAGCCAAGAATCTGATGAACCAGGCTATGGAAGCTTGGACGGAGCTTGTGAACCTCCCTTTTAAAGTGGGTCTGTCAGAACAGGTGCAAGCTGCAGAACAATCTCTCACTGTTCTGAATGAAGAAGCTAAGCCCTTAACAGGCTTGTCAAAGATGAAGAAAATGGGCGAAGTGCGCAAAATGCAGCAGCAACTGCACAAGCTCAGAACTGAAGATGAGAAGCTCACCAACAGCATTCAGCCATTCATGGATGAGTATGCTGAAATCGTCGGCCAGGTTGAGACAAAAATCAAAGAGATTGCCGAGTCTCAGGAGATCATTGATACACTCACTAAAGACGAAGCGACCGCAGAAACGGTGCAAACAGCTGATGAGTGTATTGAGGAATTGGACTCCGCTATTGCGAAGTGGAAGAAAACGTTCGCGGAGACTCAAGCAAAAGCAGATGCGCAAATCAAGCCACCACGCGCTAGTGTGAGTGGCTCGAGGGCGAGCCACAAGTGAGTGTTGGGGGCCTGTTGGGGCCAAGGTCGCAGCTATAGTAAAAGCTGCGAATTTTGGGAAAAAGCACGAGTATGGAAGGAAAGTGCTAATTTTGGGACAAGCACTAAGTTTTGGATAAGAAGGAGACGGTGCGCAGTACGGTGCCAGATGGATGATCTCAGCGCAGATCACGGACCGGAAATTGCGGAGCCCGCGCGCACGTCATCGAAGAATGAAGGTGGCTCAGCTACCATAATAAATAAGGCGATGGAGTAGAGGGCTCAGCTACCCTCATTTAAAGGCTCAGTACAGAAGTTATGGTTGCTCGGATCAAGGAGGAGCAACGGACCAGAGCATTGAAGGCGAAGGACAATCGCCCATACCCACAATCTGCGCCGGAATTCATGGAGCCTGCAGGAAGCGGCGACGTGACTGCAAGCGGCGCCTACAGTACACCTAGCCATGTGTGTGGTTAGGGTTTTTGGGAATCACTGTTGGGAAAGGCCCACAGTTTTTTAAAGGTGTGACCGTCATGGCCACCTATATATATGAATAATTGTAATGGGTAGACGAGTTGGAGAGTTAGAGAGTTAGATGTTAGACTGTTAGATAACCAGTCTAAAGGATAGATCATGTGTTGATTATCCTTCATTGTATTTTCTAGCCAGTGTGTAGAACTAGAGAGGAAATCGGATAGCCAAGGAGCTAATCCCTGAGTTTCCAGACAGTCTGAGTCGACGTCTGTGCCTTTGTAATCTCCATAGAGAGGAGACTAGATTGAGAGAAGGGCTCCCAGCTGTGTGCGTGGAGTTTCCTGGAAAGATCTAAGGCTGCAGCTGTGTGCGCAGCATATTGTATAACTCTATCATTTTCTGGTTAATATAACACTCCCTTGGACGTGGTTTTCCTCGAGGAGATGAGCTTCACATATATCTTCTTGTTATAATGTTTGCGTGAATGATAACTTTTTAAGATCATTACCTGTGTGTACATCTTTTGCATCATCTTTGCGACTGTTTGAGTGAGTTCAGGAAGGTCCTTTATTGTTATAAGTGCCAAGTATAGAAGTAGTGGTGGAACGCTGTCGCTGCAGCGACCGAGCTTCGCGTGACTACGATGAGTGCGCAGGACGAGGAGGTATTTTAGCGCATCGACGCAAGGAATAGGCGCCCTCCGCGCCCAGAGGACCAGACTGCGCAGTGGGTCTGCAGGAAGGAAGGCATCCGCGCAGTGGCGTCGCGAGGCCTGCGGGAAAGTCCAACTGCCGATATTTGAGGAAGAAGGAGATATATAGAACAATCTCAGCGTCACCACGGTTAAGGAAAGCTGATTCCTTAACCCCCCCATAGCCACTTCGGGTGAGACCTCGAGCTGCCGCGCAGCTCGTTGCCAAGAGGGCCAGTGCGCCAAGGGGTTTTGTTGCTGCGCTTCATTAAAACCCGGGTCTGCCCAGAAAAGCAGCCAACACCCCACATGGTGGGTCTAATAACCCTAGTTACCACAAACCATCAGAGGAATAAACATCTCCGGATACATAATAAAATCATCTTGGAGGGATGAATCATCTCCGGAATAATAATGTACAAATATAATATTCTTAGAAGTTACAATATTCAACAAGGGAGACCTTCAAGGAACTAACACATGTAAGTCCAAGAATCCCATTCCGAAGTGAAACATTGCATATGAAGGATATGCCAGCAGTGTATGATCAAACGAGTACCGCAATAGAAACACATACTTCTATTGCGCAGTTCCTACGGAGTTGTATGAAGCTGTGGTAAATAGAGTGAAAAAAAATGTAGCAAGTCATAGTTAAAACATTCCGTGCAACAATAAGCATGAAAAATGAAAAACAAACCAAATACAAAAGTGGGAGCACCTAATGAAATGGTCAAAAGTATATGCCAAAGGTGAATGAGGTTCATAATTGAATATTGAACTACAAGGTCCCTTGGCATTGCCATAAAATAATTGTATGTATTTCAAATGGAATAAAGGTGCTACATGAGGGAAACCCGTCATAATAATGCTCCTTCATCGAACTAGTGAAAACTATATATAGAAAATCATTATGCATCAACATCCAATGTGGTCAACCTTATGATTATTTAGGTGGATAGATATTTAAATGCATAAACCTTGAGGGGTTCCTAAAACTATATGAAATATTCAAAATATATCTTACCACATTGAATAATGCGTAAAGCATGATCCTTAAGAAACCAAAAAACCAACTCAAAAACCTACACCCAAGACGCAAGAATACCAAAATCATATCTTGAAAATCCAAAACAAGAGATCCATTGAAAATTATAGGGGAATATTTTCAAGTGCAATAGATTTAGCCATATCCTGTTTGATGGTGGATTTTATTAGAAAAGACTCGAGCCTTCCATAGTATGAATATCTACAACCAAAGATATTAGACTTAGAATATAAAATTGATGGACTATTTCTAGAGAAATAAAAATGAGAAGGAAGAATGACTTGGAGTTTGATGACAGAGTCCAAAGACTTAAACATATCAATATCCAAGGATATACTTATAGAGATATAAGAATCATAAGGAAAATTAGAGATAGATATTATTGTAGAATCATAGGAAACACATGAGATTGTAGGTACATGCAAAGAGCCTATGTAACAAAATTGAAAAGGAAGCTTAAGTATCCTAGTGCCAACCCTTTCAAATGAAACACTATAATCACCCATGAATGTAACATTTGTCCCAACTTTAGAACTAAAATTAGGTACAAAATACGATATTTGAAAAATGGTGACTATCTTCCCTTAATGTCTAGATTTAATCACCTATAAAATCAATGACATAATCAGAGTCATTTCATGTGTCCAACTTCATCCAAAGAGTATATTATTGTTAAGAGCAACATTCACTACTTCTACCCCGATTAGATGGTTATACTCCCGAATTCTACCGGAAGGAAATAATTAATTACATCATCTGATTTAAAATATTAACTACCAAATACCTTTAATAAGGTGACTGAAGAGGCAAGATCAATAGAACCTAAATATTTACAACATGACAAGGACTTGCCATAAGTATATGCTCCCTCATGAATTACACATATGAAAATGTTCTTAACACATGAATATTTGGATCTAAAATGTGATGTGATGAGGGAGTCTAGCTTGAGGCTGATTAAGAACATGTGTTAATAATTCATCTTATGAGGGATCAATTATACTAATGGATTTCAATAAATCCTTTCGTTGTAGGAGGACAATTTCAAGGAATTTTGGTATAGATATGGAACATGGAACCTATGCTAAATATTTTGCAATTTTTTTAATTTTGAGTATTCTCATATTGGGATTTTGCACATGCCTATGTAATGTTCCTTTTGAGGGTAGGGAATCATATCTATGGTTGGCCTCTATATTTGTAGAGGTCCATTTGGATATGATGTATATGTCTCCTTTTTAGTCTATCCAATCTTAGTAGTGTGATAATTACAAGGTCACATATGCATATTAATGTCCCTATCACACATGTAATCATTGACATTTTATGTACTACCCCATTGTGAAGGAGCACCATAGTTACTCACTTAAGTAGATGTAGGGTTACCAACAACCATTTTTTGTTTTTGTGGAGGAAAATGATTAATAATCATAGGAGGTCATTGAACCTCTCTTTGATCCATTTATGGTTGAATGTTTACCATCACGGAGAAAGTGTGAATAATATAATATCATTTACAAATCTTGCAAGCAATTTTAACTTCATTTTTTCTTTATTTTCCCTATTGTCATTGTTGTTATCATTAGATATTGAATCTTCTTTCCTAGAATTAGTGTTCTTATTTTTACCTCCATGTTTCTATCTGTATTTTAGGTTTGTAGATTGAACCATGATGACATTAGAATTTTATATCAAAGATAGGATAGGTTGACTACACTACAAAATCATATACGAATTGTTGTGTGGATATTTTCCCATTTGACCCACCACCTAATTACCTATGGTATTTCCAATATAATTAATCACACCATCGAAATCTGTTCATTGAATTGGCTTTGCGGTGTTAGTATTAGATCATGGAGCATTCAAAATAATCTCATAAAATCCAACATTGGGAATAAATCAAGTCCAACTATTGGGCCTTAATAATGACTTTAACTTTTGTAACCTCTCTTTACAAGGCTATATCCTTAGCAATACTATACAATAATGAATTCAAGAACCAATTGAGTAAAAAATGATCTAGTATCTCATCCCGATTCAATCTATGTCTCCTCTTCCATGCATGAATGCCATGAAAATGTTAGTGGAAGTGTTATATCTCAATGATTACAAGAGATCTGTTATAGACACTTAGTGTATAGGTAATTGGAGGTGAATTAAAAATCTCATTTCCAATGATGAAAATATATTATGAGATGCTTGTATCTATCAAGGATTTCAAAGTAAAACATAAGTGAAAAGTCATTGTGATTTGATGGGTCTTCTCTAGATTTTCCCCTAAAATTTAGAATGTTTGACAACAATTTTGTTGGAATGGTTGATCATGTTATATTGTGGAAAACCATATCATTTGTAAGAAAATATATATCAGGTAAATTTAAGGTTTCCAAGAATGACAACTAAGTTTTAATGATAAAATTAGGGTTTCTATATAAAGGACTTTGTATCACATTATACAACACATTTCTACCCATGAGATTTCCCCCAACGACATTTTTTCCATTAGTAATAGGAACTTGAATAAGGTATACCCAATGCTTGGAATAAAATTCTCACCAAAAGGGAATATTATATTAGGAACAACTAGCCTTCCAACTAGAATCCTATAACCAAGATTAAATGTGCTCCATATGGGAAATCTAAATTTGAGAACATTCTTTCTCTCAAAGGTAAATCTAGAACTACTACCCCCCACTAATATTCCAAAATTAGGAAAACCTAATGATGAGACATTCACGCTTACAAATTGCATCCCCAAATAAACTTTTCCTCCCCTTGACAATTTTTAATATAGGGATACTACCTCCAATTGGTGCAACAAAGGTAAGACTAAGTCCCCTAGTAGCCACACTAGAGAGACAGACTCATGCCACCTTCCATTGATGAAACCCCAATATTTTCCTTTCCAAATGGAATATTTTGTAATAAAACATTTCGATATTTAGGTGGAAATTCTCCTAGTTGTACCATAATAGGATCCCAAGGATTAATTAAAAGGAGGAATGAAATTGAATAGAGGAGAATTTTCTATGACATCCCAATTAGGATAAAAGTGACTCCATCTAGGACATGTAACTTGATCATTTAAGCCTTCAATGAAATGTTCTTCAATACCATGCTCAACAAGTTCTTTAGTACTAAAAAAATCAAAGTAGTCCATGCTTCATTCTTAGAATCAGTTGTGCATTGATATGGGATTGATAGCCAATGCCTTACTAAATTTGGTTCTATAATTTTAGGAGGAAGACCACCCTAGTTTATCTAGGATTTCTAGTGACTGGTCAGATAGCTTCATAGAATAATAACTAAGCATAAAAACATGAATTTCAAGAAATCAAATTCCCAAGGATAACTATGTGTGACACCAGTCAACACTCTTCTAAGAAAAAACCCATAAAGGTGATCAATATTGCACCACAAGAAAACACACCCTTCCAAAAATTAAGAACTCAAAGGTGAAGAAAGCCATGAATCTTGACTAGTAAAGAACCAAGACTAGATCCTTTAAAAACTTATCCCTAGGTATAGATATCCAAAGTTCAACCAGCGAAGGTGTGAAAAGAATTTATAGTAACCTTATATGAAATAATATGCTAAGGTGTAATCTCTATTGTGAAGGTGGGAAATTTACAAGGGAATTGAGACTGAGGCCTACTATCTACCACAAGTACTGTGAGAAATTCCCACATAAAATCACATATGATGAACCTTAGAATGTCCACTAAGGATGCAAATTCATAATTAGTATATGGACATCACATTCATGGGTCAAGCCTCTTTTTTAGGTATATGTACATTACTTCATCCTGTAGACAAAATTCTAGCAAGAAGGCATCACTCCAAGTAACATGCCAACTTGTTTAAAGTATCCTATTACACATCCACCCACCAACACAAGTGTTAGGCGATATATCAACACTTAAATCAACTTGACCTAGTGCTTAAATCCCATGTTATAGGAACTTTTCCAAAAAATATTTCTTGCTACCACTGGAATTTGCATCCATTAATGAATTCCTAGTTTTATTTTGGTGACCTTGGAGAATCTACTCTCCCACCCTACACCAAGGCCCGATCACCTAGACTATTGTGGGCATTTCTATAAATTAAAAACAAATCTATTTGATTTTAAATTAGCATCTCTTATAAGGGATGTTGACTACTCAAAGGTATTGGAATGAAACTTGATGATGTTTTGAGACTCAAGAATGTTAATAAAAAAATAAATTGAGAAAAGCAATTGCACATTAATTATTTTCTTCCAAATGAAAATACATGATTCTTGAAGATAATTTGAATGAAAAAAGAAAAAGAGTTAGAACTTGTTGTTTCCATTTAATGCAAATAAATTTTAAGGCTCTTAAGAATGAATCCTAAGAACAACAAGTGGTTTTAAATATAATTTGAAAAAGGTGTTGAACCAAATACCATAAACAAGAAACATACATGTTGGAATCGATTTAATACTAAGAAGGGGGTGTGAATCAGTATTAGCGCAATTATCAACAATTTTTAACTTCTTTAAATTATTAGTATTAACTTAATCTTGATCTTTAGTTATGCATCCAATATAAAATAATTCGTTCATCCATATATGAACCAAGACAAAGAGCACATAGTACACATAATTTTTGATGTGGAAACCCAATCGGGAGAAAACCACGTAATACTATTTTGTAATGAAAATAATACATTCAAGGGAGCACCAACTTCCTATATTTACCAGCACCAACTAGAAGGAAGAACCAACCCCCTAGTCCTTGCCCCGTCCTGCCACCTAGATATCCAATATACTATTCTAACTTATTGAACTTCCAACTCACGCACACTTCTAATATTCTTATATTAGTTCTGATATGCACTACCTTTGTATATGGGTGATCCACTATCACTGTACTATATACATCACTTGACTTCTCATTCCTCTCAATTCTACACTTATGTTAATGTCTTACCTTAGGTACTGTGTGCTACTGATTCTACAGTCTACGCTAAGGTATGCTCTGCCGATTTGCTACTGCGCAACTACACTTACCAACTGATATTGTGCTTTCAATTGATAGTTTGCTACCTTGAGATAATTCACCAGTAACATATGGAACTACACACTTACTTGAATGTGTCCATTCTATTTAAGTGCCATAGTATTTTATAAAATCCATGACATTTCATGCATCAATTTATTTGTCCTTTTAGCTTAACGTAGTTGTCTCAGATCATCCTCATCATGAAGCGCTTACTAGATCATGTTATTGCTATGTCACCGCGCAAGAGATGGACTTCCCAACTTCACACAATTCACTTCAGTCTTCGTGCATTAGCCAAACATCTGTGCATCACCTGATATACTTTTGTTATGTCTCTATGCTACTTCCTTAATTACAACATATTTGACTATCTACTTGTTTTTTGTAATTATTTCATTCAATATTCATGCAATTGCACATGCTTATGCGTTTCTTCCTTTCAGTATTTGCGTATTCATCACAGATCTATAACATCATTCTGCGCACTATCAACCGCATCATTCCTCTATATGTGTGCACTCAGCTCCTTGCTAGATCATGTTGTTATGTCCTCGATCCCTTGACTCCTTGAATATAAATCTATATCTTCTACTTGAATATTTATGATCTCACCATCAAACTTACTTCAAATCTCCAACTTGCATCTCTATTTATACATGTCCTGCACAAATTGTATGTCCACAAGTTGGTTGTGTCATCCCTTCTTCCATACTTCACGGATTATTTTTTTCCACATGTCATCTTTTGTATTTATGATGTGCCATCCTTTGTGGGTCTTGTGCATCCATGGTCCATGACTTAGCGGGACTTACACCTTATTGGTATATTCTTGCACTCTTGATGTACCATTGCTTTGAGGCATGTGCACATCCTTTCTCTTCACCTTGATGAGTCTTTGACCCTTTCCATACCATCCCTTGTGGGTGATTTGCGCATCTATTGTATCATTGGATTGTGGGTTTTGTGCATAAACAACTCATCTGATGTACCCTTCTTGGAACTTGTGCACCCTTTACTAACTGAAATCATCTTCTGACTGGAAAGACTTGCACACTTTCAGGACAATTTAGTTTCTTACTTTTTTTGCACTCCTGATCTTTGACTAAGCAATGCTTCCGCATTCCAGAGTCTTCTTTCAACATGATTGCACACTTGTACCTTTTCTTAACCAAATCCTTGGCTTCTTGTGCACATGTACCTTTGTCCAACCAGTTCTTTGACTGCTTCCTTGAGATAGTATGACTTGGTGGACTTGATATCTACGCTGGTACCACATGTAGTAGGATACATTGCTTATGTGCTTCTTTGAATTGGATATGCATGATGTATCTTCCTTATGTGCTTCTTCATACTGATCATGCATGATGTATCCTTGGACACGCATATTCATACTGGATGCAACTTCTATATATACTTCTTCACATTGGCATCCATGTCCTTCACTATCTTGCACATATACTTCTTCAAAGTGGCTTCCATATACTTCTTTAAGCTGGCATAGGAATGTTGTATCCACTTTAACATCAGTTAATGTTAGAACAGTAACCACACTTAGTACCATAATCCATAAATTTTAATTATCCATGTGCTTAATTAAACCATGTTTTGGATTAAGTGACTATAGTTGGTCAAAAACCCACTTTGAGAGTGTTCACACCCACTTCTGAGCAAACCAGTTCACCCAGCCTCCAGTTTTGTCCACAAGTGCGCCCTCATTTATTGCTGGTGCGCCCTCTCTCCTTGTTTTGGGGAATTTAGTTGACCAAGGGCGCTAGGGTGGATTTTTGCCCACTTTTGGCTAGATTTGGAGCATTTAATGCTCCCTTGGGCCCCCAAACCTCCTCTATTTGCTCACCCACGCCTGCCTTGAGCTAATTAATGACTCAGCATGCTTCAGCCACCTCCACACCAGAATTCGTAGCTGTTTGGGGTGATTGGGATTGAGTTGGACCCACCTAGGGGGGATTGAGGCCAATTTGGCATTGATGACTTGTACACTCAGCTTGAGCCACCTAATGCTCTCGATTTTCTCATGGATGTAATAAAAACCTGTTACTAACATTTTCACATGTTAGACAGTCAGTTAATCAAAGATTTGAGCATACATTGTGTGTAAATTTATCTCTTTTTTCAAATTTTTCCACTGTAATTGCAAATTAATTCGATTTTGTGAGGTTCTCCATAGCTCCTCGATCTTCTGTGATCAAAATACTCACATGGTATCAGAGCCATCGTGGAGTTAGTGAGTTGCAGGCCAACATTGAGCGTTGAACTGCATTCTAGAGAGGATTTCCAGACAAAAATTGAGTGTTTTTTGCAGGTGTTTCAGTAGTTTTCTCACCATCAACGCAGCAGTCATGGAAGCAAACCAAATGTTGCTCACACCCTTCAATTTTTTCGATTGGAAGGCTGAGATGGTCATCAAGCTGAGATCTAAGGGTCTCTATAGAGTGACCATGGGCACAGAAGTGGAGCCAAATTCTGCTGTGGAGAAAGCAAAGTACTACAATCGACTTGATGAAGCTTATGGATTGCTATGCCTGAGCATTTCAAGGGAACTCTTGTTTCATACAGACAGTTTGACAACTCCCAATGAAGTATGGGTGAATCTAGAATCACTCTTTGGGAAAACTGATGAACTGAGAGGCCACCAGCTTGAAAACGAGCTCATTAGCTTGAGCCCAGCGCATTTTGAAACCATCCAGGAGTTCTTCACGAAATTCAAGTCACTGGTGCTTCAACTGCAACAATGTGGAATTGTTAAGAAGGAGGAACAACTGATTCTGTCCATCCTTTCGAAGCTAGGACCAGAGTTTTCAGTATTTGTTAGCACATTTCACTCAGCCAAAATGACCCTTCGAAATTGGCAAATGCCATCACTAGCTACCTTCATGGAGTGTCTCACTCAGGAGCAGGATAAACTAGTTCAGATGGGCACCATAAAATCAAAGGACCAAGCATTGGCAATGGGTGTTTCAAATGCAAGCAAAGGAAAGCAGAAAGCCAAGAATTCGAAGCAGCAAGAGAAGAGGAAGTTTGACAAGACCAAGTCTGCAGATGGGGGTTCGAATCTGTCAAAGGAGAAGGACAAGAAGGGAAAGGAAAAGACCAAATGCACCTATTGTCATAGGGGATGGCATCCAGAGAGCTCATGTATGAAGAAAACCATTGACTCAATGGCGCAGCTGCTGGAGAAGAACAACATCCCAGTCCCTGAGGGCGCAAGGAAGAAAGAGAGCACCTCAAACCCTGACAATAAGGAGAAGTGTCATGCTTTGGTAGCAGGTACTTCGAATCCCTCTTCCTTCATCATTGATTCAGGAGCTTCCAGACATATGGTTTCATCCAGAGAGCTCTTCTCCTCTTTGCATTCGAATGGTGGCCCAACAGTTCGAATGGGAGATGATTCAGAACTCCAAACCAAGGGGATTGGAAGGATTGACATGGAGCATGGCTATTTCAGTGATGTGCTCTATGTACCTTCATTGGCTGCAAATTTGCTATCAGTCTATCAAATGACTCATACAGGAGAAGCCAAGAGAGTGACATTCACTCCAGATTTGGTAGAAATCTCAGAAATTTCCTCAAATCAAGTTGTGGCAGTAGGGTATGCAGATCATGATGAGAGAATGTACAAATTCTCAAATTTCATTCCAAATTCTAGTGACCATGCTCTTGTCTCTCATGCCAACGAGACCTCCAAGTTGTGGCATGAAATATTTGGCCACATGAACTACAAATATCTCCAGCAATTGCACAGGGACGAGATGGTGGAAGGGCTTCCAGAAATCAGATCATCGAATGGTGCATGCATTGGGTGTGTAGTTGGAAAGCATCCTGAGCGCAGCTATGAGAAGGGAATGGCAAGGAGAGCCACTCAACCACTTGGATTGGTACATTCAGACCTCATTGGTCCTCTTCCCACTCCATCATATGGTGGATCAAGGTATGTACTTACATTCATAGATGACTACTCTCGATTCTGCTGGGTTTACTTCCTTAAATTGAAGTCAGAAGTGTTTGAGAAACTGAAGATTTGGAAATCCCTAGTGGAGAACCATAGTGGTCATAAGATAAAGATCCTTAGGACTGATAATGGAAAGGAATATGTGAATAACAACATTCAGCACCTTTGTGAGGAATGTGGCATCCAAATGCAACATTCAATCCCCTACACACCTCAGCAAAATGGTGTGGCAGAGAGGAAGAATAGATCTCTCAAGGAGATGGCTACTTGCATGATTGAAGCTAGGGATCTAAGCCCTAAGCTATGGGCTGAAGCCATCAATTGTGCTGCTCATATTCAGAACAGAGCCTTTCACAAATCAGTCAAAGGAAAAACCCCCTATGAGGCATGGTTTGGCCAAAAACCAAATGTGTCAAATTTCAGGATTTTTGGGTCTAGAGCATGGGCTCGAATTCCATCAGAAAAGAGGAAGGCTTTGGAGCCACAGAGTAGGGAATGTATCATGGTTGGATATGGTGAGGACACAAAGGGCTACAAGCTCTTTGACACATCCACACTTAAAACTTTCATTGAGAGAAGTGTGCAATTCGAAGAAGAACCAATTCCAGATTTTGAGCTTGCACCGGGGGAAAGCTCCTCTCCTCCACACCTCAATGAGATTAGTGATGATTCTTCCTCTGATTTTTCTGATATTGCTGAAGATGACATAGCTGAATATGACATTGCTGTACATGAGTCACCATCAAGGCCCAAGTGGGATGAAAAAATCATAGAAGCTGCAGGTGAATTGGAAGGCAATCCCCAAGAGCCTAGGAAGACTAGATCCCAAACAATCAATGCTTCATTTGCAAATGAGAGTGAGCTTGCTGATCACTGTTATATGATGATTGGATCTGATCCAACATCATATCAGGAAGCTCATCATGATCCAAGGTGGAGGGCAGCAATGCAAGAAGAATTCCAATCTCTCCAAGAGAACAAAACATGGGATTTGGTGCCTCTTCCTCCCAAGAGGAAACTAGTGCAATGTAAGTGGATTTTTCGAACCAAACCTGTTGCTGATGGTTCTGATCTGAAGTATAAGGCTAGGTTAGTGGCTAAGGGCTACTCACAAATCCATGGTGTGGATTATACAGAGACCTTTGCACCGGTTGCAAAGATGGACTCAATTAGACTAGCTCTAGCCATGGCAGCTAGTAAAGGTTGGGAAGTTCACCACATGGATGTCAAAAGTGCATTCTTGCATGGTGAGCTACAGGAAGAGATATATATGCAGCAGCCTGAAGGATTCCAAGAGGATCCCACACTTGTATGCAGGTTGAAGAAGTCACTCTATGGACTCAAGCAAGCCCCCAGGGCTTGGTATGCCAAAATGGATGCTTTTTTGCTCTCAATTGGTTTCTGTCGATGCAAGTCTGATCCAAATGTTTATTTGCAGCATTGTGATAGTAATTTGCAGGTCATTGTACTGTATGTTGATGATCTCTTAATTACAGGGAGCTGCACCAAACAAATTGGCTCAATTAAAGCTTCTTTGCACAGTGAATTTGCCATGAGCGACCTAGGATTGCTAAGGCAATTTTTGGGTTTGGAAATTGAGCAATCTGAGAGAGGTATTTTGATGAGTCAATCTAAGTATGCTTCAGACCTGTTATTCAAGTTCAAAATGGCTGAATGTAAGGCAGCCAAGTGCCCATTCCTTTCAGGCATAAAACTAGGTGAATTTGAAGACTCTCCGGTGGTGGATTGCACACTCTATAGGCAGCTAGTTGGAAGTTTGCTGTACCTTACACATACAAGACCTGATTTGTCTTATGCTGTAAGTGCTGTAGCAAGGTATATGCAGCAGCCACATGAGATCCATTGGAAGGCAGCCAAAAGAATCCTTCATTATGTCCAAGGAACTAAGAGCTTCGGGGTACACTATGCAGCTGGTTCTTCACTTCAACTAGCTGGATTTTCTGATTCCGATTGGGCGGGAGATCCCATCGATAGAAAGTCCACTTCAGGTTTTGTGTTTATGTTTGCTGAAGGTCCTATTTGCTGGTCAAGTAAGAAACAGCATACAATTTCTCTTTCATCAGCAGAGGCCGAGTACAGGGCAGCAGTGAACGCAGCCACACAGTGTGTTTGGTTGCAAGGCATTCTTCGGGAGTTTGGTGTTGCTATTGATTCTCCAACCAATATTTGGGTGGATAATCAAAGTGCCATCAAGATATCTACTGATCCAGTACAGAGGCAAAGAACAAAGCACATTGAGATCCACATGCATTACATTCGGGGCTTGGTGCATGACAGGGTGATTTCATTGCAGTATTGCCCATCCACCGAGCAAACTGCTGATATTTTCACCAAGTGCTTTACAGAGAAGACCTTCACTTACTTGAGATCTTTGCTTGGAGTGAGTGATGGATGGTGATTGCTGCAATTTAATTGCAGGTTCAGCCCCATGTCCATTTTTGAGGGAAGTTTTTATCCCATGAGGTTTTACTTCTTTTCCTCGGTTCATATGGACAAATAAAATTTCTGTTTGTATTGAGGTGACTTGAGCCTTTGTTGCCAAGGCCTCCCACTTATCTTTCATGAGATGTACAAAGTTATGGTTAAGGGGGGGTGTTAGAACAGTAACCACACTTAGTACCATAATCCATAAATTTTAATTATCCATGTGCTTAATTAAACCATGTTTTGGATTAAGTGACTATAGTTGGTCAAAAACCCACTTTGAGAGTGTTCACACCCACTTCTGAGCAAACCAGTTCACCCAGCCTCCAGTTTTGTCCACAAGTGCGCCCTCATTTATTGCTGGTGCGCCCTCTCTCCTTGTTTTGGGGAATTTAGTTGACCAAGGGCGCTAGGGTGGATTTTTGCCCACTTTTGGCTAGATTTGGAGCATTTAATGCTCCCTTGGGCCCCCAAACCTCCTCTATTTGCTCACCCACGCTTGCCTTGAGCTAATTAATGACTCAGCATGCTTCAGCCACCTCCACACCAGAATTCGTAGCTGTTTGGGGTGATTGGGATTGAGTTGGACCCACCTAGGGGGGATTGAGGCCAATTTGGCATTGATGACTTGTACACTCAGCTTGAGCCACCTAATGCTCTCGATTTTCTCATGGATGTAATAAAAACCTGTTACTAACATTTTCACATGTTAGACAGTCAGTTAATCAAAGATTTGAGCATACATTGTGTGTAAATTTATCTCTTTTTTCAAATTTTTCCACTGTAATTGCAAATTAATTCGATTTTGTGAGGTTCTCCATAGCTCCTCGATCTTCTGTGATCAAAATACTCACAGTTAACATGAATGACCCAAACTGAATCAATTCACATCCTCTTTGACATTATTTCAAATCAATTACAACCAAAGTTCAACAATACATTTTTGTAATTTTAATTTATTGAAGCTTGAAAATCACCAAAATATGTTTATGCAAATTTAAATAGGCAAACGAATTCGCTAAATAGAGGGTAGTAGCTCCATATCTCAAGAAAACTTCTGAAATTTGGATATAGAATTAGGCAAGGATGAATTTTTTTCACTCCTACAGGCATGCACATGATATCTATAAATGCACCCAGTGGACAAAACTTGATGCACATGGGTTGTAGAAGGACAACCAACATGCAAAAATAAATGCATATGATTGTCACCACCGTGTACCACAAAAATTTACTAAGCGATAAAAAAAAATGTAGGCTTGGAAACAACATAAAACTTACCACCATAGTGTTTACTCAAATGCAAACTACAACCATTATTCAAATTTAAATGATGATTGTGTCAGAGAGCAACTAAAACAATCCCAAAAGGAGAAATTCTAATATTTTTCCCAGTGGAGTTACCAATTCTCTTCTAGGGATTTTTCACTATTACTAGTTAATGGATTTCTCGATGAGTAGGTTGATAGCTCATTGTAGACATCTAATAGAAAAATGAATTTATTTCCTAGATTTAATTTTTAATGATATGAAATGAAGTGGAGAAGGGAAAAATAGCATACCTTTTAGATAGTGTCTAAATCTTGATTCAATAAAGCAATTTTAATCCAAAAATATTCAACCATTATTTCCTTTACAAATTTTCACACATTTAAGGGCACAGAACCTTTCCTATTCCATGATATGTGTTTAATGACTAAGGAAGTAAATAAAAATATTCGTGGTTGATTTTAATTCTTAAAAAATGTGAACAACCATGTGGATTGCATTTCTGAATCAAAGCAAGATGTAAAACTAAAATTTTGAGAACCTGTGTGGCTTTTGGGATACTATTCATGCAACAATGCGGCTTACCAGCTAAACCAATTGCATAGGAAAAACATTCAACAAAATCTACACCTGACCTACATGATAGTTTGGGTAAGAGGTTACAATATATACCTTGAATTTTCATGCAGGTGTGACCATAGAGGAGTCGCACAACAATGTGGCTGTCAAAGAAAAAATGACACATTTTCACAAGGAATGGATGACAAGATCCATGCGGTTGATAAAAAAGTAAAAACTGGGACTTCAACCTACAAAATTCATTAGTCAAGGGTATAAAAAAACCGGTAATGATCTTGCAAGAGCCCCAATTAACTAGTTAATAAACAAAAATACAACTTAAAGACACACAAAATTGAAATAAAACACAAAGTGGAGTCATCAATACTGTTGGGGAGGAAAGGAACAAGTGTGGGAAATCATCCCATCCTTTGCAATTTGTAGGCAAGGAAACATTGTGATTTTATTGTTAGTATATCCAATAAACAATCTTGAAGCTATCAAAGGAATAAAACACATATAATGATAACTTGGAAGATAAAAATTTCATAAATGATATAAAAACACAACAAAGAGATGATCTTCAACAAAAAATTTGGCATACCACCTAATGCATCTAGGTCTCTGCACTAAAGAGTCAACATAATACAATAGATGGAAACTAATGCTTTTCCCATTACTAGTGGAGTGCACTAGTTTTCTAAGCAAAAGAGAGAGGCACCTAACCTCCTCTCGACCAAAAGAAGAGATCTTAAGCTTCCCACTGCTCACCTGAAAATAAGAGGGATGAACGACCTCATCAATGATATTTTTCAGACAGTAAGTTAGATGACTCTCTGCTTCATCACCAGCTGGGACATCAAGGAAATGGGAAACATCCTCTCCTCTCTTGAATAGCCCAGTGATGAAATATATGTCCTCCTAAGTGGGTTGGAACCACTAATCGAGACTAACAAAAAATACTTTCCTCTGATGATCCCAGCATCGGATGAACTCACACAACAATGAAGAGTTTCCCTTGAGGGATGTATCCTCCTGATAGAACTTTAGGAGGCCGAAATCCCTCAAGATCTCTCTATTCTTACTAGTAATGGGGTGAGGATACAAATACCCCTCCCTCTCCCTAGCCTCCCATTCTCTAACCATGTTGAATTGATCCAGTTATGCACACTCCTACTAAGCATCTTGTCGCTGCTCACGTCTCTATTTCACATATAACATGAAATAGTGTCATAAGTAGATATATAAAAACATGCAATATTTAATTCAATTAAAATCCTATTTAATACATCAATAATACATTTTTCTCTCAAAACAATATTTGTTTAGAAGTGATGCACCTCAATAACACAGGTGCAGCACTTTCGGTGCTTTTATACACAAATTGCACCACCAACGGTGCATTTATATATAAGTTGCACCATTTTACAATGCGCTGAAATATCTAATGCGCAATGCTACTATGATTCTATTTATTTAAAACTTATTTCAATGGTGCTCCAACAACTATATGCACGAGGATATTTTCTAAAATTTGGTTTATGGTGTATCTAAATCAAGTGAGTGCACTAAGCACTGGTGCACTCATATGCACAAGGAGCACCATTAAATTATATTTCTGTATGCTCTATTAATAGTTCTCCTTTGGCACGTTAGTGCACCAGAAATGATACGTTTAATTGATTTGAACACACCGTTGTTTATTAAATTAATGTTTGTATGGAAACCAATTCACGGTGCTCCTTGGGCACGGGGGCTTCACTCAATAAACAGCTATCATAGCATGTTCGATCGTGGCATATGAAACAATACCCCTAATTTCACTAAATATTGGAAAATACCTTCCAAAATCGGTTTTTTTTACCCCCTCCCAATATGCCTTCGCAATTTAAAAAAAACCCTATTTTCACTAGATATTGTATGTATCAATTTTTTCATTAACATTTTTTATACCCCTTTATATTTCTACCTAGTATATTGATATGATACCCCTCTTATGACCCCACAATCATTCTACAATGCACCTTGCTTCTTTCAATGTGTATCATGGATGCACATTACTTCACCCACAATGCAATTACTCAACCACATATCATTATGATTTGCAACATCTAATGGTCTAATAAAGAGATAGGAGATCACTTATTGTATGTCACTAGATCCAATGCACATAATACAACATTTAGATTACATGTTGCAGTTTCCCAATCGCTGACTAAGCCTGTTGTGGGCTAGGTATCCAAGCCCCCAAGGCCCGTAACAAGCTCTAGGAGGCTGACTAAACCTCCCAAGGCCTGTAATAGGAATGAGTGGTTGGGTATTCAAGCCCCCAAGGCCTATCGAGGGTCTATAATAGGCATTGGAGGCTTAGAGCCTCCCAAGGCTATTGGTAACAATTGGCTGTCAATGACCACTGTCTCTCGACTATGATTGACTGGAAACCCAATTCACCACAAAACCCCTGGCCTCAAGCATGCCTCAAGACGCGATTTCCCTATGTACTGGTAAGCCCAAGCCTTGCCTCAACTCGATTTCTCATCCGGTCGTGATCCCACCATCTCCATTTGGTGGATATTTGTCATCTTGCCCATATAAAAAAGACCCCAAAGTATTTTTGTATTGTTACATTAAATAAAAAAAACTCTTTGCCCCTTAATATATAAGCAATATAATTTTTAGGTTTTCATGAATATTTAATACCGCAATATGAATGAACGTGATATTATATTGCCTTCTAGTGAAGCCCCTATGTCCTTGGGCACATCAGAGCACCGTGCACCAATGCCCTGGCATGCCAATGAAGCACCGTTAAATTGTCATTTTTCAGGGTTTAAAACCAGTACACCTATTGCACGATATCGAACCAAAAACCGATCCACTAACATGCACTAATAGCACCATATAATTTATTGTTTTCATCTACAAGTTTTTGTTAACCGATGCATTCAATACACATAAGTGCACCATATGGCTAGTGATATTTAGTGTCAAATACATTGATTAAGCAGTTCAATGTTTTAAAATATATTTCACGATGTAGTTGTGCATTAGATCCATTCAGATCGCACCACGAATGGTGCACCCTGTAAAATTTTACAGGGTGCACCGTCAGGTGGTGCGAGCCAAAAGGATCGAATGCACCACGCAATTTTTTTTATTTTTTTTAAATAAGACAATTTGAAGGTCAATGTTCAAAAGTAACCCGCTAAAAATTTAAATTATGAAGTAAGAATCAATTTACCTATTGAACGATGCTTCAGGGAGGCATATTGATGATGTATGGAAATTTTGAAGTTTCACCACCGTTTGGAAAAATTCAAACTAGAGTCAGCAGCCAATAGGAGTGAGGAATTTTTCCACATGCACCACGGATGTGAGGGCATCCAGGTGGGTGAGGTGAAACACCGGTGCATGTGGGATCAATACCACTAAAGAGGGTAAAAATGAGTTTGATGAAAAAGTAATTTTTTTATTATTAAACCATGTTTCGGTTCACTTGACATTCAAGCACATTGGAGCGAGCAAGTTTTAAAATAAAATATTTTATATTTTTTAATAAAATAATTGATGATCCGTTTATGTGTTGTTCATGCAACGAATCGTTTTGCATCATCTAACGCACCAATATGAGGTTTTAAAAAAATACGTAGGAATAAAATTATAGACTTTTATTTTTAATAAAAAAATTAAGCGGTGTGTTACAAGCTTTGTCACGCACCAAGGAATTTATATACTAATGCAAAGTTATGAGGCTTTCAGTAAAATTTTGTGACATGTTTTTAATAAAATAGTTGTAATATTTTTAATAAAATCTATATCAGTGCATTTGTTATGATTAGACGTATCGGGCCATTTAATGTTAATGAACACACCAAGATGAGGTCTTTACCTACAAAAGTTACCATGTTTTTTTAATAAAATGATTTTTTTTAATTTAGTAAAATATTATATGGTACATTTGTTTCTACTACATGCACCAGGGCATTGAGTATTATGTAACGCACCATGTATATGATTCTAAACAAAATCTCAAGAATATTTTAATAAAACAATTTTTATTTTTTTACTAAAATATAGTATGGGGCATTTATGTTTAATGGAATGCACTGGGGCATTTATGTTTATGTAACGCACCATTTTATATTTTTTACTTTTTTTGTGCTTGATGATTTTTTCGAACATGGTGCAACATGGTATATGGTGGCTTGGTGCTTCTGTATATGTAATGCACCAGTGCGTTCTCATTAAAATAAGACCACCAAAGAAAAAACATATGCTAAATCCTTCTATCGCTCGCCTCTGTTAGTGACCTCTGCTATAAACAGATATTTGGACTCTTTTGAGCAGAGCATCTACTATAACCTCCACTAAAGGGCCTTTTCCTTTAGTGTAAAGAAATCTCTCTAAGGCTTGAAGCAAGCACCTAGCGCATAGTACCTAAAAATTGGCAAGTATTGGGGTGAACAAGGGTTCTAATGAAGTCCTTCAAATCCTAATATTTATGTCAACAACATTGGAGATGATGTCATTAATTTGGTAATATATGTAGGTGACATCATCATCATAGGTAGTGAGATAGGGTAAACATCACATGTAAAATCCTATGTATGTGAAACTTTTGACATGACTGACTTTGGCATACTACCTTACTTCTTAGGTGTATAATTATGGAAAATAGACAAACATATTTTGTTTCACATACAATTTATTACAAAAGTTTGTTATACAAGTTCAAGCTGGCAGATTGCAAGATTGATTCTAAGGTAATTAATGAATCGATCTATAGTCAACTAGTGGGGAGATTGATATATCTCATGACCAGTATGCACATATGTCATTGTTTCCTCCTTCATTCAATATAGGTGACATCAATAGCGAATGTGGATGGTATGAACCTAAATAAATGCTCATTGAGGATTGGAAATTACTTATGACTCGTACATATACTTCCTTAGATGCTTCAATGAAAAATTCCTTCGATAAGGAGATACATTTATTTGCGACAAATGAAGACGTAAATTGTCATAACAAGCGTTTAATAAGAAACCTAAACTGTCCCATTGCGACCAATATTGATACATCTATAAGAAGCAACTATTCTATGGAAGGAGATGAAGGGTTGGAACTTGAATTACTTATAGCCATAGGAACAAGGGTAATTCTCACATAAAACCTCTGGACTGATGCAGGACTCGTCAATGGTGCTCTTGGAGTTATACAACAAATTGTATATAACCATGGAAGTTCGCCTCCAGAACCACCCACGTATGTTTTAATAAAATTTGATAATTATGTGGGGGGGAAATGGGATGAATCGTTTCCTCAAGTTGTTCCTATGACATCTATTGAAAGAGGTAATAAAAAACAATTTCCATTGAAACTTGCTTGGGGTTTAACAATCCATAAGTCAGAAGGATTGACATTGGATAAAGCTATTATTAGTATTGGAAAGCAAGAGAGGCGGGGTATTTCATTTACAACAATATCTCGAGTTAAACATTTGGAAGGTCTACGATTTCAACCTCCATTCTCATATGATTGATATGAGAAGATGTCAAAATTACCAGGTGTGAAGATAAGAAAATATGAGGAAGATAGATTGAGAATGATCACGATATGAAGCATATTTTCATTTATTTAATCCTAAAAAAATTATTGTCTCTATTTTCTAGTTTAACAATTTACTCAATCCTTAATACTTATTACTTACATTATGATAATCCACGTAAATGTATCTATGTTTTCAACTTAACATGTTCCTTACAATGTTGATCAAACTCCATTTTTGTGTCACCACCCACGACTGAAACCATCCTAGATCCAAATCCTATGCTCTATCAAGGGTCCAGAGGGATCAAATCTCCCGTGGTGCAAAACTCTTCTCAGGTATTGTACTCAAGGAGATTTTCGAGGAGAGGTTTGCACCTCGGTAGATTTGATCCCTCTTGGTGCTTGATAGAGCCTAGGATTTGGATCTAGGCTGGCATTTATGTCAACAACATTGGAGATGATGTCATTAATTTGGTAATATATGTAGGTGACATCATCATCATAGGTAGTGAGATAGGGTAAATATCACATGTAAAATCCAATGTATGTGCAAATTTTGACATGACTGACTTTGGCATACTACCTTACTTCTTAGGTGTATAATTATGGAAAATAGACAAACATATTTTTGTTTCATATACAGTTTATTACAAAAGTTTGTTTTACAAGTTCAAGCTGGAAGATTGCAAAATATCATCTACAACTATGGATAAAATGATGAAACTTTCAACCAAGATTGATTCTAAGGTAATTAATCAATCGATCTATAGTCAACTAGTGGGGAGATTGATATATCTCATGACCAGTATACACATATGGCATTGTTTCCTATTTCATTCAATATAGGTGACAACAATAGCGAATGTGGATGGTCTGAACCTAAAATAAATGCTCATTGATGACATACATGCTCGGGAGGACTAAAGAAAAGATATGTTTCTCCTTACTTGATTTTTGCAGTTAGCTACATATCTCGATTCATTGTCCCTCCAAAGGTAGAAAGTTGGATGAAAACATGAAGAGTGTTATGATATGTTAAAGAAATATTTGATTTTGGCATTGTATATGGTAGACACAAAGTGTTGGAATGTGTAATTTTAATATTACATGTGTATTGATGTCTAGTATGATTTCATAAGATGTATAATATAGCAAAGGAAGACATACATAAATCAAGTATTATGTAAAAGGAGTTATCCTACATCCATCATTGAGTAATATTATTTTATTACCATTCATTATATAAGGAGGTGGAAAATCATTTATCCCACGTGTATTTTGGGATGTTATTCTTCTATACCTCTAGCTATATAATAGAGGTGAATGCTCGACTTTGCATATATCTTGTGTATTATATTGTAAAGTTGTGAAACATATGTGGAGTGGATATCAAGTGTAATATTGGATATTTCTAAAGAATAAGAAGAAAATAATCTTTTTGTGGTGTTTCCCCATTTGGGGTTTTACCACGTATATCTGGTGTATCGTTTATTTTCTCTTGTCTCTAGTTTCTTACTTTGATTATTGTTTCTTATAAGGATAGAAGGCTAGACTAGTAGATTATTGATTTGCATGTTAGCAAACATATTGTTGTATGTTTATGCATATTCTCAATATTGTAATATGGTATTAGAGCTAGTTACTATGCTCTACCTTCTTCAGTATTTGTTTTAAAACTATTTATTTCACAAGCAAAACTTCTTCATTTTTTGGGGGGTCCTCCATAATTAGTATATTTGTCATATGATCTATAAAAACCTAGTTTTTATTATTTATATATCGTCATTTGCTAGATTTTTAATATTTTTTTTCAAACCCTAACCCTCACCATTTACTTTTCAGAATATTTTAGAATTTTTTCAAGTTTTTATTGATTTTTTCTGTAGATATGGGTAAAATACATTGTATATTAAATTGATACTAAGGATATACTATTTTTTAAGCAAATATGTTGTCTACAAAACGACGATAGGTTTAACAACTTTCCATTTTTATAGATTCAGGAAGTTTAGGACATACATGTTCCTTTTGTTCAGCAAAATTATGTGCACGCATGCCTTTCCCACTATAAAATCACATGCACATGCGGCAATTCTATATAAAAAGTGAGTGGGCCCTATTTTCGAAAAAAAAAATTCATCAAGGGCAATTTTTTGTTCATTTTTTGTGTTGTAGGTCTGCAAATCTGTCAGTTAGTTGTTGTTAGGCTTCAGATTTTGTGAGAAATTTATGGTTCTTAGGCACTTTTTCTTCTAGATATTATTTCTTTGTCTTGTCACATTAGGGTTTCATTCTTTTATCACACTATGAATTTAGAAGTAGTTTCTATTCCTGGATTAATTGGATCTAATTATGTCATTTGGAAGAGAAAATTGATTGATGTTCTCAAAAGTAAGAATATCTAGAAATTAGTTAAAGGTGACCAAACGAAACCAATTGATGCAAAATACTTAGCTATATGGGAATATCAGTGTGATCAAGCAAGAGGACTTATTGGAAAAACAATTTCGGATAATTTATAAGTACATATTGAGGCTAAGGATCTATCCTAATTGAGGTATTGAAAGCCCTAACCTCTTTATTTGATGAAAGTGATGACGTTTATGCTTATTATATTGAAAAGAAAATCCATGAGTTAGAACCTAAATATTTTGATAGAATAGAGTCTTTTATTGCTGAAATTAAAACCTATAATGAAAAGTTAAATAATTGTGGAAGAGATTACAGGAAGAATGATAATGCTCTTATTTTTCGTATAGAAAAAAGTTACCTTCATGTTTTGATATGTTCACCCAAACTAGGAATAGAGCCATTGAAATGTATAAAGGAACTATGAAACCAACTTTTGAAGATTTTTGGAAAGATTTGATAAATGAGAAAGATAGGTTAATTTCTTCTGGTCAATTATCTAATACTAGATCTCTAATGGCACATAGTAAAAATATACATAATAGAAGTTTCAATAAACATTCTAGACCACATAATCAAGGATCAAATGCTCAATCTTCTAATGATGATGCTTATAACTATTAGGATAATTAATATTCCATCCATGTCCTACCTAGCATTATTTCTTTTTTCCTAGTAGTTGATGATGTCATTTCCCCCCTATTAGTGTGCATATGCCATCTAGGATCCATTAGCCACCTAATGTGCCCTGCATGCATCATTTTAGGACTACCTAAGTCAGTTCCCTACATTTTAGGATCCAACTCAGTGTTCTATATCAATCCACCTGGCTGGGTTAGCTGACTCTTGTGGGGGGTTTTAAGCTTTGATTACCACTAATTGTGGTACCATGCACCCTTTTCTGAGTGATTTGTGTTGATGTATATGTAACTTCGGAATGTATTTCACATATATGTATATTTTATTCCTATAGAGATGGTATTATTCCTCTATAAGGAAGTGTCCTCATTTATATTGTAAGTGTCGTAACTTATACTTGATGGGTTATTAGACCACCTTATTTGGGGTCGGACCTGTATAAGTCATGTGGGTCAAAGGGTTATTAGACCACCCTATTGGGGGTCGGCCCACTCAGCATTATGTTATGTGGTAAAGTTCGAGCCTACATGAGTTAGGTAAAAAGGCAAGTCAAATCAAGTATAAATAGAGTGCGGCAGGCACTCTATTTGCTCACTCACTTCTCACACATGCACTCAAGGAGGAGTGGCGCACTTATGGAGGAGGAGGATCTGCTGCTAGGTTATGGCTATCTCTCTTGGTTGGTTGTATCATTGCTCTATCTATCTCTGAGGAAGTTATTGGGGTTTTTCACCTTTATGGTTTTCCCCAAGTAAATCTTTGTGTCTCTTGTGTGCTTGCATTATTGTCTCCATGATTGATATGCTGTAGATATGTTGTACATGTTGTTCTCTCAGTTAAGATCCTAGATCAGATTGAAGTAAATTCTGAAAATTTAACATGGTATCAGAGCTAGCCTGAAAGAAGGCATGATATGGCATGTATGACACTTGTTGCACTTACGATGCTAGGGCTTGATATAGCAAAAACCAGTCATCGTAGCACTTTCTCTATAAATCTGTTTTTGCGAAGTTTTCGGATCTGAAATTGTTACAGGCCGACGATAAGATCTCCAGGTACCTTGTGTCCAAAGGAAAACCTCTAATTCGTTGTACTTTGTGATTTATGATCTGTATAATATAGGGTTTCTGCCTCTTCCAGATCTGAGTCAAAATCAGGTGACCTTGGGAAAAAGGTCATATCTTTGGCTAGGAAGCTCCAAATGAAATTTCGTAAAAAGTGACAGGTATTACACAGTCTTTACTAGCTCAGAAAACGTTTTCAGAGGCCGAAGTTGAACCAGTGACACGTGGCACGCCATACAAGTTCGCTCTCCTGTATTATCCCATAAACAGGTCACGTTGCGACACTTGGCATAACTCTCTCTCAGAGAATCCAATTGAGGTCAGACCTGTCAGGATGGAAAGATAACCAGTCAGGCTATCTCAGGAAGCTTTTTCAGACCCTGTGGATCAAAAAGTTCAGAGTTACACCAGAAAAAATCAGGTACATATTTCTGTCAAAACAAAATTATTTTTGAGTACCTTCATTCATGGCTTCCTCAGAAAAATAGAAGCTTAGAGCTTTGGATCAAAATTTTTGATTGGGTGGAAGAGTGGGCTTCATCAAACCCCAGTTCAGGGTCACGTCCAGTGAATCCATAAGTTTCAAAAGCAAAATTGAGGAGTGAAACTTTGCAGTTTTCAAATTCTGAATATACCAGTTTGATCAGCTCATCAAGGCGCATATTTCTATCCTGTCAGAAGTTTGAAATTCAAAGTTTGAATTTTTGGGGTTTCTCTGACAAACCCATATCCAACTCAAGGTCCATTTCTTGCAAATCAAGTGGATTGGGTTAATCCTAGAAGAAGATGGATTGATCATCTGCATGAGTGAAGAAGTTCCTGTTTCAGAGGGAGATGAGGCTAAGGCCTTATATAAGAAGATTACAAGCGATCTCGACAGGTATGACTAATCGAGGTATGTTTCGATATTTGTCCATGATTAAGTTTATGGTATGTTTGTCTTCATGTTATTACGGTTAGTACAATTTTGATTTTAGATTTATCACCTTAACAAAATTATGAATGCATGATAGAAGATATTCATTGGTTAGGATTGTACTAATGCATTATGGTGTTGTATGAGGTTTATGTTGTCTACTAACATGAAAGGTACAACAAGAAAGACAAATCATGTTCTGGTCCAAGAACATATGATCATGATAACATGAGGACAAAGATTCATCCATTGTCATGGATCTCATAGAAGATCCATTTACGAGGTATGTATAACTTGGTTTTGTAATAGTTAACCTATGAGATATACAGGTTACTAGCACAAGCCATTGAAGAAGAACAAGAAGACATCATGTGAGTATGTTAGACATAAATAGCTAGCATGCTAATCCAGGTATGTTTTTCCTATATCAAGTCAGAATCCTACCTTGTGTTAGGATCTTATACTGTTGTTGATAATGATTATTCATGAAGTCATAGGTTTGAATAATCATGGTTGTATGCATATTATGTTTCTTACCTTAATTGATGATATGACTAACCAGAAGAATCATGAAGGTATAGGTTTGAATAATCACATGTTTTATGCATAATATATCTCTTATCTTGATTGATGATTCAACTAACCTAAAGAGTCATAGGTTTGAGTAATTACAAGTTTAGACATGTTATGTTTCTTATGATTTGACTAACCATAAGAACCCTACATAAACCTTGAATGCTAATGCTTATTATTTCTGTTTGAAATGATCATGACTATACATGCTTGAGATTATTGTGTTTTAATAGTATACTAATGAATGTATGATTTTATATGAGATCACAAGGATAACACATTCATGATACTAATAAGCATGCATAGGGACCAAGGATGAATATGAGATTCAAGAACAGGTAATCCAGGAAGCAAAGATCAAGAGGGAGTACACTCCAGTGGTTTATGCAAGGATGCAGATATTCAGAGGGAGTTGACCATCTCTCTACATCCCACAACAGAAAGGTGTAGAAGAAGCTACTTCAGATTAGGACTCCAGCAGCTCCTGCAAGGAAGCGAAGACTCAGAGGGAGTCCACCCAATGAACAAACAAAGATAAGTATTTGAATTGTCATTTCTTAAATAATACTGTTCAATAATGTATATACTGATGTTCCTAGAATTAGGTTGTGTATTATGCATATTAGAATAATTGCATTGATGAACAATATAGTCCTAATATGCATGGGTAAGTGGCCTATGGCACTGTACAACATTCCATTGCTACTTATCTAGAATGAAACCTCTTTGCTGACATGTTGGGAGTTGTGCACACTCTTGACAATGTTCTGGTAGAGATTGGAAGGCATCTAGAAAGTTACGGGATATGGATAAATATTGTATTGAAGCATTAGCTAAGATAATTGCATGACTGTATGACATATTTATTTATGTGTAAGAATTTGTTCTGAAAACTATGAGATGTTTTCTAATCATGCAATTTAACTTGTTGTGTAGGAAAGATCATATGCCATCTCCTACAAAAGAAGAACTACAACATTTTGTTCCAGCAACAAAGATATCTATTGAAGATATTGAAGTTCCCAGGATCTGGGATGGAATGCCATGATCCGTCGATCATGAAGAATGATGTTTGGAACGTAGTCCCAAGACATGAAGGGAAGTTTGTTATGACTTCCAAATGGATCTATCAGATCAAGCATGTTGCAGATGGAAGCATTGAGAAATATAAAAGTGATGAAATAGAAGATGCACCAGATGGATTTCAAGACAGCATGGTGTAGTCATATATGTGTGCAGAACTTGGTATGGTAAGATAGACAGCCTTCTACCCAGTTTGGGCTTTACCAAGAGTAAAGCGAATTCCAACCTTGACTACAAGGTTGAGGAAGGAAATCCAGTGATACTACTTTTGTATGAGGATAGCCTATTTGTTACAGGTGAAGATAGATTGATTGCCGACACGCAGCGGAGCTTGCTACCAAGTTTGAGATGAAGAACTTGGGGATGATGCACTATTTGTTTTTTTGGCATAGATGTGTGGCAGAGTGCAGATGGAATCTTCCTTGGACAAGGGATATGTAGTAGAGATCCTGAAGAGGTTCGGGATGATGGACTGCAAGGATATGGCCACACCTATGGCATCAAATCTGAAGCTTCTATGTGATGCTTCATCTGAGCCGGTTGATGTCTCTTTGTATCGTCAGATGATTGGGTCCTTGATGTACCTGATGAACACGAGACCAGACATTTTGCTTTGCTGTGAACACATTGAGCCAGTTCCTGACGGATCTGAGGAGTGTTCACCTGGTTGCTGTAAAGCATGTTCTGAGGTACCTGAAGGGTACAGTGGATTATGGGCTCAAGTATGAGGTGAATCAAAAGTTTAACCTGCAGGGTTATGTTGATTCAGATTGGGTTGGCAGTGCTGCAGATAGGAAGAGCACATCTGGGTGCTGCTTCAGTATGGGATCAGGTGTGATCTCTTGGTTTAGCAGGAAGCAGTCCTGTGTAGCACTGAGTATAGCTGAGGCAGAGTATGTTGCAACCTGTTCAGCTAGTTGTGAGGCAGTATGGCTACGGAAGCTACTGTCTGAGTTATTTGATATCCCGTTGGATGCTACTGGTATCTTCTGTGATAACCAGAGTTGTGTGAAGCTGTCCGAGAACCCAGTGTGTCATGACAGGTCAAAACACATAGAGATCAAATATCACTATATCAGGGATATGGTGCAGAGAGCAGTTGAGAAGCTCCTATATGTTGCGATGGACGAGCAGATTGCAGATGTGCTGACGAAGCCACTAGCCAGGGTGAAGTTCGAGTACTTCAAAGAGAGGCTTGGCGTGCTTCAGATCGAGGATACTTCGAGGAAGAAGTGATGGACACATTTGCTGAAGCCATTCCAAGCATGTTGGAAGGGGGGTCCTTCACATGGCTGTGGATGTAAGCGCTGGATGATGAGCATCAGGATGATGTTCTGGTTTCTGCTTGGATATGATCAGTTGGATCATTTATGTATGTACGCATCATGTTGGATGCTGGATATGATCAGTTGGATCATTTATGTATATATGCATCATGTTGGATGTTGGATATGATCAGTTGGATCATTTATGTATGTATGCATCATGTTGGATGCTTGGACCATGTATCTGTATATGTATCAGGTAGATACATTGTATGATCAGGTGGATCATGTATGGTGATATGTATCATGTATCAGGTGGATACATTGTATGATCAGGAGGATCATGTATGATGATATGTATCAGGTAGATACTTGGTATGCATCAGGTGGATGCATTGATGATCAGGTGGATCATGCAGCAGGATGTTGCAGTGATGATCATGGATGATGAGCTTCAGGATGTTTCTCCAGATGACATGCAACAGGACGTTGTAGTGATGATGATCAGGACGATCATGAGTACATCAGGATGATGTATGGTGAGTATCAGGTTGATACTTTGTGGCCGTGGATCAGGTTGTGCAGATGAGCATGTCTGGGAGATCCTATAGGTCGGAGTTGTGTACCCGTAACAGCCTGGGATGCTCTTTCGAGACATTGCTCTGGGAGGACATGTAATTTGTGCCCTAGGATATTTCAGGTCGGAGTTGTGTACCCGTAACATCCTGAGATGCTCTTGCGAGGTTTTGTCCTATGGCATGTAATTTGGGCCCTGGGAGATTTCATGTCGGAGTTGTGTACCCGTAACATCCTGAGATGCTCTTTCGAGGTTTTGCCATGACCACATGTAATTTGTGCCCTGGGAGATTTCAGGTCGGAGTTGTGTACCCGTAACATCCTGAGATGCTCTTGCTAGGTTTTTTGGTGGACCACATGTAATTTGTGCCCTGGGAGATTTCAGGTCAGAGTTGTGTACCCGTAACATCCTGAGATGCTCTTTCGAGGTTTTGTGGTGGGGTCACATGTAATAGCACCCTGGGAGATCCTACAGGTCGGAGTTGTGTACCCGTAACATCCTGGGATGCTCTTTCGAGGTTTTGTGATGCACGTAATAAGTCCTGAGGATTCCACAGTATGGCCAGTGATGATGAAGACCTGCAGGTGGTGGGTCTACATCCAGTATGAAAAAGGACTGGCTCTGTAGAACTTCCTATGACGAGTAGATTCAGAGATTGATTGAGATAGCAGCAGCAGTGATGATGATGATGACTCGATGACGATTATCTAGTGACGATGATCCAAAGAAGATGACTTGTGCTAGAAGAACTGTGCTGAGAAATACCTTCCTAGTTAAGAGGGAGTGTTGATGTATATGTAACTTCGGAATGTATTTCACATATATGTATATTGTATTCCTATAGAGATGGTATTATTCCTTTATAAGGAAGTGTCGTCATTTATATTGTAAGTGTCGTAACTTATACTTGATGGGTTATTAAACCACCTTATTTGGGGTCGGCCCTGTATAAGTCATGTGGGTCAAAGGGTTATTAGACCACCCTATTGGGGGTCGGCCATGTGGGTCAAAGGGTTATTAGACCACCCTATTGGGGGTCGGCCCACTCAGCATTATGTTATGTGGTAAAGTTTGATCCTACATGAGTTAGGTAAAAAGGCAAGTCAAGTCAAGTATAAATAGAGTGCGGGAGGCACTCTATTTGCTCACTCACTTCTCACACATGCACTCAAGGAGGAGTGGCGCACTTATGGAGGAGGAGGATCTGCTGCTAGGTTATGGCTATCTCTCTTGGTTGGTTGTATCATTGCTCTATCTATCTCTGAGGAAGTTATTGGGGTTTTTCACCTTTATGGTTTTCCCCAAGTAAATCTTTGTGTCTCTTGTGTGCTTGCATTATTGTCTCCATGATTGATATGCTGTAGATATGATGTACATGTTGTTCTCTCAGTTAAGATCCTAGATCAGATTGAAGTAAATTCTGAAAATTTAACAATTTGCATGCCAAACTCAATAATGCGCCCCTTTTGGTCAATTAATTGATTTTGTCTTCAGTTAACTGAGATTTGGTTGAGTTTAACTGAGTTTCATAGCTCTGGAGCACTGATAGAGGTATCAATTCGTATGTTAGACATAACGAGACTCGAATTCTCCTAGGTGGTTCGAATTCTCTCCATTGTAATATCATTGTTGACTATATTGATTATTGGATCATGTGACATTATTTTGTTCCTATCTGAGTTCTCATGCATGATTAATTGTCTGCTCATTTTTACTGCAATTTTGTCATGTTCCTTCCTTAGGGCCACTTGGTTAAGACTTGGACCCTCCAATCCCTAAGGGTCTAGGAAGAATAATTAAATGGAAGATAATTAATTATATTGGGATAAATTTCGATACAAGGCCTATAGTAATTAATAAATTTTAATTTTAATTTTTAAATATTTGATAATTATTTCCTTATATTATTAATCAAAATTTTGGTAAGTGTTGATGTTTGCATGGTTAGGAGGGCACATGAGGACAAGGTCGACCTCACCTACTCAAGTGGAAAAAGATAGAAACAACAAGGAGTAAGCTAAAATCAAGGTGGCAGCATAAAAATATAGAAACTGGAAAATGAAATAAAAAACAAGAAAAAGCACAAAGCAATAAAGTCAAAAAGAAGGAAAGTGCAGAAAGAAACCAGTTTGAAAAAGAAGGAAACATCCAAAAAATCTAAGGAGGGCACAGTTTCTAAAATTAGTTGAAGGCACAAAGCAAGCAAGTTGAATAAGGAAAAAATGTTGCTAATTCTCTCAAGGAAGAAGCCCTCACCTCTCACACATGCCAATGACTTTCCCAGGAATCTACCTAAGTTATAAAAGAAGGCTAGTGCGGACCATTCACATCTTTTGGTCATTTTGTTTATTTTCTTGAGATCTTTTTCTATTCAGAGTTGAGTGATGTGCATCAACAAAGGTTGGGAGATGAACCCCAATGCAATTAATTTTCCAATTTGTCCATGACCATATCCAGATACATGGAATGCTAATATACAACCCTGAATCAGTCCATTGTTGAAGAATCAAAGACATCCAGAGAGAGAGATCCTCAGTCACAGTGCCCTTGGAGAGAGTCCTTGAAGGAGTTTCATTTGGAAGAGGTGATCCATTTCAATGAAGGCACCCCTATGCAGCTCATGAATTTCAGTGCACCCTCCATCTATAGCTACCAGATATGAATTCATCCTAATTTCATATCAAGTGAATAAATTCTCCTCTTCTCATATTCACTCTCTCAGTTTTGTAATATTTCTCTATTGGAGACTCCTTGAAGATCTAAAGATTAAAACTCTTCTAATTTCTTCTCATGATCTTCAATTTCGATTTTTTTTTGTTAATAAAATCATTTCAGATACATAACATATTTAATAAGTGAATTTTGTAAGCCTCGGAGGCAGTTTGAGTCAAGTAATTCCAAGAATAGCTCTTTAAGCACCTTTTCTTGACTAGTTTTACAGTTTTTGTAATTCAAATCTATGTATGAACCAGTTTTCTGTTATAATGGTCATTTTTGAATCATGATACCTTAATAAAGCATCCCCAACAATTTTCATGAGGATTCGAAGTAATTTCATCATGTTTGGAAGAACTTGGAAAACGACTAGTTGAGCAGTCCAACATAGATCCCTTGTCTCTTTTGTTTCCAAACTCAACCAAAACCTCCCAAATTATCATAAGATATTTTCCAACACCTAATTAGGAGTTTAATATTTGATATAATCCATTTTTTTAACTTATGGTGTTAGAAAATGAGTTTAGACCTCAATAACAATTGTTGTTGAACCGTAAATGGCACCAGTACGTTGTGCATAGGACTCAGAATCTAGCCTTGGATATGATATTTTTTCTGCTGCAAACTCACCCATACATTTTTCATATCCTAAATATTCCAAATCCCTAACCCTGGAGGAGTCTTCTTGTGCCCCAAACCAGCTCCTTTTCAACTAGTTTTGTTAACTAGTTTCTGCTTGTGAAATTTTGTGATATAAGTTTTAAAATTTTGGATAATATCATCTATAACCTAATATCAGAGCATGGTCCTATGAACCTACTTTTTATTAATTGTGACGAATTCCAAGATATTTCCACTTCTCAAAGGAAAGAACACTGAAGAACATTGTGTTGAAGAAGAGGTGAAATCTATTGGAGGAAAAATGCGAGGAAAGGATGTGTTTGACTTTGATGAAAAGGAATATTTCAGACTATTTGTCCAAATTATGTTAAAGTGATTGCATGACATATATCAAAACATCATCCAATCTGGGAAAGACACTAGAGAATTCTTGGCTAAGCAACTAGGAAATAAAGACGGAGAAGGGAGCAGTAGTGGCTCTCAAAATGAAGAAAGGAATGTTCCGGGTGGATCTATCTTTTCAAGTACTGGGCCTCATAATAGGCCTAATTAATTCAAATAGGAATTCAAGAATCATCCTTTACATACCATGCCTAATTTCATTGAGGAATACAAGGAAGATCATGAAGTGCAGACTTAATCAGTTGGTTCATGGGAAGAGCGGTATGTAGAATGCCAAACCCTGAGTGAAGAATGCAAAAGGGCACTTCCTTTCAAATATTTTTGTGAAGCACAGTATAAAAATCATCCTAGAGGAGGTCATAGGAATCCAACACATAACTATGAGTTGATAAATGCCATTGGTAAGCTCTCATTACCCTTTTTGGATGGATCCTCAAAGTATACTGCCAGTTCTTGGGTGCAGAAGCTAGACACTTATTTCCAGTTGAATCCCATGGATGAAAGGAATGCCATCAGAATGGAAACCTTGCATTTATAAGGAGAGGCCAATAATTTGTGGTTCCATGGCATGAGAACCCTGGTCCATGATCAAGTGAATTCCTATGAATATTTCACTAGGAGGTTAGAGGAGAGATTTGACAGGAGATACCCTGAGATCTCTTTCATGGAGTTGGAACATGTGAAGCAAACCAAAACTCCTGAAGCATACATATCTGAGTTCCAGAATCTTGCAGTGATGGTGACTGACATATATGATGCTTGCTTGATCCTCTTATTCATGGAAGGATTATAAGAGCCATTGAAAGGATTGGTAAAGGCATACAAACCATCCACTTTACAATACGCGGTGAGCAGAACAAGGGATCTGCAAGATACCATCCCAAGAACAAGTTATCCTCCAAAGATTAATGTGCCTTCAAAATTTCAGAATCAAATACCACCTTTTAAAAATTTGGCTTCCCCAAACAAGAAAGAGTACTCATACAGATATCGGGATGAATTAAGAAGGAAGAAGCTCAGCTTCTCTCATCAAGAACCCTAGGTTCCGAGCCATAAACGTGCTAAGGGGGAAGCACATTACATTGAGGTATTTTCAGAAAGTGAGGAGGAATAATTTGAGGAAGAAGCACCCATAGAGGATGTTGGGGCCAAGGTCGCAGCTATAGTAAAAGCTGCGAATTTTGGGAAAAAGCACGAGTATGGAAGGAAAGTGCTAATTTTGGGACAAGCACTAAGTTTTGGATAAGAAGGAGACGGTGCGCAGTACGGTGCCAGATGGATGATCTCAGCGCAGATCACGGACCGGAAATTGCGGAGCCCGCGCGCACGTCATCGAAGAATGAAGGTGGCTCAGCTACCATAATAAATAAGGCGATGGAGTAGAGGGCTCAGCTACCCTCATTTAAAGGCTCAGTACAGAAGTTATGGTTGCTCGGATCAAGGAGGAGCAACGGACCAGAGCATTGAAGGCGAAGGACGATCGCCCATACCCACAATCTGCGCCGGAATTCATGGAGCCTGCAGGAAGCGGCGACGTGACTGCAAGCGGCGCCTACAGTACACCTAGCCATGTGCGTGGTTAGGGTTTTTGGGAATCACTGATGGGAAAGGCCCACAGTTTTGTAAAGGTGTGACCGCCATGGCCACCTATATATGTGAACAATTGTAATGGATAAAGCTTAGCTAGAATAAGTTAGAGAGTTAGATGTTAGACTGTTAGATAGCCAGTCTAAAGGATAGATCATGTGTTGATTATCCTTCACTGTATTTTCTACCCAGTGTGTAGAACTAGAGAGGAAATCGGATAGCCGAGGAGCTAATCCCTGAGTTGCCAGACAGTCTGAGTCGACGTCTGTGCCTTTGTAATCTCCATAGAGAGGAGACTAGATTGAGAGAAGGGCTCCCAGCTGTGTGCGTGGAGTTTCCTGGAAAGATCTAAGGCTGCAGCTGTGTGCGCAGCATATTGTATATCATTTTCTGGTTAATATAACACTCCCGTGGACGTGGTTTTCCTCGAGGAGATGAGCTTCACATATATCTTCTTGTTATAATGTTTGCGTGAATGATAACTGTTTAAGATCATTACCTGTGTGCACATCTTTTGCATCATCTTTGCGACTGTTTGAGTGAGTTCAGGAAGGTCCTTTATTGTTATAAGCGCTAAGTATAGAAGTAGTGGTGGAACGCTGTCGCTGCAGCGACCGAGCTTCGCGTGACTGCGATGAGTGCGCAGGACGAGGAGGTATTTTAGCGCATCGACGCAAGGAATAGGCGCCTTCCGCGCCCGGAGGACGAGACTGCGCAGTGGGGCTGCAGGAAGGAAGGCATCCGCGCAGTGGCGTCGCGAGGCCTGCGGGAAAGTCCGACCGCCGATATTTGAGGAAGAAGGAGATATATAGAACAATCTCAACGTCACCACGGTTAAGGAAAGCTGATTCCTTAACCCCCCATAGCCACTTCGGGTGAGACCTCGAGCTGTCGCGCAGCTCGTTGCCGAGAGGGCCAGTGCGCCAAGGGGTTTTGTTGCTGCGCTTCATTAAAACCCGGGTCTGCCCAGAAAAGCAGCCAACAAATGGTTCCGTTGCCTTGCGACTTGCTGTTGTGAGACTTGTTATTTTGGCGACGTGCGAGATTGAGGAGCCAACAAATGGTTCCGTTGCCTTGCGACTTGCTGTTGTGAGACTTGTTATTTTGGCGACGCGCGAGATTGAGGAGCCAACAAATGGTTCCGTTGCCTTATGACTTTTTGATCACATTACTTCCATGGCTTTGAACCCTGTTGATTGAGCCAACAAATGGTTCCGTTGCCTTATGAATTTTTGATCACATTACTTCCATGGCTTTGAACCCTGTTGATTGAGCCAACAAATGGTTCCGTTGCTTTGATACACCGCATTACCGGTCTATCTAAGGTTGGTAAGGATCCCAATATCCATTTTGTGGGGAAGGACAAGGACCGAAAATTGGCTGCAAAGCTGGTCCAGAAATATAACTTGACAAGAGGAGGTCGGGCTTATGACCTCACGACAGTAGAAGATGAGGCACTTCGCTTCACAGGAAGTCTGCTTGCAGGCAGACTTCTCACAAAGTGCCGACCAAAAGAAGTTACTGGAGCTGTCGTGGAGCTCGCTATCGCAGCTGCGGAGGGAGAACAGTACAACTGGTCTCTCTTCCTGCTGAATTCTTTTTTGGCTGATTGCCTGAATGTGCAGGACAATGCAGCCCAATCATTCCATTTTTCGTGGCTTCTAATTTTATGCACTCTCGTCAGGTGGAAGGAGCCCCCGAATACTCAGTTCCTTCCGCGCCGCGCAGGAAAGGTTGTCGGCATGCGCTACATCAACCTCTGGGATTCCCCTAATCCCGCGAAGCGCAAGATGAATCGCACTGTCTTTTGTGAGTACTACTATCTCCTCCGAGATACCATACAAGATATGCCAAGGCTGAGCGAGGAGACAGCCACATTGTATGAAGGGAAGTTGGCTTTTACTGCCGACATCCATCAACTTTACCTTCGGCCTTGCGACATTCCAGGTGACTGGGCGCTAGGTCTTTACAGGATGACCACAGAAGATGTCGAAGAAACCATTAAGTCGTGGTCGGACGAATGGAGAGCAGCAGCCGACATCGCACCTGCGATGCCACCCGCCGCTGCGCAAGAGAAGGATAAGGGCAAGGAAGCCCCTGAGCAAAGAAGCGATGAAGGCTCAACAGAACCAGCCACCAAGAAGCAGAAAGTGTCGCATCCCGCTAAGGCTATTCCCTCGGGGATCGACCAGTACATACATGAGCAATTTCGCGAGCTGCGCAATGCGCACGCTCACATCAGAAGTGCTCTAGACCTACAGTTTGTGGAAATAAAAGGTCTCGCAGGAAGGATTGCGCAGGCGCCACAAGAAATTCCAAGTGATGAGCGAGTTGAAGAACTCACAGAAAGGCACACTGTCGTGCATATTCCGCCTACCAGCATGACACTTCCAGACCCTCTAGCTGAACTACAGGTAAGCACAGTTGGACCTGTAGAAATTAATTTGTCTTTGATTCCTATAGAGACTCTACAGCTTGTACAGGAGAAAGTTTCTCTTGAGTTGAGAGCTAGAGAGCTCTCTACTTTCCAGGCAAACCAACGACTGCAATCGCAGGAAATAGAGCTGAAAGAAAGTCATAAGAATATCTCTGCGAAGCTTGCACTCTATGAGGCGCAAGACATCGGCATCAGAAACGCAATAGAAGAGATTGCCCAGGAACTGCCGGCTTGCGAGATTCAACCAGACCTCCCTCTGGTTGCAAAAGTTCAAATTATTGGAGGAAGGGTGAAAACCCTGGAGCAAGAAATAGTTGCTATGGCTGAGGACCATAGAACCCAGATTGCTGAGCTAGAAGCTCGTGTTGCCGCGCAGCTTACGGATGATGCGCAGGTACAATTTGAAGCACTGAGCAGAGCTTCCACACAGATGAAAGATCGAGTACAGGAAGCCAAGAATCTGATGAACCAGGCTATGGAAGCTTGGACGGAGCTTGTGAACCTCCCTTTTAAAGTGGGACTGTCAGAACAGGTGCAAGCTGCAGAACAGTCTCTCACTGTTCTCAATGAAGAAGCTAAGGCCCTAACAGGCCTACCAAAAATGAAGAAAATGGGCGAAGTGCGCAAAATGCAGCAGCAGTTGCACAAGCTCAGAACTGAAGATGAGAAGCTCACCAACAGCATTCAGCCATTCATGGATGAGTATGCTGAAATCGTCGGCCAAGTTGAGACAAAAATCAAAGAGATTTCCGAGTCTCAGGAGATCATTGATACACTCACTAAAGACGAAGCGACCGCAGAAACGGTGCAAACAGCTGATGAGTGTATTGAGGAATTGGACTCCGCTATTGCGAAGTGGCAGAAAACATTCGCGGAGATTCAAGCAAAAGCAGATGCGCAAATCAAGCCACCACGCGCTGGTGCGAGTGGCTCGAGGGCGAGCCACAAGTGAGTGTTGGGGGCCTGTTGGGGCCAAGGTCGCAGCTATAGTAAAAGCTACGAATTTTGGGAAAAAGCACGAGTATGGAAGGAAAGTGCTAATTTTGGGACAAGCACTAAGTTTTGGATAAGAAGGAGACGGTGCGCAGTACGGTGCCAGATGGATGATCTCAGCGCAGATCACGGACCGGAAATTGCGGAGCCCGCGCGCACGTCATCGAAGAATGAAGGTGGCTCAGCTACCATAATAAATAAGGCGATGGAGTAGAGGGCTCAGCTACCCTCATTTAAAGGCTCAGTACAGAAGTTATGGTTGCTCGGATCAAGGAGGAGCAATGGACCAGAGCATTGAAGGCGAAGGACGATCGCCCATACCCACAATCTGCGCCGGAATTCATGGAGCCTGCAGGAAGCGGCGACGTGACTGCAAGCGGCGCCTATAGTACACCTAGCCATGTGCGTGGTTAGGGTTTTTGGGAATCACTGATGGGAAAGGCCCACAGTTTTGTAAAGGTGTGACCGCCATGGCCACCTATATATGTGAACAATTGTAATGGATAAAGGTTAGCTAGAATAAGTTAGAGAGTTAGATGTTAGACTGTTAGATAGCCAGTCTAAAGGATAGATCATGTGTTGATTATCCTTCACTGTATTTTCTACCCAGTGTGTAGAACTAGAGAGGAAATCGGATAGCCGAGGAGCTAATCCCTGAGTTGCCAGACAGTCTGAGTCGACGTCTGTGCCTTTGTAATCTCCATAGAGAGGAGACTAGATTGAGAGAAGGGCTCCCAGCTGTGTGCGTGGAGTTTCCTGGAAAGATCTAAGGCTGCAGCTGTGTGCGCAGCATATTGTATATCATTTTCTAGTTAATATAACACTCCCGTGGACGTGGTTTTCCTCGAGGAGATGAGCTTCACATATATCTTCTTGTTATAATGTTTGCGTGAATGATAACTGTTTAAGATCATTACCTGTGTGCACATCTTTTGCATCATCTTTGCGACTGTTTGAGTGAGTTCAGGAAGGTCCTTTATTGTTATAAGCGCTAAGTATAGAAGTAGTGGTGGAACGCTGTCGCTGCAGCGACCGAGCTTCGCGTGACTGCGATGAGTGCGCAGGACGAGGAGGTATTTTAGCGCATCGACGCAAGGAATAGGCGCCTTCCGCGCCCGGAGGACGAGACTGCGCAGTGGGGCTGCAGGAAGGAAGGCATCCGCGCAGTGGCGTCGCGAGGCCTGCGGGAAAGTCCGACCGCCGATATTTGAGGAAGAAGGAGATATATAGAACAATCTCAGCGTCACCACGGTTAAGGAAAGCTGATTCCTTAACCCCCCATAGCCACTTCGGGTGAGACCTCGAGCTGCCGCGCAGCTCGTTGCCGAGAGGGCCAGTGCGCCAAGGGGTTTTGTTGCTGCGCTTCATTAAAACCCGGGTCTGCCCAGAAAAGCAGCCAACAGAGGATGGCTATGAAAAATCAGGGGAAGAGCATCCCCCACAGATAGACAACAAAATTGCAGTATTAAGCGGAGTTCTTTGTTTCCATACCCTTAGATTTAAAGGCATAGTGCAAGGGAAAATAGTATCAGTTTTGGTCGATTGGGGTGCCACCCATAATTTGATTGATGCAACCATGGTAGAGAGGAGAAATATACCAACAGATAAATTTTGAGGTTTCACTATCATCATTATGGGAAACAACACTATGGAGTGTAACTGGTGGATTCCAAAGTTGCAAATGATTGTTGGAGATTATAATGTGACTAACACCTTCTATATTGTCAATGTGGATGATACCAATATAGTGTTGGGAGTGCAATGGTTGTAATCCATTTGGGAACATTCAGTGAATTGCCAAATACCCCAAATAATATTCAAAGATGATGATGGGAAGTAAGTGGTTTTGGAAGGTGTCAACACCTACCCAAAATAAGTAATTTATGCACATAGTATGAGATCGATTTTGAGGCATGGTTATGTTGATTGGGCTTCTGAATGTTTCACCACCACTCAAGGAACCTCCATAGAATTCTCACATCATCCTAAGCACATCAAAAGGATGCTACACAAACACAAGAAAGTGTTTGAAGATATTCCACATAGAATGCATCCTGACAGAGGTACTGAACATTGGATTGAGATGGAAGTTGGCACACTTACTATCAAGATCCATCCTTGCAAGCACCCTAAAATATTCAAGTATAAGATTGAGAAGACCATCAAGGAGCTTCTTAATTTGGGATTCATAATTCCAAGCTCAAGTCCCTTTGCATCATCAGTGGTCCTAGTTAAAAATAAATATGGAACAATGCGCATGTGCATTGACTATAGTGCCCTAAACAAGAAGACCATAAAAAATAGATATCCTATCCCAAGGATTGATGAATTTATGGATGAGCTGCATGGAGCGAGATATTTTTCCAAGATAGAACTTGGCTCGGGATACCATCAAATCAGGATGAGGGAAGAAGACATCCAGAAAACTGATTTTTGGTGACATTATGGGCATTTTGAGTTTCTTGTCATGCCTTTTGGCTTGACCAATGCACTGGCCACTTTCCAATCCTGCATGAATAGAGTTTTCAGTAAGCAGTTGCGTAAGTATGTACTTATTTTCTTTGATTATATTATGATTGTAACGTCCCCTTCCCCATAGAACAACAAGGAAGGAAACGTTAACAACATACCGAGCTTTCGATAATCTTAGCCCCAATATTTTTTTTGCACATAGATAACTAACATTTAAAACTTCTATATGCAGATTCGATTCAATATAAACACAGCGGAATTAAACAATACATCTGCACACAGTTTCATCATGCATTCAACATATAAACAACAGTCATTAATTAAAATGCTTGCAGGGCATAGAATTAACATCAAGAATACTTATCTCGAATTGTAATGGCCCAAACGACTGGCTACGTGAGAGCAACGTTCCACCCAACCATAGATATCTGTTCAGCCTGTATTCTTTCAGCTGAGAGATCACCCCCGAGCTGGGCTGTGTATCCACTAAGGAGGAACTAGATGGCTCACTCACAGTCAGGGTTTCACTCAAACAGCCATGCTAAGCCAACACACGGTTGGGTTTCTCAAGCATGCAATGGGAGATGGAGGAGGATGCTAGTCCAATGAGCTCCAACCCAGAGCCACATACCCTTCAAACTAGACTCAGCAATCCCATCCTCTATTCACACATCCACCATCGGATTTCTCACAGCTTCGTTCAGCAAATAACCCAAATCCGTCACTCGTTTTCTGAGCTGCAAAAACTGGGTTTTCCCATGGCTTTTGGGGTAGCTATTGCTCCCAAATTTGCCCCAAGGTTCCTACCAATGGATCCCCCATTGTATTTCTCTGTCCAATACCAAATCGGGACGTTTTTGGTCTTTCAAAAACTGGGTTCTCTCAAGGTCGCGATTTCTGGTTTTCTCCCTGCTAGGAGCTTGTTTTTTTTTGGGTGGAGAAAGATGTCCCATACTTCCACAATGGAATGGGGATAAGGATGGAGCAACCCTCAAGATGTAGAGTGACTTGTGGGACAAGTCAAAAGAGCCCATACCTTCCCATACGAATTTCAGGTCTGCCCATACTCCATCAAAGTCATGGGCTGGAATCTCAACCACTTCCTTACAATTGGCATTAATGTCACCTAAGGAAGTCAAATGGGTTCTCATAAAGACATATGGCAACCTATGGGTCACTCCCATAGCCCCCTCACCACTCCCTAGTGGATACACGTGGCCCCTTCTCATTCGTTGCCTCCGTAGCCAGCTTTGGACATTTTATATTGCCTGATGTTTATTTACATCCTATTACAATTTCCATGGCTTAAAATATCAAAATATCAAATACTTGCCTTTTTAAATAAAATTCGGCTTTCACTAGCGGGGCCTTGGCCTTGAGCTCCACGCTAGGAAAACATACATCACAAGTACACATTACATCCTAAGGGTCGAATTGGGGGTATTACATTCCCCTCCCCCTTAGAACAACACCGTCCTCGGTGTTCCAAGACTTAGGCATACATATACAATTTACACATGTCCAAAACTTCAAAACTTTGCAGATCTGCCCTGCATTCTATCCTTTACTTTGAACTTTCAGGACCAAGTCCTTTGATTTTCACGAGCTGCTCCTGCTGATTCGGATCTTCCAGCTCGTCCACAAGTCTGAAAACTTTATGGCTGCTACCTTCTTGAGGTTCTCTTGTTGGGCAATTGCGGAGGCAATGATCCCCTCCACATTTCCAACACTTCATTGGTTGCTTCATCTTTACCTGCTCGATTTCCTTTGAGTCTTCCCACCTGGAGCGTCTCTTAATCGGACGATTGGATGAATGCTTCTTCATTGATCCACTTTTCTCTCCATTACTGATTGCTTTCATAATGCTTTTTACCTCTTTCTGCAGACGAAGAGTGTCCTGCAAGACCTTGTGGTTCATCTCGTTCTGCTGCTTTTGCATCTTGAGCATCTCTCCAAGATTTTCTTGGGTCTTGGCAATTGTTTGAAGAAGACTTCCAGCCAATCCTGATAGCCCTTGGTCTGCTGCCATGGTCAATGGAAACAACTGACCACGCTTTGCTCACTAGCAACACTTGCCTGCACCGGCTGCAACCAATCGATTCAATTTCCACCTCTCGAATTGTAATGGCCCAAACGACTGGCTACGTGAGAGCAACGTTCCACCCAACCATAGATCTCTGTCCAGCCTGTATTCTTTCATTACTGCTCATGCTGAGCTCTTTAGGGTGGTTACATGTCCACATGCATCCGTAAGATGCTTCCAATCAATACCTACACTCAAACATTGAATTAATTCACATGTTTAGTTTATTTTCATAGGAAACCATAACCAAATCATATACACATGTATATTCATAAGCAAGAAATTACAAGATAACCAAATACTTATCTGCACTAGATGTTTTCACTTTAGTCCCTAGGGTCCTTCTTTGCTTTACAAGCCTTGGATCTCCTATGGGTTTGGGTGTTTGGCCAGCGCGCAGGCTGCCCCTCAACATCTAACAGTCTTGTATGTTTGTCCAGCACGCAGGCTGCTCCACAACATCAAATAACCTTGTATGTTTGGCCAGCACGCAGGCTGCTCCAAATCATCAACAATATCACATGTTTGGCCAGCACGCGGGCTGCTCCAAATCATCAATGATCTCGCATGTTTGGCCAGCACGCAGGCTGCCCAAATCATCAATAATCTTGCTCAACCAGCCACTTTCTGGATCTACCAAGCAACTTTTAGTTCTTTCAGGGTCCTTGCTTCCTGTATTGACCAAGGTTTCCAACAAAGAAACAATAATGCATCAGCTCACTGTTACAAGCTTTATGCTTGAAACCTTCATTATTTCAAATAAGAAATGAATGAAAATGAATACTTATCTGTACTGTGCATTTCCTCTCTGGTCCACAGGGTCCTGCTTTTACTTTATAAGCCTTGGGATCCTCCTGCGGACTAAGATGTTTGGCCAGCACGCAGGCTGTTCCAAATCATCAAATAATTAATGCCCTACCAGTACACCTTCACGCCGACTGGGTTTACCAAGCATTTGGTGGTGCCCAACCAGTCCCATACCTGGTTGGCCCTCTCCATTGCCGAGCCAGCACATACGTCTGGGTCATCGACCAATGGAAGGTAACTGCGCCACCGACCATTACAGGTCAAGGCTCCACTACTCTGCCTTAGGCTTGCATCAGCCTTTCACGGTATCACAATCCCTCAATGCGCATAACAATTCTTCACCCACACAAGGGTGGCACTTCTTCTCTTATGTAAGCCGGCGGTTCCATTTAGGAATTCTTTAGGTAACTTTCTTAACTGCAGGCTATCATGGCCCCATGATACCCACTCACCCTATGCAAGGGTTACCACTGCTTATACAGTCTTCTTGAGTACTATTTTCTTCACTTTTCTCTTTCAGGTGCAACACTTAGTTTCATATGTATAATCTGTCAACACAAAATGGATAGCGAGCTCATTAGTATCGCTGCTCTAGAATTGTAAACCTATTTCATAACATCCACCATCCAACCTTGAAACACCAGGAATGCGTCCATTCCCTTAAGGCGTAGTCAATATTGGCATCCCTAACATAACTCAGCACCAGAAAGGCGTGCACTCCTTACTGATGTGAGCTATGAAGGTCCTAATCATACTTCAAGCAGTCTTTCATGATGGAAATAAAATCAAAACATGCTCTGCATATTAACTCTAGCAATTAGACACATATATATATATCATTCAGGGTTTATGGAAAACTTATCCATTTTGCCGATGTTATTTCTCTTCTTTAATGAGGAATGGAGGCTCCTTCTCTGAGTTGACAGTCCCTCGGTTTTTCCATCCCAATTCCTTTTGATGTTACATATCCTTCATATGTCTTACTGACATAACCTTTACCATCTCACTCATATTGTTTACCAATCATGCAGTGCAGATGAAACATTAATAATGTCTTATGGCATTCCACCTGGAACCCATTTTCAAATCATGGAATCCCTTCCCATGAAGTTTGGCTTCTGCAGGACCTCTGTCATGGCCTTACTGCAATGTGTCTTACTGGCACACTTATTAAACAGCCAAACAGTCAGCAACATTTAATCAATACAATTCAAATCCGATTATTCCATAACCAATCCATGGCACTAATGATTAAATTCAGTATGCATTTGCAACTCTGTCTACTACAGAAATTGGTTTTCTTATCCATGAGGCTATCCTCATATTGTTTGGCTCTTGTAAGTGACACCACTCTACTCGTTATGGTCTTATGCCTGCTGCCATACCTGAGCATCCACTTACAGCATGTCCTCCTGACACATTTTCATATAAGCCAAACAGTCATTAGCAATTATTAGTAAAATTTCAAATCCGAAACATTTACAAATCTGATATTTACAACTGTTCTTATTAACAGAACTTAGAGCTCTCAACCATGAGAACCTTCTCATAACCTTTGGCTTTTGCATGTGGTAGATCCTGGTCTCTACTATGGACTTATCCTCATTGCCATATGTAAGACCTTCCTACCGGAAACTGAAACTCCAATCAGCCAAACACGTTGTGAGTATCTACGCACATAATCATTCATTGCCATTATAGTCACTGAAGTGATCTCAGAATTATAACACTCAATAATTCAAACACCTTCAGCTGTTACATTTGAAATGCAGTGAAATATATATATACACTTCTATATATGTGTCATTATCATAATAGAATTTTCAAGACATAGTCACACTATCCATGCAGCTTAACTAAATCGTAAATACTCATTATTTCACAGTCATATCATTCATACAACTTTGTCCTTCCACAAAGTATTCTAGCAGTTCATTGGTCATGATTGGGCTCTTCATGCCCTTACTATTTTGCATCAACAACTCATGAAATGATCCTAGAATTATCATTAATTCGTCATTTCATTCATTATTTATTTTTCAATAACATATGCATCATCCCTATGCATTCATACAATGCATCACAAGATTTATAAAATCTCTTAATGCACATCTACTCAATGCTACCTTGCATTGTTTCATGAGTACTATGCATTCAAGCATATTATGATCCAGACATGACCATCTCATATAACTTGCACTATCATAATCAGGACCACCAGTCTTTACTTGGTTTGGTTATTAAGCACATAACCAACATACACATGACATGATATAAATTCATATGAATGCATTGAGATTTCTAAGTAGTCATAGGGTGTAAGGATCATTTCCTTCACTTACCCACACCTCACCAAGCTTGGTAGGTTAACAGTCCCAATCAGTATTCAATATCACATGCAACTATCTCAACATAGCTCAAACATAGTTGAAGGGATCTTACCAAATCCTCTTTCAACATTCATGCAATTTGGCACCAATAATCATTACCTGCATGGCTACCATTAACATCGCCTGATGTTACCTGATCAGTTGGCCTCTTACCAAAGCTGCTCAGTCCTTTTGCCAACTTTATGATCATAGATTTGTTGGCTTCATGCAACAACATCCTCAGCACATTTAGCCATGCTCTTTGTTATCTTTGGTCCTACAACCAATACCAACATCAATAGTGACTATCAACCACAATATTCTCTATTAACGGTTCATTGCATATGCAGACTTCATTCTTTTACCAATATGCAATATCTCATTCATGCACAAGCATTTCCATATGCACTATGCAATGTTTGTTAAGATGTCATCTAGTGCATATACATCTATGTAATCCCTTACATTTTTAACATTTTTATGCCATATGACAATTTCATAATTATAAGTATGATAACAAACAGGGGTTTAAGGAATTATTCCCTTTTCGATCCCTCCTCGTATCATGGAATTTCTCTTCCATATCATGCATTTATAGAATTTGCCCATATTGACAACAAAATTTGTTTGTCAAAACCGCCGCTGGCACTCTTCTGCACTAAATATCTATGATACATGCAGACCTCATCTGAACTCTGTTCATGTATCATGGTTCCCTGCTGGACTAGCTTTCCAATGCCTGTCTTCATGCTCCATTCCGACATCAGGTGCGGAAACTGCAACCCTTCAAAAATGACAAGTTTTCACTCCAGTTTTTGCACATTTTACACAGTTGCATTTTGGTCCCGAATGCCAACTTCAGCCACCTGTGGAAGAAAATCTATGAGGAATCACAAAAACTTATCTATCGGGCGAAGTTAGTCCATATAACAAGGAACACTCTGCAATTCACGGATTTCAATTCCGATGCACCATTCATCTTCTATGAATTTCTGGGTTTTGCTACTTCTCATTTTTCACATTTTCCCAAAATTCCAAATTTTGGGCCAAAAACGGCTATCTCCCAAACGGTGCATTTCTGGAAAATCTTCGTCTAACGGAAGCTGTCCGTCTTAATGAGAATATGAAATGTCTAGTTTAGTAAAATTTCTGATTCCCACATCTAGGGTCACTTTTACTGCCCACAAGCTTTTCAAAATCCCGAAAAAGTGGCCCGGAACAGTGCTTTTTGGCCTTCTTGCTCACCCCGACTCCACATCCTTTGGAGTTGGGTTCCAAGATTCGGAACTTAACATTGTGCCTGTTTTATGACTGCCTCGTATCAATTTCAGCTTAAACTGGCCTTCTGTCAACCCTCGGGACTCTGTCCTTCGAAAGTCACTTCTATCCATTTTCTGTCAAATCGGAGTGTAATGGGCTACGGGTCTTCACTGGTCTTTTCATGGCCCTCGTCAATGGCCTCCGAGCCCCACAGGAATCATCGCATTCTGAGTCCGGATGCTCCTGCTATCAAAAAATCAAGTTTTAGCCACTTCCGCAATGCGGGCCGGTTCTCCGACCGCTTCCGCAATGCGGAGCAGTTCGTCGAACGCTTCCGCAATTGCGGAGCAGTTCGGCGAACGCTTCCGCAATGGCGGAGCGATTCGCTGAATGCTCCCGCAACTGCGGAGCCATTCGGCGAAGGCTTCCGCCGTTTCGGAAGACTTTCGGAACCGTTCGCGGAATCCTTCCGCTGTTTCGGAAGACTTTCCCGAACTCTTCCGCAGTTGCGGAACCGTTCGCGGAATCCTTCGGCTGTTTCGGAAGACTTTCCCGAACTCTTCCGCAGTTGCGGAACCGTTCGCGGAATCCTTCCGCTGTTTCGGAAGACTTTCCCGAACTCTTCCGCAGTTGCGGAACCGTTCGCGGAATCCTTCCGCTGTTTCGGAAGACTTTCCCGAACTCTTCCGAAACAAACTTTAAACAAAATTTTCGAAAACACTTAGAAAATTTTTCTTCTTTTTCGGAGCATTTCGCCAAATTTTTCCGCGTTGCGGGACAACTCGCGGAATCCTTCCGCAAATTTCGGAAGAGAATTCCTTCCGAAAATTTCGGAAGGAGATTCCTTCCGCGTTGCGGAAAACTTCGCGGAATGCTTCCGCAGTTTCGGAGCAATTCGCCGAATGCTTCCGCAATTGCGGAAGACATTCGGGAATTCTCCCGAAACAGTCTTAAACGAATTTTTTTCAAACAGACTTAGTAAAATTCAAAATCTTTTATCATTCGACAATCCAACCAATGTATTCACCATTAATCTCCAAACAACCAACAATCATGGGCAAGGAAACTCATGAGTATAAGGCGTAATTGCAAACTTTCCTAACAACTGACTGTTCATGCTGTTATCCAGGAAATTAACAAACATAACTTATTTCCAGCCATGCTTAACAATAATCAACAGCAACAAAACAACAAAACAGCTTAAGATGGCAGAGATTGCCCATGCTCCTTTCTCTGTTTCGTAGAATGCCATCAATGCAACTAATGCAAGCAGCTTGCAAAAATCCCCAAACAGTCATGCGATCTTGAGGGTTCTTTAATGCATTTTTGTTCCAATTATAAAATGCATGTACACACACACAATGACTTATATTTCTGTGAAGGGCCCAACAGCCGTAGTGTTGAACCTAGAGCTCTGATACCACTCTGTAACGTCCCCTTCCCCATAGAACAACAAGGAAGGAAACGTTAACAACATACCGGGCTTTCGATAATCTTAGCCCCAATATTTTTTTTTGCACATAGATAACTAACATTTAAAACTTCTATATCCAGATTCGATTCAATATAAACACAGCGGAATTAAACAATACATCTGCACACAGTTTCATCATGCATTCAACATATAAACAACAGTCATTAATTAAAATGCTTGCAGGGCATAGAATTAACATCAAGAATACTTATCTCGAATTGTAATGGCCCAAACGACTGGCTACGTGAGAGCAACGTTCCACCCAACCATAGATCTCTGTCCAGCCTGTATTCTTTCAGCTGAGAGATCACCCCCGAGCTGGGCTGTGTATCCACTAAGGAGGAACTAGATGGCTCACTCACAGTCAGGGTTTCACTCAAACAGCCATGCTAAGCCAACACACGGTTGGGTTTCTCAAGCATGCAATGGGAGATGGAGGAGGATGCTAGTCCACTGAGCTCCAACCCAGAGCCACATACCCTTCAAACTAGACTCAGCAATCCCATCCTCTATTCACACATCCACCATCGGATTTCTCACAGCTTCGTTCAGCAAATAACCCAAATCCGTCACTCGTTTTCTGAGCTGCAAAAACTGGGTTTTCCCATGGCTTTTGGGGTAGCTATTGCTCCCAAATTTGCCCCAAGGTTCCTACCAATGGATCCCCCATTGGATTTCTCTGTCCAATACCAAATCGGGACGTTTTTGGTCTTTCAAAAACTGGGTTCTCTCAAGGTCGCGATTTCTGGTTTTCTCCCTGCTAGGAGCTTGTTTTTTTTTGGGTGGAGAAAGATGTCCCATACTTCCACAATGGAATGGGGATAAGGATGGAGCAACCCTCAAGATGTAGAGTGACTTGTGGGACAAGTCAAAAGAGCCCATACCTTCCCATACGAATTTCAGGTCTGCCCATACTCCATCAAAGTCATGGGCTGGAATCTCAACCACTTCCTTACAATTGGCATTAATGTCACCTAAGGAAGTCAAATGGGTTCTCATAAAGACATATGGCAACCTATGGGTCACTCCCATAGCCCCCTCACCACTCCCTAGTGGATACACGTGGCCCCTTCTCATTCGTTGCCTCCGTAGCCAGCTTTGGACATTTTATATTGCCTGATGTTTATTTACATCCTATTACAATTTCCATGGCTTAAGAGCACATGGTATCAAAATATCAAATACTTGCCTTTTTAAATAAAATTCGGCTTTCACTAGCGGGGCCTTGGCCTTGAGCTCCACGCTAGGAAAACATACATCACAAGTACACATTACATCCTAAGGGTCGAATTGGGGGTATTACAATGATTTACAATAGGACATGGGAAGAGCATCTGCACCACTTGGACAATGTCCTGACAATCTTGGCAGAATGGTCTTTTAATGCCAAATTGTCCAAGTGTGAGTTTGGATTGACTAAGATCCTCTACCTTGGTCATATAATTGGGAAATAAGGATTCAAGGTGCACATGGAGAAGATCAAGGACATACTTGAATGGCCAAGTCCAAAGAACATCACTGAATTAAGGGGATTCATTGGTTTATGCACCTACTACCATAAATTTGTGAAAGGGTTTTCTAAACTATCATCCCCTTTAACAAATATCACCAAGAAGGGATCCTTTTGTTGGCCAGAGGAGGATGAACAAGATTTCAAAAAAATGAAAGAAGTAATGAGTATATTCCCATTACTTTCACTTCCCGATTTCACTCAGCCCTTCATACTAGAATGTGATGCCTCAGGGGAAGACATTGGAGTGGTTTTGATGCAGAATAAGCATCCCATTTCCTATAAGAGAAGAAATTTGAATCACATGAGAGGAATTATTTAATCTATGATAAAGATATGTTGGCCATTATGCATGCCTTGGCCAAATTCAAATAGTACCTAGTAGGAGGCAAGTTCATTGTAAAGACTAATCACAACAGTTTGAGACATTTTTTGACCCAAAAGGAGTTGAATGACAGACAACAGAAATGGGTAAGTAAGGTCCAGTCCTATGAATTTGACATAGAATATAAAAAGGGTAAGATGAATGTGGTAGTTGATTCCCTCTCTAGAAATCCTACTTTTTCTTTGCTGCAAGCCCCAACTAATTGGAAGGTACAACTAGCTATTGAATATTTTAAGAACCAGTTTTCTTGTGAGATGTTGGATGGGTTGATTCAAGATGATTCTTACAAAATCCTTAATAGTTTCATATATTACAAAGACATAATTTTGTTAGTGCATGGATAAAACTTAAAAGAAATTTTTTTGGAGGCTTCCCACAATGTTCCAGTGGCGAGCCACACTAGATTCCTGAAAACTTACCTTAAGGTGAGAGAGAGGTTCACTTAGAAGGGCCTCAAAAATGATGTGCTAAGGAATGTAAGGGAGTGTACTACATGCCAATAGAATAAAGTTGAGCACATTCACCCTGCTCGCCTCCTTCAACCCATACCAATTCAAGAACATAAGTGGGAAAGTGTGTCCATTTATTTTATCACCGGGTTTCCCAAAACCTAGGGTTAGGATAGTATTTTTGTAGTGGTTGATAGATTGAGTAGATTTTTTCACTTATTTATTGTCACATCAACTATTACTCCTAGTCAATTTGTTGCACTGTTCTTTAAATAATTATTCAAATTGCATGGTATGCCCAAAACTATAATAAGTGACAGAGACAACAAATTCACTAGTGCTTTCTGGCAGACTTTGTTTGAACTAGTTGGAACTAGTTTAAACCTTAGCACGAGTTATCACCCTCAGACTGATGGAAAAGCTTAGAGGGTAAACCAAGGGGTTGAAGGTTATCTCAGGAATTATATTACTGGGCATCAAAAAACATGGGTCACTTGGCTACATTTGGGGGAATTATGTTATAACACTACATTCCATCTCTCCATTGGGATGACACCATTCAAAGCTTTGTATGGGTATTAATTTCCCACATTTGTAGATCTATTTTTTGGGGACTGTAGAGAACAAAAAGAAAAAAATTGGCTCCAGGAAAGCCAAGAAATACTTAGGGCACTCAAAGAAAACTTATAGGTTGCACATAATCAACAGAAGGTAAATGTAGATAAGCACTGAACATAACAAACCTTCCAACAAGGTGATTTAGTCTATCTGAGGTTGCAACCATATAGGAAATATTCTATGAAATCAAAAAGGGATGAGAAATTCAATCCAAGGTTCTATGGACCATACAAGATCATAAGGAAAATTGGTGAATTTTCCTATGAATTAAATCTACCTCCAGGGAGAAAAATACATCATGTTTTCCATGTGTCATGCTTGAAGAAAGCAGTAAGACAGCAAGTACAGTTTCATAATAATTGCCTCCTCTCAATTATGAAGGACACCTGGTCTTGGAACGGGAAAATATTTTGCAGGTTAGAGAAAGGAAGCTGAGGAACATGATCATTAAAGAATATCTAGTGCAGTGGAAAGGGTTGCCTAGTGAAGATGCAACCTGGGAAAATGATAGTCTGCAACATCCAGGATTGCACCTGCTCGAGGAAAAGCAGTCTTGGGAAGGGAGGATTTTCATGTTCCTTCCTTAGGTCCATTTGGTCAATACTTGGACACTCCAATCCCTAAGGGTATAGGAAGAAGAATTAAATGGAGGATAATTAATTAATTGGGATAAATTTTGGTACAAGGCCTATAGTAATTAATAATTTAATAATATTAATTTTTAAATAATTTATAATTATTTACTTAATATTGTTAATCAAAATTTTGGTAAGTGGTTATGTTCACATGGCTAGGAGTGCGCATGAGGACAAGGTGGACCTCACCTACTCAGGTGGAAAAAGATAGAAACAATAAGGAGTCAGCTAAAACCAAGGTGGCAGCATAAAAAGATAGAAACTAGAAAGAGCAATAAAAAACATGCAAAATAACAAAGCAGGAAAGTCAAAAAGAAGGAAAGTGCATAAAGAAACCAATTTGAAAAAGAAGGCAACATCCAGAAAAGCTAAGGAGGGCATAGTTGCTAAAATCAGTTGAAGGCACAAAGCAAGCAAGTTGCATATTGAAAAAATGTTTCTAATTCTCTCAAGGAGGGAACCCTCACCTCTCACAGTTCACACATGCCAATGAATTGCCTAGGAAGATACCTAATTTATAAAATAAGGATAGTGCGCACCATTCACATATTTTAGTCATTTTTTTAATTGTCTTTAGAGCTTTTTCTACTCAGAGTTGAGTGATGTGCCTCAACCAATCTTGGGGGATGAACCCCAATGCAATTAATGTTCCAATTTTTCCGTGAACAGATCCAAATTCATGGAATTCTGATCTACAGGACTGCATCAATCCATTATTGAAGAATCTAAGACATCTAGAGAGATATCCTCAGCCACAGTTCCATTAGAGAGAGTTCTTGAAGGAGTTTCATTTGGAGGAGGTGATCCATTTCAATGAAGGCGCCCATGTGTAGCTCATGAAGTTTAGTGCACCCTCCATAAGCAACTACCAACTTTGAATTTATAGTCATTTCTGATCCAGTGCATAAATGATCCTTCTTCTCCTCTTCTCATGCTCATTCTCTCAGTTTTGTAAGATTTCTCTAGCATTGGAGACTCCTTGAAGATATGGCGTTTAAAAATATTCTAATTTCTGATCAGGATATCCAATTTCAATTTTCATCTATTAATAATATCATTTTAGAGACATAACATATTTCAGAAGTGAATTTTTTAATCCTCTGAGGCAGTTTGAGTCAAGTAATTCGAAGACTAGCTCTTTAAGCACATTTTTCTTGACTAGTTTTACAATTTTTGTAATCCAAAGCTATGTATGAACCAGTTTTATGTTCTAATGGTAATTTTTGAATCTTGAGACCTTAATGAAGCATCCCCAACCATTTCCTTGAGGATTCGAAGTCATCTCATCCTGTTTGGAAGAACTTGGAAAACTACTAGTTGAGCAGTACAACATAGAGCCCTTGCCTCTTTTGTTTCCAAACTCAACCAGAACCTCCCAAAATATCAAAATATCTTGTACAAAACCTAATTACGAGGTTAATATCTGATATAATCCATTTGGCTACATTTAGATGTGATCAAATGAGTTTAGCATGCATATGCTAGTGTGCCCAGGAAGCCTCGGAATAGACCAACAACGGTTGTTGTCAAACCGTAAATGGCCACGGTACCTTGTGCATAGGACTCAGAATCTAGCCATGCATTTGATATGTTTTCCTCTGCACATTCACCCATGAATTTTGAAGATCCTAAATATTCCAAATCCCTAACCCTAGAGGAGTATTCTTGTGCCCCATACCAGCTCCTTTTCAACTAGTTTTGTTAACTAGTTTCTTCCTGTGAAAATTTATGCTATAAGTTTTAAAATTTTGGATAATATCATCTATAACCTGATCAGGGATACTAAAAATTTTCACTGTAATTCATCTTTTCTTATCATTCTTTCTCTATGAGGTATACTCAGCTCCATGATTTGCTGTGATTTAGAATTCACATGGTATCAGAGCTCAATGAGCATAGGTTGAGCATATGCTTTCAGTAGTGCACCAGAAGCCTCTGGATTTCCACAGCAAATATTGGTGCCATTGCATTGAATTCATTGAAAAAATCCTTTGAGGTTTATCCAAGTGTGAAGGATCCATAAAATGTTCCTATTTTCCTAAAGTGGTGCTCAGTAGTAGTCTATCTCCAAAATTGAGAGTTTTTTGCAGGATATTGAAAGTTTTTTAGTGCAACAATAGAAAGAGTTCATCTTTTATTCACTCCATTAGTTCATATGGAGAATTCTAATGCTCCTCTCTCTCCCAAGATCCTGAAACCCTTCAATTATCTTGATTGGAGGAATGGTATGCATATGGTGTTGCACAACAAGTCATTGTACAGGGTAACAATGGGAAAGGAGGTCGAAACTCAAGCAGTTGTTGAGAAGTCCAAGTATCTGATTAGATTAGATGAAGCATTTAGTTTCATGTGTATTCATACTTCCAGAGATCTACTCTTCCACCTTGATGGATTGAAGACTCCAAGAGAGGTTTGGTTGAATTTGGAGACCATCTTTGGCAAACAAGATGAGCTAAGGGGCCGTATTCTGGAGAATGAGTTGATTTCTCTTCAACCCAACAGTTTCAAAACCATCCAACAATTCTTTTCCAAATTCAAATATTTTTTCATGCAATGCAAGTAGTGTGGCATTGAGAAGAAGGATGCGCAGTTGGTGCTATCCATTTTGAGCAATCTTGGTCCTGAGTTCTCAATCTTTGTTTATACCTTACATTCATGGATATTGTCAATCCCTGGCTGGAAAATTCCATCCTTATATGTATTCATTGAATCTCTCATCCAGGAACAAGACAAATAGATTCATATGGGTGCCTTAAAGGCCTCCAAAAATCAATCTATTATGGTTGGAGATTCAAAAAGTGTGAATGAAGAAGGGAAGAAAAAGGGAAAAAAAAGAAGCAATTTGAACCCAAGTATAATGCCAAGTCTAGTCCATCGGAAGGAGCCTCCAGCTCCAAGAACGACAAGCAAAAGAAATTTGAGAAATCCAAGTGTGCATATTGCAAGAAGGGTAACCATCCTGAGATTTCTTGTATGAAGAATACCATAGATCAAATGGAAAATATACTTGAAAAGCACAACATTTCCCTCCTAGAAGGTGCAAGGAAGACTAATCCAGGTGGCAAGTCGGAAGATCATAGGAGATGGCATGCATTGAAGGATGGATTCTCACAATCCCAAGTGTTTCTTATTGATTCTAGAGCCTCCAACCACATGGTTGCCTCCATAGAGCCATTTTATTCATTATATCTCACCGATGGCACTAGCATACACATGGGAGATGACTCTCAAATATTTGTTGAAGGGAAGGGAACTATACAGCTTGATCATGGAAAGTTCAACAATGTTCTATATGTGCCCTCTCTAGGAGCTAATTTGTTATCTATTTATTAAATGACACACATAGGTTCACCAAATAAAGTAGTATTTGGACCTGAGATAATTGTGGTTGTAGAGATCTCATCTGGGAAGCTGATGGTTGAAGGAGTTTCAAACCATGCCACCAAGGCATATTAGTTCTCCTGCTTCTTTCCATATTTACATCAAAGTGCTCTCTTAACTCATGCAAATGATACAAGCAGACTCTAGCATGAAATATTCGGAAACCTAAACTTCAAATACCTACAACATTTGCACAAGGAAGATATGGTTGAAGGTTTGTCAGACATAAATTTCTCTTAAGGAATCTGCAAAGCTTGCTTGGTAGGGAAGCATCCAGAGAAAAAGGATGATGTTGGGAAGGAAAAGAGATATTCTTCCATACTTGATCTGATTCATAGTGATGTTTTAGGATCGATGCCCATTACTTAAATGAATAGATCTAGATACCTTCTTACCTTCATTGATGACTACTCTAGGTTTTATTGGATCTACTTTCTCAAACATAAATCTAAGGTATTTGAAAGCTTCAAAGTTTTCAAATCCTTAATTGAGAACAGTGTTGGAAGGAATATCAAGGCACTCAGTTCAGATAACGAAGGGGAGTACATCAAGAAGGATTTGTAGTAGCTATTTGCTTCTAAAGGTATTCAAATGCAACATTTTGTCCCATACACACCATAGTAAAATGGTGTATCAGAGAGTAAGAATAGGTCATTGAACGAAATGGCTACCTACTTGCTTGAAGCAAGAAATATCCCATCAAATATCTAGGAATTAGTAGTGAAATGTGCCACATATATTCATAATAGGGTACCCCACAAATCTGTTGATGGGCTCACTCCATTTGAAGCATTGGATAGACACAAACTTGATGTCTCTCACCTAGGGGTTTTTGGATCCAAGGCATGGGCTAGAATCCTCTCTATCAAGAGGAAAGCACTTCAACCTCAAAGTAGAGAATTCATTCTTCTTGGATATGTAGAAGATGCAAAATATTACAAACTAATGGAGATTGCAACCAATAAATGCTTCATTGAAAGAAGTGTTCAATCCAATGACGATCCATTGCATGATCTACAACCAATTGAAGAACAAGGTATAATTGATTTACCTATTCCATTTTCTCCTAATGATGTTTCTACAGGTGATCCACATTTAGATTTTGAATAATAAGATCAATATGATTCAGATATAGATATTGAGTATGAATATCTAGCATATCCAGATCTTGATCTGGTACCTACTCCCAATCCAAAACCTAAATGGGCTCAAACGATTATTGAGGCAGCTGGGAACATTGTTGAAGATCCATCTGACTACAAAAGAACAAGATATCAATACCAAGATGCAAACATTTCACTTTTCCATACAAATCCACTTCTACCTGAGAGTTGCTTCATGATGGTGGGGTCTGATCCACAGTATTTGTAATACCCCTATTTCGACCACCGTGATTACTGGCTGATGTGAATATTGTATACATGTTATGTATGTGTTTTCCCTATTGTGGAGGTCAAGGCCAAGGCCCCTCTAGTGGATGTTCCCATTTTATTGCACAGGCAAGTATTTGATAGTTAATCAACCATGGGTTGTTAAGCCATGGAGCATTTTAAATGATGTAATTATTATTATTGCAATAAAATACCTAAGAAACTAGCTATGGAGGCAACGTAAGAGAAGGGGTTGTTTGTATCCACTAGGAAGTTGTGAGGGGGTTGTGGAATAGGAACCCATGTTGCCACTTGTCCATTCATGAACCCATTTGACCTCCCATACCTCCATTAATGCAACTGTAAAAGAGTGGTTGAGAAAATTGGCTCATGAAGTCGATGGACTATGGAACATACCTGTGGACCCATATGGAAGGGCACAACCTGTGCTTGCGTGCCCCGTAAACCACTCCATGCATGGGGAATCCATGCAAGTTGTATTATATCCCGTGGTTATGAAAGAGGGATGATTCATTTAGTATTCATGCAAAAACACAACTTACTCATCCATGATCATTCACCAGTGTTCGGAAGCTGGTCGTGAAGCTAAGAAGAAGAGGAACGTGATTCCCTAGATAAGTGGGAAATATAGAGTGGTATGTTGTGGGACGGAGCTTAGTCCGCAACTGAGTTAGTAACCTGTTGGTTTTAGCATAAGTGGAAGGGCAAGTTTTGGTGTTGGATATGATTGATAAACCCAGTTAATACTGTAGTCTCATAAAACTAGCAGATGGACCTTTCTATGCCCATCCTCAATAGCACTGGAGGGAAGGGGTCTCAAGGGACTGAGCAAGAAAGAAGAGGACCTTCCTTGTGTTGGGTGCAGTAGGTAATGTGGGTGCCATGCTGTCGAGTGTTGAGATGTCTGCAGCTCTTTCAATGAGCTCACTGGATTATCACCATCTTCCCTATTTCTTGAGTACTTGATAAACCTAGTGAAGGCTGCAAACTCATGAGAATAGTGGTTGGAACTTTATATGCCCATCTTGAATAGCACTGGAGGGAATGGGTCTTGAGGGATTGAGAAACAGATAAGAGGACCTCCCTTGTATTGGGTGAGGTAGGTATTATGGGTGCCATGCTAGATGATTAGTTTGAGATTCCTGTAGTTTGTAGTGAAATCACTAGCTAAGAATTGTCCCATTGTTCCCTAGATTGCTTGATAGACCAAATCGTGCATTGGCTTAGCAGTGGGATGTGTTTTTGACTATGCAAGTATCGAGATTATTCCCCAGATTGCTTGATAAACCCAATCATGTATTGGCTTAGCATTGGGATAAGAATTTTACTCTGAGAGACAACCATCAACCTCCTTAGTGGATACACGACCCAGCTCGGGGGTGGTCTCTTAGCTGAAAGAGTATAGGCTGGACAAAGACCTATGGTTGGGTGGAACGTTGTCCTCATGTATCAAGTTTCCTGGGGTAGCTTCAGTCTCAATATAAGTGTTTTATGGTTTTAATGTTGTTGATTCATATCTTATATCTGTTTGATATATGATGTTGATTGAATGGTTGTATGAATGGAATCAATAGATAGCTATGTGTGAGCTTGTATACAGAATTGATTGCATGTTGAATACTCCATTGTTACATGAATGTTATGCATGACTAACCTTGTAGGTTGTGATATGTTAACTAGTTCAATTTATTACCCATCTTGTTATGTGTTGAATTCATCCTCAAGAGGATGGGATTTAGCCTCATCTGGACCTGAGAATGAGAGTGATAACCTCTTCATGACTATTAGAATTCCTCTGTGAGAAAGAGGGATGTGGAAAATTCATGAGAGAAGACAAATAGAGTTTTTATGAAGTTCTAAGGCATGGGAAAGTGAAGTTATGATGGAATATTTAGCTGAGATAATGAGAAGGTTATAATCCTCAGATGTATGAGATATTTATACCAGTGGAAAGAGATCTCCAAGAGCTTTCCAACGGTACTGGACTTGCCTCATTTGGCTCAAGGACAAGGGAGAAACAAGTCTGGGAATTTTGTAGATCTCGAGAAGGAGGTTCCGCATTTCCGCATCTACAGTGCAGATTGCGGATTACGGAAAGAAATTTTTTTTGGAAAGTCAAGTTTGGACTTCCACAATTCTAACTTCCGCAATGAGGATTGTGGATTGTAGAAAGGAGAATTTTTCGGAAAGTCAAGTTTGGACTTCCGCAATTCCGACTTCTGCGATACGGATTGCAGATTGCGGAAAGGAGAGTTTTTCGGAAAGTCAAGTTTGGACTTATGCAATTCCGACTTCCGCAATGACGATTGCGGATTGCGGAAAGGAGAGTTTTTCAAAAATTCAAGTTTGGACTTCTACAATTTCGACTTCTGCAATGTCGATTGCAGATTGCGGAAAGGAGAGTTTTTCAGAAAGTCCAGTTTGGACTTCTGCAATTTCGACTTCCGCAATCCAGATTGCGGATTTTGGAAAGCAGATTTTTTTGGAAAGTCAAGTTTGGACTTCCGCAATTCTGAATTCCGCAATGTGGATTGCAGATTTCAAAAAGAGTAGTTTTTCAGTAAATTGAACTTGGACTTCCACAAACCCGACTTCCGCAATTGCGGATTGCGGAAAGGTAGTTGACGGAATAATTAGACTTCTGCTATCCCAAGTTCCGCAATGCAGATTGCGGATTGCGGAAGGGTGTTGGAGAGATAAGTTTGACAATCCATATTTTGAATCTCACAATGCGGATTGCATATTGCGGAAGGACGGATTGCGGATTGAGGATCTGAGGTAACTTGTGTATTGCGGATCCAGTGATGCAATTGTGGAAAGGCGTGAATGGAAGAATTTTGAAGAAAAAAAAAGTATCTGAGTCTTCCATCACCCCCCCTAAAGGACTCGTAGAGGTTTGGAGTAGATGACATATTGGTACCATATCCTAGGGATGGGATCGGGGTACGCTACAGAGTGGCATCAGAGCTTCGGTTACAACACTAGAGCTATTGGGCCGAGCCATGAAGAAATTTATATGCAAAGAATGCATCCATGATGCGGGTTTTGGATGAATGTGTATTAATTGATTGATTGTCCAATGAATTCCATATTTGAATGGATTTATAAGATTTATTGTATGCTTTTAATTTCTAATAGATGTTTCTATTATGCACAGTGACAATAGCAGCAACGGTAAGTTGAGTTGTCCAGAAAGGTCGCGTGTAGATAAGTAAAAGATGGTGACTTTTGATGATGCCCAGGACCCTTACAAACATGAGGAAGATGTTCTAGGGAAAAATGTGCAGGAAGCACATACCACGCACATACAGATGTGGATTCTGATGGAAGGAGGGCACGAGTAATGCCCCCAAACTTGGCCGAGACCATGGTAATCTTCAATGAATGATTGATGAAGGCACAAAAAGAGAAACATCAACTTAATGCAGCTATCTTGTAGATTCTCATAGACTTGGAGTAGAAAGTAAATGGTGGGTCTAATCCGAGCAACGAAGGCCGAGAAGAAATTAATGCAGAAATTCAGTCTAGGGGTCATTCTAGGAGAAGAACTCTAAGCCGTAGAATAAATTATGTGGGAAGAAAACACAAAACTCCCTCTTCTAGATCTCACTCTAGTAGGTCAGCTGATTCCCAGGGTTCTCAAGGAAACCCATGGCATACTCCCAGCAAGAGTAGGAACATAAAGAAGTATAGAGGTATTCCGCAAAGCGATTTTAGGAAGGAAATACCTACAACTTTTGATGGTGAAGGTAAACAAGGTCAAGAAGTAGACACGTGGATTCTTGGAATGAAGTACTTCAGAATACATGAGTATTCAAAGAAGGAAAAGGCTAAGGTTTCTATTTATAACATTGGTGGAAGAGCTTCTATTTGGTGGGAGCACCTCATGCAAGTGAAAGGAATCAGTGAAAGAAGGATTAGTTGGGACAGATTCTAGAGGTACTTTCAAGAGAAATACCTGTCAGCTAGGTACTACGATAATAAAAGGAAAGAGTTCAATGAACTCAAACTTGGGAAGAACACTATGGATGTGCATGTTCATAAGTTTCTGGAGCTACTAAGTTATGTGGACTACATCAAGGATGAAAGAGTCAAGATCCAATGTTTCCTTGGTAGTCTACCACAGAGTTACAGAGATAGGATTGAGTTTGTCGGTCCACCATGCTTGGAAGAAGCCATTAGAATGGAAGAGCATTGCTATGAGCAGGGTAAAGGTAAATCATAAATGTAGTCAGCATGGAAAGGTAATCCTAAGGGAAGGTTCGATCCAAGAAGAAGTGGATTAAAACCACCTCTTAGAAATCAACCCAAAACCTTTCCACATGGACAGCAAGCTAGGAGTGGATTTAAGTCGGCAGTAACAGCAGACAAAGCATAGAGAGGACCACTTCGATGTTGGGGATGTGGAGGAAACCATGTGATCAAAGATTGTCCAACTAAAAGGGAGTAACCAAGGATCTTGCACAACATTGAAGGATAAACTACAGTGGGAGACATGGAAAGAGTAGTGCCTAGGATCTACGCAACACTGGATGACTATCAAGTATATCACCAATAAGCAGTGGTGGAGATTGAAGGTAAGATTGCTAAGCAATCTATTTATGTTTTGAATGATCCAGGGTCTACCCATAGTTATGTATCTCCTGGGATAGTTGAAATTTGTTCTCTTGGTAAAGTAAAGCATATTAAGGCTTGGCTAGTTCGGTTATCCACAGGCACCAAAGGGAAGGTAAGTGAAGTAGTGGGGAAGTGTCCCATAGAATTGAATGGACTCCTCACTCATGTAGAATTGAATTTCTTACCATTAGGATCATATGATGCCTTAATTGACATGGATTGGTTGGAAAGGAATAGAGAAAAATTAGACTGTTATGAGAAATCACATGAATTCCTTGATGATGAAGGCAACCCGAGGCTAGTAAAAGGAATTTTGAAGTGAGTTTCAGTGAGACAGATTTCAGCTCTGCAATTGAGGAATTTTTTTAAAAAGGGTTGTCAATTGTATGTTGTGAATACATCATATTCAGTAGAAGATAAAGGACCAAGGATAGAATACTTCCCATTGTTATAAGAATTCAAGGATTTGTTTCCAAATGAAGTGTTGGGACTGCCACCCAAGAGAGATCTTGACTTTTCCATTAACCTTGTTCCAGGAGCAGCACCAATTTCCAAGGCTCCTTATAGAATGAGCACACCTGAGCTGATAGAGTTGAAGATGCAGTTGCAAGAATTAATGGAAAAGGAATATATCATACCTAGTGTATCCCGTGGGGGTGCACCTTTTTTATTTGTGAAGAAGAAAGATGGAACATTGAGGTTGTGTATTGTAGTGCTCTGGTTTTTACAACAGAGCACTAAGTAAAATTTCCGAGTTTAATTTTCTATGTATTAAACTTTATTCAGGTGTATGGGAGTAAATTTCTAAAAATTTCTATGCTTCTAAATGAAATTTAGTATATTGTCTTGTCTTTATCAACCATACATTCGTATTTTAAAATAAACTAACATATCAATATTTTCTTTTCAACAATTTGTTCCAGCATAAGAATATGTTTCACAGTAGTAAATCAGTAAATAGCAAGTTATATGCATGTTTAAAGTACGTTTTAGCATAATAATCAAATAACATAATTAACAAGGAAATTACCTGATGCTGATGCTAGTAGACCGTAGGTTGTAGCAGGTTATGTTTTTATTCTCTTAGTCAGCCAAGATGATTTTTCCACCCTACCGACCAGCTATTATCTTGCTGGACCTTGGAAATCAAAGGATTTCCAATATTCCAAGCTCACAATCTGATAATCCCGAGAGCAGTGTTTACTTAGGTTATCAAAACCTTTCTCTGCTCTCCAACCTTTCTCCCCACTTCAAGCTCTCCCCCTTACCTTCAACTTTATCCCCCTCTATATACATTTCCTTCCTCGAGAAGACCTTGGGCTTGCTCCACCGCCCCAAACTCCCCCTCTCGAGCCCCTCAAACATTTACTCCTTTCACTAGTTCATTCATACACGTTTCATTATAAAAATGTATTTTTCACACTCAATGTACCGAATAATTAATTACACTCATGGTAAATTTATTTGATTTAGATTGACGGTCGTAAGTATTTATTACGGTGGGAATCATTACCCAAAGGTTATCCATTCGGGACAAGGTTTATTAATTACAAGTCTATTCACCACCTTTGTAGTTAATGTTATTAATGTAATTAATAAAATATTATATAAATAGTTGACCCTTTTCAACTTGGACATGGTGTGTCTTAATGGTCTACCACATCCGTCAAGATAACTTATCTTGAGATTTAAATTCCAAGATTCGTATTGAATAATTAAATAGTAATAAACCATTTTCCATCACATCACGTCCATTCCAAAATTGTTATCCTATTATGTTTAACTTAGTAATGGAAATAATCACACTCTAATCATTTATTAATCAATATTTACATTTTTACATATATTACAATTGTTATGACATGGGTAGTAATATTATTAAAATAACATTAATTAAGTAATAATATTAATTAAATCACCACAAAGTAATAATAAGTGGTGAATTTAATAAAAATGTCTTTTAAATCATTTTTTGATCACATGAGTACCCTAACATCTACATAGTATCGTCGTTCTTCTAAACAAAGCACCCTTAATTGCTTAAACAATCTTACTAATTAATTAGACAGTACCATTACCTTATTTACAACAATTCTCAGATGATAATGTGAACTGACGACACTTGTCTCAATTGTTTATCACAATGTTTACCAACAAGTAATACATAGCTTAATTGACTTTTTTTACACATCTTAAATAACTTTATATTCATTATCTGAATTTGATCAATGCATGATTAACATAATTACTTATGACGACTTATACATTTATTCAATATGTTAAGTGTTTGTATATCGATACTAGTGTACATGTGCAAGGTGTGCACGCGTGGCCAGCGTATGCACAAATCATAAATGTACTATAGACAAACCCCATCCCGCCTATGCATACCTGCTAACTAATAGTAGTATTTACCCCCATGTAGAAGAACAAGCATAATATATATAGTACAATTACTTCAACATTCTCAGTTATTTAACAGTTAATTCTTTACGATTTCACATCATTATCTTTATCTTTACATTAGTTTAATAAACCATGTACAAGGAAGGGTACCTACTACCACTAACTCAAAATCAAGGAATACCCAACCCTCAACAATACTAACTAACACATCCTCCCATCATAACCTACATCCTGCATCCTCCCTATCCTTCCTCTGCTAGTACAAAAGTGGATGTTGGACTCACTGATCTGACCACATAGAACTTGAGAGCGATAGCGTCGGTTGAACAACGGACCTATCCTCCCCTAGCAGGCATCCGACCATCGTCATCACAACAACATGGGGAGCGTGTCTCAACACGGCCCTCCCACGACCTCGGGTCTCATGGAAACATAGGGTGGGAAACACATCCATCCCTCTCAACATACTGGGCCTACGCCCTTATCGACTCATACTTTGCTGCTATCGGGATTATCAGTTTGTGTTATCGTATCGTCATTTTGGATGCAAAGGTTTACTGTACGAACAAGTTTTCTTTGTGTCCCATATATCAGATCAAGTAACTGGCTATCCCATAGCCCTTGTGTCCTATAGGTTAGTATTTCACAAAGTACAAATTTATAGAAGCATTTACCATTGATCGCCAATTGATCCATGTTATCAAAAATCATTTTATTCCATGTAACCTTTTTAGTTCATCATAGATGCGTATGACATATAACACTTCAATAATTCATATAAGAAGATGGTATCCACGTACCGAATCATATATTTCACATCTTATTAATGAAAACTTATAAACATATACTGTAATCGTAAAATAAAGAAATCATATGATAATCATGACATCGTAACCGCATAACATAGTAACATCATAATCATGGTGAAATCATTAAACAAAGTAACATCATATAATGAGGTCCATCATATCGAAATATAGTTTACTTAGTCGAGCTGAGTTCAACAGAATATATAAGAAAATAAAGTATGGTGTGTCTAACTGATAAATATGCCTAATCAAAATATGGGCATTACATACACACACCCTTCGGGAAACTTCGTCCCGAAGTTATGGTCAAAATAGTGAGGGAAAATCTCGACGCATGGTCTCTGCATCCTCCCAGGTAGCAGACCCTGGGCTATACCTGTCCCATTAGACCTTAACTTGGTCCACATGGCGACTACGGAGCTGTCGAACCCTACAATCAAGTATACGTAATGGTTCGACCCTGAAGGTTCCCTCGTCCGAGACCTGCAATTCCTTCCAATGAATTTTGTGAGTCTCGTCAGCTATGTAATGTCATAATACAGAAACATGAAAAATATTATGAGTTTTATGCATGTGGGGTGGTAACACAAGACGATAAGCAACTGGTCCGATTTTCTCAAGAATCTCAAATGGACTTATAAAACGAGGTGACAACTTGGTACCCTTCCCAAACCGAATGGTACTTTTATTTGGTCTGATGCGAATAAATACACGATCCCCTACTCCATAACTTCTATCTGATCTATGTGCATCAGCGTAACTCTTTTGCCTATCCTGCGCTTCCTTCAACTGTTGCCTAATCTGTAACACTTGTTCTTCCATTTCCTAAATCAATTCAGGCCCAATTAACACCCAATCCTCTAACCTGTCCCAACTGAGTGGCGTCCTACACGGCCTCCTATACAATGCTTGATATGGCAGCATACCAATGGAGCTATGATGACTATTGTTGTATGCAAACTCCACTAAAGGAAGATATTTCTCCCATTATGTCTGTTGATCCATAACATACATCCTAAGCATGTCCTCCATCACTTGATTCACCCTCTATGTCTGTCCATCTGTCTCGGGGTGATAAGCTGAGCTTAAGTTCAACTGTGTCTCCAATGCTGACTGCATGCTTGTCCAAAATCTGAAGGTGAACTTAGGGTCTCTGTCAGAGATTATCTTTTTAGGAACTCCATGAAGACATACAATCTCATTTATGAATACACTTGCCAAATCTGTCACATCATAGGTGTCTCTGACTGGAATGAAGTGAGCGCTTTTGGTCAGTTTGTCGACTACCACCAAAATAGCATTATGTCTCATAGATGTGAGTGGTAATCCTACAACGAAGTCCATGTAAATGACTTCCCATTTAGTCATAGGAATATCATGCGGTTGTAGGAGACCGGCCGGGTGACGATGATCTGCCTTAACTTGTTGACACTCAAGGCACTTCGAAACAAAATCCACTACATCCATCTTCATACCTGGCCAGAAGAAGAGTTTCTTCATATCAGTATACATCTTCTTCACCCCTGGGTGCGCACAGTAATGTGATCTATGGGCCTCTCTAAGGATCGTTTCCCTGATATCACCTTCCTTAGGAACATACATCCTTCCTTGATACCGCAACAATCCATCTTCCTCAAGATGGTACCCATCATACTTCAATTCCTGTTCCTTTCCATTCTGAATAGATGAGGTTACTTTTAGATACCAACTATCACCCAATAGTTGTCCTAGTACTCTTTCCCTCAAGTCAACCTTCAAGGGAATTAAGGAGAAAAGTCTCGGTCTTCGGCTTAGAGAGTCTGCCACCACATTCTCCTTTCCTTTGATGTGAGAGATACCAAAGTCATACTCACTCATGAACTCACTCTATCGCCTCTGCCTAGCGTTCAAATCCCTTTGGGTAAAGATGTACTACAAGCTCTGATGGTCTGTTTTAAGGGTGAAGATTCTACCAACTAGGTAGTGCCTCCATAATTTTAATGCCAACATTACTGTTTCCAATTCTAGATCATGCGTGGCATACTGCTCCTCATGAGGTTTCAACTTTCAAGATGCATAAGCTATTACCCCACCTTCCTGCATCAACACCGCTCCTAGTCCTTGCTTCGAGGTGTCGGTGCATACCATGAAATCTTTATCCATGTCTGGTACCCGCAAGATCGGTGCACTTGTCAACAATCTCTTTAACTCTGTAAAAGCGGAATCGCATTCATCGATCCATTCATACTGGATTCCCTTGCGTTTCAAGGTGGTAATAGGTTTTACAATTTTAGAAAATCCTTCCACAAAACTCCGGTAATAGCCTGCTAACCCCATGAAGCTACACACCTCATGAGCATTCCTTGGAATTGGCCAATCTTCAATGGCATTTACCTTTTCCGAGTCTACAGAGATCCCTTCACCTGAGATGATGTGCCCCAAGTAGTGAATCTCTTTTTGGAAGAAGGAACACTTTGATAATTTACCATAAATTTTATGTTCCCTTAAGCATGACAAGACTAACCGCAAGTGTTCCTCATGCTCCTTCTCATTCTTAGAATAGATAAGAATATCATCTAAGAAGACCTGAAGAAAGCAGTCCAAGTATTTTCGGAAGACACCATTCATGAGGCTCATGAGTACAGCTGGAGCATTGGTCAAACCAAATGGTACCACTACAAACTCATAATGCCCGAATCGAGTTCGAAAGGCAGTCTTAGGAATGTCGCCTTCCTTGATCCTCAACTGGTGATACCCTGATCGTAAATCAATATTTGAGAAGACTGACGCGCCTTTCATTTGATCAAAGAGGTAATCAATTCTTGGTATGGGATACATGTTCTTCACTATGGCTTTGTTCAAATCTCTGTAATCTATGCACAGTCGTAGAGATCCATCCTTCTTTTTAACGAAGATCACTAGTGCTCCCCAGGGCGAGATACTAGGTCTAATCAGTCCCAAATCTAGCAACTCTTTTAACTGGATCTGTAATTCACAGAGCTCTGGAGTTGTCATTCTATAAGGAGTTTTTTAGATAGGCTCTACACCAGGTTTTAGTTCGATTGTGAAATCGAGCTCTCTTTCTCGAGGTAGTCCTGGCAATTCCTTTGGAAATACATCCTTGAACTCGGAAAGTACTGGGTAAGAATTCAAGGAAGGTCCTTTACTATCGCTCATGGCCTCCACTACGAACAACTGGCATCCTTGTATTAGGCACCGCTTAGCTTTCACCATAGAGATGAAACGGAGGGATACCTTCCTCTTCAAGCCTTGGATTTGCATTTTCCTTCCCTCGTCATCGAGGCACAACACCTTCTTCGCATAGCAGTCTAAGAAAGCTCTATGGCCTTCTAACCAATCCATGCCAATAATGAGGTCATAAGTCCCCAAATTGGTGACATAAGCATCCCACTTAGTGGTGCACACTCCTAAGTCAACCTCACAACTCCTCACTTTAAGACCTACTATTTGCTTAGCTCCTGAAGCCATTTCAACCAGTTTGAAATCATCGTGCTCGTAGGCTGCCAACCCACATTTATCTAATGCAAATGGTGAAATAAAACTATCAGTTGCTCCCGGATCAAACAAAATTTTAAGTTTGACATTGTTTACTTTACCAGTGGATTCTACTACGGTAGACTGATGTTCTGCTTGGTGGTTATGTACCACTGCATGAATCCGATGACTGTTACCCGAACTATCCATGGGTTCTTTTCCTTCCCTGTGCCTGCTGCTTGACTGACCCTTGGGATAGTCTTGCTGGAAATGAGGACCTCTACATCCCCAACAAGAGAGATTGGGAGGGGCTTTCATGTTGCTCGGAGGAATCCTCTGAGATGATTTCCTTCCCCTGGGTCCTCTAAAACCCCTTGATCCTCTATAGGAACTTCCTTGTGTACGTCCCTGGCTTTGGTGGGTTGCGAATGATGCCTGCGAGATTGAGTTAACTGAAGTATTACCCCTCGGTGTGAACCTGTTACCGTAAGGAGGAGGTCTAGATTGTCCTCCCCTGAAGTAAGGACGTGACGCCTTCCCTGAAACATACTGATTGGTTCTTTTCAACTTACTACCCCCTTTTCCATCTGACATATCAGCTGCATAACGAGCATACTCAACTGCCATGGCAACTGAAGTTGGCTTCCACATCCGCACAGCAACCCTAATCTTGTAGTTAAGTCCATACACAAAACGCTCTACTTGACAATCATATGCATCTAGGTAAGGAACATATTTTACTAGTTCCATAAACCGAGATTCATACTCCTCCACCGTCTTGTCTCCCTGTACTAAGGCATGGAGTGCACCTGCTTGTTCTTCCTTGTAATAATTTGGCAAATACTTCTTGTGGAACCTCTCCTCGAACAGTTCCCAAGAAGTTGTAAGAGGAGTAAGGTGCAACTGCTTCTCGAGATATGACCACCAATTCAAAGCATCACCTTTAAGTTGAAAGACATCCATCCTAGCCTTGGAACTAGATGTGTACTCATTCAATGCGAAGCATCTCTTCATGCCTTCCATCCATGCTTCGACATGCTTACTGGGTCGTCCTCCTGAAAACTTCGGAACCTTTATCTTTTGCAACTCCCTCGATATGTCCTGAAGCAGTTCTTGTCCTGGGCCATGTGCCCTTTCAGAGTTCTCTCGACTCACTTGAGTGGTTTCCACCTCGACGGCCCTTTCCGGCTTCCTGTTCATCGTGGTCATAATAGCCTCCAAAGACCTCATTATGATCTGCATTTTTGGTGTTGAGGTTGGTTGTGGCAGTGTTGGCGGTGATGACAGTGGCGGAGGTGGCGGTGACGGTGGTCGACCTTGACCCCGACCTCGACCTCTGCGTGTTGTTACCATGATAGTTCCTGAGTTATTGAAATAAAATCATATCATTAGTTGTTCAATCAAATACATGCGGAACTAAAATGTAGGTATTCATACACTTATACTTGTGCGTAAGGAATAACTTGCATCATGGGATAACAAATTGTCAGGATTAACGCAGTAAAATCTACAGTCGTTTTATTAAACAATTTTTGTCATGGTGTTCAACTCGTCATGCTGATCTTAACGGTGTCTTGTTTTTGAGATTTCGGGTCTCTCTCATCCCTTCGACTAGGAGTTGAAATCTCGGCAGAAGGAAAAAAAAATTAAAAAAAATTGAGTCTTACCATTTAGAGTTATGGTTATCATTAATATCTATATTTTAGTTAACTTTAAATGTTACCCCTTAATCTAAATAACCTAATTTACATTAACCTTATTAACATTAATTGTTAACCCTTAACCAATTATAGTTAAGTTTACTACTAAAAATTAAAATTTCTATAAAACATATATTTTAACAACATATGTTATAACAAAAAAAAAAAAAAATTAATTTTTATAATACATATAATCTAACAAAATATGAATAAATTTAAATTTTATAAAACATATATTTTATCAAAATATATAGAAATAAATTTAAACTTTAATACAACATATATTATAACCTCCTATATATATATATTACAAACATATATATATACTTTTACGAACTATAAACAATATAACGTAGATTTACATAACGATTTACATATTCATAAGCAATTATATATATATATGAGTTACCAATATTTCATAGCACTCAACACTACGGTCAACCGAAACTACATGTCCTCCACGTGTCAAGTAGCACACCAGTTTGGAGGGCTTGGCTTCACATTTGGATTGTTGAGCTGGAGAACCCCCTTAATGCTTTCGGTTTAAACCTAGCCCTACACCTTCCTATGTCTGAAGGCTTGAATGCCACGCGGCCTCTCACCGCCATGCAAAGAGGACGGCCTATCCACTTAGATCACCACCATGCAAAGAGCGAGTAAGCATGGAGGGCACGTGGTCTCTCCAAGCAACCCACCGCCATGTGAAAGTGGGGAAACCCTAAATAGGGTCAATCCCCAAGGCGCGGCCATTTCTTCCCCTATTTTCCAGAGTTGTTCTGCTCTGGGACCATCAGCGAGCGCGACTCCATGGCCGGGGATTCAGGATTAGTGTATGTCGGTGAGATATGTGCCTGAAGGAGAGGGCGTGACTGGTAAAAATAGAAGAGTATGAAGGTACTTGTGAGAGCCTGTTACTTTCTTTTTCTCAACAGAGCACAAGGTCAAATTCTTTGTAATAGTGGCTTTAGTATCTATATCGAATCTCTCATCTTCCTGTGAAGGTTTCCTTGGGTATCCAAGCTTGTGTTTATATAGATTTCATAGAAAATTTACTGGAGGCAAATCTGGGTGTTTAGGATTGTTTCTTGGAGATATGTGGCATGCGTGGGTACCCATTCGACTTGGCACTGGCTACGGGGAATGCTCTCGGTGCTGAGCGATAGGTCCAGGCTCGTATACTTTTATAAGTAAAGAGAGGAAGGTGAGGCTATTGGATAAACTATGTGCTTGGGTGCGTTGTTGTGCAGTGATCCTCATGAACTTGGCATCTTCCGGCATGATTGGATCTCCGTGTTGAGCAGTAGGATTGGGCCTGCTATAAATATTTTTATAAGCAACGAAAAGGACGAAGTGGTCTGGTGCTTGGCGCTTGGGTGTTGGACGGTGCGTGGGCTCGCCTTGGACTTGCTCTAGTTGGCAACGCTCTCAGTGCTGACCGCATGGGTTGGGCCCAATGTATTAATTTTTTTATAAGGAACAAAGAGGAAGGCATGCACTTGGCCAAGCTCGACGCTTGGGCTGTAGTGGTATGCGTGGGCTCCCATTCGCTTTGGCACTTCGTTGCATGCAGATATCTCTGTGCTAAGCTTGGGCTCGGTCCCATATAATTTTATAAGGAACAAAATAAAGGACAAAGCCTTCGACGTTGGCCACTTGGGCGATGTAGGATACATGGGTCTTCTGTGGCGCTGGTTTCCTATGGGTAGTCCTCGGTGTTGGGCGTGAGTGCATGGGTTGGACTAGTCGCTTGATAGACTCTTTTTGCTGAGCCCATGGTTTAGGCCCGATATTCTTTTATTATTTCCGTTCTGAAGCTGAGGAAAAGAAAGCTCTGTGGCTTAGAGGTTGGTCTACAGTTGTGGTCATGGGCCTATCCTCTACCTGCTAACTGGCAACGTTCCATGTTGAGCGCACAGATAGGCCCAGTACCCCTTCTGACCTGCGCTAGGGTTTCACCTTTTTCTATTCTGACAATGGCGGATATGCACAAGATATTTTTTGCTTTGACAATGGAGGATATTCACAACCCATGGATATCCACGGCTAAAAAAAAAAAATCAGTTCCAGGTACTGCTAAACTGGATTTATGGAGAGTTCTTTTTATTTATCAGCCCTGATTTTCTGTCCAGGTTTTAGATTCGTTTTCATACCCCAAGGAGAAGTTCCCTGACCGATATGGGCTAATCCATCACAGCTCGTCTACTCTTCTCTGCTACAGCTCAGCTCCTCTAAGCTACCCATCCAACTAGTATTAATTATTTTTTTCCTTTTAAAAAAATGATTTTATTTCGATGGAGAAAGAAATTACATCTTGCATGTACTCTTCGCATTTATATATTTTCATGATATCATTTTCCTTAGAAGGAGCAGCTGTCGTTTACATTCTTCATTTTCCTTGAAATAAAACTAGTGTCCTTTTCAGAAAATCCTGCTACTACTGCTTACTGGTAATCCGGATAAGTAATATAGTCCATAGAGAACGAGTTTGCTACAATAATTTTCCTAATACCTGCTTCGTTGTCAAAGCCCGGACCATCATTTTGAAACTACACACTTATATCACAGAACACCTAGATACTCGCCTTATATCTGCTTTAACTTTGTAATTTGTATAATTTGTGATTGGAATATGACATCTTACAGATTAATTAAAGGGTATTTGACGTGACGTGGAGTCTGTAGCTTGACTTTGGATAGTGATTAACGCTCCAACAACAAAACTCTATGCTTTTGATCAATAGGCATTGAAACTTTTAAAGACAGATTTCTGGAGAAATTTAGCGCTCAGAAATAACAACCAGACAATCTGGGGAAGAAATCACTGCAAGTTGTAAACAGTGTACATTTGATTGTGTCATATTTAGGCTATTTGAAGTTGGGGATCGGTACAGCCAGCCGATCTGTGGAAAACAACAGTCCATACAGACTATGCTCCTTTTACAGTGTAATATTTTTATAGGTATTTGGTGATTCTTTTTCAGATTTTATATTGAGGAAAACACCTCTTTTTTTTTCTTGTTGTGCCAAATATATATAGATATGTATTCCTATGGTTTGAAGATTAAAATTTCCTATATATGCATAAAATTATCTTATCTTCTTTTATTTGATAATATATATATGCACTTGATAATTCCGAAATAAAATAAAATAAAATTTTCACATCATTATTAATTTGCATAATGGAAAGAATATATATATATATATATATATATATTTCCTTTAGCTTACTAATGTAATTTATGTTTGTGTATTTTGCAGGTAATCCGTAACTGATTTTTGGATTGTTGGTGTTCAATTTTCGAGACAAGGTTTTTTCCTAAGTTCCATGTCATTATTTAAGCTTAGACATAGTAAAATTTAGGATAGTTAGGTGTGTAAAGGCCTCTTGAGGTCCGAGTTTTTGAGCCAGTGGCTCTGATACCATCTGTAGTGCTCTGGTTTTTACAACAGAGCACTAAGTAAAATTTCTAAGTTTAATTTTCTATGTATTAAACTTTATTCAAGTGTATGGGAGTAAATTTCTAAAAATTTCTATGCTTCTAAATGAAATTTAGTATACTGTCTTGTCTTTATCAACCATACATTCGTATTTTAAAATAAACTAACATATCAATATTTTCTTTTCAACAATTTGTTCCAGCATAAGAATATGTTTCATAGTAGTAAATCAGTAAATAGCAAGTTATATGCATGTTTAAAGTACGTTTTAGCATAATAATCAAATAACGTAATTAACAAGGAAATTACCTGATGCTGATGCTAGTAGACCGTAGGTTGTAGCAGGTTATGTTTTTATTCTCTTAGTCAGCCAAGATGATGTGTCCACCCTACCGACCAGCTATTATCTTGCTGGCCCTTGGAAATCAAAGGATTTCCAAACCCCCGAGCTCACAATCTGATAATCCTGAGAGCAGTGTTTACTTAGGTTCTCAAAACCTTTCTCTGTTCTCAAACTCTTTTCTGTTCTCCAACCTTTCTCCCCACTTCAAGCTCTCCCCCTTACCTTCAACTTTCTCCCCCTCTATATACATTTCCTTCCTCGAGAAGACCTTGGGCTTACTCCACCGCCCCAAACTCCCCCTCTCGATCCCCTCAAACATTTACTCCTTTCATTAGTTCATTCATACACGTTTCATTATAAAAATGTATTTTTCACACTCAATGTACCGAATAATTAATTACACTCATGGTAAATTTATTTGATTTAGATTGACGATCGTAAGTATTTATTACGGTGGGAATCATTACCCAAAGGTTATCCATTCGGGACAAGGTTTATTAACTACAAGTATATTCACCACCTTTGTAGTTAATGTTATTAATGTAATTAATAAAATATTATATAAATAGTTGACCCTTTTCAACTTGGACATGGTGTGTCTTAATGGTCTACCATATCTGTCAAGATAACTTATCTTGAGATTTAAATTCCAAGATTCGTATTGAATAATTAAATAATAATAAACCATTTTCCATCACATCACATCCATTCCAAAATTGTTATCCTATTATGTTTAACTTAGTAATGGAAATAATCACACTCTAATCATTTATTAATCCATATTTACATTTTTACCTATATTGCAATTGTTATGACATGGGTAGTAATATTATTAAAATAACATTAATTAAGTAATAATATTAATTAAATCACCACAAAGTAATAATAAGTGGTGAATTTAATAAAAATGTCTTTTAAATCATTTGTCGATCACATGAGTACCCTAACATCTACATAGTATCGGCGTTCTTCTAAACAAAGCACCCTTAAGTGCTTAAACAATCTTACTAATTAATTAGACAGTACCATTACCTTATTTACAACAATTCTCAGATGACAATGTGAACTGACGACACTTGTCTCAATTGTTTATCGCAATGTTTACCAACAAGTAATACATAGCTTAATTGACTTTTTTTACACATCTTAAATAACTTTATATTCATTATCTGAATTTGATCAATGCATGATTAACATAATTACTTATGACGACTTATACATTTATTCAACATGTTAAGTGTTTGTATATCGATACTAGTGTACATGTGCAAGGTGTGCATGCGTGGCTAGCATATGCACAGATCATAAATGTACTATAGACAAACCCCATCCCGCATATGCATACCTGCTAACTAATAGTAGTATTTACCCCCATGTAGAAGAACAAGCATAATATATATAGTACAATTACTTCAACATTCTCAGTTATTTAACACGTAATTCTTTACGATTTCACATCATTATCTTTATCTTTACATTAGTTTAATCAACCATGTACAAGGAAGGGTACCTACTACCACTAAATCAAAATCAAGGAATACCCAACCCTCAACAGTACTAACTAACACATCCTCCCATCATAACCTACGTCCTGCATCCTCCCTATCCTTCCTCTGCTAGTACAAAAGTGGATGTCGGACTCACCAATCTGACCACATAGAACTTGAGAACGATAGCATCGGCTGAACAACGGACCTATCCTCCTCTAGCAGGCATCCGACCATCGTCATCACAACAACATGGGGGGCGTGTCTCAGCACGGCCCTCCCATGACCTCGGGTCTCATGGAAACATAGGGTGGGAAACACATCCATCCCTCTCAACATACTGGGCCTATGCCCTTATCGACTCATACTTTGCTGCTATCGGGATTATCAGTTTGTGTTATCGTATCATCATTTTGGCTGCAAAGGTTTACTGTATGAACAAGTTTTCTTTGTGTCCCATATATCAGATCAAGTAACTGGCTATCCCATAGCCCTTGTGTCCTAGTATTTCGCAAAGTACAAATTTATAGAAGCATTTCCCATTGATCACCAATTGATCCATGTTATCAAAAATCATTTTATTCCATGTAACCTTTTTAGTTCATCATAGATGCGTATGACATATAACACTTCAATAATTCATATAAGAAGATGGTATCCACGTACCGAATCATATATTTCACATCTTATTAATGAAAACATATAAACATATACTGTAATCGTAATATAAAGAAATCATATGATAATCATGACATCGTAACCGCATAACATAGTAACATCATAATCATGGTGAAATCATTAAACAAAGTAACATCATATAATGAGGTCCATCATATCGAAATATAGTTTACTCAGTCGAGCTGAATTCAACAGAATATATAAGAAAATAAAGTATGGTGTGTCTAACTGATAAATATGCCTAATCAAAATATGGGCATTACATGTATTGATTACAGACAGCTCAATAAAGTGACAGTTAAGAACAAGTATCCTTTTCCAAGGATTGATGACTTGTTTGATCAGATGAAAGAAGCTAGAGTGTTCTCCAAGATTGACTTGAGGTCAGGGTACCACCAAGTGAGGATTAAGGAAGAGGACATTCATAAGACAGCTTTCAGCACTAGGTATGGTCATTATGAATTCACAGTGGTCCCATTTGGTCTCACCAATGAACCTTCCACATTCATGTGCCTCATGAATAGTGTCTTCAATAAATACTTGGATAATTTTTTGATTGTGTTCCTTGATGACATACTTGTGTATTCCAAGAATGAAGAAGAGCATAATGAGCATTTAAGGATGGTATTGCAAGTCCTTAGAGAACATCAGCTATATTCCAAGTTGAGTAAGTGTGAATTCTATCAAAAGGAAGTGCAATACTTAGGTCATGTAATCTTAGAAGAAGGTATTGCAATGGATCCTGAGAAGATAGAGGCCATAATGGATTGGCCTACTTCGAGGAATGTTGCAGATGTAATATCTTGTATGGGTCTTGCTGGTTACTACAGAAGATTTATTGGACGATTCTCCAAGATAGCTCACCCGGTAACCTCATTGCAGAGGAAGAGTATCATATTTGTATGGTCTGATAAATGTGAGAAGAGATTCCGGCAGTTGAAGAAATTACTCACTAGTGCCCCTGTTTTGGCAGATCCTAGAAAGGATTTTGTAGTATGCACTAATGCTTGCATTGAAGGACTCGGTGGGGTACTAATGCAGGAAGGGTCTATAATTTGTTATGATTCAAGGAAGCTAAAAGAGAATGAAAGGAACTACGCCACCCATGACTTAGAGATAGCAGCCATAGTTCACACTCTCAAGAGATGGAGGAATTATCTCTTGGGAAGAATATTTCAACTCGGGACTGATCACATGAGTTTAAAATATTTGTTTGACTAGCCAAATATGAATGCTAGGAAAACTAGATGGATGGAGTTTCTATGTGATTTTGATTTGGAAATCAAACATGTTAAAGGAAAAGAGAATAAATTCGTTGATGCACTTAGCAGAAAATTTCACATTGCAGCAGTAAGTAGGTGTGAATCAAACTTGAAGGAAAGGATTTTAGAGGCTCAAAATAGTGATGAAATCTACCTTTTGATCAAGGAGAAATTGCAGAAGGGTGTTATGGATGAAAATTATGTAAGATATCAGCTGGGTGAGGGTAATGTTCTCATTTATCAAAACACCAGAGTGTACATTCCAAACAGGGCAGATTTGAAGAAGTTGGTGATGGATGAGATACATCAAAGACCATACTCAGGACATCAAGGATATCATAAGACTGTAAAAGCAGCACAGAAGCAGTACTTTTGGAATGGTATGAATAAAGACATAGCTGAGTACATTGATAGGTCTCAGAAGAGTCAACGGGTCAAGGAAGAGCATCAACATCCAGCAGGATTGTTGCATCCATTTCCCATTCCAGAATGGAAATGGGAAGTGATCTCTATGGATTTCATAACAGCGTTTCGAATGACAGTGAAGAACCATGATGCAATCATGGTGGTGGTGTACAAGCTATCCAAGGTAGATCATTTCATTCTAGTTAATTCCACTCACAAGGCCAATGGCGTTGCAGATATCTTCATGAGAGAGATATTCAGATTGCATGGATTGCCCAAGGAAATAATTTCAGACCATGGCACAAATTTCACATCTAATTTTTGGAAAGGATTGTTCCAAGAGTTAGGAAATCAACTAAAGTTTAGCACAACCTATCATCCTCAAACGGATGGTCATACTGAGAGAGTAAATCATATTCTTGAATATATGTTAAGGATGTATGTGATGGACGAGCCATCCAAGTGGGAAGACTATTTACACTTAGTGGAATTTGCTTACAACAATGAACATCAAGCATCATTGAAAATGAGTCCCTTTGAGGTGTTGTATGGAAAAGGATGTAGAACTCCAGTGATATGGGACAACCCAGTGAACAGGGTAGGGTTTGGACCAGAAATGATTGAGGAAATGGAGTAAGAGATTGTGAATATCAGGAAGAATTTGAAGGCAACACAGGACAGGAAGAAACGTTATGCATATCTGAAAATAATGCATAAGGAATTCCAAATTGGGTATCATGTCTACTTGAGAGTGAAACCAAGAAAGAGTTCTATGAAGTTGGGATGTTGTGCCAAGTTGGCACCAAGATATTGTGTACTGTTTGAAGTCCTTGATAGGATAGGGCCTGTTTCATATAGAATTGCATTTCCAGCTAACATGAAATCTCATATTGTTTTCCATGTTTCTTTTCTTAAGAAATATATGCACAATCCTAATCACATAGTTGATTGGAATGTGATACAGGTGGAACCAGAAGGAGACTTCTAAGTGGATCCTATGAGCATCCTCGATGGGATGGTTACCTTGCTCTGGAACAGGGCCATAGGGAAGGTAAAGGTGCAGTGGAGACACCTTATCCACGAGGAGGCCACGTAGGAGATGGAGGATGCCATGCGAGAGGCATTCCCATTTTTGTTCAGTTTTGGGAACACCAAGTATAATGTTGTTCTAAGGCAGGGGGATTTGTAATACCCATATTTCAACCTCTATGATTATTGGCTGATGTGAATATTGTATACATGTTATGTATGTGTTTTTCCCTAGTGTGGAGATCAAGGCCAAGGCCGCACTAGTGGACATTCTGGTTTTATTGCACAGGAAATTATTTGATAGTTAATCAACCATGGGTTGTTAAGTCATGGAGCATTGTAAACGATGTAATTATTATTATTGCAATAAAATACCTAAGGGACTGGATATGGAGGAAACGTAAGAGAAGGGGTTGTGTGTATCCACTAGGGAGTGGTGAGGGGGTTGTGGGATGGGAACCCATGTTGCCACTTGTCTATTCATGAACCCATCTCACCTCCCATACAACCATTAATTCAACTGTAAAAGAGTGGTTGATAAAATCGGCTCATGAAGTCGATGGAGTATGGAACAGATCTGCGGACCCGTATGGTAGGGGACAACCTGTGCTTGCGTGCCTTGTAAACCACTCCATGCCTAGGGAATCCACGCAACTTGTTTGTTATCCCATGGTTAGAAAAGAGGGATGATTCATTGAGTATTCATGCAAAAACAAAAATTACTCATCCACAATAATTCACTAGTGCTCGGAATCCAGTCGTGAAGCCGAGAAGAAGAGGAACGCGATTCCCTGTGTAAGTGGGAAATATAGAGTGGGATGTTGAGGGAAAGATGTTAGTCCGCAACCGGGTTAGTAACCTGTTGGTTTTAGCAGAAGTGGAAGGGAAAGTTTTGGGGTTGGATCTACTTGATAAACCTAGTTAATATTGTAGTCTCATAGAACTGGAAGATGGACCTTTCTATGCCCATCCTGAATAGAACTGGAGGGAGGGTTCTCGAGGGCTCGAGCAACATAGAATAGGACCTTCCTTGTTTTGGGTGCGATAGGTAATGTGGGTTCCATGCTGTCAAGTGTTGAGATGTCTGCAGCTCTTTCAATGAGCTCATTGGCTTATAACCGTCCTCCCTATTGCTTAAATGCTTGATAAATCTAGTGAAGGTTATAAACTCATGAGAACAATGGTTGGACCTTTCTATGCCCACATTGAATAGAACTAGAGGGAAGGGGTCTCGAGGGACTGAGAAACATAGAAGAGGACCTTCCTTGTGTTGGGTGAGGTAGGTATTGTGGGTTCGATGCTAGCTGATTAGTCTGAGATGCATGTAGTTCTATAGTGAACTCACTAGCTTAACATTGTCCCATTGTTCCTTGGATTGCTTGATAGACCCAATCGTGCATTGGCTTAGGAGTGGGATGTGTCCTTGACTGTGAAAGTATCAAGATTATTCCCTGGATTGCTTGATAAACCCAATCATGTATTGGATTAGCATTGGGATGAGACTTTTACTGTGAGAGATAGCCGTCAACCTCCTTAGTGGAATCACGACCCAGCTCAGGGGTGGTCTCTCAGTTGAAAGAGTACAAGATGGACAGAGAACTATGGTTGGGTGGAATGTTGTCCTTGCATAGCCATTTGCGTGGGGCAGCTTCAGTCTCAAGATAAGTGTTTTATGGTGTTAATGTTGTTGATGCATGTCTGATATCCATTTGATATATGATGTTGATTGAATGGTTGTATGAATGGAATCAATAGATAACTATGTGTGAGATTGTATACAGAATTTATGTCCCGTTGAATACTCCATTGTTACATGAATGTTATGCATGACTAACCTTGTAGGTTGTGATATGTTAACTAGTTCAATTTATTACCCATGTTGTTATGTGTTGATTTCATCTTCAAGAGGATGGACTTTAGCCTCATCTAGACCTGAGAAGGAGAGTGATAACCTCTTCATGACTATTATAATTCCGTTGTGAGAGAGAGAAATCTGGAAAAGTCATGAGAGAAGACAGATAGAGTTTTTATGAAGTTCTAAGGCATGGGAAAGTGAAGTTATGATGGAATATTTAGCTAAGACAATGACAAGGTTATAATCCTCAGATTGATGAGAGAGTTATACCAGTCGAAAGAGATCTGCAAGAAATTTCAAATGGTACCAGACTCGCCTCATTTGGCTCAAGAACGAGGGAGAAACAAGTCTGGGAAGTTTGCATATGTAAAGAAGGAGGTTACGCATTTTCACATCCGCAATGCGGATTGTGGATTGCAGAAAGGAAATTTTTTCAGAAATTCATGTTTGAACTTCCGCAATTCCGACTTCCGTAATGTGCATTGCGGATTGCGAAAAGGATATTTTTTCGGAAATTCAAGTTTGGACTACCACAATTCCGACTTCCGCAATGCAGATTGCGGATAAGGGAAAGGAGAGTTTTCTGGAAAGTCAAGTTTGGACTTCCGCAATGCGGATTACGGATTGCGGAAATGAGATTTTTTTGGAAATTCAAGTTTGGAATTCCGCAATTCCAACTTTTGCAATTCGGATTGCGGATTGCGGAAAGGAGAGTTTTTTGGAAATTCAAATTTGGACATCCGCAATTTTGACTTCTGTAATGTGGATTCTAGATTGTGGAAAGGATAGTTTTTCAGAAAGTCAAGTTTGGACTTCCGCAATTCCGACTTCCACAATGCAGATGGCGAATTGTGGAAAGATTAGTTTTTCGGTAAATCGAAGTTGGACTTCAGGAAACCCGACTTCTACGATTGCGGATTGCAGATTGTGGAAAAGCAGTTGACGGAATAATTAGACTTCCACTATCCCGAGTTCTGCAATGAGAATTAGAGATTACGGAAGGTTGTTGGAGAGATAAGTTCGGCGATCCGTCTTCTGAATCCCACAATGCGGATTGCGGAAGGATGGATTTCGGATTGTGGATCTAAAGTAACTTGCGTATTGCGGATCCAGTGATGCAATTGTGGAAAGGTGTGAATGGAATCATTTTGAAGAAAAAAAAGTATCAGATTCTTTCATCACCCCCCCTAAAGGACTCGGAGAGGTTTCGAGTACATGGCGGATTGGTACCAGATCCTAGGGATGGGATCAGGGTATGCTACGGTCTTACAGAGAGGATTTCCATGATCCGATATGGAAAGCAACCATGGATGAAGAATATGAGTCACTGCAGAACAATGAGACATGGGATCTTGTCTCTCTTCCCCCAGGGATGAAACTAGTTCATTGCAAATGGATCTACAAAACAAAGTTTGCATTGGATAGATCTATAACCAAGTACACGGCTCAGTTGGTTTCAAAGGGGTAATCACAAGTTCAAGTTTTGGACTACAATGAGACATTCACTCTTGTAGCAAGAATGGATTCAATAAGGGATTTTTTGGCCATTGTAGCTTCGAATACATGGGAGGTAGATTGCATGGATGCAAAGAGTTCCTTCTTGAATGGTAACTTAGAAGAAGAGATCTACATGCAATGGCCTGAGGTGTAGACTGATGATCCTTCCTTGGTATGCATACTGAGAAGATCACTATATGGGCTCACGAAATCCCCAAGGGCATGGTATGCAAAGATGGATTCCTTCTTACTATCACAAAAGTTTGAAAGAAGCAAATATGATTGCAATGTTTACATGCAACATAAGGGAGGATGTCTACTATTGATTGTTTTGTATGTGGATGAATTTCTCGTCACCGATGGATATGCTACTGGATTGAACCAAATCAAGTCTTCCTTGAACAAAGAATTTGCTATGATAGATCTAGGACTGTTAAAACAATTCATTGGTCTTGAAGTAACTCAAAATGATTTAGGGATCATGATTTCACATTCAAGGTATGCATCTGATTTACTCAAAAAGTTCCATATGGATGATTGCAAAGCCACATATTTCCCCTTCCTATATGGATTTAGATTGGAAGAAGGTGGTTCTAATCCCTTGGTTGATAGCACTCTTTAGAGACACTTGATTGGTAGCTTGTTGTATTTGACACATTCGAGACCAGATCTATCATATGTGTTGGTGATGTGGCTAGGTACATGCAAGAGCCACATGAGTTGCATTGGAAAGCAGCAAAGAGGATCTTTCACTATGTGCAAGGTACGAGAGAGTTCGGTATTCATTATTCTTCTAGTGCTCAGCTAGATCTAGTTGGTTATACTGACTCAGACTGGGCTAGAGACAATACTGATAGGAAATCTACTTCAAGGTACATATTCATGTTGGGATCAAGACGAATCTGTTGGTCAAGCAAGAAGCAAGCAACACTCACACTTTATTTAGCATAGGCATAGTACAGAGGGGTTTTGAATGCAGTTATCCAGGCAGTTTGGTTGCATGGGATCTTGACAAAGTCCTTCAGTAGACCTTTTTTGTGATAATCAAAGTCCCATCAATATCTCCATTGACTTAATTCAAAAGCAAAGGACCAAACATATTGAGGTTCAGATGCACTACATCAAAGAGATAGTGCAAAATAGGACCATCTCACTGCATTATTGTCCTATAGAGGATATGATTCCAGATATATTTACTAAGTTTTTTGCTCATAATATATTTGTTTATCTCATATATCTACTTGGTGTGAAAGTTGTTTGAGCTCCTTGTTTTCCTTTTCTTGAGAGGTGTTTTTCCCATGAGGTTTTCCCCATTTCCTTGGTTCATGGAAAATTATTTTATTTTCATCATTTATTTGATTGTATGGCTGACCTTTGGTCTTAGTAACCAGGGCCCAGGATGCACAAGTTTGGATTAAGGGAGGGCTTTAGAATAATTAATACTCCATCCTTGTCCTACCTAGCAGTATTTATTTTTTCCTACTAGTTGATTATCTCATTTTCCCCCTAGTGGTGTGCAGATGTCATCTAGGATCCATCAGCCACCTAATGCACCTTGCATGCATAATTTTAGGACCACCTGACTCATGTCCCTACATTTTAGGAGCTAACTCAGTGTTCTAGATTAGTCCACTTGAGTTAGCTGACTCTTATGGGGGGGTTTATGCTCCGATTTCCATTGATCTCGGTCTCATGCACCCTTTTCTGAGTTATATGCATTCCAAACTCACTAATGCTCCCATTTTGGTCGGTTAACTGATTTTGTCTTTATTTAACTCAGATTTGATTGTGTTTAACTAAGTTTGGGAGCTCCAGAGCACTGATAGAGGTGACAATTCCTATGTTAGACAAATTGAGACTCGAATTCTCTTAGGTGATTTGAATTCTCTCCATTGTAATATGATTGTTGACTATATTGATTATTGGATCATGTGACATTATTATGTTCCTATTTGAGTTCTCATGCATGATTAATTGTCTGCTCATTTTTATTGCAATTTTCATTGTAATTCATCTTTTATGCTCATTCTTTCTCTCTGAGGTATACTCAGCTCCATGATCTGTTGTGATTTAGAATTTCACACTAACATAGTGTCTGATAAAAATAAAGTGTATAATCTGTTATCTCCTCAATAAACATAGATTGGTCATGGTGTCTAGGTGATAGGAAGTCTTTAATTTTTGTTTTTCCCAGGTGTTTAAGTTCCAGTCTGATAGGTTGAAGAAGGTAACGAAGTCTGAAATAGCATTTTAAAGCTAGCTCTCCTTCAAAAGGCAAATTTTAGGTTTCGGTAGCTTAGGCGGGCCTGGAAATGGTTTATTAGCTACCGAAAACCCTGTTTTTGGCAGCTTATTGTGTGAAAGAAAATACGCTCCAGCTATCGAAAGGGAAAAATTACAGCGTGAGTTGTGGGGCAGTTTTCGGTGGCTTGGGAAAACACGATGGTGTTCATTGGCCACCAAAAGGTAAATATTTTCTGCAATTCGTAGTGCAATTTTAGAACCTTCCGTAGTTGCCGAAAAGCAAAGTCATTTTCACAATCCATGAGGCCGTTTCGGGGGTTTGGGCGAACACGATGGTGTTCATTAGCCACCGAAAGGGCGGATACTTTTCGTAGCTTACCATCCAAAGGTTGGGTTGTCTACAGCCACCGAAAGCAAAGAGAACTGGTTAAGACCATTTTTCGGCAGCATATGGGGTCAAGGTTGGATTATCGACTGCCGAAAAGGAGTTGGCATTGATCGGCAGGCACGTCAAATCGGGGGTTTGGTCATAATAAAGGAAAACCATCAAAGCTTAGCCGCCGAAAGGGTCACTTCAGCGAAAACACGATTTGCTCCAAGGTGAGGCCTGACGCCACCGCCATACCTCTGGCCAAACAGACCTCTTCTCCTCTCCGCATACCAGCATTTCTTAATTTTCATTCCCCTGGTATAAGCTTGCCGCAGTAGCCATCATTATGCCCTCATGATTATCCACCTTTTCACACCCTCAGAGTTAGTCCCATAAAAGCCACACCTCCTTTCCTCTTTCACCCTCACCATGTCGATTGAACTCATTTTCTCTCTGCTTTCCCATCTCTCCCTCAGTCCTGATTTTAGCAGCAGGTGCCAATGAGCAGGTTCGAAACGAAGAAAGGAGGACGTGCGGCCCTACGAAAGGAATTGAACAACATCTTCTATTTGGAGGCACACCCCGAGGTATGTCAATTCTTCAAAAATGTCGGCTGCTATATCTTTTGCAAAAATCTATAGGGCTCTCATCAACAGGTGGCCAAAGCATTTTCCCTCATGTTTGACGGAGATAAGGTGGTGATAGGAAAGGAAGAATTCCTGGTGAACGAGGCCCTTATAGCCCAGGTGACAGAACTTCCAACGACCGGAGAGAGCTGGTTTAAGACCACTGTCAAAAAGGATTTTGAATTTCAATCATACCTGAAACTGGAGCATAGGAACCTAGTTTGGAAAAAAGGCATTCCTATGTCATATCTGGAGGATAAATGGCAGCTTTTATTGAAGTCCATTCTAGTCTATATAACCTGCGAGGGCAGGTATAACAGGGTTCTACTTTACCATTTTAGACTACTGGATCACGTCACTGGAAAGAGCCCTTTAAATCTCCCTTTCTACCTCCACAAGAGCCTCACCAAAATGGCACATCAAGTAAAATCCCAGCCCACCAAAATTGCAGGCAGGTTGTACCACCATGGTCTGATCAAACTCTTGGTCTCTGAGTTATTGCAGAGGAAAAGCATGAACTGGGCTTTCTTCCTATTCTGGAGTGGGTTCAAGACATAATTGCGACCGGAAGATGGAAAGAAATCATCCACCCCTAGAAGTGGGAAAAGAAAAAGGAGGGCTATCGCCCCAATCACAACCGAACCCCTTTCCTTATCCCCAAAGGTGCAAAAAGCCAAAAGGAAATTAGCATTTAAAGATAAGGCTGAGGATGAGGGAGCTGTTTCAAAAGAGACCCCTTCCAAGACTACCAACCTTTTAAACCTCCCTTACACCGATTCTGAGGAGTATGAATTGCAGGAATTTGAAGCAGGAAACGAAGAGGTGGCGACGGAACAGGAGCTCCAGGAAGCAGCTCCATCTGTGATAGAATAGGAGACCACCTATGTTAAATTTCCCTCTCCACACCTGCGGAAGAGAAGGGATTCAAATGTGCAAAACTACCCTCCCCTACACCTGTGGAGGAGCAAGGTCAGTAGGTAGCCGAAGAACTAATTCATAAAACAAAGCTTTCTGCCTCACAGAAAATCAATTGACTCCTCCAGTAGGCATATGAACATGAGATACTCCAGAGAGTCATCAAGGAGAAGAATCAGAGGCTGGACAAAAGGTATAATGATTTGTATGTTTCTTTCCATGGTTTGACCAAGAAACATGGAAAAATGAGAGGAAGAAACATTAGGCTAATCAGGGAAAACATCAGGCTGAGGAGGAAGGTCGAATCTTTGGAGGGTAAGGAAAAAACTCAGAGTCCCTAGTCCATGGTACATTCGGACCTGCAGACCTTAGCAGTAGATGCAATCAACTTTGCCAACCCTCCGGTATTGGCCCAGGACGAAGAGAAATCCAAGTAGCAAGGGACAGAAGCACAGTTTTGTAAACTTTTTGCAGGCTGGATCATCCACTGCTTTCGACAGCTTGGGCGAACATAGGCGTTGTTCATTAGCTGTCGAATCCCGTTTTGGTGGTTTACGACATGCAGGAAGTGCCTCCCGGATACCGAAAAGAAATAAAGTATTCTAGCACTCTAAAGCAATTCAGTGGTTTAGTCGAAGCGTTAATCTAATTCATTAACCACCGAATACCAAGCTTTCGGTTTCTTATCACCTCCAAGCCCAGTTTCTTAAGCTACCGAAAACACAAAAAACGCAAAGGTCTGTCTTTGTGCATCAAACCCCTTTTTTGTTGGTCCTAGCATCTTGAAGGTGTTTTCCAAGGGATTGATAAGCGTTCAAGTGCATCATGATCACCTCTGGTCCCAGACTGAGGGCACTAGCAGAATTAATAGTGGAATATTCCTGCATATTTTTAGAAAAGATGCCTACAGGTTTTTTTGCAGAATAGCAGTTTCAAACTCGCCCTCCAGCCCACAGAGGCTCATCTCAGCTGTCAAGCGTAGGTGTATCAGCAAGGATCAGTTATTTTAATCATAACACACTGTCACATCTTTCATTAACTGTCTTGGTTGTTATTTTTAGAATATTCGATCCATCTTTTGGGATCTGAAAAACTTTGTAATGGCTATAAAGCCCCGAACTGAAGTAGAACGTGGGTTCGATTTTGGAGAGACTTATTGATATTTGTATTCTCATATTTTCAGTGAATTCTCAGTAATACAAGCTTCTTTTACTATTTGCTTTCAGATTTTTTGTCTCATATTCCTGTACTCATAGTGGATGGTTTATTTCGTGCATGTTCATTTGTTTATGCGAGATAGTTGTAATCCTGTATTTGTATTGAGAACTGAACATACATTTTATTTATTTGTTGTGATTAGCCATTTATATACATATTTCTGTGTATGAGTCTGCTGAAACGATAAGGATTCACTCCCATTAATCTTTTATCAACCCTCTGAACAACAGTAGTCAAAGCCTTGTCTGCCTGAGCGTCTCTATGTGTGTTCTAAGTGTGTGAGTTTTGATCTCAGTCATCCAAGTTGATCCAAACAAACCCCATCATTTAAGATAAGTTTAATTTACCAGGCATCTCTGAAATACAACCTAAGAGAGCTTCCTGGAGTGATAACATTTTGGGGTCGTTGCCGGGGAAATATTATTGAAGCAGCAGCTTCCTTGGGAGAGGACACAGTTCTAGCTTTGATGATAGACAAATCCTGGGCATTATTTTGGTTGTAATCATCTATCTTGAGACTCCATTGGAATGAAGTGGCTTCTAGAAGACCAAGTACCAGATAAAATCCTCAAAGGCCACCAGTGACACCTGTTTCAGATCCCGAACAGATTATAAGGAGAGGAAGGACTACGCGGAGACAGATTTCCAGATCCACAAGGGGAACTACATCAGGCCTTACCAGAGGTATTTCTTTTGTCTCATCAGATGAAAATCCTTTTGAATCTCCATTTTATGAATTAGATGGTTCACAAGAAATTATAAGTAGAGCAAAAAATTTATGGGCCCAAGTATCCTAATCCGTTTCTGCTGCCAAAGTCCCTACCCTGATTCTGCTACCTGAGCTGACCTAGGAAAAGAAATCCTAGAATCCATCAAAGAGGAAAGTTGTTCCTCCTACCTACAGCCCTCACTGACTGAACCAGAAGAGAAGTACCCCTTTGTTTACACCAACGTACTTGCCATTGAAAACATTTTTTAGGACCTTTTAGACCAGCGTGAACAAAGGTTGTCCTCTTTGCTTGCATAGTCTAGTAAGAAAATCGATTGTCCAGAACAACCATCAATTTGTTTCACCCCAATTGTTGGCGACTCCACTGAATCAAAACCCCCACTTTCATCATTTCCTATACCTCCTCAGCTACCATCCACACCCAATATTCTTTCTGCCATCTCTTTAGTACCCACACCCACCATGGTTGTACCTCTAACCAAAATGGAGAAGATCCTCCTTGCTAGGTATGCCCCTCTAAATTTGCCTAATCCCCTTTCTGCTATGTCTACCGGAGATTACCAAAAATATATGCCTAAATTCATCGGGGAGGGGGATTTTACAGTGGAGGAGCACTTAGAGGCATTCTATAGCTATGCTGAAAATATCAATATCAAGCACGAAGATGTATGGACTAGGGTGTTTGTGCAAATTTTGGATGGTCAGGAAAGAAAGTGGTTTGAAGAACTACCCGCTGGATCAATAGATGACATCGAGGCCCTATATGAATTGTTTTTGAAACATTGGGGGGGAAGAAGAGACCACGTTTATTACCTCACAGAATTTGATAGTTTGAAGAGAGAAAGTGGCGAGTTTGTGTCAGCTTTCACGAAGAGGTTTAATAAAATGTTTAGAAAAATCCATGCTGAAATCAAACCTACGGATACCTTTGCCAGGATCACTTACGCCAATGATTTTGACCCTGATTTTTGTCTTCATCTCCGAGAAAGAAGAGCTACCTCTTTACTGCTTATGCAGAATGCCGCACTCAAATTTGATTCAAACATGGTTGCATCTAAGATCCTCAAAGGGAAAATCGACAAGAAAAGGCAGACCCCAGATTCCTCCTCCTCGTCAGGAACTAACCTAGAAAAAATGGTTAAAATGTTGGATAGCCTGACCTCCGAAATGTCCAAGCTGAAATTACAAGGCCAGCCATCTACAAGAAGTAAAGGACCGAATGAGTTTGTTCCCAGGAACACTAATGCTCCCCCTTATAGAAGAAATGGCCCACAGGTTCCGACCCTCCAGAGAGACAGGAATCCTGTTGAAGAACAAAGGATCAGAGCCCCTTTTCAGCATGCGGTATTAGAATAAGAACATGAACTCATTTAGGGAGAAGCAGAAGGAGAAGACAATGTCAATTGCATGGAGGATAAGGTTGACCTCGCCTTCCTAACACAATCTAATTGTGAGGAAGCCCTCATGAATGAACAAATCACCGAGGAATCACAGTATCAGGATGATGATCAAAGGAGCTATGATTTGAGGTCCAGGACTATTGCTAAGAAACCTTTAACCCTTAATCCTAGTAAGAAGACTCCTGCCCCCACAAAGCAGCCTGCTGCTCCTGCAAAACAATCTACCACTCTTTCAAAACAACAGCCTGCTGCTCCTGCAAAATAGGTTATTGCTCTTGCAAAACAGCAGCAAAGACCATCTCATCTAGCTGCCTCAGATCCTGGCCAACTTACAACTCCAGCCCAAGAGGCAAGAATCCCAGACAAGTTTCCCTACTCCTTCAATCTTGAAACTGAGATTCAGAAAATAAAAATCCCTTTTCCACTAATCGAGATGATGAAAAACGATTCCTTCAAGTCATCCATACTGAAATCCCTCCAGCCAAAAGCACTCATAGATGCTGACTTTGTGAATTTACAAGACGACAAGCCTACAGTAACCCTAGGTCCCATGGTTGAAGAATAGGATGGGTCCTGCCCACCTTTTTATATATCCTTAAACATCCATGACAAAATTCTTCACAATTGCTTGCTCGACTCAGAAGCCTCCCACAACCTCATGCCTAAAGCTGTGATGGACAAACTTGGGCTTAACATCACAAAAACCTACCATGATCTCTTCTCTTTTGATTCCAGAAAAGTTAGATGCCTGGGCCTCATAAAGGATGTTGTCATAAACCTGACTTGGCTGCCTTTGAAAAGCATGGTAATGGATGTAGTTGTTTCTGACATCCCACCGAATTTTGGTATCCTATTGTCTCGGTCATGGAGTAAGCAGTTAGGGGGTACCCTACAGATAGATCTGACTTATCCTACCTTTCCTATCTTTGGAGGAGAAACTAAAAGGCTCTATAGGGAAAACCGGTTGGCTTATGTCATCAGCAATGAGAACAATTCTGTAAACCACCCCATTTATGTAGTGGATACAGATTTTGGGGCATGTATCCTGCAAATAGATGATGATCAGTCACCCCCTCTACAACTCACGAAGCCCACTGGTCAGCAACCTGAGGAAGTGACCACTGCTGTGTGGAACATGTTTTTTGATGGTGCCAGCACCCAGGCTTCAGTAGGTGCAGGTGTAGTTTTGATCTCCCCCGTGAAGGACGTTACCCATTTGTCTTATAAACTGGAGTTCAAGACTACAAATAATATAGTAGCGTATGAGGCTTTGTTGTTGGGAGTTAAATCTGCCAAATAAATGGGAATCATGTGCCTGAAAATATTTGGAGATGCAGAGCTCATCATACAGTAGGTGAATGGAAATTATCAGGCAAAGAATGTCAGACTGAAGTCATACAGAGATGAGGTATGGAAACTCAGAGATTCTTTCATGTTTTTTTATATTTCTTATATCCCACGAGCCATAAACCACCTGGTTGATTCCCTTGTTGTCTATACCAGCACATTCATTCCTCCCATGCCTCCCAAGTTGGAATATGATATCCAAGTCAGGTACAGGCCATCCCTACCTGATAATGTCAAATTCTGGAATTTTTTTGAGAATGATGATGAGCTTTGTAGATTTCTCCAGGTAAGTGATGAATTTTTTGATATGCATATGGACCAAGAAAACCTAAATATAGAAGAAACTCAGAAATCTAAATTGAAAGGGAGAATAGGCCAACATGACATTGTCCAATTTCCAGGAAATCATATACCTAGGGGCCTAGTACCTCTCGAAAGGCTTTTTTACCATAATGACATCCCCTTTAAACCTGTGAATGAGGAAAAAGACCTAGTTGTCCATGAACATAATATAGGTAGCCAAGATCACCCTAAATTCATAAATCTATCCACCAAATTGATAGTTGATCAGCAGTCAGATTACTGCAGCCTGGTAAAGAATTTTGCAGATGTCCTGGCATGGGAATACAGTGACCTGAAAACTTATGATGAAGACACCATTCAACATAGAATTCCATTGGAAAAGGGCACCACCCCTTTTAAACAGAAGCTAAGGCCTGTAAACCCTCTCTTATTACCTGTGATCGAGAGGGAAATAAAAAATCTCCTTGATGCTAAGATCATAATCGCATTGAGGTATTTTAAATGGGTCGCAAACTTGGTGATAGTAAGGAAGAAGAATGGTGAAGTCAGGTTATGTTTCGATTTCAGGAACCTAAACAAGGGCTCCCAAAAAGATAACTACCCTCTTCCCAAGATGGAGCACTTACTACAGAGAGTGTCAGGAGCTACGGTAATTTCTTTTCTAGATGGCTTCTTGGGCTATAATCAAATTTATGTGCACCCTGATGATCAGGAGAAGACAGCCTTTACCACTCCTTGGGGTACCTTCATGTACTCCAAGATTCCATTTGGATTGATGAATGTCAGGGCCACTTTTCAGAGGGCCATGGATATAGTGTTTGTGGGGATTAAGGACAAGTTTGTCCTCATATACCTTGACGATATCACAGTATACTCAAACAGTCACGAGCAACACTTGCAGCACCTAAGGGAGGCCTTCCTGAAATGCAGGCAATTTGGAATTTCTTTGAATCCCAAGAAGTCACAATTTGGTCTTGGGGAGGGAAAGCTCTTGGGCCACATAGTCTCAGCACATGGCGTAAGGATTGACCTAGTTAGGGTTGAAGCGATTCAGAAGGTATCTATAACAAGGTCGAAAAAGGATATCCAGTCTTTCCTTGGTAAGATAAATTTCATCAGGAGGTTTATTCCAAATTTTTCTGAACTGATAAAGCACATAACCTCCATGCTCAAAAAGGGAGCTGAAACCAAATGGACAGAAAGTGCAAGACAATCTTTCGAAGCCATCATGGAGGCTCTCACTCTGATTAGTCCAGATTACACCAAGGATTTCTACATTTTCTCTTTTGCCTCGTGCGATACAGTGGAAGCGGTCTTGCTGCAGAAAGATGAAGAGGGGCTCGATCATCCGATTGCTTTCTTCAGCAAAACATTGAGGGATGTTGAACTGAAGTACGATCCCATAGAGAAACAGGCCTATGATCTATATAAATCATTAAAAGCATTCCAAATTTATATCTTGCATGCAAAGGTTATAGCCTATGTCCCTTCAGCTTTTGTGAAGGATGTTCTAACTCAGCCTGACATTGATGGTAAGAGGGCCAAATGGATTGCCAAGCTGATCGAATTTGAAATAGAGGTGAAGCCCACCAGGTTAATAAAGGGCCAAGGTCTAGCCAAATTGATGGATGAAGAGAATTGCAAACTGTTAGACATTAATTTCATCGGAACAAATTCTGAAAATTTGCCAACAGAAGTAGCTGCAGTAGAACAATGTAATAGCCAACATGTGGCTGAAAATCTGCTCTCATGCGAGTGGTATTCGGGTATCATTCATTTCCTACAGAATTTAGAACTTCCACCTAGGCAAGTTCAACTCAGGCACGATCTCTCAAGCTTAAAACTGCAAAATTATGCATAAGTGGAAATCTGTTGTACTGGAAAGACCCTGTTGGAGTTCTGTTAAGGTGTTTGGACAAAGAAGAATCAGGTCAAGTCATGCATCACTTCCATTCAAGCATGTGTGGGGGGCATCACTACTAGAAAACTACTACCCATGAGATTCTGAGGGCTAGGTACTATTGGCCTAGTCTGTTCTCTGACGTATACACTTTCGTGAAAACTTGTGACAGATGCCAAAGATTCATAGGAAAACAACAACTGAAATCCCTCCCCTTGAAACCTATTGTGGTAAATGGTCCTTTCCAGCAATGGGGCCTTGACTTCATAGGGGAGATCAATCCTTCATCCAGTGGTCAACATAGGTGGATCTTGGTAGCCACTGACTATTTCACCAAATGGATAGAGGCAATTCCCACCAGAAATGCCAACCATCAGGTTATCATCAAATTTCTATATGAAAACATCCTCACTAGGTTCGGTTGTCCAAAAAGGCTGGTAACTGACAATGCACCTACTTTCAAAGATAAAGAGTTATTCCATATGTGCGAAGTAATGGGAATTCAGTTAGTTCACTCCACTCCATACTATCCTCAAGGGAATGGCCTTGCTGAGTCTTCCAATAAAATCCTATTCAGGATCATCAAAAAACTATTGGAGGAAAATCAAAGGAGTTGGGATTCAAAGCTAAAATTTTCTCTCTCGGCTAACAGGGTGAAAAATAAGAAATCTATAGGGACCTCTCCTTTCAGATTGGTTTATGGCACTGATTCCATTTTCCCAGTCCAGTTAATCCTGCCAGTGACTAAATTCATTCAGGAGGAACAAGATGAACCGAATGCCAAGGTAAGAAGAATGCTCGATTTGGTTGAATTGCAGTAGACCAGAGAACAATTAGTGGAAAGGTTAGAAGCTCATCAGGAAAAAATAAAAGGAACCTTTGACAAGAAGTCCAATATTAACACTTTTCAGGTGGGAGACTGGGTATTGAAATAGGATGCCCCCAGGTAGGAAAAAGGCAAGCACGACAAGTTTGATTCTCTCTGGACAGGTCCTTACGTGATAACTAAAGCAAAGCAGAACAATAGCTTCAAACTACAAAGTCTGGAAGGTCAAGAGATGATTGTCAGCCTGGTCAATAGGCATTTCCTGAAACTTTACTTTGTCTAAGGCTTCATAGCCTGGTCACTGTAAACATCAGTTTGTTTTCAGTTTTTTTTGTCTTGTTTACAAATAACTCCATGCCCAATGGAACACTAGAAGTTAGGGTTAGAGCTTTGTTTGTTTTTTAGGAAAGGAATTTGGTCTGTGGTTCTTGGAACCTCGCTGGGAGGTTTCCATCCCCAAGTAGGAGCCAGATGTTATCTCCTCAATAAACATAGACTAGTCATGGTGTCTTGGTGGTAGGAAGTCTTTAATTTTTGTTTTTCTCATGTGTTTAAGTTCCGGTCTGATAGGTTGAAGAAGGTAACGAAGTCTAAAATAGCTTTTTAAAGCTAGCTCTCCTTCAAAAGGAAAATTTCAAGTTTCGGTAGCTTAGGCGAGCCTGGAAATGGTTCATTAGCTACCGAAAACCCTGTTTTCAACAGCTTATTGTGTGAAAGAAAATACGCTCCAGCTACCGAAAGGAAAAAATTACAGCATGAGTTGTGGAGCAGTTTTCGGTGGCTTGGGCAAACACGATGGTGTTCATTAGCTACCGAAAGGTAAATATTTTCTGTAGTTTGCAGTGAAAGTTTAGAACCTTCCGTAGCTGCTGAAAAGCAAAGTCATTTTCACAATCCATGAGGCCGTTTCGGGGGTTTGGGCGAACAAGATGGTGTTCATTAGCCACTGAAAGGGCGGATACTTTTCGTAGCTTACCATCCAAAGGTTGGGTTTTTTACAGCCACCGAAAGCAAAGAGCATTGGTTAAGACCATTTTTCGGTGGCATATAGGGTCAAGGTTGGATTATCGGCTGCCGAAAAGGAGTTGGCATTGATCGGCAGGCACGTCAAATCGGGGGTTTGGTCATAATAAAGGAAAACCATCAAAGCTTAGCCGTCGTAAGGGTCACTTCAGCGAAAACACAATTTTCTGCAAGGTGAGGCCGAACGCCACCGCCATACCTCTGGCCAGACGGACCTCTTTTCCTCTCCGCATACCAACATTTCTTAATTTTCGTTCCTATGGTATAATCATGCTGCAGTAGCCATCATTACGCCCTCATGATTATCCACCTTTTCGAACCCCTCAAAGTCAATCCCTGAAAAGCCACACCACCATTCCTATTTCACCCTCACCACGTCGATTGAACTCATTTTCTCTCTGCTTTTCCGTCTCTCCCTCAGTCCTGACTTTAGCAGCAGGTGCCAGCAAGCAGGTTACAAATGAAGAAAGGAGGAGGTGCGGCCCTGCGAAAGGAATTGAACGAAATCTGTTATTTGGAGGAACACCCCGAGGTATGTCAATTCTTCAAAAATGTCGGCTGCTATATCTTTTGCAAAAATCTACAGGGCTCTCATCGACAGGTGGTCGAAGTATTTTCCCTCACGTTTGACGGAGATAAGGCGGTGATAGGCAAGGAAGAATTCCAGGTGAACGAGGCCCTTATAGCCCAGGTGACAAAACTTCCAACAACTGGAGAGAGCTGGTTTAAGACCACTGTCAAAAAGGATTTCGAATTTCAATCATACCTAAAACCGGAGCATAGGAACCTGGTTTGGAAAAAGGACATTCCTATGTCATATCTAGAGGATAAATGGCAGCTTTTATTGAAGTCCATTCTGGTCTATATAACCTGTGAGGGCAGGTATAATAGGGTGCTAATTTACCATTTTAGACTACTGGATCACTTCACTTGCAAGAGCCCTTTAAATATCCCTTTCTACCTTCACAAGAGCCTCACAAAAATGGCACATCAAGTAAAATCCCAGCCCACCAAAATTGCATGCAGGTTGTACCACCATGGTCTGATCAAACTCTTGGTATCTGAGTTATTGCAGAGGAAAAGCATGAACTGGGATTTCTTCCTGTTCTGGAGTGGGTTCAAGACAGAAGAGCGACCAGAAGATGGAAAGAAATCATCCACTCCTAGAAGTGGGAAAAGAAAAAGGAGGGTTATCTCCCCAATCACAACCGAACCCCTTTCCTCAGCCCCAAAGGTGCAGAAAGCCAAAAGGAAACTAGCATTTAAAGATAAGACTGAGGATGAGGGAGCTGTTTCAGAAGAGACTCCTTCCAAGACTGCCAACCTTTTAAACCTCCCTTACACCGATTCTGAGGAGGATGAATTGCAGGAAGCCGAAGTAGGAAATGAAGAGGTGGCGACGGAACAGGAGCTCCAGGAAGCAGCTCCATCTATGACGGAACAGGAGACCACCTATGTTAAATTGCCCTCTCCTACACCTGTGGAAGAGAAGGGATTCAAACATGCAAAATTACCTGCCCCTACACCTGTGGAGGAGCAAGGTCAGTAGGTAGTCGAAGAACTAATCCATAAAACAAAGCTTTCTGCCTCGCATAAAATCAATCGACTCCTCCAGTAGGCATATGAACGCGAGACACTCCAGAGAGTCATCAAGGAGAAGAATCAGAGGCTGACCGAAAGGTATAATGAGATGTATGTTTCTTTCTAGGGGTTGACCAGGAAACATGTCAAAATGAGAGGAAGAAACATTAGGCTAATTAGGGAAAACATCAGGATAAGGAGGAAGGTCGAATCTTTGTAGGGTAAGGAAAAAACTCAGAGTCCCCATCCCATGGTACATTCGGACCTAGAGACCTTAGCAGCAGCTACAATCAACTTTTCCAACCCTCCGGTTTTGTCCCAGGAGGAAGAGAAATCCAGGTAGCAAGGGACAGAAGCAAAGTTTTGCAAACTTTTTGTAGGCTGGATCATCCACCGCTTTCGGTAGCCTGGGAAAACATAGGAGTTTTTCATTAACTGTTGAATCCCGTTTTGGTAGTTTACGACATGTAGGCAGCGCCCTCCCGGATACCGAAAATAAATAAAGTTTTCCAGCACTCTAAAGCGATTATGTGGTTTAGGCGAAGTGTTAATCTAATTCATTAACCACCGAGTACCAGGCTTTTGGTTGCTTATCACCTCCAAGCCTAGTTTTGTTAGCTACCAAAAACACAAAAAATGAAAAAGGTCTGTCTTTGGGCATTAAACCCCTTTTGTGTTGATCCTAGCATCTTGAAGGCATTTTCCAGGGGATTGATAAGCATTCAAGTGCATCATGATCACCTCTGGTCCCAGACTAAGGGTGCTAGCATAATTAACAGTGGAATATTCCTGCCTATTTTTAGAAAAGACGCCTATAGGTTTTTTTGCAGAACAGCAGTTTCAAACTCGCCCTCCAGCCCCCAGAGGCTCGTCTCAGCTGTCAAGCGTAGGTGTATCAGCAAGGATCAGTTATTTTGATCATAACACACTGTCACATCTTTCATTAACTATATTGGCTGTTATTTTTAGTATATTCGATCCATCTTTTGGGATCTGAAAAACTTTGTAATGGCTATAAAGCCCACAACTGAAGTAGAACGTGGGTTCGATTTTGGAGAGACTTATTGATATTTGTATTCTTATACTTTCAGTGACTTCTCAGTAATACAAGCTTCTTTTACTATTTGCTTTCAGATTTTCTGTCTCATATTCCTGTACTCACAGTGGATGGCTTATTTCGTGCATGTTCATTTGTTATGCCATATAGCTGTAATCATGTCTTTGTATTGAGAACTGAACATACATGTTATTTATTTGTTGTGATTAGCCATTTATATACATATTTCTGTGTATGAGTCTGCTGACACGATAAGGATTCACTGCCATTAATATTTTATCAACCCCTTGAACTGCAGTAATCAAAGCCTTGTCTACCTGAGCGTCTTTATGTGTGTTCTGAGTGTGTGAGTTTTGATCTCAGTCATCCAACTTGATCCAAACAAACCCCATCATTTAAGATAAGTTTAAGTTACCAGGCATCTCTGAAATACAACCTAGGAGAGCTTCCTGGAGTGCTAACATAATCCTTGTAAGTATTGTGAAAAAACCAACCACTCTGAAAAATATTTGCTTTAAATGAAGACACGAACTTGCTAAATCAAAGAAGAAGTCTTCCGAAAAACAACAGGTAGTCCTATGTTCCTATTTTGTTCAACCTAGTAATTCTTCTTCTAATGTGGAATGTATAATGGATTTTGTTGCATCTAGCCATATGTTTGGTACAACTTCTTTATTTACATCTTATGGCACTAAAAAGCACACATCACAAAAAAATATATTAGTTATGGTAAATATCTTTTAGTAGTAGGATCTGGTAATGTTAATGTTACTCATTGTACTTTGGAAGATGTGTTTCATGTTCAAGGAATTCCCATCAAATTAATTTCTATTTATCGTGCATGTCAAACAGGTTATAAATTTGAAGCTTGGACTAATAAGTATGTGTTAAAATATATCAAACATAACTTCGAAACTGTTTCTCCTAGTCATATTGATCATAATGTTGGATTATATAAGTTTACTGGTTTTAATTCAAGCAAAAATCAACCATTTTATTCCTATGTTTCACATGTTGATGAACAAAATAAATTATAGCATGAAATATTAGGTCACTTGAATTATGGTAAAATCCAAATGATGTCTAAATGGTACTTGGATTAACTTCAATTTCTTCCACTAAAGGTGTTTGTGAAGGTTGTGTTCTTAGTAAACATCATAAGAAAATATTTGATAAAGGTAAAGCTTGGCATGCTAAAAAAACCATTGCAACTAATTCATAGTGATATTTGTGGTCCTCTTGAAACTCCTTCTTTATCTCATGTAGTCTATTTTCTTACTTTTATTAATGACTTTGGTCGTAAATATTTAGTTTATTTTTTGAAGCATAAAAGTGACACCTTTTGTATATTTCAATATTTTAAATCTATGGTTGAAAAAGAATCCAATAAAAGTATTGAGAACTTAAGAAATGATAATGGGGGGGATTCACTAAAAAGGAATTTAATGCATAATTTTTAAGCATGGAATTCAACATCAAAAGAATGTTCCTTATACACCTCAACAAAATGGGGTAGATGAAAGGAAAAATAGGACTTTGGTTGAAATGGCTAGAGGTATGCTTTATTCTAGAGGATTACATAAAAAAAATTGGCTAAAGATATTTATTACTCTAATTATATCTTAGGATCCATACTAAAGTATTTTTGTAGGTTACTACCAAAGAAAAATGGAATGGAATAAAAATCGACATTAGTAAGTTTAAGATATTTGGCAGTGAATGTTGGGAACATATTCCGGATGAAAAACGGAAAAAATTAGAACCCAAGTCTTGCATATGTATTTTCATTAGTTATTGTGAGGAATCCAAAGCATACAGGTTGTTTGATCCATCTACCCAAGGTGTTATCATTAGACAATATGTTCAATTCAATGTAGTATCTCCTCCTCTTGAGTCTCTACCTTGAATTTGCCTTCATATTCTTTTTCTCCTATATCAGTTACCCCTTCCTCTACTTTTGTGCCTACTCTTGATCCTAGTTCACCTTCTTCTTCAAGTGATCCACCTCAATGTCTCAAATATACTAGTGTGGTTCCTACTGTTGAATATTGTAACTTCTAAGAATATTATATTTGTATATTATTTATTCCGGAGATGTTCCATACCTCCGATGTGATTATACTATGAATCCGGAGATGTTTATTCCTCCGAATTGGTTGTGGTAACTAGGGTTATTAGACCCACCATGTGGGGGTCGGCCCAGTCAGTTATAATAGGGTATTTAATCTAATGGTTAAATACGAGCCTACATGTACTTGTGTAAAATACATGTCAATGTAGTGTATAAATAGAGGAGGTATGTTCACACACTCACTTGAGAGAGGCGCACTTGTGGAGGAGAGGTCTGCTATGGTGGAGGAGGAGATCATGTATTTGGTTTGCATCTTTGTATATTGCTGGTCATCTATATTGAGGAAGATTTGCTGGGTTTTCTACCCCATGAGGGTTTCCCAGGATAAATTTGTGTCTCTTGTGTTTATGCTATGCTTATTGTTTCTTCAGTGATCCTGTATATGCTATTATTGTGAAATGGAATGTAATGCTGCTATTTTTTGTATTAGCATATTAAATCTTAACATGGTATCAGAGCTAAACTGAAGGAAGGCAAGGTATGGCACTTACGACACTTGCTTTACTTACGACAATTTGAAGGTTAGGGTTTTATATAGCAAAAACCAGTCATCATGGAACTTTCTATATAAATCCATTTTGACAAAGGTTCAGGATTTGAAACCTTTACAGGTCGTAGAAAACATCTCCAAGTATCTTGTGTCCAAAGGGAACCCTCAGATTCGTTGTACTTTGTAAGTTATGATCAGTACAAGTTAGGGTTTCTGCCTCTTCCAGATCTCAGTCAAAATCAGGTGACCTTGGAAAAAAGGTCATAAATTGGGCTAGGAAGCTCCAAATGAAATTTAGTAAACAGTGACAGGTAGTACACAGACTGTACTATCTCAGGAAACGTTTTTAGATGCCGAAGGTGAACCAGTGACACGTGGAATGCCGTACACGTTGGCTCTCCTGTTTTATCCCATAAACAGGTCACACTGCGACACTTGGCATAACTCTCTCTCAGATAGTCCAATTGAGGTCATACCTGGAAGGATGGAAAGATAACAGGGTGAGCTATCTCATAAAAATTTTTCAGAGGCCGAAGTTCAAACAGTGACACGTGGAACGTCGTACAAGTTCGCTCTCCTGTTTTATCCCATAAACAGGTCACGTTGCGACACTTGGCATAACTCTCTCTCAGAAAATCCAATTGAGGTCAGACCTGTCAGGATGGAAAGATGACAGGTCAGGCTACTGCAAAAAAGGTTTTCAGACCCTGTGGAGCAGAAATTTCAGAGTTATAGCAGAAATAATCAGGTGCATATTTCTGTCAAAACATAATTATTTTTGGAGCACCTTTATTCATGGCTTCCAGAATTTAGGGTTTCGGAGAAAGTTAGAATTTTTGGAATCGGAGTCCATGGCTGGAAGGTCCTCAGAAAAATAAGAGTTTAGAGCCTTAGATCGAACCTTTTGATTGGACAGAAGGGTGGGCTTCATCAAACCCTAGTTCGGGTTCCTGTCCAGAAGATCCAGAAGTTTCGAAGGCAATTTTGAGGGGTCAAATTTTGGAGATTTCAAAATTGAAGAATGCTAGGTTGATCAGCTCAGCAAGACACATTCTTCCATCCATTCAGAAGTGTGAAAGTCAAAGATTGAATTTTTATGGTTTCTCTAGCAAACCCTAATCAAGCTCCAGATCAAGTTTCAGGGTGAGTTGAGGCTAAGGCCTTACATAAGAAGACTACAAAAAGTCTCGATAGGTATGACTTAAGGAGGTTCAGGTATGCCTTGAAATCTGATTCTTGATTAAGTTCATAATGTGTTTGTCTTCATGTTATTTATTAGTACAATCTTGATTAATGTTATTAATTGTCTTATCACCCTAGTAACAATATGAATGCATGTGAATGATCGAAGACATTCATTGATTAGGGCTATATGATTGTACTTATGCATTATGGTGTTGTGTGAGGTTGATGTTGTCTGCTAACAAGACACAGGTACATCACAAAAGACAAATCAAGTTCCATGACCATGACAACATGAAGACAAAGACTCACGAGGTATGTATGACTTTGTTATATCATGTTTAACCTACGAGACATGCAGGTTCTAGCTCAGGATCTCTAAATCATTGAAGAGATTGTTTAGGTATGTTGTACATAACTAAGCAGGTATACTAATCCAGGTATGTTTTCCTATGTCATGTTAGAATCTTACCTTGTGTAAGTATACTTGGTATGATTGGTTAGTAATCAAGGGTTTATGCATATTATGTCTCTTATCTTGGTTGATGATTTAACTAACTAGATCAAACAAGAATATGCATGAGTAAAAGAAGACTTCCTTGAAACCCTGAATACTAATGATCATGACTGTACATATTCAAGATTATTTAGAATTAGAATGTTTTGATAATATTGAGAATATACTAATGAATGTATGTTTGTGTATGAGATCATGAGGATGACACTAGTGTACACATGAGGATGCACAATGGTACAGAATGAATAAAAGTTCAGAAGACATACAAAAGATCAAGCGGGAGGCAACCACACAAACATAAAAGATAAGTATTTGGGTTGTTATTAGAAATAGTAAATGATATTGCTTGTATGCATATTTGTATTCCTAGAATATATCATGCTGAGTGTAAACATTCATAAAGCATTGAAGAATATACTACTAATATGCATATGATTGATAAATTGGACAAACATTCCATTGTTGCTTGTCTAGAATGAAACCTCTTTGCTGACATGATGAGAGTTGTGCACACTCTTGATAGTATGTTCTGGTAGAGATGGAAGGCATCTAGATAGCTACTGTATGCATACAGGATATGGGAAAGTGTTGTGCCAAAGTATTGGTCAAAATAGTTGCATAACTATGTAAATGATATCTGTATGCATAATAGGTTATCATATCAATATGATTTGATGATTATGAAGTATTACTAATCATGTACTTAATTTTGATTTGTAGGAAAGATCATGATGAATGATGAACTCTGAACAAGCGATGGATGTTCAACAAAAGATTTACAAATCAAACACACTATAGAAAGCTTGTGGTTAAGAGATTCTCTTAGAAAGAGGAAGAGAATCATGATGAGATGTTTTGCTCCAAGGGACTAGATAAGACCATTCTCTTAATAATGTAATCAGGTTCTGTATGGGTTCCCAGGATCGGTAGTCAATTGATGAGCTTAATGATCATCATGGGTGATGTGGAATGCAAGAAGGAACTCACCACAGATTTCGAATGATTTTGAGGCTCATATTAGTAGACCCATCTGACAAGAGCTGGCACAGATAGATATGCAGAAGATCACTCAATGTTGAGTGTGAATAATGGACAATTGACAGCTTCATGACAAAGCTTGGGCTTTACCAGAAGTAAAGTTGTTCCTAACCTTTACCTTAAGGTTGTGGATGATGAACCTATCATACCATTATTGCATGACGATGATCTCTTTCTGACAAGGAATGAGAAACAGGTCATGAAAATGGCTACAGAAATGAAAATGAAAGATCTCGGATTAATGCACTACTTCTTAGGTCTAGAAGTATGGCAATATCCAAAAGGAATCTTTTAAATCAAGGTAAGTATGCTGTGAAGTTTCTAAAAAGATTTGATATGTTGGAGTATAAATCCATGGCCACTCCCATGGACTCCAACTTGAAGTTGTTAGTTAATGACTCATCGTATTTAGTGGACCTAACCCTATATAGACAAATCATTGGGACATTGATGTATTTAACAAATACTAGGCCAGATATATGCTTTGCTGTAAATACCCTAAGTCAGTATCTAGTAGAACCTAGAAAGGTGCACTTAATAGCTACAAAGCATGTAGTGAGGTACCTAAAAGGTACATTAGATTTTTGGTCTATATTATCTTGGAGGTCATGAACTCCGTTTACATGGTTACTCAGATTCTGATTGGGCAGGAAGTGTCTCAGACAGAAAGAGTACATCAGGTGGATGTTATAGTCTTGAATCTGCCATGATCTCATGGTTCAGCAAGAAACAATCTAGTGTGGCTCTCAGTACTGCTGAAGCAGAATATATGGTTGTCTGCTCTGCCAGTTGTGAAGCAGTGTGGCTTCAGAAGCTTTTATATGGACTGTTTGACTTAGAAATGGATCCCACTATGATTATGTGTGACAACCAAAGCTACATTAAGATGACTGAAAATCCTGTGTTCCACGATAAGTCAAAACACATAGAGATCCGATACTTCTATATACGAGATATGGTGCAAAAAGGAGCTATCAAGATCGAATATATATATAAGCACTCAGGATCAGATTGTTGATATCTTGACTAAACCTCTGTCTCGAGTAAAGTTTGAATACTTTCGAGACAAGATTGGTATAGTTCAAAAGGACCCTCCTCGAAAGGGGGAGTAGCATAGTATCTGATAACAAGTCTATCTCATCAATGATGAGGTTACCTATTTACTGCACCTAGTTACTTAGAATTATTTAGATTTAGGAATCTTATATTTTTACTCTTGATGATAGATGTATTAGTGAGAATACATGCTCTTAATGATAGATGTATTAGTGAGAATACATGCTTTTGATGATAGATGTATACATGTTTTTTGATAGATGTATACATGCCTTTAATGATATATGCATTGATGCTATTGATGAGGATACATGTTTTGATATACATGTTTTGATGATGAGGATACATGCTTTGATATACATGTTTTGATGATGAGGATACATGTTTTGATATACATGTCTTGTTGATGAGGATACATGTTTTAATATACATGTTTTGATGATGAGGATACATGATGCCTTGATGTACTTGTATGGATGAAGATACTTGTACCCATGATTGACATTTGAGGGGATTGGATCATCCCTGGACTTCAGTCCTAAAGAGAGCCGTAGACGTATGTCTTCGAGAATGAAGTCCTTGGTGGACTTGAGGGGATTGGATCATCCTTGGACTTCAGTCCTAAAGAGAGCCGTAGACGTATGTCTTCGAGAATGAAGTCCTTGGTGGACTTGAGGGGATTGGATCATCCCTGGACTTCAGTCCTAAAGAGAGCCGTAGACATGATGTCTCCAAGAACTAAATCCTGAATGAACAGGTAAGGGGATTGGATCGTCCTCGGACTTTAGTACTTTGAATTGAGCCGTAGACATGATGTCTCTGAGAACTAAATCCTGAATGAACAGGTAAGGGGATTGGATCGTCCTCGGACTTTATTCCTTTGAATTGAGCCGTAGACATGAGGTATCCGAGAATTGAATGATAGGACTGGATCGTCCCTGGACTTCGGTTCAAAAGGTACATGATAGGACTGGATCGTCCCTGGACTTCGGTTCAAAAGGTACGTGATAGGACTGGATCGTCCCTGGACTTCGGTTCAAAAGGTACATGATAGGACTGGATCGTCCCTGGACTTCGGTTCAAAAGGTACATAATAGGACTGGATCATCCCTGGACTTCGGTTCAAAAGGTACATGATAGGACTGGATCGTCCCTGGACCTCGGTTCAAAATGTACGTGACAAATCCTAGAATTGTTCTAGGTTACATCCAGCATGAAACAGGGCTGGCTCTGTAGTTGTGATACATCCAGCATGAAACAGGTCTGGCTCTGTAGATGTGATACATCCAGCATGAAACAGGGTTGGCTCTGTAGATGTGATACATCCAGCATGAAACAGGGCTGGCTCTGTAGTTGTGATACATCCAGCATGAAACAGGGTTGGCTCTGTAGATGTGATACATCCAGCATGAAACAGGGCTGGCTTTGTAGTTGTGATACATCCAGCATGAAATAGGGCTGGCTCTGTAGATGTGATACATCCAGCATGAAACAGGGCTGGCTCTGTAGTTGTGATACATCCAGCATGAAACAGGGTTGGCTCTGTAGTTGTGATACATCCAGCATGAAATAGGGCTAGCTCTATAGATGTGATACATCCAGCATGAAACAGGGATGGCTCTGTAGATGTGATACATCCAATATGAAACAGGGCTGGCTCTGTAGACGTGACACATCTAGTATGAAAGAGGACTGGCTCTGTGGCGGTAAATCCTAGATTTGATCTAGGTCACATCCAGTATGAAAAAGGACTGGCACTGTGGTTGGGATTAGATCGTCCCTAGACATGAGACTTGTCTTAAAGAGATAAGGATTGATCATCCTGGAACTCGATCTGGATTGTATCATCCATGGACCTATGTCCTAAAGAGAGCAGGATTGATCATCCTGTAATATGATCGTGTGATGATGATGCTGATGATCGTGTGATGACGATGTTGATCATGTGATGTCGATGCTGATGATCGTGTGATGACGATGTTGATCATGTGATGGCGATGCTGATGATCGTGTGATAACGATGCTGATGATCATGTGATGACGATGTTTATGATCGTGTGATGATGATGCTAATGACGATGTTGTTGATCGTATGATGACGATGCTGATATCCATATGATGACGATGTTGATGATCGTGTGATGACGATGCTGATGATCGTGTGATGACGATGATGATGATTGTGTGATGACGATGCTGATGATCGTGTGATGACGATGCTGACGATCGTGAGGATTCAGATATTGATGTTGTTGTAGCTGTTTGAGTACTGCAGAAGATAAAGACTCAGTACTGAAGATGTTGATGTTCCAGTAACTGGTTGAGTTACTGATGATGTTGAGAAAGCTTCCAATGATTTATAGATGTATCATGTATGATGTATGACTCGTTGCTCCTGCGGATGTTGTTATAATATCCTTCTCGTTAAGGGGGAGTGTTGAATATTGTAACTTCTAAGAATATTATATTTGTCTATTATTTATTCCGGAGATGTTCCATACCTCCGATGTGATTATACTATGAATCCGGAGATGTTTATTCCTCCGAATTGGTTGTGGTAACTAGGGTTATTAGGCCCACCATGTGGGGGTCAGCCCAGTCATTTATAATAGGGTATTTAACCTAATGGTTAAATACGAGCCTACATGTACTTGTGTAAAATACATGTCAGTGTAGTGTATAAATAGAGGAGGTATGTTCCTCATTTGACACACACACTCACTTGAGAGAGGCGCACTTGTGGAGGAGAGGTCTGCTATGGTGGAGGATGAGATCATGTCTTTGGTTTGCATCTTTGTATATTGCTGGTCATCTATATTGAGGAAGCTTTGCTGGGTTTTCTACCCCATGAGGGTTTCCCAGGATAAATTTGTGTCTCTTGTGTTTATGCTATGCTTGTTGTTTCTTCAGTGATCCTTTATATGCTATTATTGTGAAATGGAATGTAATGCTGCTATTTTTTGTATTAGCATATTAAATCTTAACACCTACCACTACTCTTCTTCTTGTTTGGGCCAGAAAAACTCTTGAATCCATAGGTTTTGATATTGGTATTCCATTCAATACTCATTGAACTATATCTAACTTTGCTCTTATGACTAAAGTATTGGCCATGGATGATCCCTCTACCTATGCTCAAGTTAACTATACATTTGAATGGGGGGAAGCCGCAATTGTTGAGTGTAAGTCGTTAATGAAGAACAAGACATGGACCCTTGTCCCTCTTCCTCCTTGTTATGTAGAATTTTGTCCTACGGATAAGCCAAAACTCTCTTAACTTTAAAGCAGACTTTAAACTAACTCTAAAGCAAGAAACAAGTCAAAACAAATGCTACCTTGAAATTCCTGAATCAACTTTTACAGCAAGATTAAATGTATTCAGAAACAATGAGAGATGAAACACACCTTTCAACTAACGTTTGTCCCGCTTCTAGTTCCGATGTAGAACCTATTGATATCAATCAAAGAACAAACATGAAAGCTTCCAAATACCTTGAATGTGAATATTAGATTCAAATCTGGATTAGATACACTTCATGCTAAGAACTTATGCTAAAACACATGAAATAGGAAAGACAAGACAAGTTATCTTATTACAACTTGAAGAATGCTTACATAGGTTGCTTGATGTCCAATCCAATCCTCCAACTCCAAGTGCCTTCTCCTCTAGCTATCTCCACAATGCTGCAAGATCATAAGTTTGGTACTTCAAGAATCCTCCCCCTTCCCCATGGAATGCCTCTCTTTTATAGTGTATGGTAGGGTTAACCAACAAGAGAGATGGGTGGATCTAGGGAGAGATAAGTGGATCAGGGTTTCTAACCATAGAAAGTGAGTTGGGATCAAATCAGGGACCCCAATCTTCCACTATCTTCGAAAATCCAAAATCCCACAAGCCATGGGAAAAAGGCTAATAAAAGAGTACCGCGCCCTGTGATTTGAGCACAACGCGGTACTGCCGCGTTTTGTGGAAAAAGCATAGCGCGGTAGTGTGGAGTACCGCGCGCATATAAATGAGCAAGGCGCGGTAGTGTGAGTAAATAAAGTCTCAGCTGGGTCAGAACTTGTCAGGGTAGATTTACCTTCAAGGTTCATTCATCTTCTGGGTGGTTCAAACAGCAGGGGAAGTGTCATCAACTCTGTTTGTGGTGGAGATGCGACACTGTGGAACATAGAAGTATAACAGATGCCCCCTAAAGTGTGAGGTCAGAAGGGACTGATGGCCGAAAGACTTTACAAATATAGTGTGCAGAGATAGCATCGAGGAGAGCGACACTGAGCTGAAACAGAAACAAAGTGTTAGATATACCACCGAGGCGGGCATCCCCATGCTCGGAAACAAATGACTCAAAGCATGGCTGCCGACCAATACATTGCAAATCCATGAGTACTGAGATGATATAGACTGTGGACAGACCATGGCTACTATGAACAAGCGTAGATCCATGAGACAACAATGACACAGCCACGACCAATACAATAAGTGGATCTGTGTGACAATACAAAGGACATCTCCATCGCAACCTGGACGCAATCAAGATACAGCGGTGCACCCAAGGTCTTCTACCCGATCGCAAAAGATACGAATCTAACCATGTGATTACAAGGTGTTGAAGTCGAACATGGTAGAAACCATTTGATTACCAGTCGATGATGTAGACCGTTAACAAATGCGAGGGAGATCACCAATGATGACAATGATTCCCAAGGTATCAATAGTACATCTCAACGAAATGCGAATGAATGAGTTGATGTTGAGCATCCGAGAGATTGCTTGATCAGAGGTCAATGATGTGAACCTACTGTCAAACACGAGGAAACCTGCCATTGAGGCATGCAGGTACCAAGGTACTAATGGTTGATTCCTAAGTCTAATTCCTGGATAGTGATTTGGTGTCGACAGGAATAGACTCGTCGAAGGTGGGCCATGATGTTTCCCACATCATCAACATGAAATCAGCACGAACGATAAGATGATGAAACAATGGAATATGTACTGACACAGCGGAGGCCTGACACAATGAACGACTCGAAACAATGCAACTCTTTGAACATATAACGGCATGTAACAGGACTTGGCAGCAGGGATTATTGACAATAGAGGATAGACACCGGATGAGTAGGCTCGTGGCCAGGGAGATGACTCATGATGATGACCATAACTCAGTGAAAAAAGGATACCCAATATAGACAAGAGACAAACACATGCCATGTTCAAAGGTAACGACTGACAAGCTACCATAAATAAACTTGACTCATCCCCCCATATTCCCCCGACATGATAGACGAGTACCTCTTTGTTGTTTTGCGAGCTTGAAGAGGATAACAGATGCTCGGTGTAGCTCATCTCATGGATGAGTCCAATCTCACATGTTTTACGAACCTGAGAAAGGAGGGGTTCATCCCAAAGTGGGTCCTTCGATGTTAAAATTTTAACGAGTCCAAGGAAGGAAAACTCGGTAGTTTTTCGCATTTAAAGAGCTTGAAAAACTTAAAGGAAGCTCCATAATGTACTTTTTCGTAAATTTAGTCCCTCGATCCCGAAAAAGTGTAAAACAATTTCCGAGAGAACTCTCCTAGCCGAGATTGACTGAGGTATACCTTTCTCGTAAATAGTCTAGACGGGCCGAAAAAGGGGTAACCTATCACCGAATAGACGACCTTTCAAATATTTTTACAAGTGTGAAAGAGTCAAGATCACTTGGCAATATTTTCAATTTTAGGGAGTCTGAAAAGAGCTTAACTATGGATTCCTATGGTCTTTTTCGTAATTTTTAATTATCCTGGTCCGAAAAAAGAATAAAATACAACTAGGATAATACTTTCCTCATCGTTTAACGAGCATGAGTAAAGCTGACCGTACTCGACACCATTAACTTGAGTTTGACGAGCACGACACGGGTGTAAAAGCGCTTGGAATCTTTTTCAAGTTTTAAATCCAGAGCACGAAAAAGATAAAGTGGGTTCAAAATGAAGGTCAGATTATGAATAAACACCAGTGTGAATGTATCGCGTTTTTACCGGGGATCCTGTCAATAAATGCTCAAAAAAAACTGGACATTAGCAATGTGAAAAAGGTTTTATTTTAACCATTTAAAATAACAATTAAAAAATATGTGAAAATGCTATATAAGGAATGGTTAAAAATAGAAATTACCATTTCATTTGTGTTTTTACCCAAAGAGGAGATTTTCACCTATTGAGGAGCAAAACTTCAAGGATCCATATCGGGAGTTCCAGGACACCATTTCGACAACCGTCTGCGCCAGGTAAGAGATCTTGAACTCCTCTTTCATTTCATATAAGAATTCTTTGCTTTACCAGGAAAAATTTCGATTTTTGGGCAATCCCTATTGGGCAAAAATCGCCCTTCACAGTACCGCGTGGGGGCTCTATCGAGAAACGCGGTACTGTCTAACAGTACCACGCTGGAGCTCCAAAGAGAGGCGCGGCACTGTACAGTACCGCACGGCAGTGTTTCCTCCAGGCGCGGTTAAGGCGATTTTTTAGTTTAAGAAATCAAATTTTCTCAAATTATTTGCTAGAATTAAGTTGCTAAATAGTTACTAAATATTTTCCCTGACCTTTTGCAGGAGTTTGCAACTTATTTGAAGCAAAATGGTAAGCTGGAAAGAAAGAGAGCACGAAGTGGATGATTTTGCAGCTGAAAATGACTTACCAACCGTACCGCATTGCGAGAATGTGGTTTGTTGAAGTTCTTTAAGACCAAAGGGATTCGTCAACAACCTAAGCTTCTCACTCATCTCATCCAATTGTGGGACCCTGACACTCGAGCTTTCCGAGTGGGAGAGCATGTTCTCGAAATTCAAGTTGAGGATATTTATTTCCTCACGGGCCTCTCGAAAAGAGGGGCCCGGGTGAACTTTACTGGATACTCAGCCTCAGAATCAAGTACAGATGACTTGATTACTCGGTATTTCCATCAGGGTTCAAGTAAGAAAAGTGGGAAGGTGGCCATAAAGGAGGTTATAGAACTTCTTGTAAAAACCGTACTGTTCACTATCACACGTGCAGCAGGAAGTGTGAGTCTGCATCAGGCATCTCGCACACAAGTGAATCTCGCAGCAGAGTGTATGAGAGGAACAGTATTTAACTGGTGTGAGGCGGTGTTTTCCAATCTGAAAGAACAAGTGCACAAGTGTAGGGTTGGAAAGAATTCCCAATTTGGATATGGGAGCATCCTGGTTACTTTCGTTTTGGCGAGGGTGCCACTACTGCGCCCGCAGATATCTATGCCCCCCCGTCCACCTACTGAGCCATGGATGGCTCGATGGAGTGATTATGCTGGACGTCTCGTGGGACCTCAGCGCTTAGCCTTTGGTGAAGATTTATTTTCCTGGCTCGAGGAGCAGATAGTTATGATTGATGACTATCCCTACTCTGGGGTAGATTTTCGTGAGGACATCGACTTGGCACTGCCAGAGGACGATGATTGGGACAACTCTGGTATGACCTTCATGGATATGTATTTTTTCCTTTTTTAAATATTTAATTTTTATTACTTTTTTAGAATGTGTAAAATATGTCTAATGTATGTTCGCATGCATGTTGCAGACCGTGGACCACAGAGACCAGCTGGGTACTCGCCACTACGTCGTGGTGGTGTTGACTGTCAAGCTGTTCCTGACGAGGAGGAGGATGAAGACGAAGCAGGAGGTGTTCGGGACATTGAGATGAACTTACAGGGATTGAATCATGGTATCCCTGCTATGAGGATGGATGACGTCCCTTATCATCTCCAGCGGCATACCGTAGGTGTGCCTGGTCGTATCAGTCGACTTCTTCGTAAGGTGGTTCGAGCTGTAGTATGTTACCACCAGCAGCGGGAGGAGTATGATGAGGGACATGATAGGTCTCCTAGATCTCCATAGATGGTCTTTTGATCTTTTTGCGGCATGTACACGATATGTAGGCTTTGAGAGCCAAATTTTGTATATGGTATTTGGTCCCAAATTTTGTCTTTGACACAAACTTTATGTATTTTGGAAAAAATACTCTTATATACAGTAATATGGACCTATTTATGATCTAAATATTTACAATGACTTGTGCATTTTATTTTTATGATGTGTTTATGTATGGGCAAGATGCCAATCCAAAATGTAATTAGCCAATGAATCAGCAATACAATTGAATTCTCTCGGTATGTGTTGATATGTGATAAAATTAAATGATCGTTCCAGGAGGCGTACTCTCCAAAATAAACGAAGTAGCGTAGGATCGCGAACTGTGTAAACACGGTTTAGATGAGAAACCACGAGTTGGGAGTCTAAAAAGACTGATAAGGAGTCAATCCCGAGAAAAGCAACCTCTGTCAAGAGACCAATGACTGCATGGTACTCCGCGATATTATTGGTTGCAGGACCTAAACAATTGGCTCCTGAAGAAATCAACTCGCCAGTGGGGGAATAGATTACCCATGCTGCGGAAGCGAGATTCCGGGTATGTCAGCTTGCAGCGTCGACGAATCCAAAGTAGGCAGACATCTGCGCATAAAGTCACGAGTCAAAGTAAGAGTGGATACATGAGGTCCACGCGCACACCAAAAAGAAAGTAAAAGAAAACTAAGTACATTATGTACAACAAGTAACCCGCGTAGGGTAACCTCATGCGTAGAAACGTTTGAGGTATAGCCCGTTGCGGGGCCGTGCCAATGGCGTACCATCACAATCGATTAGTTCATAGGCTCCTTTTTCTAAGACACGTTTTACAATGAAGGGCCCGTACCACATAGATTCAAGTTTACCTTTTCCAAGCTTATCATACATCTGATCATATGTAAGTACGAGGTCACCCTCATTGAAGATCCGAGGTTGAATGGATTTGTCGTATTGAGCTTTGATGAATTTTTTGTGAGCTTCATTAGCCAAAGCAGCGTCGCGGCGGGTTTCATCTAGCTTAGCTAGGTATAGAAACCGTTCCTCTTCGGAAGTAGTGTGTGGAAGTAGCTCTATAGCTATCTTGAGTGATGGAATTTCACATTTAATCGACAGAATGGCTTCTAGGCCATACACCAGTTGGAATGGTGTAAACCCAGTAGCACTTTTCACTGAGGTCTGGTAGGCCCATAGTGCTGAGAATAGAGCTGAGTGCCAGTTAGATTTCTGGGTACCCACAATGCGCTGAATAATTCGTTTCAGGACTTTGTTAATGGCTTCAACTTGGCCATTAGCTTGTGGGTAATACGGGGTTGAGTTTTCATGGCGAAAACCCAGCTTGCAACTTAGTTCTTCGATCATATGGTTCCTGAAATGGGAACCGTGATCGATCACAATAGACTATGGCACACCGAATCTAGCTATAATATGATTGAATATGAAGTGCGCTGCTATTTTTCCATCCTCAGCATACGTAGGCATCGCTTCAGCCCATTTTATAAAATAGTCAACAGCTACTATGACATAGCTATGCCCCCCGGCTGAAGTGGGATTACAGTGCATGAAATCGATGCCCCATTTGGAAAAGGGGCCGACGGCAATAACAGGATGGAGTGGAGCAGGATGCGAGCGTGTTTTGCTATGAAAGAATTGACATGGTGGACACTTCTTGACTGTTTCAATGCAGTCTTTGAAAATTGAGGGCTAGAAGTATCCTGCTCGTAGTATTTTCTGGGCCATAGCCATCCCAGAGAGATGACCACCACATGCTCCAGTGTGGCAATCATTGAGAACGCGTTCCGCCTCATCTAAGATCAAACAGCGTCGAAGGACGGTGTCGACACCACGCCGATAAAGAGTATCGTTGACTATAAGATAGTATTTTGCGTGATGTCGGATGCGTCATCGTTCGTCGCGAGTGAGGTCGGGATGGAATCGTTGGGTTTGGAGATATAAAAGAATATCCTCGTACCACGGATCAGACGTGTTAATGAGGAACAATGATTCGTCAGGAAGAGAATCAATGGGCTCGGGTTGCTCAGTAGCACGGGGCAAGTTACAAATTAATTCCGCGAAGACCAAAGACTTCTTAGACTTAGCCTTGACAAACTCCAAATCAAACTCTTGAAGGATGACGATACAACGAGAGTATTTGCCCCCAAGCACCTGACGTGTGAGGATGTAATACATTGGGTTGAAGTCGGCTATGACAGTGGTCCGGCGGAGTAAGATGTCGTGGCGGAATCTATGGATAGAAACTACTGTTGCCAGAGCCAGTTTTTCAACATGTGAATAGCGGGTTTCGGAGTCAAGAAGACTCTTACTGAGATAATATACCACATGTTCTAAGCCGTTTTGGTCTTCTTGGACCAGCACCATACCAATGGTGGAAATCGAGGCTGCGAGATAAAGAATGTAGTCCCATGTGTAATCGGGGGGTTGAATCACAGGATCTTTGGTTAAGGCTGCCTTTAGATTGTCAAAGGAGCGTTGGGCTTTGTCATCCCAGATGAATGGAACATTCTTCTTGAGAAGCCGCATGTAGCCTTTTGTTATCTCGGACAGATTGTAGATGAAACGGCGTAGAAAGTTTGCATGCCCTTGCAAACATTGAAGTTCTGGAATATTGGTGGGTGAAGGCAGGGCTATGATAGCTGCTACCTTTGCGGGATCTAAATGTATCCCGTCTTTGGAGACTATGAAGCCCAACAGTTTCTCGGCTTCTACATAGAAGACGCACTTATGCGGGTTCAAACGTATATTGTAGCGACGGCACCTTTCGAAGATGGCACTTAAGTGGTCTGGATGGTCTTCCCGAGTTCGAGAGTGAGCGGGAAGGTCATCAAGATATGGTTCTACAATATGTTTGATGTCATGGAATGCGTAGGACATCGCCCGTTGGAAAGTTGCCCCGGCATTTTTCAGGCCAAAAGGTAACTTTCGATATGCAAAGATCCTCCAAGGGCAGATAAAGGCCGTTTTGTGCTGGTCGGATGGGAGGATATCGATCTGATTATAGCCAGAGAAGCCATCCATAAATGAAAAGATGACACTCCCGGCACAGTTATCGATGATCTGGTCGATAAACGGAGTTGGGTAGTTGTCCTTTGGACAAGCCTTGTTCAAATCACGGTAATCAACACAGACCCTAATCGTTCCCTATTTCTTGGCTACGGGAACGATGTTGGATACCCATTCTGTCAATGGGACAGGATAGATAAAACCAGCACGCAAAAGTTTTTCAACTTCTGCTTTAATGGTGGTTGCCTTACGAGGATGGACGGGTCGAAGCTTTTTCCGAACAGGTCGGGCGCCAGGGAAAGTAGGAATTTTGCGGACCATGATTGAGGGGTCTATCCCGGGCATTTCTTCATAACTCCAAGAAAAAACATCGCGGAAAGTTTTGAAGTAGGCACTATAGAACTCCGTTTCGAGGGGAGTACATGTTTTGCCGATGTGTACATTTTCCATGATACTAGGCTTCACTGAAATATCGATGGGAGTGGTTGCCATAAGATTGGCCAAGTTTCCTTCTGAAAATACCTCGTCGAGGGAAGTGGGGAACTTGGTTTGAACCATCCCAAGTGAAGTGTTGGGTTTTGTATCAGGATCAAGTGGCTGAATAGTGGGGAATGAAGATCGATGATGAAAATCTCCCCATGGTGGCTCATCACCGCACATAACCTCCATAATTGATTTGTCGGTGGGAAAAATCAGATTGAGAGGATCGAAAAGTGGTGGGTATGGATGAGTTTCAGCCGAGAGCTGTGCCACGGTGTGATCAGTAGAACAGTCGACCCAATCGGTGGCTGATTGGATCGCGTTATATGCTGCGAGGTTTCTGTTCAGAGGCATAGAGTTTCCATAGTCTTCAATCTGAGAGGGACTCGGAATCACCCATGAATCATTGGACGGGGTGATACTCGATGAAATCATGCTAATTTGTTGAACATGGGTTCCCAGCTCTGGAAAAACTCCAATAAGGGATGAATCCTTCATGAGACCAACACCAACGTCTTGGAACCGGTACCGAGGTTGATCCAATAATGGGACGGTGTTGGCGGAGTTTGGGTGGGAGTCTGGGATACAGTAATCCAATTGATCAATAGTGACAATTTTCCCTTCATGAGGAAATTGCACAATCCGGAAGACTGTAGATGCTATGGCGGTCATGGCATAAAACCAGTTCCGTCCAAGGAGGAGATTGTAGTCCAATGGTGCATCTACGACTTCAACGTGTACGGACACTGTTTTGCCCCCCAGTTCGACACCAATTGAGGGAATGAGTCCATAAGGTTGAAAACCATGTCCATCAAACGCCCTGAGAGTAGTAGGAGAAGTGGTGACCTCGGGTGAGCCTAAGGCTCTCCAACAGTTCAAAGACATGATCGACGTGGAAGCACCTTCGTCTAATACAGTGCGATGGATGGTATTTCCATGGATTTTTGTATGTACCTGGAAGGCTAACTGATGAGAAATCCTAGGTTTGGCGTGCTCCAAGTTGAACATGATGGAGTTTGAAGTATCTGGGTCCATTTCCCCCAGTGCTGAAAGTAGGGTTCTACGCTGCATGGGGCAGTGTTGGAGAACCTCGAGAGTCGACATGGCACAAGGTGCTTGAGCCAAATCCTCAACAATGTTGTATTTTTGGGCAGCTCGCGCATTCGGATTAAATGTCGCCTTTCGTATGGTGCCCTTGGGTGGGCGTAGCACTGTGTCCATCAGTGGTCTCTCGATATGGATATGACCGTTAGGGGGGGGGAATCGGAATCGGATCTTAAATAGGAGATTTTCCTTTGGCTATCTCCGATTTTTTGTTTGAACTTGGAGGGTTGTCATACGTCTTTGAACGAGTGGTGATATGAACCTCTTCGTAGCTAGTCATCGGGATTTCGCGGTTTGTGGACGTCTCTCCGCGGGTGGGATTAGTCGGGTTGCCCCCTTGTGGGGATTATTGGGCAACCATTTGCTGTTGCTGTTGGGGGAAAGGGTCAGTTAACACTGCTGGATGAGAGGATCCTTTAACAAACTTGTTGACCTTGTCCTTGTAGGGACAGTCACGCGTGTAATGATCATCTTGACAAATCAAGCAGGGAAACTTAGCTTTCCGACGTGATTTCTGGTCATTCTGGGTGGGTTGTGGCTTGGGGTTCTCCTGCTGGTTTTTCTTAGGTTTACCACGATTGTTTTTCTTCTTTCCCCCGGATGGTTGTGACGTAGATTGAACTGCATTCACCTCGGAGGAAACAGCAGGAGAAGTAGTTGTTTTTGAAACAGCCCGGGTAAAAGTGGGGGAAGCAGAAGCTTGTTGTCCCGTCGAGTTGGTAGCAGGCTGGGTCTTGACTGAACCGACAATACCATCAATGGGGGGTTCAGTGGTAGGCTTCGTTGGATCAATGTGAACGCGGGAGGCATGTGGAAGAAGTTCGTGTAAAGTACCAGATTGAGTGTAAACCAAATCCATGTACTGGGCTGTCAAGATGGCTTGTTCTTCTGTAACCGGTCCGCGCATAGCGATATCTCTGGCTATTGGAGGCAAAAAGGATTTTGTAAACCAATCAGCAAGTAGCTGATCTGGAATAGGTGCCTTTATTATCCTATGGCATCGTCGCCACTCATGGATGTGATCCGAAATGTGTGTAGAAGTGGTTTGACGCAGTGAAGTTAACAGTTCTGTTCCAGTCTCATATCGGATGGGGAGCTGGAAATGAGTCAGAAACTGCATAGCCAAAGTGTTGAAATCACGACAAGAGTGTTGTGGCAACTCGATGTACCATTTTGCTGCCGTTCCGGTGAGCGTACGTTGGAAGAGCCGAAGTCAGATGGAATCATCCATCAAGGAGTTGGATGAACACCAAAGATGGAAGGTCATCACGTGGTTCTTGGGGTCTTCCCCGGGCTTAGCATCGAACTTGGGAATGTCCGATGGTAGTTTGGCTGGAATAGGTGGCCAGTGAGGTTCATGCCATATAGGATCGTTGATAAGCCTCGACAAATCAGGTAAGTCAAGTGTGGCCAAAAAGGGAAGTTGACGGTTGGTCTGCGAGTATGAGTAGTAACCATGTGGTGCAGAGAACCCTGGAGGGCCCTGCATAGCATACTGCTACGTGTTGTACCCATATGTGTTTCCCGCGGGATACTGTTGGAAGTTCTGTGGATAGTAAGCCATCTGGTTAACCAGTTGATTGTAGGCAACCGGTTGGTAAGTGTTCTGCTGAGTGGGTATGGTACCCTGGGGTTGTTGATACCCAGGAATGGTTGTTGTTCCTTGTTGGGGAAAAGTTCCTTGGAATTGTTGTGTTCCAGGGATGTTACCACTATACTGTGTAAGTGGAGGGATTCCCATAGCAGGGTTGGGGGTGGTTGCGACGGTGGTGTCCATGGAAGGCTCGTTCCTGCTTGAGGAGTGAGTGGGAATTGAAGTGATGGGTTCCATGGAGTTGTAGCAGCTGAAGGGTAAGGAAAGCCAGAATTCAAGTTGGGGGAAATCTGAGATTGCCCCCCAGCTTGGTTCCAGTTTCCAAACAGTGAGTACCCCCCACTCTGTGGGATTTGAGGATCCCAAGAAGGAAAAATTCCTAACGGGGGAGGTTGAGAATGAGGTCCGGTTGGAATACCGGAATAAGGTTGCCCGTTGCTAGGTGTGTTGTACATACCGTACTGAGCAGATGCTGCTGGTTGGGATAGTTGTTGGATAGAACCAATAGGTTGTCTGCCAGCGGATGGGTTGAATGGCCCTATGAGAGGAGGCTGTTGAGTCGGAACGGGGTTCCCAATAAAAGGTTGTCCTCCAACTGGTTGGGTTGATGACCCTATGGGAGGAGGTTGTTGACCAACAATGGGGTTCCCAACAAAAGATTGCCCCCCAGCTGGTTGGGTTGATGGCCCACCAGGGAGGGTTTGTATGTTGGGGTTAGGGGCCACTGCAGTCGGTTGTCCACCCCCTGAAATAGTGTAAATGGTGGCTGAAGGTGATCCTCCGGTCGAAACGGAAGATCCAGCAGTATGACTAGGTGTTCTTCCGCCGCTAACCAAATATGATAGTGTGGATTGGCCAATGGCGCCAAAAGTATCGATTTGCAGAGGAGGTCATCCATATCTAATAGGTGAGGACGGAGAAAAAACTGGGTTATCCCTCATAGAATGTGCACCAAACATAGGTGATGACAGCAAATGTGGGGAATTTAGCCCATGGGTATCGGCGTCGTCCATAACGTGTTCAATGATAGGAGGACCATCGAGAACTGGGTCCGAGTTCATATCCTGAAAAATATTTTGGGGATCCGGCGGGAACTTAGGTATAGTAAAGTCCAAAGGTCCTGAGCCGTCTGCAAAGGAGTGATGAAACTCTGTGCTAGACGGGACATTGGGAACCCTATAGTTAGAAGGACGAGAAACGGGGGGGTATCTAGACGCTGTCGAAAGCATTTGCTCTGTGCTGCGTCTAAATTGTGCCGATGCTAACGGAGAGTTCGCTAGGCTAACCATACTAGACTGGATGGAAGCCATGATTTCATGTCCCGATGGGAGGTTGGGTAGGTCTATGGTACGAGGTACATTGCTAGAAGAACTTGTCTCCTGAAGATGAACACTGGGTGACGTAGTAATAACAGGTGGAAGTTCCACCTGGGAAGTCATGAAGCCATAATCAGGTTCAAAAGGTGTGTCAGGGAGTCGAGTATCTTCAACGATTTCAACGTATCCGCCTGGGACTGAAATCAAGCCAGGTATGTCCTGGTCGGACCCTTCTGTGGTGCCAATAGATCCGTCTGTATCATCATGAAAAGTGTCTGATGGACGGGAAGTGTTGACATCCGGTAGAAGGATGACCTCTGGTCTAGTACTGTGGGTTGTACTAGGTTCAGCTGCGGTAACTGTGTCCACTGTGACAGATAAATCTGGAATGACAGTGGGTGAGGTGACAGTGGAAGTCTCAGATATGCTAGTGGTTGCAGAAGCTGCAATAGATTCTGAGACTGTGCTGTGTGTGGAATTAGCGGAACTGAAGATGTTGTACGTATCGGCGGTGGAATGTTGCCTCGACCAGCACCGCGGCCAGGAGGAGCAGGAATGTGTGATGCAGGTGGACCAGAAGTCCGTGGCGGTGGTGGTGGTGGAGGGATTTGGCCCTGTATTCTTCGTGATATTCGTGGTTGTTCTGACATGATGACAGGAAAATGAAAATCGGGGGCAGTGTCGTAAACAAAGAACTCAAAAACTCTAATGTAGCCGAGTGTGCAGAAGAGGAGCTAGAAAAAGCAAGGCTCACAGGACAAAAAAGTAAGCTCTAAAATCTATACTGAGACCGCTGTCTCAATAAGCGAGCTGATGCAAAAAATGGCCAGAATGCCAACAAGCAGTCCCTACTAAGAAAAAAAATGACCCTCTATGAAGATGAGATACCAAGCAAACTCCTAACTAAGAGCTGGAGACCTCCACAAGCTATATCCTTCGCAAGGTGATGAAATCCAAGTCGAACAATACAACATGAGAGACCGATATAAGAAGGATATCCCTCTACCGAAAGGGATCCTGGGTAAAAGAGCCCTAGTAGAATAGATACTAAGCTACTTCGTTCATGACACGTCGGAAAAGGTTTTGGGCACTTCAGCCTTCCGAAGAAGACAGCGATCGATGTTGCCTTAGGGCTAAGTGGAGTGCAGTATTCCACAGAGTCCGTCCGGTTCTCAATCTCGCGGCCGTTTAACCCCTGAAAGTTAAAAACAGTCAGGAGGCCCCTCCACAAACTAGTTGTGACCGTGTCAATAATTACTAGAGGATTTTAGTTCCCTAAAGACAACGACTATGTCTCAGATGAAAATGACAAGGGGGAATTATTTTGATGCCTATCCCCCGTGTCCTACCTAACTACCAAATTCTTTTGATTTCCTCAAGTGAGGTTAAAGTTGGTTTAATTAAGGAGATTAATTTTAGTGGCTGTCTTACTCAATCAGGTAGTGGACGTGAAACTTGATGGTGTTATGACGACTCAAACCATGCAAATGAGAATGAATAAAAAATAAGCCTTTGTCTTCGATGAAATCTAACTAAGGGAAAGATAGAGTTTCTTTGATCAAATATGCATGAAAAGAAATCAAAGTAAAAGATTTTTCTTTTCTTTTTGTAAACAAGCCAAACTGAAATAAACACTCCTTTTAATGCACTGATCCTACAATCTACAATGCTTCAACTATGAGAATTTTTGTGGCAAAATCAATGGTTCATTTCCTAATGCAAAATAATGCTAGTAGACTTTTTCAAATTAAACAACAAAAATTGCTCTCAAATGATAATATTTGAATTACTGAAAATGATGGAAATAATGTGACTGAAAAAGCTACAGGGTTTAGTAACAGAGAACAGTGGTGTTGAGTTGGTTATGGTGAAAAAATCAAGCCAATGCAATCAAGCTGGAAAAATGACCCAATATGTCAAAAATGCCACTAATTCGAATAAATCAAGTTCACAACAAGGAAATAATCAGATCACACAAACTGTAAGATGACCAGGATGCTAACAGAGAACAGTGAGGACTACCTAAGGCAGAGAGAGACTCAGGGAACCAAGCAAATATAAAAAATTTAAAAAATTGCAGACACTACCGCAGGTCAGGGTCTGACTGGAGCGCGGCACAGTGGGAGTACCGCTCTGGTACTAATGCAGAGAACGCGGTACTACCGTGCTGGAATTAGTTCTGAGGGAGCGGTACTGTGGCAAGGGAAGGAAAAAGCACAACTTGAGAAGAAAAAATGAAGTTTTCAGGGTTGTTGCTAACCCAGGGGACTCAGTGATCAGACAGGGAGAAAAATACAGCGAGGAGTGGTAAATAAAGGTCCAAAAAGGCCAAGATTCAAACTGGTTTGAAGTGCAATAAAACAAATCACAATCAGCAGATGGATGACAGTGAACTGAATCAATCAAACAAAAATCAAACCTAGCGGAGTCGCCATTCTTGTTATGTAGAATTTTGTCCTACGGATAAGCCAAAACTCTCTTAACTTTAAAGCAGACTTTAAACTAACTCTAAAGAAAGAAACAAGTCAAAAAAAATGCTACCTTGAAATTCCTGAATCAACTTTTACAGCAAGATTAAATGTATTCAGAAACAATGAGAGATGAGACACACCTTTCAATTGGTGTTTGTCCCGCTTCTAGCTCCTGATCCAAAGCTCCGATGTAGAACCTGTTGAGATCAATCAAAGAACAAACATGCAAGCTTCCAAATACCTTGAATGTAAAGATTAGATTCAAATCTAGATTAGATACACTTCATGCTAAGAACTTATGCTAAAACACATGAAATAGGAAAGACAAGACAAGTTATGTTATTACAACTTGAAGAATGCTTACATAGGTTGCTTGATGTCCAAGCCAATCCTCCAGCTCCAAGTGCCTTCTCCTCTAGCTATCTCCACAATGCTGCAAGATCATAAGTTTGGTACTTCAAGAGTCCTCTCCCTTCCCCATGGAATGCCTCTCTTTTATAGTGTATGGTAGGGTTAACCAACAAGAGAGATAGGTGGATCTAGGGAGAGATAAGTGGATCAGGGTTTCTAACCATAGAAAGTGAGTTGGGATCGAATCAGGGACCCCAATCTTCCACTATCTTTGAAAATCCAAAATCCCACAAGCCATGGGAAAAAGGCTAATAAAAGAGTACCGCGCCCTGTGGTCTGAGCACAATGTGGTACTGCCGCGTTTTGTGGAAAAAGCATAGCGCGGTAGTGTGGAGTACCGTGCGCATATAAATGAGCAAGGCACGGTAGTGTGAGTAAATAAAGTCTCAGCTGGGTCAGAACTTGTCAGGGTAGATTTACCTTCAAGGTTCATTCATCTTCTGGGTGGTTCAAACAGCAGGGGAAGTGTCGTCAACTCTGTTTGTGGTGGAGATGCGACACTATGGAACATAGGAGTATAACACTCCTAGAAAGAATTTAGTTGGATGTAAGTGAACATATAAAATAAAGTTTATTGCAAAAGGACATATTGAAAAACATAAAGATCGATTAGCAGCAAAAGGATTTTCTCAACAAGAAGGTATTGACTATACTGAAACTTTTGCTCCAATTGCTAAAATGAACACAATAAGAACTATTATTTATCTTGTTGTATATTAGCAATGGGAAATAAACCAAATGGATGTCAAGAGTGCACTTTTGAATGGTGATCTTAGTGAAGAAATTTATAAGCAACAACCACCTAGTTTTATTACTGTTGAAACTTCAAGTTTGGTATGCAAAATAAACAACACTTTATATGGTTTTAAGCAATGTATATTTCATCCAAATCCATATGTTAAGAAATTTGATGATGATGTCCTCATTGTGTTACTTTGTGTGGATGACATTATCCTTACCGACATATAGCTTAGATTTATACAGGAAATGAAGAATAATCTTAAAAATCAATTTAAAATGACTAACTTTGGATAATTTAATTATTTTTTGGGTCTACAGATTTGGCATATGGATGATGGTATATTACTCTCTCGTCCTAGGTATTCTACATAATTACTTGATTGGTTTCATATGAGTGATTGTAATCCTTCTCCTACACCATTTTAGTCTAGTGTAAAGTTAATTTTTGTTTGTGGCATTCCTATTTTTGATGCCACTTTGTGTCATCAACTTATGGGGAGTTTGATATATTTGACACACAATGGGCCTAATATCTTTTTTGTAGTCAGCATGGTTTTGATTTTTATGAAAAATGCTCATGATGTTCATTGTAAAGAAGAAAAGATGATTCTTATATATTTATAGGGGACAGTGCAATATGGAGTTTTATATTCTAGAAGGGATATAGTACTTTCACTTCTTGGTTATACAGATTATGATTTGGTAGGGAATGATTTGGATAGAAGGTCTGTTGGAGGGTACACCTTTCAGCGTGGTCTAGGTACAATTTCATGGTCTAGTAAGAAGTTGAGATTCTTCTTATGAATCAAAGTACAGGGTAGCTAAGGAAGAATACTGAATTAAGATGTGACAAAGTGCAATTCATGTTGAATACAATTCAGTGTATCACTCCAATACTAAACACATTGACCTAGATACTCATTACATTTGAGATATTATTGTGAATGGTGTTATTTTTTTGGAATATTGTCCCATAGAAAAACAAGCAGCTGCTATCTTCACCAAAGCCATGACACAAGTGAATTTTGTGTATATTCAAAGTTTTTTGGGACTGCATGAAATTGTCATCAAGGGGGAATGTTAATGTGATGCCATCTTCCTCCATATATTTTTTGTTATCCCTAGTCATCATTAAGGGGGGGTGTTGGAATGTGTAATTTTAATATTACATGTGGAATAATGTCTAGTATGATGTCATAAGATGTATTATCTACCAAAGGGAGGAATAATAAATCTAATCTCATGTAAAAGTAGTTATTTAATTTGAAATGGATCAATATATAATTTTTCACCTATTTGGATATTTTGGGGTCAGAAGATTGGATGAATTGCCTTGTAGGGCCTATTTTAGGGGCAGATCTCATTTTTAAGATTTGCGGTCGAAAATTGTCAAAAACAAATTGAGGCAATTTTGAGGGACTAAATGACACTTTTTTTTCTCAAACCTTAATTTGAATGAATATTCCAGATTCTACACACTGATACCTTTCCAACGGTCCAAGCATCTCCTCAAATGGAATCTGTATGGAGAAGTTACGCATCCTACAAGTTGACCTATCAAGTTGACCTATCAAGTTGACCACTATGGTATCGAGTGGATTCCATGCCAGCTCTCATTTTTCAGACATGTGGAGCTAGACACATGTGGACCTTCAAGAAAATTCTAGAAGGAAAAAAACCTTAACCCTAATCGAGAGTTTATTCATGAAAAAAAAAACCCTAAAAGTAACCCTAGAGGGATATTGGACTATGTTAAATACCAGGTCGCTAGGAGATGAAGGGGATTCCATTCTTTTGATGTATTGTATTGTTCCATAGCTAAGAAAATAAAACAGGGGTGGATATTAGACAAGAACAGAGGAGATAGGATATTCTTTAGTATCCATTATGACCTCATATTCATAGGTAACTCCATAGAGAGTACCATTTCCTTTGTATTTGCATTTTGATATAAAGAGCAAGGCATAGTCCTCATTTGTAGCTGGGTTTCTTCCCATAGTGGGTTTTCCTAGGGTATATATTTTGTTATTGTGTAGATTATGTACTTATTTTCTCTATTTTTCTCTTTGAGTTCCATTATATTTAGTATTTTATGGAATTAAATTAACACAGTGAACTAAGTTGTAAGATATATTGCGATCCTGACTTGATCCAGTGGAATATCCATGGAATTTTACAGATCATATTGGTATAAGAGAAGTTTTCCATTTGGTTTTTCTGGGTAATGGTAGGATCTAGTAGTTGATGAAAACAAGTCTTCAAACACTAGCCATGGAAGATGAATTTGTTCAAGAAGTGGCAGATGATTATGAGAAACGATTTTCAAAACTGGAAATACAAGTCATCGATATATCATGCAACATGTAAATCCTCATGGAAGCTATGAAGTAAAAGTTCGTACCTTTCGAGGATTTCAGAGGATTTAACTCAAATTTCAGATTTGAGGGGAAATTGGAAGATAAAAGCAATCCAGAAAAGGATCCAACGAAGGAGCCCGAGAGAGGGAAGTCGAGTTCTAGTACCAATATTCCTTCCCATTCTCTCTTCAATATGGAAGCAAAAGTCGACATCAATCCGTACCAAGGTGAGATCAATGCTATTAAACTGAATTATTGGTTGCAGGAATTGAAGGTTTATTTTAGCATCCATCAAATAGCCAAGGATCAAAAGATCTCATTTTCCTTACTGAAGTTAGAGGGCCGTGCATTAACCTTGTGGGAAAGCCACACGGAAGCACTTAGGCTCGAGGATGATCCACTGGTAACTAAGTGGGGGGCCTTTAAAACCATCATCAAGTCCCAATTCTACCCTATCGAATATGTAGAGGACCAGTGGATCTATTGGCATTACTTCAAGAAAATGCAAGGGAAGAGTGTACAAGAATATACCAACGAGTTTAGGAAGATGGCTATCATGTTGGGTATCTCACCCAAGAACCCAGATGTAATCCTCACGTATCTAGGGGGGTTAAATAGTAAAAAAAGGAGGTAGGTGATGTTCTTTAAGCCTAGGTCAATTGATGAATCAAGTGTACAAGCACAGTACTTGGAAAACATAAGCTAGAAGAAAGGGAAACCAAGTGGTTCAAAACAAAAAGAGAGCTAAGATGATACCAAGAAGGGTAAGAAGAAGTGGAAGGGAAAAGAAAATAATACTATAGTCATGGTACATCAATGCAAGGATCAGAAAAACCATTGTAATCATGGTGATATCAATGGTCAAACTGAAGAAGAGTGTCGGAATCTACATCTAGAGTTGAACCTCAAGAACCACAAGAAGGATGCCAAGAAAAATAACCTTCTAGCCCCGGATTCAAGCAAGGAGTTAGGAAGTAGCTCATATGTGAATAATAAGACTATATGTACCACGGTGCAAAAGGATGTGAATTGGAGTATCCTTCCACCTCAATATCCAGGTGAAGAAGACCAAGATCGATGCCCTATTTGATTTTGGTTCACAAGAAAACCTCATGGCAGAGGGTCTGGTACAGAAGATTGAATTGGAAGTACATGACCATCCCAATCCCTACCGATTGGGATGGGTAAATAAGGCTGCAGATCCTAGAGTCATGAAACAGTGTAAAATCAAGTTTTCCATAAGTGTTGAGTATGTTGATGAAGTGGAGGCAAATGTATTATTGGATGTTTGTGGTGTAGTGTTCAAAATCCCCTCAATGTTTATATGCCTCGCAAAATATAGGATCATCCATATTGCCAATAGTTTGGATTGGGTATTATTTCCTACCCCACAGTTCCAACTCAATTTGAATTTTCTATACCGGTTCAAGTAGATCGTAGCACCTGCACCACCCAGACCAAATTGTGCATGAGAAGCTCCATCAAAAGAACCTCTCACCCGATCCAAAGGGAAAGTTGGGGGAACCAACCAACAACTAGTGTTCAAAGTATTATTTAATTTGACATTATGGATTCCATGAAGGTTTCCACACCTGACATCCCACTATTGAAGCCATCCTGAACTTCCCTTCAAATATACGAGCGTTGTGAACCTTCCACACCTCCCAACAAAAAAAAATGGAAAGCTCAACCCAGGAGAAATGGTTACACACCCAAGAGAAGTAGCATGTAGGGAAAGATGTCCCAGACTAGACCCTAGATATGTTTAGTTGACTAATGACACAATTACACACTTCACAAGAGAAAGAGTAGGAGATAAATAGATTATCCACATATTCCTCCGCACAACCACACAAATTACAAAAACTTTGGACCAATAACACCCCTCTCCCTCAAATTATCCCAGGTTAGTATATGGTTTCCCAATGCCAACCATATGAATAGTTTGATTTTGTGTGGTGCAGACCACTTCTTGATCGATCTATACCAGTAGAGGTTTGAATGATTGTAATCTACCAACTGGGCCTCATATGCCAATTTTTTTGAAATCAAGCCATTTTGAATATTCCATGACCAACATAGAACATCTTCCTGTTCATCGAGAGATATACCACCCCTCTGGAGATCCCCAATATAACCAAACCATTCCTCACATATTGGCACAACTAGGCCCAAGTGAGAACTAGACAACCAACAGGACAGTTCCACATATTAGAAGCACCTTTGACTGATTTGTTGGTCTTCCAGATCCATTTCATTACAATAGTATTCTTCAAATATTTCGCAAAAATAAATCGATTCCAAAGGTTATCATCAAATAGAACCTGCTACAGACTTTTAGCAACCAAATCCTGGGCGAACAAAGGGAAAATTTTAATCTCCCAGAGACCCAACAACTTAGGCTTGGATAATGAAGCCCAGCTAACCAAATGAATTTTATATTCATTAGAGTATCTAGACCAGAGAAATTTAAAAAATTTGTGTTTGATACCCCATAACACAAACCTTGGGATCTTGCATAATGAGAACCAATAGACCGGGAGATTTACCAATACCGACTTCACCAGAGTTAAACAACCCCCCAGGGAGAGCCACTGCATACATAAGTGATTTATTCGTTAATCAAACTTCTTTAATAACCACTACCAGTCCCCAACATAATAGTTGTTTGGTTTGATGAAACAACCCAAGTACTTTGTACCATCACTCAATGGGGACACCCGAAATGGAAACCAATGACCAATCTAATGGAGAACCTCTCTGTCAATATCATGTTCAAGAAATATTGACTTGGTCTTGCTAATAATCATCCTAGTTGCCTTACAGAATAGGTTCAAAGTCTCCTTATAGATCAACCACTCTTCCACCATACCTACCCCAAAAAGCATAACACCATCCACGAAAAGTAGGTGGGTGATCCGCACAAATGTCGAGACCCTGATACCTTTAAGACAACCTTCTAGCTTATGATCATCTATCAAATGACTCAGCCCCTCAATAATTAGTATAAAAAGTAGTGGGGATAGGGGGCATCCTTGTCGAATGCCTCTAGTCCCTTTGAATAATTTTGTGGGCACACCATTGAGTAAAACAACATAATTTGCAGAACACACACAAGCAATCACCCAATTAATTGGCTCCAAGCTAAGTCCAATCTGGAGAAGGGCCAAACATAGAAAACCCCAATCCACTCTATCATATGCTTTAACTAGATCCACTTTAACTACCAAAGCTTTCAACTTATGTGATTTAATACTGTGAAATGTCTCCTGCACCACACCCATAGCATCCAAAATTTGTTGATTCTCAAGAAAACCGAATTGTTCCCTAGAAATATATTTTGATAATAGTGGCTTTAGACACCTCACAATAATCTTGAAAGTGGCCTTATAAATCAAGTTACACAGAGAAATCGACCGGAAGTCATTGAATGTTTCTAGCTTAGAACATTTTGGAATAAGTGTTATGAAAGTAGAGTTCAGGGCACCAAATATTTGGCCAATGATCTTGGACTCCTCCATTGCTTCCAAAATATTAAGACCCATGATATTGAAGAATTCAATAAATAGCTTCACAGTCCAACTATCTGGACTAGGGTTCTTTGACCTCGCAAGACTGGAAATAACATATTTGATATCCTCCAGTGATACCTGAGGTGAATACATAACATATTTGATATCTGAGGTGAATACGGTGAACACTGTCGAGCCACAAAAACGTGGATAATAGGCACTACCCATTTCTTTTAAAGCCACCGAGCAATTGGGGCCATTACCACCTACCATAATGTATAGACGCAAAAATACCCACAACAAATGATCGGTCGCAATCATATTTTCCGCTAGTCTCCATCTTTTACGGAATACCTTATCACTTTTACTAAAGTCAATTACCTTGTTACGATCAAATTTCTCTACGTTGGTCGGTAATCAACGGGCTTCTTTTCCTTTTTGACTTGTGCTAATTTCCATTGAGTCATCTAGTGGGTCCACGGGGCACATGCCACACATTTTTGTATGTTCCAAGTCAAAGTTAGACAAACTTAATATGCATGTGAAGAAGGTTGGAATTTTAGAAGCGAATTATTTGAAGCTATTTGTCTATTAAATACGGTGACAAATCAAGTTTATTCTTCACAAAATTGGATAAAATATATTCAATTTTTAATATTCAAATGTGATGGATGAATTGGATTTGAAATTCTAATTTTCAAGCCTTGTGTATTTACACAATATCATCACAACACTTATTAATAATATAATAATATAGGGATTTAGATTGGTGGAGGTAAGACCAGCACGTTTATAAACAACGTGGCTTTTACATAATATAAAAATTGTGTATTTTTCTTTTTGAAAAAAATAATAATATAAAAATTGTGTATTTTTCATAATATAATAATAAAATTGTCTACGCCTAATTCTTTCCTTTTGAGTCATCAGTTGTTGAACCACCAATTCCTCCTCCCAATCATCTAACATGGTTCTTAGATGCATTGGAACAAAGCTATTAGTCATAACCAAAATCAATAGAACCTATGCGACCACGATTTCCTGAGTGTCCATGGCCTCTGGCACCATGACGAGGATTGACTCTAGATCGTCAGTACATAGTGACTATCAAGTGAGGGAGCCCGAAGCCTCTGGAGAATACGGACCAGAGCCACGGAGGAGTAGGATTTTTCCCAAGAACAAAAGGAGTGTGGAGAAACCAAATTCCAGAGATGAGGAGGTTGAGACAAGCAATAGGCGGCCAACCAACCAGACACAGAAGGTAAACACTAACTGAAATTCCACTTCACATCCTCCAAATAAGGTAGCAAGCCCTGTCATATATAGCCTGGAAACGACATTCATGCCTGCCATAAATTCACACTGGAATGGAATGATTTCCATAGTACCAGAGCCAACTCTGCAACTCGCTTGGGAGATTAGTCTCATAAAAGCCGAGAGCATTGATTTGGGCAAACTTTAAATTGCATGGCTGGTTAGTCGAGAAGGAGCCACGTGGTGGGGAGTGGCAGCTTCTCAGCCTAACTCGTTGTACTCCACAGGATCACCCGCATCCAAGGAATGTCTAACTAAACTTAACCTTAAAAAAATATTCATATTTTTATTAGGGTATCTATACATTTATAGACTATGTAGTGAAATTGTTGCATAGAAAAATGCTCTTAAGTCCCATATATTGATTTAATGTTTAACCAAACTTAACCTTAAAAAATGATTCTTATTGTTATTATCAATGTAATTTTAATCTTGTAAGTGTAATCTGCATTTACACTTGTGCTTTTTATAGTGCTTTGAGCACCTAAAAAATATGATTTTCATTTTATGATAAAATAAAAATTGCGATCTCTTGCTTGAAATAATAATAATAATAATAATAATGTAAAAACAACATTGATATAAAATTATATGATCTTATCTTTAAAATAGAATTCACATTTTCAAGAGATTATAGATTTTTCACCTTTTCAACATCTCTGGAAATACAAAAATATCACATGTGCATGAGTGTATTATCATTATACAATTTTGACTTTTTACATTTTATGCCTATCATTACTAAAATTTGGTTGTACTATTTTTAGTTAAATTGAATATTTTTATTATTTAAACTGTATTTTTAAATATATAAATAGACTCACCCTCCTCAAATACCTTTAATATATAGTTTTTACAATCTTAACTATTAATATTTACAATTCTATCCATTCTTTAAAAATAAGATATTGGACAAAATAATTTAAAAAAATTAACTATTTTTTTTCAATTACATGTCACTTTTCCTATAACATTATTTGACATGCCATTTTGAAAGAATTCTTTAACATTTAACCTAATTAATACTTTATTTTACGTGCCGTTTTCAAAAGATTCTTTAGCAGTTAATCTAATTAATGCTTTAATTGGGCATTTTCATAGTACCTTACATCTTCACTTGTTTGGCCAAAATTAAAGATGTGACTTTTTATTTGGAATTGAAGATTTTGATTATTTCATTATTATAAAAAAATCAGTAAAGGGAAATGTTCATGGAAATTATGATTATATTAATATTATTTTTATTTTTAAAATAAAATAATATATTTTTATTTTTTAAAATTATAAATAATAATCATTTATATTTAATTTTTTATAAAAATTTATTTCAATAAGTTAAATATTTTATGTTTTAAATTATTTTTTTTATTTATAATTTTATTGAAAGTATTAGAATTGTAAATATATATTATTGGAATTATATATTTAGAAGTATTTGAAAAAGTTAAGTTCATTTCTAAAAAAATACAAATAAATTCTATATATTTTATCTAACTAAAATGAAAAATCAACAATTTATAAATTGCCACATGTATCTTTCATTGTGATATTTGGTGAATATGTATGTGTGATTGCATTTAACTTTTGAACCATTTCTACATGGTCCCCTAAATCCTTTCATTCTATGGATGTGACACATTCTTTGGATCTTCCGGGGTAATTTTTAAGGGCGAAATTTCGCCAATTGGCTATTTTTTGGATTTTTTTTCAAAAAATAAATTCGCTAATTGATCATTTTAGCTCTCCAATATCGCCTATATTTACATAAAATATGTTTTTTCATTATAATATTCACCAAATTTTATAGATTTCTGTAGTAAATTGTATGTTTCATATTTAATATTCGCCTACTTATCTATATAAATTATTTTTTGAATCTGAAATAATCGCCTAGAATACTATACTTAGGTATACTTTTAAAACCCTTAAAAAATACCCTGATCTTCCCATGCCCTCATTCTAGGCTAATTAAATTACTATTTATAATGATTAGAAAATATAATTCCACGTTGGATATATCTAATTATTTTTTGGGCTAACTATATTCAATGTCATTTTCTTTGAAATGGATGCTTTGCTCCTCTTCCCTTCAAATATCATTTTAAATCATTTTTAATTTAAAAATATAAAAAACCAAGTGAATATTTTAAAAAAATAAATAACTTTTACTTTAAAATTATAAAAACAAATAAATATAATATAAATCGTTTTCCAGCAGAAATATATAATATAAATCGTTATTGAAACATTTTAAATATAAAAATAAATAAATTTTAAATTAAATAGAAAAATTAAGAAAATAATTAATATCTATATATATATAGATAGATAGATATATATAGATATCACATGAAAAATGATAACATTTTTTTATTAAAACAAAAGTCAATAATGGTATATGGAGATTATTACATGTTACTTAAAAAAAATCATATTAAATATTTGTATTTTTTTTAATGTTTTAACAATAAAGTCACACTTTAAGGGTTTACGTCTCATAAATAATTTTTTTAATCAACTAGAAAATTGATTGAATAGAAATTTAAAATTTATTTTTTTATTTTCAACAAAAGTAATTTAATAAAATGTGTCTTTTTAATAGCATAAAAATAAATATGTGAAGTCAAAGCACTTTGATATACAAATGCAAAGAATGATCGATACTTTAGCAAGGACTAAATTTTTATGATATATTACTTTTTTTTGTAAGTAAGTCTAACGATATATTAAAACTTAACAGAAGATTGACATTTTCCAGCATATAGCTCTAGATCATGTTCTAATCAAAACAACATGCTCACCAAACCTATTGTAATGTACCTTGGGGCTATTAGAGAGTCTAAGGGTCATATCATTAGCTCTTTGAGGCTAATTACTTTATTTCCAGTGCAATGGATAAACCATAAACATTTAATTTTTATTTTTCCAAAATTAATTGCAACACAAAATCCAATAATTAACAATAATTTAATATCAATTCATAGCACATCCAACATCTAATCTAAGGGATGAGAAGGATTCTTAACATCATTTAACATCATCAAACATTCAATCCAAGCCATATCAAGATGATAACCACTTCTAAATGCTAATTATTCTTAATCACAGTTAACTAGTAATTAAGGTGTTAATTATGACACTTAATAACACTTAGTGCACAAATGACAACACTTATCACAAATCCAATTGTTTAACAAATAACTATCGATTATCAATCCCAATGGATTAATAACATCTAATTACATGAAAATAAGGCCTAATTACCAAAATTATAATAATTAATCATGGTAATTACGAAAGAGAGTCCACAAAACTAGTTAATTAGTTTTCCAATATAAGCAGCTAGTCTTGCACAAAATCAACTTGTAACCATGCCATTAAACCCAAAATTAATCCTACAGCCATTAACAACATATTTCATTGTGCACCTACAACCAATTAAAGGTTTACTTGCACATCATTCCAATTGCACATAAGGTGATCTTTTCCATCAATTCCAATGAAACTAGTTAACATTCACCACAAGGAATTAAGTCTAAATAATTGAACCAAAATTCAATGCATACATAAGTAAATGATAACACCTGATAAGTAGACACCTACAACACAATAACATGTTAGAAACATAGCAGATGGCTGTAGAATTCTATTTTTATGAAAACATAGATTTCAATTCACAATTAGTTGTCGATTTTCACTGCAATGTACTTAGTTTCCCATTTAACTTTCCAAATGCCAAATAAAGAGAAATATATGAATACTGTAGCTCATGGAAATCATAGCAGGGGTCACCTACATTCATATGGCTATATCTTTCCTCCCATATATAGTCTATTAAATAATTCACAAAACTAGCTAATTCTACTCATATGAATTGACTAGTAAGTCTAGGAATTGCTAGATAATTAAATCCACAGCTCATAGAATCATTCAAATTCCATTGCAAATCTAAATAAAATGTTTTATCAGTCATAACATAGGTATATCTCATTTTAACATTTCATCAAACACTTCATATGCAAAGTCACAAATCTACTCAAAACAATTCCATTGAAGGAGCTAGAAATTGGAAATTGATCTAGAATTTCGGTAGACATTTCCCAAACACTATCAAGAATATTTTCCCTCACATTATCACACACATTTCAAGTGTACTTATCAAACATAATCATAAAAATAACACTCATGAATTTTTACAAACACTTCATGTGTCATGTCTCCAAACTATGCAAAACAATCCAATCGAAGAAGTAGTTTTCAAATAAAATGTAGAAGCATCAAAGAGAACTATATTAAACCATTCCTAGGATATTGTAAAATAAAAATACACATTATATAATGAACATGGGAAAAAATATCAGTTATGTAGCAGAGGTTCCAAAGAATCATTTGCTCAAACAATTTGTGCACAAAATCTAAAAAACTAGTTTCCAATTCCTTCACAAAATTTACTTGCATAAATAGATTGAATTCCCTGAGAAATTCCTTCCACAAATAGCTCATATATTTCATCAAGAATTTCATGTGCCTCCATAAATAAATCAGATCAAAGTCAAATAAATTAAATAAACATGAGATAAAGCACTTATCTTTTCCAAATACGCAACCAAAATTGACCATGCCACGTTCCACCTAGCCGTAGACACAATGCAAGCCAAAACTCACTTTCCAATGGTCATCCCTGAGTTGGAACCATGATTACACAAGAAAAAGTGCACTCAACCACAAATTCTCTAAATAAATCAATCCATCCACAAACCAATGGCAAGTGTGACATCTACTTCCACTCTAGGGAAATTCCAGTGGCTCCAGGACAACAGTCCAACCACAACCCAATGGAAACTAGCACTTCCAATCCAAGAAAATTCTAGTGGCTCCAGGATAACCTCAAATCCAAGCAGTGGACCTCACCCCTACTGCCAAAACATGATATCCAGAGGCAATACACATCTATGTCCAACCTCAAATCCAATGGCAGTGGACCTCACCCTTACTGCCAATCTAGGATCTCCAAAGGAAATTCCAGGACATACACCAGTGGCTCCAAAGTAACTCAGCTTGGGAACAGGCTCCACAAGGGAGAAATGACCAGCAAGGATCTCATACCAAGAGCAGCAAAATCGAACCACAAGTGCCAAACACAAGCACAATAGAAAAATCATGAACTAACACACAAGTGTGACTAGCCAACATAAGCAAATAAAATCCCTTCATGAGAAATTAAAATTGGGAGAGAGAGGGACACAAGAATGAGAGTTGCATTCCCATAAGAGTAAACTGGAGTTACACTTGAGGTGGCTATACCAAGAGACACACTAATCCAACTCATGAGGGCGCACTAGGTGAGAGAGGGACTCCAATCCTCAAATAAAAAATTAATCTCAGGGTAAATAAAACCAGGGAGTGACATAACACATCAGGGTGCATAACCAAGAGGGTCCATCAAGTACATAAGATGGGTGTACAAAATCAACATAGGCTGAACACACATAGGTAAAAATTTTCCACAACCCCTTGCTTGTAACATCATGGTTCCTCATACTCTATTTCATGGCATCGATTGCCCAGTTGTTTTTATTTTATTAATTGTTTTATAATTTCAACATAATAAAATTAATAATAATGTGCAAACCATAGTCCATGCACCTTGTGCCACTATGTCTAACACAACAACAACAATAATATGTCCAGGGGATAAACCAGATGGTATTACAACCCTCCCCCCTTAAACCATGCATCGTCCTCCATGCATACACATGCATGCCACAAAATCTCAAAACATATGAGGGTATGCCTCCCTCGTCACATCTTACAATTCCCAAGTTGCATCTTCGAGAGTATAGCGGCTCCAGTGAACCTTAACCTTACGAATTTTTATGTTCCTGAGTAGCTTTGTCTTCTTTCCTACAATGGAAACAATCTCTACTAGAAAGTCTCGTTCCGGCTTCACTTGCCATATCAAATATATATACAAAACATAATCAACATCATGTATACCTGTCGAAATGAAATCATATATATACCAACATGATTACAAGGATCATATGTCAGTATCAAAATAATATAAACAACAATATATCATATCATATGCATCATCATCTAATGTAAAACAACAACATCTACTCTACAATTTACCTGTATCATATTCCAGTCAATTATATGCCTAGGATCATGCACATACTTTTTCAACAAAAAGACATGAAACACATTATGCGCTTTTATGCTAGGAGGCAAAGCTAGTTCATAAGCAACTGGTCCTATCTTTTCCAAAATCTCAAAGGGACTGCAATATCTAGCTGCAAGTTTAGAACAATTCCCCAAGTTTAAAGTACTCTTTTTTGGTTTCACTTTCAAAAACACATGATACTCAACCTGAAACTGTCTGTCAATCCTATTCTGATTTGCATAACTTTTCTTTCTATCTTGTATTGTTTTCAAATTCTGTTTAATCCTGACCATCTGATCTTCCATTTCCTTTAATAATTCTGACCCAATGATAAATATGCCTATCGTATTTTCCCAACTAATAGGCGTGTTGCATTTTATTCCATACATTGCTTCAAATGGACTTACTTTTAAAGAAGAGTGATAACCATTGTTATAAACAAATTCCACAAGATGCAAATAATTTTCCCATTTAGTAGGTTGATCCATTACATACATTCTTAACATGTCTTCAATAACCTCATTAACCCTTTCTGTTTGTCCATATTTTAGAGGATGATGTGAAGTACTCATATTCAAATATGTTCCAAAACTTTTTAACCTAACCTTTCCAAAAATGACCTGTGAATTTTGAATCCCCGTATGACACAATTGCTTTCAGAATACCATACAATCTAGCTACCTCTTTCATATAAATTTATGCTATTTCAGTTGCTTTATGTGTAGTCTTAACATGTATAAAGTGAGATGCTTTAGTTAATTTTTATACCACTACCATAATAGCATCATGTTGTGACCTTGTCTTGGGTAATTTCATGATAAAATTGATACTAACTACATCCCATTTCCATTCTGGTATATGTAATGGTTGTAACAAACCTGCAGGGTGTCTATGTTCAAATTTTACTTTCTGACATTCTAAGCATCTAGCTATGTAATATGAAATTTCCTTTTTCATTCCTTTCCAGTAATAATCCTTCTTAACCACCGCCACTGTCTTTTGATAACAATAGTGACATGCATATGGTACATCATGCATTTCTTTTAAAAATAATTTCTATACATTTTATGAGTTAGGAATGTAGACCATGTTCTTATCCTTAAGTATTCCATCTTCTAGTTTATAGTGTTCAAACTTATGTGTTGTTCCGTATTGCTACAACCCTGCTTTTACCTATTGAAAGAATTCATCTGTACTGTTTGCCTCTTTTATTCTATCCTTTAAATCTGAAGTGCTAGTACTAATAGCTACGTGCATCCCATGCATTTTCCTACTGAGTGCATTTGCCACTTTATTTTCTTTTCCTTTTATATGTTTAATGTCAAAATTGTATTCACATAGTAGTTCCATCCATCTTCTTTGTCTTGCATTTAGATTAGGTTGTTCGAAAAAGTATTTTAGTCTATGGTTATCAGTTCTTAATTCAAATTTCTTTCCCATTAAGTAGTATATCCATATCTTTAAAGCATGTACTACTGCTGCTAATTCCAAGTCATGTGTAGAATAATTTTTTTTACGTTACTTTAAATTCTTAGAATCATAACAAATAACCTGACCATTCTGAGTTAACGCACCACCTGTACACTGTTGACATGCATCTATACATACCAAAAAAATTTCATCTTGATTCACAATTTTCAAAACGGGTGCACTAGTAAGCATCTCTTTAAGCTTTTGAAAACTTATTTCACATTTATATGTCCAATCAAACTGTATACCTTTATTTTGTGAAGAAGTTATCATATGTATGTAAAATCTTTGAAAATCCTTCTATAAACCTGCGATAGTAACCTACTAATCCCATAAAAGATCTAACCTCTGACACATTCTTAGGTGTTGGCCAATTCATAATTGCTTCTATCTTTTCGGGGTCAACTAAGATTCCTTCTTTTGATACAATGTGTCCTAAGTAGTGAATCTTGTTCTGATAAAAAGAGCACTTACTTAACTCAGCATAAAGTTGATTCTCTCCAAGTACCTGCATTACTAGTCTCAAGTGTTCTTCATGTTCTTTCTTTGTCTTAGAGTAAACTAGTATGTCATCCAAGAAAACAATCACAAACTTGTCTGAATATTTTCAAAAAACCCATTCATCAATCACTTAAAGGTATCTGTTGAATTCGTCAAACCAAATGGAACAACTGCAAACTCATAGTGACCATATCTTGTTCTAAAAGTTTTCTTATTGATTTCCTCCTCCTTAATTCTGACCTAATGATAACCCAACCTGAGATCTATCTTTGAAAACATTGTGGCACCCCTTAAATGATCAAATAAGTCATCAATTCTTGGTAAAGGATACCTGTTCTTGATAGTTGCTTTATTTAACTGCCTGTAATCTATGCAAAGTCTCAAGCTACCATCTTTCTTTCTCACAAACAAAATCGGTGCTCCCCAAGGTGACACACTAGGTCTAATATCATCCTTCTTTAATAATTCCTCTAACTGCATATGTAACCCTTTCAACTTAGGTGTACTCATCCTATAAGGTACTTTAGACGAAGGAACTATATCGGGCACTATATCAATACTGAAACTATATATCTCTTCTAGGAGGAATTTTGGGTATCTCTTGAAATACATCTACAAATTCCTATAATACCGGGTAGTCCTGTAACTATGATTCCTTTTCCTTATATTCTTCTATGTGAGATGCATAAATCTGACACCCTTTTCTAAAACACTTCTTTAACTATAAGGCTGCAACCTATCTTAAAGATATCAGTCTATGTATTTCTTTAACTATTTCTATTTTTCCTTCTTCATCTAGACATGTGTAAGTCTTATTGTAACAATCCAAGATAGCTAGATGTGTAGTCAACTAGTCCATACCAATCAAAGCATCATAAGATCCTAAGGGGATAACATTCAAATCTGCTAAAGTTTTTAGACCATTCATTTCCAAAGGACACTATCTTACTATTTCTGTGACTTTTCTTTTAGTTCCAGTTGCTAACTATACAAGGCCTCCTACCTTAAGGTTACTTTTCTTAAGAGAACAATTCAAAACTACACTATCAATTAAAATAGACACATTTCTATTACCAACCTTACCTACCACTTCTATCATGTGAGACTGATGATATTCCTTCCTACCTTCCAAAGATGCATAAATCCTTTGATTCTTACCAACATCACCTACTGTTGCTTCCTAAATGTTGTGAATGTTGTCTTCTTTCTTATGTGGACAATCCCTTGCATAGTGATTCTCATTACAATTCCAACATCGAACATGAGGTCTCTTATCTAAATCTGGTTGCTTATGAAAATCACCACTTTTGTTTATAGGAGGCTTGGTTCCCTTATTTCTTTGGTCTTGTTTAACACTCTTCTTATCTTTCAATTTCTTATGTTCCTTATTCTTATCCAACGTATACAAATGTTTTTCCTTCTAGATTACTTCTTTAAGGGTCTTGAGCATATCATACTGAATCTTATCCTTGTAAAAAGTTGGAAGTCCACTTAAAAATATTTGAATCTTAACTTTATCACCTTTTATATAGTCTGCATAAGTTAAAAGTTCACGAAATATCTTCTTATATGCATCCATAGTTAAATTTCCCAGCTTAAGTCCAAAGAATTCTTCCATCTTATTATCATAGTATTTCTTTGAAAGGTATTCTTGTTGAAAATACTTTTTAAACTTTTTCCAAGTGATATTTTCTTCATCAATATATTTCATTTTAACCAAATGTTCCCACCAAAGAGATGCTCTTCCTTGAAAATGATAGATAGCTATTCTTTCTTCCATGTTTGATGAATAATTGTGCAATTGGAAAAACTTTCGGAGCCCTACTAACCATGTTTCTGATTCTTCACCTTATTTAACTTCACCATCAAAGTTTGGAGGTTTAATATTTCTTAATTCTCCCATCAATTGAATACGTTCATACATTCTCCTTCTACTATTATTTTCATCTGAAAATCTGTCTGGACTAATCTCAGGACTTCTAGCTCTTTTTCTCAAGGGAGGTGTACGGTAATTTTCTGGTGGAAAGTCCATCCTAGAGTAAGTTTTCATGCTTTTACTTTCTTCCTTGTCTTGGGTAATATTTAAGGATCTTAGTTATTTAATGATCTATTCTTGGAGGTGAGTGATCCTTTAATTACATTTCTTAACCGAGTCTTCCAAGTCAAGGGATGAATTACTCCTCCTCCTTCCTACATTCTCCTCTTCAGGGACATAAGGGGTTATCTGTTTATCTTCCATCCTCTATTGTTTTTCTCTGCGAGGTCTTCTTGGGTTAAATTATTTATTGTGAGATACGTTTTCATTCTAATTTTTGTTAACATTCCATTATAAAATTTATTTATTTTCTCAAATAATATTTAATTTTCTAGTTAAGAAGAAACAAAGCATACTATACTAGTCTTCAATTTTTGAAATAAATAACTAAGAAAAATGCATAAAAAGATATAATTATTTTCAAACATCTTTTAAATATTCAAATAAATAAAAAAAATTCATCTTTCACAAAGAGAGTAGCAATTTCATAATTGACTTTCATATAGGTAACAATTAACTTATATTCAAGCAAGCAAATTTAAAGCGACCAATAGGCCCAACAACCGCAGTGTTGCAACCGTAGCTCTGATACCACCTATAATGTACCCCAGGGATAAAAGAGTGTCTAAGGGAAATATCATTATCTCTTTAAGGCTAATTACTTGATTTTTAGTGCAGCGGATAAACCATAAACATTTAAGTTCTATTTTTCCAAAATTAATTGCGACACAAAATCTAATAATTAAATATTATTTAATATAAATTCATTAACACATCCAACATCTGATCTATGTTCGACTACACAGAATGATTCCAAAAGACCAAACATCTAGAGAAGCCGCTCACACAAACAGATCATAGATCAACACATCGATGTTTTCACATGGTTTAAACCCTCGAAAGGGAAACACTCCACGATCCCATCCAAATAGCTACTTGAGGCAGTTTATTATGCACAAGAAAGAAAGTTACCAATGAGATTCTCATAATCGATCAACTAGCAAGTGACCCTCCATGCTCTTTAAATAGATATCATGGACCAATCGGGTGTTAATCCATGGATCAAAGGTAGTTATGATCTAAGAGAAGTTGAACCGTCGGATCACTCTATGTCTAGAACATATCGTGACCATCGGATTAGATATTTACAAATTCATACTAATGCATACTAAAGAAACACACTTTTCCTAACGGATATATTATAACAAGTTGATCTTAACTAAATCCTAAGTGTCTAAATATCCTAACATCCCCCCTTAAGAACAACTTGGGATAAGATTGAGGGATTTACAAAAGTGACACTATTAGGAGAAGGAAGGAGGCATTAGCGCCTATCCCCCCTTAATGACAAGTTCTTGAACTCCTATCATAGATTGAAGTTTAGAAAACTTCACTTGTGTAAGAGATTTGGTGAAGATGTTTGCAACTTGATCATCTGTAGGGAAAAAAGTACTTCAAGAACGCGATCGTGAACAAGCTTTCTTACGAAGTGCATATGTATCTCAATGTGTTTTTTGTGTTGATGTTGAACTAGATCTTTGGCAAGCTTGATGGCACTTTGATTTTCGCACCAAAGTGGAGTCGGATGTTGCTGCTGGAATACAAACTCTAAAAGGATCTGTCGAAGCCATAAAGCTTCTTGACTGGCATTAACTGCTGCACGAGACTCTTCTTCTACTGAAGAGAGAGAAAGAGCATTTTGTTTCTTACTATCCCAAGTAATAGGTCCAGAACCCAAACTGAAAACATAACATGCAGTAGACTTTCGATCATCAGGATCGCTGGCCCAATCCGAATCAGTGAAGCCAACCAACAAAGGAGTCCCCCCTAAACTGTAATGAATCCCAAACTGAATTGTACCCCGAATATATCGAAGTATTCTTTATGCTTCTTTACAATGAATTTCATGGGGTGTTTGCATATAGAGGGAAACACAACCAATGACAAACAAAATAGCAGGACGGGTATGAGTCAAGTATAAGAGACTACCAACAAGCTGGTGATGTGCTGGTGATACACGGTGGCATCAACTTCGGGTGAAGTGCAAGTGGAAAATTTTTTGAATCCAAATTGGAAGGGAGAGGGAGTTGGTTTACAATATTCCATATAAAAGTGACGAAGATGGTCACATGCATACTTAGACTGAGAAAGAAAGGTTCCTTCTTTGTTTTGCAAGACTTGGAGGCCAAGAAAATAATGCAAATGTTCTATGTCTTTCATTTCAAATTTTTGCTTAAGACTGGATTTCAGATGGGTTAAAAGTTTAGGGTCGCTACCAATAAGAATAAGATCATCAACATAAATAACAAGGATGATGAGATTGTTTCCTACTTTCTTGGTATAGACATTAGGGTTAGAATGACATCTAGAAAAACAAGTATCAAGGAGAAAGATATCCATTTTGACATACCAGGCTCGAGGGGTTTGCTTAAGGCCATATAAGGGTTTTTTTAAGGCGATAAACAAAGCTAGAGTCATTCTGAACATAGCCAGGAGGTTGTTCCATGTAAATTTCCTCCTGTAAATCACCATGTAAAAATGCAGACTTGACATCCATTTGATGGACCTCCCATTTATGTAAGGCTACAAGGGAAAGAACAAGGCGGATGGAGTTCATTTTGGCGACAGGGGAAAAGGTTTCATTGTAGTCAATTACGTCAACTTGGGAAAAACCTTTGGCAACTAAAATTTCCTTAAGCCTTTCAACACTTCCATCTGAGGAATACTTAGTTCTGTAGACCCATTTACATCTGAAAAGTTTCCTTCCTTTTGGAAGAGGGACAAGATCCCAAGTATCGTTTTCCATTAAGGAACGATATTCTTCATCCATAGTTGTATCCCAATATGGATTTCCTAAAGCTTCTGCAAAAGTATTTGGATCATGATTCTCAGAAACTTGAGCCAAAAAAGAAGAGGCTCACTGGAACTGAGAACTTATTTGTCGTTGATCTCTAGGATCACCGGCAAGATCACCAGCTGCCTCACATGTTGAACGGACCCATCGAGGAAGCGATTATGCTAGTACAAATAGAGGAAAATGAGTAAGAGGAGGTGGATTTTCATCCTCGCTATCATCATCAGAAACTGGAATTGGAACGCTATCAAGGAAGTTGGGAGTAGAAGAAGGAACAAGCATCGAATTAGGCTCACAGGACAAAGATGGGACAAACGATGAGTTAGGCTTCCAGGCCAAGAGATTTTCATCAAATTTAACATCTCTTATAATAATTGTATCATGACAATGTGGCTGAAGAAGTCTATAACCTTTTACATTTTCATAATATCCAACAAATATTCACTTTTCACTTTTAGGCTGCAATGCTTTCCGTTTTTCATCCAAAACATGAGCCCATGCTTCACTACCAAACACACGGAAGCGACTTACATCTTGTTTAATTTTACTCCTTGCTTCTTCCGGTGTGATATCTTGTAAATATTTAGTGGGGGTGCGATTAACTATGTAATTTGCACAATTTATGGCTTCATCCCAAAATTGAATACTTATTCCCTTAGCTTGAAGCATACAATTAGCCATTTCTTTTAAAGTGCGGTTCTTCCGTTTAGCGACACCATTTTGCTATGGTGTATAAGGAACAATATGTTGTTGTTGGATTCCCTGTTCAGTGCAAAAAGTAGTCAACTTGTTGTTAACATATTCTCCCCCATTATCATATTTTAACTTAAGAATTTGATGACCAGATTGTTTTTCAACAAGGGCCTTATAGGCCAAGAACATGTTAAAAAATTTGCTCTTAAGTTTTAGGAAATAAGCCCAAGTGCATCTAGAGTAATCATCAATGAAATTTAAGAAATATTTGAAACCAAAAAATGAAGCAGATGGAAGAGGACCACACAAGTCATTATGAACAAGTTCTAGGGGGTCTGAGGCATGCTAAGAGGCATGTTTGTCAAAACTGTCCCGATGATGTTTTCTAAGTACAAAACCGGAACAAACACCATCCATACAAGATACCATCAGAGTACCTGTCACCATATTTTATTTACATAGTTGTTGCAATGAGCGATAATTTAAGTGACCAAATCACTCATGCCAAAGTTTGCTCAAGTCATCACTATGAGCAACAAAAACTAAGGGAAAAGGTGATGACCCAAAGTTATTAAAATTGTACAACTTGGTAATATCATCAACAATTCCAATGGCTAGGACATGCTTAGGATCTTTAAAATCCTTGATTACAACTTGGTGAGGTGTAAATGTTACAGTTTTACCTTCACCAGAATGAGTGATTTGATACACTGACAACAAATTGCAGGAAATTATTGGAACACATAGTACATCACTAAACTGTCCATTATCTATTAGAAATTTTCCAGATACTACAACACTAAGAGATCTATCATCATCAACAAATATTTGTTTGGTGTTACATTCATGCATAATATAAAATATGGATTTATCCTTATCCATATGATAAGACGCTCCAGAATCAATGATCCACTCATTCGAAGTAGAAAAATAAGATGCATTATAGGAAAAACCAGAAGCACAAAGTCATGTCCACGAGATGAATATTCTGAATATGAATCAAAGATCATGAAATGCTTCTTCATTGCTGCTTCCAAGTATGCCATATTCTTGAAACATTTAGATTCATCATGATTATCTTTCCAACAAAATTTGCAATGATGCTTAGTCTTCTTACCTTTTGGTTTGTTACCTTTGTCATTTTTTGAAGAATAAGCTGGCTGAGAGGGTTTGGGACCCTTGTTAGGATTATTATTGTGAATATTTTTCTTCTTGGGATGATTGGAATTTTCTTTCTGTTGTGCTAGCAAGGTGTTTATTCCTTGAAAACCCTAGCATCGACAATAGGGATTCTCCCCAATGAATAATCCAAACTAGATCATTCAATGTTTGGAATGGGGAATCTATCCGGTTAACGGTCTGACTACTGTAGATATGTTTGTTGAATTTACTAGTTGTGGCCCGACCCACTGTTTATATTTTGTTTAATTATGAGTAGTGCAGATTCCCTAATCTAACCGATGCAAAACCTATAATTGACAGGAAGAAGCCTCACAAGTGATGCGTAGGTTCTTAACTCTCGTCTTATCACTTCTACCTTATAAATCAACTAACCCTATTCTAAGTAACTAATGCATCCTTGCAAGGAGTGAATTTTAATGAGAGTAATATCTGAGAATGCTTATACAAATCCAACAGATATATATTAAGAAAAAGTATTTACATTCATAGAAGAAAAGATACAAAGATAGCTTTGTTAACATTTATATTCATTTATTACTCTAGTATAACACAAACATTTGCATAGACAAGTAAAATCATTCTTCACCATTGAAATAGTTCAATAAAGTTAGAAAGATCTCACATCATGATTATGAACACAGGAAGAAATAATTTCAATCTGTCATTCAACACATTCCATGCAAATATCCAGGCAAGCTTTACCCATCAAATAGGTCTTTATCATTGGCAGAAAAGTAGTTCTCTTAAACAATGTCTTCAACATCTATTTCACCAGAAAAAGCCCCCTTTTCCCATCCCTCCCCCGCTATTTAAATTACAAGAGAATTTGTCTTCATATGACTAATCGTTTCACCTACCCTGACTCTTGGGATGCCCAAAATTTTGTCTCTTGTGTTTTCACAACAAAATAGATAATTATTTACAAATTATATTATTCAGTTGGTCGGGCCTCTAAGCTGGAAATATAATTATCCCACACTTCAGTTTCATGAAATATTATATCACCTTGTAAAGGTTCTAATAATTTTAAATAAATATCATGAATGGATAACTCTTTTCCCACACTTATTATTCCTCTACTAGTTGCTTTATATTTTTCTTCCAAAAAATAAGCATTCATAGATGCTTGTCTTATGTGATGTTTGAGATCCTCTTCATTCAACACGTTTAGCTTCCTTATGTACTTGAGTTCTTCCTTCAGGTTGTCTTTCAGTTCTTCTATGCACTGGTCCTGGATGGGAAACTCGTACATATCTTGGGTAATTGAAATATGGCATCTCTCATGCAATTGAAAAATATCCTTGTAGATTCCTTCAAACTTTGTGATAGATTTTGGCACTTGTGCTTGTATCTTTCAGTTTGATTTTATGCAATTGTCCAAAAGAGCTATATCTAGCTTGAGCTCTACATCTGATTTGTTTGGAAAGTGATCTAGAAAATATGAATGTTCTCCTTTCCAGGCGATCAAATTATTTACTTTTAGAAATGTACTGTTTAATTTATGTCTCACAGCAAGAGCACTTGCAGAAATTTCTTTCATCCTGTCTATCATCTTTCGCATCTTATAAATTTCTTCAGCCAACAATTACTGCAAATGGAAAATCTTTTCTTGTATCTTACAAGCATGCTCATAGAAAGGGTTCAGGTCTTGCTTTTGGTTTTGATCAACTTGGACTTGTTCCATCATGGATCCCTTCTCACTTATTAACCCATCAATCTGAATTGTAAAACTTACTTTTCAATTATCGTTTCATTTATGTGTGCTTGTAAAGACTCTTTTTCACTGATTAACAATTCCACCTGCTGGTTTGAATTCATTTCATTTTCTTCCAACTCATTAATGCGAGAGTATAAGTCACTTCACTCGCCTTCCATAATCACAAGTTGGACATTCAAAGCATCCTTTTCATTCTCCAAGTTCTGAGAATCCAATAGTAATTTATTCTTTTCATATTCTACTACATCATGTTTCCTCTTCAGCTCAATTCATTCTCCTCTTTCTTTCACTAAGTTATATTTCAGCTTCAAAAATTTTTCTTTACATCGTTCTAGGCCGTTCATCAATTTATCAACATTACCAACATTCTCCTGAGCATCTACTATGTTTACTCACGCCGTGAATTTTGGATCCTTGTGAGTACCTTCCACTAAGGTACTTTCTTGAATAGTTACCACATATGGTTGTGTGACCATATTCAACATTTTCTCCGTTCTCCTTAAGATTGTCTTCCGCTTGGATTCGAAAACTATAGTGTCCATTTTTTCTACTGAATGTTTCGTCGAAGGAGTAAAAGGTGTGATCCCAAGCTCAGCAAATGGAAGATGTCCTCCCGTAAGCGGAATTCCAGAGACGTTGGGTGGGTCTATGTCCATGTCTTGAAGAATGTGATATTCTTCATGGACACTTTTGTCTTCCACATCTTTCTTGAATTTGGATTCTTCCTCCCTTTGTCTCTCTAACTCTATTGCTTCTTGCTTTTCCTTTCTTAGCTTCCCCTTTTCTGCTTCTTCCTCTTTCTTCTTTAGTTCTTCCTCTTGCCTTCTCTTTGCCTCCTCTTCTGCTTTAGTTTCTTATTCTTGTTTTATCCTTGCTTCTTCTTCAGCTACGGCTTCTTCTTCTTTCCGTTTCCTCTCTACTTCTTCCTTTTGTCTCGCTTCCTACTCTTGTTTTAGCCTTGGCTCTTCTTTAGCTATGGCTTCTTCTCTAGCCTTCTGTTGTTCTGCTTCTTTAGAAACGTCTTTGGTTTGGCTAGCACCCGCTCCATCTCTACGGCCAAATATTTTATTCAAATCAGTCATATTATTTTCTCTTCGGTATACCTCTTCATATTTTAAGAAGTTATCTGTATACTTGAAATGAATTTTACACGATGCACAGTGTTGGGCAGCCTTTTGAAAATTTTCATTTCTAACAAAAATATTCTCCCCAAAGTGGAACACTTTGGATAGGAATCCTTCTTGTGCTCATTCAGAAAATGCCCCACCTTGTTGACAAAAACTTGTCTTACAACCTCTTTGTGTACTACATAGTCTGTGGCATATCCTGGAAGCATAGATGGGGTTTTGGTTCGTCCGTACCTCCAGATATAGGTTCCTTCAGGGGTAAAGTAATAATCCCCGTATTCATTGATTACTTCCATTGTGTTGTCCGGCAAGAAATTTGGCTCCTCATTAAATATTAACCAATATAGAGGAATTATAAACTCCTCACATATAAGCTTGTAGAGGCTCACATATTTAAGAGCCCACATTATTTGGTAGGCCATATAAAGAGGGGTTTGAGATAGGACCCAATAGAATCCCAACATGTGGAAAGGGTTCCTTATTAGGATACAATCAATAAGATAGGAAGACATAAAGAATTCTACTTTCCTCTTAGGCATCCCACCTTGGGATGTTTCTATAGTTGAAGCCATACTTTTCGAAATGATGTCCTCCCAATTGAAGATGGTGCCATGTGAGGCGATATGATACATGAGAGGTACCCAACTAAGCTGGTAGATATTCACATTTTCTCTTCTGAATATTATACTTAACACCAATGCTATAATTCTAAATGGCATTTTCATATTTTTCATGTCATGTTCCCTGCCTTCCCTTTGCCTCAACTTCTTTCCTGGAATCAAAATTTTCTTTGCATACTCGAAATGATCCATGTTCACTCCCTTGATCAAATATTCTTTCATCATAACTTTAGGAGTTGGTAACTTATATGCTGTGCTAATATGTTCTGGTTGAAACGACACCAATCCTCCTCCATTTGCATCAGCTATAATTATTGAGCCTACATCCATGTGGGGTAAAATCCACCCAATTACTTCCAAACACAGAAATGTTTTTGGGTGGGTGGTAGCCTTATGAGCACTTGACTTCGTGATTTTCTGGTACATCATAATTTCTTCAATAGATGCATCTGGTACATTTAGGTCCCTGATGAGGTGGTATAGTTCACCCCATTTATACTCGGGAACGATCCTCATTACTTCTATGGTATCTTCATATAGGGTTTCCATCACAGTCTTTGGGACAACCTCAATATCAGAATCATATCTGCTACCTTGGCCTTACTCTTAGAAGTTATTCTTTGCATTTCTGAGTCTTGAGGTGAAAAGAAATTTAATGTACATAAATCAAGTGTAAATGCAATAATTCCAAGAAAAAATAATAATGAGCATAATATTCTGAAAATGAATTGTAGATGTATGCTTTGTCAGTATTGTTTACAAAATAACTAAAATAGGAGATTCATACTTCCACAATTTCAAGTGTTTTTGGTTCTGAATGACTGTCTTGATGACTCCCTAATGCACTGTTAGATGAGTTTCTTAATTCTTCTATTAGAAAGTATGTTTAACCTTTAAATAAAGTATCAGGACTGTCAAGGTTGGTACCAAACAAAAACAACGTTGTGGTCCTCTTAATCAAAATTTCATTATTAACTCATTAATCCGATGAGAGACAAGTGATCGACAAAAATGCTAATGGCAGAACTAATGCAAATATTAAGATCGAAGAATTCCATTTCCCTTTCAACCATGGTTGTAAATACTTGAGTTTATGTATATTTCCATTCACATGACCAAGCACATCGAGCAACCGTATATAATGTAATGGGAACCCTCCTGACCTTTGAGATGACATTGGTTCAAGGTGGTCAATTTAAGAACATCCCTAAATACAAGCGCATTTTTCCCAAATCCTACTAGCAGTCGTAGATGAGGGAAGGACCTTTCCCGACTGCCTCGCTTCTCTATAGTTAAAAAAAAAAAATAGGGTTGCGGTGTCCATAGATTCCCACCCTAGGATAAGGAAACATGTTTCTATGAGCATGCCGAAAGCATTTTCCCCAAATATGAGTTCATATTCAACTAAAAGTTCATCTAGGGATTTTCGATCAAGCCCTCTCAAAAAACTGGTCGTAAGTGTGGTATTGGCGTAGATATTGGTGTGGTGCGTAATGGGGTTCCTTGCCCTAATCTATAGCCTCCCTGAACTCATTGTTAGGCTTCATGTGGCGCTCAAAAATAAAAATTATCACTAGCCCAAAGAATGAGGCTATCCCGACAATAACCAAGAGGTGTTACCATTGTTAGCTTGATAACCGTCTCTTTACACTTTTAGTTGGCTCAAAATCGATATAAAAACCATATTATAAGAAAAAATGAAAGGTTTGGCCTTATACACTATTGGGTTTCAATTTAAATGCGAATGGTGCAGTAAAAAGGGTTTGCAAACCCTTTTTAACAATGGCGAAAATGTCGTTTATGAATAGTAAGGCAGGCAGACAAAAATGACCTGCCTGGCAATACACAAGTGGTCCCACGGAGTGCTCTATGGGGTAGGAACCTTTCCCATCGTCCGGTGATTGCTCCAATCGCAAACGATGTTACAAACATTGTTTTAAAAAACAAATTTAGACCCTCTATATAAAAACAAACCATAACCCTAGAAATAAATGAAAAAGGTACGTGTGCTAATGGGGTCCACAAAATTCATTGAAGCCATTTCAGAGCGCTTTCATATTTTCCGCCGATCTTGTTTCGGCTCAGTTTTCGTTTATCACTGATTCATTTTGGATGATATTTTTATTTGGTTCCAACTCTGTTTCAGATCATCTTTCTATTTTCCATCGATGAATGTTTTCGGGCGAAATCACATTGGGCACCGATACAGTTTCAGATCATCTTTTCAAGTTATCCTTTTCAGGCTATGGTTTATTTCTTCAAAAATTCGGCGGAATGCCAAATCGGTGAATATTGGGTAAAAATTATTAATGCACCGAAACATTTCAGAACCAAACATGGTTTTGCTCCGACTGTTTCGGCGCAAAAGTTACTTTTTCTTTGATTTAGCCCGTTGCTTAAATGTTTCAACGCAACTTTAAATTTTCTTTTCGATCTAGTTCAAGCTTGACCGTTCCGACCACTTTGGTGTGAAAAATAATTTTGCATTGAAACAAAACTTTCACGTAAAACAACAATATCCTCCAACTATGTCAGCGTAAAAATGACAAAGTTTCCTATCGTTTCAATGAAACATTCTATTTTGCATCGAAACACAATTCTCCCCCCAAAAAATGAGCATTTCGGCATTAAATTTAAAACTTCTCCAACCGTTTCGATGCAACATTGGATTTTTCTCCGATCCTTTCGGCGGAAAAATGAAAACTCTCCTGATCTAAAAAAATGATTTTTCTTTTAATTTCAAAAAACTTTCCAAGTGTCAAACAAAAGTGAGCAGATAAAAATTAAACAAAACTCTAAGTAAATTAAGAGAAAGGAGGGGCCCTACAAATTTACAAAATTTTGGGGATTAGGTTACAGCTGCAACAATTGGCGACTGGCTGGTGAACACAAATATCTAAACAAAATCCTTACTGAGGATCACAGTTGATCATTTGTCATTAATTCTAATTTTAAAACTATGCCTTTAACATCTTTTGAGGATTTAAAAAATATAATTTTTTAGGCAGGGAGAGGAGCTTCTTGAATCATATTGGTCACTTATTTTGGGAAGTAGGGAAACCTAGACCAGATTTGTTGATTACTCTCCTGAGGCCATAATATGGAGTTCTTTATTAGTCTCGTCTCTTGGTTACCTCTACATATGATTTCACAGGATCGTAACAATATCAAATAGACGTATTTGTGTGTTCTTCATTCCCATGCTACTAGAACTCCTTTGGATGATTTCTTTTTATGATTTTTTTCATTCGAGTCCTTCTTAAATAGCTTTCTTTAGTGTTCAAACATTTGACGTGGGTTCTTCCATCCATAATGTCCTTTTGTGTGAGTGATGATTTTATTTTTTATTTTTTATTTTGTTTTTCATACTCACAGACGGAGAAGAACCTTTTGGAATATCATCAGGCGAATCTTCTTGTTTGGATGCATTTTATTTTTCAAGACCATTTCTTTGATGGATATGAAACTTTTCTTAAATTTTGACTCTTCTTTATAAGCCTTTTGGCTGTAATTTTTCGTAGAATAGGATCATTTTAATTGCCACACACTTGCAAGACTTGCTTCCTTTCCATGGTTCAGTTATAGTAGGCCACTTGAGAAGGTTATTTATGTGTAAGTGAGTGGAGCCCCAAGATAGTAATTTAGAATTCATAGATCATGGTTATTTCACAAAATTTACACTGACACAAAATGAAACAAGAAGCAAGTTTCCCCTTTTAAAACAAAGCATAAATTAAAATCGTTAGCGACATTGTTGTTAAAAAAAGAACTCCTTTTGTTATGAATCCAATTCTAATACTTCTATGATTATAAAAATTTCACATGAGATTGTTCATATGTCTGTATTTTTGCAAATCACTTTGAAATTTGAGCTGGGCTTTATTTAAAACAAAAATATAACAATCAATCTACAACAGTAAACCGAAATTGAGATAAGGTTGAAACTAACTAACCTAAGAAGAAACAAACAAAAAACAGACGGGAAAGGCAAAGAAACAACAAAATTTATTTATGTACAACGGGTCTACCTAAATCTAGGAAAAGTATTGTTTGAGTTCCAGGCCGTTGACGGGGAGGTTTTCCTTCTCCCCTTGTAAATCTTGTAACTTATAAGTTTATGGGCCAAGCTTCTCCACAACTTGATAATGGCCAAGCCACAAATGTTGGAATTTGGTATGTTTTCCCTTCTCCTCATGAGGATGATCCCACTTGAGAACAATATATCCTACCTCAAAGGTTCTCTTTCCAGATTTCCGATTATCAAACCATTTTTTACAATATCATGGTGGCGATTGAACCTATCCCTGGCCTTTTTCCTCTCCTCTTCAAGTTTTAACAGGGTATTAATGCGTGACTACATGATTTCACTATTTGATTCTTTGGATGCCTGAGCTAACTGCAAGGAAGGAATTCATATGTTTTGGGGAAGAATAACCTTTTTCCCATAGACTAAGGTCTAAGGAGAAACCCATACATAATTTTTTGGAGTGACCCTATCTGCCCATAAAGAATTGGGAAGAGTTGTATGCCAATTTCTTTGGTTTTCAATAATAGTTTTATTCAATATTCATATGAGGTTCTTATTAGTGGATTCTGCTAACCCATTCCCTTGAGGATAGTAATTACATGAATAATGCAATTTTATTCCCTTTTCAATAGCAAATGTACTCAACTTAAAAGAAGAAAAATAAGATGCATTATCAAAGACTAACGAAACTGGAATCCCAAACCTGGTTATGATGTTTTCTTGTAAGAATTTGATGACCGCATATTCATTGAATTTGCGCAAAGGAATGGCTTCAGTCCATATTGTAAAATAATCGGTGGTGGTAAGAATATATTGGTGTTGCAATGAAGAATTGGGATTGATATCCCCGATGATGTCTAAACCCCATTGCTCGAATGGTTCCCACATGATGACCGAATGTAATGGTCCTACTGATTTTGACAACCTACCGTCACTCCTCTGACATATATCACATTTCTGTGTGTAAGAATGAGCATATTTAAAAACAGTGGGCCAGTAATTTCCGGCTCTGAATATTTTGTGAGAAGTAGTGTCCCCAGAATAATGTCCTCCTGCAGGACCATCATGTAACTCCTTAACCACTTTCCCTGCATCATCCCTTTCAAGACATATGAAAAACACTCAATCATAATTCCTTCTAAAAAGTACTCCATCTATTATTTGATATGATGCCAATTTCAATCGGAGGGCCCTTATTTGTTTAGAATTATAGTGCCCTGGAAAATATCCATGTTGAAGATAATGGATTAAATCTCTCTACCAAGAATCTGGAGTGGTAAAAATGAAACATGGTTCAATTAAATTGATTTCAAATTCATTTTCCCATCCATGATCTCCATCAGTTGGATGTTCAATAAGAAACTTGCATAACCCTTAACCTTTGACAATATTAGATGTCTTAAATTCTAAGTCATATTCTTGTAACGCAGTCACCTAATTTCCGCGTCTTTCTCCCAACTCCTTTTGTACAAATAAAGATCTAATAGCTTCATGAGGTATTATAACCTTTGTTCTATTTTTTAGGATGTTTATGAATTGTTTTACTACCTTAAATACTACATATGCTTGTTTGTCTACAACTGGGTAATTTAGTTCAGCTCCTTGTAATCCAATGCTCATAAAATATATTGGATATTCATCTTCTTGCTTTCCTTTCTGTGTAAGCACTACTACAAGAGAATGCTCTGAAGCAAATGTATATATAATGAAATCCTTTTCAAAATATGGACTGCTTAATGAAGGCGCATAAGAAATGGCATTTTTTATATCCTTAAACACATTCTTTTTTATCTCAGTCCATTTAAACTGCACACTTTGTTTCACCATTTGTTGCAAAGGTTTTACAATTTGTGCAAAATCTGGTGCAAACCTTCGAACAAAGTTTATTGTGCCCATGAATGATTGCATAGTTTTTTTATTATGGGGCATGGGAATCTGAGTTATAGCTTGAATTATTTCTGGGTCTATGGAGATTCCCTTTCTAGAGATGGTGTGTACTAACAATTTTCCTTCTAGAACCGTGAAAAATTCTTTTCTTAGGATTCAAAGATATGGCATACTTCCTACAACGCTCAAAAATCTATTTTAAATGGAAAGCATGATCCTCTCTTTTCTTAGAAAAACCATCACATCATCTAAATAAATAAAAACACTGTGGCCAACTAAACCTCGGAATGTGATGTCCATGGCCCTTTAAAATGTGGCTCCAGCATTCATAAGGCCAAAAGGCATTCTTCTATAAGTGAATGTTCCCCATTTTGTGCAAAAGGTAGTCGTGAGTTGATCCTTCTCGACCACTAATACTTGATTGTAACTTGAAAATACATCTAATAAGGAGAACATCCCTAAGTCCGATACCATTTGTAAGATTTGTTCCATGGGTGGGACCGAATAGTTGTCTTTATTCGACGCCCTATTTAAATCTCGAAAATCAACAGATAGTCTTATTTCTCCTGTTTTTTCTTACAGGAACCAAGTTTGCCACCCATTTTGAATGTCTGACTTCGAAAATAATCTTAGCATCCAACGACTTCTTTAATTCCTTTTGTATTAAGGGTTCAAGCATAGCATGCATCTTCTGGAATTGTTGTTGAAATGGTTTCGCTCCTTGTTTGATCGGTATCACATGTTGGATGATGCGTGTATCATAAGGCTTAAAATCATCATATGTCCATGCAAAGATGTCCTTGTACTACTGAAAAAGTTTAATAAATTTGTATTTCTCTCCAGGTGAACAACACAGTCCTAAATTGACATATTTAGGATCTTGTTTTGTACCTAAGTTTACTGGTTCATATTGCATTGAAGATCTATTCATTTTGCTATTTGTTGGCTTCCTGAATTTATGTTGTAATTCAAATAATCCTTCAAGAGTTCGTACTCCTTTTGGCATACAAGTTCCCTTAATGATATCCTTATCTTGTAATTTTGATTGGTGTTCATCTTCTTCAATAATGGATTCTTTGAATGTATCTTCATCCACAAAAAAACTGATAATTTGTTCATCATCATCGAAAACTCTCCAATTTGTAATGTTATGAGGTACAGATGGCCTGAAAAGAAATTCAATAGAACATTTTTATTGGTTGGTACTAACCATGAAGCAGAATGGCTACTAAATCAATAACAACATTTTGTAACCTAGGAATGGCATATATGTTAAAAGCATTAAATTTGATATTAAATTCCATACCTCGGATTGATACCCTTTAAAGTGTGGAGATAAACAATGAATGGTGTTCCTTATCTTCCTAACTACTATATCCGAGTCACCAAAAACCTTTAAATTCTTAACATTTAAATCAATGGTATTTTTCAGACCCTGAACTAAAGCTTCATACTCAGCAGTATTATTTATGCATTGAAATTCTAGTCTACAAGAGAGAAATTGTCTGTTTCCTTGGGAATCAACAAGAACACAACCAGGTCCTGCTCCCTCTTGTGTCTTGGAGCCATCAAATTATAAAATACAAAACTTATCATCTAATTCAACTATGTTAGTATGATCGCCTATGTCAGTAACTAACTCTACTATATTATAGTCAATATCATCATCCCGTGCAAATTGAAGGAGATCAGACAGTGTGTCTGAATCATGGCCAATATTTTATGCCTAAAAATTTCCGTGTTTAATTTCCAAAAAATAATTTCCCTACACCGAAGATGAAAAATTTACTGGTTCATTTTTACCTTCTAACTCACTTACGTTATGCTTCATATGAGGTTCTCTCAACACTTTAATTTGATTATGTTTATTCTGATATGTAAACCATAAATGAGACCAATCTGTTGCAAAATAACCATTCAACTTATTTGACCAATCTTTACTCAATATAAAACCGTAAAATTCTAGTATATCTACCACCATGATATCGATGAATTGACACACTCTTGGATCTGCAACCAATCTAATCAATACATTCTTCATTTACCCAATAACTTTAACATCATATCTGTCTGGTTGGATAATTCGAGAAGGGGATGCTATGGGTTGTCCATTAATCCTTTTGCAAATAGATAGTGGAATGATGTTAGATGAATCCCCAGAATATACCAAGCCGTTATGCACATTATAATTAAAGATTTCAAAAGTCGAAATGAAAGGAAGGGTTTGAGATTTTGATTTTCCATCGATACTTGCTTTGTTAATCTCGATATCAGACTCAACCCTTTATGACTGTTTATCTACTATACTACTTGTTTTTACATCAAAAGCTTCTAATAAATTTTTCCTCTGTTGTGGCAGGTTACACATTTCAATCAAAGATATATTTTCCTTAGTTTTCTTGATATCATCTACAATATCATTTCCCATATTATGATTTCCCCCATTCTTTTCACCAATATTAGATTTGTTGATTATAGAGTTTACTTGCTTATTGATTAATGAATTTTTTTCCTTTACAACACTTGAATTTACTTTCGGTGGTGACTGATTTATACTATTATTATTTTTTTATGTTTTCTTTGGTTGTCTTCATTTTGGCTAATACCATACTTTGCTCTTCTACTTGTCCCTTACTTCTGGTAGCATAATCTACAAATGATATTTGTATTTCTTCCATATTTTCTTCATCTAAACCCAAAGTTGGAGTCCAATACCATAATACCAATGTGGTTTCTTCATTTATATCTTATGGTTCATTAGATTGGTCTTATTCATAATATTCATGATCTATTAGTTGTGTATCCAATAATTGATTCATTTCCAGAGTCACTGAATTAATCCACCATGGGAATTTTTTTTCGGAATGATGCTCTTGATGAAATGTGAAAAAGTGATCCATGCCAACTTCATTCAAATTAAAAACAATAGAATTATTTGATGGTGGTTGTGTGTTTTCTTCCTTTTTTTTATAGAAATGTTTAAATGGTTTTCTCACTGGTGAACTAGCAACCTTTTCCTTTTCTAGATCTACTATTTTATTGGACAACTTTTGAACCATTTTGACCACATTTTCTAATTCATTTGTAGAATCTTATTTAGGTCTGGTCAATATCAAAGGCTTCTTATTTACTGTAGGTTTTACTTCTAGATCCATAGAATGTTTCATAATACTATCTATATTTGTTTCTACTTTCTTTGCCTCTTCAAAATTTTCTGCTAAATTAGTTTTAACAGATCTATTAACAAACATGGCTATGAATGGGAGAAGCGATGTAGTATAATATTCTACCAATGACTCTTCAACAGGTTTCGTTGCATCACTGAACTTATTCAAAATCATAGTAAATCTCTTATTAAAGTATTGTACCTTCTCCTTCTTTTCCATCCGCATGGACAATAATTCTTTCATAAGTGAAGCCATAGTTTTTTGGTTACCAAACTTATTCAGAAAAACCTTTTCAAAATTGTCCCAATCTGCTATGGAACCAGTCTGTAAGCTAAAATACCATGATGATGCTCTAGGTTCAAAGGTACAAGGAAATAATCTGCACACCACATCCTCATTTTCTACATTAAGAAAATTTAAAGCTAAGTAAAATATATTTAGGTGATCATCAACAGATATTCCTTTTCTAGGATCAAACTAAGGTAGCACTTGCTCTGGATGCTTAGGTAAATCATGCAAAGGAGAAACTAGGTTGAGTGTTCCTCTCGCTCTCTGATGAGTCCAAGTTATAGGTATCTCATAGCCTTTCCCCACAGCAAAAACACAAGAAAGGGTGAATAAATACACTTGTTTTGTGGGAGAAATGATTTACCTTGATTATTTAATGAAGTTGTTTTAAAGATTATTCTTGTATGTTTAAATGCATGTTCAATAAACTAATTATGTGAAAATTGAGTATGATTGAGCAGGTCCAGGTACACTAAAGGACAAACATGTAGATCAAGCAGTGGACTTAAATTTCATGCAAAACTTAGTGCCTTTTTCTTGATCTCTAGGGAGAACACCTATTCAAACAGAATCGACAATTAGACATCTAAGTTAGGTTAAGCATTAGAGGCATATATATACAGGCCTCTCGGCTAGCGAGAGGATCCTGTTGCCCTTTATGAGAACCATTGTTTTACGTTTTTATATTGTCGAGATATTTTGAGTTAGAGACTTTTGTTAAACTATGAAGCTGCTATTTTGAATAAAGATTTGATGTTGCTTTCAATTCCGCGTCTATAAGTTTCCTTCACTCCTAAGTACGGGTTGGAGAGGGCCCCTCTAACACGTAAGTCATGAGATCTTACTGTTCAGGTATTTTTCATTATGTGTTCTACACTAACTGAAATCTATATTACATATGAAAGCATTTGAATGGCGTTAATTAGTATGATTTGATTTCTATAGTAATGCGACTAGTCCGATTCTATAGTAGTTATAAACATATTATGTAGTTTGGTAACACTGTTTCAGTAGTCCTGTAGCAGAATTCTTCCAAAGCATATTTTAAGCATCCATTTTTTTATGTACTCGCATTTCTTTTGAAACAATGATCCAGATCTTAAAGCTTAGGCACTCTCCCATTATTATGGTTTCTCATAAATATTGCTTACTTTCAATATTGTGGTTAATTAATGATATTCACTTCTTGAAATTCTGATTACTTTGTAGCATTAGATAATGGTATTCTGAACTTGGTTTTGGCAATTGAATAGGTTAGACCAGACTTCTAGTTTTATGCATTTGATTTACAGTAATTGTTTCTTAGATTAAAGATCCAACTTTCATTATTTTAGAATAGATCTACTACGTTTTCAATATTCACTTTCATAGTCTAAATTCTCTATTTTTCAGCAATTCAATTCTGAGGAAGATATTTATTGTTTTCATAATTTAAATTCTTTAATATAGATTTACTATCTTCAGTATTTGAACTTCTTAGCATAGGTATTTTTCATCCATAGATTGGGAAATCCTTTTCCAGCTTATTTGATTTCTTTTAGGAAACCTTTAAACACTGATACCAACACCCAACCATGACAAACACTATCCTATAAGAGCACATATATTGCCTGCACCTATGAAGTTTGTACGTCCCTCGGGTTGATAATTAAAGTAGGCTCCTAGTCTATCCATTAGGCATTCATTCTGAGAGCTCACCACTTTTTGGTGCCATTTCCGGGGAGGTGCTAAATATTTTAGGAGACATCTTCACCAAACAAAAAAAAACACAAAAACAACATAAATATTTTACAAATGAATGCCTCGTCGGAAAAGGGATAGGTTTGGACGCTTTCTGCCTAAGTGTCCCATGATAAACAATGGTAACAACAGTTCTGACCACTCTCAGTTTGAATTCCTAAACTCTGAAAATGAAACTGACTCCACATACGATCCAAACAGAAACAACTTCTCTACTAGATCAAGCTCAAACACCACTATGGTAGACGAAGAAGAGGAACCTAGGGAGATGTTCACCTTCCCCATTAGCATACCTCTTGGAGATGCTAGGATGAAGAATATCAACCCTAAGAATTTTCCAAACTTCCATGGATTGACTTCAGAAGATCCCGACACATTCTTGTTTGAATTTGAGGTAGTTTGCAGATCCTTTGATTACACTACAGATGCACAAAAGCTGAGACTTTTTCCCTCCACACTGAAATATTTATCACTTAGGTGGTTCATAAGTTTAGAAGGAAATAGTATTTTCAGTTGGGACCAAATGAAACAAGCATTCCTAGAAAAATATAGGGATTACTGCAAAGCAAAGGATACAAGGGATGAAAGATTTAGGATGCAGCAGGGAGACCGTGAATCCTTAGAAGACTATGCCCAACGTTTTCAGCTCAGCTATAAACGAGCTAACCATTGCACCCTAGACCCTAAATCATTGAAACTTGTCCTTATTAGAGGGATCAAAGAAGAGAATTTTGAGATCTTAAACCTCTTGGGAGATGGAAACATATTACAGAAAACTTATGAACAGATACTACAAATCTTCAAAAATCATTCTAGGTCTAGGAAAAGCAAAAATGGGACAAGAGATACACATCTATCCATAGGATCATCATCATCATCTGCAGGACCAAACCTTACAAAATATGATCTAGGGAACCTCCTTGATGACATGAAAACTGACATCCTACAATCATTGGCCATGCAACTTGATACACTCCAAATAAAGAAGAAGCAGGATGAAATTAACCAAGCATCCCTGTTGTAGAAAGAAACATAAGAAGGGATAGTGCACATTAAATACCATAGAAATATGTGGTCTCTGCACTAATGATCACTCCACTGATAAATTTCCCCTCCTACCCTCATGTAAGGCTGCTATTCAAGATCCTGTCACTGAAGTAGCAATAGAAAAACTCTATTTTATAAATCAAAGAAGGAGTAATTTTGTCAGACCATACCAGCCTAGCAATCAAACCTACTATAATCAGGGTTAGCAAAATTGGAATTCTGCACCAACTCCATGGAAAGCACAACCAAATCCAAACCAATGGCAGCAAAATCAACAGACTTATCAACAGAATCAGCAGACTTATCAACAGAATCAGCAAACTTATCAACCATCCTATCAACAATCTTATTACTCACCGTCTTACCCTCCATACCCCCACCTTTTCTCCCATCAACCACGAATTATGCAAATCAATACCCCCATCCATCAAATTGGAGAGCCCCATTACAACAACCACTTATTATGCCACCCCCACAGACTCAACCACCCCCCATACCCCCACCAATTCCATCCCAACCCATCCCAAACCCTAATAATAACAGACCTCCACAATAACAATAGATTTCTAATGCTGACATCACACAATTCCCTACCTATGTCGTATACACCATGGAAATAAACGAAATAAACCCCAGATCTGGAAAAATGTTGCAAAATACATCCACACATAATATCCAACAACCTGATGCTCAAGAAAAAATAACACAACCCTATGTTTAGCATCTGGATGAACCAAATACTCAAGAGGAAGAAACTCAAACACTCCAATGAAACAGAAATCCTCCATTTCCAAAAAAAATTATACGTAGTACAAAAGAGGAAGAAGAAAATGCAATCTTAAATAAATTAAAGCACTTAAACATCCGAATTTTGATTTTACAAGCAGTAAGGGATGTGCCCATATGTAACAAATTTATTAGAGAAACTTGTCTGAAGAAACCATGGAGGAGGAAGTGTGATCCAAAAACCATAAATGTAGTAGGACAATTGCCTAATTTGATGCTGGGTATCATTATTAACCCTAAATATCTTGATCCAGCTAGTCTTGTAGTGAACGTCACCATCAATAACAAACAAATAAATGGAAGCTTAATAGATTTGGGAGCTGCTATCAACGTGATGACTAAGGAAACCATGATATACCTAGGACTCCAATCAATGGTCATACCAACAACTACAGTACTCCAGCTAGCTGACACATCCACTGTGAAACCCGAAGGGATGCTCGAAGACATTATGATCAATATTGAATCCTGGGAATACCCAGCTGATTTCATAGTCATTGAAGTCAAAAGTAAACTTAGTGTTTATCCAATCATACTAGGTAGATCGTGGTTGGAAACTGCAGACGCTTACATAGGTTGCCGATCAGGAAACATGACTATCACCAGTAGACATTCCAGAAAGAAAATCACGATTTACCCACCAGCAAGGAAATCTTCAGACTTAGAATACCAAAATTGGACTGATGATTATAACGACACACCAAATCAAAACCTACGACCTGTCCTAACAATTGATGCTGCACTATCATTAAAAGCAATAGATGAAGATGGTCATATAGATAGGTTCATACAAAATGCATATTCTAACAATGTTGGTCTTGAAAGATTTTTTGACACAGAGCAGAAACAAGAAGGCAAAAGTTCAAACCATAACTTAAATAAAATGTGGGCAGAAGTGCTATCTCTGCAAGAACAAGCAGAGAAATCAAAGATAATGTAAATTATGCCTGGAAAGACGGTCAACATCAATTCCAATCTCAAGCCAGAGCAAGAAGCACAGTTAATGAAATTATTATCACAACAAAATAAAGCTTTTGCATGGACATATGCAGACATGAAAGGTATACATCCTAATATTTGCAAACATTACATTTACATCAAAGAAGGTTCTATCCCTATCAGGAAACCACAAAGGAGGTTGGACCCAGCATTAAAGGACATTGTCAAAATAGAACTACATAAGTTATTAGATGGTGGGTTCATATATCCCATCTCTGACACTGAATGGGCCTCACCACTGGTTATAGTCCCTAAGAAAGGAGGCAAATGGAGAATTTGTGTGGACTACAGAGAGCTAAATAAAGAAACCAAGAAAGATCACTTTCCACTGCCATTTATAGATCAGGTGCTAGACACATTAGCTGGGAACAAGTATTTTTCATTCTTAGATGGATTCACTGGGTACAACCAAATTTTAATACACCCAACTGATCAAGATAAGACAATGTTTACATGCCCCTGGGGTACTTATGCATACAGAGTTCTACCCTTTGGGTTATGTCACGCTCCAGCAACATTCCAAAGGGCCATACTAAGTATATTCTCTGAATTCATAAATGATCAAATGGAAGTCTTCATGGATGACTTCACAGCCTATGGACAAAAATTTGACCAAGCATTGACCCATCTTGAATTGGTATTGAAAAATGTATTGAGATAATCCTATGGGTGAGCAATGACAAATGAAGAATTTTAATGGAAGAAGGTGTCGTTCTAGGACATCATATAGCACAGAAGGGGATAGAGGTTGATCAAGCAAAAGTTTCAGTAATGAAAACACTGCCACCACTTGTTAAACAAAGGGATGTGAGAAGTTTCCTTGGACAAACATGGTACTATAGGAGGTTTATTGAAAATTATAGCAGGATTGCCCCCAATGTTTTCACTTCTCAAAAAAGACACTGAGTTCATATGGACAAACCATTGCATGACAACATTTGATAACCTTAAGGAGAAAACAATTACAGCTCTAGTAATCCAAGGACCAGACTGGGCACTTCCATTCCACATGCACTTTGATGCATCAGATAAGGAAATCAGGTCTAATCCTTGGACAAGAAAAAGAAAAGAATCCCTATGCAATATATTATATCAATAAAAATTTAGCAGGGGTAGAATTAAATTATATTGTCACCAAGAAGGAATTTTTGGCTGTCATACATGCCATTAATAAATTAAGGCACTATATCACTGGCTACCAAATTTTTGTTCATACAGACCATTCAGCCATTAAGGTATCAAATGAACAAACCCAACACAAGTGCTCGAGTCATTAGATGGATGCTACTAATCCAAGAGTTTGACATCACGATTTTAGACAAACCAGGTAAACAAAATGTAGTGGCTGAGTTTCTATCTAGGCTGGCACATGGACAAGACAGTCAAGTAATCAATGACAGTTTTCCAGATGAGCACCTTTTTTCCATATCCACAAGAGTCCCATGGTTTGCTGACATAGAAAACTATTTAGTGTCTGGGAAGTTTCCAGAACATTACAGTTATAAAAAAAAGACAAAATTAGGCAAAGTGCCACATACACGTGGATAAAAGGCATGCTCTTCAAACAAGGAACTGATCAAATAATCAGAAGGTTCATTAGAGAAGATGAAGTGCATGACATAATGCATGCCACTCACAATGAACCATGTGAAGGACACTATGCTAAAAAGAGGACAACCTATAAAATTTTACAAACAGTGTACTATTGTCCAACACTCCACAAAGATGCTTACGAATATGTTTCACACTGTGATGACTGCTTAAGGATAGGAAAACCAACACAAAAAGAAGAAATGCCACTCCATCCATAGATCTCCTTAGAGGCATTCAAAAATGGGGATTTGATTTCCTTGGTCCAATCAACCCACAATCAAATCAGAAATGCTACATCCTAGTATGCACTAACTACCTCAAAAAGTGGACTGAGGTAGCAGCACTTGCTGCAGCCAATGAAACCAATGTGGAAAAATTCTTCACTGAGTAGATATTTCACAAGTTTGGAGTACCAAGAGAACTAGTTTCTGATCAAGGCCCACAATTTACATCAAATTTAATAGAAGACTTGCTTAAAAGAAACAATGTCAAGCACAGACAGTCCTCCTCCTATCACCCTCAAGCAAATGGTCAAGCTGAGGTAACCAACAGAGAATTAGAGAGGATTCTGACAAAGACAGTCCAACTCCACAAAAGAGATTGGGCTGACAGATTGAGTGAGGCAGTTTGGGCCTATAATACCACATGGAAGACAACAACAGGATTCACACCTTATGAACTAGCATATGGAAAGAAAGTCATGCTGCCAATTGAATTTGAAATAAAAACATTAAGAATTGCAGCATAGTTGAATATGGAACTATCAGAAATACAACAAGAATGCATGCTACAATTGAATCAATTGGATGAGCAACGCCAGCAAGCACTTACCCACAAAAAAATCATCCAACAACAAAGAAAGAGGTGGCATGATAAACACCTAAAGGATAAAAAGTTCAAAGAAGGTGACTGGGCACTACTCTATGACTCCAGGTTTCATACATTCAAAGGAAAGCTAACAACCAGATGGCTAGGACCTTACATAATTCAAAAGATCTATGACAATGGAGCTATAAGGATCATTACAATTGATAAGGAAGAGTTTCCTATGATAGTAAATGGACATCGACTCAAAATTTACAAGAAGCCATAGTCAAAGAAGGAGTTTACACAAGTACTCTACCAACAACAATTGATGCTGATAGAGAGCATCGAAAATAATTGAAATTCAGTTCATATAAAAGAAAAAATATACCAAAAAAAAACTAATAAATATATATATATATAGAGAGAGAGAGAAAAAAGACCCAAAAAAAAGAGAAAAAAATATTTGCTAAAAATGGAAGCAGAATGAAAAAAAACAAGAAAAATGATAAGAAAAAACATGAGAAAGGGGAATGGGGAAAATACCAAATATCAAACTACATAAATGATAAGGAAAAACTGGAAGGAATCATACATCCCCATGAAGGCACAACATGCGAACTGTAGACAATCAACAATCAAGCAAACCAATCATATATTACAGTCAGCAGCAAAGATATCATACTACATAATTCAATCAAGCGAGCCTGCTATTATTCAAAACGTGCTACTATTCAAGCGTGCCTGTCATCAAAATACAAGCGAGCCAGAAATCTAATCAAGTGAGCCTGATTATTTTCAACCATTAAATCAATCAAGAGAGCCATCCACGTCTACAAACGAAGACAACAAAGGTATCAACTAAACTACATAATTCATTTCCAGCAAATAAGATATTCAATCACATCTGCAATATTTTACACGAGCCTTCCATCTATTCAAGAGAGCCAGCATAGAATACAACAAGACAATGAACAATCTGAATCCTAATGCAAAAGCCTCATCACAACGTCGGATCGGGAAACAACACAAATTTCAAAAGAAGCAAAAACAACAAATTCAAACGAACACAAGGAAAAAGTAGCAAGCGCACATAACTACTGACATGCCAAAATTTACTACAGATATTGCCAAATCTACTACAGAATCCGCTAGACATAAAAATTGGGCCAGATCATAAACTTAGGTACGCTAAAAACATAATGAGGTAATCTCTAAACACCTTTGTTTTATTTTTAAGGCCAAATCATTCTCCCATAAGACATTTGTTTTCTAAAGCTGAGGACAGCTTACATCTTCATTCGGTGGCATGGTTCAGTTTAGAAGGCCTAAATAAATCATGATTGATACCTAAGTCATATCAGCCTCAATGAATCATGATTACTACCTTTGTCATGTCAGCAAATGATAAACCCGCATCCAGCTACCATACTTCCAAATAATCAGAGTAAATGGGGCAAGATACAATCATGAAATGAAAAGCAGGGCTCGATCAAGCAGAAGGTACAATAAATATTAATGAGGATAAGTGCTGAAAGGTAGTTAAGTAAGGCTGCATGATCTTCCAAAAAGCCATTTTTGCATATACGAAGCTTCTCAAAACTCTCAAGAAGCAATAAATTGGAAGCTAGGGTGGTCACACAGACATCAATCCATCCCTCGAACCGGTAATCAACCTCAACCATTTGAGGAAAGATAGCCATGCTCCAAGTGCTGATTTACTGTTACAGTAAAGGATTTCAGGATGACAAAAGGTTTCAAGAAAAGCGAACCAGAGGAACACAGTGCTATTTATCAGAACCCGCGAATCCTAGCAATCATCCGTAGCACGTGTTGGATGCCTTTCATATTAGGATTGAGAGGATACAATGCAGGGGTGGCTATGGAGTTTGCAAGAAATTTAAAACATATCAAGGATGAACAGTTCGTCATTCGAGTGAAGGGGTTACGTATAAAGTTGGATGATGAAGTGATTTCCAAATTCACTAGTCTACCAATGGGCCTGCATTGGAGCAAGGATGACCGGGAGGCAAACCATGAAGCAAAGGTGGCATTTTTCAAGCGAGGAGAAGTCTACAACAAAGATAAAAACAGAGTTAAAAGACTCTCCATGCCGCTACCATGGGAGGAAATGGCTGCAATCGTCCAGAAGTACATTACATGCATTGGTAGGTTAAGTTATGTCCCCATTTTTCATTTTCGAATTCTAGAACTGTTGAGGCATAGGGCCCATCTTTCACCAAACAATAACATTAGTATTCCATACTAACTGCTCCAATATCTAGCAGAAATGAGCAAGAAAGTGATTAAAGGAAAGGAGGATGCTTTAGCCCATCATGGGCTGATCAAATTAATAGTTTGTGAGGAATTAAAAGTACGGATCCTAGAGCTTTCTTGGGAAGAATTCATGTTGGTATTTGCTGAAGATGTTCAAAAAATGAAGGGTACATCCACAGTTGGCATACCCCTACCGCCTGGATCAATGAACAAGACCATCTCTACATCAGGGACGAAGAGAAAAATCGACCTGGATAGTGTGGCTGATACCCTGGTGAAGATAAAGCATTCACGAGATGAATCCCCCAAAACAAACCAAGGGATTTCTGCCAGTAATCAGGGGCCAAAGAGACGAAGTAAAAGCTTCACACAAACATCCAAAATCCGAATTTCCAAGGAAGGGAAAAGGGAACCCAGTCCCTAATTCAAAATGTGTTTAATGAGGACAATGATATTTGGGTATATTAGGAGGATCCCACTACACTGGAAGAGCTAGATGAACAAGAGGAGCAGGATGCAGAAGAGGAGCAGGATGAGCAAGAAGAGCAGGATGCACAAGAGGAGCAGGATGAACAAGAAGAACATGATGCAGAAGAAGAACAAAATGCATAGGAAGAGCAAGGCAACTTCCAGGGGAACCCTCCTGAGCACAATGAAAACCCTGGGGTCGTCAAACAACTCACTGAGGCACGGGCATAATTAGAAAAGTTCAGAAAGGAGTTGGAAACATTGATAATTGAATCAGGAAGCCAGCCCACATCACCCCCATTTGGATCTGAAAAGCCACAAATTCTGAAAATGCATCATGCAGGGGAGCTAAAAATGGCTAAGCAGAATAATTTATCACTTAAAGAGAAATTGGCTGAGGCACAAGGGGAACTATCCAAAAAGGACCAAGAGATTGTTCAATTGAGGGACGTTTTGGCTACTACCACTAAAATATATGATAAACTACTGGACCTCAGGTTGCCATCACAATTTATGCAGTTTATCTATAGGAGAAGTGGGGCAAATTCCAGCTCCAAAGGTTAAAACAAGGACTCCCGATAGACATAAGCTCCCCCAAATAATTTATGGATGCATCTCTAAATTCCATAGAGTTGTAGAAGGACCAGTTAAGTGAATTTTTCTTGCACAATTTTGTAGTTCCTAACTCGCCCAACTGGTTTCCAAACCCTTATATGGGTGATTTCCAGTTGAGGGCACTGTGTTCATGGATGAATCACTAAATTGAGCAAGCTCAGGACTACCACATTTACGTTACAACAAAATGGAAAACCCCATTAATGGTTAGGGTAGAGGCAACTCACCTTGAAAGAATATTTTACAACCATAGGATCCTCACCCAGGATGAGGAGCTAATCCCCATTCTCCTTACAATGCAGCAGGAGGTTATGGCTCATTTTGATGTTACTCTCTAAAGAACACACAAATAGGTTCATGAGTCCATTAAGGAAAGATGGTGTAGAGTAGCAAACAACCTAAAAATAAGAGAGCTCCATTCCCCTTTCAAACTTGAAGATGCTCTTTTCAAAGCCAGGCTCTATAGGTAATCCCTGATAAGGAATCAACTCAGATGGATTGGAATGAGGCTGAATCCCCCATTCTTCCTTCCCCTGGTTATTAAGGAACAGATTAATGAAGAAGAAGAGAGGAGAGCATGGTTCAAGGAGGATAAGACCTTGGGCTACCATATGCAGGAAGGGACCCCCAGGGTAGTAGCATGGGACATCAGAGAAGTCGTCGACGAACTGAATCTTTTACCCAAGGATGGGTGAATCTTTCAAGTATGGGGGAGAATGATGAGTCCAAGATACAGGTATCTGATAGCCTTTCCCCACAGCAAAAACACAAGAAAGGGTGAAGAAATACACTTGTTTTGTGGGAGAAATGATTTACCTTGATTATTTAATGAAGTTGTTTTAAAGATTATTCTTGTATGTTTAAATGCGTGTTCAATAAACTAATTATGTGAAAATCGAGTATGATTGATCAAGTCCAGGTACACTAAAGGACAAACATGCAGATCAAGCAGTGGACTGAAATTTCATGCAAAACTCAACGCCTTTTTCCTGATCTCTAGGGAGAACACCTGTTCAAACAAAATCAGTAATTAGACATCTAAGTTAGGTTAAGTATTAGAGGCATATATACACGGGCCTCTCGGCTAGCGAGAGGATCCTGCTGCCAATTTTTAGAACCATTGTTTTATGTTTTTATACTCTCGAGATACTTTGCGCTATATACTTTTGTTAAACTATGAAGCTGCTATTTTGAATAAAGATTTGATGTTTCTTTCAATTTGGCGTCTATAAGTTTCCTTCACTCTTGAGTACGGGTTGGAGAGGGCCCCTCCAACACGTAAGTCAAGATATCTTACTGTTCAGGTAATTTTCATTATGTGTTCTACATTGACGGAAATCTATATTACATATGAAAGCATTTGAATGGTGTTAATTAGTACGATTTGATTTCTATAGTAATGCGACTAGTCTGATTTTGTAGTAGTTTATAATGCAGTCTGTAGTTCGGTAACACTGTTTCAGTAGTCTTGTAGCAGCATTCTTCCAAAGCATATTTTAAGCATCTATTTCCTTATGTACTCGCATTTCTTTTGAAACAATGATCCAGATCTTAATGCTTAGGCACTCTCCCATTATTATGGTTGCTCATAAAGATTGCTTACTTTCAATACTGTGGTTAAATAATGATATTCACTTCTTGAAATTCTGATTACTTCGTAGCATTAGATAATGGTATTATGAACTTGGTTTTGGAAATCGAATAGGTTAGACCAGACTTCTAGTTTTATGCATTTGATTTACAGTAATTGTTTCTTAGATTAAAGATCCAACTTTCATTATTTTAGAATAGATCTACTACGTTTTCAGTATTCACTTTCATAGTCTAAATTCTCTATTTTTCAGCAAGTCAATTCTTAGGAACATATTTATTGTTTTCAGCATTTAAATTCTTTAATATAGGTTTACTGTCTTCAATATTTGAACTTCTTAGCATAGGTATTTTTCATCCATAGATTAGGAAATCCTTTTTCAGCTTATTTGATTTATTTTAGGCAACCTTTAAACACTGATACCAACACCCATCCACGACAAAGACTATCCTATAAGAGCACATATAGTGCCTGCACCTCTAAAGTTTGTACGTCCCCCGGGTTGATAATTAAAGTAGGCTCCTAGTCTAGCTTCCCTCATTAGGCATCCATTCTGAGAGATCACCACTCTCCATGCAGGTGGTGGATTAGCATTATGAGCCATGTTATTAATGAGACTAGGAATTCGTGGTTACTGTGGGGGCGTGAGTGTAGGTGAAAGTGTTTGTATGTCTGGAGAAGTGATTGAATCTAGATAATTAGGACTCAATTGATTGATGGGATCTAGTATAACTTGTAATGAAAATTAACTAGTTCTTCCAAATATTCCACAAGCACATAATCCCTAGTTTGCACAACTTGTCATCTAGGAGCTTGTCTCCTAGGTAGGAAAGGAACTACCGATAATCCTCCAAGTTTTCTTACATACGATCTAGTATGTACTCTGAAATTATCTACTTCTGTGTGAGGGGCAACATATAAATGTTCAGTATGATCAATTTCAGAATCCAACTTCCCTTGATAATTAGTTTTAGAAATCAATTCTCCTGGTTGGGTTTTTTTTATCGAAGAGCCAGATAAATTTCGTCGTGAAAACAGGTTTCCTCTACTAGCCATACACTAGAGGCTCTCCTTCTAGAGTCAAAAATGTTGATGCCTGGAAAACCCTAGAATCGACAGTAGGGATTCTACTAAATGAATAATCCCAATTATATCATTCAATGTTTGGAATGGGGAATCCATCCGGTTAACGGTCTGACTACCGTAGATATGTTTGTTGAATTTACCGTTTGCGTCCCGACCCACCATTTATATTTTGTTTAATTATGAGTAGTGTAGATGCAAAACCTATATTTGACACAAAGAAGCCTCACAAGTGATGGGTAGGTTCTTACCTCCCCCCTTTATCACTTCTACCTTATCAATCAACTAATCCTATTCTAAATTAACTAATCTTTCCTTGCAAGGATCGAATTTTAATGAGAGTAATATTTGAGAATGCTTATACAAATCCAACAGATGTTTATTAAGATAAAGTATTATATTCACAGCAGAAAAGATAAAAAGATAGCTTTGTTAACATTTATATTCATTCAATTACTCTAGTATAACACAAACATTTTCATAGACAAGTAAAATCATTCATCACCACTGAAATAATTCAATAAATTTAGAAATATCTCACAGGATGATTATGAACAAAGGAAGAAATAATTTTAAACTGTCATTCAACACATTCCACGCAAATATCCATGCAAGCTTTACCCAACAAATAGGTATTTATCATTAGCAAGTATTTATCTTACAAAATGTCTTCGACATCTATTTCACTAGAAAAATCCCCCTTTTCTCATCCCTCTCCGCACTATTTAAATTACAAGAGAATGTGTATTCATATGACTAATCATTTCACCTACCCTGAGTCTTGGGATGCCCAAAATTTTGTCTCTTGTGTTTGCACAACAAAATAGATAATTATTTACAAATATATTATTCACCTGGTGGGGCTTCTAAGCTAGAAATATAATTATCCCACACTTCAGTTTCATGAAATATTATATCACCTTGTAAACGTTCTAATAATTTTAAAGAAATATCATGAATGGATAACTCTTTTCCCACACTTATTATTCCTCTAGTAGTTGCTTTATAATTTTATTCCAAAAAAAAGCATTCATAGATGCTTGTCCTATGTACTGTTTAAGATCCTCTTCATTCAGCATGTCCAAGTTCCTTATGTACTCCAGGTCTTCCTTCAGGCTATCTTTCAATTCTGCTATGCGCTGGTCCTGGTTGGGAAACTCATATATATCCTGGGAAATTGATATATGGCATCTCTCATGCACTTGAAAAATATCCTTGTAGATTCCTTCACACTTTCTGATAGATTTTGGTACTTATGCTTGTATATTTCAGGCTACTTTTCTGCAATTGTACAGAAGAGCTATATCTAGCTTGAGGTCTGCATCTGATTTGTTTGGCAAGTGATCTAGAAAATATGGATGTTCTCCTTTCTAGGCTATCAACTTATTTATTTTAGTAAATGTACTGTTTAATTTATGTCTTACAACAAGGGCGCCTGTAGAAATTTCTTTCATCCTGTTTATAATCTTCCCCATATTATAAATTTCTTCAGCCAACAATTCCTGCAAATGGCAGATCTATTCTTATATCTTACAAGCATGCTCACAGAAAGGGCTTAGGTATTTCTTTTGGTTTTGAGCAACTTGGAATTGTTCCATCACGGATCCCTTCTCGCTTATTAACCCATCAATATGAACTTGTAAAAATTCATTTTCAATTATCATTTCATTTATGTGTGCTTGTAAAGACTCCTTTTCACTGATTAACAATTCTACCTATTGGTTTGACTTCATTTCGTTTTCTTCCAACTCATTAATGCAAGAGTAGAAGTCGCTTTGCTTGCCTTCCATAATTACAAGTTGCACATTCAAATCATCATTTTCATTCTCCAAGTTCTGATAATCCAGCAATACTTTATTCTTTTCATATTCTACTGCATCCTGTTTCCTCTTCAACTCAATTCCTTCTCCTCATTCTTTCACTAAGTTATCCTTCAGATTAAACATTTTTTCTTTGCTTAATTCCAGGTCGTTCATCAATTTATCAACATTTGCCTAAGTAGCTGCTATGTTTACTCATGCAGTGAATTTTGGATCCTTGTGAGTATCTTCCACTAAGGTATTTTCTTGAATAGTTACCACATCTGGTTTTGTCCCCATCTTCAACCTTTTCTTTGTTGTCCTTAAGATTGTCTTCCGCTTGGTGTCAGAAACTATAGTGTCCAGTTTTTCTACTAAATGTTTCTTCGAAGGAGTAAAAGGTGTGAGCCCCATCTCAGAAAATGGCGTATGTCCTCCTATAAGCGGAATTCCAGAGACGTCGGGTGAGTCTATGTCCATGTCTTGAAGACTGTAATCTTCTTCATGGAAACTTTTGTATTCCATAGCTTTCTTGAATTTGGATTCTTCCTCCCTATGTCTCTCTATCTCTGTCGCTTCTTGCTTTTCATTTCTTAGCTTCTCTTGTTTGATTCTTCCTCTTTCTTCTTTAGTTCTTCCTCTTTCCTTCACTTTGCTTCTTCTTCTACTTTAACTTATTATTCTTGTTTTAGCCTTGCTTCTTTTGCAGATATGGCTTCTTCTTCTTTTCGTTTCCTCTCTACTTCTTCCTTTTGTCTTGCTTACTCCTTTTGTTTTAACCTTGCCTCTTTTTCATCTATGGCTTCTCCTTGGGGCTTCTGTTGTTCTGCTTCTTTAGCAATGTATTTGGTTTGGCTAACACCCGCTCCATATCTACGGCCAAATATTTTATTCAAATCAGTCATATTATTTTCTCTTTGGTATACCTCTTCATCTTTTAAGAAGTGATCTGTATACTCGAAATGAATTTTACAGGATGCACATTTTTGGGCAGCCTTTTGCAATTTGTCATTTCTAACAAAAATCTTCTCCCCGAAGTGGAACGCTTCCAAGTCCTTTATGAACACTTCTGCTCCTTTAACCTTAGGGAACTTATATGCTCCGATTACAAATGGAAGTGGTGGATAGGATCCTTCTTGTGGTCATTCAGAAAATGCCCCACCCCATTGAAAAGACTTTTCTTACAACCTCTTTGTGTACTAGATAGTCTGTGGCATATTTTAGCAGCAGAGATGGGGGTTTGGTTCCTCCGTACATCCATATATAGGTGCCTTCAGGGGTAAATTAATGATACCCATATTCATTGATTACTATCATTTCGTTGTTCGACAACCAATTTGGCTCCTCATTAAATATTAACCAGTATAGAGGAATTATAAACTCCTCACATATAAGCTTGTAGAAGCTTGCATATTTATGAGCCCACATTATATGGTAGGACATATAAAGAGGGGTATCAGCTGGGACCCAATAGAATCAAACCTTGTGGAAAGGGTGCCTTATTATGATACAATCAATAAGATAGGAATACATAAATAATTCTACTTTCCTCCGAGTCATAAATAATTCTACTTAACATCAATTCTATAATTCTGAATGGTGTTTTCATATTTTGCGTGTCATGTTCCCCGCTTTCCCTCTGCCTCAACTATTTTCTTGGAATCAAAATTTTCTTAGCATACTCGGAATGATCTATGTTCACTCCCTTGATCCAATATTATATCATCATAAATTTAGGAGGTGATAACTTATATGCTGCGCTAATATGTGTCGGTTGAAATGACGCCAATCCTCCTCCATTTGCATCAGCTATAATTCTTGAGCCTACATCCACGCGGGGTAAAATCCACTCGATTAATTACGAACATGGAAAATGTTTTGGGCGGGTGGCAGCCTTATGAATACCCGACTTCTTGATATTCGGGTACACCATAATTTCTTCAATAGATGCATTTGGTACGTTTAGGTCCCGGATGAGGTGGTATAGCTCACCCCATTTTTACTCAAGAATGATCCTTGTTACTCCTCTGGAATCCTCATATAGGGTTTCCATCGTGGTCTCTAGGAAAACCTCAATATCAGAATCAGATTCTGCTACCTTGGCCTTATTCTTAGAAGTTATTATTTTCATTTCTGATTCCTGAGGTGAAATGAAAGTTAATGTACAAAAATCAAGTGTAAATGCAATAATTCCAAGCAAAAATGATAATGAGCATAATATTCTGAAAATGAATTGCAGATGTATGCTTTGTTAGTATTGTTTACAAAAGAACTAAAACATGAGATTCATACTTCAATAATGTCAAGTGTGTTTGGTTCTGAATGAATGTATTGATGACTCCCTAATGTACTATTAGATGAGTTTCTTCATTCTTCTATTAGAAAGTCTATTTAACCTTTAAATGAAGTATCCAGTCTGTCAAGGTTTGTACCAAACAAAAACAATGTTGTGATCCTCTTAATCAGAACTTCATTATTAACTCATTAATTCGATGATAGACAAGTTATCGAAAAAAATGGCAATGGAAGAAGTAATGCAAAGATCAAGATCAAAGAATTCCATTTCCCTTTTAACTATGGTTGTCAATCCTTAAGTTTATGTATATCTCCATTCACTGTTGATGTATTTGTAACTTCAAAAGATATTCACTTGTATATTACATTGTATATCCAACAGATATGTATTATTCCTTTGATTGGATGTGTCATCATTTGTATTTGTAAGTGTCGCAAGTTACATTGTAAGTTTCGTCCTTTGTATTGATGGGTTATTATACCAACAGTGTGGAGTTAGCCCTACTTACGTCATGTGGTTGGGTTATTAGGCTTCATTGAGAAGTAGGCCCCACTGAATTATTGGCAGGTCAAGTCAGTGTATAAATAGAGAGGTTGTGTCTCTCATTTGATTCATTCACTCACTTCTCAAGCTCGCATAGCTAAGAGAGAAAGTGGCGCACTAGTGGAGGAGGAGGAGCATCTGCTAGATACATCTTATTGGGTTTGATATTTGTGATCTTGGTTTGTGGCTTATCTTATCTCTGAGGAAGTTGCAGGGTTTTTCACCTTCTTGGTTTTCCCCGGTGAAACTCTGTCTCTTGTGTGATTGCTTTTGTGTCTATGATTGATATGCTATACATGTTATTCTCTTAGTGATCCTAAATGATAATGGAATGAAATTATTGAAAAATTAACATGGTATCAGAGCTGACCTAAGAAGAAGGAACTATACAGTTGTGGAAGCTAGGGATTCTTAATATTTGGGTTTCTCTCCATAGATCATTAAAGGAAGGAGGCTAGATTGGTTCTCCTAGCAAGGGCGCATCTTTCTATCAAGAAAAAATTCAATTCTGAGCATTTTCAGTTTTTGACCTAAACATTAGGGTTTATGAAAAAATTGGAATTTCTGAAATCTGAGACCACGGTTGAAAGCTTCTCTAAAAAATTGAAGCTTAGAACTTTGGATCGAACTTTTTGGGTGGGTGAAGCTCCAGAAAAATCAAACCCTAATTCAGGGTCCTGTCTAGTGAATCCGAAAGTTTCAAAAACAATTTTGAGGGGTGAAACTTTGCAGATTTCAAATTCTGAGTATACTAGCTTGACCAGTTCAGGGCGCATCTTTCTATCCTTTCAGAAGTTTGAAATTCAAATTTTGAATTTTTAGGGTTTCTCTGACAAACCCTAATCCAGCTCCAGATCCTATTTTTCAGCAAATCAAGTGGTAAGACCTAAATATTTTCTATTTCCATTTGAAGTACTCTTTAAGATGTCTCACCACACCAAGCTTGAGGATAAGCTTGAAGGGGCTAATAAATTCCGAGCCTGGAAGTATAGGATTGGGTTAATCCTAGAAGAGAATGAGTTGGACACTTACATAAGTGAAGAGGTTCTTGTTCCAGAGGGATAAGAGGCTAAGGCCTTACACAAGAAGAACCTGGTCAAGGCTAAGAGAATCATTGTGGATTCTATAAAGGACCATCTGATATCCCATGTGTCTTCCCTAAAGACACTTAAGGAGATGTTTGACTCTTTGACCAAGTTGTTTGAAGGAAAGAACATAAATCAGAAGATGACTCTGTGGAACCAATTGAAAAGGGTAAAGCTTCAGAATGGAGAGACCATTCAATCCTACTTTTCTAAGGTCTCTCAAATCAAGGAACAACTTGAAGCTGTGGATGAAGTAGTGGAGAATGGTGAAATTGTAATGAACACATTGAATGGCCTACCTAGGTCATGGGAATCCTTCATCCAAGGAATCTGTGCAAGAAGGAAATTGATCTCTTTTAGTAGACTATGGGAGGAATGTTCACAAGAAAAAGCTAGGCTTATGGACCAAGAAGAAAAGATGGAAAGTGAAGATCAAGCCCTCATAGCACACACTAAGGGAAGCAAGTTCAAGAGGGAGAAATATCATTATAAGAAACATCCTCACTTCCATCAAAAGAAGAAAGATCTCTCCCAAGTTCGATGTTACTCTTGTGATGAGAAAAGACATTATGCCTCAGAATGTCCTAAGAACAAAATGAACAACAACAACAACTTCAACAAGAAGAAGAAGGGCAGCAAGAAGAGATATCATGCACATGCTGCTGAGGATGATGAAACTCCCAAGAAGAAGACTAGAGCAGAAAGTGATGACTCATCAAGTGAAGATGAATATGTCTTAATCTCTGCTCTCATATGTACTGTCTCACATGGGTGTAATGACTGGCTTATTGATAGTGGGGCTTATAAACATATGAATGGGTTTAAAGAATCTTTTATGGACCTATATGAACATGATTCACCTCACAAGGTGAATCTTGGGGATGACTATCAATATCCTATCAAAGCAAGTGGTGAAGCCTCCCACATGCTAGACTCTGGGAAGTCTTTGAAAATGAAAGATGTTCTATATGTACCTGGACTCAAGAAGAATCTTCTCTCCATATCATCTTTGGATGAAAAAGGAATGAGAGTTGCATTTGTGGATGGCCAAGTACTCATGTGGCCAAAATATAAGACCATAGATGATGCAGTAGTGATTGGAGAGCAAGAGGGAGGATTGTACAAATTGAAGGGACAACCTGAACATGCCATGGTACATGAATCCATGGAGCCAACTGAACTTTGGTATAGAAGGCTTACACATGTGCACTATAGAGCACTACCAATTGCAAGAAAAGTTGTAGAAGGTCTTCTTGAAATCCAGTCAAAGCATGAAGGTGTTTGAAAATGATGTACAAAAGGAAAGAACACAAAGAAGGCATTTCCAAGCAGTGAAAGCAAAGCAAAAGGAATCTTGGAGATTATCCACTCCGATGTATGCGATCTGATGTCATCCAGTTCTCTGCACGGGGGCTTCACTCATAGCATGTTCGTTCGTGTCATATGAAACAATACCCCTAATTTCACTAAATATTGGAAAATACCTTCCAAAATCGTGTTTTTAACCCCCTCCCAATATGCCTTCCCAATTTAAAAAAACCCCTATTTTCAGTAGATATTGTATGTATCAATTTTTTCATTAACATTTTTTATACCCCTTTATATTTCTACCTAGTATATTGATATGATACCAGTCTTATGACCCCACATGCATTCTACAATGCACCTTGCTTCTTTCGATGTATATTGTGGATGCACATTACTTCACCCACAATGAAATTACTCAACCACATATCATTATGATTTGCAACATGTGATGGTCTAATGAAGCGATAGGAGATCACTTCTTGTATGTCACTAGAGCCAACGCACATAGTACAACATTTAGATTGCATGTTGCAGTTCCCTAATCACTGACTAAGCCTATTGTGGGCTAGGTATCCAAGCCCCCAAGGCCTGTAACAAGCTCTAGGAGACTGACTAAACCTCTCAAGGCCTGTAATAGGCACGAGTGGTTGGGTATTCAAGCCCCCAAGGCCTATCGAGGGCCTATAATAGGCCCTGGAGGCTTAGAGCCTCCCAAGGCTATTGGTAACAACTAGCCGAATGCTATTGGTGATAATTGGTTGTCAATTACCATTGTCTCTCAACTATGATCGACTGGAAACCCACTTCACCATGAAGCCCCTGGCCTCAAGCATGCCTCAAGATGCAATTTCCCTGCGTATTGGTAAGCCCGCGCCTTGCCTCAACCCGATTTCTCATCCAACCGTGATCCTTCTATCTCCTTTTGGCAGATATTTGTCAACCCACCCATATAAAAAAGACCCCAAAGTATTTTTGTATTGTTAAATTAAATAAAAAAACCCTTTGCCCCTTAATATATAAGCAATACAATTTTTAGGTTTTCATGGATATTTAATACCGCAATATGAATGAACGTGATATTATATTGCCTTCTAGTAAAGACCCCGTGGTTCTTTGAGTGGGTATGGATACCATGTTTCTTTCATTGATGATTTATCTAGGAAGACTTGGGTTTATTTCTTTAAGAATACAGATGAAGTATTTGATAAGTTCAAGTAATTCAAAGCCTTGATAGAAAATCAAACAGATAAGAAGATCAAGACCTTCAGATCCGACAATGGCAAAGAATTCAGTTCAGGTTATTTCAAGAAGCTATGCAATGATTCAGGGATTAAGAAGGAGTTGACTGCTCCCTACAATCCACAACAAAATGGAGTTGCAGAAAGGAAGAATAGAACTATCATGGAAGCATCATAGGATACTTGACAACAAGACACCAGAAGAAATCTTCTCTAGTAAGAAACCTGAAGTTAATCATCTCAGGATATTTAGATGTCCTATATATACACACATTCCAAAGTAAAAGAGGAAAAAGCTAGATCCTTCAGGGAAGAAGGGAATCTTTGTAGGTTATAATGAAAGATCAAAGGCTTACATAATCTACTTTCCAGGATTCAAGAAGATTGACATCAGCAGGGATGTAACGTTTGATGAAGGATCAACATACATCAAATCAAGGAAGACACCTGTTGAAGACAATGAAGAACCAAGGGTAACCCGAATTAAAGACACCACTATGAATGAAGCAATTCCAGAAGAAGATCATGAAATTGAAGATCCACAAGAACCTGCGGATCCACCCTGCGAGAAGAACTCTCACAAGAAAAAAACTACATGGGCTAGAGAGCTCATCCAATATGCAAAAAGATATGGCATTCTAGAGGAGGAACACAGAGAAAGAAAAATGACTAAGTCACACACTAGTTATGTTGCCTTACTCTGTGATATTATGAACAAAGAACCTTTTAGTTATGAAGAAGCAGCAGAAAAGAAAGAATGGAAGGATGCTATGGTGGAAGAATACCAATTGATCATGAAGAATGATGTTTGGGATGTGGTCCCAAAACCTAAAGGGAAGTCTGTTGTGACTTCCAAGTGGATCTATAAGATCAAGCATGCTGCAGATGGCAGCATAGAGAAATACAAGGTAAGGTTTGTAGCTCGTGGCTTCTCCCAGAAAGAAGGAATAGATTATGAAGAAACTTTTGCTCCTGTGGCTAGATACACTTCCATCAAAACAATACTTGCTCTGGCTGCAGTGATGAAATGGAAGATACACCAAATGGATGTCAAGACAACTTTCTTGAATGGTGTAGTCGAAGAGGAAGTGTATGTGGAGCAGACACTTGGTTTTGAAACACATGACAGGGAGTCATATGTGTGCAGATTGAAGAAATCCTTGTATGGCTTGAAGAAAGATCCTAGAACTTTGTATGGTAGGATAGACAGCTTCCTATCCAGTTTGGGCTTTACCAAGAGTAAATCGGATTCCAACCTTTATTACAAGGTTAAGGAAGGAAATCCAATGATCCTACTATTGTATGTGGATGACCTGTTTGTTACAGGTGAGGATAGATTGATTGTCGATACGAAGAGGAAGCTTACTGTCGAGTTCGAGATGAAGGACTTGGGGATGGTGCATTACTTTCTAGGCATGGAGGTGTGGTAGAGTGTAGATGGAATCTTCCTTGGACAAGGGAAGTATGCAGTAGAGATCCTGAAGCAGTTCGAGATGATGGACTGCAAGGCCATGGCCACACCTATGGCATCGAACCTTAAGCTTCTGTGTGATGCTTCATATGATCTGGTTGATGTCACGGTGTATCGTTAGATGATTGGGTCCTTGATGTACCTGACGAACATGAGACAAATATTTTCTTTCTGGTGAACACATTGATCCAGTTCTTGACGGATCCCAAAGGTGTTCACCTAGTTGCTGTAAATCATATTCTGAGGTACCTGAAGGGTACAATTGATTATGGGATCAAGTATGATGTGAATCAAAAGTTTAACCTGGAGGGTTATGTTGATTCAGATTGGGCAGGCAGTGTTGTAGATAGGAAGAGCACTTCTGGGTGTTGCTTCAGTATGGGATTAGGTGTGATCTCTTGGTTTAGCAGGAAGCAGTCATGCGTAACACTGAGTACAGTCGAAGGAGAGTATGTCGTAGCTTGTTCAACTAGTTGTGAGGCAGTATGGCTCAGGAAGATACTTTCTAAGTTATTTTATCTCCCATTGGATGCTACCTGTATCTATTGTGGCACCAAGAGTTGTGTGAAGTTGTCAGAGAACCCAGTGTTACATGACAGGTCGAAGCACATCGAGATCAAATATCACTATATCAGGGATATGGTGTAGAGAGGAGCAGTGGAGCTCCTGTATGTTGCGACGAATGACCAGGTTACAGATGTGCTGACGAAACCACTAGCCAGAGTGAAGTTTGAGTACTTCAGAGAGAGGCTTGGTGTTCTTCAGATTGAAGGGTTAAATTTTGAGCATTAATTCACAATACTCTAGGATATTTACTGAGAGAATAACATATACAGTATATCAATGCATGACAATCACAATAAGCATGACAAGCATCACAAGAATCAAAAGCATGAGAGACAAGAGACACAGAGTTTCCGTGGGGAAAACCCTAAGGTGAAAAACCCCACAACTTCCTCAGAGATAGAGAGAGCAATGGCTCAACCAAAGTACAACCAAAATACACTTAGATAGTCTCCTAGTAGTAGATGATCCTCCTCCTCACTAGTGTGCCACTTTCTGAGTGAGAGTGAGATACTTTTCCGAGTGATCTAAATAGAGATCACTTGATCTCTATTTATACTAATATGTTTTCCCAGTGACCTTATGGGGCCGACTTGTATAGCTAGGTACATCCACATTATAATATATATTTCAGGGCCGACCCCACACATGGTGGTCTAATAACCCATCGGCAAGTACACACACTTGCGACACTTGTCAATCCACATGACGACACTTCCTTATAGAGGAATGACACATCTCTTATAAGGGTACAATAAATATATATAAAATACACAGATGAAATACATTCCGAAGTTACATATACATCAACAGTCCCTCTTAACTAGGAAGGTATTTATCGACATAGATCTACTAGACAAGTCTTCTTCTCGAGATTATCATCATCTATGCATCGTCATCATCATTGTCACTGCTGTTGCTATCTCAACCAATCTCTGACTCTACTCATCATAGGAAGTTCTACACAGCCAGTCCTTTTTCATACTGGATGTAGGCCCGCCACCTGCAGGTCTTCATCATCACTGGCCATACTATGGAAATCTCAGGACTTATTACGTGCATCACAAAACCTTAAAAGAGTCTCTTGACAAGCAAGAACCCTAAAGAGCATCTGAGGCCTTTTTCATCTTGTCCAGATCTCCAGGACTTATTACATGTGACCCCACCACAAAACCTCGAAAGAAAATCCCAGAACTGATTACAAGAACAAGGCTCAACCTATTGGATCTCCCAGGGCACAAATTACATGTGGTCACCACAAAACCTCGAAAGAGCATCCCAGGACTGATTACGAGCACAAGGATCAACCTATCAGATTTCCCAGGGCACAAATTACATGTGGTTATGGAAAAACCTAGAAAGAGCATCCCAGGACTGATTACGAGCACACAACTCAACCTATCAAATCTCCCAGGGAACAAATTACATGCCATAGGACAAAACCTTGAAAGAGCATCTGCAAGATATCCTAGGGCACAAATTACATGCCATAGGCAAAACCTCGAAAGACTATCTGCAGATCTCCCAGGGCACAAATTATATGTCCTCCCAAGCAAAACCTCGAAAGAGCATTTTCCAGATGTCCCAGGGTACGAATTACATGCCATAGGCAAAACCTCGAAAGACCACCTGCAAATCTCCCAGGGCACAAATTACATGCTTATCTGCACAACCTGTTCCACGGCCACAGAGTATCAACCTGATACTCACCATACATCATCCTGATGTACACATGATCATCCTGATCATCACTGCAACATCCTGCTGCATGTCATCTGGAGAAACATCCTTAAGCTCGTCATCCATGATCATCCTGATCATATGATGCATCTACCTGATGCATACCAAGTATCTACCTGATACATATCATCATACATGATCCACCTGATACAAATAAAAATACATGATACATATCACCATACATGATCCACCTGATCATACAATGTATCCACTTGATACATATACAGATACATGGTCCAAGCATCCAACATGATGCTTATACAAAATACATACACATGATCCAACCGATCATATCCAACATCCAAGGTGATGCGTACATACATATATAAAAATGATCCACTTGATCATATCCAACATCTAACATGATGCGTACATACATATATAAAAATGATCCAAAGGATCATATCCAAGCAGAAACTAGAACATCATCCTGATGCTCGTCATCCAGCGCTTACATCCATAACCATGTGAAGGATCCTCCTTCCAACATGCTTGGAATGGCTTCAGCAAATGTGTCCATCACTTCTTCCTCGAAGTGTCCTCGATCTGAAGAATTCCAAGCCTCTCTCTGAAGTACTTGAACTTCACCCTGGCTAGTGGCTTTGTCAACACATTTGCAATCTGCTCGTCCATCGCAACATACAGGAGCTTCACAGCTCCTCTCTGCACCATATCCCTGATATAGTGATATTTGATCTCTATGTGTTTCAACCTGTCATGAAACACAGGATTCTCAAACAGCTTCACAAAACTCTGGTTATCATAGAAGATACTAGTAGCATCCAGTGGGATATCAAATCACTCAGACAGTAGCTTTCGTAGCCATACTGCCTCACAACTAGTTGAATAGGTTTCAACATACTCTGCCTCAGCTGTACTCAATGCTACATAGGACTACTTCCTGCTAAACCAAGAGATCACACCTGATCCCATACCGAAGCAACACCCAGATGTGCTCTTCCTATCTGCAGCACTTCCAGCCCAATCTGAATCAACATAACCCTGCAGGTTAAACTTTTGATTCGCCTCATACTTGAGCCCATAATCCACTGTACCCTTCAGGTACCTCAGAACATGCTTTACAGCAACCAGATGAACACTCCTCGGATCTGTCAGGAACTGACTCAATGTGTTCACTGCAAAGCAAATATCTGGTCTTGTGTTCGTCAGGTACATAAAGGACCCAATCATTTGACGATACATAGAGACATCAACCAGCTCAGATGAAGCATCACATAGAAGCTTTAGATTCGATGCCATAGGTGTGGCCATGGCCTTGCAATCCATCATACCGAATCTCTTCAGGATATCTACTGTGTACTTCCCTTGACCAAGGAAAATCCCACCTACACTCTGCCACACCTCCATACCTAGGAAATAAGACATCATTCCCAAATATTTCATATCGAACTCAGCAGCAAGCTTCCTCTTCGTATCTGCAATCAATCTGTCATCTCCTGTTACAAATAAGTCATCCACATACAAGAGTAGAACCACAGGATTCCCTTCCTCAAACTTGTAATAAAGGTTGGAATCCGCTTTACTCTTGGTAAAGCCCAAACTAGATAAGAAACTGTCCATCCTACCATACCATGTTCTGGGAGCTTGTTTCAAGCCATACAAGGCTTTCTTCAATCTGCACACATATGACTCCCTGTCATGTATTTCAAAACCGAGTGGCTGCTCTACATATACTTCCTCTTCAACTACACCATTCAAGAAAGCAATCTTGACATCCATCTGGTGTATTTTCCATTTCATCGCTGCAGCTAGGGAAAGTACTGTTCTGATGGAAGTATACCTGGCTACAGGTGCAAAAGTTTCTTCATAATCTATTCCCTCTTTCTGAGAGAAGCCACGAGCTACGAATCTTGCCTTGTATTTCTCTACACTGCCATCTACAGCATGCTTGATTTTGTAGATCCATTTGGAAGTCACAATAGACTTCTCTTTAGGTCTTGGGAAAACATCCCAAACATCATTCTTCATTTTTTATTGGTATTCCTCAACCATGGCATCCTTCCATTCTTTCTTTTCCACTGCTTCTTCATAACTGGAAGGCTCTTTGTTCATAATGTCACAGAGTAAAGCAACATAGCTAGTATTTGATCGGGTTCTCTTCTTTTCTCTGTGTTCTTCTTCTGGAATGCCAAATATTTTTGCATCTTGAATGAGCTCTCTAGCCCATGTAGGTTTCCTCTTGTGAGAGTTATCCTCACGGGGTGGATCTACAGGTTCTTGCGGATCTTCAAACTCACGAACAACTTCTGGAACTATTTCAGTCATGGTAGTGTCTTGAAATCTAGTTTCCTTAGGTTCTTCATAAACTTCGATAGGTGCCTTCCTTGATTTGATGAATGCTGAGTTTTCATCAAATGTTACATCCCTGCTGACATCAATCTTCTTGAACCCTAGAAAGTATATTTTGTAAGCCTTCGAGCTTTCACTGTAACCCAAAAAGATACCCTTCTTTCCTGAAGGATCTAGTTTAGTCCTCTTTTCCTTTGGAACATGAGTGTATACTGGACAACCAAATATTCTGAGATGACTGAATTCAGGTTTCTTACCATAAAAGACCTCTTCTGGTGTCTTGTTGTCCAATATCTTGTGGGGTGTTCTGTTCTGCACATATACAGCTGTTCTAGCTGCTTCTGCCCATAGATGCATAGGTAGATCCTGGTCATGCAGCATTGCCCTTGCTGCTTCCATGATAGTTCTGTTCTTCCTTTCTGCAACTCCATTCTGTTGAGGATTATAAGGAGCAGTCAACTCCCTCTTAATCTCTGAATCACTACAAAGCTTCTTGAAGTCACTTGAGGTGAATTCTCCACCATTGTCGGATCTGAATGTTTTGATCTTCTTGTCAGTTTGATTCTCCATCAAGGTTTTGAATTCCTTGAATTTATCAAACACCTCATCTTTGTTCTTCAATAAGTATACCCAAGTCTTCCTGGAGAAGTCATCAATAAATGAGACATAGTAAACATACCCACTCAGAGAACTGGATGACATAGGACCACATACATCTGAGTGGATGATTTCCAGGATGTCTTTTGCCTTGCTTTCACTGCTTCGGAAAGCCTTCTTAATGTTCTTACCTTTTGCACATCCTTTGCAAACACCTTCATGTTTGGTCTTGATTTCAGGAAGACCCTCTACAGCCTTGCTTGCAATTGGAAGTGCTCTATAGTGCATATGAGAAAGTCTTCTATGCTAAAGTTCATTTGGCTCCATGGATTCACGTACCATGGCATGTTCAGGTTGTCCCTTCAATTTAGACAAACCTCCCTCTTGCTCTCCAATCACTACTGCATCATCTATGTTCTTTCCCTTTGGCCACATTAGGACTTGGCCATCCACAAATGCAACCCTCATACCTTTTGCATCCAATGCAGAGATGGAGAGTAAGTTCTTCTTGAGCCCAGGTACATAAAGGACATCTTTCATCTTCAAATATTTTCTAGAATCTAGGTTGTAGGAGGCTTCACCACTTCCTTTGATTGGGTATTGATAATCATCCCCAAGTTTCACCTTATGGGGTGATTGATGTTCAAATAGATTCACAAAAGATTCCTTAAACCCAGTCATGTGTTTGGAAGCCCCACCGTCAATCAACCAATCATTACAACCATGGGAGATAGTACCTGTGAGAGCACAAGTTAGAACATATTCTTCTTCACTTGATGAGTCATCATCACTATTACTTTCTGCCCTAGCCTTCTTCTTTGGGGGTTCATCATCTTCGGTAGCATGAGCATGATATCTTCTTTTGTTATTCTTCTTCTTCTTATTGAAGTTGTTGTTGTTGTCTTTCTTCTTCTTGGGAAAATCTGAAGCAAAGTGTCCCTTCTCATTGCAATTGAAGCATCTGAGATCTTTCTTATCTCTATGATAATGGTGGTGTGAGGATCTTCTGTTATGAGATGATTCCTTCTTGGACTTGCCTTTCCTGGCATGTGTTGTGAGATCTTGATCTTCATTTCCCATCTTTTCTTCTCGGGCCACAAGCCTAGCTTCTTCTTGAGAGCATTCTTCCCACAATCTGTTGAAGGAGATCAACTTCTTCCTTGCACAAATTCCTTGAATGAAGGAATCCCATGACCTGGGTAGGCCATTTAGAGTGGTCATCACCACTTCACCATTCTCCACCATTTCATCCACTGCTTCTAGTTGTTCCTTGATCTAGGAGACCCTTGAAAAATAAGATTGAATGGTTTCTCCATTCTAAAACTTTACTCCTTTCAATTGGTTCCGCAGGGTCATCTTCCGATTTATGTTCTTCCCTTCAAATAGCTTGGTCAAAGAGTCAAACATCTCCTTGGGTGTCTTTAGAGAGGACACATGGGGTATGAGATGGTCTTTAATGGAATCAACAATGATTCTCTTTGCCTTGACCAAGTTCTTCTTATGCAATACCTTGGCCTCTTCATCCTCTGGGATAGGGATGTCTTCTTTCACATATGAGTCCAACTCATTCTCTTCCAGGATTAACCCAATCCTATACTTCCAAGCTCGGAAGTTATCAGCTCCTTCAAGCTTATCCTCAAGCTTGGTGTGGTGAGACATCTTAAAGAGTACTTCAAATGGAAATAGAAAAGATTTAGATCTTACCACTTGAAATGCTAAAAACTGGATCTTGTCCTGGATTAGGGTTTGTCAGAAAAAACCCTAAATATTCAAAATGTGAATTTCAATTTTTTAAAAGGATAGAAAGATGTGCCTTGATGAGCTGATCAGCCTGGTGTATTCAGAATTTGAGATCAGCAAAGCTTTACCCTTCAGATTTTCCATTTTGTCCTACCGGGTTCACTAGGGAGAGCCCTGAATTAGGGTTTGAGTTTCTCGAAGATCTATCCAACCCAAAAACTCGATCCAAAGCTCTAAACTTCGATTTTTACAAGGAGCTTCCAGCTATGTCTTCAGATTTAAGAAATTCCGATTTTTGTGGAAACCCTAATTCTTAGGGCCAAATTTGAAAATGCTCGGAATTGAATTTTGATTGGATAGATAGATGCGCCTTGATGAGTAGAGTCAATCTACTATACTGATTTTCGAAAATCTGTGGAGAGAAACCCAATAAACAAGAAACTCAAGTTTTCGTCACTGCAAAATGTCTTCTTCTCAGGTTAGCTCCGATACCATGTTAAATTTTGAGCATTAATTCACAATAATCTAGGATCTTTACTGAGAGAATAACATATACAGTATATCAATGCATGACAATCACAATAAGCATCACAAGAATCAAAAGCATGAGAGACAAGAGACACAGAGTTTCCGTGGGAAAAACCCTAAGGTGAAAAACCCCACAACTTCCTCAGAAATAGAGAGAGAAATGGCTCAACCAAATTACAACCAAAATACACTGAGATAGTCTCCTATTAGTAGATGATCCTCCTCCTCACTAGTGCGCCACTTTCTGAGTGAGAGTGAGATACTTTTCCGAGTGATCTAAATAGAGATCACCTGATCTCTATTTATACTAATCTGTTTGCCCATTGACCTTATGGGGCCGACTTGTCTAGCTAGGTACATCCACATTATAATATATATTTCAGGGCCTACCCCACACATGGTGGTCTAATAACCCATCAGAAAGTACACACACTTGCGACACTTGTCAATCCACATGACGACACTTCCTTATAAAAAAATGACACATCTCTTATAAGGGTACAATAAATATATATAAAATACACAGATGAAATACATTCCGAAGTTACATATACATCAACATGAAGATACTTTGAGGAAGAAGTAATGCGACATATTTGCAGGAGCCATTCCAGGCATGGTGAGAGGAGGATCCTTCCCATGGATGTGGATGTAAGCACTGTGTGATGAGCATAAGGACGATGCTCCAATTACTGCTTTGGATATGCATCAGTTGGATGCTTTGTATGATCAGTTGGATCATGTATATGTATATGCATCAGTTGGACACTTTGTATGATCAATTGGATCATGTATATGTATATGCATCAGTTGGATGCTTTGTATGATCAATTGGATCATGTATATGTATATGCATCAGTTGTATGCTTGGTATGATCACTTGGATCATGTATATGTATATGCATCAGTTGGATCATGTATTTTTATATGCATCAGGTAGATGCTTTGTATGATCAGGTGGATCATATGTGATGATATGCATCAGTTAGATGCTTTGTGTGATCAGGTGGATTATATGTATGATACACATCAGGTGGATGCTCTGTATGATTAGTTGGATCATATGTGATGATATGTATCAGGTGGATGCATTGTATGATCAGGTTGATCATGTGTGATGAGCATCAGGTTGATGCTCCAGATGATGTGAATCAGGATGGTGCACTGTATGATGATCAGTATGATCATGAGTACCAGGTTGATACTCCATGGCTGTTGATAGGTTGTGCAGGTAGCATAGAAAAGATCCTATGAGATTCGGACAGGTAGAGCTTTGTGCTTGTAACAGCCTAGGATGCTCTTTCGAGGTTTTTCTATAGGTAGCATAGAAAAGATCCTGGGAGATCCGAACAGGTAGAGCTATGTGCTCATAACAGCCTGAGATGCTCTTTCGAGGTTTTGCTACAGTTTCGCATAGAAAAGATCCTGGATATCTGGACAGGTAGGGCTGTGTGCTCATAACAGCTTGGGATGCTCTATAGATATTTTTCAGGTTGCAAGATGCTCTTTAAAGGTTTTGCGAAGGTTCACATAGAAAATATCCTGGAGATCCGGATAGGTAGAGTTGTGTGCTCATAACAGCCTCGGATGATCTATAGAGATCTTGCAGGTTGCAAGATGCTCTTTAAAGGTTTTGTGAAGGTCACATGTAAAAGATCTCGAGAGATCCAGACAGGTAGAGTTGTGTGCTTGTAACAGTCTGGGATGCTCTTTCGAGGTTTTGTTGATGCACACAATTAGTTCTGGGATCCACAATATGGCCAGTGATGATGAAGACCTACAGGTGGTGGGCCTACATCCAGCATGAAAAAGGGCTAGCTCTGTAGAAATTCCTATGATGAGCAGAATTCAGATATAGCCCAGTGATCGAGATGTCGAGTACAGTAGCAATGATGATGATGATGTTTTGTGATCCAGTGCTGATGGTCCAAATCCAGAATTGAAGAATTGCACCAATATGTATTGATGACCTGTGACGAAAGAATACATTCCTAGTTTAGAGGGAGTGTTGATGTATTTGTAACTTCGAAAGATATTCACTTGTATATTACATTGTATATCCAACAGAGATGTATTATTCCTCTGATTGGAAGTGTCGTCATTTGTATTTGTAAGTGTCACAAGTTACATTGTAAGTGTCGTCATTTGTATTAATGGGTTATTAGACCACCGGTTTGGGGTCGGCCCTAGTTAGGTCATGTGGTTGGGTTATTAGGCTTCATTGAGAAGTCGGCCCAAGTGAATTATTGGCAGGTCAAGTTAGTGTATAAATAGAGAGGTTGTGTCTCTCATTTGGTTCATTCACTCACTTCTCAAGCTGACATAGCTAAGAGAGAAAGCGGTGCACTAGTGGAGGAGGAGGAGCATATTCTAGAGACATCTTATCGGGTTTGATCTTTGTGATCTTGGTTTCTAGCTTATCTTATCTCTAAGGAAGTTGCGAGGTTTTTCACCTTCTCGGTTTTCCCCAGTGAAACTCTGTGTCTATGATTGATATGCTGTACATGTTATTCTCTTAGTGATCCTGAATGATAGTGGAATGAAATTATCGAAAAATTAACATTCACATGACCAAGCACATCGAGCAATCGTATATAATGTAATGGGAACCCTCTCTACCTTGGAGATGACATTGGTTCAAGGTGGTCAAGTTAAGAGAATCCATAAATACAAACAAATTTTACCCAAATCCTACTGGCAGTCGAAGATGAGGGAAGGACCTTTCCCGACTTCCTCGCTTCTCTATAGTTAAAAAAAAACTAGGGCTGCGATGTCCATAGATTCCTCCCATGGGATAAGGAAACACATTTCTATGAGCATGAAAGAATAATTTTCACCAAATCCGAGTTTGTATTCAACTAAAAGTTCATCCAGGGATTTCAAGCCCTCTTAAAAAACCGGTCGTAAGTGTGGTATTGGCGTAGATATTGGTGTAGTGCATTAACGGGTTCCTTTCCCTAATATATATGCTCCCTGAACTGAGCGTTAGGCTTCATGTGGCTCTCAAAAATAAAATTATCACTGGCCCAAAGAAGAAGGATATCCCGACAATAACCTACAGTTGTTACCATTGTTTGCTCGATAACCATCTCTTTACACTTTCGGTTGGCTCAAAACGAGTATAGGAAGTGGATTATAAGCAAAAATGAAAGGTATGGACATATACACTATTGTGTTTCAATTTAAATGCGAATAGTGTAGTAAGACTGGTTTGCAAACCCTTTTTAACAATGGCAAAAACGTTTTTTATGAATAGTAAGGCAGGCTGACATAAATGACCTACCTGGCAATATGCAAGTGATCCAACAGAGTGCTCCATGTGGTAGGAAGCTTTCTTGTCGTTCGGTGATTGCTCCAATCGTAAACGGTGTTCCAAACATTGTTTTACAAAAACAAATTCGACCCTTTATATAAAAACAAACCAAACCTTAGTAATAAATGAAAAAGGTACGTGTGCTAATCGGTTCCACAAAATTCGTTGAAGTCATTTCAGAGCACTTTCATCTTTTTCGTCGATCTTGTTCCAGCTTAGGTTTCATTTGGAACTGATTCATTTTGGATGAGCTTTTGATTTGGCGTCGAATCTATTTCGGATCATCTTTCTATTTGTCATCGATAAATGCTTTTGGGTGATATCATATTGGGAACCAATACAGTTTCGGATCGTCTTTTCAAGTTAGCCTTTTCGAGCTATGGTTTATTTCTTCAAAAATTTGGCAGAATGCCAAATCGGTGAAGATTGGGTAAAGCTTATTCATGCGCCGAAATGTTTCGGAAGCAAACATGGTTTTGCTCCTACAGTTTTGGCAGAAACGTTACTTTTGCTCCGATTTATCCCATCGCTTAATCGTTTCGGCGCAAATTTAATTTTTCTTCGATCTAGTTCAAGATCGACCACTTCGGTGTGAAAAACAATTTTTCTCTGAAATAGAACTTTCACATAAAACCATAATATCCTCCGACTGTGTCGAAATAAAAACAAGAAATATTCCCACTGTTTTAGCGCAACATTCTATTTTCTTCCGAAACACAATTCTCCCCCAAAAACCTGATCATTTCGGCGTTAAATTTAAAACTTCTCTAACCGTTTTGGCTAAACATTGGATTTTGCTCCGACCGTTTCAGCGGAAAAATGAAAACGCTCTCGATCCAGAAAAATGATTTTTCTTTTAATTTAAAAAAAAATCTAATTGGCAAACAAAATTAAGCAGATAAAAAAGAAACAAAACTCTAAGTAAATCAAGAGAAAGGAGGGGCCCTAAAACTTTACAAAATTTTGGGGATCAAGTTGTAGTTTCAACAATTGGCGACTGGCTAGTGAACACATATATATGAACAAACAATCCAGGAGGATCATCTCATAGTCGATCGAAGTTAAAGTATTCAAAATTTAAATTAAATATTATAGTGGTGAAGAGCTCATTAAGGGATTTCCAAAAGATATTGTTTCGCGCAAAAAGAACTCCAGATGCAAAAGTTATGCATGTTTGAAGTTTCGACAGTTTTGGTTAAATTGGCAAAAAAAAAGGGTTTTGGTGAAAATTTCTCAATGTAAATTTTTATGAAAGGCACCAATTGTATTTAACCTTGAGTTTTAAGTTATTTGGAAAAGGGGGGAGGTCGACGGCTTAGCCCTCGACACCATGGTCAACACCGAGACCACGACAATGTTTAACCATACCATATATTCGAACTATAGCATATAATATGTTGCCAACACATAACCATATTCCATAGTTTATGCCAAATTCCAACGTATTATCCAACCATATATTACATTATATTTCCATATAACTTATGCCATATAATAAACGAACCTGGACAAAAAAAGTGATATGGGAGAGGTCTGTAGGTTTGAACCCGCGAACTCCTCTCCTCCCTGCCAATGCCTTAACCAACATGCCATACACGCTGGTTGTTAAGGGATATGGCATTAACTATTTAAGAGGTTGCAAGCTCGAATATGGGGGCCCAAAACCGCTCGAAACCACTATAAAACCATGGTTTCTGCACAGTTTTCGAGACAGTGAACATAGTTGATTGCATAGAGTTCGAGGAGGTTTTGCACATTTCCCAAGGTGGTTTTGGCATGCTTCCCAAGACAGTTTTTCACACATCTTGAGTCAATATTGGCATGCTTCCCGAGGAATTTTTTGCATAATATTGGCACACAACCTGAGGATATTTTGCACAGTATTGGCACGCATCCTAAGGCAGTTTTCCATAGTGCGGTCACAAATCCCGAGGAAGTTTTGTACATTGTTGGTACGCATCCCAACATGATTTGGCATAGTGTTGGCACACTTCTCAAGGTGGTTTTATGCACATTTACCAAGGTCCGTATAGTCATTAATGGGCACGTATCCTGAGGCAGAATCTGTATGGTTTTGTCTTTTATGAAGGTAGAGTTTCTTGTTTTGCATGCCATAGGAGGCCTCAGGAAAACATAGTCGAGTTTATACTCATTTTTCTTTATTTTTCAAGAGGATTGCAGTGGTGCTCTATGTTTTTGTTGATAACTGACAGCAAACAGAAGTGTTTCCAGAGCTCTCATTTTGTAAGCTTTGAATACTAAATAAGATTGGCCTTATCATTAGAACTGGCCCAGAGACGTAGCCCAAGGAGGGTGAACTCCGTTATCATTTTTTGTCTAAAACATTCATGGTTTGCATCTCTTTTATGTGTTTTATATGCTTCAATTATGCTCTTTACAATTTTCATTTAAGCCTCTTTAATGGATTCAAGCATTTAAATTTTCACATGCAAATAATGGTTATACAGATCCTATCATTTTCGGATCAAGTTTGGTATCAGATCAACTTAACCATTGCATTGTGAGTTTGTGAACGTTAACAAGATCTAGGCTTCAAAGAGGTGAAGGATAGCTTGAAGAGTTTGATCCAGAGATTGGTTCAAGAAGAAGAGAGAAAATGGTAGATGAATACTACCGAGAAGAAAATGAGAAGGTTTTCTGCAAATCTTTCTATCAGATGGCAAATAGAGTCTAAAATTTGTTTGCGAATTATGAAGAGAAGTTGGAAAAGAAGAAAATAAAGAAGCAGAAAGCAGAGAATGATACTTTGGAAAAAGGGGGAGGCCCTTTTGAATGTTCTTATCCATATTCTTCCTCTTCTGAAAGTTCCAGTACTAATTCTTCAAATCCGAAGAAACAACCTGAGAAGGCTAATCCTAATTTACCATATTTGAAACCTGATATTAAGTTTGGTTTGCCTACATATAATAGTGAACTTAACACAGAAAAACTGGATGATTCGATCCAAAAAATTGAAGTATATTGCAAGATTCAAAAGCTTGTATATGATAGTACAAAGATCCAATTGACTAGTTTCAGTCTGGGAGGTACTACACTCACCTGGTGGGAGAGTAAGACACGGGAAGGCATCCTTAACAAAGGTAAAATTATTTCTTCTTGGTATGAATTTACTGTTGCATTAAAGAATCAATTTTATCCATTAGGGTACATACATCAAGCCATGATGGATTGGAAAATCTTAAGGCAACGTAAAGGTTAGAGTGTACAAGAATACACACTGGAATTCAGAAAGAGAGCTTTGATTTTGGGTATACCTCTACACTCAAGAAACTCCTCTCAAATTTATTGGAGGGTTACATAGTTATTTGCGTCATACAATACTTATGTTTAATCCTACTAGCCTAGATGAAGTGTGTGTTTAAGCCACACATATTGAATCCAAAAGGAAGAATGTTCATGATAGATTTTCTTCAGCTAAATCCAATAAGTTGAAGGAAGGCAAGGATAAAGGAAAGAGATAACATGCTGCTACTATGAAGAAAGGGGACACAGAAATTTCATGTTCTCATTGTTAGAGAGATGGGTATGATGAAAAACATTGTTGGAAGCTAGATCCAGAACTGAAATCAAAGTGGTTTAAGGATCAGAAAGGGAAGCAAAAAGCTACGGTTATCGTTGAGGACCTTGGATCAGATTCTGAGGATGAAACAAAGATATAAATTGTAGGTGTGAAAGGTAAATCTATTGTTGGTAATGATTCTAAAATTGGATCTTCATGTGCTTCTACTTCTAAAGATCATGATAGTTCTAAAGATAGGAAAATGAATGCATTGTTTCATGTAAGGGTAATGACAAAACAATCTAAGATCGACACACTCATAGATAGCAGATCTCAAGCTAATCTTATTTCAGAAGAAGTAGTTAAGTAGTTGGGATTAACAACAAAACCACACAAGAAACCTTATCCATTAGGATGGGTATGCAAAGATAAAATATTACAAGTAACAAAGCAATGTGATCTAAAGTTTTCAATTACATCCAAGTTTGTAGATGAAGTTGAATTTGATGTGGTTCCATTAGATATATGTGGAATTGTGTTGGGTATCCCATACTTATATGATCGAAAGGAATTCTTCTATAGAGAACATAATTAGTATCATTTGTTCAAGGAAGGAATTGAGTACATAGTACGTTCACATTCATTTAAAAATGACAGATCATTGGGAACTACACAACAATTGAAAAGGATTGTTAATGCAAGTCAGAATTTGGTGCTTATGTCTATGTAAGTTAAGGAAGAAAATAATCCTAAGCATGAAGAGGAAGTGTCATTGCATTACAATTCACCTACTATGATCAATAATGTTCCTATGGTAAAGCATACGCATGATATGAGTACATTCTCTTTTGCATGTTCAATTTTGATATTTAGCTTACTACTGATCAGTAGTATGTGGTTTGTTCCTAGAATATTGAATAAGATTTTGTTGAAAATAGGATTAATGTACTTAACAATGTCAGTACAATGTTGATTGTTGTTATGATGAGTCAGATGTATAGGTTCCAATAATAATGGACAAGTGATACAGGACAAGTGAGACAAACATGTCCTCACTTAAATTATGAATGATTCAGGATTTTGGTGGTCCAAAAGCTTCTCAGTGGAAAGGTTTGATCCAGGAGGATCATCTCCTAGTCAATTGAAGGTCAAGTCTTCAAAATGTAAATTAAAGCTTCTAGTGGTGAAGAGCTCGTCAAGAGCTTTTGACAGTGCTTGTTTCGTGCAAAAAGACTTCGAGATGCAAATGTTATGCATTTTTGAAGTTTCGACAATTTTGGTTAAATTGGTATAAAAAAAGGGTTTTGGTGAAAATTTCTCAATGTAATTTTTTATAAAAAAAATGGGGAGTCCCTGGGATTTGACACCATGAATTCCAAAGAGTGCCCAAAGCCTTCACAAGTCCGCCTAACCATCTCCCCTGCACTCTAGTTCTTAACATGTATAGGGCACCACTTGTATTTAACCTTGAGTTTTAAGTTATTTGGAAAAGGGGGGAGGCCAAGGGCTTAGCTCTCGACCCCATGGTCAATACCGAGACCACTACAATATTTAAGTATACCATATATTCAAACCATACCATATAATCTATTTCCAACACATAACCATATTCCATAGTTTATGCCAAAGTCCAACGTATTCTCCAACCATATATTACATTATATTTCCATATAGCTTATGCCATATAACAAACAAACCTGCACAAAAAACGTGATATGGGAGAGGTCCACGGGTTTGAACAACTCCTCTCCTCCCTGCCAGTGCCTTAACCAACGTACCATCCACACTGCGTGTTAAGGGATATGGCATTCAATGCTTAAGAGTTTGTAGGCGCGAATATGGGAACCCAAAACCGCTTGAAACCACTATAAAATCATGGCTTTTGCACAGTTTTCGAGACAGTGAACAAAGCTTATTGCATAGAGTCCGAGGAGGTTTTGCACATTTCCCAAGGTGGTTTTGACAAGCTTCCTAAGACGGTTTTGCATGCATCCCAAGATGGTGTTGGAACGCTTCCAAGTTGGTTTTTGCACATTATTGGCACACATCCCGAGGCTGTTTTGCATAGTGTTTGCAAGCATCGCGAGGTGGTTTTGCATAGTGTTGGCACACATCCCAACGCAATTTTGTATAGTATTGGTACACATCTCGAGGTGATTTTGCATAGATTTGGAGCACTTCCCGAGGGTTTTTATGCACAGTTCCCGAAGTCTGTACAACCATTAATGGGCATGAATCCCGAGGTGGAATCCGTATTGTTTTGTCTTTTATGCAGACAGAGTTTCTTAATTTGCGTTCCAGAGGAGGTCTCAGGAAAACATAGTCGAGTTTATACTCATTTTTCTCAATTTTTTGAGAGGATCACAGTGGTGCTGTTTGTGTTTGTTGATAACTCACAGAAAACTAAAGTGTTTCTAGAACTATCATTTTGTAATCTTTGAAGACTAAATAAGATTGACCTTCTCATTGGAAGTGGCCCAGAGAGGTATCCCAAGGAGGGTGAACTTCGTTATCAGTTCTTGTCTACAAATTTCATGGTTTGCTTCTATTTTATGTGTTTTATATGCTTCAATTATGCTCTTTAAAATTTTCATTTAAGCCTCTTTAATCGATTCAAGCATTTAAACTTTCACATGAAAATAACAGTTATAAAGATCCTATCATTTTCAGATCAAGTTTGCTATTAGAGTAGCTTAACCATTGCATTGTGAGTTTGTGAATGTTAACAAGATCTAGGATTAAAAGAGGAGAAGGAGAGCTTGAAGAGTTTGATCCAAATATTGGTTCAAGAGGAAGAGAGAAAATGGCAGATGAAGACTACCGAGAGGAAGATGAGAAGTATTTCCGCAAAGCTTTCTATCAGATGGTAGATAGAGTCGAAAAGTTGTTTGCAGATTATGAAGAGAGGTTGGAAAATAAGAAAATAAAGAAGGAGAAAGCAGAGAATGATACTTCAGGAAAAGGAGGAGGCCCTTCTGAACGTTCTTCTCCATCTTCTTCCTCTTCTGAAATTTCCAGTACTGATTCTTCAAATCCAAAGAAACAACCTGAGAAGGCTAAGTCTGATTTACCTTATTTGAAACTTGATATTAAGTTTGATTTTCCTACATATAATGGTGAAATTAATGCAGAAAAAATAGATTATTGGATCAAATAGATTGAAGTATATTGAAAGATTCAAAATCTTGTATATGATAGTACAAATATCCAATTAGCTAGTTTCCGTTTGGGAGGTACTGCACTCATCTGGTGGGAGAGTAAGACACGAGAAGGAATCCTTAACAAAGGTAAAATTATTTCTTCCTGGTATGAATTTACTGTTGCATTAAAGAAGCAATTTTATCGAATAGGGTACATACAGCAAGCCATGATGGATTGGAAAAGCTTAAGGAAAGGTGAAGGTCAGAGTGTACAAGAATACAATCAAGAATTTAGAAAGACAACGTTGATTTTGGCTATACCTCTCTACACTCAAGAAACACTTCTCAAATTTATTGGAGGATTACATATTTATTTGCGTCATACAATACTTATGTTTAATCCTACTAACCTATATGAAGTGTGTGTTAAAGCCACACATATTAAATCCAAAGGGAAGAATGTTCATGATAGCTTTTCTTTAGCTGAATCCAGTAAGTTGAAGGAAGGAACAGATAAAGGAAAGAGCAAACATGATACTACTGTGAAGAAAGGGGACACAAAAATTTCATGTTCTCATTGTTAGAGAGATGGGTATGATGCAGAACATTGTTGGAAGCTACATTCAGAATTGAAACCAAAGTGGTTTAAGGATCGGAAAGGGAAGAAAAAAGATATGGTTATCGTTGAGGACCTTGGATCAGATTCTGAGGGAAAAACAAAGATATAAATTGTAGGTGTGAAAGGTAAAGTTATTGTTGGTAATGATTCTAACATTGGCTCTTGATGTGCTTCTACTTCTAAATATCATGACAGTTCTAAAGATAGGAAAAGGAATGCATTGTTTCATATAAGGGTAATCACAAAACAAACTAAGATCGACACACTCATAGATAGCGAATCTCAATCTAATCTTATTTCAGAAGAAGTAGTTAAAAAGTTGGGATTAACAACAAAACCACACAAGAAACCTTATTCATTAGGATGGCTATGCAAAGATAAAATATTACAAGTAACAAAGAAATGTGATCTAAAGTTTTCAATTACATCCAAGTTTGTAGCTGAAGTTGAATTTGATGTGGTTCCATTCGATATATGTGGAATTTTTTTGGGTAGCCCATACTTATATGATCGAAAGGAATTCTTATATAGAGAACATAATCAGTATCATTTGTTTAAGGAAGGAATTGATTACATAGTACATTCACATTTATTTAAAAATGATAGATCATTGGGAACTACACAACAATTGAAAAGGATTGTTAATGTAAGTCATAATTTGGCGCTTATGTCTATGCAAGTTAAGGAAGAAAAGAATCCTAAGCATTAAGAGGAAGTGTTAGTGCATTACAATTCATCTACTGTGATCAATAATGTTCCTATGGTAAAGCATAAGCATGATATGAGTATAGTTTCTTTCACATGTTCAATTTTGATTTAGTAGTATGTGGTTTGTTCCTACAATATTGAATGAAGATTTTGTTGAAAAAGGGATTAATGTACTTAACAATGTCAGTACAGTGTTGATTGTTGTTATGATGAGTTAGATGTACAAGTTCCAATAAGAATGGACAAGTGATATATAACAAGTGAGACGAACATGTCGTCACTTAAATTTTGAATGATTCAGGATTTTGGTGGTCCAAAAGCTTCTCAGTGGGAAGGTTTGATCTAGAAGGATCATCTCATAGTCGATTGAAGTTAAAGTATTCAAAATATAAATTAAAGCTTACAGTGGTGAAGTTCTCATCAAGAGATTTCTGACAATACTTGTTTCACGTAAAAAAACTTCCAGATGCAAAAGTTATGCATGTTTGAAGTTTCGACAGTTTTGGTTAAATTGGCAAAAAAAAAAAAGTTTTGGTGAAAAATGCTCAATGTAAATTTTTATAAAAAAATTGGGGAGTCCATGGGATTCGACCCCATGACTTACAAAGAGAACAAAAATCCTTCACAAGTCCACCTAACCATCTCCCCTACACGTTAGATCTTAACATGTATAGGGAGCCACTTGTATTTAACATTGAGTTTTAAGTTATTTAGAAAAGGGAGGAGGTCAAGGGCTTAGCCCTCGACCCCATGGTCAACACCAAGACCACCCCAATGTTTAACCATACCATATATTCGAACCATACCATATAATTTGTTGCCAACACATAACCATATTCCATAGTTTATGTCAAATTCCAACGTATTATCCAACCATATATTTTATTATATTGCCATATAACTTATGCCATATAACAAACAAACCTGCACAAAAAACGTGATATGGGAGAGGTCCGCGGGTTTCAACCCGTGACCTTCTGTCGTCCCTGATATCTCCTGGACCAATGCGCCATCCACACTAAGTGTTAAGGGATATGACATTAAATGTTTAAGAGTTTGCAGGCGTGAATATGGGGTCCCAAAACCGCCCGAAACCACTATAAAACCACGGTTTATGCACAGTTTTCGAGACAGTGAACTTAGAAGATTGCACATAGTTTGAGGCGTTTTTGCACATTTCCCAAGGTGGTTTCGACATGATTCCCAAGATAGTTTTTGCAAGCATCCCAAGATGGTATTGGCATGCTTCCTGAGGTGAATTTTTGCACGGTATTGCCATGCATCCCGAGACGGTTTTGCACAATATTGGCATGCATCCCAAGGTAGTTTACATAGTGTTGGAACACAACCCAAGGAGGTTTTGTACATTGTTGGTACATATCACGAGGTGGTTTTGAACAGTGCTGGCATGCTTACCGAGGTGGTTTTTTGTACAATTCCTGAGGTCTATACAACCATTAATGGGCATTTATCTCGAGGTGGAATCCGTAGTGTTTTGTCTTTTATGCAGGCAGAGTTTCTCGATTTGCATGCCATAGGAGGCCTCAGGAAAACATAGTTTCATTTATACTCATTTTTCTCGATTTTTAGAGAGGATTGCAATGGTGATGTCTGGTTTTGCTGATAATGGACAAAAAACATAAATTTTTCTAGGACTCTCATTTTGTAATCTTTGAAGACTAAGTACGATCAGCCTTCTCATTAGAAGTGGCCCAACAACATAGCCCAAGTAGGGTGAACTCTGTTATCAATTCTTCTCTACAAATTTCATGGTTTGCATCTCTTTTATGTGTTTTATATGGTTCGATTATGCTCTTTAAATTTTCATTTAAGCCTCTTTAATGGATTCAAGCATTTAAACTTTCACATGCAAATAATGGTTATAAAGATCCTGTCATTTTAGGATCAAGTTTGGTATCAGAGCAACTTAACCATTGCATTGTGATTTTGTGAATATTAACAAGATCTAGGCTTCAAAGAGGTGAAGGAGAGATTTAAGAGTTTGAGACAGAGATTGGTTCAAGAAGAAGAAATAAAATGGTAGATGAAGACTACCGAGAAGAACATGAGAAGGATTTTATCAAAGCAATCTATTAGATGGAAAGCAAAGTCAAAAATTTGTTTTCATATTATCAGGAGAGGTTGGAAAAGAAGAAAATAAAGAAGGAGAAACTAGAGAATGATACTTCGGGAAAAGGAGGAGGCCCTTCTGAACCTCCTTCTCCACCTTCTTCCTCTTCTGAAAGTTCTAGTATTGATTATTCAAATCCGAATAAACAACCTAAGAAGGCTAAGTTTGATTTACCTTATTTGAAACTTGATATTAAGCTTGATTTGCCTACATATAATGGTGAATTAACGCAGAAAAACTAGATGATTGGATCAGACAGATTGAAGTATAGTACAAGATTCAAAATCTTGTAGATGATAGTACAAAGATACAATTTGTTACTTTTCGTCTGGGAGGTACTACACTCATATGGTGGGAGAGTAAGACACGGGAAGGCATCCTTAACAAAGGTAAAATTATTTCTTCTTGGAATGAATTTACTGTTGCGTTAAAGAAGCAATCTTATCCATTAGGGTAGATACACCAAGCCATGGTGGATTGGAAAAACTTAAGGCAAGGTAAAGGTCAGAGTGTACAAGAATACACTCATGAATTCAGAAAGAGAGCTTTGATTTTCAGTATACCTCTCTACACTCAAGAAACTCTTCTCAAATTTATTGGAGGATTACGTAGTTATTTGTGTTATATAATACTTATGTTTAATACTAATAACCTATATGAAGTGTGTGTTCAAGCCACACATATTGAATCCAAAGGAAAAAATGTTCATGATAGATTTTGTTCAGTTGAATCCAGTAAGTTGAAGGAAGGCAAGGATAAAGGAAAGAGAAAACATGCTGCTACTGTGAAGAAAGGGGATACAAAACTTTCATGTTCTCATTGTCAGAGAGATGGACATGATGCAGAACATTGTCAGGAGCTACATCCAGAATTGAAACCGAAGTGGTTTAAGGATTGGAAAGGGAAACAAAAAGCTACAATTATCGTTGAGGACATTGGATCATATTCCGAGGATGAAACAAAGATATCCATCGTAGGTGTGAAAGGTAAAGCTATTGTTGGTAATGATTCTAACGTTGGCTCTTCATGTGATTCTACTTCTAAAGATCATCACAATTTTAAAGATAGAAAAAGGAATGCATTTTTTCATATAAGGGTAATAAAAAAACAAACTAAGATCGACACACTCATAGATAGCGGATCTCAAGCTAATCTTATTTAAGAAGAAGTAGTTAAGCAATTGGGATTAACAACAAAACCACATAAGAAACCTTATCCATTAGGTTGGGTATGCAAAGATAAAATATTACAAGTAACAAAGAAATGTGATCTAAAGTTTGAAATTACATCCAAGTTTGTAGATGAAGTTGAATTTGATGTGGTTCCATTAGATATTTGTGGAATTGTGTTGGGTATCCCATACTTATATGATCGAAAAACAATCTTCTAGAGAGAACATAATCACTATCGTTTGTTTAATGAAGGAATTGAGTACATCGTACATTCACATTCATTTAAAAATGGCAGACCATTGGGAACTACACAACAATTGAAAAGGATTGTCAATGCAAGTCAAAATTTGGTGTTTATGTCTATGCAAGTGAAGGAAGAAAAGAATCATAAGCGTGAAGAGGAAGTGACAAAGTCCAACATATTATCCAACCATATATTACATTATATTGCCATAGTTCGAGGAGGTGTTGGACGTTTCCCAAGGTGGTTTCGGCACACTTCCCAATATGGTTTTGCACGCATCCCGAGACGATATTGGAATGCTTCCTAAGGTAGTTTTCGCACAGTATTGGAACGCATCCAAAGGAAGTTTTGCACAATATTGGCATGCATCCCGAGGCAATTTTTTACAGTGTTGACACACATCGTGAGGTGGTTTTGTACAGTGTTGGTAGGCATATCGAGGTGGTTTTGCATAGTGTTGGAATGCTTATTGAGGTGGTTTTCTACACAGTTCCCTAGGTCCTTACAACCATTAACGGGCATGGATCCCGAGGCAGAATCGATACTATTTTGTCTTTTATGCAAACAAAGTTTTTTGATTTGCATGCCAAAGGAGGCCTCAGGAAAACATAGTCGAGTTTATACTCATTTTTCTCGATTTTTCGAGAGGATTGCAGTGGTGTTGTCTGTTTTTGCTGATAACTGACAGAAAATAGAAATGTTTCCAAAAATCTCATTTTCTAAGCTTTCAAGACTAAATAAGATTGACCTTCTCATTAGAAGTGGCCCGAAGACGTATCCCAAGGAGGGTGAGCTCCGTTATCATTTCTTGTCTACAAATTTCATGGTTTGCATCTCTTTTATGTGTTTTATATGCTTCAAATATGCTCTTTAACTTTGTCATTTAAGCCTCTTTAATGGATTCAAGCATTTAAACTTTCACATGCAAATAATGGTTATAAATATCCTTTCATTTTGAGATCAACAAATCCCTTAGTGAGGATCACAATTTATCTTTTTTCATTGATTCTAATTGTAAAACTATTCCTTTAACATTTCTTTTCAGGATTTTAAAAGTCTAAAGTTTTAGGCAAGGAGACGAGCTTCTTGAATCATATTGGTCATTTATTTTGGGAAGTAGGGAAACCTAGACCATATTTCCTGACTACTCTCCCGAGGCCATAATATGGAGTTCTTTATTAGTCCCGTCTCTTGGTTACCTCTACATATGACTCCACTGGATTGTAACAATATCAAATAGACGTATTCGTGTGTTCTTCATTCCCATGCTACTAGCATTCCTTGGATGCTTTCTTTTTATGAGTTTTTTCATCTGATTCCTTCTTAAATAGATTTATTCATTCTTCAAACCTTTGACGTGGGTTCTTCCATCCATAATGTCCTTTTGTGTGAGTGATTATTATTATTTTTTATTTTGTTTGGCATACTCACGGATGGAGAAGAGCCTTCTAGAATATCATCAGGAGAAACTTCTTGATTGGATGTATTTTTTTTTTCAAGACCATTTCTTTGATGGATATGAAACTTTTTAGAAATTTTGACTCTTCTTTATAAGCCTTTTGGCTATAATTGTTCATAGCATAGGATCATTTTAATTTCCACACACCTACAAGACTTGCTTCCTTTCCACGGGTCAGTTATAGTAGGCCACCTGAGAAGGTTATTTATGTATAAGTGGTTGGAGGCTAATGATATTAATTTAGAATTCATAGATCCTAGTTATTTCACAAGGTTTACACTAACACAAAATGAAACAAGAAGCAGGTTTCCCCTTTTAAAACAAAGCAACAATTAAAATCATTAGTGACATTGTTGTTACAAAATAACTCTTTTTGTTATGAAAGAGTAGCATGGGTAACCTACAGTCATATGGAATTCGCTTTCCTCCCATATAAATTCCATTAAGTAATTCAAAAAACTAGATAATTCTACTCAGTCGAATTGACTAGTGATTCTAGGAATAGCTAGAATAATTAAATACACAGATCATAGAATCATTCAAATTCCATTAAAAGTATAAATAATATGTTTTATAATTCATAACAGAGGTATACCTCATTCAAAAAATTTGCCAAACACTTCATATGCAAATTCACAAATCTACTCAAAACAATTCCATTGAAGGAGCTAGAAACTAGAAATTGATCTAGAATTTCGGTAGACATTTCCCAGACACTATCAAGAATATTTACCCTCACATTATCACACAAGTTTAAAGTGTATTTATAATATATAAAGATAAAAATAACACTCAGGTATTTTTACAAACACTTCATGTGCCAAGTCTCCAAACTATGCAAAACAATCCAATCAAAGAAGTAGTTTTTGAATAAAAGGTAGAAGCATTAGAGAGAAGTGTCTTAAACCATTCCGAGCATAATGTACCATAAAAATACACATTATATAATGAACAGGGGCAGAAATATCAGTTATGTAGCAGAGGTTCCAAATAATCATTTCCTCAAACAATTTGTGCACAAAATCTCAAAATCAAGTTTCCAATTCCTTCACAAAATTTACTTGCATTAATAGATTAAATTCCATGAGAAATTTGTTCCACAAATAGTTGATACATTTCATCAAACATTTCATGTGCATCCATAAATAAATCAGATCAGATCCAAATAAATTAAATAAACATGATATAAGTCACTTATCTTTCCCAAATACGCAACTGGAATCGACCATGCCACATTCCACCCAGTCGTAGAAACAAAGCAAGCAAAAAATCACTTTTCAATGGTCACCCCCGAGATGGAACCATGATGCCATAAGAATGAGCGCACTCTAGGGAAATTCCAGTGGCTCCATGAGAACAGTCCAACCACAACCCATTAGCAAGCAGCACTTCCAATCCATGGAAATTCCAGTGGCTCCATGACAACCTCAAATACAAGGTAGTGGAACTCACCCTTGTTGCCAAACTAGGATCTCCAGAGGAAATACACAGCTCTGTCCAACCTCAAATCTAATGGTAGTGGGACTCACCCATGCTGCCAATCCAGTATCTTCGGATGAAATTCTAAGACATACACTAGTGGCTCCAGAGTAACTAAGCTTAGGCACAGGATCCACAAGGGTGCAATTGTTGATGTATATGTAACTTCAGAATGTATTTCATTTGTGTATTATATATATATTTATTGTACCCTTATAAGAGATGTGTTATTCCTCTATAAGGAAGTGTCGTCATGTGGATTGACAAGTGTCGCAAGTGTGTGTACTTTCCAATGGGTTATTAGACCACCATGTGGGGTCGGCTCGGAATTATATATATTATAATGTGGATGTATCTAAATAGACAAGCCGGCCCCATAAGGTCACTGGGCAAAAAGGTGAGTATAAATAGAGATAGGAGATCTCTATTTTACTCACTTGGAAAAGTAACTCACTCTCACTCTCAGAAGTGGCGCACTAGTGAGGAAGAGGAGGATCATCTGCTAGGAGACTATCTCAGTTTTATTTGGTTGTATTTTGGTTGAGCCATTGCTCTCTCTATCTCTGAGGAAGTTGTGGGGTTTTTCACCTTAGGGTTTTCCCCACGGAAACTCTGTGTCTCTTGTCTCTTATGCTTTTGATTCTTGTGATGCTTGTCATATTGTGATTGTCATGCATTGATATACTGTATATGTTATTCTCTCAGCAAAGATCCTAGAGTATAATGAATTAATGCTCAAAATTTAACATGGTATCAGAGCTAACCTGAGAAGAAGACATTTTGCAGTGACGGAAGCTTGAATTCCTTGTTTATTGGGTTTCTCTCCACAGATTTTTGAAAATCAGTATAGTAGATTGACTCTACTCATCAAGGCGCATCTATCTGTCCAATCAGAATTCAATTCCGAGCATTTTCAGATTTGGCCCTAAAAATTAGGGTTTCCACAAAAATAGGAATTTCTGGAATCTGAAGACACAGCTGGAAGCTCCTTGCAAAAATCGAAGTTTAGAACTTTGGATCGAGATTTTGGGCTGGGTAGATCTCCAGAAAACTCAAACCCTAATTCAGGGCCCTCTCAAGTGAACCCGGGAGGACAAAAAGGCAATTCTGAAGGGAAAGACTTTGCTGATCTCAAATTCGGAATGCACCAGGATGATCAGCTCATCAAAGCGCATCTTTCTATCCTTTTAGAAATTTGAAATTCACATTTTGAATTTTTATGGTTTCTCTGACAAACCCTAATCCGGGACCAAATCCAGTTTTCAACATTTCAAGTGGTAAGACCTAAATATTTTCTATTTCCATTTGAAGTACTCTTTAAGATGTCTCTCCACACCAAGCTTGAGGATAAGCTTGAAGGGGCTGATAAATTCTGAGCCTGGAAGTATAGGATTGGGTTAATCCTGGAAGAGAATGAGTTGGACTCATATGTGAAAGAAGACATCCCTATCCTAGAAGATGAAGAGGCCAAGGTATTGCATAAGAAGAACTTGGTCAAGGCAAAGAAAATCATTGTTGATTCTATCAAAGACCATCTCATACCCCATGTGTCTTCTCTTAAGACACCCAAGGAGATGTTTGAATCTTTGACCAAGCTATTTGAAGGAAAGAACATAAATCGGAAGATGACCCTGCGGAACCAATTGAAAGGAGTGAAGTTCCAGAATGGAGAAACCATTCAATCTTATTTTTCAAGGGTCTCCCAGATCAAGGAACAACTAGAAGCAGTGGATGAAATGGTGGAGAATGGTGAAGTGGTGATGACCACTCTAAATGGCCTACCCAGGTCATGGGATTCCTTCATTCAAGGAATTTGTGCAAGGAAGAAGTTGATCTCCTTCAATAGATTGCGAGAAGAATGTTCTCAAGAAGAAGCTAGACTTATAGCTCGTGAGGAAAAGATGGGAGGTGAAGATCAAGCTCTTGCAGCTCACACCAAAAGAAGCAAAACCAAGAAGGAGCACTCTCGCCACAATAGATCCTATCAAAAGAGTAAGAAGGACCTAAGATGCTTCACATGCAATGAGAAGGGTCACTTTGCTTCAGATTGTCCCAAGAACAAAAGGGATAATAACAACAACTCCAGTAAGAAGAAGAAGGGTAGCAAAAGAAGGTTTCATGCTCATGCTGCTGAAGATCATGAAGCCCCAAAGAAGAAGGCTAGGGCAGAAAGTGATAGTAATGATGACTCATCAAGTGAAGAAGAGTATGTTTTGATCTCTTCTCTTAGAGGTACTATCTCCCATGGTTGTAATGATTGGTTGGTTGATAGTGGGGCTTCCAAACACATGACTGGGTTTAAGGAATCTTTTGTGAATCTATCTGAACATGAATCACCCCATAAGGTGAAACTTGGGGATGATTATCAATACCCAATCAAAGGAAGTGGTGAAGCCTCCTACAACCTAGATTCTGGGAAATCCTTGAAGATGAAAGAAGTACTTTATGTACCTGGGCTCAAGAAGAACTTACTCTCCATCTCTGCATTGGATGCAAAAGGTATGAGGGTTGCATATGTGGATGGCCAAGTCTTAATGTGGCCAAAGGGAAATACCATAGATGATGCAATAGTGATTGGAGAGAAAGAGGGAGGTTTGTATAAATTAAAGGGACAGCCTGAACATGCCATGGTGCATGAATCCATGGAGCCAAGTGAACTTTTCCATAGAAGACTTGCTCATATGCACTATAGAGCACTTCCAATTGCAAGCAAGGCAGTAGAAGGTCTTCCTGAAATCAAGACCAAACATGAAGGTGTTTGCAAAGGATGTGCAAAAGGTAAGAACATTAAGAAGGCTTTCCCAAGCAGTGAAAGCAAGGCAAAAGACATCCTGGAAATCATCCACTCAGATGAATGTGGCCCTATGTCATCCAGTTCCCTGAGAGGGTATGTTTACTATGTCTCATTTATTGATGACTTCTCCAAGACGACTTGGGTATACTTCTTGAAGAACAAAAGATGAGGTGTTTGATAAGTTCAAGGAATTCAAAACCTTGATGGAGAACCAAACTGACAAGAAGATCAAAACATTCAGATCCGATAATGTTGGAGATTTCACCTCAGGTGACTTCAAGAAGCTTTGCAGTGATCAGGGATTAAGAGGAAGTTGATTGCTACTTATAATCCTCAATAGAATGGAGTTGCAGAAAGGAAGAATAGAACTATCATGGAAGCAGCAAGGGCAATGTTGCATGACCAGGATCTACCTATGCATCTATGGGCAGAAGAAGCTAGAACAGCTGTATATGTACAGAACAGAACACCCCACAAGATATTGGACAACAAGACACCAGAAGAGGTCTTTTATGGGTTCAAGAAGATTGATGTCAGCAACGATGAATATAAGTTCAAGGACAGGTAATCGAGGAAGCAAAGATCAAGAGGGAGCACACTCCAGCAGCTCCTGCAAGGATGCAGATTTTCAGAGGGAGTTGATCATCTTCCTACATTCCACAACAGAAAGGTGTAGAAGAAGCTAGTTCAACAGCTCCTTCCAGGAAGCAAAGACTCAGAGGGAGTCCACCCAACAAACAAACAAAGATAAGTATTTGAATTATCATTTCTTGCCTATTTTGTTTGTTTAAATAATATTATGCTCATGTTCCTAGACTTAGGAGATGTATTGTGCATATTAGAATGATTGCATTAATGAACAGTATACTAATATGCATGTGATGGGTAAGTGGCCTATGGCACTGTACAACATTCCAGTGCTACTTATCTAGTATGAAACCTCTTTGTTGACATGTTGGGAGTAGTGCAAACTCTTAACAATGTTTTGGTAGAGACTGGAAGGCATCTAGAAAGTTGTGGAACATTGATAAATGTTGTATTGAAGCATTGGCTAAGATAACTGCATGACTGCATGACATATTTCTTTATGTGTAAAGAATTTGGTCTAAAAAATTATGAGATGTTTCTAATCATGCAATTTAACTTGTTTTGTAGGAAAGACCGTATATCTTCACCTACAAAAGGACTACAACATTTGTTCCAGCAACAAAGATATCTATTGAAGATATTGAAGTTCCCAGGATCTGGGATGAAGAAATGGAATGCCATGATCTGTTGATCATGAAGATGATGTTTGGGATGCAGTCCCAAGACCTGATAGGGAGTCACATGTGTGCAGATTGAAGAAAGCTTTCTATGGCTTGAAACAAGCTCCCAGAACCTGGTATGGTAGGATGGACAGTTTCTTATCTAGTTTGGGCTTTACCAAGAGTAAAGCGGATTCCAACCTTCATTACAAGGTTGAGGAAGGGAATCCTGTGGTTCTACTCCTGTATGTGGATGACTTATTTGGAGATGACAGATTGATTTCCGACACGCAGTGGAAGATTGCTGCCAAGTTTGAGTTGAAGAACTTGGGGATGATGCACTATTTGTCTTTGGCATGGAGGTGTGGCAGAGTGCAGATGGAATCTTCCTTGGACAAGGGAAGTATGCAGTAGAGATCCTGAAGAGGTTCGGGATGATGGAATGCAAGGCTATGGCCACACCTATGGCATCGAATCTGAAGCTTCTATGTGATGCTTCATCTGAGCCAGTTGATGTCTCTATGTATCATCAGATGATTGGGTCCTTGATGTACCTGATGAACACGAGACCAGACATTTGCTTTGCTATGAACACATTGAGCCAGTTCCTGACAGATCCGAGGAGTGTTCACCTGGTTGTTGTAAAGCATGTTCTAAGGTACCTGAAGGGTACATTGGATTATGGGCTCAAGTATAAAGCAAATCAAAAGTTTAACCTGTAGGGTTATGTTGATTCAGATTGGGTTGGCAGATAGGAAGAGCACATCTGGGTGCTGCTTCAGTATGGGATCAGGTGTGATCTTTTGGTTTAGCAGGAAGCAGTCCTGCGTAGCACTGAGTACAGCTGAGGCAGAGTATGTTGTATCCTGTTCAGCTAGTTGTGAGGCAGTATGGCTACGGAAGCTACTGTCTGAGTTATTTGATCTCCCGTTGGATGCTACTGGTATCTTCTATGATAACTAGAGTTGTGTGAAGCTATCCGAGAACCCAATGTTTCATGACAGGTTGAAACAAATAGAGATCAAATATCACTATATCATGGATATGGTGCAGAGAGGAGCTGTGAAGCTCCTGTATGTTGCGACGGACGAGCAGATTGCAGATGTGCTGACGAAGCCACTAGCCAGGGTGAAGTTCGAGTACTTCAGAGAGAGGCTTGGCGTTCTTCAGATCGAGGACACTTCGAGGAAGAAGTGATGGACACATTTGCTGAAGCCATTCCAAGCATGTTGGAAGGAGGATCCTTCACATGGCTATGGATATAAGTGCCGGATGATGAGCATCAGGATGATGTTCTAGTTTCTACTGGATATGATCATTTGGATCATTTATATGTATGTACGCATCATGTTGGATGCTAGATATGATCAGGTGGATCATGTATGATGATATGTATCAGGTAGATACTTGGTATGCATCAGGTAGATGCGTTATATGATCAGGATGATCATGGATGACGAGCTTCAGGATGTTTCTCCAGATGACATGTAGCAGGATGTTGCAGTGATGATGATTAGGATGATCATGGATGACGAGCTTCAAGATGTTTCTCCAGATGATATGCAACAGGATGTTGCAGTGATGATGATCAGGGTGATCATGTGTACATCAGGATGATGTATGGTGAGTATCAGGTTGATACTCTGTGGCCGTGGATCAGGTTGTGCAGATGAGCATGTAATCCGGTGCCCTGGGAGATTTGCAGATAGTCTTTCGAGGTTTTTCCTATGGCATGTAATTCGGTGCCCTGGGATATCTGGAAAATGCTCTTTCGAGGTTTTGCTCTAGAAGGACATATAATTCGGTGCCCTGGGAGATCTGTAGATAGTCTTTCGAGGTTTTTCCTATGGCATGTAATTCGGTGCCCTGGGATATCTGGCAGATTCTCTTTCGAGGTTTTGTCCTATGGCATATAATTCGGTTCCCTGGGAGATCCGATAGGTTGGGCTGTGTGCCCGTAATCAGTCCTGGGATGCTCTTGCGAGGTTTTTCCATGACCACATGTAATTCATTGCCCTGGGAGATCCTATAGGTAGAGCTGTGTGCTCGTAACAGCCTGGGATGCTCTTGCGAGGTTTTGTGGTGAGGTCACATGTAATTCGTTGCCCTGGGAGATCCTATAGGTAGAGTTGTGTGCTCGTAACATCCTGGGATGCTCTTTCGAGGTTTTGTGACGCACGTAATAAGTCCTGAGGATTCCACAGTATCGCCAGTGATGATGAAGACCTGCAGGTGGTGGGCCTACATCCAGTATGAAAAAGGACTGGCTCTGTAGAACTTCCTATGATGAGTAGAGTTAGAGATTGGTTGAGATAGCAGCAGCAGTGATGATGCATCGATGACGATGATCCAGAGAAGAAGACTTGTCTAGAAGATGTATGTCGCGAAATACCTTCCTAGTTAAGAGGGAGTGTTGATGTATATGTAACTTCGGAATGTATTTCATCTGTGTATTTTATATATATTTATTGTACCTTTATAAGAGATGTGTTATTCCTCTATAAGGAAGTGTCGTCATGTGGATTGACAAGTGTCGCAAGTGTGTGTACTTGCCAATGGGTTATTAGACCACCATGTGGGGTCAGCCCGGAATTATATATATTATAATGTGGATGTATCTAACTAGACAAGTCGGCCCCATAAGGTCACTGGGAAAAAAGGTGAGTATAAATAGAGATAGGAGATCTCTATTTTACTCACTCGGAAAAGTAACTCACTCTCACTCTCAGAAGTGGTGCACTAGTGAGGAAGAGGAGGATCATCTACTAGGAGACTATCTCAGTGTTATTTGGTTGTATTTTGGTTGAGCCATTGCTCTCTCTATATTTGAGGAAGTTGTGGGGTTTTTCACCTTAGGGTTTTCCCCACGGAAACTCTGTGTCTCTTGTCTCTTATGCTTTTGATTCTTGTGATGCTTGTCATATTGTGATTGTCATGCATTGATATACTGTATATGTTATTCTCTCAGCAAAGAACCTAGAGTATAATGAATTAATGCTCAAAATTTAACAGCAATGACCAACAAGGATCTCATACCAAGAGTAGAAAAATTGAACCACATGCACAATGGAAAAAGAATGAACCAACACACAAGTGTAACTAGCTAACACAAGCAAATCAAATTCCTTCATGAGAAATTCAAATTGGGAGAGAGATGAACACAAGCATGAGAGTTACATTCCTAGAATACTAAAATTGAGTTACACATCAGGTGGCTATACCAAGAGACACACTAATCCAAATCATGAGGGTGCACTAGGTGAGAGAGGGACTCCAATCCTCAAATAAAAAATTAATCTCAGGGTAAATAAAAATAAGGAGTGACATAACACATCAAGGTGCATAATGAAGACAGTACATTAAGTACATAATAAGGGTGCACAACATCAACATAGGCTGAACACACATAGGTAAACAATTTTCCAAAACCCCTTGCTCATAACATCATGGTTCCTCATACTCTCTTTCGTGGCATCGATCATCCGCTTGTTTTTATTTTATTAATTATTATATAAGTTCAACATAATAAAAATAATAATAATGTGCAAACCATAGTCTAGGCACCTTGTGCCACTATTTCCAACACAATAACAATAATAATATGTCCAGGGGATAAACCAAAGGGTATTACACCTATGTAAGTATACCCCAACAATAAACAAACCCAAAATTACTTCTCTCCCATGGGAGAAAATATGGCATGAATAGACTTCAATAGGTTGATCAAACTCGAGACTAATTTCGGATTATTTAGACAAAAAAGGCTCTTTCATCCTATAACTCCTCTACATATTCAGTATCAGACCTATTACTGCTAAACCAAAATTATAGTAAAACAAACATCGGCACAATATATCCCTTACAAAATTAGAAAATAGAAACACACAGAACATCCTAAGCACCAAGCATAACCACAATGGAACCTATAAAGCCATAGAAGGGGCACCAAATCCGTCAAGCGAGACATCATCTGACTAGCCACCTCACCCTACTTTCGATGCCTCAATTTGAGCACCAAAGACCCCCATCCGTGGAAGGAATGGGATGCCCAATTCTTTGTCTATTGCATCAAATTTCATATGCATCAGCCTCGTGTCGACATATAGTTCCTTCTAGAACTAGACCGAAACCTCATCACCCATTTCTTTCTCCTCCTGTCTAGTAGCACTTGATCGAGAATACCTTTCATAATCCAATAGAGAAAAAGAGTATTTTCAAACAAGGATTTCCTGGCATGATATGTCCCAGGGTCCTGAATCCAAAGATTTAGTGCAGAAAATGCTTCTTGGGGCTTAGCCTCTTCTGATTCCTGCCAAAGGTCATGTTCCACTGCTTCAATCTCTAACCTTAGATACTGAGGGATAGACAATTTATATAACTAGGTTGCTTGAGCCACCTGTAGTTGTTCCCTATTATCCCACTTAATCCCCTACCTTGTGGTTTTGCTTTCCACTCCCTTCGGCACCATCTTCAGTGTACAAAAGCTATCCAGAAAATCAACAAAACACAATTCAGGAATGGCATGTGTTCACCACCTTGTGAACCACCCTCCCAAAACCCCCAACGACGATGATAACCATAGATGAGTGAACACACGATTTTAGGATGTAGGCTAAGTAAATTCCCCTCAATCATTAAACTTATATCCTTCCTCAGCTTTGTACTAAATACTAGATACACCCTAGTTGCCACCATTATTCTCAACAAAACCCACCAAGGATGTCCGATCCACCGTACTTGCCTTTACTTCCTCCCTCCAACGCGAGATTCCTTTCCTTGGGAAAATTCCTTTATAATAAATCCCATACCATCTAGACATACGCCACCTCGCATAATATATCCTTGACTACTCGACACATATCGACCGAAGCTCGTCATGTGGCCCTCCATCCTCATCACCCCTTTCACCATTGGAACCCACATTTGGGATTTTATGATATATTACTTATTTTCATAGTTAAGGTTATATTAATTAAATATCTTAAAAAACTACCTATTCATTTGATTGATTGTAGTGTTATTAATATGTGTAATTAATCATTTTTAGTGATTCATAATCAATAAACACGATTAATGATTTTCTATTAATTTAGTGATGAAATGATCATTCATATTAATAATTAACAATTTTTAAGTAATGAATTATTAATGTAATAGTTTATGACTTTCAACTAAATTAATTTAATGATGAGTTATTAGTATAAGTAATTTACATCTTTCAACTAATAATCACTTATTAGTGATTTAAACATCAAAATAATTACAAAAAAATGCAATATTTATTATTTCATTGTCTTTGATTGATGTAGGTGTGCTTTTGTGGAATCTAAAGTCACATTAATGGAGTTTTTTAGTCAAAACAAGTAAGACGTTTATATTAGAAGGCTGATAAATACATCCAAGAGATTACAAATTGTCCATTATTACAAAATTGCTTTTTCCCTAGGACAACTTTTTTTTCCTTGAGAAATAGCTTGCGTTTCATTAATTGAAATAAAACACATTGTACAAATACTTTATAAGTCATATCTCTCCATATATCTCCATAATGAAACATATAATGTATTGTAGACAACTACATGCTATCAAAACATAATAGCTCATGGATTAGCACCAAAAAAGGTGGTTGACTGTTACAAAAGTTCCATACAACCAGTCATCAAGAACAAAAAATGATTTTTGCATCAAAAAAGGTAGATCTCAACCAAACATATTTATAAACTGATCCAAAAAAACACATAAGGTTCTCAAATACCCAAACAAGGCATTCTATCACTATAGAAGTCCATTGGTGAATCCTTATAAACTTGGTAAAAAACAACATTATACCGAATATGGTCGAGGATCATGCTCTATGATGTTTCCATTAATCTTCTCCCATTGGAGCCACATACCTTCAATCTTCTGAAGGCCAAGTTTAGAGAGTTGATCATCCAAATCATTCCTTTCTCTAAAAATATGTTGAAAGCTAATGTTATGAAACACCTAACAATTCTGATAAGTTCTTCATAAATGGTAAGGAGGAAGATATTCTTTGGAGGTTTTCTCTTTCTCATCCATTCCATGACTAGTTATGAATCACCGAAAACCTATAAGATTTGGATACCATTGTTGAGAGAATTCAATAAGGTCAGCTTCAAAGCCATAAGTTCTACTAAATTATTTGTACAGTAACCCAAACCAACTGCAAATTTATAACATTGTGTGTCTAAAGTGTGTACTAATCCTCTAGCACCTCCCTTAGCAGGTTGACCCTGAGAGGGCCCATCAAAGTATGCCCGCCCAACATCTAGTTCTGTCAATGAATTCTTCCCTCACTCTTCTTTGTTTGAAACTTTCATTAGTATGAGGAAAGAGATTGAGAATGGATAAACCTTTGTTTCCATATATTTCAGGAGATGTGATGTTTTCATCAAAGATTTCCTTATTCCTAGTGTGGTGTGATTTTCTTCCTACGGGTAAGATGAAAACCCCTTGGGATTAGAAAAGGCCCCTAGTTTCCTACCCAAGACAGAGAGGAAACAAATAGGCACTATAATTCTCTTATATCTAGCTCACACATCAGCTAACAAGCTATGGAAAGACAAAGCAAGTAGATGGCGTACCTTACTTTGATGGTTTTCCTTGTTGCTCCTAAGTTGCTCCAGCTCCAGCCTTTGATCATGGACTTATGAACCTATTCACAAAGGAAAGACAACACCTTCTCGAAAGCAATATATGTATAAACAAAGATCTAACTATAAAAAAATAGACAATTTCATGCATTCATCATTAAAGACATGAAAATGAGAGGAATAGGCTAAGTTATATTAATGATAAGAAAGCCAAAAGAAGACGATTACAATGTTATACCTTGATGTCCAAAGTAGTAGCACCTACTTCCAATCTCTCCAACATCACCCTTGCAAGACTCATAGGATCATAAGTTTAGTGCTTCCAAGATCACCCCCCAATAGCTCATGGATGGCTCTCTTTAAGTAGGATTTGGGAGGCCAACCACTAAAAGGAGATTATGGATCTAAGTGAATAATATGTGGATCAAGGATCTAAACCATGCCAAGGAGGGAATGTGAGATGGGATTCGAAGGGGTACCTCATCCCAAGAAAATATCCATGAGATCCAAGATCCAAAATCAAGGGGATAAGCCTAAACCAAAATTGTCTCTCCCCTATAACTAAGCAAAGCGCGACAATTTGGAAATTGCCGCTCCCCCATAGGCATGCAGGGCACAACAATTTGAAATTTTCGCTCCCCCATAGGCATGCAGGGCATGACAATTTGAAATTGTCGCTCCCCCATAGGCATGCAGGGCGCGATAATTCCAGAAGGCTAATTTTTGGAGGTGGTTAATGTGGGTTTCGACCCCTTGCTTGTTGGATTTTCTTCCAAGTGTGACTAGGGAAGGTACCAACATTAGAATGAAGGGTCCTAACACCCTTAGGAGGCATAAACATCATGTTTTCCATGGTGGTGAAACATGTATATTATCACTTACACATGGTGTGGCAATTTGAGGTATAAAATATGGCAATCCATACAAACCACATGATAATAGCTAGAAGAGCCAAATAATCACTGTAGTCCCTATTGTTGGCCAAATTTTGTAGAGCGTCCTGAAGATATAGACCATTCCAATTGAAATTGACCATTTTAATCTTCGAGGTTGCTCGCACATCCTGATTGTGTAGGGGTGGTGAATAAATAACTGTTCTATATATTCACAATTGTTCTTGCATAGTGGGAACCAACTTGACCCAATCCAATAATGCTTGATCATAATATCCAAAACATGCATGAATTTATGTAAGACCAACCATACCAACAACTTCATTTTCAATGGGAAATGCAAATTCCATATCATATTGTTCCACCATAATGGTTGTGGGTGGTCTTCTTCATATCTAATGGCTCGATATCCCATCTTTGAAGTATATAAACCCCCATTGATGTTTTTGGACAAGACAAGTTCATCTTCCCTTTCTATCAGGAAGATGTGAGAATCCTTGGGATCTTTAATGAAACCGTCCCATATATGTCTATCATCCAAATCCCTAGCTCTTAGCCACATTTGGTTAGATAAAATTGAGATTTGTACCAGCACCAACTAGACATAAAAACAAAAGGTCTTTATTATGAAGAATGTCTTACAAGTATGCTGGAAGCTTATGAGAAAAAATACATCCAATCCATGTGTCTTGTCCTAGTGAGACCTTGCTACCATTCCCAACTTTTCATTCAAGACCAGATCCAATAACTTCAAAGGAATTTAAAAGGGCCCTCCACATAGAAGAGACATTCCTAGTTTATTTGACATGGCTCTTCATCTATTCTTATATAGTAAGAGGAGAGATATACTTCTTGATCACCACTTTGGACCATAAACCTTCCCCATTCATTATTATCCATATGCATTTAGTGTTAATATTTGGTTGAGATTTGATCTTTAATTCTTTTAGATGTCGAAACTTGAAACAGTGAGACAATTCAATCACATGTAATTCATACAACCATAACACAAGATATAACTTGGGGAAAATCCTCAAAAATGTTAGAACAAAAACCCCAACAATTCTTCTCAGTATAATATAATGGATTGTAGAGAATGCTTTATTTTACAACATATGGAGCAATAAAGAAGAGAGATCAATTGGATGTGTTTTCCAATGTGCCCAACACATCAATTGCAAGGAAGAACAATAACCTGTACAAAGAGAAGCGCCTTGCCTTCAATGGAGAAGCGAATTCCCTTCACATTGAATTCATAAATCCTATATAACATATTTATACATTCTTCTCACGCATCAACTTATTCTAACTTCAAGATTAAATATCTCTCAGACTGGATGTAACAATCTTGCAAGAAGAAGTGTTCCCCACTTCTCATGCAATGCTTTATCTAACTAAACTGTCTCTTAGGATGAACTAGCCTCTTAACTGAAAGCTTTCCCACTTATTTAGGTGAATATCTTAAGTGTCATCATGCAAGTGTTGCAACTCAAGTGTCGTCTTTTAGTTTAACATAGGTGTCATCATGCAATAACACTTAGTTAACTAGGTCTTCTTCGTTGTCACTTAGTTAACTCTCTTTAATAGATTCTTTCTTGATAACATCACTGTAGTGATCAATTCGAGTTCTTCTTGATTTACTGAAGTGTCGTCTTTTAGTTTAAATAAAGTGAAAACACTTTAGTTGACTAGTCCTTATGATTTAACACTTAGTTAACTATTATTAACTAAAATCATGTTGATTGATTTACTTGTAGTGGCCACTACGAGTTCTTTAGTTAACTGAGGTATACATTGTGGATTTAACTGAAGCATGACAATTTGAGTTCACTTATTCATATCCTAATGAATTCAAATTCTCTTTATCTCTATGCATTTATATTTATCTCTTTATCTTTTACTACATGGCCAATATGTGCTAACTTTAATTATCCATCACATTACATTATACTAAGAAGAATTATCGGATGATGTGATCATATTATATTATTATGGACCAAATGATCATATGATAAATTAATTCACTTTAGAGGTGATCAATCTCTAAAGGAAACTTAATAGCAATCTGGTGATCATGGTTAATAATACATCACACAACATTAAATGCTTTTAACAAGTATAGCATGACCTTTTTACGGAAGGTACACCTCTATATGAGAGGTTCGTCCCATAGATACCTTTATGCAGAGGGTTCACATGAGAATCATGATTTGACACACAAGTTCGGAGCTTTGTCAAACAAGACTTTACAACATCATTAATTTGATCAATTACCTATATACGGTATGAATAACATTTACATTGAAGGCAATGAAAGTTTTCACCTCTATACAGGAGGATCAATCTTGGTTGCACAATATTGGTTTGGAGAATTTCTCCTAATGCTATACATTTAAAACTCCCTCTCAGTGAGGGAGAAATTCTCTTCCATACCATGCTTTCCTCAGAAGTACCTGAACTTTGTCACTGACAAATGATTTGTTAACACATCTGCAATATGATCATCAATAGCAATGTACTGAACTTTTACTAAACCTTTCTGGACCATGTTTTGGATGAAGTGATACTTCATTTAAATGTGCTTCAACTTGTCATGAAACATTGGGTTTTCGTAAATCTTGATGCAACTCTTATTGTCACACCTAATAACTGTAGGATTAATATTTTCACCGAACAACCCTAAAAGTATCTTTCTAAGCCACACTGCTTCTCAATAAGCAACACTAGTATCTATGTATTATGCTTCTGTAGTTCTCTAGGCTACGGAGCCCTACTTCCTGCTAGACCAAGATATCATAGGTGATACTAGGCTATAATAGTAGCTAGATGTACTCTTACGGTCCACAATGATTCCTCCACAGTATTAGTATGTATAACCAAGTAACATAAATCCTCCACTAGAGACATATATGATTCCATATGAAATTGTACCTCGAAGGTACCTAAGCACATGCTTAGTATCTATCTAGTGTTTTTGTCTTGGATCAAACATAAATTGAGTTAGAATGCTCACGGTATAACATATATCAGGCCTCAAATGTATCAAGTACATTAGAGAGCCTATGAGCTATCTATACAAAGTGGGATCTACTGGATCTAATCCAGATCCTAACTCATAAAGCTTCCTCAAATTTAAAACCATTGGTGTAGTCATAGATTTTCAATCTATCATGCCAAACCTGTGCAATATATCCAAAGTGTACTTCCCTTGAGATAGAAAAATTTCATCTTTTCTTTGCTAGATATCAAGGCGAAGAAAGTAGTGCACCATACCTAACTATTTCATCTCAAACTCTAAGGTGAGATCCCTCTTTCACCAAGCAATCAAATGTTCCTCTACCGTGAGAAACAAATCATCAACATACATAACCAATATCAACGGTTGGTTCTTCACTAATTTGAAGTACATATTTGGATAAGCTTCACTCTTACAGAAACCCAGTTTCTGAAGGTAGCTATCAATTCTGGAGTACCAATCCCTTGGGGCTTGATTAATCCCATATAGATACTTCTTTAGCTTACACATATGGGACTCATTACCATGCACGAAAAATACTTCAGGCTACTGAATATAAACCTCTTCCTCAACCTCACAATTGAGGAAGGATGTCTTCACATTGATCTGGTGAAGTTTCCATCCTAGAACATATGCAAGTGAAATCATTCCTTAGATTGTGGTGTACCTTTCCATAGGGGAAAAGGTATCGTCATAATCAATGCCCTCTTTTTGAGATAAACCTATGGCAATGAATATGGTTTTATACTTCTCAATGCTACCATTTTCAACATGATTTATCTTGTAAATCCATCTAGAAGTCACAATGGACTTCCCATCAGGTTTGGGAACAACCTCCCAAACATCATTCTTCATTATAGAGTTATACACTTATGTCATTTCATCTTTCCAAACTTGATGCTTTGCAGCTTCTTCATATGAGGATGGTTCTAAATCAATGATGTGACTCATTAGTGCAACATACCCTGAATATTTGTCAAGTTGCTTGTGCTCTCTAGATGAGCCTATTGGTGCTCCACATTTCTTTGCATCTTGTAAGATATCTCGACACCAAGCATATCTTATTTTAGCAGCATCAGGTTCATTAGGTGACCTCTCAACTGGTTCTTCAGGAGCTAGTGAATCTAAGGAATCTTTTGGTTTCTCCCTCTCAAAATCTAAAGGGGGAGAATCAGACTCAGGATCCTCCATCTATGAATCACATTGAATCTCTTTTGATATTTTGAAAGCAACTTTCTCATGGAAGGTAACATGTCAATTGAATTCAATGTCTCTCTCACCAGGTACATATATCCAGTATGCTTTAGATGACTCGCTATAACCCTCAAAGGTTCCTTTCTTTCCAGAAGGATCCATCTCTATTCTCTTTTCTTTCAGTATGAATGTATACTGGTCTCTCGAAGATCCTCAAGTGTGAGCTGTATGGATTCTCACAGGTTAACAATTCTTCTGGTGTCTTCCCATCTAGAATAGCATGTGGGCTTATATTTTGGATGTACATAGATTTACTAGTGGCTTCTTCCCATAATGAGGTAGACATATATTGATTGCGCATGATGTCTTTTGCAGCCTCACATATGGTTCTATTTTCCTTTCGGAAACCCAATTTTGCCGAGGGTTGTATGGTACTTTTAATTGTCTACATATTCTTGCATCATTACATAGCTCATTAAATGCATGTGAATCAAATTCACCTCCATTATCATACATTAATGCACGAATGTGATTTTCTTTCTGATTTTCAACTAGGTCTTTAAACTCTTTAAATTTGCTAAGAGTTTCACTTTTAGCCTTCATGCAATAAATCCATTACTTCCTAGAAAAATCATCTATGAACATTACATAATATAGGAATCCAATTAAGGAGGGGGTGACATGGGACCACATACATCAAAATGTATTAAATCTAAAATTCCTTTACATCTAGTAGTATTGCTGGAAAGAATTTCCTTAACATTCTTCCCAAGTGCACAACCCTGACATACACTATCATCATCATACTCAAATATGAGCATAAATTTTACCATCTTTTGAAGTCCTGGTAGCGATTTGTAGTGTAGGTGTATAAGCCTTTCATTCCACAACTCAAATGGACTAATAATGTGGTGAGTCATAACTTGAATGTAATTCCTGGGTACCCTGTAGAATCCTTTGTCTTGAACTCCAATCACAATTGAAGATTCTAGAATTTTGTTCTTTGGCCATAAGAGTGCTTTGTTATCCATGAAGATAAATAAAAATCCTTTGTCTTCAAGAACCAAAACTAGAAGGAGGTTCTTCTTCAATACTGGAACATATAGAATGTCCTCCATATGTAAAATGTCACCGGTTCTCAGCTGGAATGACGTGGATCCAACTCCTTGGATCAACTATGTTGAGTTGTCCCCCAACTCTACCATGCATGTGAACCTTTTTCTCCTTTATGTCAGTGATGGCACTCTTGCAACTAGTCATATTTTTGGATGCACCACTTTCAATCAACCATGTGTTTGCACTTTTGATTATGGATCCCAAAAGCGATGAGACAAGGTAAAAATCCCTTCTTGTCTCCTTTTCTTCGGATGCATTCTTTTGAGTGGTTTCATCTTCTATGGTGGTAGAAGCATGAAAATTTCCTTTCCGCTTTGCTTTGCGCTCTCTTCATAAATGGCCTTTATTGTTTCAATTGTAGCATCTATCTTTTGACTTGTCAAATCCTTTGTTGAAATCCTTCTTCTTTGGATGAGAGAAATTATTTTGGAAGAAGGGTTTCTTTCCTTTCTTCATAGTTTCCATGAGGGAAATATTTTCTTCTTTAGTGCACATAGCTTTGCTCTTGATTCACCCTTCCTCTTGGATATAGTTATGCCACAATATTTCGAACCTAGGTTGCACTTATAGTCCATTGATAACAGCCAAGAATGTATCCCATGACAATGGGAGACCATCAACAATGTTTTGGATGAGATCATCTTCATCCACTAGAACTTCAATGTTAACAAGCTGATCTCTTACCTGAGAGTTCTTAGTGAAGAAGGAGGCCACTGTATCATCCTTCTCCATCTTGAGGTTTCATAACTTGTTCTTCAATGCCCTATTTTGAGTTGGAGCCTTCGTCTCATATAGACTAGTCAATGTATCATAACATATTTCTGCGGTCTTCAATAGTGTGATCACGGGCATCAAGTTATCTTTTACCGAATCATAGATGATCTATTTGGACTTATCTTGATTCTTCTTGAATTTGATGCACCCTGCATTAGATGTAGGATCCTCGACCACAATGGATATGTAGCTATCCAATTCATGTTCCTATAGTATGTTTAGAATCCTAGCCTTCCAAGTGTTTATGTTTGAGGCTCCCTCAAGACAGTCTTCCATTCATACAGAGATTGATGCCATAGTCTTCAAATATTATGCTCAAATTATTAGGATCTACGTAGGCTCTAGATGGCATGAAAAACTGAGATCCTTCATTCCCTAATCTGTGATACCATGTTAATATTTGGTTGAGATTTGATCTTTAATTATTTTAGATTCCGAAACTTGAAACAATGAGACAATTCAATCACATGAAATTTATTCAACCATAACACAAGATATACCCTAAGGAAAATACTCAAAACTATGAGAACAAAAACCCCAACAATTCTTCTTAGTATAATATAATGGATAGTAGATAATGATTTCTTTTACAACATAGTAGATTTATTTCAGAATATAAGAGATCACCAAAACACTCTTGGTGAAGATACAGAAGCAATAGATAAGAGAGATCAATCGGATGCGTTTTCCAATGTGCCCAACACATCAATAACAAGCAATAACAATAACCCGCACAAACATAAGTACATTTCCTTCAATGGTGAAGAGAATCGCTTCATATTAAATTCATCAATCATGTATAACATATTTATACATTCTTCTCATGCATCAACTTCTTCTAACTTCAATATGAACTCGCCCTTAGACTGGATGTATCAATCTTGCATGAACAAGTGTGCCCCACTTCTCATGTAATGCTTTATCTCACTAAACTGTCTCTTAGGATGAACTGCAGTGAACGTAACCGTTCACTAAGTTAATAGTCAAATCCGACTCTCATATTGAATAATAAATAAGAATAATATATAAGATGATAGGATAAAACATGATATGTTACAATGATGGCCCTGCCTTAAATATGGCTCGGGCATTTGATTTTGAGGAGACGCCTCATTTCATAACCTAAATTTAGTTAACCTAATTATTAATTATTTAATTATTTTTTTATTTTATGTTCGTAGCATTGCCACTCTCTTAGAAAGGCTTTGTCCTCAAAGCCTTATAATGTTTATGCATCATTTTATGTGGTGTCGTAGATGACGAAACATGTCGATACAAATTGCTAAGAGTCGAACATAACTTATGATATGTCGACGGATCAATCCATCCCAAATTGATTTGTTGTGGACTGATGGGATTCCCTACTGATGTGTCGTCAGGAGATTTGATCACATTAGTACCATTATCTTTCGACATTTCCCACTTTTTCAAATATCGGTTTTTATGGTTGGGGTGTCGATAGGGAACTTTCACAATGTCATTTTCGTTTACGAATGTCGCCTTTAGAGCATTGATCTGAGTTGGAAGTTTTATTTTCGTCTCTTGAGGATTTATGTTTTTGTTCTGTATCTTTTCCAACTTGTTTTCTAACTTCCTATTATCATTTTGAAACTTCTTAATCAATTCGACTTGTGATTTTCTGTCATCTTCAGATGTCTTAAGTTGTACCTTAAGATCTTCGTTATGACTTCTAATAAAACTATTTTCTTCCTGCTTGTCTAGAAGTTTCCCTTCAATGTCGTCCATAGATTGTTCTATCTTTCGGCTATTTTTCAACTTCTTAATTTTTGTGACTAGTATCTTGTTATGATTTCTTAGTCTAAAAATTTCTTCAGCATTGTTAGACAATGCTTTATTACTCTTCACGATCTCTGACTTATGTGTCTTTTTAGAGTCGTCATTTTTTTGTTGAAGAACTTTTATCTGTTGTCGACACTGGCCGACCTCTAATTCTTGACTTTCTAATTTATGTTGTAACTGCATTAGTTCTTCATCTTTGTCGCTAACAATTTTGTTCAAGCGTATTATTTTTGATTCGTAATTATTTATTTCATTCTTTATATCTTGATTTCCTAACCTCTGATTGAATTTATTTTCGGCTTTTAATTCATCAATTTGCGCATATAATTTTTCTATACGCCTTTCCTGGTCAGAGATTTTTATTTCATTGTACCTTTCTTGTAATTCAATTCTTATTTCTGAACTATTATTTATGTTGCGCAATTCTTCATTGTCTTTTCGATAACATTTTAACGTGGCTTCTAATTTTTCTCGCAAATCGGCTTCAATGGTTTCTAACTTCTTCGACGGTGGGATGATCTTCTTTGATTTATTTGATGAGTCTTTCTTAAACTTGGTCGTCTTTCTTAGACTTGACTTATCCAATTATGGATAGTCTTTGCTAGATCTTCACTTGTTGTCTTTTTTCCTTGTTTTGTCTTCTTTGTCTTTTTCTCGATTTTGTCTTTTTCAATACTTCTTATCTCTTTCTTTTTTTTTTCCTTTTTTTAAAGTAATTATTATTTTAATAAAATAATAATATTATTTCTCTTTCTTTTTTTTTCTTTGTATTATGTTAAATAACTTTTTTTTTCAAAAAAAAAAAAAAATTATTATTTCAAAATAATAATAATAAATAATTAATTAATTAATAATATTATTAATATTAATGGTTTTATAAACTATATATAGTTTTTTTTAAATCAAAATATCTAAACAAATATAATATTATTATTATATTTTTTATTATTTAATTTAATTTTTTTTTTGTATGGTTTCGATGGAAGGCGGGAGCGATTGAGCGGGGAGGATTGCAGGGGGAGTTGGCGTGGAGGAGCAAGGAGGAAGGAGGGGGTGCTGGACACAGCAGGTGGGGGCAGTGGCGAATGGAAGTTGGGAGGAAGGTAGGGACGGCGCAGCAATGGGAGGGACGACGTTGGTGGGGAGAGGAGCACTGGCAGAGAGGAGATGTGATGCGGGGTTGAGCGGAAGAGAGGGCACAGGGAGGAGCAGAGAGGACGGGTGTGGGGTTGAGCGACAGAGAGGAGAGGAGTTGGCAGGTGTGGTGGATGGTTTCCAGAGGGAGTGGAGTGCGCAGGAGGAGGAGAATGGTCATGGGCGTGTTTTGGAGCTGGAAGGAGAACACAACGCAGGTGAATGGTAGGCAGGTGAGGTGATGAGGGGGGGGTTTGGATGCGATAGAGATGGAACAGGAAAATGGAGATGGGAGAGTGAGGGGTAGAGAGATGTGTGTAGGAGAAAGGTCGTGTGAAGGCACTGACAGGAGGACAACCCGTGGGGTTATAGTGGTAGGGGATTGAGAAATGTAGAACGCAGGAGGGCGTGCAACAGTGTGGTTGTGAGTGATAGAGGGTGGTTGATGCATGAAGGATATGGCGAGAATGGTGGAAGGGAATAGGCCCGTGTGCAGGTGGCTGTGGAGCGGGTCGACGGGGGTGGCTGTGGAAGCTGGGAGTTGAAATAATGTGATCCGAAACCGTGCTCAGCAACCGTTTCCAGTTGGACTTGAAGGGAGAGCCGAAACCGAGCTCAGGTCGAAGGAGCCGAATCCGAGCTCTGATACCAAATGCAGTGAACGTATCCATTCACTAAGTTAATAGTCGAATCCGAATCTCATATTGAATAGTAAATAAGAATAATATATAAGATGATAGGATAAAAGATGATATGTTACAATGATGGCCCTGCCTTAAATATGGCTCGGGCATTTGATGTTGAGGAGATGCCTCATTTCATAACCTAACTTTAGTTAACCTAATTATTAATTATTTAATTATTATCTTATTTTATGTTCGTAGCATGAAATCACCTCTTAACTGAAATCTTTCCCACTTAGTTAGGTGGCTAACTTAAGTCTCGCCATGCAAATGTCGCAACTCAAGTGTTGTCATGTTATTTTTTCAGCATTTAATTCAATCTGATCTATGATCTTAACTGAGAGAACAACATGTACAACATATCAAACACAAGAGACAAGAGACACAAAGCATTTCACTGGGGAAAACTAAGAAGGTGAAAAACCCTTTGTTAGTTTTTCAGAATTTTCAATCTAATCTAGGATCTTAAATGAGAGAATAACATGTACAACATATCAATCATGGACACAATAATGCAATAACTCAAGAGACACAGAGTTTCACCGGGGAAAACCAAGAAGGTGAAAAACCCCTCAACTTCCTCAGAGATAGATAGAGCAATGATACAACCCAAGTACAAGAGATAGTCCTCCTAGCAACATCTTCTCCTCCTCCACTAGTGCGCCACTCTCGAATGAGTGTGTGAGTGAGAAGTGAATGATCAAATAGAGTGCCTCCCGCACTCTATTTATACTTGACTTGACTTGCCTAATAACCTTTACTAGGTCGGCCTCAACTTAACCACATAGCAAATGTTGACAGGGTCGACCCACAATAGGGTGGTCTAATAACCCTTTAACCCACATGACTTATATAGGGCCGGCCCCATCAAGGTGGTGTAATAACCCATCAAGTATAAGTTACGACACTTACAATATAAATGACGACACTTCCGTATAGAGGAATAATAACATCTCTATACGAATACAATATACGTGTGTGAAATACATTTCGAAGTTACAAACACATCAATACCCCGCAACTTCCTTAGAGATAGAATAAGCACCAATACAAAGATCACGAAGATGAAACCCCAAAACAAGAGATAGTCTCCTAGCAGCATCTCCTCCCCCACTTGTGTGCACTCCTCCTCTCTCTCACTAATGCGAAGTGATTCAGTGTGTGAATGAATAAATGAGAGAGTCACACTCTCTATTTATACTTTACTTCACTTGAATTTTAACTCTAACTAGGTCGGCCCCAACTTAACCACTTAACATAATGCTAACTGGGCCGACCCCACTAGGGGACTTAAACACCCCATCACAACTGAGTCTGGGCCGACCTCCCTTAGGAGAGTCTAATAACCCACTACCACTTGACACTAGGCCGACCCCACTAGGGTGGTCTAATAACCCTTTAACCCACATGACTAGTATAGGGCCGACCCCACCAAGGTGGTCTAATAACCCATCAAATATAAGTTAGGACACTTACAATATAACTTGCGACACTTGCAAGTACAAATGACGATACTTCCAATCGGAGGAATAATACATCTTCATTGTGGATACAATAAAGTACAAATTTAATACATACAATATACAAGTGAATATCTTCCGAAGTTACAAATACATCAACACTCCCTCTTAACTAGGAAGGTATTCTCTATACACATGTCATCAATACATATTGCCACAAGTCTTCAATTCTGGATCTGGATCATCGTCACTGCTGCTGTACTCGTCATCTCAATCACTGGGCTATCTCTCAATTCTTCTTGTCATAGGAAGTTCTACAGAGCCAACCTTTTTTCATGCTAGATGTAGGCCTAACCTCCTTTAGGTCTTCATCATCTCTACGAGCATGCCATCCTATGGAATCCTTAGGACTAATTACGTGCATCAACAAAACCTCGAAAGAGTATCCCATGATCCTTTATGTGCCTAAGCACGACCGGCAAGATCTCCCAGGGAGGTATTACATGTGACCACCAAAAAACCTTAAAAGAGTGTCTCAGGAATGTTTATGTGCATAGCACGATTGGAAAGAACTCTAAAGAGCATCCCGGGATCATTTATGTGCCTTAAGAACGACCGATAAGATCTCTAGGACTGATTACATCTGGTCTGGTAAAACCTCGAAAGAGAATCCCAGGACTGATTACGAGCATTCTGCTCAACCTATCAGATCTCCCAGGGAAACATTATATGCCACAGGAAAAAAACTCGAAAGAGTATCTTAGGATCCTTTATGTGCCTAAGCACAACCGACAAGATCTCCCATGGCAAGATTATATGTCCTCCCAAGCAAAACCTCGAAAGAACATTTGCCAGATCTCCCAGGGATATATTATATGCCATGGGAAAAACCTCGCAAGAGTATCTGCAAATCTCCTAGGGAATGATTGCATTCTTATCGCACAACCTATCCATGGCCACAGAGTAGCATCCTGATACTCATGATCCACCTGATCATCCTCGCACAAAGCATCCTCTTGATGCTCATGATCATACTGATCATCATCGTAAAGTACATCATCCGGATGCACATCATCATCGCATGATCATCCTGATCATCATCATAGCACCGTCCTGATGCATATCATCATCGCATGATCATCATGATAGAATTGTCCTGATGCATATCGTCATCGCATGATCATCCTAATCATCGTCATAGCATCATCCTAATGCATATCATCTAGAGCATCTTCCTGATGCTCATCACATATGATCATCCTGATCATTATACATAGCAGTAACTGGAGCATCGTTCTAATGCTCATCACACAGTTCTTACATCCACAACCATGGGAAGGATCCTCCTCTCACCATGCTTGGAATAGCTTCTGCAAATGTGCCCCATCACTTCTTCCTCGAAGTATATTCTATTTGAAGAACACCAAGCGTCTCTCTGAAGTACTCAAACTTCACTCTGGCTAGTGGTTTGGTCAACACATCTGCAATCTACTCATCTGTCGCAACATACTGGAGCTTCATTGCTCCTCTCTGCACCATATCCTTGATATAGTGATATTTTATCTCGATGTGCTTCGAGTTTTCATGGAACACCGGGTTCTTTGACAACTTCACACAACTATGGTTGTCACAATAGATATAGGTAGCATCCAACTGGAGATCAAATAAATTGGACAGTAGCTTCCTTATCCATAGTTCCTCACTACTAGCAAAACAAGATGCAACATACTCTGCTTCGATTGTACTCAGTGCTATGCAGGATTGCTTCTTGCTAAACCAAGAGATCACACCTGATCCCATACTGAAGAAGCACCTTGAAGTGCTCTTCCTATTTGCAGCACTGCCTACCCAATCTGAATCAACATAACCCTCCAGGTTAAACTTTTGATCTGCATCATACTTGATCCCATAATCAATTGTACCCTTCAAGTATCTGAGAATATGCTTTACAACAATCAGTTGAACATGTCTAGGATCTATCAGAAACTGGCTCAAGGTGTTCACCACAAAGCCAATATCTAGTCTCGTGTTTGTTAGGTACATCAGGGACCCAATCATCTGATGATACATCATGGCATCAACCGACTCTGATGACGCATCACTCAATAGCTTTAGGTTCGATGCCATAGGTGTGGCCATGGACTTGCATTCCATCATCCCGAACCGCTTCAGGATCTCTACTGCATACTTTCCTTTTCCAAGGAATATTCCATCTGAATGCTTCCACACCTACATACCTAGAAAGTAATGCATCATTCCCAATTCCATAATCTAGAACTCGACAGTAAGCTTCCTCTTCGTGTCTACAATCAATCTATCCTCACCTGTCACAAACAGGTCATCCACATACAACAGGAGTATCACTGGATTTCCTTCCTCAACCTTGTAGTAAAGGTTGGAATCCACTTTACTCGTGGTAAAGCCCAAACTGGACAGGAAGCTGTCTATCCTATCGTACCATGTCCTAGGTGCTTGCTTCAAGCCATACAAGGATTTCTTCAATCTGCACACATATGACTCCCTATCATGTGTCTCCAAACCGAGTGGCTGCTCCACATACACTTCCTCTTCGACTACACCATTCAAGAAAGTTGTCTTGACATCCATCTGGTGTATCTTCCACTTCACCACTGCAGCCAGAGCAAGTACTGTTTTGATGGAAGTGTATCTGGATACAGGTGCAAAAGTCTCTTCATAATCTATCCCCTCTTTCTGGGAAAAGCCACGAGCTACAAATCTCGCCTTGTATTTCTCTATGCTGCCATCTGCAACATGCTTGATCTTGTATATCCACTTGGAATTCACAACAGACTTCCCTTCTAGTATCGGGATCACATCTCAGACATCATTCTTCATGATCGACTGGTATTCCTTTATCATGGCATTCTTCCATTACTGCATCCCAGATCCTGGGAACTTCAGATTCTTCAATATCTTCAATAGATAGTTTTTCTTGAACTTCGTTGCTGGAACAAATGTTGTATTCCTTCTTTTGTAGGTGATTGTACATGACCTTTCCTTTGTTTTCTTGTTAGGTGGACTCCCTTTCAATATTTGCTTCCTTGCAGGAAATACTAGAGTGAGCTCCCTCTTGATCTTTGCTTCCTGGATTATCTGTCTTTGAACTTATATCCATCCTGGAGAACTATGCATGCTTAAGTGTGCACAAGTGTCATCCTCAATATCTCATACATAATCATACATGCATTAATATAATCTCAATACTATCAAAACATTATGATTCTAAATAATCTTAAACATGTATGGTTATGGTCATTTCATACACAAGCGCTAGTATTCAAGGTTTCAGGGAGGACTTATTTTACTCACGCATATTTTTATTTTCCCATAGGACTCTTCTAGTTTGTCATATCATTTATCAAACTAAGAAGCATAATATGCACAAACCAATGACTTCCCAAACTTATAACTTCATGAATTATCAATCATACCAAGTATACCTATATAAGATCCTAACACAAGGTAGGATTCTAACTCGATATAGGAAAACATACCTGGATTATCATGCTTATCTAACATACCCAAATAATGTCTTCTTTGTTCTCTTAGAGACCTTGTGCTAGCAACCTGCATATCTCATAATTTAATAGTTGTACAACTAAGTTATACATACCTTGTAAGTAGAGCTTCTATGTGATCCATGACTATGGATGAGTATTTGTCTTCATGTCACCATGGTCATATGTTCTTTATCTAGAACTTGATTTGTCTTTATTGATGTACCCTTCATGTTAGTGGACAACATCATCCTCATACAACACCATAGTTTATTAGTACAATCATAAGTGTCATACCCCTAATCAATGAATGTCTTATATCATTCACATGCATTCATACTTTTACTAGGGTGATAAGGCAAGTCTAAAATTAATCAATATTGTACTAACCCCAATAACATGAAGACAAATATGTCATAAACTTAATCATGAATAGAATTCAAAACATACTTGTATCTCCTCAAGTCATACGGATTTCTTGTAGTCTTCTTATGTAGGGCATTAGCCTCATCTCCCTCTGAAATTGGAATCTCTTCACCTATGTAGGTGTCCAAATCATTCTCTTCTAGGATTAACCCAATCCACTTTTATTTGATGAAGTTGGATCTGAAGCTGGCTAGGGTTTGATAGAGAAACTCTAAAAATCCAAATTTTGAATTTAAAGCTTCTGATTGGATGAAAAGATGCGCCTTGCTGAGATGATCAAGTTGGTATACTTCAATTTTGAAATCTGCAAAATTTAACACCTCAAAATTGCCTTTGAAACTTTCGAATCTGCAATTTCTGGTTTTCCAGTCAAAATCCCGAACTAGGGTTTGATAATGCCCGGGGTTCTGCCCAGTCAAAAAGTTCGATATTGTGCTCTAAAATTTGATTTTTCTGAGGAGCATCCAGCCATGGTCTCAGATTCCAAAAATTCCAACTTTCGCAGAAACCCTAATTTTCAACCTTTCCGATCAAAATCCTGAACTAGGATTTAACGATGCCCAAGGTTCTGCCCAACCAAAAAATTTGATCTTGGTCTCTAAACTTTGATTTTCTTGAGGAGCATTGAACCATGATATTGGATTCCAAAATTTCCAACTTTCTCCGAAACCCTAATTTCCCACAGCAGTGACAAACCAAAAATGAAAGTGCTCAGAATCAAATTCTGTTTTGGACATAAATATATGCCATATTGTTTTTTATGTATCTCTTAAATTTCAGATCCTCAGGGTCTCAAACTTTTGCCTATGGTAGAATAACCTGTCATCTTTCCAACCCCACAAATCTGAGCTCAAATGGATTCTCTGAGAGAGAGATATGCCAAGTGTCGCAATGTGACCTTTTTATGGGATGGAACAATATAGTGAACTTTTACGGCGTGCCGCATGTCATTGTTTCAACTTCTTCCTCTGAAACTCGGACTTGTGAAACTATAGTCTATTCCCTAAATTTCACTTTTTAAGGAATATTCCTAGCCCGAGATATGACATGTTTTCCTAGGTCACCTGTTTTGGATTTCATTCTGGAAGAGGCCGAAACCATAACATGTACAGATCATATCTCACAAAGTAAAACGAATCTGAGGCTTTCCTTCGGACACAAGGTACATGGACATTTCATCTTCGACCTGTAGAAGTTTCAGATCTTGAACCTTCTCCAAATCTGAGTTATAGCGAAATTACCACGATGATTGATTTTTACTATACCAAACCGTAGCATCCAATTTGTCGCAAGTGAAACAAGTGTCATAAATGCTATACAATGGCTTCCTTCAGGATAGCTCTGATACCATGTTAGTTTTCCAGCATTTAATTCAATCTAATCTATGATCTTAACTAAGAGAACTACATGTACAACATATCAAACACAAGGGACAAGAGACACAAAGCATTCACCGGGGAAAACCAAGAAGATGAAAAATCCCGCAACTTCCTCAGAGATAGAATAAGCACCAATACAAAGATCACCAAGATGAAACCCCAAAACAAGAGATAGTCTCCTAGCAGCATATCCTCCTCCACTTGTGTGCACTCCTCTCTCTCACTAATGTGAAGTGAGTGAGTGTGTGAATGAATAAATGAGAGAGTCACACTCTCTATTTATACTTTACTTCACTTGACTTTTAAATCTAACTAGGTCGGCCCCAACTTAACCACTTAACATATTTCCAACTGGGCCAACCCCACTAGGGTGGTCTAATAACCCTTTAACCCACATGACTCATATAGGGATGACCCCACCAAGGTGGTCTAATAAACCATCAAATATAAGTTACGATACTTACAATATAACTTGCGACACTTGCAAGTACAAATGACGATACTTCCAATCAGAGGAATAATACATCTCCATTGGGAGTACAATAAAGTACAAATGTAATACATACAATATACAAGTTAATATCTTCCGAAGTTACAAATACATCAACAACTAGATCTTCTTTGTTGTCACTTAGTTAACTCTCTTTAACTAATTCTTTATTGATAACATCATTGTAGTGATCAATTTGAGTTCTTCTTGATTTAGTGAAATGTCGTCTTTTAGTTTAACTAAAGTGAAAACACTTTAGTTAACTATTCATTCTTATTTAATACTTAGATAACTATTATTAACTGAAATCATGTCGATTGATTTACTTGTAGTGGCGGATGTGAGCTCTTTAGTCATCTCTTGTTCACTGAAGATGACAATTCGATTTCACTTAGTCATCTCATGATCAATTCGAATTCTATTTTCTTGATGCATTTATATTTATCTCTTTATCTTTTATTGCATGGTCAATATGGGCTAACTTTAATTATCCATCACATTACATTATACTAAGAAGAATTATCAGATGTTTGTTGATGTATATGTAACTTCGGAATGTATTTCACATATGTATATTGTATTCCTATAGAGATGTTATTATTCCTCTATACGGAAGTGTCGTAATTTATATTGTAAGTGTCGTAACTTATACTTGATGGTTTATTAGACCACCTTGATGGGGTAGGCCCTGTATAAGTCATGTGGGTCAAAGGGTTAATAAACCACCCTATTGGGGGTCGGCCCTGTCAGCATTATGTTAAGTGGTTAAGTTGAGGCCGACCTAGTAAGGTTATTAGGCAAGTCAAGTCAAGTATAAATAGAGTGCGGGAGGCACTCTATTTGATCATTCACTTTCTCACTTATACACTCATTGGAGAGTGGCGCACTAGGGGAGGAGGAGAAGCTGCTGCTAGGAGACTATCTCTTATGCTTGGGTTTTGTATCATTGCTCTATCTATCTCTGAGGAAGTTATTGGAGTTTTAAGCCTTTATGGTTTTCCCCAAGGAAAATATGTGTGTCTATTGTCTCTTGTGATTGCTTCTTGTGATTGATATGTTGTACATGTTATTCTCTCAGATAAGATCCTAGATCATATTGAATTGATGCTCAAAAATTAACATGGTATCACAGCTAACCTGAGAAGAAGACACTGTGCAGTTACGGAAGCTAGGGCTTCTTTTTTTTGGGTTTCTCTCCACAGATCTTAAAAGGAAGGAGGCTCCATTGACTCTCCTCAGCAAGGCTCATCTTTCTGTCCAATTAGAATTCAATTCTAAGCACTTTCAGTTTTGGCCCTAAAAATTAGGGTTTCAACAAAATGTGGAATTTCTAAAATCTGAGACCATGGCTAGAAGCTACTTGGAAAAATAAAAGTTTCGAGCTTTAGATCGAACTTTTTGGTTGGGTGAAGATCCGGGAAAATCAAACCCTAGTTTGGGGTCCTATCCAGTGAAGCTGGAAATTAGGGTTTCCGCAAAAGTTGGAATTTCTGAAATCTGAGACCATGGTTGGAAACTCCCCTGAAAAGTCAAAGTTTAGAGATCAAGATCAAATTTTTTGGTTGGGTGAAGCTCCGGGAAAATCAAACCCTAATTCAGGGTCCTCCCTAATGAATCCGAAAATCTAAAAGGAAATTTTGAGGGGTGAAACTTTGCAGTTTTCAAATTCTGAATATACTTGCTTAATAAGCTCATCAAGGCGCATCTTTCTATCCTTTCAGAAGTTTGAAATTCAAAGTTTGAATTTTCAGGGTTTCTCTGACAAACCCTAATCCAGCTCCAAATGCAGTTTTGAGCAAACCAAGTGGTAAGACCTAAATCTTTTATTTCCATTTGAAGTTTCTCATTGAAAATGTCTCACCACACCAAGCTTGAGGCTTGAAGGGGCTAATAACTTCCAAGCCTAGAAGTATAGGATTGGGTTAATCCTAGAAGAGAATGAGTTGGACACTTACATAAGTGAAGAGATTCCAGTTCCAGAGGGAGAAGAGGCCAAGGCCTTACAAAAAAAAAACTTGGTCAAGGCTAAGAGGATCATTGTTGATTCTATCAAAGACCATCTTATACCACATGTGTCATCTCTGAAGACAGCCAAGGAGATGTTTGATTCCTTGACCAAGCTATTTGAAGGGAAGAAGATAAATCGGAAGATGACCTTGAGTCAATTGAAGAATATCAAGTTCCAGAATGCGGAGACCATGCAGTCTTATTTCTCAAGGGTCTCCCAGATAAAAGAACAAATTGAAGTTGTGGGAGAAGTTATAGATAATGGAGAAGTGGTAATGACCACTCTTAATGGCCTTCCTAGGTCATGGGATTCCTTCATCCAAGGAATTTGTGCTAGGAAGAAACTTATCTCTTTCAGTAAGTTGTGGGAAGAATTCTCACAGGAAGAAGCTCGGATTGTAGCTCAAGAAGACAATATGGGGAATGAAGATCAAGCTCTCACAACACATACCAAGAAGAGGACACTTTTCCTTAGATTGTCCTAAGAACAAAAGGAACAACAACAACAACTACTACAAGCAATCTGACAGGTATGACTTATAGGTATGTTTTGAAATATGTTCATGATTTAGTTTATAATATGATTGTCCTCATGTTATTGATTTTAGTAATAATCTTGTTTAATTTTAGACTTGTCTTATCACCCTAGTAAAAGTATGAATGCATGATAGAAGACATTCATTGATTAGGGCTATGACACTTATGATTGTATTACGTTTGTACTAATGCACTGTGGTGTTGTATGAGGAGAATTTTATCCGCTAACATGAAAGGTACAAATCAAGCTTGAGATCAAGACCATGATGACATGAAGACAAAGACTCATCCATAGTCATGAATCACATAGAGGTATGTATAATTTGGTTCTAAAATGGTTAAATTATGAGTTATGCAGCTCATTGAAGAGAAAAAGAAAACATTGCTAGACATAACTAGCAAATATGATGACTAGGTAAGGATCTTATACTTTTGTATGATTGATAACGATTACTCATGAAGTTACAAGTTTGAGTAATCTAGGGTTTATGCATATTATGTTCTTTAATTTGATTAATTATATGACTAACTAGAAAAGTCCTATATATAAACCTTGAATACTAATGCTTATTATCTGTGTTTGAAATGATCATGACTATACATGTTTAAGATTATTGTGTTTTGATAGTATTAAGATTATACTAATGAATGTATGATTATGTATGAGATCTCGAGGATAACACAATGATGATACTAGTAAGCATGCATAGTGATCGAGGATGGATATAAGTTCAAGGACAGGTAATCTAGGAAGAAAAAATCAAGAGGGAGCACATTCCCGTAGTTCCTACAAGGAAACAAAGATTGAGAGGGAGTCCACCCAACAAACAAACAAAGATAAGTATTTGAATTGTCATTTCTTGTATATTTGATGGTTTAAATAATACTATTCAAAGATGTATATACTTATGTTCCTAGACATAGGTTGTGTATTATGCATATTAGAATAATTGCATTAATGAATAGTATACTACTAATATGCATGTAATGGGTAAGTGGCCTATGGCAGTGTACAAAATTCCATTGCTACTTATCTAGAATGAAACCTCTTTGTTGACATGTTGGGAGTTGTGCACACTCTTAACAATGTTTTGGTAGAGATTGGAAGGCATCTAGAAAGTTACGGGATATGGAAAAATGTTGTATTGAAGCATTGGCTAAATTAATTGCATGACTGTATGACATATTTCTTTATGTGTAAGAATTTGTTCTAAAAGCTATGAGATGTTTCTAATCATGCAATTTAACTTGTCTTGTAGGAAAGATCGTATACCATCACCTACAAAAGAAGGACTACAACATTTACTCCAGCAACAAAGCTATCTATTGAAGAATCTGAAGTTCCCAGGATCCGGGATGAAGTAATGTTCGAAGAGTATCAGTCGATCATGAAGAATGATGTTTGGGATGTGGTCCCAAGACCTGAAGGGAAGTCTGTTGTGACTTCCATGTGGATCTATAAGATCAAGCATGCTGCAGTTGGTAGCATAAAGAAATACAAAAGCGAGATTTGTAACTCGTGGCTTCTCCCAGAAAGTGAGAATAGACTATGAAGAGACTTTTAGCCAGATACATTTCCATCAGATTAGTACTTGCTCTGGTTGCAGTGATGAAATAGAAAATACACCAGATGGATGTCAAGATAGCTTTCTTGAATGGTGTAGTCGAGGAGGAAGTGTATGTGGAGCAACCAATTGGTTTTAAGACACATGAAAAGAAGTCATATGTGTGCAGATTGAAGAAAGCCTTGTATGTCTTGAAGCAAGCTCCTAGGACTTGGTATGGTAGGATAGACAAATTTCTATCCAGTTTGGGCTTTACCAAGAGTAAAGAAGATTCCAACCTTTACTACAAGGTTGAGGAAGGAAATCCAGTGATACTACTTTTGTATGTGGATGACCTGTTTGTTACAGGTGATGATAGATTGATTGTCGACACGAAGAGGAATCTTGTTGTCAAGTTCGAGATGAAGGAATTGGGGATGATGCACTACTTTCTAGGCTTGGAGTTGTGGTAGAGTGCAAATGGAATATTCCTTGGACAAGGGAAGTATGCAGTAGAGATTATGAAGAGGTTTGGGATGATGGAATGCAAGGCCATGGCCACACCTATGGCATCGAATCTGAAGCTTCTGTGTGATGCTTCATCTGCGTTGGTTGATGTCACGATGTATCATCACATGATTGGGTCCTTGATGTACCTGAAAAATACGAGACTGGATATTTGCTTTGCGGTGAACACATTGAGCCAGTTCCTGATGGATCCGAGAAGTGTTTACTTGGTTGCTTTAAAGCATATTCTGAGGTACCTAAAGGGTACAGTTGATTATGGGCTCAAGTATGATGCGAATCAAAAGTTTAACCTAGAGGGTTATGTTGATTCAGATTGGGAAGGCATTGCTACATATAGGAAAAGCACTTCGTGGTGCTGCTTCAGTATGGGATCAAGTGTGATCTCTTGGTTTAGCAGGAAGCAGTCCTGTGTAGCACTGAGTATAGCCGAAGCAAAGTATGTTGCATCTTTTTAGGCTAGTTGTGAGGTAGTATGGATGAGGAAGCTACTATCTGAGCTATTTGATCTCCCGTTGGATGCTACTGGTATCTTTTGTGAAAACCATAGTTGTGTGAAGTTGTCTGAGAACCCGGCGTTCCATGACAGGTTGAAGCACATTGAGATCAAATATCACTATATCAAGGATATGGTGCAGAGAGGAGCACTGAAGTTCATGTATGTTGTGACAGATGAGTAGGTTGCAGATGTGTTGACGAAACCACTAGCCAAAGTGAAGTTTGAGTACTTCATAGAGAGGCTTGGTGTTATTCAGATAGAAGATACTTCGAGGAAGAAGTGATGGGACTCATCTGCAGGAGCCATTCCAAGCATGGTGAGAGGAGGATCCTTCCCATGGCTATGGATGTAAGCACTGTGTGGTGAGCATCAGGACGATGCTCCAGTTACTGCTTGGTATGATCAGTTGGATCATGTATTTGTATCAGTTATGATCAGGTAGATCATGTATGGTGATATGTATCAAGTGGATACATTGCATAATTAGTTGGATTATGTGTGATAAGTTATGAAGACACAGATGCACATGGGATTTTTGGACATGGTTGTAGATGTGTTCTCCCATGGTGCAGATGTAAGGGCTGGAGCCATTCTCACATGGTGGTAGATGTGTTCTCCCATGGTGCAGATGTAAGGGCTGGAGCCATTCGAGCATGGTTGGAGTGTGTCTTCCCATTTATGGAATATAAGTGTTGTGCCATTACTAGCATGGTTGAAGTGTGTCTTCCCATGGCTATGTATGTAAGTGTGATTCCATTCTTGCATGGTGGAAGTGTGTCTTACCATGGCATAGATATAAGTGCTGAGCCTTTCACGGATGGTTGAAGTGTGTCTTCCCATGCCGATGAATGTAAGTGTTGTGTGGTGTGAATCTGGGTTGTGCTTCACGAACAATGTTAAGATCAGTATCATCATGAGTATCAGGATGATACTTTGTGGCCGTGGACAGGTTGTGTAGTGGCATGTAAAAGGTCCTAGGAGATCCGATAGGTTGATATGTGTGCTTGTAATAAGTCCTAGGATGCTCTTGCGAGGTTTTGTTGACACACGTAATAAGTCTTGAGGATTCCACAATATGGCTAGTGATGATGAAGACCTATAGGTGGTGGGCCTACATCCATACTGAAAAAGGGTTGGCTCTGTAGAACTTCCTATGACGAGTAGATTGGAGATTGATTGAGATAGCAACAACAACGATGATGATGATTCGATGACGATGATCCAGTGACGATGATCCAGTGATGATGATCCAGAGAAGAAGACTTGTGCAAGCAGATCTGTGTTGAGAAATACCCTCCTAGTTAAGAGAAAGTGTTGATGTATATGTAACTTCGGAATGTATTTCATGTATGTATATTGTATTCCTATAGAGATGTTATTATTCCTCTATACAGAAGTGTCGTCATTTATATTGTAAGTGCCGTAACTTATACTTGATGGGTTATTAGACCACCTTGGTGGGGTCGGCCTTGTATAAGTCATGTGGGTCAAAGGGTTATTAGACCATCCTATTGGGGGTCATCCCTGTCAGCATTATGTTAAGTGGTTAAGTTGAGGCTGACCTAGTAAGGTTATTAGGCAAGTCAAGTCAAGTATAAATAGAGTGCGGGAGGCACTCTATTTGATCATTCACTTTCTCACTTATACACTCATTGGAGAATGGTGCACTAGTGGAGGAGGAGAAGTTGTTGCTAGGAGACTCTTATGCTTGGGTTTTGTATCATTGCTCTATCTGTCTCTGAGGAAGTTATTGGGGTTTTTCACCTTTATGGTTTTCCCCAAGGAAACTCTATGTGTCAATTATCTCTTGTGATTGATATGCTGTACATGTTATTCTCTCAGATAAGATCCTAGATCATATTGAATTGATGCTCAAAAATTAGCAATGTTGTGATCATAATATATTATTCCAGACCAAATGATCATATTCCAAATTAATTCACTTTAGAGGTGATCAATCTCTAAAGGAGACTTAATAGCAATCTGGTGATCATGGTTTATAATACATCACAAAACATTGAATGCTTTTAACAATTAAAGCATGACCTTTATATAGAATTTCCACCTCTATACAAGAGGTCCATCCCATGGACACCTTTATACAGAAGTTTCGCATTAGAATCATGACTTGACACATAAGTTTGGATCCTTTTCCAACTAGACTTTACAACATCATTACTTTGATCAATCACTTCTATACAAGAGGAATAACCTTTACATGGAAGAAAATCAAAGTGTTCACCTATATACGGGAGGATCAATCTTGGCTGCACAATATTGGTTTGGAGAATGTCTCCTGATGTTGTACATTTAACATTTAGCGACCATATATTTAGCAAAACATTCTGGGTGCTTTAAACCCCACCCACCAAGATATTTGGACAGAGCAATTTTGTCCCATGCCACCCAGGAAAAGATCCATCTTTGGAATTCCCTTTCCATAGAAAGTGGTAGCTCAGTTTCGAGATCTGGTTTAGAGTTCACATTGGGATACATGCAAAAGAATTCCAATAAATAGGAATGGATGCAAGAACTGATTTCAAAAATATCAATCTGCCCCCTCTATTCAGCCACTTGTTGCACCAAATTTGGAGTCTACTCTCTATTTTACCAATCAACCACGCCCAATATCTTCTCATATAATCATTAGGATTCAAGAAAATCCCAAATATTTGAGGCCATCCTAAACATCAACTTCTTCAAAATATTTGTGTGCCTAACCTCCAAATCAAATATATGTATTTTTTTATTCATATAGATGAAACCATATTTGAGCTAGTCATGAAAGGAATCAAGAGTGTCTTCAATCCTATTAAGCTCCAGGTCCAATTTGATTTTCCTTTCAAATGCTTAGGAAACATATCTGACCTTGATCCTCTTGAGGTTTTTTATAAATTGTATACCAATAGATTGAGGCCTAGAAGCATCATAATGTATCCAATTACTCTTAACTAATTTCAAATGGTATTCATCATTGAGCCAACAAGCATTGAACTTAAACGAGCTAGGAGGTTCTTGAAATTCCACCTCAATCTCCATAAAAATAAGAAAATGATTGGATTCTCCTCTCTCGCCCACCCATTGTCTAAAATTGGTACCAGACTGTAACAACCCCTCATTAATTAAAAAAATTTCTATCCTCTTAGCAATTTTGTCAAGCCTAATTATTTTGTTTCATTAAGTAGGTCTAAGAATTACTGGATAGATATCAAATAGGGAGTTTACATCAAGTTTTCGAAGGAAATATTTAATCAAAGATTCATTGTAATAATTTGGACCCCAAATATCACCTTCACCGAGTGAAAAGTTTAGGTACCCTCCCATAATAATGCTATCACCAACCATCATACTAGATCCAAAAAAATTTCCCAATAACTAACCCTTTGCTGATAAGGCCCATAGATGTTGACAATAAGTAAAGCATGCCCTAGTTCACAAGAAAAGAATATTGTGCCAATACCTATCTAGAAAACCTAGCCATTAATACAGAGCATCAAATTTTTGTTCCATCATGTAGTGAGTACACCAAACCTGCCAGAGGCATCAATATTGACAAAGTCCCAACTAGGAACTAAACACCTAAGATCATGATTAAACCTGATTCACATGTTTTTTCTCCTGAATGCATATTAGATGAGAGTTAAAAACTAATTTACAGATCTTTATTAGATGTGAATTTACTTATAATGACGCTAATACACTTATTTGGCATCACGGGTCCTTTTTTTCATTTTGGTTACAAATTATGATCTAATTGAGAAAGAATTGATAATGCTCTATTGATAGATAGAATACATATCTCTTTAGTTTTTTATTTCTTGTTGCAGTCATTCTTTTATGTGCAAATTTGTCTACTATGTATTTTCAATGGAGTATGTGCAACCAAATGATATTTCCTTTGTATCTCACAATCCAAAAATGTTCAGAACCAGTTCTAAGCGTAATATCAAGTTGCGGGGATCGGATTCTGATGAAGAAATGGTTCTAGAAATAGCATTGAAAGTCTAGTTCGAGGACACTAAATATACCACTAGGATTTCCTTTGAATTCAAGTGAGGTGGGCTCTATCACCTCATTAGAGATCATAACATACCTGATGCGATGATAGAAGAAATATTGATATATCAAAATATCAAGAAATCCCCTCTTCATAAAATTTCTATGAGCCCAAATTTATTTCCATGTGCAGAGGTAATGGGTTGGATTTTTCCCTATGTGGATGTGAAATCTAGAATCATTGCGAGTGCTAATGGGAATGGATTTCCTTCTTTCTAGCTTGCTCATATAGGAAAATGCTACAAGATCCCAACATTTAAAGTTCTCTTAACAAATGATTGGGTCAAAAGTGTGAATACTGAACACTCGGGATGTGTGAGAAAGATGTTTATCCCATGCAAATAGTTACAACAAAGAACTAGTAGGGAATATGAAACCAAGAACCTTAAAAATCCATTCAAGGTTGTTTCCATTCTTTTATGTAGAATATATGGAAGAGAGAATGCAAGAAGTGACAAGCTCAGTTGGATCCCACTATTGTATCATATCACAATGCATGGCACTGTGTTCAATTTGGCTAACATTATTTTAGAAAATATGGTGCAAACCATAAAAGATGCTCAGGAGGGAATCAAGCAAAAGAGAGATGAGTTTTATATGTTATCATATCTTATTGATTGTGTTTTTATTATGAATCATTTTCCAAAGCTCGGGTGCAGATGGAATCCAAATGAAACTCCAATATATGTGGCCTATCAAATTTTATGGGCACATAAGCATGCAAGTTTTTATAAGCAGATTTGCGAAGCATTCCTCATGCCATTATTTAAATTGTTTTCTAATGAAGAAACAAATTGTATGTTATATGAAGCACTCATGGTGGTCACCAACGTAGGATATTATTATTTCACTCCTGAGGGTACATACTTACACATGTATGGAGGTTCGAAGAGTCCGTCTCTAATGCCCAAATATGTTACGAATTATATTGTATTAAAGGAAATGGTGAGGAGAGTATTTATCAATGGTGTGGGAAAATTTTTACATGAAAATAAGAAAGCTTCATGACCACCTCTCCCACTTGTATTCAGGGCATATAAATTCGACAAAGTCAAATAAGTGGAAGAATGCTTAAAATAACTGGATTTTTGTCACTTCAGTGAAAATATTTTTGCTAGAAATGATAGGCGTCAGAAGGTTTCTCAGCATTGTCAATCATGTAGGATCAATTATGAGTACATAGATCATTTATTGCAAGATGAAGAGATGTACAAAGGAGTGAAAAATATTACAGAATTAAACCAAAATATTCGGCAAGAAAGCAGGAGCAAGCTCCATCCATCCACATACATCAACAAAAGACGATTTAGAGGAATTAGAAGGAAATCGAGTGAATGAAAAATCTCTTGCAGCTTAAAATGCAAAGAGATTGCAAGAAGAAGAGTTAGCCAAGAAGAAAGAAGAAGAGAGACAAAAGGAAGAAAGGTTTGAAGAAGCAAGAAGGAAGGCAAAGAAGGAATAGGTAGACAGAATGGATACAAAACAAGAGGAAAAGAGATTACAAGAAGAAGCATTGAAGAAGAAAAATGAGGAGGAAAATTAGATCAAGAAAGTCGAGGAATCTCAAAACTTACAAGAAATTAATGATCAACGGGACATGGAGATCAATAATACTACAGATATTGATACTGAAGTACCTCTCATAGGGGTTTATCTTCCTTTTTCTAAGCTAGAACTCACACAATTCAAACTATCCAAACAACATTCAGCTTCCAAACTAGAAACAATAGTCTCTTATCCCAAAAGAAATACTATCATGAAAAGAATGGAAAATAGATTAAAGGTTGTTGTGCAACCAGATATCATTACCATACAAGAAGTTACAATATTGGAAGGCACAAACAAGGATCCTAAATTCACAGCATCGATAAATGTTGTTGATGCACAAGTCAATGAAGATAATATTCATAAATTTATGGAATATGTAGAGAAGAGCAAAGACAAAATGATTAAGCTGAAAGACAGTTTGGTCTAGGCCCGAAATGAACTAATTGAAATGATAAGACAAAGTGATGCTTTAGAATTGGAGAAAGAGAAAATCATGCAGACTGTCCAGATACTAGAGGATGAAAAGGACTCATTAAATGCATAGGTAGTGATCTTGGAAGGAGAGAAGACTGACCTTCCAGCTCGAATTAGTGAATTACAGGAAAGAGAGACCAAGTTAGACCAACAAGTTGAGTCTCTTATGATAGAAAAGGGATCTTTTCAAGCTCAAGTAGCAGAGCTAACTAGATAAAAGGAGTCCCTAGTGGAGTATCTAAACTTTGCTCAAGAAAAAAAACAATATCTAACACCATTCTATGAGTGTGATTCTGCATTGCAAGAACAATTATTCCATTCTGAAGAGTTGCTCACTGAGCAAACATATGAATTGCAAGGGATGGTGATCAGGCTTAGGAAAATTTCTGAGGAGGCTACAAATAATAGGAAAAATCTCATAGGAATATATGACAAGATGAAAAGGTTAACTTCTTGGAGGAAGAAAGCCAAGGAAATTCCGCCACATTTGTTGAATAGGTCCACTGCTAAACTAAAGTTACACGTAGCACTCTTGGAAAGTTTCCAGAAGGAAAAGAAGAAGCTGAAAAATGAGCTGAATGATTCCATAACTAAATGTGAGGATATTCACCAAATTATTTACAAGAATTTTGAAAAATTACCTCTTCCTCCTCCATGTGCAATTGAAGAACTAGTACCAAAAGAGAAACACTTAACAGAACTGAGGACTATCATGAATGAGGATATTGCTACGATCAATATTCTAGACACAATCACTACAGAAGATCTCCAAGAGCGTATTGGAAAAGCCACAATGAAGACCCATTACTAGTTAGAAAATGGTCACAATACAACAACCAAGGGGTTAAATGCTATGGTCAAAAACTTGTATATTCATGAAGTGGCCTTAAAATTATTAGAACCACAACAATTAAATGTAATATCTTATGAGAGTGGTCTTTGGAATTATTACATTCAAAGTCAAGAGAACGCACCATCTAATTGATGTAATATTGTATTTTATTTTACTATTTTGGCTATTTATGTTGCAACCACAAAAGGACAAAATTGTGGAAAGCAAGAGATTTTGGGGAATATGAAGTTATAGGTAACCTCAAGACTCATTTTGTAAACATAAATAGGAGAAACTAGAAGAGAGTGTGGGATTTTGGCTTGTGAAATATTGTACTAGTCTCAATTGTAAGAAACAATTTTCTTCTAATGAGAAAGTCTATTTTTTCTAGATGAAGGTATACATGGAATGTTGCATGGAAATATATGAATGAATGTGCATAAATTATTTCTTCCTTTGTTCATCAATATGCAGTAATATCTATCCTTTTTCCGTTATATTAGTCTAATGGTTTGCGAAATATTGCATTTTTTATGAATATGAAATGAATCTCTCTATGTATTTACGAGTAATGAGTGAAATGAATGTCAATACCAAAGCTATCTTTGTGTTAATTTTATTTTGTGATTGTTAAATACATTTTTTTCAGTAGTTATCTTCTGGGATTGTATTAAGAAGTTTGCAATCATTGCTCTCTTTTAAAATTTTGCTCCTTGCAAGGATAGTTTAGTTAGATTGTAATCTTGCATTTAATTAGGGAATTTTATTGGTTAACATATAGAAAAGGGGTGGTAATATGAGAGTTAAGAACCTACGCATCACTTTGTGAGGCCTCTTTCTACTTGTCAAACAAGTATAGGAATGATCATTTAGAATTAGAACTCTGCATTTGCATATAAATTAATAAAACCCAAAATGGGGGATCGGGCCGTAACTGATAAAATCACCATAATAATATATCTTACGGTAGCCATAACGTAAATTGGATAGGTTCCCTATTCAAAATAGTGAATAGTCTAATTAGTACTTTTTATTGGGGAGAATCCCAACTGTTGATGCAAGGATTTTTCCGATTGTCAACAGATTTGGCGCTAGAAGGAGGGAAACCAGTGTATGGATGGTAGAGTAATTCCATTCCCTCAAGGAAATTTCTCTAGGTCTCCACTTGAAACACCTCAACCCAAATATTCGATACCCAAAAATGAACAAGAAACTAATTATCACGAAAATACTAACTCTGAAACTGAACACATTGAAACTTTGTATGTTTTTTATCACCAAGAAGTAAATAATTTTAGGAGATAAACCATATATTAAGTTAGAAATCTTGGAGGATTACATGTAGTCCCTCTATTTCCTAGAAGGCGTGCTCCTAGGAGAAGAGACAAAATAAGGATTATGTCTTGGTTGAATCATTGGAAGAACTGGTTGATTTATCTTTACAAGAAATACCAGATCCTATCGATCAATTGAGACCATCTTATCCTGATACAGTCTCTTGTCAACATGCATAGTCACCTCCACGTTCACCTCCAAAGTCTCCTCCTCGCATTGGTAATATGGCCCACAATGTGAATCAACCATCGGCCTTGAGAGCTATAGGACCTTTGAATATACCTGCTCCTTTACATGATTTTCCTAAACATCCAAAGCGAGTGTTACCTAATTTTGTTATGGGAAAAGGAATTTTTTCAAACGATTGTTTGAAGAGATTTTATATGGCCGTAAATTTGTTGAATGTAGAACATGAATATGTGGTGCATCATTTATTCCCTTATACTTTTGAACCTAAAGCTTCATCATGGTTTTTTAGTTTACAACTTGGTTCAATACCTGATTGGGAAAGTTTGGAAAAAAATTCCTTAAGTAAATTTGGTGAACAACGGACCTTAGAATCACTGATGAAAAATTTGTTGTCTCTTAAGATGGATAAAGAGAAATAGAACATGATTTTAATCAAAGATTTACCAATGTTTTGAATAATTTCAATGCTACCTATAAACCTACATAAGAATCTTTAATTGAATATTATACTACAACACTACATCCATCTCTGGCTATGTTTGTTAAGCATTCATGTAAAAATACTTTGACTGGAAAATTTGAAGAAGCTAAGATGGTAGAAACAAATATGAATAGCATTGCAAAACATGAAGTGGAAATGGAATATAAGCGTCTTGCTTGCAAGAAACCATTATTGTTGACAAAGCCTTCTAAAGAGCAATCAAATGAGCTAGAAAATGTGGTCAAATTGGTTTAGAAATGATCTAATAAGATAGTGGATTTGGAGAAAGAAAAGGGATCTAGTTCATATACAAGAACACCTTTTAAACCTTTTTACAAGAAAAAAGAAGAAAGTCCAAAGAATCCAACAAATAAAGCATATGTCCTTAATTTAAATGAAGTAGTCATGGACCACTTTTGTACTTTCGGCCAAGAACATCATTCTAAAATTTTTTTGTCCACAATGGATTAATTCTATGACTTTGGTAATGAATCAAATTTTGGACAAACAACTAGATGAAGAAGATAGAAATGATAAAACCAAATCAAATGAAACAAGGGAAGAAACCACACTTTTTTTATGGGACTAGGCACCGAACCTAGATCTTGAAGATGAAAAATAAATAGCATAAATACATAATGTACAAGTTTCATCTATTGATTATGAAACTAGGAGTAAAGGACTGGTTGAAGATAAAACTATACTAGTCCAAAAAGGGAAAACAATCAGTGCTACTCCCAAAGCACAAAAGAATACAAGTGTTGTAACTCAACCACCTTAAAAGATGGTTAGAGAAAATACCCATTAATCCCTCGGAAGTTTTGAAAGGATTATCTTTTATTACCCATAAAGAAGCAACCCCTTCCTCAAGTAATTCCACTGTAAATGGAAGTATTGGAGGAAATCATAACATGGGTTATGATATCATTGAAGATATTAAAAATACCTAAGCTAATGTATCCTTATTTTAAATGTGCAATCTTCCACAGTAGAGGAAACGATTATTGGAATATTTTGACCTCAATACAACAACAAATAAATCTTCTAGTAAATATAAGCAGTAAATCATCATTGAATCAGATACTGAGATTAACGAAGCTAGTATTGGTGGTAAATCTAAATCTCAGACCCCTCCTTTTCTGCTTACCTTTGAGATATTTAATTATAATGTGCACAATTGTTTGGTGGACTCAGGAGCTTCATATAATGTTATTCCATTTTCAATTTGCAAAACCATTAATGAACGGCCAATCCCCTCTCCCTCTAGGATTAGTCAACTTGATAGATCGGATGTCAAAGTAGTGGTAGAGATGAATAATGTTTTAATAAGATTAGTTTCATATCGAAGGGTTTTCCAATTTATTGATATAGTCGTGGTTGATATACCCGAGGATTATGGTTTGTTTCTAAGCAGAGATTGGTCAAGTAAACTAAATGGATACTTTGCTACTGATTGATCTCACTTTTGGTTACCTTACCGGAATAAGCAAAACCAAATTAAGGTACTAAGGGAGCCACATATGAATTTCACTATCACTAAATTGGAAGGAAGGAATGGATCGGTGAATTTTACATACTATGTATTAGGAAATTATTTTTTAGAAATGGAACCCAGATGTTATCAGACTGAAACTACCTATCCTAACTCAGACGCACAGTCCGATCTCCTTCAATTTTCGTGGAATGATGATAATGAATGTAATATAGTAGAATCAGTTACTAATGTAGATGTAAATACTAACTCTGATCGAATAAGATTTGATTTCAGACATTGTATTTTGATGGCACCAAGACACAAGAGGGAGCAAGGTCCAGTTGTGTTCATATTGACCCTAAAGGGGAAATATTTTTTCTCTCTTGTCTATTAGAATTTGAATGCACCAATAACACTGTTGAATATGAGTCCTTGGTTCATGGATTAAAAAAGGCTATAGATTTGAATGTTAAAAATGTAAAGGTTTTTGTTGATTCTGAGATAATTGTTAGGCAAGTGAGAAACACTATTCATTGTTTATCTTCAGACTTAAAATGATAACAGGCCTAGGTATGGAATTTAATTTTGAATTTTGATGCATTCAATATTAATTCCATTCCTAGATTGTAGAATTTTGTTATTGATTTACTAGCTATTACTGCTTCTCGTTTAGTTCCTCTTAATAATACAGTTTTTATTCAACTGTATTCAAACCATCTCTCCCTGAAAATGTTAAAAATTGGAGGGTATTCAATGATGATGAATAGATTATCGGCTTCTTGACTAATGAATACACATTCAAAGGGTTGATTAAGGATGAGTCAAAACATCAATTGAATTTGGAAAATATTGTTGGAAATCAATTCAAAGGAAATTTTATGCCGAACTGAGTACACACTCTAAAGAAACTATTCGATTTACAACATAAATTTAGAAATCGATCAAATGTGAAAAATAACAGTTCTTCAATGCAATATGAATTGGTGAATTTGGGCACGGAAAGGGAACCAAAATATGTCAATGTAGGGACATGTTTTTCTCCCGATGAAAGGTACAACTTCATTAAATTGTTTCATCAATATAAGGATTTGTTTGCTTGGACTTATGATGACTTGAAGACATATGATAATAGCATCATAAAACATATTATTCCTATCAAACAAGGGGCTAAACCATTTCAACAAAAAATTCAAAAAGTGCATCCCACTTTAGAACCCCTTATTCAGAAAGAATTAAAGAAGTTACTACATGCCAAGATCATTTTTAAAGTCATATATTCTGAATGGGTGGAAAATATTGTTCCTATTCGCAAAAATACAGAGAGATAAGGTGGTGTGTGGATTTTCAAAATTTGAATAGAGAATCCGTTAAGGATGATTATCCTATTCCGCCTATGGAACAAATATTGCAGCTCGTATCAGGTTAAAAAATGTTCTCCTTATTAGATGGATTTTTAGGATATAATCAATTGTTAGTGGCCGAAAAGGATCATCTCAAAAAAACATTCCAAATGAAGTTGGGAACATTTTCTTACAGAAGAATCCCATTTGTTCTTATGAATGTTGGAGCCACATCTCAATGGGCCATGGACATTGATTTTCGAGGTTTAATCGGCCATAGTGTAGTTGTATATTTATATGATGTCACCGTTTTCTCCAAGAAGAGGGAATACCATGATTTTCATCTAAAAAAAAATTTTGAACGATCTAGAAAATATGGTATTTCTCTTAACCCAAAGAAAAGTGTATTTTCTATTTTGGAAGGGATATTACTAGGACACATCATTTTGAAAAAGGAATCTCAATCGACACCAAAATAATACAATCTATACTCCAAATTCCCATGCCCCACGATAAAAAATACATGCAATAATTTATGGGCAAGAAAAAAAATTCGAAGGTTTGTGCCAAATTTTGCACAAATTGTAAAACCTTTGCAACAAATGGTTAAAGAGGATGTGCAGTTTAAATGAACTGTGGTTGAAAAGGCTGCTTTTAATGATATCATAACCGCAATTGCTCATGCACCATCGTTAAGCAGTCTGGATTTTGAAAAAATATTTTATCATCTATACATTCGCGTCTGATCATACTCTTGCAGAAATGCTCACTAAAAAGGGAGAGCAAGGGGATGAATATCCAATATATTTCATGAGCACTAGATTACAAAGGGATGAACTAAACTATCTAGAGATAGATAAGAGTTTCTCATTGAAAAAACATATGAACTACAAATGATGGTGATCATGCTTAGGAAAATTTATGAGGAGACTGCAACTACTAGGAAACATCTCACAGGAATCTATGATATAATGAAAAGGTTAACTGCTTGGAGGAAGAAAGCCAAGGAAATTCCACCACATCTTCCCAAGAGGTCCATTGCTAAACTAAAGTTAGATTTATCACTTTAGGATAGTTTCAAGAAGGAAGAGAATAAGCTTCAAAATGATGTGAGTGATTCCATCACTAAGTGTGAGGATATTCACCAAAGTATTTACAGGTCTTTCGAAAAATGCCATCTGCCTCCTCCAGGTGCAATTGAAGAACTAGTACCAAACGAGCAATGCGTAGCAGAACTGAGGACTATCATGAATGAGGATATTTTTGCCATCTAGAGTCTTGACACAGTCACTATGGAATATCTTTAGGAGTGTATCGAACAAGCCACAATGAAGACCCATTACTTGGGAAATGGTCACAATATAAAAACCAAGGGGTTAAATGCTATGGTCAAAGACTTGCTTGTTCATGAAGTGGCCTTAAAATTATTAAAACCACAACAATTAAATGTAATATAATGTGAGAGTGGTATTTGGAATGATTGCATTCAAAGTCAAGAGAATGCACCATCTAATTGATGTAATATTGTATTTTAATTTACTATTTTGGTTATTTATGTTGAAACCACAAAAGGAAAAAATAGTTGAAAGCAAGAGATTTTAGGGAATATGAAGTGATAGGTCACCTCAAGACTGATTTTGAAAAGATAAATAGGAGAAACTAGAAGAGAGTAGGGGTTTTTAGCTTGTGAAAGATTGTACTAGTCTCAATTGTAAGAAACTATTTTCTTTTAATGAGAAAGATGGTTTTTGTTGGGTGAAGGAATACATGGAATGTTGCATAGAAATATATGAATACATGTGCAAAACTTATTTCTCCCTTTGTTCATCAATTGTTAGGAACCCATGTCAACCCTTCTATTTACTTTGTTAGTATATTGTTGTAGGATGCATATGCTTTGTAAGTCGTCACGTAGTATTTGTTGATCCATAGTTTGTATTATTGTTGTTGGATGCATGTGCTTTGTAAGTCGTCCCGTAGTAATTGTTGATCCATATTTTGTATTGGCCCATGGTTTGTATTGACACATGGTTTTGACCCATGGTATTGGCGCCTAGAATTAGTATATAAGTTTGTGTTGAGACCAATGAAGGCACCGTGAAGTTATTTGTATTGAGCTTGTTCAAAGGAGATTGCCCCCTCGAAGTGGCCTGCGATCAATATAAAAGTGATTATGAGTTCTGTTATTTCTGTTATCTCGTGTGTTTTCATTAATTAATTATTGCAGGTTCTTCACATCTGGTATCAAAGCACTTTCTTGGGCTCGCTGGGTGAAATGTCTGCCAATTTTATTTTTTTGCATCTGTTGCAGCTTCCGATCTGGGAATAATCCCTATCCGCTTAACTATGGGAAGTACTTGGACATAATCCCTAAAACTCATTATGAGGAGTACCACAGGAACCCCTTAGGAGCTGGCCCATTGAGAGGACCTACTAGCAAAAAGGGCAACGACCCCTACTTGATTGACTAGTTCCCACCCGTGAGGTAACCCAAGAGTTGTTGTTTGTGGCAAAGCGGTTATCAGTTTTACCTGAGCCATGGAGTGAGGGGTACTTCCCCAATATGCAAGTCGTCAGACAACATTGGTGGCCGAGTGAAACTCCTGAACTGTTAAGAAGCCGCACATACCTGGGGTCCATATCTATTTTCAGCTTAACTGTTTTCGATCATTTCCACGCCGTTTCAAATCCATTCTGAAAGCCGTTCCAAATCCCTCCATTTCATATCTATTTCAGATCCATCCATTTTCGATCCAGTCGGTGCCACTTCAGATCCCTCTGTTTCTGATCACTTCCGCACCGTTGCAGATCACTCAGTTTCCCTTGAAAATTTCCTGACACCCCGGTAATCCCATTTTGCATATTTCATTCCTAAGGACCCTATCCCAAATTCCACTTCCCAAAGCCTGAAATCTCACATTTGTCTATTTTTAGGGTTTTCCATAACTTTATCGGATTTCACCCAATCACCTTCATATTTTACCACCGATTTCCTTTCCTAATTCTGCTTCTTTGTGCCTCTCTGCCAAATTTTCTCATTCTTTCACCCCGCTTTTGAAATCCCCATTTTTTGCTTCCCTGTCCATCAGAAAGTGTCCAAAACCTACTCAAACCCCAATTAACCCTCCGATTTTTTCCCAAATCCAAATTTTCCTTTACTAAAGCAGCTTTTGTTTGTGTTTTTCTATCCATTTCAAAAAAAAAACTCCTGATTATGGTTGTCACCCACGCAGGAGCAAAAAACATGGAGGAAGCACTTGCAGCCATCCAAACCAAACTCCAAGATCTGGATGAAAAATTTACCAGCCTCCATCTTTAGCATTCAGCCATGAACAATAACCGACAACAAGAATCTTCTGCAGCCAATGGGTTCTCTTTTTCCAACAATTTCCGTGGTCCGAAGCTTGAATTTCCTCACTTCAACGGTACTGATCCGACTGGATGGATCTATCGTGCAAATCAGTATTTCAGTCTGCATAATACTTTTGATGTCCAAAAAGGTCCACTTGCATACTTTCATTTGGAACAGGAAGCCCATCAATGGTACCGTTGGTACATCAAGGCTCATGATGAGCCAAAATGGATAGATTTTTTCCAACTCATTTTGCAACGATTTGGTCCTAGTGCTTTTGATGACTTCACAGGAGCACTCACTAAACTTCGTCAAAGTGGCACTATGAGAGAGTATCAGACAGAATTTGAGAAACTAGCCAATCACACATAAGGATTGTCTGATGAATTCTACATGAGTTGTTTTATTAGTGGTCTTAAGGATGAAATCCGGTCAGAGGTTAAAATGTTCTATCCCAACACAATGATGGAAGTCCTAGGGTTGGCTAAGTTGGCAGAAGACAAGCTTGCAGCCCAACAACGCTCCAAACTCTCTTTTGTTCCCTTCCGAAATATGGGTTCTCAACGATCTCCCATACCGCTAGCTCCTCGACAAACTCCTATCAAGCATTTGTCTAAAACAGAGATGCAGGCAGGCAAAGAAAAAGGGCTTTGTTATAATTGTGATGAGAAATTCACTTGGGGACATAAATGTGTTCAAAAAAATCTCTATCTCTTGGATATGGATTCTCCACTTGCCTCTAAAATTGGTGAAGAAGCTCCAGATACAATGGATTATCAAGTCGACATTCAGGAGCCACCTATTGACCCCCCATCTCAGGATGAACAGCCAGAGATATCTCTCCATGCTTTATCTGGTGTCACCACCCCCCAAACAATGCAGGTCAGGGGTTACTTCAAGAAGCTTCATCTTACAATACTCATTGATTCTGGTAGCACTCATAACTTCATTGACCCTAATATCGCCAAACATGCTGATTGTTTTGTCCATCCTTGCTCCAACTTTGAAGTCATGGTTTCCAATGGGGGCACCTTACCTTGCAAGAGGAAGTGTCACAATGTGTGTATCTCTCTGGAATATTATAACTTGCGCTCTGACATGTTTTCCTTGTCCCTAGGTGGGTGTGAAGTGGTTTTGGGCATTCAATGGTTACGCACACTTGGCCCCATCTTATGGGATTTTGCTGAACTTTGGATGCAGTTTTCAGTCAATGGGAAACGACACAAATTTAAGGTCTTACAAGAAGGGTCTCTCCGCATCATCAATTCTTCCTGGAAAAGATCCTTAAGAAGAATTCACATGGTGTCATCGCTCAACTCCATTCCATTTAGATGCACCCATCAACGGTCTCCCCTAACTCCTTGGATAGATATGCAGGTGTCCTTGCTGAACCAGTGGGCTTGTCACCTTCAGGAGACATTTCCAGTATGAATTTAGCCGCATCTACATTTCAGCAAGAAATGATGGCTATTTTGCATGCAATACAGAAGTGGCATCCATACCTATTAGGGAATTATTTCTGCATCAAGACTGATCTCCCGAGTCTAGAAAATTTCCTGGAACAATGGGTCTCCTCCCTAACACACCTGAAATGGGTTGTCCAACTCATGGGTTATTCCTATGCGATCACTTACAAGAAGGGTAAGGACAATATGGTGACAAATGCTCCTTCTCGCACATTTGATGACCCAGTTTCTCTTACAGTTATTTCTCTGCTTGTTCCAAATTGGTTGCAATCTGTTCAACAGGGCTATCTCTTCTTTGAATTCCATGCTTCTTCCTTAGCAGGGCACTATGGGTTCCTCAAAATGTATGACCGGGAACAATGTAACTTCTTTTGGAATGGACTGAAAATGACATTTCAACAGGTGGTGGCTAACTGTGATACTTACCAGGTCAACAAGGGTGAAACGACACTCCTTTTAGGACTGCTCGAACCCTTTCCCATCCCTACACAGATGTGGACATCTATTTTTATGTATTTCCTAGAAGTGCTCCAGTGGTACAATACCACATATAAAAGGACACCATATGAAGTATTTTATGGACAGGAACCGCTAGTTCTTCTTCCATACATGCTCAACAACTTCCCGGTTCATGCAATTGACTCAGTTCTTCGAAATCGCGATCAGATTCTCCTCATTCTCCAAGACAATCTTCACATGGCAATAATTCAACTGAAACAACAAGCAGATCAAAACCATTCTAAGCGCACTTTTCATGCAGTTGATATTGTCCTTCTTCGTCTACAGCCTTCCAAGCAATCCTCCCTGAAACTCAAAAGACGTCAATGGGCTGGAATGCAACCCGAGGATGCTACAGGGGAACCACTCCTTCAGATTCTGCATCAATTTCCACATCTAAAGCTTTGAGGACAAAGCTTTTCTTAAGGGAGAGGGGATGTTAGGAACCCATGTCAACCCTTCTATTTACTTTGTTAGTATATTGTTGTTGGATGCATATGCTTTGTAAGTCGTCCCGTAGTATTTGTTGATCCATAGTTTGTATTATTGTTTTTGGATGCATATGCTTTGTAAGTCATCACGTAGTAATTTTTTATCCATATTTTGTATTGGCCCATGGTTTGTATTGACACATGGTTTTGACCCATGGTATTGGCGCCTAGAATTAGTATATAAGTTTGTGTTGAGACCAATGAAGGCAACGTGAAGTTATTTGTATTGAGCTTGCTCAAATGAGGTTGCCCCCTCGAAGTTGCCTATGATCAATATAAAATTGATTCTGAGTTATGTTATTTTTTCTATCTCGTGTGTTTTCATTAATTAATTATTGGAGGTTCTTCACATCAATATGCAGTGATATCTTTCCTTTTTCCATTGGATTAGTCTAATGGTTTGTGAATTATCTCATTGTTTATGAATATGAAATGCATCTCTCTATGTATTTATGAGTAATGAGTGAAATTAATGTCAATACCAAATCTATCTTTGTGTTAATTTTATTTTGTGATTGTTAAATACATTTCTTTCAGTAGTTATCTTCTAGGATTGTATTAAGCAGTTTGCAGTCATTACTCTCTTTTAAAATTATGCTCCTTGCAAGGATAGGTTATTTAGATTATAATCTTGCATTTAATTAGGGAATTTTATTGGTTGACAGATAGCAAAGGGATGGTAAGATGAGAGGTAAGAACCCGTGCATCACTTTGTGAGGCCTCTTTTTACCCATAAAACAAGTATAGGCAATTAGAACTCTGCATTTGCATATAAAATAATAAAACCCAAAACAGTGGATCAGGTCATTACTAATAAAATCACCATAATAATATATATTACTGTATCCAAATTGTAAACCGGATGGGTTCCCTATTCCAAACAGTGAATAATCTATTTGGTACTTTTCATTGGGGAGAAACCCTATTATCAACGCAAGGATTTTTCCACGTGTCAACAAATCATTAAGTCAACACTTGAGAATGAAAGCATGAATTCATCATCATCGAGATGTGAAGAGTGTTAGCTACTACAAGATTTTAACATTTTGTTAACCAATTCCTTTGGATATGGGGGTTCATAACCATATAATGTATTAAAGGGGGTAATTTTGGTTGCATAGTGATAAGTAACATTGTACCAATATTAAGCAACATTAAACCATCATATCCATTTAGTTTTTTTGCATCGTGTACATTCAAAAATGCCCCTCAAGGAACTTATTAATTACATTTGATTGTCCATTTGAGGGTAGTAGTCAATGCTCATATTTAAAGTGATTCTTGTCACTTTGAAAAAATACTTCTAGAAGTGACTTACAAACTTGGGATCCCTATTGCTAATGATGTAGTCCTAGAGTCCATGTAGCTTAAAGTTCATGCTTGAAGAATACACCAACAATTTCAAATTTTGTAAGCTTTGTATTCATAGGGTTGAAATGGGCATACTTAAATGATCAACTACCTCAAAACAACATCCTCATGTTATGATTTTATCAAGCCTATGATGAATTCCATAGATACTTCTTATCACATCTAATTTTGGGATGGAATTAGGTTGGAGAAGAGTAGGATAAGGGATCATTTCCAACTTGTTGAGTTCACAAGTCTCACATTCTACTATAAACTTCTTAGTTTCAGACCTCATTATGTGCCAAAAAAGGTTGGAAGAAATATTCTTATTGTTTTTTTGGAATTCCACATACCATGTATAGGGTGATGCATTCCCATGATCAAGTGAATTCTAAATGAGAGAAGGTGCATGTCATAGATATATAATGTTTTTGAAGAGGATGATGCCATTTTTTACTATCCAAGTCCATCCCTTATTGCCATCTATAAGATATTGTAGAAGTTGGATTGTGGGAGGATTGGCTATGTAATCATCAAGGAGTTTTCTGCCTAAGCAGATTGATTGATTGAAATGGTGTTTGGTAATTACATGTGCTCTACTTCTACGATACTAAGTGCTAGTGAATCTTTCTTCTTGCTAAACCATGAAACCATACTTGAACCCAAACTAAAGAAACACCTTGAAATTCTCCTCTTTAAATATCATTACTTTCCCAATCAAAATTTGTAAACTCATGTAGCACCACCTCTCGATAAACAACGTACCTTAGACCAAATTGAAGGGAGAAATCTAGTCATGCCTAAATCGTTGGTTAAATCCAACCTTTATTCAACCAACAAATTATATAAACGACTCGAGCAAATTTACTGTGGATGAGAATCCAATCACAATCTCTACATTTTTCTTTTATAAATTCATATATAAATGTGGGTTATTAGACGCTCATACGACATTCAAGTGGTGTGGATTGAAAGTTGATACCATAAATGTTTCATCAGTAGCATAAATTGTAGATGTCTCTTTTCAGACGCTAATCTAATGTGACATCTACTCCACAAAATGTCTCATTTTGGACATTATACTGACATAAACTTTAATCTATGAACGTCTCATTTTAGACATTAATCTGGTGTCAAATCTACATTGCAAATGTCTCTTTTAGAACATTATACTGATCTAAGAGCTATTCCTTCAACATCTCTTTTTCGATGTTAAACCAACATGAAATTTACACTATCAACGTCTCTATTCGGACGTCTAGCTGATGTCAAATCTACATTGCAAATGTCTCTTTTCATACATTGAACCAACATGACATCTACTCTTAAAACATCTCTTTTTGGACGTTAAGACAACACATTTCATGTTACCATCCCATTAGCACCTTGGTAAAGTCACTAGCCCATTATATTCCCATGGGACCTAGTGAAAATCATCAATAAGTTGGGAATTAAGGCTTTTCCTAAGTTTGCATAACACCACATGGAAATAAATTATTGAAGGCAAATTAATCTAAGTAAACTAAGGAATCCTAAGCAAGGTTGGAGAGGATGAAATGGCATCATATAAATCTTATCCAAGGTGTGGAAAGCTTCATTAAACATAAAGAAGATTAGTGGAGGATATTGGGAAAGTAATAATTGCCTAGTAAATAATTTCTCATGATGATCATCAAATGTTGGAGCAAGTCCATAGAAGCACTTGGAAATTTGTTAGGATGGGAAGAAGGTTATCATGTCCCTTACTAAGTTATCATTTGACCAATTCCCTATCCCATCCAGTCTCTATGGGTTTATGTAATGTACCAGATTTGATAAATGGCACATTAAATCAAAATTATTGCAAATGAAACACACAATAGATTAGTAGGAACCAAAACTAGCTATTTTGACAAAAAATCAAGAAGAAAATTTTAAACCACTTCAGACTCTTCCTAAATTCTCCTCAGATATAGTTTAGGACCTGCTAAGTATTTACATCATATGGGAAATAGTAAAATACCTTGAAATGGCACGTTTATGGGTGTTTCATGACTAGGAGGATTTCCTTGGAAAAACCAAGGCTATCAATGCACATTCCCAAAGGAATTATGTGGAAACCCAAGTATTTTGGTGGTAATTGAAGGTAATCATACCCGAGGTGTACTAAAAGGATTATCCCCCAAACTTCTATAGAAATATTACAGAGGTTTATAATCGAATTGATAGGTTTTGTAGGAAACTATAGCAAGGGTGCTACTTTGGATTGGCTGACTAATCTATTTCCAAAAGACTCCAAACACATCCAGAGGGTCACAAAAATAAGACTTAAGAATGTGGATGTATTTATCAGGGTCTCATGGATTGTATCATCTTACAAAAATACCAAATATCTCATAGAATGTATTTTATGACAACTACTGAAAAACTAGTCAGTTTTTGAAGCACATAGAATAAGCCTTGAAAAATGAAGATACAAACAAATTAGTAATTATTCAGGTTTGTTCTCAAAACTATTAATTGAAATCAAATACATATTATTGTATAGAATCAATCTCTATTAAACTGATAAATCATAAATTGAAAGTCTCTATGATCCAAACTTACATACAATACTCAATCTTCAATGATTTTGACAAATAAGAGCAAGAATCTTCAATGGAAGTAAGAAAAGAAGAGATACAACCATTGGATCAAATCCATATAAAGAAGAATAACATATTGTTTTCTCATGTATGGATCAAAAACATCTGATAGAACTCACAAGGGCTCTTACATAGCTCGAAAATCCATAAATACAAAGATAGAGTTGCACAGGTGCACTCCTCAACACTAAAACCTTGCCTCTGGTGAAAATGGTTGTATCTTGGTCATCTGGACACTTTTTTCAACAAGAAAAAAGGTGTTTCTTACTATAAATGACCCTAAAAATGAAATGGCGTGGGTATAACAACCCATAATTTCTCATAAATTCCAAAACCAGAACCTCCATTTGGGCCCTTTAACATTGTTTCCATTGAATGAAGGGGTTGAACCACACAACAAGAACACCAACCACTGGATCAGATCTGCTACTTTAGAATCTAATGGTTTTATTGACACTATGTCTTTGACTGGAACAATTTTGCAATGGGGAACATCACCCAAAGCAGGCTAGGGGCATATCTCCCAAGCCTCTAAGAGCAATCTCTCAAAACAAATATCAAAATGAGCAAAAGATGTGAGAGTGGTGCATTCATCTATTTTTAAAAGTTAATTGGCCATATGGATACATTGAATTTGGTATCATTCCTTACTCATGCACCCTCCTTGACTGTTTTTATCAATTTTTCTTTTGCTTGTTTTATCCTTTCTGTGTTTCCTTTCCTCTTTGAGTTGCTTTTCCTGCTTTTGGAAACATCCTGCTTTTCCTAGCTTTTCTCTACTTTTCCTACGTTTTTTCCTACATTTCTACTTATTTCTGATTTATGGACTTTCTTGCTTTTCCTGCCTGCTTTTTGCTTTTCTGGACTAGCTTCTTTTGTGCTACTTTCTATCTTTTTGGTGATTTTGTGGATTTTTCTGATTTTTCTTATAATTTCCATTATAGATTACAACTCATAGGTCCACAATACCACTTGTGCACCCTCCTTAGAAACCTAGTCACATTACTCAACAAGTAATTAATAAATAATAAAAATAAATACAAAAATAATCATGGCACACTATCCTAAGTCTTAAAAATTAAATGTGCCATCCATGGCACACATAGTGGAGCACAACCTGATAGGGTAAGATTAAAACATTGATGTAACACTTTCTTTATCCTTTTGAGAACTATTTGAAGATTCCCATCCCCATAGGTGACTCCTTTCCTTACTTGGGAAGCCACATGTGTTATGAAATGAATGGTTCCTCTACATGGTGCACCATCCTTCCATGTCCAATCATAGGATCAAAATGCAATATCTCTATCCTTCCAATTTTGTGTTTGAACAATTTGATATGCAATGATTTCTCTACCCAAGTACATGACATATATTCCAAATCAAGAATGTACTTCTCAAACATACTAACATGAACCAAAATGTAATCAAATAAAACCAACACAAGCTTAACACGATTCTTGATGTATTTTATGCTCATGTAGGAAGGTGAAGTCAAAGGTGCATCATCCAAATCAATGCTCATGTATGAAAGTCCCATGTAGGTACATTGGACACAAGGAGATGTCTCTTGAAAAATTTCTTCATCCATACTAATTTGATGACGAGGATTAAGGTGGAGATCAATTTTGGGGAGGTACTTGACCTTCTGAATCTCATTCCTAATGATATTTGTCTCTATCCCCCATAATACTATATGAAATCTCCAGCTGAAATAGATGAGACCAAGAATGATTTCAGTGTTCCAATTGAGTCTGAGAAATGCAAAGTGTCTAATACATCCACACCAAACAACACCAGGATACCATAGTCTGTGTTGCACTCCCTCATCCATCACTAACATCTGAAACAATCCATCATTCTGAGGAATTCCAGGATCCCACAACCAGATTGAAAGTTCAACACTTCCAATGCCTGTGAAAATATTTTCTATTAGATCCAACAAAGTTTGGATCTCCTCGTGCCATATGATTTCTTGTATGCAACGATGTCTTCAACATGCCATAAGTGCAAATTGAACTTCTCTTACATGGTGATTCGAAATATTCCATGTAGTTCCTCAACCAATCCATGGATTCATGAAGAATGGAGATATCTAATGGATACAAAATATGTCTTTGTTGCTACTCACTTGCCAAAATAATGTTAGGCACAATAAAGATTTCATTGCAGAAACAAGAGGAACATTTACCTCCCAAATTATTCATCTCAGTGGTGCATCTATCCACCCAATATATGAATGAATGAACACCTTTGTTGATATGAATGATGTATGCATCAGATGGTGATAGTATATTCCTCTGTTGTTGATCATGAGATAGGAAAGTAAGAGAGGTATCATTTAACTTTCTACTAGTGTAAACAAAAATCTTACTTCCATGTGCATCCATCTATGATATGTATTTGTCCACCCCATCCATGGATGGATCAACATCTTTGTTGGCTGGTCCAAGTGGAGTGAATCTAAATAGCTCCTACAAATTCAAATATTGCTCCCATAAGGGCATCCCATGATCCTCCTTATGCACATCTAGCACTTAGCCAACTTCCTCTAGGATAGTCCTCTTACAAAGAACATGCATTTTGGATTACCCTTCTTGCTCACAAGATTTACCAATGAATGAATTGTTAAAAAATATTCTATCAAGGTGAGCAATATTGGTGTACCCTTGGATATCTATCTCTGTTATGCACTCATCCATCCAATTAGAAGAACCTGCAATAATTAATTAATGAAAACACACAAGATAGAAGAAATAACATAACTCATAATCGCTTTATTGATCGTAGGCCACTTCGAGGGGGAAACCTCCTTTGAGCAAGCTCAATACAAATAATGTCATGGTACCTTCATTGGCCTCAAAACACACTTATATACTAATTCTATACCCAATACTATGGGTCAATACCATGGGACATATAATACTATGGAACGACTTACAAAGCATATGCATCCAATACTATGGGTCAATACCATGGGCTAATACAAACTATGGATCAACAAATACTATGGGACGACTTACAAAGCATATGCATCCAACAAAAATATACTAACAAATTAAAGAGAAGGGTTGACACAGGTTCCTAACATCCCCTCTCCCTTAGAAAAATATTTGTCCTCAAAGCTTTAGATGTGGAAATTGATGCAGAATCTGAAGGAGTGGTTCCCCTGTAGCATCCTCGAGTTGCATTCCGGGCCACTGATGCCTGTTGAGTTTCAGGGAGGATTGTTTGGAAGGATGAAGATGAAGAAGAACCATATCAGCTGCATGAAAAGTGTACTCAAAACGGTGTTGATTGGCTTGTTGTTTCAGCCAAATTCTTTCCATGTGAAGATTGTCCTACAAAATGAGAAGAATCTGATCGCGATTTCGAAGAACCGAGTCAATTTCCTGAATGGGGAACTGCTGAGGGTGTATGGAAGAAAAAATGGTGGTTCCTGTCCATAGACTTCTTCATATGGTGTCCTTTTAGATGTGGTATGTACCACCAGAGCACTTCTAGGAAATCCATAAAAATAGTTGTCCAAATCTTTGTAGGGATGGGAAAGGGTTCGAGCAATCCCAAAAGGAATGTAGTTTCACCCTTGTTGGCTTGGAAAGTATCACAGTCAACCACCATCTGTTGAATTTTCAATTTTAGTCCCTACCAAAAGAAGTTACATTGTTCCCGGTCATATGTTTTGAGGAACCCAAAGTGCCTTGTCGATGAAGAAGCATGGAGTTCATACAAGAGATAGCCCTATTGAATAGATTGCAACCAATTTGGAATAAGCAGAGAAATAGCTGTAAGAGAAACTGGGTCATCAAATGTGCGAGAAGGAGCATATGCAACCATATTGTCCTTACCCTTCTTGTAAGTGATCGCATAGGCATAACCCATGAGTTGGATAACCCATTTCAGGTGTGCTCGGGAGGAGACCCATTGTTCCAGGAAATTTTCCAGACTCTGGAGATCAGTCTTGATGTAGAAATAATTCCCTAATAGGTATGGTTGTCACTTATGTACTGCATGCAAAATAGCCATCATTTCTTTCTGAGATGTAGATACGGCTAAATTCTTACCGGAAAGGTCTCTTGAAGGAGACAAGCCCACAGATTCAGCAAAGATACGTGCATATCTATCCAAGGAAGTATTGGAGACCGTTGATGGGTGCATCTGAATGGAGTGGAGCTAAGCGATGACACCATTTGAATTCTTCTTAAAGATATTTTCCAAGTGATGTGAACTGATGATGCGCAGAGACCCTAGTTGTAAGCCCGTAAATTTGTGTTGTTTCCCATTGACTGAAAACTGCATCCAAAGTTTAGCAAAATCCCATAAGATGGGGCCAAGAATGCATAACCATTGAACGCCCAAAACCACATCACATCCACCTAAGAACAAGGAAAACATGTCAAAGCGCAGGTTATAATCTTCCAGAGAGATATGCACATTGTGACACTTCCACTTGCAAGGTAAAGTGCCCCCATTGGTAACCATGACTTCAAAGTTGGAGCAAGGATGGAAAAAACAATCATCCTGTTTGGCAATCCGAGGGTCAATGAAGTTATGAGTGCTACCAAAATCAATGAGTAATGTAAGAGGAAGCTTCTTGAAGTAACCCCTAACCCGCATTGTTTGGGGGGTGGTGATTCCAGCTAAAGCATGGATAGATATCTATGGGTAGTCTTCCTGAGACGGAAAGGTCAATAGGAGGCTCCTGAATGTCGACTTGATCATATATTGTATCGAAAGCTTCTTCACCAATTTCATAGGTAGATGGAGAATCCACATCCAAGAGATAAATCTTTTGTTGAACACATCTATGTCCCCGAGTGAATTTTTCATCACAATTATAACAAATCCTTTTTTCTCGGCATTCCTAGATCTCTGTTTCAGACAAATGCTTGATAGGAGTTGGTCGAGGGGCTGGCGGGATGGGAGTTCGTTAAGAACCCATATTTTAGAATGGAACAAAAGTGGGTTTAGAGCGTTGTTGGGATTCAATCTTGTCTTATTCCAACTTAACCAACCCCAGGGCTTCCATCATTGTGTTGGGACAGAACATTTTAACCTCTGAGCGGATTTCATCCTTAAGACCATTGATAAAAACAACTCGTGCATAAATCATTAGAAAATCCTTCTATGTGATTGGCTAGTTTCTCAAATTTTGTTTGATACTCTCTCACAGTGCCAATTTGGAGAAGTTTAGTGAGGGATCCTATGAAGTCATCAAAAGCACTAGGACCAAATCGTTGCAAAAGGAGCTGGCAAAAATATGGCCATTTTGGCTCTTCATGAGCCTTGATGTACCAACAGTACCATTGAAGAGTTTCCTGTTCCAAATGAAAAGATACAAGTGGAAATTTGTTGACATCAAAAGTATTATGCAGAATGAAATATTTTTATGCATGATATATCCATCCAGTCGGATCACTACCATTGAAGCGAGGAAAATCAAGCTTCAGACCACGAAAATTGTTGGAAGAAGAGAACCCATTGTCTGATGAAGACTTGGACTGTCATTTTTTGTTCATGGCTGAATGCGTAAGATGGAGGCCGAGAAATTTTTCATCCAGATCCTGGAATTTGGTTTGGATGGTTGCAAGTGCTTCCTCCATGGTTTTTGCTTCTGCACGGGTGACAACCATAACTAGGAGTTTTTTTTTAATGGGTAGAAAAACACAAGCAGAAGTTGATTTAGTAAAGAAAAATTTGGATTTGGGAAAAAATCTAATGGGTAATTGGGGTTTGACTAGGTTTTTGACACTTTTGAATGGAGAGGGAAGCAAAAAAAAGGATTTCAGAAGTGACGTGAAAGAATGGGAAAATTTTTCAAAGAGGGACAAAGAAGCAGAAATAGGAAATTAACACGGTGGAAAAATTTGAAGGCAATTGGGTGAAAATTAAAGAAGTTATGGCAAACCCTAAAAATAGACAAATGTGGGATTTCTGGCTTTGGGAAGTGGAATTTGGGATAGGGTGCTCGGGAATGAAAGATGCAGAATGGAATTACAGAGGTTTCAGGGAAGTTTCAAGGGAAACGTAGTGAAAACAAAGGAGATATGGAAAAAAAACATATATTTTTTTAATTTTTTAATTTTTAATTTTTAATTTTTTTTTTTTTTCAGAATGGATCTGCTACAGCGCAGAAGGGATCGCCAACAGATGGATCTGAAATGGCATGGAAGGGATCAACAACAAATGGATCTGAAATGGTGTGGAACGGATCGAAAACATATGGATCTGAAACGACGTGGGAGGGATCATCAACAGATAGATTTGAAACAACGCGGAAGTGATCGGCAACAGATGGATATGAAACAACGCAAAAGGGATCTTTAATAGATAGATATGAAATGGCGTGGAAGTGATCGGCAACAATTCTAGACAAAGGAAACCTGCGAATTATCAGCTGAAAATAGATATGGACCCCATATGCTCAGCTTCCTAACGGTTCAGGTGATTCACTCGGCCACCAATGCTATCTAAAGGCTTGCGTATTGGGGCAGTACCCCTCACTCCATGGCTCAGGTAAAACTGATAACCGCTTTGCCACAAACGACAGCTATTGGTTTACCTCACGGGTGGGAACTAGTCAATCAAGTAGGGGTTAGAGCCCTTTTTGCTGGCAGGTCCTCTCAATGGGCCAGCTACTTTTGGGTTCCTGTGGTACTCCTCACAATGCATTTTGGAGATTATGCCCAAGTACTTCCCACAGTTAAGCGGATAGGGATTATTCCCAGATCCGAGCCTGTAATAGTTGCGAAAAAAAAATTGGCAAAAATTTCACCCAATGATCCCAAGAAAGTGCTCTAATACCAAATGAGATGAATCTGCAATAATTAATTAATGAAAACACATAAGATAGCAGAAATAACAGAACTCAAAATTGCTTTATTGATCGCAAGCCACTTCGAGGGGTTAACCTCCTTTGAGAAAGCTCAATACAAATAACTTCACGGTACATTCATTGGCCTCAACACACACTTATATACTAATTCTATGCCTAATACTATGGGTCAATACCGTGGGACATATAATACTATGGGACGACTTACAAAGCATATGCGTCCAATACTATGGGTAAATACCATGGGCTAATACAAACTATGGATCAACAAATACTACGGGATGACTTACAAATCATATGCATCCAACAACAATATATTAACAAAGTAAAGAGAAGGGTTGACATAGGTTCCTAACATCCAATCCTTGGATAAATAAACACATCTACTAGTAGATCCAAATGTCTTTCCCTCAACTATATCTCCCATAGTTGAGTCCTTCTCATCATTCTTCAAGACAAGTTCTTGGCCAAGGTCTTCATTATCATCTCCCTTCACAAACACCTGCAAATCAGAATTTTACTCATGTTTTTCCTCCACATGAGGTTCCTCCATCAAGCCCATAGTGTCTCCTTCCATGTACACATGCCCATTTTCCATGCAATATGGAGGTTGTGGCATGATCATATCTCTATGAAGCTTATCAATCTGCAAACTTGATTCTTGAAGAGCTTCTTGGGTGCTCTCCAATTCATGAGTGAGATTGTCAATCTCTTCTGCATCCCTCAAAGATGAACAATAATACATATCGACAAGCTCTAAAAAATTATCTCTATCAAAAATAAAATGAAAAAAGTTACCTTTGATTTCTGTCATTGCTTCCTGAATGGCGTCCAAGTATTCAATAGAAGATGGATCTTCCATTGATGTAGCTCTCCAACAAGAATTTGACACCAATGAAATAGTGTCATGCAAAATTCTCAAGGCCTCATGAATATTCCTTTTGATTATATTCAAATTCCCTGCAAGAAAGGGTGGCTCTTGAGGATAAAAATCCTCTTCTTCCTTGTTTGGATCAACTTCTTGATGAAGCTCAGTTGGTGATTGGAAAGTTGATCCTTGTCCTTCTTCCTTTGTTGTAAGATCTTCTTTTTCATGCTCATGAGAAACTCTTCCTGCAGAAGGTTGTTGCAAATCAATCTCTATGTCACCAAAATATAGACTTGTACATCCTTCAGTAGATGCTCTTCTATCCATGTCTAGAGTGTATATATTTTCTTTTGCACAACCTTCCACTTCATTTCAAACATCTTGCAATGCCTTTCACTCTTCTTCATAGATATTTTCTTCTGCTTCACCACCTACATGACTAGGTGGTTCATGGCTCTCCTCAATGATGGTAGATGGCTGATTGATACTTGTCTTTTGATCCTTCAATCTAGTTGATGCATCTTTACCCTTGGTAGAATTAGGGTTAATATATTTAGAGTTTCTCCTTGAAGAAAATACAAAGAGTCTCATGATGCCACTATATGCAAATGGCTCCGATGGAGCTTCACATTTGGTTCCTTTTTATGCTTCTTTTCTTGAATAAGTGGAACAAATTGGTTCCTCCCTCGATGTTTTTATGTTCTCTATTAAATCCAAATCTACATCCTTGGGCTCAAATCCAAATCTGCAATAAAAATAGTCTTTGAAAAAAATGACTTTACAAATCTCTTCCACCAAAGCAAGATACTCTTGATAGTGATGAGGCAAGTTTTCACTTGCTGCTATCTTCCTTGCTAAATCATATTTTGATATAGCCATTGGTGGTTCATCCAATTGGTATTAATTTTACATTTGGTCACAAAAGTAACCATCCTCATCTCGTGGTAATCATCCATCTATGTAGATGATTTCTTCATTAGAACCGGATGCTTCTGCATCATCCCATTCGAAATCATCATTAGTTGGTGCTAATATCATGGCTACGAACTATTCAAATTGAGATATTACTTTACACAAGAGTAGAGGAAAGTGATTTGATACCACTTTAATGTACCATATCTTATCAATGGAACATTAACTCAAAATATTTTCAAATGAAACACACAGTAGATTACTAGGAACCAAAACTAGCTAATTTGACAAAAATTCAAGGAGAAAATTTTAAACCACTTTCAGACTCTTCCTAAATTATCCCCATATATAGGTTAGGACCTAATAAGGATCTGGATCAGCTAGAAAATAGGCCAATACCTTGAAAATGGAACATGTATAGGTGCATCATGCCTGGGAATATTTCCATGGAAAAACCATGGCTATCAATGCACATTCCTTGAGGACTTCTATGGAAACCCAAGGATTCAGGTGCTCATTGGAGGTAATCAGACCTGGGGTGGACTAAAATTATTATCTCCAAACCTGATACATCAATATTACAGAGGTTTAGAATCAAATTGACATGGTTTGGAGGTAAATCTAGCAAGGACACTACTTTGACTAGTTGACTAGTCTATTTCCAGAAGACTCCAAACGCCTCCATAGGGTCACAAAACTCAAAATTAGGACTATGTATGTGTTTATCAGGGTTTGATGGACCTATATAAAATTACAGAAATACCAAAGAGCTCATAGAATGTATTTTATGAAAACTACTGAAAAAATAGTCAATTTTTTAAGCACATAGAGCAAGCCTTGAAAAATGAAGATACAAGCAACTTGGTAATTCTTCAGATTTCTTCTCAAAACTAATAATTGAACTCAAATACATATTATTGGATAGAATCAATATCTATTAAAATGATAAATCATCAATTGAAAGTCTCTATGATCCAAACTTACAGACAATACTCAATCTTCAATGATTTTTACAAATAAGAGCAGGAATGTTCAATGGAAGTAAGAAACGAAGATATAGACCCATTGGATCAGAGCCATATATAGAAGAATAATAGATTGGATGCTCATGTATGGATCAAGAACACCTGATATAAATCACAGGGGCTCTTACACAACTCGAAAATCCATAAATACAAAGATAGAGTTGCACAAGTGCTCTCCACAACACTAAAACCTTGGCTCTAGTGAAAATTGTTGTATCTTAGTCATCCAAGCACCTTTTTCAACAAGAAAAAAGGTTTTTCTTACTAGGAACGACCCTATAGATGAAATGGAACAAGTATCACAACCCATAAATGCTCAAAAATCCAGAAACCAGAACCTCCATTTCGACCCTTCAACATTGTTTCCACTGGATGAAGGGGTTGAACCGCACAACACAAACACAACCAACTGGATCAAATATGATACTTCAGAATATAATGGTTGTACTAACACCATGTGGTTGAATGGAACAAGTTTTCAATGGGGCACATCACCCAAAGTTGTCTAGCGGCGCATCTCCCAAGCCTCTAAGAGCAATCTCTAAAAAAAAATATCAAAATGACCAAAAGATGTGAAAGTGTTGTGCTCCTCTCTTTTTATAAGTTAATTGGCCATATGGATACATTGAATGTGGTATCCTTCCTTACTCATGCATCCTCATGGACTGTTTTTAGAAACTGTACTTTTTTCTACTTTATCCTTGCTTTGTTGCCTTTCCGCATTGAATTGCTTTCCATGCTTTTGGAAACATCCTGCTTTTAATAGATTTTCTCTGCTTTTATTATGCTTTTTCGTGATTTTCTTAGATTTTCTCTACTTTTCTTGTGCTTTTTCCTTCTTTTCCTAGATTTTCTTTGCTTTTCTTGGGTGTTTTCCTACCATTCCTATATTTTCTCTGCTTTTCTTTTGCTTTTTCCTGCTTTCCTGCTTCTTTCTGCTTTATGGACTTTCCTTCTTTTCCTACCTGCTTTCTGCTTTTCTGAACTAGCTTCTTTTGTGTTGCTTTCTATATTTTTGGTGATTTGGTGGATTTTTCTTATTTTTATTCTAATTACCATTGTAGATGAAAACTCATAGGTCCACAAGACCACTTGGGAACCTTCCTTGGCTACATGGGCACATTAATCAACACAAAATTAAATAATAGAAAAATAGTCATGGAACACTATCCTAAGTCTTAAAAATTAAATGTCTTAACAATTAATGCCTCAAAACTTAACCCCCTCCTTATTAAATTTTTAATCAAGTATCTATGGGGTTGAATATTGAGCAAAATTATCATATAGCCTTAGGGAGAGGACATTATAGTTTAGGAGAGGAAAATATTAATTGTTGGGATTAATTTTGAATGAGGCATTAGTAGCAAGGAAATTTAATATTTCGAATGTATGTGATGATCCATAGTTATTTTTATTTTCATGAATAAAGTAATGTTTGGATAAGTGTTCATGATTATGTGGCTAGGAGGGAACATACGAGATAATATTTTGACCATAAGAATATTTACAAAGAAGGAATTTATAAGAAAGAAGTCAAGGATAGAAAGCAATGAAAAAGAAGGAAACTAGATAAATCAAAGAAAAGTTAGCTGAAGGCAGAAAAGTAGAAAAAGCAGTGCAATGCAGAAAAGCAGTGTAAAAGCATAATAAAGCAGCAAAATCAAGCAAAGCAGGTTGAAAGCATAAAATAAATGGAAAGGAAGAATAAAGCAGTAAAATCAAGAAAAAGCATGCTAAAAGTAGAAAATAATATCAAGAATAAATAAAAGTAGGATAAAGCAATAAAGCAGTAAAGTGGGATAAAGCAACTAAAGCAGAAAGCAAAAAATAAAAGCTTCAGAAAGAAGCAAGTCCTACAATTTCTCATGAAAGCACCTTGGGTTAGGTAGCTTGCACAAGAATTCATTTAGCCTATAAATTCAAGGAAGAGTGCACTATTCACATCTTTCGGCTAATTGTGTTTTGATGTTGAAAACTCTTGAGCTCTCAATTCGACTTGGGAGATGTGGCTCTAGTCACAGCTGGGAGATGTGCCCATGTTGCTTCAACTAGATGATTCTTTAGTTAGATTTTTGGAATATGGAATCCATATATTGTCATTTATTTTATTGCAGGTCCTGAATCTGTTTCAAGTCTAGTTCGAAGTTCAGAGAAGGTGCCATGAAGTCTGTGATTCGAATTCTCAAATATTACAGTGTTTTCTGGTGATAATTGATTGTATTGAATGAGGTCAAGTCTTTGGAATATTCTGAGAGTACTTTTGGATCCAATTTGATTTATTTATTGTTATGTTGAACCTATGATATCAATCATAAAACTTTATAATGCATAATTCTGAATTATTATGAGTTTTCTCCAACCCTCCTAGATTTGCATAGATTTTAACTAGTTTTCAATATTGCTTCAATTTACCATCTTCTTCTCAATTAATTTAAATTATGTTAGTTCCTAATTTCAGCTTAGAGCTAAGATCTTAATAAACACCATACATGTATGAGTTTGCAAATTTTATGGCCCCCTATTCTATTTTGGAGATCCTGTATATTAACTAGTTGTGCAGTCATGGTGTTACCAAATCTTCTCCGTGATCCCAAATTTCAACAATCCAAGTTTGAATTATGATAGAGGGATTGGGACTTAGACACAATCCTAAAATTTACATTAAGCACTAGAATCCATTGAATCTCCATAGAAGTCGTTGGGGACATTGCATTCATAACCTTGGTTCTGCCAAGGAAATCTTCCTAGGTGTGTTGAGCATCAGAGAAAGTGTTGATGTCAAAGTAGGGAGTTTTTATAGGTTGCTTCTACTATCATAAACCTTCAAATTAACCTTTACCAAGTCTTAAAGTTTTTTTGGGTCCAGTTTCACTGTTTGTACAAGTTTTCTTTAAAACTAGTCATTGTCTTTCCTTCAATCTTCTTCCTAGTGTTCCTTACATCTAGAAAGGTACCTTATAGTGGTACCATAGTACTTTCCTCTACTCATGTGGAAAGTAAGCTCTCAATTTGAATATTTCACAGCCATGACACTAGCACCTGCTTGGGTTAATTTTTGCAGCAAGGTTGAGCTTCTTTGATTTATTGAAGAAATCACCATCATGTATTTCCTTGGTTTTTCTGATGGGAGGAATATAGATGAGATGATCAAATATATGAAAAGGTTTAATGACTACATGGATTTTATTTTTTATTGCAGAAAGGACTTGTCCTTCATATAGTACTGAGTTTCAAAAGGCAAGCTTGAATCAAGAAGGTCTACTCAAAATTTGAATTCTCTCAAGAAGAACAAACCATTTGTCTATGGGATTTTCATGAGACAATTTACAACCAAGGGTACCAAAAACTCTTGTGAATAAGATGTTTCAAGGAATAGGGAAACTACAATCATAGAACAATATTCAAATCAGCCTACTCATAATGCAAATCCTCATACCACACAAGATGGAGAGACTTCAAACTGCATGATGGAGGATAGAGAGGAAGCATATTCACTTGAGCATGAAGAAGGCTCTAATCAGTCATCATGTTCCCAAGAATAAGCCATACCACCATATTCTCTCCTATTTGATCATCCAACCAGAGGAGGATGAACCTTATGAAGCTACTTTGAATCTTACAGTGGACTCAAAAGAGGAAGAGCATTGTTGTTCTTCTAATCGATACATGGTATCATCAGATATGGAGGAAGAGAGTTTCCTTAGTGAGTTCCCTCATTTCATGGACCCATTAGGGACAACCCAACAGAAGTCAAAGTGCACACAGGATTAGGAGAAAGAACCTCATATGATGATTGGGTATGAAGAGGACAAAGATGAAGGATATTTCGAAGATGAAGATTGGATGGCATGTGGATCAGATTTGGAGGAGGAAGGTCAGCTTCAAAGGAGTTGAGCATGTCACATTTTCCATATTGCATGGAGCATGAGCATGAACACATGGACGAATACATTCCTGAGGAGAAGGAGGAGTTTCTTGATTTGATGGAGCATGAAGTTTTGCATGTGCATGAATGATATCCAGAGTTGCTTGTGTATGAGGAGAGGCATGATATGGAGGATGTGGAACAAGCACTTATCTTGATGCCAAAGGAGGACATACCATTCAGATATACAAGCAAAGGCACTTGTTTGTACAAGGATTGGATATATAAGTACATAGAAGATATGGATATCCAAGTGTGCACTAGACTTGCATACTTTGGAAGAAGGCAAATTGCATGTCTCTCAAAGACCCACCTAGTGAAAAAGAAAATCCACATGCATGGCATATGCATGAGGAGCATTTAAATATGAAAATGAAGAGGGTATATGCATGCATGATTATTGGATCAGTAAACAATGAAGTATTTCCATTCACCATTTTGGTGGGTGTATTTTGTAGAAATTTTGGAGTTCAATGGATGCTATCCATTAGGGATCCTATTTTGCACTACCAAGTTTCTAACTTGAGATCTTTTATGAGGTCTAAGTACATTGAGAGGAATACAAAGTTCCTCATGACCATTCAAGTCACTTCCATGAACATGTCTTATCATTTTCGAGACATTGGAGGTTTTTTACGAATTCATGAGAAGGTATTGGAAGGTATACCTCCAGGTAGACCACTTGACAAGGTGAAAAAGCATAATCCCATATTCAGGATGGATGTACAATCCATCAATATATTTCATTACAAGCATTTTAAAAGGTTCAAGGAGGGAGGGGAGGGGAACATCAAGATTTATTTTGACTTGGGACACATCAAACCAAGTCATCTTGCATTTCTTATGGGCCTATTGAAGATGAAGATCAGAATAAAGTGTATGTGCATAAGAAACAACTTCCTTAACAAGGAGAACAAGGAGGATGAATACCCCACTCCAAGGATTTCTGTAATGATGGAGGAGTTTCATGTAGAAAATTCCCCCCCCAAGGAAGACTTTCATTGTCAAACTAGAAGGAAGGAAGGAAGACATGTGGAAGCTAGTCTTCAAGTACCATTGTGGGCACGTTGAGTTTCTAGTCATCCTCCTTGGATTGAATCATACACCTACTACATTTCAGTCTTGCATGTACACCATTGTATATGAACAAATTTGTAAGTATGTTTCCAAATTTTCTAATGATATGTTTGTTTGCAGCAAGGTTTGGGAATAATGCTTGAATATTGTGCTAACCCTTATGGCAGAGACATCTTTCCATGAAAATGGATCCAAGTATCAAAGGGGAGAGATTGAGATCATGAATCTTAATCATATGGATGTGAAAGTTAGTACCAACTTGCATCATGAGATGATTTGGGATACTCATGGTGGAAAATGTTCAAGAAGCAACACAAGAGGCTTCTTTAGCTTCTAAAAAGTAAGCATTAAAGAATAATTTATTTCTAGTTAGGAGAGGCTGAAATTATCATTCAAGAGATGATGGGAGTGACGGATGGATGCCTCATACCTGCACTACCAAGTTCCACTCACCCATTCGTCCTACAATGGGGTGTCACAAAAGAAGACATGGATGAAAATTTGATGAAGATTGGGCACTCCAATGCTTTTGAAAGAAGAAGGTTGCAGCCATATGAGAAGCATGACCTTATGATAGCCATAATGCATTCCATGGCATGGTTCAAATCAATTTCAAAGGAGAATAGATGGGTGGTCAAATTTGATCACAAAGGTTGGATGCACTTCTTGGTAAAGGGAGATTTACATAACACAAAACAAGAAGAAGGGGGAAATGTCCAAGCCCATGATTATGATGAGAAGTACCATGAAGGAGGGTGGAAGCATGAAGATCAATTCATATTTTCAAGGAATTTCTTGTTCACAGAGGTTGAATCCATTGGGTACCTGTCACAAGGTTGAGAAGGAATATTTTTCCATCACATGATCTACATAGGATTGTGAGAAAGGTGGAGGAAGTTACACATGTGTTGTTATAGGGATTGGTACATGGATATCATCTCATGGATCTCAAGGAGGTATTCACACACATAGGACGAATCCTCTTTATGCATATATCATCCTTGAAGAGGATATTTGGGGAGGCTACCCTTGTCTCACCCTTAGAGGGTCATCATGGCTCCTTGAATACATGTAGGAGAAGAGGAGAAGGGTTTCCATGGGGAGATCTCAAGGAGGATGAATTAATACATGGAGGAGAGAATCATGCATGTCCACTAGAATGAATGAAAATATGGAGAGGCATTCCACTATGCTTCATCATTGGTTTATTTTTGGCCCAAGGAGAATATTTGCTTAGTAGAGAGGCAACTTTGGAGGGAGTACAAGTTTTGCAATGGAATATTTTCCAACAGCATCGATTGAAGTTTATTGAGGAAAATAAATCTTGGGAGGGGAGGACTGTCATGTTTCCATCCCATTAGCACCTTGGTCAAGTCACTATCCCATTAGATTCCAATGGGACCTAGTGAAAATCATCAATAATTTGGGAATTAAAATTTTCCTAAGTTTTCCTAACATCGCATGGAAATAAATTATCGAAGGAAAATTAATATAAGTCAACTAAGGAATCCTAAGAAAGGTTGTGGAGGATGAAATGGCATCATAGAAATATTATCCAAGGTGTGTAAAGGTTCATTAAACATAAATAAGATTAGTGGAGGATATTTGGCAAGTAATAATTTCCTAGTAATTAATTGCTCATGATGCTCATCAAATGTTGGACCAAGTCCATAGAAGTGATTGTTAGTTTGTTAGGATGGGAATAAGGTTATCATGTCCTTTCCTAAGTGATCATTTAACCAAGTCCCTAGCCCATCTACTCCATATGGGACTAGGGTAAGAAAACATTAATTATTGGGATTAATTTTGAACAAGGCATTAGTAGCTAGGAAATTTAATATTTCAAATGTTTGTGATGATCCATAGTTATTTTTATTTTCATAAATAAAGTAATGTTTGGATAAGTGTTAGTGATTATGTGGACAGGAGGGCGCATAGGAGATAACATTTTGACCATAAGATTCTTTCCAAAGAAGGAAGTTAGAAGAAATCAGTCATGGCTAGAAAGCAATGAAAAAGAAGAAAACTAGATAAAGCAAGGAAAAGCCGGCATAAGGAAGAAAAGCATAAAAAGCAGTGCAAAGAATAAAAGTAGTGGAAAAGCATAACAAAGTGTAAAATCAAGAAAAGCAGGATGAAAGAAAAAAATAAGTGGAAAAAAATAATAAAGCAGTAAAAGCAAGAAAAGTAGACTAAAAGAAGAAAAACCGATAAGGCGGAAAGAAAAGCAAGATAAATAAGTAAATCAGTAAAGCATGAAAAAGGAAGATAAAGCATGATAAAGTAGGTAAAGAAGAAAGAAAAAAAGAAAAGCTTCAGAAAGAAACAAGTCCTAAACTTTCTCATGAAGGCACCTTGGGTTAGATAGCTTGCACAAGACGTCATTTAGCCTACAAATTCAAGGAAGAGTGCACTATTCACATATTTTGGCTAATTATGTTTTGATGTTGATAGATCATGAGCTCTCAATTCGACTTGGGAGATGTTCCCCTACTGCTTCAACTAGATGATTCTTTAGTTAGATGTTTGGATGGTGGAATCTAGCCATTACCATTGATTTTATTGTAGGTTTTTAATGCCTAAAAGTATCACACATGCGACATTTTGATGATTCTTCTAGTAAGGTGTCATCAACATAAATAATGCATCTCACCACAGGCATCATCAATAGATCCAAAATACATCATCAGTCCATAAGTGCCAAAAGGCAGTCAAAAGAAAGGGTAGCGTGGGTAATACAATGTTAACCCACGCTATAGCGTAGGTTACCTGAACAATGCTCGTGCTACACATGCACGAATTTTCCTTTGATAACCATGCTACTATCAAAACACTAGAACCACTAACTCCCAATGGTGCATTGAAGGCGCAATCCTCTCCAAGGATATGAATTTGGCTCCTCACACACTTGGTGGCATTAATTAGCCCCCCTTGTGCACCTTTGAACTATTTCATGGAGAAGATGAGTTCACATTTGTATCTAGTTGTTTGTTGGCCACCTCTTGGCCTATAAAAGGAATCCATTGGCATGCATTTGGTAGAGATAAATCAAGAGATAGGTTATGATGCTGGATTTTAGATGGAGCTTCTTCATAACCCATAACTTCCTACCATTGTGAGCATTCCCAATATCCCTTGCCACCTTCCTTCAATGGGAAATAGTTTTTCTCCATTTTTATACTATCTACTTAGCATTAATTTTGGACAAGAAGGGCTCCCCTAAGGGATATTTTTGGATTCCCTCGAATCCCACACCTCCTAAGTGTTGTACAGCTATACCATTAGGCAATACAAAAGTGGTTTGGCATATCTTGGATTGTTATTTGAGTTTGAATTCCCACCCATCTCTCTTATTTTTTATTTTTTTATTTTTTTCTTTGTTTTCATGTGAATTACACTAACAATCTATTGCAGGACCACTTGGAGGAATACCAACCACACCACACGGGGGATCCAAGGACTGAGGCTTTGCTACAACCTACAAGGCTTAGCCCCTTACGAAGTGGAAGAGTGCACTTGTGCAATTTTTTACACAGCACAGGTCCTAAAGCTGATTCAAGTCTAGTTCAAAGTTCATATAAGGTGTCATGAAGTCTATGATTCGAATTCTCAAGTATTCCAGTGATAATTGATTGTATTGAAAGAGGTCAAGTCATAGTACTATTTTGAGAAGCCTCTTGGCTCCAATTTGATGTGTTTACTATTATTTTGAATATTTAATATCATTTATAAACTTTTATAATGAATAAGTCTGAATTATTATGAGTTTTATCCAACCCTCCTAGATTTGTATAGATTTTAACTAGTTTTCAGTATTGCTTCAGTTTACCATCTTCTGCTCAATGGATTTCGATTATTTCAGTTCCTAATGTCATATAAGATCATAATAAACAACATACATATCTGATTTTTAAAATTCGATGTCCCCTTATGTTGTTTGGGAGATCTTGAATATTAACTAGTTGTGTAGTCCCAGTTTACCAAATCTTCTCCATGATCCCAAATTTCACCAAACCAAGTATGAAATGTATTTTTGAAGTATGATAAAGGGATTAGGACTTGGACACAATCTAAAAACTTCCATAAAGCAATAGAAGTCGTTGAATCTCTATAGAAGTCCTTGGGGACATTGCATTGATAGCCTTGCTTCTACCAAGAAAATATTCCCAGGCGTGTTGAGCATCAGAGAAAGTGATGATTTCGAAGTAGGGAGTTTTTATAGGTTGTTTCTACTTTCATAAACCTACAAAATAACCTTCACCAAGTCTTTCCTTCAATCTTCTTCCTAGTGTGCGTTACTTATAGAAAGGTACCTTACAATGTGAATTTTACTCTATCAATGTCTCTATTTGTACACTAATATAACATCAAATATACATAGCAAATGTTTATTTTCGTACGTTTACTCCACATACAAAAACGTATGTTTTCAAACATTTGTTGGACGATTGGACAAATTCCCAATAGTTGGTTAAGAGGGCAAAAAATTCATCTTATTCATCACATAAGTGACACCTCGGGACATCACTTAAGAGACCTCATACCACCGAATTTAGTCCAATGTTTGTACAAACAATTATCCAACTTTAAATAGCATCGAACAAATGTTGAATTCACTCCCCAAATGTAGTAGTGTTTGGTGTATATGTTGGGATTGTGAGACCGTTTGGAGTACCATATACTGCTAATTTTCAAACCCCCATTCTCCAAGGGGAGTAGAGGGTTTTGTAGGTGGTTCTACCCCTGTTGGAGAATGATCCATGGGATCAGACTGCTATAGTCTTGTCTGACCTAGAGATGTGGATATCACTTTGATGATGGGAGTCGATGAGCATCCATTGGCTACTCTAGACAATGAGAATTTATCCCAAGTGGTAGGGATACCCAATGAGTGCATGCCATAGTGGCACTAGGCAATGTATAGGGATGAAATGGAAATCCATATTACACAAACATAGGGAGGACAGGATCCTCCACTAGCAGTACCAACACTAGCTTGAGGTCCAGGGTCAGCTTCAGGTCCACTAGGGCCACTTGATCCACCAGCAGGGAATGCACAAGCGGTACCCCCTGATGATTGTGGGGCCTAAGATCCCTTACTGTAAGATATTCCTTGAGAATGGGGTACTTGTGTATTTCATTTTTGTATATAGCTCCAAGATTCCTTTTATGTAAATTCCATTGGCATAGCCTATGGCAGGTGGTCATTTTTGGTACCCCTATAAGGTGCACTTTTTGTATGTATGCCCTATGAGGTCCATGATGTATATTACATTTTAGAATATATATATATATACATACCATTTTGTGTCATATGAGCCTCATATATGTGTTTCGTGTATACATGTGTGATGTATGTTTGTGATGATGCTTTATATATGTATTTATGTTGATGTGTAGTTTGTAGGAATGAATTCATAACTTGTATTGGTAAAAACATATGTAATTTACTTGGTCACGGGGTCAGATTGACTGTTCATGTAGAAGGTTCCAATTGAGGACCTCATTAGAAACATGATCAGTGGATGCATTGGCTTTCCTAAGGACACATGTGAACTTGATGGTTTCAAATTGTTGTATGAGGAAGTGCACCCATGAAAACTTGTGAATGGGGAGTGGATTAAGGACATGAAATACATTATTTAGCTGCAAGATCATGAGTTGGAAATATAGATGGACATGAAGGTGTTGTATCCCAATGTGAAGAGCATCGACCGATAACCCAATGACTGCATCATATTTTTCTTGGTTATTAGTGACTTCCCCCAAGGAGACTCTTCATATGTGGTATAGGGTTTGAGTGGGGCTGTAAATATCCCAAGCAACTAATGCCAAAACATTTTACCAAAAAATCATGCCATCCGAAAGGACGATGAAGCAATATGAGGAGGTGAACATCTCGAACTCAAATAACATTTGGTCATATTTTTAATCTTGGATATTAAAAACATGAAAGAGTGAAATAAGATGCTACATTCTATTTCAAATGAAATACAAAACATAGGGGGTGAATGGTTGTAACATCACTAAAATTTTATTCTCATTTACAAACATCATTTTTTTTTAATTTTTAAAGAGCAGTAAAAGTATAACATGCTCATTTGTTTTTCTGCTCAATTGATAGTAATTATAATTTGTTTGTCTCGGTCAAGAAATTAGTAAAACGAATTTGAACAGGATCTTAATCCTTACCGGGCTTAACTAGCCTTCATTATTATCCTGATAGACTTTTACATTGAACACCACATTTGTTTTCCTCTGAATTCATAGATTCATTATCTTCCTAAGGTATGAATACACAACTTTGGTATTCATTTGCACATGTATTTATAATTTTTTTTAATGCCTACCTTCTCGTCTTTCACTTACACAAGTCTTATTTAACAACATATCACTGCGTATTAGAATTGGTATGCTAACCTCACCTATACCAAGTGAATTTACATATCATTCGTACTATTTGTGTTGCATTCCTTCTCATCATTACAGGTGTAGGAGATGTTATGGTTGGCTCATGGATCTACATCATCCATTTGCAACGTTGTTAACTTATGAAATCTCGATCCACATGGGAATCCTTGTAATATATACATATGTGTATTATTTGTTAACCATGGTTTTATTTATACGTTTTTGTCACCATTGTTAATGCACCGTGATGGAGAACTTACTTATCCTAGCACCAATGCATTGTATTTAAAATGTAGGTGCTTCTAAATAAACCATGTGATCGTGTAAAATCTACACTAGGCTATGTGCCAAGCTACCAAACCACTATGTACAAAGCTGGGGTATCCAACGTGGTGGTGTGTTTATGACTGCTACCAACCAAGCCAGCTAACCAGCCACTGAAATCAATACGGAGGTGTTATGTGGTAGCTGGGGCCTTAGTTCTTATTGAAATATAGTACCTACTCCTTGGGGAAAGCATGGAGGGTTTTCTTCCTCTCAAGGTATTTCAATCTTTTTGTATTCATGGTAAGAGATTGAGGGTTTTGTTCCAAACTTCCTGGATGTGTTGTGCAGGGTTCAATCCTCCTCCAGGCTAACCCTCGATGCAAGGCAATGTTTAACAGGCCATAATCCTTTCTCTTGGAAGAAGGTGATAATGGTTCCTTGTTGGGATATGATCCATCCTCACACTATGGAACCCACATCTGTTACTGGGAAAGGTAAGGCATTACTCAAATTTATTTACCACTATATTAAAATTGTGGTATAGTTTATTTTGTATAATATGTGTTAGCATAGTGTTGTGTACATGTTGCAAGCCACGGCTCCTCAGTACCTGAGGTTAGCAAAGTCGAGGAGATATGAAGGGAGTGGTGAGGGTAAGCCTCCCTTCCCCGGACTTGTAACAATGGTAGACCAACCCTGTTCGAAACAATGGATTCAAGTAGCATGGCTCAGAAAGGTATTTGGCTATCGGAGCCTTGTAATCTCTTGTTTTTGTTTTTAATAAAACTTACTCTGGGTCTTTGCGCCCCAAATTGTCTTTCTAAACTATTAAGTGTTAAAATCAGGGTTTATGGAAAATCACAGAGCTCTTCGTAGATAACGAATTTGCATGCATGCTATGTTTTCTTCCTTTTCATAGCAGGGCTTTCGTCCCTCTCTCAACGATGTCTGCGGTTTTTTTAGCTTGATAAGTCCTTTCGGATCCAACATGCTCTGTTTGTAAATACATTTAGTTGCTAAGGGTTTGAACCCCTCTATATTTAAAGAAAAGAGGCATGACTTCCTCGATGCCCTATATCAAATATTTTGGTTATTCGATAGCCTATATGGATTCCATATGGCCCTATGTTGTTTCTCATTTTCTTACAATTTAAACAACAAAACGATTTTCTATTCTCTTTGCTTTACAAAAGTATGGTATTTTATGCATACGCATTTTCCCATTGTCATAATGGATGTATAAGCCAAGACAAGATCCACGGTGAGATATCTTGTTCTTAAGGGATTTATTATCTTGCAATTACTTTGATTTTGAATAACAAATGTATATGCTATGTTTCGTGCATGTTTACCCTGGGTAGTAAGGGTTGTATAAGCCAAAACGAATTCCATGCAAAGATCAATTAAATTGTATTTTGAACTAGTGAATCGATTAACTAGTATAAATGTTTAACGATTTTGCATGCGCATTTATGGGTGAATTTCAGGACCCAATGAGCACCGACATTTCTATCCGGGTTCTTTTGTGATTATTGGAAATTGTATATAGATCGGCTTCTTAAAGTTGAAATAGTATCTACTTTGTACAATTCTGTATGTTTATGTTTTGCATCTTGATATATATATATACATGCATGTAATAGAAATTAATGATTTTCTTTCAATACAAATCAACAGAGGAACAAACATATATATATATATATATGCATGTTGTTTTATATATATGAATATGTATATGAGGTAGAAAACAACTATTTTCTTTTATTACGAAATCATACAGTATACTTAGTATAATCAGATGTACATACACTCTATTTCATAATGGATGTAAGAAACAGTGCCATATAGATCAAGAATCACTCCACAAGAATCTTTGTCTAAACCCAATAAAATTTATGTTTAATAAACTACATTTAAAACCTGCTCAACACTCAAATTTACAAAACCATTCCAATGGTAAATATAGTCATTCTAAAACCAATAATATGATAATCATTCCAACATAAATGAAACAGTACTTATTTGATATATCTGATGATCAATGGGACACAAGCACAAACAACCCAACCATAGACGAACAAGTATCTCCTTGCTCTCACGGTCACCCCCGAGCTGAGTACACAGTTCCACAAGGTCTGGAGTATCTTTTTCAACTTGTATGCCATTTGTTTCCATTCAGTCATTAAATATGATTGAAGAAGGAAACCCAACACTCACTCAGTACTACTGAGTTTCTTTGAGTGCTCTAGGGACTTTTAAGCCTCTGAACCTTGGAATCAACCTCTCAAAGCCTTACAGGGAATTGCAGTGCTCCTACAATGAATTGGTAGTGCTGCTACCAGAAAATCCTTGTGTTCTATTCCATACCTAGCTACAGATGTTCCACTTATGGTTCAATTCTGTGCTCTAGACATAACCTTTCTTGCTCTTCCTTCATTTCTTTCGTTCCGTTCTTTATTTTATTTATGCTCTTTATTTTATTTCTTCTCTTTATTTTATTTCAGTTCTTTCTTTTCTTTGGTTCTGTCTCTCCTCTCCTCTCCTCTCTTCTTTTAGTTTAGAATGTTATATATATATATAGGAGTAATCCCCCCCCTTCTTTCTTGTTTTGATTTTCTTTTTTGTTTTTCTCTTCTTTCTATTTCTTTAATTCTTTTATTACCTAAAACTCTTCTTTAGGGTTTTCTTACATGTGTCTCAATAATTTATTAAATTTATTTTATTTGTGTTTATCCTCCAGAACCATATGAACTGTGAGTCCCATATCTTTAATGTGCTGGTCCACATGGTCGTCATAAATAAATATAATGAAATAATACTTAGTGAAATAAAAAGGGGTTTACAAGTCCAAAATGGGGGTAATACATTTCCCATCCCCTTAATTTTACACCGTCCTCGGTGTCCATAGTTTCAAAACAAAAAACAAAAAAAATTATTTCATTCCACGTATGCATTCCTTCAAACAAGAAAGGATAGATTGCTCACATTTCCTCGTCCCTCTCCCAGGTAGTTTCCTCGGGCTTATAATGCTCCCATTGCACTTTTGCCTAGGTGATGTCGCGATTCTGAAGTACAACCTCTTTCCGGTCTAGTATACCTACAGGGTCTGTTTGGAAATCCCCTTCCGTTTCCACCTGTATCACAGGTCAATTTACAATATGATTAGGATCATATACATATTTTTTCAACATTGAAACATGAAACACATCATGTACTTTAAAATTTTTTGGCAGACCTAACTGATAAGCAACAAGTCCTACTCTAGCAAGTATCTGAAAAGGACACAATATCTTGGTGCCAACTTGGAAACCTTGCCTAAACTCTGAGAGATTTTATTTTCCGTTACTGTCAAGAATACATGATCCCCTACTTCAAATTCCTTATGTTCTCTATGTTTATCTGCATAAATTTTTTTGTCTATCCTGGGCAGTTTTCAATTTTCTTTTAACTTTCTGCACAATGTTTTCTAACTCTTGCAACAATTCAGGACCCAACATGATCCTGTTCACAAGATCATCCCAAGTCATAATATTTTTTCATTTTTTTCCATACAGAATTTCAAATGGGCTCATTCCTTCAGAGGCTTGATACCCATTATTATAGGAAAATTCATCCGAGTGTAGTTGTTATTCCCATTTCTTTGGGTTGTCCATGACATACAAACGAAGCATGTATTACAAAATATGATTCACCCTCTTGGTTTTTCCATCATATTGAGGATGGTAGGCTCTACTAAAATTTATCTTTGTACCCAAACCTGAAAATAATTCTTTCAAAAAATGAGAAGTAAACTTAGCATCCCAATTAGATATAATTATTTTTGGAATCCCATGGATTCTGAAGAATTCCTTCATGAATATATCTGCAATATTTATTTCTTTAAAAGTGGATTTTAATGGTATGAAGTGATCTTCCTTGCTCAGCCTATCCACTACTACCTTAATAGCATCATGATGCCGGTTGTTTTTAGGAAACCCAATAAGGAAATCCATGGAAATAGTTTCCCATTTCCATTTTGGTACAGGTATAGGTTGCAACAAACATGTCGAGTGTCGATGTTTTACTTTCATTCTTTGGCATTCCATACATTTTTCTATATACTCGGCAATTTCATAATTTAATCTAGGCCAATAGTACTACTTTTTGACAGTTCTTATCATCTTTTGATAACCAGGATGTCCTGAGTATCGTATTTTATGAAACTTATCTAGGATAATTTGCTTTAAATCTAGTTGGTCAGGTATATATAACCTATTCTTAAATAACAACAATCCATCATTTGTTAAACTATAACCTTTTGTTTGTTGTCCCAAATTTTCTGCATGACATTTATGCACTAAATTCATGTATTTAGAGTCCTTTTTCACCTTTTGTCCGAATTTTTGTTAACAAATCAGTCTGAAAACTACTAACATAAGTCATCATCAACATATGCATTCTCCTTCTAAGGGGATCCTATACCTTATTTTCCTTTCCTTTAATGTACTGAATGTCAAAATCGAATTTGCTTAAGAAGGCCAACCATCTCGCTTGTCGAGCATTCAAATTTGGTTGTTCAAAGATATACTTCAGACCTACATTATCAGTTTTTAGAACAAATCTTTTCCCCAAAAGATAATGTCTCAACATCTTCAAGGCGTGAATTATGGAAGCCAACTCCAAATCATGGGTTGCATAATTCACTTCATGTGTCTTTAATTTTCTAGACTCATATCCAATTACACAACCATATTGCATCAACACACCTCCTATGCCTTCCTTTCATGCATCAGTGCATACTACAAAATCACCATACAGATCAACCACTTTTAAAATAGGAGCTGTAGTAAGCAACTGCTTCAAACTCACAAAACTTTCTTCACATTTTCTTGTCCAAACAAACTTGACCTCTTTTCCCAAAGAGAGGTAATAGGATGAGCCACTTTGGAGAATCCTTCAATGAACCTCCGGTAATATCCGACCAATCCCATAAAAGAACAGATGTCACTTACATTACAGAGATTAGGCCAACTCATAATGGCCTTGATTTTATCAGGATCTACAATGATACCTTGAGCTGAAATTATGTGACCCAAATATATAATTTGGTCTTTGTAAAAATCACATTTACTTAACTTTGCATAAATTTGATTCTCCCGTAGGATTTGCAGCACTACTCTCAAATGTTCCTCATGCTCACTTTCATTCTTTGAGTATATAAATAAGTCATCTATAAACACCAAAACAAACTTATCCAAATATTTACTGAAAACATTATTCATAAGACACATAAAGGCAGCAGGTGTTAGTTTTTCAGAATTTACTTCAATCTGATCTAGGATATTAACTAAGAGAACAACATGTACAACATATCTATAGAATATCAATCATGGACATAATAATGCAAGCACACAAGAGACAATAGACACACAAAGTTTCACTAGGGAAAACCATAAAGGTGAAAAACCCCACAAGTTCCTCAGAGATAGATAGAGCAATGATACAACCCAAGCATAAGAGATAGTCTTCTCCTATAAGCATCTTCTCCTTCTCCACAAGTGCACCACTCTCCAATAAGAGTATGAGTGAGAAAGTGAATGATAAAATAGAGTGCCTCCCGCACTCTATTTATACATGACTTGACTTGCCTAATAACCTTTACTAGGTTGGACTTAACTTAACAACATAACATAATGCTGACAGGGCCGACCCCCAATAGGGTGGTCTAATGACCCTTTGACCCACATGACTTATACAGGGACGACCCTACCAAGGTGGTCTAATAACCCATCAAGTATAAGTTACGACACTTACAATATAAATGACAACACTTCCCTATAGAGGAATAATAACATCTCTATAGGAATACAATATACATATATGAAATACATAACGAAGTTACAAATAAATCAACACTCCCTATTAACTAGGAAGGTATTTCTTGACACAGATCTGCTAGCACAAGTCTTCTTCTCTGGATCATCGTCACTGGATCATCGCCATCGAATCATCATCATCGTCACTGTTGCTGCTATCTCAATCAATCTCCGATCTACTCGTCATAGGAAGTTCTATAGAGCCAAACCTTTTTCATGATGGATGTAGGCCCACCACCTATAGGTCTTCATCATCACTGGCCATACTGTGGAATCCTCAGGATTTAGTACATGAGTCGACAAAACCTCGAAAGAGCATCCTAGGACTGATTATGAGCACACAGCTCAACCTATCGGATCTCCCAGGACCTTTTAAATGCCACTACACAACCTGTCCACGACCACAGAGTATCATCCTGATACTCATGATCATATTGATCATGGCATCTCAATGAGTAAGCCATCAAGTAGGTACACCTCAAGACTGATTACAATGCCTCTGCAAAACCTGCAAGATCTCCCAGGACTAATTACACTACCTTTGCAAAACTAGCAAGAGCATCTCAGGACTGATCATATGCCTCTACAAAACCTTTGTACCATACTGTCACATCATCATCTTCAAATCATCGTCATCATCCACGGAGCACAACCCAGATGCGCACACACAGCACTTACACTCACCAGCATCGGAGGACCAACCTACTACCATCTATGAAAGGATCACAACACTTACATCAATGACCATGGGAGTACCAACCTACCACCATGTCGGAACAGATTTAGTAATTACATCAATGACCATGGGAGTACTAACCTACCACCATGTCGAAAAAGCTCATTAATTACATCAACGACCATGGGAGGACTAACCTACCACCATGTCGAAAAATCCCGGCAATTACATCAATGAACATGGGAGGACGAACCTACCACCATGTCGGAAAATCCCAACAATTACATCAACGACCATGGGAGGACTAACCTACCACCATGTTGTAAAAGCCCGTCCATCCCTTACAACTCATCATGGGAGGACTAACCTACCACCATGTGAGAATGGCCCAGCCCTTACATCTGCACCATAGGAGGACTAACCTACCACTATGTGAGAATGGCCCAACCCTTACATCTGCACCATAGGAGGACTAACCTACCACTATGTGAGAATTACCCAGCACTTACATCAATGACCATGGGAGGACCAACCTACCACCATGTCGGAACAACTCGTGTGCATCTGTGTCTCCAGACTCATCACTTCCTCTTGGAGGGAATCACGATATGAAGTAAACCAAGTCTCCCTCTGAAGTATCCAAACTTCACTCTGGCCAGCGACTTGGTCAACACATCGGCTATCTGCTTGTCTGTTGCAACATACAGGAGATTCACTGCTCCTCTCTGCACCATATCCCTGATATAGTGGAACTTGATCTCATGTGCTTCAACTTGTCATGGAACACCGAGTTCTCACACAACTCTGGTTGTTGCAATATATACAAGTAGAACTCAACTGGAGATCAAAACAAATTAGACAGTAGCTTCTTAAGCCATACTGCCTCACAACTAGCTGGACAAGTTGCGACATACTCTGCTTCGGCTATACTTAGTGCCACACAGGACTGATTCCTACTAAACCAACAGATCATACCGGATCCCATACTGAAGCAACACCCCGAAGTGCTCTTCTGATCAATGGCACTACCTTCCCAATCCGAATCAACATAACCCTCCAGGTTAAACTTTTGATTCACCTCATACTTGAGCCCATAGTCAACTGTATCCTTCAGTTACCTTAGAATATCCTTTGCAGCTATCAAGTGAACATGTCTCAGATATGTCAAATACTTGCTTAAGGTGTTCACTGCAAAGTAGATATCTGGTCTCGTATTCATCAGGTACATCAAGGACCCAATCATCTCATGATACATCATCACATGATCATCCTGTTCATCATCACAGCATCATCCTGATGCATATCATCTAGAGAAACACCCTGAAGCTCATCATCCATGATCATCCTGATCATACACTGCATCCTCTGGATGCTTACAAAGTATCTACCTAATACATGTCATCATACATGATCCACTTGATCATATAATGTATCCACCTTATACATATCATGCATCTACCTGATGCATATCACATCCATGATCCACTTGATCATACAATGTATCCACCTAATACATATACAAATACATGATCCACCTGATCATATCAAGCATCCAACATGATGCATATACATATACATGATCCAACTGATCATGCCAAGCATCCAACATGATGCATATACAAAGCAGTAACTGGATCATTGTCCTGATGCTCAACACACAGTGCTTACGTCCACAGCCATGGGAAGGATCCTCCTCTCGCCATGCTCGGAATGACTCCTACAAATATGTCCATCACTTCTTCCTCGAAGTGTCATCAATCTGAAGAACACCAAGCAAGAAAGTTATCTTGACATCCATCTGTTGTATCTTCCATTTCATCACTTGCTTTGTATTTATCTATGTTTCCTTCTGCAGCATGCTTGATCTTATAGATCCACTTGGAAGTCACAACAGACTTCCCTTTAGGTCTTGGGACCACATCCCAAACATCATTCGATGGATCATGGCATTCTTCCTAGATCCTGGGAACTTCAATATATTCAATATCTCCAATAGGTAACTTTGTTGCTGGAACAAATGTTGTAGTCCTTCTTTTGTAGGTGCTCGTATATGATCTTTCCTACAAAACAAGTTAAATTGCATGATTAGAAACTTATAGTTTTCAGAACAAATTCTTACACCTAAAAAAATATGTCATACAGTCATGCAATTATTTTAGCCAATGCTTCAATACAACATTTATCCATATCCCGTAACTTTTAAGATGCCTTCCAATATCTACCGGAACATTGTTAAGAGTTTGCACTACTCCCAACATGTCAGCAAAGACGTTTCATTCTAGATAAGTAGCAATGGAATGTTGTACAGTGCCATAGGCCACTTACCCATCACATGCATATTAGTAGTATACTATTCATTAATGCAATTATTCTAATATGCATAATACAAACCCTAAGTCTAGGAACATAAGCATATGCATCATTGAACATATTATATAAACAAACAAGTATGCAAGAAATGACAATTCAAATACTTATCTTTGTTTGGTTTGTAGGGTGGGCTCCCTCTCAATATTTGCTTCCTTGCAGGAACTACTCGAGTGTGCTCCCTCTTGATCTTTGCTTCCTGGATTACCTGTCTTTGAACTTATATCCATCCTCAATCACTATGCATACTTACTAGTATCATCAGTGTGTTATCCTCGAGATCTCATACATAATCATACATTCATTAGTATAATCTTAATACTTTCAAAACACAAAAATCTTAAACATGTATAGTCATGATCATTTCAAACACAGATAATAAACATTAGTATTCAAGGTTTCAGGAAAAGGACTTTTCTAGTTAGCAATATCATCAATCAAGGTAAGAGACATAATATGCATAAACCCTTGATTACTTACATTTCTAACTTCATGAATAATGATTATCAATCAAGCCAAGCATACTTATATAAGAGATCCTAACACAAGGTAGGATTCTAACTTGATATAGGAAAAACATACCTGGTTATCATATTTGCTATTTATGTCTAGCAATGTCTTTTTGTTCTCTTCAATGACTTGTGCTAGTAACCTGCATATCTCATAGGTTAAGCATTGTAGAACCAAGTTATACATACCTCGTAAGTAGATCTTCTATGTGATCCTTGACAATGGATGAATCTTTGTCTTCATGTCACCATGGTCATATGTTCTTGAACTAGAACATGATTTGTCTTTCTTGATGTACCTTTCATGTTAGTGGACAACATAAACCTCATACAACACCATAATGCATTAGTACAATCATAAGTGTCAAAACCCTAATCAATGAATATCTGGATTCATAATTTTATTAAGGTGATACGACAAGTCTAAAGTTAATCAAGATTGTACTAACCTTAATGAAGACAAACATACCATAAACTTAATCATTAGCAGATCTCGAAACATACCTCGATAAGTCATACCTGTCGAGATTGCTTGTAATCTTCTTATGTAAGGCCTTAGCCTCATCTCCCTCTGAAATAGGAACTTCTTCACTTATGCAAGTGACCAAACCATTCTCTTCTAGGATTAACCCAATCCGCTTGATTTGTAGAAATTGGATATGGAGCTGGAATAGGGTTTGTCAGAGAAACCGTAAAAATTCAAACTTTGAATTTCAAACTTCTGAAAGGATAGAAACATGCACCTTGATGAGCTAATCAAGCTGGTATACTCGGAATTTGAAAACTGCAAAGTTTCACCTCTCAAACTTGTCTTTGAAACTTCCATATCTTCTAGACAGGATCCAAAACTAGGGTTTGATAAAGCCCACCCTTCTACCCAACCAAAAGGTTTGATCCAAATATCTAAAGTTCGATTTTTCTGAGGAGCTTCCAGCCGTGGTCAGAAACTTCAGAAATTCCAACTTTTGCAGAAGCCCTAATATTCCACCTTTCCGATCAAAATCCCGAACTAGGGTTTGATCAAGCCCAACCTTCTACCTAACCAAAAAAATTGATCTTCATCTCTAAATTTTGATTTTGATGAGGAGCATCCATCCGTGGTCTCCGATTACAAAAATTCCAACTTTCTCCAAAGCCCTAAATTCCCGGAGCCATGAATGAAGGTGCTCAAAATCCAATTTTTTCGACAGAAATATGCACCTGATTGTTTCTGGTGTAACTCCGAAATTACGAATCCATAGGGTCTGAAACTGCAACCTGTGGTATCCTAACCTGTCAACTTTCCAAACCCATAGGTCTGACCTCAATTGGATTCTCTGAGAGAGATTTATTCCAAGTGTCGCAACGTGACCTGTTTATGGGATAAAACAAGAGAGCGAACTTGTACGAAGTGCCACGTGTCACTGGTTCCTTTTCGGCCTCTGAGACTTTGGCTTGTGAAATTACAATCCATGCCCTATCTATCACTTTTTAATAAATTTCATTTGGATCTTCCTAGCCCAATTTGTCACCTTTTTTCCTAGGTCACCTATTTATGACTGAGATCTAGAAGAGGCAGAAACCCTAGATTGTAGAGATCATAAAACACAAAGCACAATGAATTAGAAGTTGTGCTTCAGAAACAAGGTACATTGGGATCTTATCTTTGACCTGTAAAAGTTTCAGATCCTGAAACTTCGCTAAAATGGATCTATGATGACTGGTTTTTCCTATATCAAGCCCTAGCTTCGCAAGTGCAAAAAATGTCATAAATGCCATACCATGCCTTCTTTCAGGCTAGCTCTAATACCATGTTAGTTTTTCAGAATTTACTTCAATCTGATCTAGGATATTATCTAAGAGAACAACATGTACAACATATCTACAGCATATCAATCATGGACATAATAATGCAAGCACACAAGAGACAATAGACACACAGAGTTTCACTAGGAAAAACCATAAAGGTGAAAAACCCCACAACTTCCTCAGAGATAGATAGAGCAATGATACAACCCAAGCATAAGAGATAGTCTTCTCCTAGCAGCAGTTTCTCCTCCTCCACAAGTGCGCCACTCTCCAATCAGAGTATGAGTGAGAAAGTGAATGATAAAATAGAGTGCCTCCCGCACTCTATTTATACATGACTTGACTTGCCTAATAGCCTTTACTAAGTCGGCCTTAACTTAACCACATAACATAATGCTGATAGGGCAAACCCCCAATAGGGTGGTCTAATAACCCTTTGACCCACATGACTTATACAAGGCCGACCCCACCAAGGTGGTCTAATAACCCATCAAATATAAGTTACGACACTTACAATATAAATGACGACACTTCCGTATAGAGGAATAATAACATCTCTATAGGAATACAAACACTTCCATCTAGAGGAATAATAACATCTCTATCGGAATACAATATACATATATGAAATACATTCTCAAGTTACAAATAGATCAACAACAGGTGCATTCCAAACCTAATGGAATCACCACAAATTCATAATTCCCATACCAAGTTCGGAAAGCAGTCTTATGAATGTCTTCCTCTTTGAATGTGATTTGATGATAACGAAATCTTAGATATATTTTTGAGAAAACGGTAGCACCTCCAACTTGATCAAACAAGTCAACATTTCTTGGAAAAGGGTACCGACTTTTTATTGTAACTTTATTCGGCTGTCTATAATCAATACACAACCTGAATGTGCCATCTTTCTTCTGTACAAAGATCATCGTTTCTCCCCAAGGGGATACACTTGGACGAATATAACCTTTTTCTATCAATTCCTGCAATTGCATCTTCAATTGAATTAATTCAGGGGTACTTAGGTGATAAGATTCCTTATAAATAAGTACTACTCCTAGGGATAAATCAATTGTAAAATCAAGTTCTCTTTTAGGTGGTAACCCAAAAACTTCCTCAAGAAACACATATTCAAAGTCATCCAACACATGGTATTTTGTTAAGTCAAAAATTGTTCTATTCTTTCTTTCTGTTATATGGACAACATACAATTTACACCCTTTTCTTGCATTTCTCTTCATCTGAAGCAAATAAATCTACCTTAATTTCATTGTCCGCACTTCTCCTTGAACCTTTTAAAATTGTCCATATTCATTCACAAAAGTAACAGATTTCTGATAACAATCTAGGATTGCTCTATGTTTTTCCATCCAATCCATGCCAATGAGTAAATCATAATATCCTAATGGTAAAACATTTAAATATGTTCTAGTAAAGGATCTGTTTAACTTTAAAGAACAACCATTTACTACTTCAAAAACGTTTTTTTTAACCCTTGTGGCCATTTGTACCAAACAAGGCCGCACATACTTACTTTTTCCTAGTTTGCAAGAATCACAAATTTTTGGGTCTATATAGCTTTTACATGCACCAGAATCAATCAATATAGATACGGATTTCCCGAAAATCATACCTTCTATCTCTATGATGGACGCTTGGTGATCTTCTTGCTGATTACTCACCGCAGCATAAATTTTCGGAGTCCTTGCTATATCTTGAACTGTAGAAGCTTCTTGTAAGTTATGAATTGATTTTTTTTCTCATTTCGTCAAGAACACTCAAACCATCTATGGTTTTGTCCACATCCCCAACACTGAATTGGTGGCTTTGATGATAATTCTTCGGGCTTTCTTGTACTTTCATCATTCGCCTTTCTATTTGGGGGATAAAAGTTTGATTGTGATTTTTTTTTTCAAACTTATTGTTGGAAGGTGCAGTCATGGATTGATTTTTGAAATTATTGGGTTTTTGGCCCTTCTGTCTGAATTCAGATTTTACTTCTTCTTTTATTTCCACCTCTTTGTTACTTCGGCCTTATTTTGACTTTGCTCAAAACATAGTCTAGCCTTTCGGAACACATCCTCCAGCATCTTTGGATCATCAAATTCTATCTGATCCTTGAAACTAAAAAGTAGAGAGTTTCAAAAGCATTGGATTCTTACTTTCTCATCTTGTATATATGGGACATATTTCAGTAATTCCATAAATTTACTAATCATCTCTTCCATGGCTTGTTTTCCTAACTTCTGATCATAAAATTCTTTTACTTTCTTATCATAATACCTCTCAGATAGATACTTTTGTTTAAAAAGTTTCACAAAAACCTTCCATTTCACCTTTTTCTCATTAATAGCTTCCATAATCTTGAGGTCATCCCACCATGCAGAAGTCTTCCCTTTCATATTGAAAATAGAAATTCTTGCTTTTATGAGACAAGCATAATGGAACACCCTAAAGTATTTTTCCATGTCTCTAAGCCACAGCTTAGCTTTTTCTCCTGTCTTAATCTCTTCATTGAAAGTGGGAGGTTTGATCCTCTTCAACTCTACATGTAATTGATCAGTCTTCTTTTTCTTTCTAGGCACATGTTCATCTGAATCTTCACTAAGTGACTCGTCGTTGTTGGTGTCTTTGTTATGGCTTACTGAAATTCTTGGATGAGTAGTCTTAATTTTTGAACTTCTTTTGGTCGTTGATTTCTCTACTTTTCATTCTTCCCATGCTGGTATGTGACTATTTCCTTTCTTAGACAATTTTTTGCATCAAGATTGCATTAATCTCACGCTGCTCTTAATTTTTTTAAGATTTTCTTCCTTTATTATTTGGAGCTCAACCATAAGGATTTTAACCATCTCCAACATCTCACTAGGCATTCTCCTTTCATAGAATTTAAATTCACAAACAGTTCTCCACCTTCTATATTTATACCCTGCTTACTATCCATTTCACCTTGCTAACTGGACGTCTCCCCCACAATTGTTCCTTCTTGTTCTGCCATATTCATTTTCAGCACACTTCTTCTATCTATCTGTAGTATGCAGCCACTTGTTAGGAAATAATAAAAAAATGACAACAGCAAAGAATATGATTCTAATTTTTATTTTATTTTTAATCTATGTCATAGCATCTGTCATAAATGAGCCTATAGGTCCTAGAGTAGCAACCTTCGCTCTGATACAACTTTGTAACATCTCTAAAAATTTATTCCCATTTACGCACAACATTTTATTTTTAATTTTTAAAGAGCAGTAAAAGTATAACATGTTCATTTTTGTTTCTGCTCAATTGATAGTAATTATAATTTGTTTGTCTCAGTAAAAAAATTAGTAAAAATACTTTGAACAGGATATTAATCCTTACCAAGCTTAGCTAGCCTTCATTATTATCCGGGTAGATTTTTACATTGAACACTACATTTGTTTTCCTTTGCATTCATAGATTCATTATCTGCCTAAGGTGTGTGTTAAATTTTCAGAATTTACTTCAGTCTGATCTAGGATCTTAACTGAGAGAACAACATGTACAACAAATCTAAAGCATATCAGTCATGGACACAATAATGCAAGCACACAAGAGACACAGAGTTTACTTGGGGAAAACCATAAAGGTGAAAAACCCCAATAACTTCCTCAAAGATAGATAGATCAATGATACAACCATAATACAAGAGATAGTCTTCTCCTAGCAGTAGAGCCTCCTCTTCCACAAGTGCGCCACTCTCCCAAGTTTGAGTGAGAGAATAGAATGTGTAAAATGAGAGAGACACACTCTCTATTTATACACTAACTTGACTTGACCTTTACTGAACTAGGTCGGCCTCAACTTAACCACTTAACATAATGCTGATTGGGCCGACCCCCACTAGGGTGGTCTAATAACCCTTTGACCCACATGACTTATATAGGTCCAATCCCAACAAGGTGGTCTAATAACCCATCAAGTATAATTTACGACACTTACAATATAAATGACGACACTTCTGTATAGAGGAATAATAAAATCTCTATAGGAATACAACCACTTCCATATAGAGGAATAATAACATCTCTATAGGAATACAACATACATATATGTGAAATACATTCCGAAGTTACATATACATCAACACTCCCTCTTAACTAGGAAGGTATTTCTCGACACAGGTCTTCTAGCACAAGTCATCTTCTCTGGATCATCGTCACTGGATAATCATTATCAAGTCGTCATCATCGTCACTGCTACTGCTATCTCAATCAATCTCTGAATCTACTTGCCATAGGAAGTTCTATAGAGCCAGTGCTTTTTCATACTGGATGTAGGCCCACCACCTGCAGGTCTTCGTCATCACTGGCCATACTGTGGAATCCTCAGGACTTATTACATGCATCACAAAACCTGGCTGCAACATCCCAGGCTATTACGAGCACACAGTTGTACCTGTTGGATCTCCCAGGAGCACATTACATGTAACCCATCACAAAACCTGGCTGAAGCATCCCAGGCTATTACGAGCACACAGCTCTACCTGTCGGATCTCCCAAGAGCACATTACATGTGATATCACCACAAAACCTAGCTGAAGCATCCCAGGCTATTACAAGCACATAGCTCTACCTTTCAGATCTCCCAGGAGCACATTACATGTGGTCCACCACAAAACCTGGCTGAAGCATCTGAGGCCTTTTTCATCCTGTCCATATCTCCCAGGAGAAAATTACATGTGGTCATGGAAAAACCTAGCTGAAGCATCTGAGGCCTTTTTCATCCTGTCTAGATCTCCCAGGAGAAAATTACATGCCATAGGACAAAACCTTGCAAGAGCATCTCAGGATGTTACGGGTACACAACGCCGACCTGACAATCTCCCAAGGCACAAATTACATGTCCTCCCAGAGCAATGTCTCGAAAGAGCATCCCAGGTTGTTACGGGTACACAAGTACGACCTATAGGATCTCCCAGGCATTATCATCTGCACAACCTGATCCACGGCCACAAAGTATCATCCTGATACTCACCATACATCATCCTGATGTACACATGATCATTATGATCATCATCACTGCATCGTTTTGATGCATGTCATCTGGAGAAGCTTGTCATCCAAGATCATCCTGATCATACAATGCATCCACCTGATGCATACCAAGTATCTAACTGATACATATCATCATACATGATCTACCTGATCATACAATGTATCCACCTGATACATACACAGATACATGATCCACACAATGTATCCACCTGATACATATCAACATACATGATCTCAGTATCCACCTGATACATATACAGATACATGGTCCAAGCATCCAACAGGATGCATATACAAAATACATACAAATGATCCAACTGATCATATCCAGCATCCAACATGATGCATACATACATAAATGATTCAACTGATCATATCCAGCATCCAACATGATGCATATATATATAAATGATCCAACTAATCATAAAAAGAATCCAACATGATGCATATACATATACAGAGTAGTAACTGGAACATTGTCCTGATGCTCATCATCCATGATCCTCTTGATCATCATAGCATAGTCCTCTTCATATCACCACATCATCCACGAAGCATAGCCCATATGCACATCATCCATCACTTACACCACCGACATGGGAGAACACATATACCACCATTCGGGGAAGGATCCAGCCCTTACTTTTTCACCATGGGAGAACACATCTACCACCATGTGAAAAATGGCTCAGCAATTACATTACGACCAAGGGAGAACACATCAGCCGTGTCAGAAAATATCATGTGCATCTGCATCTTCAAGACTCATCATTTCCCTTTGGAAGGAACCTCTATCTGAAGTGCACCAATCCTCTCTCTGAAGTACTCAAACTACACTCTGGCCAACGGCTTGGTCAATACATCTGCAACCTGCTCATCCATCGCAACATACTCTACTTCGATTGTACTCAGTGCTATGCATGACTGCTTCCTTCTAAACCAAGAGATCACACCTGATCCCATACTGAAGCAACATCCAGATGTGCTCTTCCTATCTACAGCACTTCCAGCCCAATCTGAATCAACATAACCTTGCAGGTAAAACATTTGATTCGCTTCATACTTGAGCCCATAATCTACTGTACCCTTCAGGAACCTCAGAACATGCTTTACAGCAACCAGCTGAACACTCCTCGGATCTGTCAGGAACTGGCTCAATGTGTTCACCGCAAAGCAAATATCTGGTCTCATGTTCATCAGGTACATCAAGGACCCAATCATCTGATGATATAGAGAGACATCAACCAGCTCAGATGAAGCATCTCACAGAAGCTTCAGGTTCGATGCCATAGGTGTGGCCATGGCCTTGCAGTTCATCATCCCGAACCTCTTTCGGATCTCTACTACATACTTCCCTTGTCCAAGGAAGATTCCATCTACACTCTGCCACACCTCCATGCCAAAAGCAAATAGTGCATCATCCCCAAGTTCTGCACACATATATGACTACACCATTCAAGAAAGTTGTCTTGAAATCCATCTGGTGTATCTTCTATTTCATCACTTTTATATTTCTCTATGCTGCCATCTGCAACATGCTTGATCTGATAGGTCCATTTGGAAGTCACAACAGACTTCCCTTCAGCTCTTGGGACCGCATCCCAAACATCGTTCTTCATGATCGATGGATCATGGCATTCTTCCCATATCCTGGGAACTTCAATATCTTCAATAGATAATTTTGTTGCTTGAACAAATGTTGTAGTCCTTTTTTTGTAGGTGAAGGTATATGATCTTTTCTACAAAACAAGTTAAATTGCATGATTAGAAACATCTCATAGTTTTCAGAAAAATTATTACACGTAAAAAAATATGTCATACAGTCATGCAATTATCTTATCCAATGCTTCAATACAACATTTATCCATGTTCCACAACTTTCTAGATGCCTTCCAGTCTCTACCAGAACATTGTTAAGAGTTTGCACTACTCCCAACATGTCAGCAAAGAGGTTTCATTCTAGATAAGTAGCACTGGAATGTTGTACAGTTCCATAGGCCACTTACCCATCACATTCATATTAGTAGTATATTGTTCATTAATGCAATCATTCTAATATGTACAATACATATCCTAAGTATAGGAACATGAGCATATACATCATTGAACAATTTTATTTAAACAAACAAATATGCAAGAAATGATAATTAAAAATACTTATCTTTGTTTGGTTGCTGGGTGGACTCCCTCCGAGTATTTGCTTCCTTGCAGGAGCTATTGAAGTAGCTTCTTCTACACCTTTCTATTGTGCAATGTAGAAAGATGGTCAACTCCCTCTAAATATATGAATCCTTGCAGAAACTACTGAAGTGTGCTCCTTTTCTTTCTTGCACGAACAACTAGAGTGTGCTCCCTCTTGATCTTTGCTTCCTGGATTACCTGTCATTGAACTTACATCCATCCTTAATCACTATGCATGCTTATTAGTATCATCACTGTGTTATCCTTGAGGTCTCATACATAATCACACATTTATTAGTATAATATTAATACTATCAAAACACAATAATCTTAAACATGTATAGTCATGATCATTCACAGATAATAAACATTAGTATTCAAGGTTTCAGGGAAGTCTTCTTTTACTCATGCATATTCTTATTTGATCATAGGACTCTTCTAATTAGTTAAATCATCAATGCATAAACCCGTGATTACTCAAACCTATACCTTCATGATTCTTCTGGTTAGTCATATCATTAATTATGGTAAGAAACATAATATGCATACAACCATGACTATTCAAACCTATAAATTCATGAATAATCATTATCAACAACATAACAGTATAAGATCCTAACACAAGGTAGGATTCTAGCTTGATATAGGAAAAACATACTTGGATTAGCATGCTAGCTAGTTATGTATAACATACCCGCATAATTTCTTCCGGTTCTCTTCAGTGACTTGTGCTAGTAACCTGCATGTCTCATAGGTTAACCATTGTAGGACAAAGTTATACATACCTCGAAAGTAGATCTTCTATGTGATCCATGACAATGGATGAATCTTTGTCTTCATGTCACCATGATCATATTTTCTTGAAGTAGAACATGATTTGTCTTTCTTGGTGTACCTTTTATGTTAGCGAACAACATAAACCTCATACAACATCACAATGCATTAGTACATTCATAAGTGTCAAAACCTTAATCAATGAATATCTTCTATTAAGGTGACACGACAAGTCTAGTAATTAATCAAGATTGTATTGTAATGATATGAAGACAAACATATGATAAAATTAACCATGAAACATACCTGTAAGCCATACCTGTCAAGATTGCTTGTAATCTTCTTATGGAAGGCCTTAGCCTCATCTCCCTATGAGACGGGAACTTCTTCACTTATGCAGGTGACTAATCCATCTTCTTCTAGGATTAACCCAATCCACTTGATTTGCAAGAACTGGACCTGGAGCTAGATTAGGGTTTTTCAAGGAAACCCCAAAAATTCAAACTTTGAATTTCAAACTTCTAAAAGATAGAAATATGCACCTTGATGAGTTGATCAAGTTGGTATATTCAGAATTTGAAAACTGCAAAGTTTCACCCCTCGAAATTGCCTTTTAGATTTTTGGATTCACTAGGGAGGACCCTGAATTAGGGTTTGAGTTTCCTGGAGCTTCACCCAACCAAAATATTTGATTCAAAGCTCTAAGCTTTGATTTTTCGGAGGAGCTTTGAGCCGTGGTCACAGATTTCCAAAATTCCAAGTTTTTCAGAAGCCCTAATTTTCCATCTTTCCGATCAAAGTCCCGAACTGGGGTTTGATCAAGCCCGACCTTCTGCCCAACCAAAAAATCTGATCTTGGTCTCTAATATTTGATTTTGATGAGTAGCATCCAGACGTGGTCTCCGATTAGAGAAATTCCAACTTTCTTTGAATCCCTAAATTCCGAAAGCCATGATGAAGGTGCTAAAAAATAATTCTGTTTTGACAGAAATATGTACCTAATTGTTTCTGGTGTAACTCCGAACTTTTCGATCCACAGGGTCTGAACAATTTTCTTGAGATAGCCTAACCTGTTATATTTCCATCCCGAAAGGTCTGACCTCAATTGAATTCTCTGAGAGAGAGTTATGCCAAGTGTCGCAACGTGACCTATTTATGGGATAATACAAGAGAGGGAACTTGTATGATGTGCCACGTGTCACTGGTTCAACTTATGCCTCTAAACATGTTTCTTGAGATATCCCGACCTGTTGTCTTTCCATCCCAACAAGTCTGACCTCAATCGGATTCTCTGAGAGAGAGTTATGCCAAGTGTCGCAACGTGACCTGTTTATGGGATAATACAAGAGAGGGAACTTGTATGGCATGCCACATGTCACTGGTTCAACTACGGCCTCTGAACAATTTTCTTGAGATAGTACAGTCTGTTTACTACCTGTAACTTTTTACAAAATTTCATTTGGAGCTTCCTAGCCCAAGTTATGACATTTTCAGAAGGTCACTTGATTTTGACTCAGATCTGGAAGAGGCAGAAACTCTATATTGTACAGATCATAAATCACAAAGTACAATGAATTAGAGGTTTTCCTTTGGACAAAAGGTACATGGGGATCTGATCTTCGACTCGTAAAAGTTTTAGATCCGAAACCTTCTCCAAAATGGATTTATAGAGAAAGTTCTACGATGAATGGCTTTTTCTATATCAAGCCCTAGCATCGTAAGTGCAACAAGTGTCATACATGCCATATCATGCCTTCTTTCAGGCTAGCTCTGATACCATGCTAAATTTTCAGAATTTAATTCAATCTGATCTAGGATCTTAACTAAGAGAACAACATGTACATCAAATCTACAACATATCAATCATGGACACAAAAATGCAAGAACACAAGAGACACAGAGTTTACTTGGGGAAAACCATAAAGGTGAAAAACCCCAATAACTTCCTTAGAGATAGATAGAGCAATGATACAACCAGAATACAAGAGATAGTCTTCTCCTAGCAGCAGATCCTCATCCTCCACAAGTGCGCCACTCTCCCAAGTGTGAGTGAGAGAATAGAATGTGTAAAACGAGAGAGACATACTCTCTATTTATACACTAACTTGACTTGACCTTTACTCAACTAGGTCGGCCTCAACTTAACCACTTAACATAATGCTGACTGGGCTGACCCCCACTAGGGTGGTCTAATAACCCTTTGACCCACATGGCCGACCCCCAATAGGGTGGTCGAATAACCCGTCAAGTATAAGTTACGACACTTCCGTATAGAGGAATAATAACATCTCTATAGGAATACAACCACTTCCATATAGAGGAATAATAACATCTCTAAAGGAATACAATATACATATATGTGAAATACATTCCGAAGTTACATATACATCAATAGTGTGAATACACAACTTTGGTATTCATTTGCACATGTATTTATAACTTTTTTTAATGCCTACCTTATCATCTTGCACTTACACAAGTCTTATTTAAGAACAGATCACTGTGTATTAGAATTGGTATGCTAACCTCATCTATACTAAGTGAATTTACATAGAAAACATACTCTTTGTGTTGCATGCCTTCTTGTCATTACAGGTGTAGGATATTTTATGGTTGGCTCATGGATCTACATCACCCATTTGCAACTTGTTAACTTATGAAAGCTCGATCTACATGGGAATCCTTGTAATATATACATATGTGTATTATTTTTTAACCATGGTTTTATTTATACGTTGTTGTCAACATTGTTAATGCGCCGTGCTAGAGAGCTTACTTATCCTGGCGCTAATGAATTGTATTTAAAATGCAGGTGCTCCTAAATAAACCATGCGATCATGTAAAATCTACACCAAGCTATGTGCCAAGTTACCCAACCACTACGTACAAAGTGGGGGAATCCAACGTGGTGGTGTGTTTATGACTGCTACCAGCCAATCCATCTAAGCAACCACTCAAATCGATACGAATGTGTTATGTGGTAGCTTGGGCCTTAGTCTTCATTAAAAGATCGTACCTCCTCCTTGGGAAAAGCACGGAAGGTTTTCTTCCTCTCAAGGTCTTTCAATCCTATTGTATTCATGGTAAGAGATTGAGGGTTTTTTTCTACACTTCCTGGAGGTGTCGTTTATGGTTCAAGCCTCCTCCAGGATAACCCTCGACATAAGGCGATGTTTAACAAGCCATAATCCTTGCTCTCGACAGAAGGTGATAACAGTTCCTTGCTGGTCTAGGAGCCATCCTCACACTATGGAACCCACGACCGTTACCGGGAAAGGTAAGGCATTAATCAAATTTATTTACCGCTGTATTAAAATCATGGTATAGTTTATTATTTATAATATGTTTTAACACAGTGTTGTGTACATGTTGCAGGCCACGACTCTTCAATACCCGAGGTTCAAAAATTCAATGGGTTATGAAGGGAGTTGTAAGGGTAAGCCTCCCTTCCCCGGACCTGTAACAATGGTAGACCAACCCTGTTGGAAACAATGGATTTAGGTAGCATGGATCAGAAAGGTATTTGTCTCTCGGAGCCTTGTAATCTCTTGGCTTTTTTTAAATAAAACTTATTCTAGGTCTTTGCACCCAAAATTGTCTTGCTAATATATTAAGTGTTAAAATCATGGTTTATGGAAAATCATAGAGCTCTCTGTAGATAATGGAGTTGCATGCATGTTGTTTTTTCTTTGTTTTCATAGTGGGGTTTTTGTCCCTCTATCGACTATGTCTGCAAATTTTTTAGCTTGATAAATCCTTTCAGATCAAACATGCTTTGTTTGTAAATACATCTAGTTGCTAAGGGTTTGAACCCCTCTATGTTTAAAGAAAAGGGGCACGATTTTCTTGGTGCTCTCAATCAAATATTTTGGTTATTCAATAGCCTATATGGATTCCATATGGACCTATGTTGTTTCTCATTTTCTTACAATTTAAACAACAAAAAGATTTCATGTTCTGTTTGCTTTACAAAAGTCCGGTATTTTATGCATATGCCTTTGCCCTTGGTCGTAATGGTTGTGTAAGCCAAGACGAGATCCACAGTGGGATATCTTGTTCTTAAGGGATTTATAATCTTTCAATTATTTTGATTTTGAACAACAAATGTATATGCTATGTTTCGTGCATGTTTACCCTGGGTAGTAAGGGTTGTATAACCCAAAACGAACTCCATGCAGAGATCAACTATTTCATATTTTGAACTAGTGAATTCGATTTACTAGTAAAAATGTTTAATGATTATCTTTGTGCATTTCTGGGTGAATTTCGAAACCCAATGAACACTGAAATTTATATCCGGGTTCTTTTGTAATTATTGGAAATTGTATATAGATCGGCTTCCGGAAGTTGAAATAGGATCTACTTTTGACAATTCTGTATGTTTATGTTTTTGCATGTTGATATATATATACATGCATGCAATAGAAAATAATGATTTTCTTTCAATACAATTAAACAAAGGAAGAAACACACACACACACACACATATACATATATGCATGTTGTTCTATATATATGAATATGAATATGAGGTAGAAAACAACTATTTTATTTTATTACAAAATCATACAGTATACTCAGTATAATCAAATGTACATACACTCTATTTCATAATGCATGTAAGAAACAATGCCATATAGATCAAGAATCACTCCACATGATTCTTGGTCTAAACCCAATAAAATATATGTTTAATAAACTACATTTCAAACTTTCTCAACACTCAAATTTACAGAACCATTCCAATGGTAAATATAGTCATTCTAAAACCAATAATATGATAATCATTCCAACATAAATGAAACAGTACTTATATATTATATCTGATGATCAATGGGACACAAGCACAAACCACCTATCCATAGACCAACAAGTCTCTCCTTGCTCTCACGGTCACCCCAGAGCTGAGTACAAAATTCCACAAGGTCTGGAGTATATTTTTAAACTTTTATGCCTATTTTCCCCATTCAGTCATTAAATCTGATTGCAGAAGGCAACCCAACACTCACTCAATACTCCTGAGTTTCTTTGAGTGCTCTAGGGACTTTTAAGCCTTTGAACCTTGGAATAACCCTCTCACAACCTTACAGGGTATTGAAATTCTCCTGAAATTGGTAGTGCTCCTACCCAAACACTTCTCGTGTTCTATTCCATACCCAACTACAGTTGTTCCACTTCCGATTCAAGTCCGTGCTCCAAACTTAACCTTTCTTTCTCTTCCTTCATTTATTTCTTTATGTTCTTTATTTTATTTCAATTCTTTCTTTTCTTTGGTTCTCTGTCTCCTCTCCTCTCCTCTCTTATTTTAGTTTAGAATGTTATATATTTAGGAGTAACCCCCCCCTTCTTTCTTTTTTTGAGTTTCTTTTGTGTTTTTTCTTCTTTCTATTTATTTAATTCTTTTATTCCCAAAAACTCTTCCTTAGGGTTTTTTTTACATGTCTCTCAATAATTTTTTAATATTTATTTTATTTTTGTTTAACCCCCAGACCCATAGGAACTGTGACTCCCATCTCTTTAATGTGATGGTCCACATAGTCGTCAGAAATAAATATAATGAAATAATACTTAGCAAAATAAAAAGGGGTTTACAAGCCCAAAATTGGGGTATTACATTTCCTCTCCCCTTAATTTTACACCGTCCTCGGTGTTCATAGTTTCAAAACAAAAAAATAAATTATTTCATTCCACATCATGCATTCCTTCAAATAGGAAAGAGTAGGTTTCTCGCATTTCCTCTTCCCTCTCCCAAGTAGCCTCCCCAAGCTTATAGTGCTCCCATTTCACTTTAACTTGGGTGATGGTACGATTCCAAAGTACAACCTCTTTCCGGTCCAGTATACCTACAGGGTTTGTCTAGAAATCCCCTTCTGTTTCCACCTGTATCACATGCCAATTTACAATATGCTTAAGATCATATACATATTTCTTCAACAATGAAACATGAAACACATCATGTACTTTAAAATTTGTTGGAAGAGCTAACTGATAAGAAACAGGTCCTACTCTAGCAAGTATCTAGAAAGGACCACAATATCTTGGTTCCAACTTGGAAACCTTTCATAAACTCAGAGAGATTTTATTTTCCTTTTACTCTCAAGAATACATGATCCCCTACTTCAAATTCCTTATGTTCTCTATGCTAATCTGCATAACATTTTTGTTTATCTTGGGCAGTTTTCAATTTTTTTTTAAGTTTCTACACAATGTTTTCTAACTCTTGCAACAATTCAAGACCCAACATGATATTGTTCATAGGATTATCCCAAGTCATAGTAGTTCTGCATTTTCTTCCTTACATAATTTCAAATGGGATCATTCCTGCAGAGGCTTGATACCCATTATTATAGAAAAAATCATCCAAGTGTAGGTGTTCTTCCCATTTCTTTGGGTTGTCCATGACATACAAATGAAGCATGTCTTCCAAAATCTGATTCACCCTCTCATTTTGTCCATCAGATTGAGGATGGTAGGCTGTACTAAAATTTATCTTTGTACCCAAACCTGAAAATAATTCTTTCCAAATCTGAGAAGTAAACTTAGCATCCCCATCAAATATAATATGGAATCCCATGGAGTCTGAAGACTTCCTTCATGAATATATCTACAATTTTTATTTATTTAAAATTGGATTTGACTAGAGTGAAGTGAGCTTCCTTTCTCAACTTATCCACTACTACCATAATAGCATCATGTTTCCTGTTGTTTTTAAGCAACCCAGTAATGAAATCCATGGAAATAGTTTCCTATTTCCATTCTGGTACAGGTATAGGTTGCAACAAACCTATTGGGTGTCGATGTTCTACTTTCACTCTTTGATGATAACCAGATCTTAGATCTATTTTTCAGAAAACAGTAGCACCTCCAACTTGATCAAACAAGTCATCAATTCTTCGAAAAGGGCACCGATTTTTTATTGTAACTTTATTCAACTGTCTATAATCAATACACAACCTTAAAGTGCCATATTTCTTTCGTACAAAGATCATCGATGCTCCCCAAGGGGATACACTTGGACGGATATAACCTTTTTCTAGCAATTCTTGCAATTGCGTCTTCAATTCAATTAATTCGTGGGTACTCAGGAGATAAGGTTCCTTAGAAATAGGTATTGCTCCTGGTGATAAATCAATTATAAAATCAAGTTCTCTTTTAGGTGGTAATCCAGGAAATACATCTTCAAATTCAGCCAACATAGGGTATTTTGATCAGTCAAAAACTTTGCTATTTTGTCTTTGTGTTATATGGATAACATACAATTTACACCCTTTTCTTGCATTTCTCTTCATTTGAAGTGCAAAAATATGCCTTAATTTTACTGTCCGCATTGCTCCTTGAATCATTTCAAATTGCCCATCTGCATTCACAAAAGTAACATATTTCTGATAACAATCTAGGATTCCTTTATGTTTTTCTAGCCAATCCATGCCAATGAGTAAATCATAAGATCCTAATGGTAAAACATTTAAATATATTCTAGTATAGGATCCGTTTAATTTTAAAGAAAAACCATTTACTACGTCAAAAACTTTTCATTTTACCCCTGTGGCCATTTGTACCAGCCAAGGCTGCACATACTTACTTTTTCCTAGGTTGCAAGACTCACAAATTTTTGGGTCTATATAGCTTTTACATGCACCAAAATCAATCAATACAGAAACGAATTTCGCAAAAATCATACCTTCTATCTCTATGATGGAGGCTTGGTGATCTGCCTGCCGATTACTCACCGCAGCATAAATTTTTGGAGTCCTTGCTATATCTTGAACTGTAGAAGCTTCTTGTAAGTTATGCAGTGATTTTGTTTTTCATTTCTTCAAGGACACTCAAAACATCTATGGTTTTCTCCACATCCCCAACATTGAATTGGTGGATTTGATGATACTTCTTCGAGATTTCTTGCACTTTCAGCATTCATCTTTCTATTTGGTGGATAAAATTTTTATTGTGATTTGTTTCTGTCGAACTTATTGTTGGAAGGTCCAGTCATGCATTGATTTTTGAAATTATTGGGTTTGTGGCCCTTCTGTCTGAATTCATATTTTACTTTCTTATTTTAGTTCCACCTCTTTGTTACTGCAGCCTTATTTTGACTTTGCTTGAAACATAGTCTAGCCTTTCGGAATGCATCCTCCAGCGTATTTGGATCATCAAATTCTATCTGATCCTTAAAACTAAAAGGTAGAGAGTTTAAGAAGCGTTGGATTCTTACTTTCTCATCTTGTATATATGGGACATATTTCAGTAATTCTAGAAATTTACTAATAAGCTCTTCCATGGTTTGTTGTCCTAACTTCAGATCATAAAATTATTTTACTTTCTTATCATAATACCTCTCAAACATATACTTTTGTTTAAAAAGTTTACCAAAAACCTTCCATTTCACCTTTTTCTCATTAATAACTTTCGTAAGCTTGAGGTCATCCCACCATGTAGAATCCTTCCCTTGCAGATTGAAAATAGAAATTCTTGCTTTTATGATACTAGAATATTCTAACACACTTAAGTATTTTTCCATGTCTCTAAGCCACTGCTCAGCTTCTTCTCCTATATTAATCTCTCCATTGAAAGTGGGAGGTTTGATATTCTTCAACTCTGCATGTAATTGATCAGTCTTATTTTTCTTTATAGGAACAAATTCATCTGAATATTCACTAAGTGACTCGTCGTTGCTGGTGTCTTTGTTAGGGATTACTGAAATTCTTGGATGAGTAGTCTTAATTTTTGAACTTCTTCTGGTCACTGTCTTTTCTGCTTTCCGTTATTCCTGTGTTGGTATGTGACTATTTCCTTTCTTAGATATTTTTTGCAGCAAGATTGAATTAATATCACGCTGCTCTTCAAAAATTTTAAGATTGTCTTTCTGTATGCTTTTAACTGTCTCTAACATCTCAGTAGGCGTTACTGGCCCTTGATGAGAATTTAAATTCACAAACAATTCTCCACCTTCTATATTTATACCCTTCTTACTAGCCATTTCACCTTGTTGACTAGACATATCCCCCACAATTCTTCCTTCTTGTTTTGTCGTATTCATTTTCAGCACATTTATTCCATCTATGTGTAGTACGCTACCACTTGTTAGGAAATAATAATAAAAATGACAACAACAAAGAATAGGATTCTAAATTTTTATTTTTATTTGTTTTAAATCTTTGTCATAGCATCTGTCATAAATGAGCCTATAGGTCCTAGAGTAGCAACCTTCACTCTGATACCACTTTGTAACATCACTAAAAATTTATTCCCATTTACGCACAACATTTTTTTTTAATTTTTAAAGAGCAGTAAAAGTATAACCTGCTCATTTATTTTTCTGCTCAATTGATAGTAATTATAATTTGTTTGTCTTGGTCAAGAAATTAGTAAAAAGACTTTGAATGGGATCTTAATCCTTACTAGGCTTAACTAGCCTTCATTATTATCCAGATAGATTTTTACATTGAACACTACATTTGTTTTCCTCCTCATTCATAGATTCATTATCTTCCTAAGGTATGCATACACAACTTTGGTATTCATTTGCACATGTATTTATAACTGTTTTTAATGCCTACCTTCTCATCTTGCACTTACACAAGTCTTATTTAACAACATATCACTACGTATAAGAATTGGTATGCTAGCCTCACCTATACCAAGTGAGTTTACATAGCATTCATACTCTTTGTGTTGCATGCCTTCTCTTCATTACAGGTGTAGGAGATGTTATGGTTGGCTCATGGATCAACATCATCCATTTGCAACGTTGTTAACTTATGAAAGCTCGATCCACATGGGAATCCTTGTAATATATACATATGTGTATTATTTGTTAACCATGGTGTTATTTATACGTTGTTGTCACCATTGTTAATGTGTTGTGATGGAGAGCTTACTTAGCCTAGTGCTAATGCATTGTATTTAATATGCAAATGCTCCTAAATAAACCACGCGATCGTGTAAAATATACACCAGGATATGTACCAAGATACCCAACTACTACGTACAAAGTTTGGGTATCCAACTTGGTGGTGTGTTTATGACTACTACCAACCAAGCCAACTAACCGGCCACTCAAATCGATATGGAGGTGTTATGTGGTACTTGGGGCCTTAGTATTCATTATAATATCATACCTCCTCCTTGGGGAAAGCACGGAGGGTTTTCTTCCTCTCAAGGTATTTCGATCTTGTTGTATTCATGATAAGATATTGAGGGTTTTGTTCTACACTTCCTGGAGGGGCCATGCAAGGTTCAAGCCTCCTCTAGGTGAACCCTCAATGTAAGGCAATGTTTAACAGGCCATAATCCTTGCTCTCTGCTAGGATCCATCCTCACACTATGGAACCCACGGTCGTTACTGGGAAAGGTAAGGTGTTACTCAAATTTATTTACCACTGTATTAAAATCGTGGTATAGTTTATTCTTTATAATATGTGTTAATATAGTGTTGTGCACATGTTGCAGGCCATGGCTCCTCAATACTCAAGGTTACTAAAGTCAAGGGGTTATGAAGGGATCAGCGAGGGTAAGCCTCCCTTCCCCGGACCTGTAACAATGGTAGACCAACCTTGCTCGAAAAAATGGAGTCAGGTAGCATGGCTTAGAAAGGTCTTTGGCTCTCAGAGCCTTGTAATCTCTCTTTTTTTGTTTTTAATAAAACTTATTCTGGGTCTTTGTGCCCCAAATTGTCTTGCTAAGTTATTAAGTGTTAAAATCAAGGTTTATGGAAAATAATAGAGCTCTCCGTAGATAACAGAGTTGCATGCATGTTGTGTTTTCTTCGTTTTCATAGCAGGTCTTTTGTCCCTCTCTCGACGTTGTTTGCGTTTTGTTTAGGTTGATAAATCCTTTTAGATCCAAAATGCTCTGTTTGTAAATACGTTTAGTTTCTAAGGGTTTGAACCCCTCTATCTTTAATGAAAAGAGGCACAATTTTCTCAGTAACCTAAATCAAATATTTTGGTTATTCGATAGCCTATATGGATTCCATATGGCCCTATGTTGTTTCTCATTTGCTTACAATTTAAACAACAAAACGATTTCCTGTTATGTTTGCTTTACAAAAGTCCAGTATTTTATGCATACGCATTTTCCCTTGGTCGTAATGGCTGTATAATCCAAGACGAGATCCACCGTGGGATATCGTGTTCTTAAGGGAATTATTATCTTGCAATTATTTCGATTTTGAACAACAAATGTATATGCTCTGTTTCGTGCATGTTTACCCTATGTAGTAAGGGTTGTATAAGCTAAAATGAACTCCACATAGAGATCAACTAAATCATATTTTGAACTAGTGAATTTGATTTACTAGTATAAATGTTTACTGATTATGTTTGCACATTTCTGGGTGAATTTTGAGACCCGATGAACACCAAAATTTCTATCTGGGTTCTTTTGTAATTATTGGAAATTGTATATAGATCGGCTTCCTGAAGTTGAAATAGGATCTACTTTGTACAATTTTGTATGTTTATGTTTTTTCATGTTGATATATATATACATGCATGCAGTAGAAAATAATGATTTTCTTTCAATACAAATAATACAAATAAATAGAGGAATAAACATATATATATATATATATATATATATATATATATATATATGCATGTTGTTCTATATATATGAATATGTATATGAGGTAGAAAACAACTATTTTATTTTATTACAAAATCATACAGTATACTCAGTATAATCAGATGTAAGAAACAGTGCCATATAGATCAAGAATCACTCCACAGGATTCTTGGTCTAAACCCAATAAAATTTGTGTTTAATAAACTACATTTAAAACTTGCTCAACACTCAAATTTGCAGAACCATTCCAATGGTAAATATAATCAATCTAAAACCAAGAATATGATAATATTTCCAACATAAATGAAATAGTACTTATCTGATATATCTGATAATCAATGGGACACAAGCACAAACCACCCAACCATAGACCAGCAAGTCTATCCTTGCTCTCTCGGTCACCCCTTAGCTGAGTACACAGTTCCACAAGGTCTGGAGTATATTTTTAAACTTGTATGCCATTTGTTCTCATTCAATCATTAAATCTGATTGCAAAAGGAAACCCAACACTCACTCAGTACTCCTGAGTTTCTCTGAGTGCTACAGGGACTTTTAAGCCTATGAACCTTTGAATCAACCTCTCACGGCCTTACAAGTGTTAAATTTTCTGAATTTACTTCAATCTGATCTAGGATCTTAACTGAGAGAACAACATGTACAACATATCAATCATGGAGACAATAATGCAAGCACACAAGAGACACAAAGATTTACTTGGGGAAAACCATAAAGGTGAAAAACCCCAATAACTTCCTCAGAGATAGATAGAGCAATGATACAACCAACCATAAGAGATAGACACAAACTAGCAGCAGATCCTCCTCCTCCATAAGTGTGCCACTCTTCCTTGAGTGCATGTGTGAGAAGTGAGTGACCAAATAGAGTGCCTCCTGCACTCTATTTATACTTGACTTGACTTGCATTTTTACCTAACTCATGCAGGCTCGAACTTAACCACATAACATAATGCTGAGTGGGCCGACCCCCAATAGGGTGGTCTAATAACCCTTTGATCCACATGGCCGACCCCCAATAGGGTGGTCTAATAACCCTTTGACCCACATGACTTATACAGGGCCGACCCCAAACAAGGTGGTCTAATAACCCATCAAATATAAGTTACGACACTTATAATATAAATGACGACACTTCCTTATAGAGGAATAATACCATCTCTATAGGAATAAAATATACATATATGAAATACATTCTGAAGTTACATATACATCAACACTCCCTCTTAACTAGGAAGGTATTTCTCAACAGAGTTCTTCTAGCACAAGTCATCTTCTCTGGATCATCGTCACTGGATAATCGTCATCGAGTCATCATCATCGTCACTGATGCTGCTATCTCAATCAATCTCTGAATCTACTCGTCATAGGAAGTTCTATAGAGCCAGTCCTTTTTCATACTGGATGTAGGCCCACCACCTGCAGGTCTTCATCATCACTGGCCATACTGTGGAATCCTCAGGACTTATTACGTGCGTCACAAAACCTCGAAAGAGCATCCCAGGTTGTTACGAGCACACAACTCTACCTATAGGATCTCCCAGGGCACCGAATTACATGTGACCTCACCACAAAACCTCGCAAGAGCATCCCAGGCTGTTACGAGCACACAGCTCTACCTATAGGATCTCCCAGGGAAACGAATTACATGTGGTCATGGAAAAACCTCGCAAGAGCATCCCAAGATTGATTACGGGCACACAGCCCAACCTATCGGATCTCCCAGGGAACCGAATTACATGCCATAGGACAAAACCTTGAAAGAGCATCTGCCAGATATCCCAGGGAACCGAATTACATGCCATAGGAAAAACCTTGAAAGACTATCTGCAGATCTCCCAGGGCACCGAATTACATGTCCTCCCAGAGCAAAACCTCGAAAGAGCATTTGCCAAATGTCCCAGGGCACCGAATTACATGCCATAGGAAAAACCTCGAAAGACCATCTACAAATCTCCCAGGGCACCAGATTACATGCTCATCTGCACAACCTGATCCACGGCCATAGAGTATCAACCTGATACTCACCATACATCATCCTGATGTATCCATGATCATCCTGATCATCATCACTGCAACGTCCTGCTGCATGTCATCTGGAGCAACATCCTGAAGCTCGTCATCTATGATCATCTTGATCATCACTGCAACATCCTGCTGCATGTCATCTGGAGCAACATCCTGAAGCTCGTCATCTATGATCATCCTGATCATCACTGCAACATCCTGCTGCATGTCCTGGAGCAACATCCTGAAGCTCGTCATCTATGATCATCCTGATCATACAATGCATCCATCTGATGCACACCACGTATCTACCTGATACATACCATCATACATGATCCACCTGATCATACAATGTATCCACCTGATACAAATACATGATACATATCACCTCACATGATCCACCTGATCATACAATGTATCCACTTGATACATATACAGATACATGGTCCAAGCATCCAACATGATGCATATACAAAATGCATACACATGATCCAACTGATCATATCCAGCATCCAACATGATGCGTACATATAAATGATCCAACTGATCATATCCATCATCCAACATGATGCATACATACATACATAAAAATGATCCAACTGATCATATCCAGCATCCAACATGATGCGTACATACATACATAAAAATGATCCAACTGATCATATCCAAGCAGAAACCAGAACATCATCCTGATGCTCATCATCTAGCACTTACATCCACAGCCATGTGAAGGATCCTCCTTCCAACATGCTTGGAATGGCTTCAGCAAAAGTTTCCATCACTTCTTCCTCGAAATGTCCTCGATCTGAAGAACACCAAGCCTCTCTCTGAAGTACTCGAACTTCACTCTGGCTAGTGGCTTCATCAACACATCTGCAATCTGCTCGTCCGCCGCAACATACAGAAGCTTCACAGCTCCTCTCTGCACCATATCCCTGATATAGTGATATTTGATCTCTATGTGTTTCGACCTGTCATGAAACATTGGGTTCTCGGATAGCTTCACACAACTCTGGTTCTCATAGAAGATACCAGTAGCCTCCAACGGGAGATCAATAACTCAGACAGTAGCTTCCGTAGCCATACTGCCTTACAACTAGCTGAACAGGCTACAACATACTCTGCCTCAGCTATACTCAGTGCTACGCAGGACTGCTTCCTGCTAAACCAAGAGATCACCTCTGATCCCATACTGAAGCAGCACCCAGATGTGCTCTTCCTATCTGCAGCACTGCCATCTCAATCTGAATCAACATAACCCTGTAGGTTAAACTTTTGATCCGCCTCATACCTGAGTCCATAATCCACTATACCCTTCAGGTACCTCAGAACATGCTTTACAGCAACCAGGTGAACACTCCTCGGATCCGTCAGGAACTGGCTCAAATTGTTCACAGCAAAGCAAATTTCTAGTCTCGTGTTCGTCAGGTACATCAAGGACCCAATCATCTGATGATACAAAGAGACATCAACCGGCTTAGATGAAGCATCACATAGAAGCTTCATATTTGATGCCATAGGTGTGGCCATATCCTTGCAATCCATCATCCCGAACCTCTTCAGGATCTCTACTGCATGTTCAAGGAAGATTCCATCTGCACTCTGCCACACCTCCATGCCAAAAACAAATAGTGCATCATCCCCAAGTTCTTCATCTCGAACTTGGCAGTAAGCTTCTGCTGTATGTCGGCAATCAATCTATCTTCACCTGTGACAAACAGGTTGTCCGCATACAAAAGTAGTATCATTGGATTTCCTTCCTCAACCTTGTAGAAAAGGTTGGAATCCGCTTTACTCTTGGTAAAACCCAAACTGGATAGAAAGCTATCTATCCTACCATACCAAGTTCTACACACATATATGACTACACCATGTTGTCTTGAAATCCATCTAGTGCATCTTCTATTTCATCACTTTTATATTTCTCAATGCTGCCATCTGCAACATGCTTGAACTGATAGTTCCATTTGGAAGTCATAACAAACTTCTCTTTAGGTCTTGGGAATACATCCCAAACATCATTCTTCATGATCGACGGATCATGGCATTCCATTTCTTCATCTAGGAACTTCAATATCTTCAATAGATATCTTTGTTGCTGGAACAAATGTTGTAGTCCTTTTGTAGGTGAAGATATACGGTCTTTCCTACCAAACAGGTTAAATTGCATGATTAGAAACATCTCATAATTTTCAGAACAAATTCTTACACATAAAGAAATATGTCATACAGTCATGCAATTATCTTAGCCAATGCTTCAATACAACATTCATCCATATCCCATAACTTTCTAGATGCCTTCCAATCTCTACCAGAACATTGTTAAGAGTGTGCACAACTCCCAACATGTCAGCAAAGAGGTTTCATTCTAGATAAGTAGCAATGGAATGTTGTACAGTTCCATAGGCCACTTACCCATGTATATTAGTAGTATACTGTTCATCAATGCAATTATTCTAATGTGCATAATACACAACCTAATTCTAGGAACATCAGTATATACATCATTGAACAGTATTATTTAAACAAGCACATATGCAAGAAATGATAATTAAAAATACTTATCTTTGTTTGGTTACTGGGTGGACTCCCTCTGAGTCTTTGCTTCCTTGTAGGAGCTGCTGAAGTAGCTTCTTCTACACCTTTCTGTTATGGAATGTAGAAATATGGTCAACTCCCTCTGAATATCTGCATCCTTGCAGAAACTATTGAAGTGTGCTCCTTTGCTTTCTTGCAGGAACAACTAGAGTGTTCTCCCTCTTGATCTTTGCTTCCTGAATTACTTTTTCTTGAGCTCATATTCATCCTTGGTCCCTATGCATGCTTATTAGTATCATGATTGTGTTATCCTTGTGAACTCATATAAAATCATACATTCATTAGTATACTATTAAAACACAATAATCTCAAGCATGTATACTCATGATCATTTCAAACAGAAATAATAAGCATAGCATTCAAGGATTATGTAGGATTCTTATGGTTAGTCAAATCATAAGAAACATAACATGTCTAAACCTATAATTACTTGAACCTATTACTCTTCAGGTTAGTTGAATCATCAATCAAGATAAGAGATATAATATGCATAAAACCTGTGATTATTCAAACCTATACCTTCATGATTCTTCTGGTTAGTCATATCATCAATTATGGTAAGAAATATAATATGCATACAGCCATGACTTATTCAAACCTACGACTTCATGAATAATCATTATCAAACAACACAACAATATAAGATCCTAACACAAGGTAGGATTCTATCTTGATATAGGAAAAACATACCTGGATTAGCATGCTAGCTATTTATGTCTAACATACTCACATGATGTCTTCTTGTTATTCTTCAATGACTTGTGCTAGTAACCTGTATATCTCATAGGTTAACTATTACAAAACCAAGGTATACATACCTCGTAAATGGATCTTCTATGAGATCCATGACAATGGACGAATCTTTGTCCTCATGTTATCATGATCATATGTTCTTGGACCAAAACATGATTTGTCTTTCTTGGTGTACCTTTCATGTTAGTAGACAACATAAAACTCATACAACACCATAATGCATTAGTACAATCATAATTGTCAACACCCTAACCAATGAATATCTTCTATCATGCATTCATAATTTTGTTAAGGTGATACGACAAATCTAAAATCAAAATTGTACTAACCGTAATAACATGAAGACAAACATACCATAAACTTAATCATGGACAAATATCGAAACATACCTCGATGAGTCATACCTGTCGATATCACTTGTAATCTCCTTATGTAAAGCCTTAGCCTCATCTCCCTCTGAAACAGGAACTCCTTCACTTATGCAGGTGACCAATCCATCTTCTTCTAGGATTAACCCAATCCACTTGATTTGCAAAAGCTGGACCTGGAGATGGATATGGGTTTGTCAGAGAAACCCCAAAAATTCAGACTTTGAATTTCAAACTTCCGAAAGGATAGGAATATGCGCCTTGATAGGCTGATCAAATCGGTATATTCAGAATTTGAAAACTGGAGAGTTTCAATCCTCAAATCTGCCTTTGAAACTTCTGGATTCACTGGACGTGACCCTGAACTGGGGTTTGATGAATCCCACTCTTCTTCTCAATCAAAAGGTTTGATCGAAATCTCTAAGCTTCTATTTTTATGAGTAGCATTCAGTCGTGGTCTCCGATTACAAAAATTCCAACTTTCTCCAAAGCCCTAAATTCCGAAAGCCATGAAATGAAGGTACTCAAAAATAATTCTGTTTTGACAAAAATATGTACCTGATTGTTTCTGGTGTAACTCCGAAATTTTCAATCCACGGGGTCTGAAAACGTTTCTTGAGATAGCCTGACCTGTTATCTTTCCATCCTGACAGGTCTGACCTCAATTGGATTCTCTGAGAGAGTGTTATGTCAAATGTCGCAATGTGACCTGTTTTGGGATAAAACAGGAGAGAGAACTTGTACAGCTTGCCACGTGTCACTGTTTGAACTTCGGCCTCTGAAAATCTTTCCTAAGATATCTCGGCCTGTTATATTTCCATCCTAATAGGTCTGACCTCAATTGGACTCTCTGAGAGAGAGTTATGCCAAGTGTCGCAACATGACCTGTTTATGGGATAATACAGGAGATCGAACTTGTACGGCGTGCCACGTGTCACTGATTCAACTTCAGCCTCTGAAAACGTTTTCTGAGATCTATCCGTCTATGTACTACCTGCAAATTTTTACGAAATTTCATTTGGAGCTTCCTAGCCCAAGTTATGACCTTTTCCCAAGGTCACCTGATTTTGACTCAGATCTGGAAGAGGAAGAAACCCTATATTTCACAGATCATAAATCACAAAGTACAACGAATTAGAGGTTGTCCTTTGGACACAAGGTACCTGGAGAGTTACTATTCCTCTTGTAACAATTTCAGATCCGAAAACTTCGCCAAAACGGATTTATAGCTAAAGTTCTACGATGACTGGTTTTTGCTATATCAAGCCCTAGCATCGTAAGTGCAACAAGTGTCATACATGCCATATCATGCCTTCTTTCAGGCTAGCTCTGATCCCATGTTAAATTTTCTGAATTTACTTCAATCTGATCTAGGATCTTAACTGAGAGAACAACATGTACAGCATATCAATCATGGAGACAATAATGCAAGCACACAAGAGACACGAAGATTTACTTGGGGAAAACCATAAAGGTGAAAAACCCCAATAACTTCCTCAGAGATAGATAGAGCAATGATACAACCAACCATAAGAGATAGACACAACCTAGCAGCAGATCCTCCTCCTCCATAAGTGCGCCACTCCTCCTTGAGTGCATGTGTGAGAAGTGAGTGACCAAATAGAGTGCCTCCTGCACTCTATTTATACTTAACTTGACTTGCCTTTTTACCTAACTCATGTAGGCTCGAACTTAACCACATAACATAATGCTGAGTGGGCCGACCCCCAATAGGGTGGTCTAATAACCCTTTGATCCACATGGCCGACCCCCAATAGGGTGGTCTAATAACCCTTTGACCCACATGACTTATACAGGGCCGACCCCAAAGAAGGTGGTCTAATAACCCATCAAGTATAAGTTACGACACTTATAATATAAATGACGACACTTCCTTATAGAGGAATAATACCATCTCTATAGGAATACAATATACATATATGAAATACATTCCGAAGTTACATATACATCAAAAACAAGGTATTGTAGTGCTCCTGCAATGAATTGGTAGTGCTCCTACCAAAACACTTCTCATGTTCTATTCCATACCCAGCTGTAGTTGTTCCACTTCTGGTTCAATTCTTTGCTCCAGACTTAACCTTTCTTTCTCTTCCTTCATTTATTTCTTTCTTTTCTTTATTTTGTTTATGTTCTTTCTTTTATTTCAGTTCTTTCTTTTCTTTGGCTCTCTCTCCCCTCTCCTCTCCTCTCCTCTCTTCTTTTAGTTTAGAATGTTATATATATAGGAGTAATCCCCCCCACTTCTTTCTTGTTTTCAGTTTCTTTTGTCTTTTTCTGTTCTTTCTATTTATTTTATTCTTTTATTCCCCAAAACTCTTCTTTAGGGTTTTTTACATGTGTCTCAATAATTTCTTAATATTTATTTTATTTGTGTTTAACCTCCAGACCCATAGGAACTGTGACTCCCATCTCTTTAATGTGTTTCTCCACATAGTCGTCAGAAATAAATATAATGAAATAATACTTAGAAAAATAAAAAGGGGTTTACAAGTCCAAAATTGGGGTATTACAATGGTGGTGTCACCTACTTCACTTAGAGACTACTCGTGTTGGAAATTGACGCAACATATATAAAAGATAGAATGTTTGTGCATCTGTGTGATATCCCAAGTCAGTCGACTTGTGGGGGAGGTTTTTGTTGGATGCAATTTAGTGGTGAGGTTGCATGCTGCATCTCCTAAGGACACCCAACACATGTCCAAGTTCTCTTTTTGTCTAAGGGTTGTTTGATGTTGATGTCGTGGTTATCCTCCTCAAATGAGGATTATCTTGGTGGTGGACCATTGTATTCCTTTGATGAGTACAATGATGTTTCTTCATTCTCAGTTAAAATGGATAACATTGATATTTTTATGATATCAGCATGATCGATGGTATTCAACAGTGGGACTATTTCCTCTATGGGAAATCCAGGTCAATTTTACCTAAGGGGAGGAGGGTGGTTTTTTATCCATGATTTTTCTAGGCAGAACACTCATTCTTCCAATAGGATGGGGCACCAAAACAAGTAATGTGTCAATTTTCCACATGATATTCATGGACGAGTGACCCAGGTGCGGTTAATATAATGCGTTAAAATCAATGGGAGAGTAGCACGGTCAAGTATGATGGTTCCATATTTTTTTGAGATCACATGGGTATGATTCCCACATGATGAACACCTATGGGGTTGTACTGTTGATAGTTGTGTTAGCAGTGTTGGTACCTCTTGTGTGATGCCCCCATCATAGTGAAAATATTGATGGAGGTGGTTTCCTAATGGTCAGGTGGTGGTATGTGAACCATGGGGTGCATGAGACAAATGGTCTCTAATGCATCTCTAAACTGAGGGACTTCAAGATAGTGGTGTGTATAATTCCCAAATTGAGAACAAATGGTGAACGCATCATTAGTGCACAATGTATTAGTATTGGTATTAGCATTAGGGGCAACTAATCTGGTTTGCATGCCCCTTGCTGAAGTGTTGGGGGCATGAGTCACACTAACATGGGTGTTAAGTAGATTTCTAAACTCTAACAAAGTAGGGCAGATGTTAGTAGAATTCCCTTGTTTCCTGCATAGAGCACAAGGTGGATTGACTCTAGGTGTGGGTGTAATCCTTTGTACCATAGGGGCTTTCACTTGGTTCACTCCATGCCCCTAGCATTGGGATTATTGACCACCAGTGATGGTTTGGTCACAGGTGGTATTTCCTCGATAGGTGTTCCTAATGGTATGCATGCGGATGATACCAGGATGAACTCATAATGGGATAAGGACTTTCGAGCCATTTTAGAGTAAGGTGGAATTAAGTACCACACATGTACTCCCAAAGTAGGCCTTGGAAGTGTGATTTGGTACATTACTGGTGTTCCTTGTACTCCCATGGGGGTTTACAAGAAATACATATGAATTATAGGTGGCACCGACAGGCTTAAGATTTGATTAGTGTCGTAGCATGTAGGGAGGGTCGATGCCAATGATGAGGGGGCTTGTGATTTATCTTCAGAGATGAATATAGTACACATGATACCATATGTGTATGTCAGGATTTCAGATGGATGACCTGATTATGCCCCAAACAAGCCATAATATTTGTAAATTCCTAGGACAATATCAACATATAGGGGGGAATTAGCCAATCCTATGGTGGGTAGGATGTTATCTAGGTTTGTGTTGGTATGCGGGTCATAGTAGTTTAGTTGGCCACGTGTGACAATCTTCCACTTAAGGGAACATCATGAGGTGAAAAATGTATGAGGCTACTGCCTTCATGGAATACATATAACTATGCCCTAAAAAAATGTTGTAGTCGAGTTGCACATTGACTACTTCAATATCCAAAAGTACCATTTGCACCCTAGCTTCACAGGGACATTCTAGTACAAACTTAAGGCTTTCAATGGTCTCCCATCATAAGCATAGAGAGTGGTATATGAGGATACCAAGTGTGGTGAACCCATATGTCTCTACACATGAGTGGAAATCACACAAGTCGATGCTCCTTCATCGAGGATGCATTGATGAATGATAATGTTCTTGATATTGACAGGAATCTGGAAGGTGATTGACGAGGCTATCTATTGTTTATCTTTATCAAGGTTGAATCTCATGAGGTATGAATCAAGAATATCGATGATTCCTAATGCACTATGTAGTGCCTTGTTTTGGGAAGGGAAAGGCTGAAGAAACTCTAATGTTGACATGGTGACTGGGGATTGATCCAAATCATCGATGATGTTGTAGTTGGGGGGCAATTTTATGTGAGGGTTATTGGTATTCAATATAAGTGGTGATTTTTGGATCCAAGGGATCTAATCACTGTTTGGGTGAGGTATCTGCATCAACCCACCAAAGGTGGTAGGTATATCTTCCCTTTGCAGGGATTCAAGCACTTCATACTCTTTAGCACAAGTCTTTAGGCTGACCTCCGTCATGTTCATGCAAATATTTTGAAAGGTTCCATCACCTGAGGGGAGAGGATCTAGATATTGGGTAACCACCCCTTGATTGGAAAAGGGTTGTTGCAACAAAAATTGTTGGGTTTATGGTGCATTAGGTGCTTGAGGAGGATTGGATACAACCTTTTTCTTTGCTTCAAGCATTTGTTGACACTCAGGTATAAATGAGAAATGGTGCATGTAGTGTCCAAACTCTCCGCACATGGATCAAGCATAGTTCATCCTAAGGTTGGGATTCTTCCCCTGTTTAGGGGGAATTGTTTGCCCCCTTTTTTGGGTTACCGATGTTCTGGTTTTTCTAGGGACGGGGATTTCCCCCCTATCCCTATTGCTGGTTTTTCCTATTATTTCATTTCTTCTCCCCCTAATTTTGAGGATTCAAGATATTATCCACATTTAAATTCTCCAATCACCGAGTTTGTTGTGCGGGATAAGGTTTTACTAGATTTAACTTCATTTGAGGCTTGGGGACATGAACATGAGAAATAGGGAATGGGAGATATAGATTGTATTCGGCTATGCGAAGATATTGGTTTGGTGCTTCATACATTATGGATGTAGGATAAGGTGGTACCATTTTAGGTGGCGGTACCAAAGGTTATTGGATAACATTCAAGTATGTATCATTGTAGGGTCCATATAATAACTATCTAAATGGGCGAGTTGGTGCAGTTGTAGGAACCAATGATATAGGTGGTGCTATAGGGTACTATTGTGTCATAGTGTATGGAATAGGAGTAGGTGGTTGGGAAGCATTTCCTTGTTGATAAATAGTCCCAATAATGCCTTCAGTTGAGTGAGACACACTTGAGGGTGTTGGGTTCAGAGAACGATGCCAAGGGGCATCAGGGAGGATGGCAATAGAAACCCATATTATGCATAAATCAAACTGAAATGTTGGGCATTTAGCATGGCCTCTTCTTTTGTTTTGGGAAATGAGATTTCCGCATACTTTGAAATCATGGGTTGGAGAGGTTTCAAGAACCAATCCAACAAAAAATGGGGCTAGATTTTTATTTTGCACAATGTTTGATGTCTATCCCATGCATGAATGTGATTCGTGATATGGGTGGAATTATTTTGCTAGAATTATATGAGAATTTCAAGCCCTAGGTTGTGACATATGGGTAACTAAAAATACATGAGTAAAATAGTGGCAGTTGACTCAAAGGTGGTATAATTCACAGATGATAGGTTGACATACCATTTGGTTGTCATTCTTATAAGTGTTCTCTAGAAAATGTTGAAGATGAACAAGCTCGTTGATGAGCTATTAGATGAACACCAAAGGTGGAATGGCATAACATGGTTAACTATATCACCTCCCTATTTAACTTCAAATTTTGGAGTATTTGAAGGAATCTTAGGGGGCATTTTTTGCCAGGTTGGATCATGACAAATGGGTTATTAATCATTTTAGCTAATCCTTGGATATTTAAGCTTGTTGGGAAATGGAGGTTCATGTTAGGGTTTATTCCTACCATATTGTTATCTATGTTTCCCCCTCTTGGATGTGAGAGTGGTGTTAATGGAAAGATGGAGAAGATGGGGGTATTAATTCTCCTAAAGAAGGAGATGACGAGTGGGTATTCCCTCCATGAGGTGTAGATGAAGTATTTCCTCTTCCATGGGATTAGGAATCAATTGGATTTGTATGATCTATGAATGGATAAAAGAGAGAGTTGAGAAAGGTATTCCCTAGAAAAGATAACCCTAACAACGGTGCCTGGGAATTCCCCTGGCTAGAGAATCTCCCACATGTACCCTAGGGATATAATGGGAAAACACCTCTATGGAGAGGAGAAAATCCTTGCATTCTAAGAGAATGCCTCATATTTCTTTGTTCCTCTATGGTGATGGTCTATGTGATCAAGTGAGAGTGATGAAAAAAGGGTATAAAAACAAATGAACAAATGCAAAAAATATGCCAACCACAATAGATGGAATATGGTGCAAAGTGAGTGATAGTTGCTTGAGTCATTGTGCAAGTATTCCACAAGTTGTTGTTTTTTTTAATTACGAGTTATGTGATTTGTAAATAAAAATAAACTAAATATGACTTCCCTAAAGATGTAGAGTCCTTCCTCTCAAAATTCATTGGGCCTTCCAATAGCTCACTCGTCGACGGTGATGAAATCCCCCGACATTGGTTAGTGAAGGTATGATATATTTGGTTATCAAGTAATGATGTTGGGGATAGTTTTTGGAAGGGTTGGAAACATTTCTAGTAGCCAACAAGATCTGAATCGTGAGTCAATTGCACCCACAATTTCTCCTTGGTGATATCCTAGGTTTTGACTAATAAGATACTTGCATTAAGTGTGGATAAGTGGTTCATCCTTGAGCGGTAAAGTGCCATCTCCACAAAAATCTAAGTGACTCTTTGTGGTGAGCATATACAACTATACCTTGGATTTCACTTCCTTGGGAACTATGCCGTCTTATATGGGTTTTATTTTGACACTTGCTAATAGTAGGATCTAAAAGTACACTAAAAGTCAACAACCACTATGTTTTAAGAATGTAGAATATTGGTGGGAATTATTTGGATTCCTAGCCCAATCAATCATAAACTAACTAACCTGTTATTTTGTGACCTCCCATGGAGGATTTTAGTTGGTTTGAGAATTACAAGTGCAATGTTCATTTTAAAATGGTTCAAATTTGATTAAGGTGTGCAAGAGAGGTATTTCAAACTTCCAAATCATTAGGATCCATCCATATCACTGAGTGCAAGATAAAGAGCATACTAGATGAGAATGAGTCTTTAGGTCTCTTGGTGTGTGCTTAAGTGGAAAGCAAATAAAATTGAAATTTTCAATTAACTAAAGAGAATAAAGTAAAGACACATGGGAATCTACTTTAATTCAACTCTAAGTATAAAACATGGCTTCAAACAACAACTACTCAAGATGCTTCACAATGAGATAAATGTGTGCAAAGGAAGTATTTCAAACGTATCACCCTTTTCTAATTTTCCAATATCACAAAGTGAAAGGAAAAGATCATACTTCAGGTAAAGGAGTCTTTAGGTCCTTTTCTTATGTGAGGAAGTGAACTAAAATATCTTGCATAAAACAAATAAATAAGCAAGAAGCAAAAATTTATCTAACTAGAGTTAGTCAAATCTAATTTCCTATACTAACAATTTCAATGACATGGCAAGCATAATCATTCAATCACTAGTGATTACAAAGAGGCCCATTGAAAGCCTCAAAGTATTTTAGCCTAAATAGTACTTCAAGCATTCACTTATTTACTACCTATCTTGGTCTAATTTATGTAATCATTGATTAGGAAGATGCATGACATCAATGATATTGCATTTTGTGTGACATATTTATTGCATTGCTTTGTGTTTGGGATTGTTCTTCTTTAGTATTTTTTTTTTGTGTGTGAATAAGTAGAACATTTGTATTATAATATAGGACAAAAAATATAGAGATCCATGGTACAGAAAATATTTATCCTTCCTCTTGTAGATACCAAACTGAAAAATAGGTCCTCACGTTCTAGACTAATAGAAAAATTCAAAAGGGGTTCATCATCTATGATCCTACTCATGATATATATACTATAGATTCTATCATACTTGTCTTTGTAGATAACAAAAAAAGACAGACTTGGCATGTTGCTAGTGCAATAAAAATAACCTAAGTGAGGGATAGCATTAGAGTTATGCATTGATTCGATAAAAAGACTAGGAACCTGGCTATCTTTGTTTGGGATCTGCATCATCTGAAATGGCAATGGGGAGTCCTTGGAGGTCCCTGGAAGGCCTGGCGAACAACTTGTGCTTGCATCAATGTGCTCCATAGTGATGCGCATCCTAGAAGCCATTAGGTGGTTGATGCGTTTGATGTATTCCACAAAGTGGAGGGCTTCCATGTCAGGATGGTTGGTGGAGCTCTCATGAAATAGCAAGTTGTTTGTGAGCTTGCATAGGACCCAATTTAGATAAAATGAGCATTCATAGTGCATAGAAAAGTCTCTGACACTTCCAAGTTTTTGGATCCAATGTGCGAGCAGGTCCTCAGTGTCGTCTGTTTCCTCATCACGGGGAGGCTCCTGAGCTCCGCTCTCTTCCTCCTTGCTCAAGCTGGATTTGTCCTCATTGATATGGGTGTGAGAAGACTAACCAAGAATGAACATGATGTTGACTTTGCTGACCCGTTTCATGACACTGTTGTTCATGATGTTGAATTCTCTATGAAGACCCTTGATAATGGTCTCAAGAGTGTTGCTCTAGTTCTGTTGAGCATCCCTCTCCATCAGTATTTGACGAAGAGTGAGTTTCTCATTCCAATAGGAAATAAGTGTGCGGTCATAAAGGGATTTTCGAGAGCATGTGGCACCAAGGTCGAGTTCCCAAAAATAGAGAAATCCTGTTGGTTTCAAGTGCTGGTTGCTTCAAAAAATTTCCCACGTATCCTTTTATTTTATGTCGATCTTCTTCCTAATTTCTATCTGGATGGATCTCGTGTAGGCTAAGGCTACTTCAGTCGCTCTGAGTTTATTGGTAGTAACACTGCCATGCTGTAACGTCCCCAGTTTGACCCCATGGCATTAAAATTGCAAATGATGTAATATTGTTATGAAATCATGGTGAGGATCTCAAGGCCAAGGCCTCGCCATCGATTTATTGATGCATATGGTTTGAATGCTAGCCATGCACATTGGAATTTTAAACATCATGTAATTATGCATTTTAATAAAATACCCACAACTAGCTATGCAATGCAACAAGAGATAAGGGCATGATTTTACAAGGAATTGGGAGGGAAAAAATTCAAACCCTTGGAGCCAGTCAAGTCAAGCCAAGTGTCAATGAGAGAACCCATCAAACCCTCAACTACCAATGTTGAATTTTGTACCCAATCATTGATTTCTCCCAAGAGTTGGTTGAGGTAGTTAATGCCTTGGGGAATGAGAGGTATGGATGTCCAAATTCAGATATGGGAAAGCCACCCTACATGGGAAATTGCGTTTTGATTCTTGGGAAAGAAAAGAGCCATGAATTGCTCCCCAAGCCATTATCCATCAAGTAGTCTTCCTCCCTCACGAGTTGGGAGCTACCTGGGAATTTTTCCCCATCGAAATTGGGTGTTTCCCTTCATTCTCAGTTGGGAGAAGGGCATTTTTGTGTTGTATACCAGTGGGGAAGAAGGGGAGTCGAATTTGGGTTCTATAGAGACCGTTTGATTGTTGAATGCTTAGTTAGTTGGGAGAGAATTCATTTTCCTCCCTATGGATGTTTCTCCCCATCCCATAATCCGTTTTTGGCTAGAAACGAATTGGGGAAAACCCATGACCATCCTGTTGTAAATCCCATTGTTAAATGTGTATCCCTGCCCAATGATTGTGCTTGATGTGTGAGAAAAGAATATGTTGGGGTATGGGTTATGGGTCTCTATTGTTTTGGCTTGAGCTTGAGTGTAAGCATATAGGGTTCTAATGTAGCCTAATAAACCCATCTATGGACTGCCTTGGCTCAAATGAAATGCTTAATTGGTTGTGTATGAGCTGAATTTCCCCTTTTCCTTGTAAGAATCATGCCCAGCTCGAGGGTGGCCTTCAGACGGACTGAGTATATGCCGTCGGAGAGCCTACGGTTGGGTGGAACATTGCAACGACATAGCTAGATGCTTGGGACAATTGCGAAAGGAAGTGTTGTTGCAGCAACACCCCCCCCAAAAAATTTTGCACATATGGGGCCCCTCCTTTATAATTTTTAAAGGCTGCCTTAAACGTTTTTTGTCTCAGCTTTTACCTTTGCTTTTAACCTGAGAGTCTCGCCATGAGAAACCCCAATGCTGCCGGAAGTTTTTAACTCTCAAATGGAAGAGCTTTCAAATGATTTTTTCTTTTCTCGAAATCACGGAGCAGTTTGCTAAAACCTCGTAGTAGCGGAACCCTCTCGCTTAAAACGCCCGCAAAAGAACTTAGAAATCTCGCCGAACAAACCGCGGGAGATCTCGGGCTAGCCTTCCGAAATGACCGAGGCCTATCTCATAAACCGCCCGTCTAAGCCTTCCGAAGTAAAAAACTTGGAAATTTTTTGATCGTTTGCTTCTGCGGAACAGTTGATGAAATCCTTCCGAAGCGACTCTGCTCCCGAAACAGCGGAGCCCTTCACCCAAGCCTTCCGCAACCGCGGAAAGGTTCCGGTATACCTCCCGAAATGGCGGGACTCATTCGCCTTACTCTCCCGAAAAAGACTTAGAATTTTTCGATTGGAAAGCTGCGGAAGGGATTGGGAAAACCCTCCCGAAACGACGGACTCCTTCGCTCGAGGAGACTATGCCGCGGAAGGATTCCGGTTGTTCTTCCGAAACAACGGAAGTCTTTTACATAAATCTCCCGAAACAGACTTAGAACATGTTTTGACCGTTCGCAGAGAAGATTGGAGTTTTCATTCCGAAACGGCGGGAACGGTTCGTGAAACCCTTCCGAAACTCGGAAAAGAACTTAGAAGCTTTCATTAAAAATTTGCGGAAGATCCTCCGAAACGGCGAAAAAATTCAGCGAAGTGGCCCGAAGCGTCGGAAGCCGTTCACATAAGCTTTCCGAAAAAAGACTTAGAAAATTAAAAAAACCTGCGGAAACCTTCGGATTTTCCTCCCGAAACGACGGAAGCCATTCACAAAAGCTTTCCAAAAATACCGGGAGCATTCGCCATATCGTCCCGAAACCCCGCGAGACTTAAAACTTTTTGGATTAGCGGAAGACCTTCGCAAATAGTTCCCAAAGCGGCGGAAGCCGTGGCGTTATACGTTTGTAATGCGGGTCTCTTTTGCGGAAGGTTTCGATTTTCTCTCCGCAAAATAGCCCCCGAAATAGCGGAAGGTTTGGAGTTTCCCTTCCGCTACGCGGGCCGAAACAGCGAAAACTTCCCCTCCATCCTTCCGCAACGGCGGGTGTGACTCGCAAGGCGATCCCGCGGATGGCAGTCGCACAGAAATCGAGATATGTTGACGTGATCGCCGCCGTACTACCACTTAAACCGTGCCACCCACCAAACTAAATGCTCGCACGTGCCGGTCTTTTATAAATTGACAGTGGGGGCTCGATCCAATGCACCATTGTTTTCGATTGGCAAACGACCTGGAATGCCGTGCAAATCGCTCCAGCTCACCTCACTCATCCGCGCTCGCGGCCACCTCATTCAAGCAATCCCCACGGTGCCAGGTAGGATTTTAACCTTGAATTTCGCTATTGGGTTGTCTTTTTTGGGAAAACAATGAGTTTTAGTGGGATTTTGACGGGAAAAACACCCGTCAAGGGCTATGTTTTGCCCGTCAGATACAGTTGAATGGAGTTTTCGTCATACAAAATCGTCGTAGGCATTGGTTAAAACATTAACATTTTATTTTGAGCAGTGATGGTGGGTGCGGGCGGTTAATCTTGTCCCATTTTTAAACCCCGGGCCGCGCCCCTCCTTTTGGGAAAATTTGTCGAAGCCCTATAGGCTTTTCATGTCCCCGGCCGAAAACTCAGGACGTAAAACCCCGGGCCCTTCCGTAAGCCTTAGTCCCAACATGCCCTCTACCCGGGAAAAACCTTGTCTCCGGCGCCATTGCCCTGTTCAAAATTCCGTGAGCATTCAAGTCGTGCGAGCTGAAGCCGTGTCCACCCTAACCTTTACCGTCAATACGTCGCTGGCGCCATCGCCCCGCCTGGATTAGGACTTCTCATAGGGAACCTCGGCAAGTGCCGTGCGTGACAATAGCATTCGAAGCCCTCACCGAGTCGAAAGTGCGAAAGGAGCTCCCTTGTCGTCACAAAGCCCCTCCAACCCGAGTCTCCCCGCCTTTAGCCTTTCCAACCCCAATAATGACGAAAGACACCTTCATCCCCAGGGCGGAACCGAAAACCAATGGCTTCCGCAATTCGCCTATCGAGCCGACAACAAAATGTGTCTGCCACATAACCTATCCCCTCAGGAGCATCCCAAACCCATCCTGTTAAGAGATTTAAATGTTTCAATTTATGTTTTTGCTTCCTGCATATACAGCTTCATTGTACTTATCTTATTGATATATTAAAACAATGATGCTCTCTGTTAAAACCTCACAGTATGTTGCTCAAAATGACTTGTATATGGGTGTTGTCAGGGATAAGTCAAGATGCCGAAAACCGGTAAGAAGAAGGCGAAGATGACAGAAAAGAAACCTGCCCCTCTTAAAACTGAAACTTCACTCCAAGACACTAGGTGCACCACTGGTGTCCCTCCAGAAATCAGATGGGATGACATCTATAGAATGATCAAGGACCAAGAAATCCCAGATATGTTGCTGGAGGAAGCACCAATCTATCTCAATATCAGATCCTTAGGCATAACTAGAGCCGCTACCCCGCCCTGAGATGTTCCCCTGTGCTGAAGTGATCGGATGGATACTCCAACATGCCAATGCTGAAGGAAGAGTGATAAATGATAGCGGGAAAGTGGCTATCGCCTCATTTCAACCCGCATATCTTGCGGCAGCCTACATATTTCCCCGTGTCCAGCAAGCTCTGACTGATGAATGGTTAAGCCAGATGAACAACATCGAGATGGCCAAGAAGCTGCTGATGGCAGGGAAGCATTTGAGAAAGAAAGGAAGTGATGAATATGACGTGCAGAACCTGAGAGCTCCTTTTAGATTGATTGCCCTGATGCTGTGCAGAATCTTCAGCATGCCCGATGGTACAGTATACAAAATCCAGTGGATCCCTATCATCCATTACGTGGCATTCAAGGGAACAGTGTTTGACTGGGCCACTATCCTGTCAGATAGTCTGGCCTCGATGATAAGTGCTGCTAAGCCGGGGCTAGCCTTGAAGAAGGCTGAATTCTTCATGTCTTCATATCTGATAGATTGTATTTTGGCCAAGATAGAGTTCCCCAAATTGGGTTGTACATGGGATAGGGCCACCACCCCGGTTTATATCTCATTCAAGATGTTGTGGGCTCAAAATTACAAGCCCAGCTACAAACTAATCTGTGAGGGGTTCATCATGCCCCTATACGAGAAGATGTTCAAAGAAGAACCTAACTGCCTATAAGAGAATGATTTGGAAGTCCTTGAGGATTATGGGGACTTTTACTTTTCGGAGCAAGGTACCTACCTGAGAATGTTTGGAGGTACTAAGCCCCCATACATATTGCCGCAGTATGCCACAGACTATGTGGTGCTCAAAGAAGCAGTAAGACAACTCTTCTTGGATGGGATTGGAGCATTGCTCCACAAGCAACACAAGGCTTCCTTTCCCCCTCTACCTTTATGCATCGGCGCTTACAAGTTTTCAGGGGTTGCCTCGGCCAACGAATTTGTTCAAGAGTTGAAGGCCTTCCACTTCGGTGAGGTCATCTTCCACAGGAATGACAGAAAGGGTAAAGTGGCCGAGCATTGCAAGGACATCTACGCTCATTTTGAATACTCGCATTACCCCGATGCCGAGGAGGAGGCATTCAGAGGCATTAGCAATATGTCGGAACTACGAATCTGTCGCCAAGGCACTGGAGCAAGCTCTAGTTCAGCCAAGATCCAGGAGACCAGTCAGCGGCAGGAGAAAGAAGCTGAAGATGCCCGAGCTCAAGAGGAGCTCAGATTAAGAGAAGAGGCAAGAGTGCTCCAAGTTGCTGAAAGTGACAGATTGCAGCGGGAAGTGGAAGAATCCAGGTGGAAGCAAGAAGCTGAAGCAGCAAGATTACAGCAGGAAGCTGAGGTGGCAAGGATGCAAGAAGAGGCGGAAAAGGAAAGCCGGCACAAAGAAGCTGAACAAGCTGAAGCAGAAAGGAAGGCAGAAGAGGAGCGAAAAGCAGAGGAGGATGCCCAAGCAGGTGGGTCCGGTGTCCAAGACATGGAGATAGACACCTCTCAAGCAGGTGGCTCTGGTACCCAAAAGGAAGGAGTAGACCCTGCTCAGGAAGTCCGGACCCTACCTATGGAAGAGGACATAGACATCATAAACCGACCAATTGTCCCGTACACTCCATCAGGAAAGCATACGGTGTCCAAATGGAATGAGTTTGTATATGATAAGAAAAGAAAAGCGATGGTCCTCCAATCAGAAGAGAGGATTAAAAGTCCCTTCCATGAAGACATTGTTACTCACCGGGAGGTCACCGTCATGCAGAACACGGATCAAGATCCCATTGCTATGGCGTCCGCAGTTATAGCGATAGCAAAGGCATCATTTGCCAATGTAGACGTTATAGTTAAAGAAAATATATTGACAAAGAAGAGAGCACGCACGCTGCAACAAAATGTGGCTAATGAGCAAGCCCAAAGAGATCTGGCAGTAAACAAGTATAATTGCTTGTACGCTGAGCATAAGGAGCTGTCAAACAAGTAAAGCCAGCCGGGGGAGGAAAAAGACCAGCTAACACTTCAAATGATGATTGTGGAAGCAGAGAAGAATGGTGTAGAAGAAAAGGCATCTCTGCTAGAAGCAGACAAGCAAGCATTAGCTGAGTGTTTAGAGCAAGCAGAGAGCAGAACCATGGACCTATATCCCTTCCACGAGCTGTCATGCAATATCCTGCAGCAAGTGTATGGCTCCCAAGAGCTAATCACTGATGAGGTGTGCAAACTCAAGGCCATGGTGGTTAGGCTAAAAGAGATTAATGCGGAAGCCCACAGGCTCAAAGCAAAGAACACCCGCGTTAAGGCCAATATCATAAGCCAGATGGCATGGAGAGAAGGAAAAGGGGGTTTTCCTGCACATCTCCCATTTAAATCTATGGACAGTCTTAAGGAGGACATAGCACTGTTGGAGTTCGGCAGAAACTGCGCCAGTAAGCTGATGGCCAGTGTGCAAAGAACAACAGATAAAATCAACAGTCTCTACCGGAGACTCCAAGAGGCACATGCCAAATGTACATTGAGTTTCCCTTAGACCCTAGAGGACTTTCCGGAAAAGGAGCAGCGGTTGTCTCAGCTAAAGGAAGAGCTAGGCATTCAAATGGAGTATGTGAAAAGGATTGATGTCCTGGCCAATGATGACCTCCAGCATTATATTGGTTCATCGTCACTCCACAACCATCTGCTGAAGGAAGTACATCAAGCTGCAGTAGCAGAGGTCCAAAACATTAAAGCAGAGCTCGGGAAGAATGTGACTTCTCAGAAAATCTTGTTCCCTGCTGCAGCAAACATAGTCATAAGGGACACAGGTATGTGGTACAGCTACATAGCAGAGGAGGACAAGAAAGCTGCAGCAGCAGCAGGAGCATCAACAGGCCCAGGATCCTCTCTCCCAGCAGCCACTCCAGCTGTAGGTTCGAGGCCCTCTTTCCCAGTAGTCATTCCAGAAGCTCCAGCTAGACCAGTCCATCCTTCCCAGGCACAATCAACAACCTCAATGGACTTGGGCGACCCTTCCCCAGCTGAGGCTCACGCACAGGAGTAAAAGAGGCTAAATTCAGTAAGCAACTCTCTTCAGCCAGACACGTGCCCAGCAGGGAAAGCTTTGATGTTAGCCAATTTTCTGTTATGTATATTTTGAATATGTAAGGCATAAGCCATGGGACAGCTGTCCCTAATTTTTGTCAAAATATTTTTTGTAAAGGATGTGGCCATTTTTGGTGGTCGATTATAGTGGAAATTGCTGTAAATGACAGGTGGAGAATGCTAGGTGTCATCCCAAAGGGCAGATTTGTAGCTATAAATAGCATCTAGGAAAGATTAGAAAAGGGACTTTTGGCAGGGAAGGCAATTTTGAAACCAATACGAGCTATCTTGTATCGGGCCTGTAAAATTGAATTTTCTAATAGAAGCCACCGGAGATGGACGTTTTGCATGGGATGTTGAACGGTTGTATGTTGGACTATTCTGATGACTGCTGTTCTTTAATGTGAGATCATTCTTACCATCTGAACTATTTTTGTGTATTAATGATTTCTGCTTCCCCTGTGCACACGATTTTCTCTATTTTTGTGAACAATGAATGCGTTTCATGTCAAATCGGGAGCTACCTGCTGATTTCTTCATCTTTGCTGTAGAATTCTCTTTTGGAAAGAATAGCTAACTGTTCTTTCTTCAAGATCATATCTATTGCTCGTTGTTCACCCTTTAAATTTTCTCTTCGCAGGGATCTTTAGATTTACTTCAGTTTCTGGTAAACATAGTTCCGTTTCTTTATTTCCGTCTACCTAGATTAGATAAGTTTACTTCTTTCTTTGGTGAGTAATGAAATGTATCAATTATAATCGGAAGCTACCTTCTGAGATCTTTTGCTGTGGTGTTTCTCTTTAAGATCCAATGGCTTCCTGTTCTTTCTTGAAAGATAACTCTCACAGTTCGTTTCTCACACTTTAACTGCGTTTCCTGCGAGGATAAGTAGATTTGCTTTATTCTTTATTAGATTTAAATCTGTTTTGGTTTTGCATTTAGAACAAACATAGACTAGGCACTTGCATCTCATATAAAACACATAAAAAACCCAAAAGAAAGGTGGATCGGGCCATAACCGATAGAATCAGATTTAAACTCCAAATCCACGGTTGCCGGAACCGCTAACCGGACGGATTCCCTACACCAAACGGGAGATAGTCTAATTGGGACCATCTCTCGGGGAGAATCCCTTTCTGATTGATGCTGCGATATCCGAGGCATCAACAGTTTTTGGCGCTAGAAGGAGGGCCTGAAGTGCATGGCTGATAGAGGAAAATCTTCCGCGGTCATAGATAACACTGAAAACCCGCTTAAAGAAAGTAGTTCAAACAGCCCAGATCTTGGATTAACAGACCAAGAACGCCTCATTTCTGACCCTGAGCCTCAAGAAGCTTTGTACGCTGTTCCTTTTACAGATTTAGAGGATTTGAGGAGACATACCAGATCCTACGTTAGACAGCTAGGCAGTTTAAACGCTGTCAACTTCCTCCCCAAGAAAATTACACCTAGAAAGGATCCACAGTACACCCGTGATTCAATTCTCGTTCAGAGTTTTGAAGAACTGGTAAATCTGACTTTGGAAGAAATTTCAGACACTCTTAACAAGAAAGACCAAGAAAATATTGAAGAAATTACAACTCCCAAGAGTACTCCACAGGATTCACCCTACAACTCTCCACCAGGGTCTCCACACACGAACCCAAACATGGCTGTACCTTCTTGGAGAGCAAGGGGAGCGCTGAACCTAGCTGGACCATTCCATAATCTCCCTAAAAACCCAGAAAAGGTCCTGCCTAAGTACGATCCAGGGAAATCCATTTCGGCAGAGGATCACCTCAAGAGTTTTTACTTAGCTCTGAACCTTTTAAACGTACAACATGAAGACGTCATCTGCAGGTTGTTTCCATATACATTCGAGCCAAAAGTATCATCATGGTACTTTAGCCTACAACCCAGCTCAATATCTAGTTGGGAGGAATTCGAAAAATGTTTTCTAAAGAAATACGGAAACCAAAAGACTGTGGCCACACTTATGAAAGAACTCTTATCCATGAGGATGGAAAAGAAAGAAAAGGTTCAATATTTCAATCAAATATTCACCACGCTGTTGAATAACTTCAGTCAAGCTAATAAACCAGCCGAGGAATCTCTAATTGAATACTATACAACTGCTCTTGACGAACCCATAGCAATGTTCGTAAAGAGGTCCAAGAAAACTACCCTGATAGAGAACTTTGAGGAAGCTAGGAAGGTAGAAGAAGAGGCTGATAGCATTGCTAAACATGCCTTAGATGTAGAACCAAAACCAACAGCTAGCAAGAAACCTTTGCTGCTCACTAGAAGTAAAGACGAGCCATCTACGGACATGGAAAATGTAGTCAAAATGATGCAGAAATTATCTAACAAAATCGTAGATCTCGAGAAAGACAAGGCTGCTAGCACATCTAGGAAACCTTTCAAGCCATTTTATAAAAGAAGGGAAGACAGAGAACAGTCTCATCCACCAATGAATACTACCCTTGTTTTAAACTTGAATGAGATTGGGATGGAAAATTTCTGCACCTTTCACCAAGAACCGCACTCGGAGAAGAGCTTCCCGCAATGGATCAATTCCATGAGCTTGGTCATGAACCAAATGTTGGATTCTCAGATCCCTGACCAGGATATTTCTCGAGAGGAATCGAGCCCTGAGATTGAGGAACCAACCCCGGACACTACGATGGTGCTATGGGATTGGTTACCTATGATTGGATTAGCAAAAGAGGATCCCATGGATAGTTCTCCCTCCACCGTGAATGTTGCTACTCGTAGCAAAGGCCCTATTGCCGATCCCGTGCCAAGCATAGCTCCTCATAAACCCAAAGTTTCAAAAGAGCCGCCTAGGAGGCATATAACAGTTATCCCACAACAACCCAAAGTTAGCCAAACAACTGCCAAACAGCCAAGTGCTGACAACACAGTTCAGCCACCTAAGGTCACCATGAACAAAACAGATCAGCTAACTCGAATTGGGAACGAATCCGATATAGGGTATGATATTATCGAAGATATCAAAAAGGTCAAAGCAAATGTATCAATATTTGACATGTGTAGCTTGCCCCATCAACGAGACAAACTGCTGCATGTTTTACAACCAAAACCCAGCGCTACATTAACGGATTCTCAAGACAATCCCGAAATTAATGAGGCTAGCATTGGTGGGAAATCCAAATCTCAAACATTGCCTTTCCTATTGACTTTTGAAATTTTTAATCACAATGTTCATAACTGTTTGGTAGAATCTGGAGCTTCTTCAAACGTTATGCCACTGTCAATTTGTAAGAAAATTAATGGGCAGCCCGTGCCATCCCCAGCTCAAATTATCCAATTAGATAGGACTGTTGTTAGAGTAATTGGGGAGATGAAGGACGTTGTAATTAGATTGTCAGCGGATCCTAGAGTCTATCAATTTATTGACATAATGGTGGTCGATATTCCTGAAGCTTATGGGCTGATTTTGAGTAGGGATTGGTCTACCAAGCTGAGTGGCTACTTTGCTACTGATTGGTCTCATCTATGGCTGCCTTATCAGAACAGACAAAATCAGATTAAAGTTCTTAGGGAACCTCATATGAAACAAAACGTAACCCAGCTAGAAGAAAAAAATGAGGCTGTAACTTTCTCTTCCTCGGTCCTAGGAAATTATTTCTTGGAAATGGATCCGGGTAATTATCAATCTGAAACCATTAGCCATGAATCAGATAAACAGTCCGATCTCCTTCATTTCTCTCGGACTGATGATGTTGATTGTAACATAGTCAATTTAGTTGCTAACATAGACCACAAAGAAACTAACCCAGCTGAATCTAAAGGTATCTTTTGGACATTATACTTTGATGGCTCTAAAACTCTGGAAGGATCCGGAGCCGGGTGTGTTCTAATGGATCCAAAAAGAAACAAGTATTTCTTGTCTTGTAGACTAGAATTCGATTGTACTAATAATACCGCTGAATATGAAGCTTTGGTACATGGTTTAAGGAAGGCCATTGGCTTAAATGTTAAGTACCTGAAGGTTTTTGGTGACTCCGAGATAGTTGTCAAACAGGTAAGGGACACCATTCATTGTCTCTCACCGCACTTGAAAGGTTATCAGGCTGAGGTATGGGATTTAATCATGCAGTTTGACGCTTTCAATATAAAATCAATTCCTAGATTGCAAAATCCTGGTGCTGATTTATTAGCAACATCTGCTTCTAGATTGGTGCCGTCAAATAATAAATGCTCGATTGAATTGATTTTCAGGCCTTCCATTCCCGATAACATCACGAACTTCAGAGTCTTCGATGATGATGAACAAATTATCAGCTTCCTGACAAACGAAGATAGCTTCCAAGGAGCTGCAATAGATGAGGAAGAACACGATGCTGATTTGATGAAGAAAGATGACGAGAAAGGAAATTTCATGCCAAAAGGGGTAAGGTCCCTCGAAATGCTGTTCGATCTTCAAAATAAGTTCAAAAGACCAGCTAATACCAAAACCAACAGCTCATCAATGCAACATGAGTTGGTTAATTTGGGTACCGGGGCAGAACCAAAATTTGTCAACCTTGGCAAATGTTGTTCACTAGGAGAAAGAGACAGGTTTATTAAATTGTTTAAGCAGTACAAAGATGTTTTTGCATGGACCTATGAAGATCTAAAAACATATGACGTCCGCATCATCCAGCATGTTATACCAATGAAAGCGGGTGTCAAGCCATTTCAGCAGCAGTTAAGAAGGATGCATCCCACTCTTGAACCGCTGATCCAAAAGGAATTAAAGAAGCTCCTGGACGCTAAGATAATCTTCAAGGTTCGGCATTCAGAATGGGTTGCAAACTTGGTTCCCGTAAGGAAGAATTCGGGAGAGATTAGGCTGTGTGTAGACTTCATAAATTTAAACAGAGCCTCGGATAAAGACAACTACCCCGTACCTTCAATGGAGCAAATCCTACAAATAGTGTCGGGATCCGAATTGTTTTCCCTCCTCGATGGTTTCTCGGGCTATAATCAAGTGTTAGTAGCCGAAGAAGATCGTCTCAAGACCACTTTCAGGACTAAGTGGGGAACTTTTGCCTACAGAAGAATGCCATTTGGTCTGATAAATGCAGGAGCTACATTCCAAAGGGCGATGGATATTGCCTTCCGAGGATTGGGTGGGAAATGTGTTGTTGTTTACTTAGATGATGTGACAGTCTTTTCAAAGAAAAGGGAAGATCATGTTGTTCATCTGAGGCACATCTTTGATCGTTTCCGGAAGTATGGTATTTCCTTGAACCCCAAGAAGAGCGTGTTTGCTGTACTCGAAGGTAAGCTCTTGGGTCATATCATCTCCAAAGGGGGAGTGTCAATCGACCAAGAAAGAGTCCAAGCTATTAATAAGATTCCAATGCCTCACAACAAAAAATCTATGCAGTATTTTATGGGCACCATCAATTTTGTCCGCAGATTTGTTCCGGATTTTGCACAAATTGTTAAGCCATTACAGCAGATGGTTAAACAAAGCATACAATTCAAGTGGACAGATTTGGAGAAGGACGCATTTAGAGATATCAAGGCAGCTGTAGCTAAAGCTCCTTCCTTAAGGAGCCCAGATTTCGATAAAGATTTCATCTTATATACCTTTGCCTCGGATGACTCTCTCGTAGCTGTACTAACACAAAAGGTGGAGTTGGGGGACGAATACCCAATTTCGTTTATGAGCACTGGTTTGCAGGGGGCTGAGCTAAACTATCCCATGGTGGACAAACATGCCTATGCGGTCTTCAAAGCAGTCAAGCAGTTTAGTCCCTACATTTTGAAGAACAAAACTAAATTCATAGTTCCCCATCCAGCTGTTAGATCCCTTTTCGTTCAAAAGGAATTGGGAGAGAGGAGAGGGAACTGGGTCACAGCCCTGCAAGAGTATGATTTGGAATTTAAACCGGCTACAATCATCAAAGGACAAGGTCTGTGCAAGTTACTGGCGGGAAACTCGACTGATGAAGAGCAACATTGGAAGAATGAAGCTGAGCTCAATTCGGTTGAAGTATGTCCTACCTTCACAACTCCCCAGTCATGGTATAGGGATCTGGTGCACTATTTGCAGCAGGGATATCTGCCCGAACACTGGAACTCTAAGCAAAGAAGGGCACTCCGCTTGAAATCGGCACCCTATCAGATCATTGATGGGATCCTTTTCAGAAAGAATTACGATGGAGTCCTTCTTAGATGTTTGGAGAAGGAAGATGCAAACAAAGTTGTCAAAGAATTGCATGATGGCCCCGTAGGTGGTCATTATTCAGGAGAGACGACAGCGCACAAGATACTGAGAGCTGGTTATTATTGGCCCACTTTGTTCCGAGATGCCAACACATACGCACGAAACTGTGATGTATGTCAAAGAAGCACTGGGAAGTTACCTAAGGCCGCAGGCCCATTGCAGCCGGTCATCATCTCTGAACCTTTTGAGCAATGGGGCATAGATGTTATCGGAGAAATAAATCCAAACTCTTCATTGCAACACCAATACATCTTGACGGCTACCGACTACTTCACTAGGTGGACGGAGGCCACCCCATTGCGCAAGATCAATCAAGACGCAGTCATCAGCTTCTTGAAAGATAACATCATAACCAGGTTTGGGGTTCCAATTTCCCTTGTTTTTGATAATGCTACTTATTTTTCATCTTGCAAGATAAATGAATTTGTTTATGAATGGGGAATTAAGTTGCATTATTCAGCCAATTACTACCCTCAGGGAAACGGATTAGTTGAATCCTCAAACAAGAATCTGATTCGAATTCTTAAGAAAACTGTGATAGAAAACCAGAGAAGTTGGCATGTGGCTCTCCCAAACGCCTTATGGGAAGATAGGGTAACCCCGAAGAATGATTTAGGTGTCTCCCCTTTCACTCTTGTCTATGGCAAGGAAGCCATACTTCCCCCAAACATCTTACTGCCATCCTTGCAATTGTCCCAAGCCTCTCGGGGTTCTGGTAGCCAAGCCTTACAATCCAGGATCAACACCCTACTTCAACTGGAAGAAGCCCGACACAAAGCTAAAGATCGATTCCATCAACACCAGGACATAGTTAAGAGGTGGTTCGATAAGAGGAAATCCGGTAAGAGATATTTTGAAGTTGGGGATTTAGTCCTGAAATGGGACCATAATCATGAAGGCAAAGGAATGCATAAGAAATTTCAACATCTATGGGTAGGCCCGTACCAAATTTCTACAAAATTAGGCCCATCCACTTATAGATTGACAAATCTCGAGGGAGAAGAAGTAGCCCTTCCTCTCAATGGCCTCGCTCTGAAACAATACTTCGCATAGTCTCCTCGAGACTTCCTGTACATAAATAAAGTTTTCTTTTTGCTTTAGCCTTTAGTTGCTTTATTTTTCGGCCATGTTGTTTCTCTCTTTGTTTTTCGAACTTTTACGACAAGTTTTGTTTTCTGAATGCCCTTCTGGTTGAGATTCCCGTTGAGGATAGCTCTCTCAAAGAAAACTTGCGACCCATGAGTCTGGAACTATGCTCAAGTAAATCCGGTCTGGTGTGCTCTCGCTGAAATGTTCAGAAGGGAGGAAGCCTACCCTGCTAGTCACACTAATCCTGTTTAATAGCAGAGATCTATGACCATCTTCACTACTATCGTTGGGCTCCACCCACTCTCACACTTTAAAGACATCTCAAGAAGGTTACCTAAGTTGGACCCATGGAAAGTGGCACCTCTCGAGGACATAGGGTATTGAAATGACTCCATGCTGCAGATTTAACAGCCAAAATGGCCTATATTCAAGAGTCTGTTTTCCAGGGATTCTCGCCTCAATTAAAGCATGGCTGAGACAAAAGCAAAAGACATGTGAAATCAAGAAGGCTGTCCAGAAGGCCCAGCTTAAAATGGGCTCCTCTCCGTCCGTGAAGTTTGATCAAATCAATAAAATTTCTAACTCACACAAAAGGACATTATGGATTGAGGAGCCTAAATCAAAGATCATGTCCAAAAGGAAATATCCCTGGAAGGCTCAAACAGCTAAGATGTCCAAAGTACAAGCATCCCAAAGGATGCCTGCAGCATGGGAATGAGGAACAAGAGCAATAATGCCCATGAGAAAGTGTTGCAAATCCTGTGGAGTCCGGCAGTAATGGCCATTCGAGAGATGACCCTCCTAAAATGAATCTCGTATGCTGGCCCTCTGAGAGTGGTGAAGATGTCTCGGTCAAAGCTCCCTTTTCCCCAACGGCTAGCAGGTAAAGTGCCTCCTTCCCCCACATGACTTTAAAGTGCTCAGCCGAGTAGTGCGGCCAAGATGGATGTTTTTTGATGAGTTTTTGACCATGAGGGGAAATTTTTCAGAGATCTGTGTTCGCCAGCGACTCGCCATTCTTGTTGCAGCAACACCCCCCCCAAAATTTTTGCACATATGGGGCCCCTCCTTTATAATTTTTAAAGGCTGCCTTAAACGTTTTTTGTCCCAGCTTTTACCTTTGCTTTTAACCTGAGAGTCTCGCCATGAGAAACCCCAATGCTGCCGGAAGTTTTTAACTCTCAAATGGAAGAGCTTTCAAATGATTTTTTCTTTTCTCGAAATCACAGAGCAGTTTGCTAAAACCTCGTAGTAGCGGAACCCTCTCGCTTAAAACGCCCGCAAAAGAACTTAGAAATCTCGCCGAACAAACCGCGGGAGATCTCGGGCTAGCCTTCCGAAATGACCGAGGCCTATCTCATAAACCGCCTGTCTAAGCCTTCCGAAGTAAAAAACTTGGAAATTTTTCGATCATTTGCTTCTGCGGAACAGTTGATGAAATACTTCCGAAGCGACTCTGCTCCCGAAACGGCGGAGCCCTTCACCCAAGCATTCCGCAACCACGGAAAGGTTCCGGTATACCTCCCGAAATGGTGGGACTCATTCGCCTTACTCTCCCGAAAAAGACTTAGAATTTTTCGATTGGAAAGCTGCGGAAGGGATTGGGAAAACCCTCCCGAAACGGCGGACTCCTTCGCTCGAGGAGACTATGCCGCGGAAGGATTCCGGTTGTTCTTCCGAAACAACGGAAGTCTTTTACATAACTCTCCCGAAATAGAATTAGAACATGTTTTGACCGTTCGCGGAGAAGATTGGAGTTTTCATTCCGAAACGGCGGGAACGGTTCGTGAAACCCTTTCGAAACTCGGAAAAGAACTTAGAAGCTTTCATTGAAAATTTGCGGAAGATCCTCTGAAACGGAGAAAAAATTCAGCGAAGTGGCCCGAAGCGTCGGAAGCCGTTCACATAAGCTTTCCGAAAAAAGACTTAGAAAATTCAAAAAACCTGCGGAAACCTTCGGATTTTCCTCCCAAAACGGCGGAAGCCAATCACAAAAGCTTTCCGAAAATACCGGGAGCATTCGCCATATCGTCCCGAAACCCCGCGAGACTTAAAACGTTTTGGATTAGCGGAAGACCTTCGCAAATAGTTCCCGAAGCGGCGGAAGCCGTGGCATTATACGTCCGTAACGCTGGTCTCTTTTGCGGAAGGTTTCGAGTTTCTCTCCGCAAAATAGCCCCCGAAACAGCGGAAGGTTTGGAGTTTCCCTTCAGCTACACGGGCCGAAACAGCGAAAACTTCCCCTCCATCCTTCCGCAACGGCGGGTGTGACTCGCAAGGCGATCCCGCGGATGGCGGTCCCACAGAAATCGAGATATGTTGACGTGATCGCCGCCATACTAGCACTTAAACCGCGCCACCCACCAAACTAAATGCTCGCACGTGCCGGTCTTTTATAAATTGACGATGGGGGCTCGATCCAATGCACCATTGTTTTCGATTGGCAAACGACGTGGAATGTCATGCAAATCGCTCCATCTCACCTCGCTCATCCACGCTCGCGGCCACCTCATTCAAGCGATCACCACGGTGCCAGGTAGGATTTTAACCTTGAATTTCGCTATTGGGTTGTCTTTTCTGGGAAAACAATAAGTTTTAGTGGGATTTTGACGGGCAAAACACCCGTCAAGGGCTATGTTTTTCCCGTCAGATATAGTTGAATGGAGTTTTCGTCATACAAAATCGTCGTAGGCATTGGTTAAAACATTAACATTTTATTTCGAGCAGTGATGGTGGGTGCGGGCGGTTAATCTTGTCCCATTTTTAAACCCCGGGTCGCGCCCCTCGTTTTGGGAAAATTTGTCGAAGCCCTATAGGCTTTTCATGTCCCCGGCTGAAAACTCAGGACGTAAAACCTCGGGCCCTTCCGTAAGACTTAGTCCCAACACGCCCTCTACCCGGGAAAAACCTTGTCTCCGGCGCCATTGCCCTATTCAAACTTCCGTGAGCATTCAAGTTGCGCGAGCTGAAGCCGTGTCCACCCTAACCTTTACCGTCAATACGTCGCCGGCGCCGTCGCCCCGCCCGGATTAGGACTTCTCATAGGGCACCTCGGCAAGTGTCGTGCGTGACAATAGCATTCGAAGCCCTCACCGAGTCGAAAGTGAGAAAGGAGCTCCCTTGTCGTCACAAAGTCCCTCCAACCCGAGTCTCCCCGCCTTTAGCCTTTCCAACCCCAATAATGACGAAAGACACCTTCGTCCCCAGGGCGGAACCGAAAACCAATGGCTTCCGCAATTCGCCTATCGAGCCGAGAACAAAATGTGTCCGCCACATAACCTATCCCCTCAGGAGCATCCCAAACCCATCCTGTTAAGAGATTCAAATGTTTCAATTTATGTTTTTGCTTCGTGAATATACAACTTCATTGTACTTATCTTATTGATATATTAAAACAATGATGCTCTCTGTTAAAACCTCATAGTATGTTGATCAAAATGACTTGTATATGGGTGTTGTCAGGGATAAGTCAAGATGCCGAAAACCGGTAAGAAGAAGGCGAAGATGACAGAAAAGAAACCTGCCCCTCTTAAAACTGAAACTTCACTCCAAGACACTAGGTGCACCACTGGTGTCCCTCCAGAAATCGGATGGGATGACATCTATAGAATGATCAGGGACCAAGAAATCCCAGATATGTTGCTGGAGGAAGCACCAATCTATCTCAATATCAGAGCCTCGGGCATAACTAGAGCCGCTACCCGCCCTGAGCTGTTCCCCTGTGCTGAAGTGATCGGATGGATACTCCAACATGCCGATGTTGAAGGAAGAGTGATAAATGATAGCGGGAAAGTGGCTATCGCCTCATTTCAACCCGCATATCTTGCGGCAGCCTACAGATTTCCCCGTGTCCAGCAAGCTCTGACTGATGAATGGTTAAGCCAGATGAACAACATTGAGATGGCCAAGAAGCTGCTGATGGCAGGGAAGCATTTGAGAAAGAAAGGAAGTGATGAATATGATGTGCAGAACCTGAGAGCTCCTTTTAGATTGATTGGCCTGATGCTGTGCAGAATCTTCGGCATGCCCGATGGTACAGTATACAAAATCCAGTGGATCCCTATCATCCATTACGTGGCATTCAAGGGAACAGTGTTTGACTGGGCCACTATCCTGTCAGATAGTCTGGCCTCGATGATAAGTGCTGCTAAGCCAGGGCTAGCCTTGAAGAAGGCTGAATTCTTCATGTCTTCATATCTGATAGATTGTATTTTGGCCAAGATACAGTTCCCCAAATTGGGTTGTACATGGGATAGGGCCACCACCCCGGTTTATATCGCATTCAAGATGTTGTGGGCTCAAAATTACAAGCCCAGCTACAAACTAATCTGTGAGGGGTTCATCATGCCCCTATACGAGAAGATGTTCAAAGAAGAACCTAACTGCCTATCAGAGAATGCTTTGGAAGTCCTTGAGGATTATGGGGACTTTTACTTTTCGGAGCAAGGTACCTACCTGAGAATGTTTGGAGGTACTAAGCCCCCATACATATTGCCGCAGTATGCCACAGACTATGTGGTGCTCAAAGAAGCAGTAAGACAACTCTTCTTGGATGGGATTGGAGCATTGCTCCACAAGCAACACAAGGCTTCCTTTCCCCCTCTACCTTTCTGCATCGGCGCTTACAAGTTTTCAGGGGTTGCCTCGGCCAACGAATTTGTTCAAGAGTTGAAGGCCTTCCACTTCGGTGAGGTCATATTCCACAGGAGCGACAGAAAGGGTAAAGTGGCCGAGCATTGCAAGGACATCTACGCTCATTTTGAATACTCGCATTACCCCGATGCCGAGGAGGAGGCATTCAGAGGCATTAGCAATATGTCGGAACTACGAATCTGTCACCAAGGCACTGGAGCAAGCTCTAGTTCAGCCAAGATCCAGGAGACTAGTCAGCGGCAGGAGAAAGAAGCTGAAGATGCCCGAGCTCAAGAGGAGCTCAGATTAAGAGAAGAGGCTAGAGTGCTCCAAGAAGCTGAAAGTGCCAGATTGCAGCGGGAAGTGGAAGAAGCCAGGTGGAAGCAAGAAGCTGAAGCAGCAAGATTACAGCAGGAAGCTGAGGTGGCAAGGATGCAAGAAGAGGCGGAAAAGGAAAGCCGGCGCAAAGAAGCTGAACAAGCTGAAGCAGAAAGGAAGGAAGAAGAGGAGCAAAAAGCGGAGGAGGATGCCCAAGCAGGTGGGTCGGGTGTCCAAGACATGGAGATAGACACCTCTCAAGCAGGTGGCTCTGGTACCCAAAAGGAAGGAGTAGACCCTGCTCAGGAAGTCCGGACCCCACCTATGGAAGAGGACATAGACATCATAAACCGACCAATTGTCCCGTACACTCCATCAGGAAAGCGTACGGTGTCCAAATGGAATGAGTTTGTATATGATAAGAAAAGAAAAGAGATGGTCCTCCAATCAGAAGAGAGGATTAAAAGTCCCTTCCATGATGACATTGTTACTCACCGGGAGGTCACCGTCATGCAGAACACGGATCAAGATCCCATTGCTATGGCGTCCGCAGTTATAGCGACAACAAAGGCATCATTTGCCAATGTAGACGTTATAGTTAAAGAAAATATATTGACAAAGAAGAGAGCACGCACGCTGCAACAAAATGTGGCTAATGAGCAAGCCCAAAGAGATCTGGCAGTAAACAAGTATAATTGCTTGTACGCTGAGCATAAGGAGCTGTCAAACAAGTACAGCCAGCTGGAGGAGGAAAAAGACCAGCTAACACTTAAAATGATGATTGTGGAAGCAGAGAAGAATGGTGCAGAAGAAAAGGCATCTCTGCTAGAAGCAGACAAGCAAGCATTAGCTGAGCGTTTAGAGCAAGCAGAGAGCAGAACCATGGACCTATCTCCCTTCCATGAGCTGTCATGCAATATCCTGCAGCAAGTGTATGGCTCCCAAGAGCTAATCACTGATGAGGTGTGCAAACTCAAGGCCATGGTGGTTAGGCTAAAAGAGATTAATGCGGAAGCCCACAGGCTCAAAGCAAAGAACACCCATGTTAAGGCCAATATCGTAAGCCAGATGGCATGGAGAGAAGGAAAAGGGGGTTTTCCTGCACATCTCCCATTTAAATCTGTGGACAGTCTTAATGAGGACATAGCACTGTTGGAGTTCGGCAAAAACTGCGCCAGTAAGCTGATGGCCAGTGTGCAAAGAACAACAGATAAATTCAGCAGTCTCTACCAGAGACCCCAAGAGGCACATGCCAAATGTACATTGAGTTTCCCTCAGACCCTAGAGGACTTTCCGGAAAAGGAGCAGCGGTTGTCTTAGCTAAAGGAAGAGCTAGGCGTTCAAATGGAGTATGTGAAAAGGATTGATGTCCTGGCCATTAATGACCTCCAGCATTATATTGGTTCATCGTCACTCCACAACCATCTGCTGAAGGAAGTACATAAAGCTGCATTAGCAGAGGTCCAAAACATTAAAGCAGAGCTCGGGAAGAATGTGACTTCTCAGAAAATATTGTTCCCTGCTGCAGCAAACATAGTCATAAGGGACACAGGTATGTGGTACAGCTACATAGCAGAGGAGGACAAGAAAGCTGCAGCAGCAGCAGGAGCATCAGCAGGCCTAGGATCCTCTCTCCCAGCAGCCACTCCAGCTGTAGCTTCGAGGCCCTCTTTCCCAGCAGTCATTCCAGAAGCTCCAGCTAGACCAATCCATCCTTCCCAGAAACAATCAACAACCTCAATGGACTTGGGTGACCCTTCCCCAGCTGAGGCTCACGCACAGGAGTAAAAGAGGCTGAATTCAGTAAGCAACTCTCTTCAGCCAGACACGTGCCCAGCAGGGAAAGCTTTGATGTTAGCCAATTTTCTGTTATGTATATTTTGAATATGTAAGGCGTAAGCCATGGGACAGTTGTCCCTAATTTTTGTCAAAATATTTTTTGTAAAGGAAGTGGCCATTTTTGGTGGTCGATTATAGTGGAAATTCTTGTAAATGACAGGTGGAGAATGCTAGGTGTCATCCCAAAGGGCAGATTTGTAGTTATAAATAGCATCTAGGAAAGATTAGAAAAGGGACTTTTGGCAGGGAAGGCAATTTTGAAACCAATACAAGCTATCTTGTATCGGGCCTGTAAAATTGAATTTTCTAATAGAAGCCACGGGAGATGGACGTTTTGCATGGGATGTTGAACGGTTGTATGTTGGACTATTCTGATGACTGTTGTTCTGTAATGTGAGATCATTCTTACCATCTGAACTATTTCTGTGTATTAATGATTTCTGCTTCCCCTGTGCACACGATTTTCTCTATTTTTGTGAACAATGAATGCGTTTCATGTCAAATCGGGAGCTACCTGCTGATTTCTTCATCTTTGCTGTAGAATTCTCTTTTGGAAAGAATAGCTAACTGTTCTTTCTTCAAGATCATATCTATTGCTCGTTGTTCACCCTTTAAATTTGCTCTTCGCAGGGATCTTTAGATTTACTTCAGTTTCTGGTAAACATAGTTCCGTTTCTTTATTTCTGTCTACCTAGATTAGATAAGTTTACTTCTTTCTTTGGTGAGTAATGAAATGTATCAATTATAATCGGAAGCTACCTTCTAAGATCTTTTGCTGTGGTGTTTCTCTTTAAGATCCAATGGCTTCCTGTTCTTTCTTGAAAGATAACTCTCACAGTTCGTTTCTCACACTTTAACTGCGTTTCCTGCGAGGATAAGTAGATTTGCTTTATTCTTTATTAGATTTAAATCTGTTTTGGTTTTGCATTTAGAACAAACATAGACTAGGCACTTGCATCTCATATAAAACACATAAAAAACCCAAAAGAAAGGTGGATCGGGCCATAACCGATAGAATCGGATTTAAACTCCAAATCCACGGTTGCCGGAACCGCTAACCGGACGGATTCCCTACACAAAACGGGAGATAGTCTAATTGGGACCATCTCTCGGGGAGAATCCCTTTCTGATTGATGCTGCGATATCCGAGGCATCAACAGGAAGATAAGTATCTGATGTGTATTTACTTCTGCAATGTTTAATTTGATGATTATTTTGATATGTTGTATGAGCATGAATTATGTGTGGATGAGTTTTAATTCCGCTGTGCATACTTGCTTGATTTGCATCTGCACACGCTTGTTTTATTCATATAATTGCTAATGAATTTGGCCGAGACTATGTGAAATCCCCAGAGATTGGCTTCACATTCCCTTCCTTGCCTTGGATAGATGGGTGGGTATGTTACAAAATGGTATCACAGCTACTGGTTGCAGCAATGGGCCTTCATGGGCTACCTATCACAACTTGCAAAGGTAAGTATGCTTCCTGCTCAGCAGTAATCATTAAGAAAATTTGTGAAAATTTTGAAAATTTGAAATTTTTCTAAGTATTTTTGAGATTTTATGCTAAGTTGGTTTCGGCGCAAGATTCTGAGTTCCACGGAAACAGTCAGCTCAAGTTAGCGAGTTGGGCCAAAGAAGTCGGCAGAAAATTAACAAAGTTCATCGAAAAAGATGGACAAATTTCGGCCAAACTCGCCGAGTGGAGCCGAAACGATGGTAGAACTCGGCAAGTTGTGTTGACGAAGTTGGGGAAGTGCCCGGGGAAAGGAAGAAAAATTTCAAATTAATTCTAAGTGTTTTCGGCGGCCGAACTCAGCTAGTTGGCCCAAAACTGTGAAAGAACTCAGCAAGTTGGCCCGCAACGGCGGAATATTTTTCTAAGTATTTTTTGGTGTCCAAGAGAAAATTTCGGAAGAACTCGGTGAGTTGGTCCAAAACAGCGGAATAACTCGGCAAGTTGGTTCGAAACGGTGGAAGAACTCGACAAGTTGGTCCGAAATGGTGGAAGAGTTTTCTAAGTGTTTTCTACTGCAAAACTTGGCAAGTTGGCTTGAAACCACGGCAGAACTCTGTGAGTTGGCCCGAAATGGCAGAACTTGGCGAGTTGGCTCAAAACAGGTCAGAAGAACTCGGTGAGTTGCTCCGAAACAAGGAATTTCAGCCGTTTTCCAAGGAGATTTTTCACGTGCCAAAAGTTGAAAATTGCCATGGAACTTATGCACCAGATTGCGCGAAATCGAAAGATTTACAAAAAAAACACGAGGGTGCTTCCCTCGACCCGCCCTGCAGTGGCACATGGAAACCACAAGGGGGCAAGCCCCCTTGACCCTTTTCGTCCCCCAGAGATAGTCGTTGAAAGTGTGAAATGCATTCTCTATGCTTGGGATGAGAAGTGGGAATTGCATACAATATTGTGGAAGCATTATTAAGAGTAATTGGTTGTAATATGCATTGCGGAAGAGCAATGGGAGCAGTGAGGCAATGTTTATAAGAGGGAAATTCCTCACCTTAAACTATTTATGTTTATAGCATAAGAATTGCATGTTTGGAAAATAGAAAGAATGAATGTTATACACTTATGTATATACTAACTTGCTAATTCGTGAGAAAATCATAGCTAATGAATCCTTATGTGCTTGGTAGGGAAGCCAAGAAAAGGATCAGCTATGATGTGAAGGAGGAACTCCATGTCATAATGAAGAATTGGAAAGGGAGAATTCCTTAACTCCTCTCTTGCTATTGTGTTTTTATGTCTTAAGTTTTATATACTAGAAATTATGGCATAGGGATGCTAGAAATGCAAGAGAATAATGCATATAAACTAGTGGGCATGATTAGAGAGTCATTGCATAATGCATGTGAATTGCTTATGCATGAGCATGATGTTGCATATTAATAAAATAGTGAAGTTACACATGCAATAGCCCATTAATGGTATTATCTATGGCTGATGACAATTAATGTAGTTGATAATGGTTGTATGAATCAGACCATAGAATCATGAATGAAAATGCGAGAAATTAGATAAATGATATGACTGTGCACTAGATGGCATATTAAGAGACATTGCACATACCAAAGATAACCGAAGCATGGCTGAAGATGTGGGTGATGATTGTTGCATATGACCAACAAACTTATGAGGAAAGGATGGTGCAACAAATCTGTGATCATGATGTTGGCAAAAGGAGTGTGTAGCCTTGGTAAGAGGCCAACTGATCAGGTAACATCAAGTGATTTTAATGATATCCATGCAGGTAATGGTTATTTATGCTTAATTGCATGAATGTTGAAAGGAGATTTGGTAAGATCCCTTCTACTATGTTTAAACTATGTTGATTGGTTTGCATATGGTACTGAGTGCCTGAATGTGAATATAATCCTACCAAGTATGGTCAGGAGTGGGTAAGTGAAGGCAAGGAACCTTACACCCTATAGTTTCTTAGAAACCTCAATGCATTCATATAAAATTATATCATGCCATTTGTGTATGTTGATTGTGAGTTTAACAACCAAAGCAAGTGATGACTTATGGTCCTGTTGTAGTGTATGCCATATGAGATAGGCATGGTTAGGCCATAATATGTTGGAATGCATAGTATTCATGGATTAATGCAAAGTTGTATTGAGGGGTTATTCATTAAGTGAATGCACATCAAATATTATGTAAATGTTGTGAATGTGCATGCATATGTGCAGGTGCACATGTTGAGATGCATTGTGTGAATGCATGGTCATGATATATATATGTTTCAATGCAATTAGATAATCGATGAAATGGTGAACCATTGTTAATATTGAGACCATTTCATGAGCTGCTGTGAATGCAGGAGAATGATTGCATGAAGAAGGTAGACATGTGATGGGCTACCAGAGTGCTCTGTTGAAAGGACATAGTTACATAAAAATAATATGGCTTTGAAGTAATGAGTATTTACAGTTTATTTAAATTGCATGACTGTGTCTTGCAATTTTATTGTGATAATGATGCATATATAGCAATGTATATATTTCATTGCATTTCAAATGTTAACAGTTGAAGGTGTTTGAATTATTGAGTGTTATAATTCTGAGATCACTTCAGTGACTATTGTGGCAATGAAAGGATTATATGCATAGATACTCACAACGTGTTTGGATGATTGAAGTTTCAGTTTTCAGGTAGAAAAGTCTTGCGTATGGCAATGAGGATAAGTCCATAGTAAAGCCCGGGATCTACCATGTGCAGAAGCCAAAGGTTATGAGAAGGTTCTCATGGTTGTAACTTATGCATGAAACAAATCTGAAAATTGTCTGATTAAAGTTTATGAGAATAATCTCATGGTTGCAAATCTAATTTCTGTAGGGAAACAGATTTGTAGATTTCAGATTTGAGAATTTGCTTATAATTGCTAATGACTGTTTGGCTTATATAAAGTTGTGTCAGGAAGACATGTTGTAGGTGGATGTTCATGTATGGTAGAAAGGGTGAAACCATAATGGACAGAGTGATACCACTTATGAGAGCCAAACAATATGATGATAGCCTCGTTGCTAAGCAAACCAATTTCTGTAGTAGACAGAATTGCAAATTCATATTGAATTTAATTATTAATGACATCTATTGGTTATGGAACAATCAGATTTGAAGTTTATTGCTAAATGTTACTGACTGTTTGGATATTTTATAAGTGTGCCAGGGTGACACGTTGCAGGAAGACCATGTGTGATGGTCTGCAGAAGCCAAGTTAGATGTGAAGGATCCCATGCTTTGGAAATGGGTTTCAGGTGAAACGCCATTGTAAATTTTGATAATACCTCAGTTGCACTACATGTGAGTGAGACAGTAAAACTATGCCAAGAAGGCAAGTGTGGATTATGGAACGTGAAAATATTGGGGTGGAAAACTGAAGTACTGTTGACTCAGAGAAGGGAGCCCCCATTCTTCGCAAATGAAGGAAGGATACATCTGAAAAGGGATAAGTATTTTGTAACCCTAACTCAGAATATACATGTCTGGTTATTAGATTTAATATGTAGAGCATGTTTTATTATTTCATTATTATTCCAAACTACTTGAGTATGATTAGGGCCTACATGTCTCACATCTGAAAGGGAGTGCACACCTTTCTGGTGCAGGGTTATGATAGGGTTGTCAATATTGACTACACCCTAAGGGAATGGACGCATTCCTGGTGTTTCAATACTTGATAGTGAATGTTATGAAGTATGGTTACAATTTTAGAGCAGCAATACTGATGAGTCTACTTATCCTTCTTATGCTATCAGCTTACACAGGTGCAATCTGGTGTTGCACGTTCAGAGGAAAAGTAAAGAAAGGATGTTGAAGAGGAATGTATGAGCAATGGTAACCTTTGTGTAGTGTGAGTGGGTATCATGGGGCCATGATAGCCTGCAGTCAAGAAAGCAACCTATAGAGTTCCTAAAGGGAACCGTTGGCTTTCCCGGGAAAAGGAGTGCCATCCTTGTGTGGATGGAGAATTGTTATGCACATGAAGGGTTTTTGCATGCCTAATGAACCCAATTGGTGTAATGGTTTGGCATTATTTGCTTGGTTGTTGTTGAGGTATTAGTAAAAGGATGATGGAAGCCTAAGGCAGAGTGGTAGAGCCTTGACCTATAATGGTTGGTGGCGTAGTTTCCTTCCATTGGTCGATGACCCAGATGAATGTGCTGGCTCGGCAATGGAGAGGGCCAACCAGCTATGGAACTGGTTGGGCACCACAAATGCTTGGTAAACCCAGTCGGCGTGAAGGTGTAATTGTTGGGAATTAACTATTTGATGTTGTGGAGCAACATGCGTGTTGGCCAAACATCCAATTCCATAGGCGATCCCAAGGCTTGCAAAGCGAAGCAGGATCCTGTGGACCAGAAAGGAAATGCACAATACAGATAAGTATTCATTTTCATTTAGTTCTTGTTTGGAATAATGAATATTTCAGGTATAATTCTTCTAACAGCTAAGCTGATACACTATTTTTTCTTTGTTGGAAACCTTGGGCATTGCAGGAAAGCAAGGACCCTGAAAGAACTATAAAATTCTTGGTAAACCAGGGAGTAACTAGTTGGGCACTATAAATTTCTTGGTAGAACCAGAGAGTAACTAGTCGGGCACTATAAAATTATTGGTAAATCTAGAGAGTAACTGATGCTCAATAACTTCAGAGAACAGTTGGTGGGAGCATTAACCACTTGATGTTGTGGAGTAGTCATCGTGCTGGCCAAACATTCCTTAATTAATTGATAGAACCCAGTTGGTGTACTGGCCTGGCATTGCGTATTCGAATGGTTGTGGAGTAGCCTGCGTGTTGTCCCAACATTCATCATTCTATCCACGGGAAATCCAAGGCTTGTAAAGAAAAGAAGGATCCTGTGGGATAAAGTGACGACATCTAATGCAGATAAGTATTTGGTTATCTTGCAACTTCTTGCTTATTTAATATGAATATACGTGTGTATATGATTCGGTTATGATTTCTTAAATTCTCGTTTGGAGATAAACCCTATGAAAATAAACTAAGCATGTGAATTGATTCAATGTTTGAGTGTAGGTATTGCTGGAAGCAAGGAATATGAAGGAAACATAGGGATGCATGTGGACATATGACTATCCTAAAGAGATCAATATGAGCAATAATGAAAGATGGTGCTAGTGGAACTGTGTGGGTCCTAGCAGCCAAAGGTTTTGTAAGCAACAATGGTGAAGGGTTCCCTAGTTGAAAGGAATTAGACAGACCTTAGACACTAAAGTGTCATAGCCAAGAAAGGGAAATTCAAGCATTCACATTGAAGTGAAAGAGGCTAAGGAGCATAGAACCACAAGTGATGGTGTGGCTCCAGATTGGAACAAGACTAAGAGGGGGAAACTCTTACTCTTCTCTTTCCTTTTGACTAATGCATCTTAGAAACAAAATATTGTTGAGTGCATGTCATAAATGAAAACAAATTGTGTTTAATTGCTTGAAATGAATTGTGAATGTTGAAATAGTTATTTTCCTGTGAAAGGATGAACATGAATGAGTTCATGTGTATGTGGGAAAGCATGAAATGTGTGGAAGTCTCATGAGTAAAGCATGGACATTCCAAGTCAATTGAGAAAATAATTGACTAATTTTAATATTGTGTTATGCTTGTCCTAACAGGAATTGCCATGATGAGTCTCACAGGAGAGACATTGAAATCCATTTTTGCAGCTGTTACTAGCCAAGTGATTGCTAGTAAGAAAAGTGAGAGCCAGTTGTGCACCTTGTTCATGGAAGCAGACCAAAAGCTATTTGTTTTGGCTGGAAATCTTCCTCAATTAGTTACCAGGACAATAAGAAAGACGGTAGCCATGGAATTCCATACTTGCAGATCAGCTAGAAGGGTAATACAGGAAAGGGATTGCCGTGGAGCAATGCCCACATGCAAAGATGGAAGAACAAAGCTAGCAGGAGCAGCTTGAGGAAGCCAAAGGACTTGATCCTGAAAGGTCAAAGTAAAGAGATGGAATGCAGGATAGACTTGCCACCATTTGTGAATTTTTTAGGCATGTGTAAAGTGGGTATACATTCTGAAGTATTGGAACACCGAGGATGGTGTTATTCCAAGGGGAGGGGTATGTAACATCCCCAGTTTGACCCCATGGCATTAAAATTGTAAATGATGTAATATTGTTATGAAATCATGGTGAGGAGCTCAAGGCCAAGGTCCCACCCTCTATTTATTGATGCATATGGTTTGCATGCTAGCCATGCACATTGGAATTTCAAACGTCATGTAAATATGCATTTTGATAAAATACCCACAACTAGCTATGCAATGCAATAAGAGATGGGGGCATGATTTTACAAGGAATTGGGAGGAAAAACATTCAAACCCTTGGATCCAATCAAGTCAAACCAAGTGTCAATGAGAGAACCCATCAAACCCTCAACTACCCATGTTGACTTTTGTACCCAATCATTGATTTCTCCCAAGAGTTGGTTGAGGTAGTTAATTCCTTAGGGAATGAGAGGTATGGCTGTCCAAATTTGGGTATGGGAAAGCCACCCTGCATGGGAAATCACATTTTTCTTCTTGGGCAAGAAAAGAGCCACGAATTGCTCCCCAAGCCATTATCCATTGCAGTCTTCTTCCCTCACGAGTTGGGAGCTACCTGGGCATTTTTCCCCATCGAAATTGGGTGTTTTCCTTCATTCTTAGCTGGGAGAAGGGTGTTTTTGTGTTGTATACCAGTGGCGAAGAAGGGGAGTCGAATTTGGGTTCCATAGAGACCGTTTGATTGTTGAATGCTTAGTTAGTTGGGAGAGACTTCGTTTTCCTCCCTGTGAATGTTTCTCCCCATCCCATAATCCGTTTTTGGCTAGAAATGAATTGGGGAAAACCCATGACCATCCTATTGTAAATTCCATTGTTAAATGTGTATCCCTGCCCAATGATTGTGCTTGCTGTGTGATAAAAGAGTATGTTGGGGTATGGGTTATGGGTCTCCATTGTTTTGGCTTGAGCTTGAGTGCAAGCATCCAGGGTTCTGATGTATCTTGATAAACCCAGCTATGGACTGGCTTGGCTCAAATGAAATTTTTAATTGGCTATGTATGAGCTGAATGTCCCCTTTTCTTGTAAGAATCATGCCCATCTCAGGGATGGCCTTCGGATAGACTAAGTATATGCTGTCGAAGAACCTACGGTTGGGTGGAACGTTGCAGTGACATAGCTAGTTGCTTGGGACAATTACGAAAGGAAGATAAGTATCTGATGTGTATTTACTTCTGCAATGTTTAATTTGATGATTATTTTGATATGATATATGAGCATGAATTGTGTGTGGATGAGTTTTAATTCCGTTGTGCATACTTGCTTGATTTGCATCTGCACACACTTGTTCTATTCATATAATTGCTAATGAATTTGGCTGAGATTATGTGAAATCCCCAGAGATTGGCTTCATGTTCCCTTCCTTTCCTTGGATAGATGGGTGGGTATGTTACACATGCTCTCTATGGAGTAGGATGCATTTCTTGGGTCGGCCCATATTGTCACTCTGGGATAGAATGATGGATGTTTCCACTGCTACATTATACGGTCCAGAAAAGTAAATGAAGATGGTGAATATGGCCATTGCGTTATTGTAGTTTCTTTTTTTAATAGTCTTGTACTTGCAATTGTTATTTTTTCATCATTTAATTCAATATGATCCAAGATGTTAACTGAAAGAACAACATGTACAGCATATCAAACACAAGAAGGTGAAAAACCCTGCAACTTCCTCAGAGATAGAATAAGCACCAATACAAAGATCACCAAGATGAAACCCAAAAACAAGAGATAGTCTCCTAGCAGCATCTCCTCCTCCACTTGTGCACACTCCTCCTCTCTTTCACTAATGTGAAGTGAGTGAGTGTGTGAATGAATAAATGAGAGAGTCACACTCTCTATTTATACTTTACTTCACTTGACTTTTTACTCTAACTGGGCCGACCTCCCTTAGGAGAGTCTAATAACCCATTACCACTTGTTACTGGACCAACCCCACTAGGGTGGTCTAATAACCCTTTAACCCACATGACTCATACAGGGACAACCCCACCAAGGTGGTCTAATAACCCATCAAATACAAATGACGACACTTCCAATCGGAGGAATAATACATCTCCGTTGGGGATACAATAAAGTACAAATCTAATACATACAATATACAAGTGAATATCTTCTGAAGTTACAAATACATCAACACTCCCTCTTAAATAGGAAGCTATTCTCTTGACACAAGTCATCAATACATATAGGCACAAGTCTTCAATACTGGAGCTGGATCATCATCATTGGATCACTGGATTATCATCGTCATTGTTGGTGTACTCTTCATCTCGATCACTGGTGCTATCTCTCAATTCTTCTCGTCATAGGAATTTCTATAGAGCCAACCCTTTTTCATGCTGGATGTAGGCCTAGCCTCCTGTAGATCTTCATCATCTCTGCAATCTGGCCATCCTGTGGAATCCTCAGGACTCATTACGTGCATCAACAAAACCTTGAAAGAGCATCCCAGCAATTTTATGAGTTCACAAATCAACCCATTGAATCTCCCAGGATCTTTTACATGTGACCACCACAAAACCTCGAAAGAGCATCCAAGCTCAAACTATCGGATCTCCCAGGATCTTTTCTATGTGGCCAGGAAAAACTTTAAAAGAGTTTCTTGCAACCTGGAAGATCTCTAAAGAGCATCCCAGGAATTTTACAAGCACACATCTCAACCTATCGGATCTCCAGGACTGATTACATGCCTCCTGTAGCAAAACCTTGAAAAGAGCATTTGATCTCAAACTATCGGATCTCCTAGGATCTTTTCTATGCTACCTGTAGCAAAACCTCGAAAGCGTATCCAATCTCAAACTATCGGATCTCCTAGGATCTTTTCTATGCTACCTGCATAATCTGTCCACGGCCACGGGGTATCATCCTGATACTCATGATCATATTGATCATCATCATATAGTACATCAGCCTTATGCACATCATCATCACATTATTACCCTGATCATGTACACAACATCATCCTGATGCATATAATCTTGAGCATCATATTAATGCTCATGATAGCATCGTCCTAATGCTCATCATCTGAAGCATCATCCTGATGCTCAACACACATTATCATCCTGACATCATCGTAGCATCGTCCTGATGCCTATCATTTGGAGCATTATCCTCATGTTCATCACACATGATCATCTTGATCATCATACATAGTAGTAACCAGAGCATCATCCTGATGCTCATCACATAGCGCTTACATCCACAACCATGGGAAGGATCCTCCTACCGCCATGATTGGAATGGCTCCTGCAAATGTGTCCCATCACTTCTTCCTCGAAGTATCTTCTATCTAAAGAACACCAAGCCTCTCTCTAAAGTACTCAAACTTCACTCTGGCTAGTGGTTTGGTCAACACATCTGCAATCTGCTCATCTGTTGCAACATATCAGAGCTTCACTACTCCTCTCTGTACCATATCCTTGATATAGTGATATTTGATTTCGATGTGCTTCAACTTGTCATGGAACACTGGGTTCTTTGAAAACTTCACACAACTCTGGTTGTCACAATAGATACAGGTAACATCCAACTAGAGATCAAATAAATCGGACAGTATCTTCCTTAGCCATATTGCCTCATAACTGGTCGAGCAAGCTGTGACATACTTTGCTTCAGTTGTACTCAGTGCTACACAGAATTGCTTCCTGCTAAACCAAGAGATCACACCTGATCCCATACTGAAGAAGCACCTTGAAGTGCTCTTCCTATCTGTAGCACTGCCTGCCCAATCTGAATCAACATAACCCTCCAGGTTAAACTTTTGATTCGCATCATACTTGATCCCATAATCAATTGTAACCTTCAAGTACCTCAAAATATGCTTTACAGCAAAGCAAATATATGATCTTGTGTTCGTCAAGTACATCAAGGACCCAATCATCTTACGATACATCGTGGCATAAACTGACTCTGATGAAGCATCACTCAATAGCTTTAGGTTCAATGCCATAGGTGTGGCCATGGCCTTGTATTCCATCATCCCAAACCGCTTCAGGATCTCTACTGCATCCTTCCCTTGTCCAAGGAATATTCCATCTACACTTTGCCACACTTCCATACCTAGAAGGTAATGCATCATATCCAAGTCCTTCATCTCGAACTCGGTAGCAAGCTTCCTCTTCGTGTCGGCAATCAACCTATCCTCACCTATCACAAACAGGTCATACACATACAGTAGGAGTATCACTAGATTGCATTCCTCAACCTTGTAGTAAAGGTTAGAATCCGCTTTACTCTTGGTAAAGCCCAAATTGGACAGGAAGCTATCTATCCTTCCATACCATGTCCTGGGTGCTTGCTTCAAGCCATACAAGGATTTCTTCAATCTGCACACATATGACTTCTTGTCATGTGTCTCAAAACCGAGTGGTTGCTCCACATACACTTCCTCTTCGGCTACACCATTCAAGAAAGTTGTCTTTAATCACTACATCCAGAGCAAGTATTGTTCTGATGGAAGTGTATCTGGCTACAGGTTCAAAGGTCTCTTCATAGTTTATCCCTTCTTTCCACGAGCTACAAATCTTGCCTTGTATTTCTCTATGTTTCCATCTACAACATGCTTGATCTTGTAGATATCCTTGCAAGTCACAACAAACTTCCCTTCTGGTCTTGGGACCACATTCCAAGCATCATTCTTCATGATCGACTGGTACTCCTCGATCATGGAATCCTTCTATTACTGCATCCCGGATCCTGGAAACTTCATATTCTTAAATATCTTCAATAGATAATTTTCTTGAACTTCATTGTTGGAACAAATGTTGTTGTCCTTCTTTTGTAGGTGATTGTACACGATCTTTCCTACAAGTCGAATTCAATTGCATGATTATAAACTTCTCATAGTTTCCAGAACAAAATTTTACACATAAAAATATATGTCATACAGTCATGCAATTATCTTAGCCAATGCTTCAATATAACATTTATCCATATCCCATAACTTTCTAGATGCCTTCCATCTCTTCCAGAACATTGTTAAGAGTGTGCACAACTCCAAACATGTTAGCAAAGAGGTTTCATTCTAGATAAGTAGCAATGGAATGTTGTACATTACCATAGGCCACTTACCCATTACTTGCATATTAGTAGTATATTGTTCATTAATGCAACTTTTCTAATATGCATAATATACATCCTAAATCTAGGAACATAAGCATGTACATGACTCGACAACATCATTTAAGTAATCAAATATATAATAAATGACAATTCAAATACTTATCTTTGTTTGGTTGTTGGGTGGACTCCCTCTCAATCTTTGCTTCCTTGCAGGAACTACTGGACTGTGCTCCCTCTTGATCTTTGCTGCCTGGAGTGTGATCCCTCTTGATATTTGCTTCCTTTACGATATCATCATGATTATATGTCTTTGAAATTATATCCATCCTGGACCACTATGCATGCTTAAGTGTGCACTAGTGTCATCATTGTGTCATCCTCAATATCTCATACATAATCATACATTCATTAGTATAATCTCAATGCTATCAAAACATTATGATTCTAAATAATCTTAAACATGAATGGTCATGATCATTTCATACACAAGTAATTTATCACAAGCGTTAGTGTTCAAGGTTTTAGGCAGGATTTCTTTTACTCATGCATATTTTTATTTGACCATAGGACTCTTCTAGATTGTCATATCATTAATCAAACTAAGAAGCATAATATGCATAAACCCATGATTTCCCAAAATTATAACTTCATGAATTATCAATCATACCAAGTATACTTATATAAGATCCTAACACAAGGTAGAATTCTAACTTGATATAGGAAAAACATACCTGGATTATCATGCTTGCTAGTTATGTCTAACATACCCACATAATGTTGTCTTGTTCTCTTCAAAGACTTGTGCTAGTAACCTGCATATTTCATAAGTTAACCATTGTAGAACCAAATTATACATACCTTGTAAGTAGAGCTTCTATGTGATCAATGGTTATGGATGAGTCTTTGTCTTCATGTCACCAGGGTCATATGTTCTTGATCTAGAACTTGATTTGTCTTTCTTGATATACCTTTCATGTTAGCGGAAAACATCATCCTCATACAACACCACAGTGCATTAGTACAATCATAAGTGTTATAACCCTAATCAATGAATGTCTTCTATCATTCACTTGCATTCATACTTTTACTAAGGTGATAAGACAAGTCTAAAATTGATCAACATTGTACTAACCTCAATAACATGAAGACAAACATATCATAAAATTAATCATGAACATATTTTCAAAACATACCTGAATCTCCTCAAGTCATACCTATTGGGATTACTTGTAGTATTCTTATGTATGGCCTTACCCTCATCTCCATCTGGAACTGGAACTTTTTCACTTATGTAGGTGTCCAATTAATTATCTTCTAGCATTAACCCAATCCACTTTGATTTGCTGAAGCTAGATCTCGAGCTAGATTAGGGTTTGTCAAAGAAACCCTAAAAATTCAAACTTTGAATTTCAAACTTTTGATTGGATGAAAAGATGCACCTTGCTGAGCTGATCAAGCTGGTATATTTCAATTTTTAAATCTCCAAAATTTGACCCATCAAAAATGACTTTGAAAGTTTCGGATCATCAGCTTCTGTCAAATTCTGGTTTTCTGGGAAAAGCCCGAACTAGGGTTTGATAATGCTTGGGGTTCTACCCAGCCAAAAATTTTGATCTTGTGCTCTAAACTTCAATTTTTTTTAGGAGCATCCAGCTGTGGTCTCAGATTCCAAAAATTCCAACTTTTGCAGAAACCCTAATTTTCCACCTTTCCGATCAAAATCTTGAACTAGGATTTGATGATGCTCGGGGTTCTGCCCAACCAAAAAATATGATATTGGTCTCTAAAATTCGATTTTATTGAGGATCATCCAGCCATGTTCTCGGATTCCAAAAATTCCAACTTTCTCTAAAACCCTAATTTCCCGCAGCAGTGACAAACCAAAAATGAAAGTGCTCAGAATCCAATTATGTTTGGACAGAAATATATGCCATATTGTTTCTAATGTATCTCTGAAATTTCAGATCCTCAAGGTCTGAAACTTCGGCATGTAGTAGACTGACCTATCATATTTCCAACCCCACAGACTTGAGCTTTAATGGATTCTCTGAGAGAGATATGCTGAGTGTCGCAATGTGACCTGTTTATGAGATGAAACAGTATAGTGAACTTGTACAAAGCTCCACATATCACTATTTCAACTTAGGTCTTTGAAACTTGGACTTGTGAAACTACAACCTGTTCCCTAATTGTCACCTTTTACGGAATTCCATTTGGAGCTCCCTAGCCCGAGATATGACCTTTTTTCCTAGGTCACTTGTTTAGGACTTCATTATGGAAGAGGCAGAAACCCTAAATTGTACGGATCATATCTCATAAAGTACAACGAATATAAAGTTTTCTTTCGGACACAAGGTATATGGAAATTTCATCTTCGACCTCTAAAATTTTCAGATCCTAAACCTTCACCAAAACGGCGTTATAGCGAAAGTTCCACGATGACTGGTTTTTACTATACTAAGCCCTAACTTCCAATTTGTCGCAAGTGCAACAAGTGTCATAAATTCCATACCATGCCTTCCTTCAGGATAGCTCTGATACCATGTTAGTTTTTCATCATTTAATTCAATATTATCTAGGATCTTAACTGAGAAAACAACATGTACAACATATCAAACACAAGAGACAAGAGACACAAACCATTTCATCGGGGAAAACCAAGAAGGTGAAAACCCCGCAACTTCCTCAGAGATAGAATAAGCACCAATACAAATATCACCAAGATGAAACCCCAAAACAAGAGATAGTCTCCTAGCACCATCTCCTCCTCCACTTGTGCGCACTCCTCCTCTCTCTCACTAATGCGAGGTGAGTGAGTGTGTGAATGAATAAATGAGAGAGTCACACTCTCTATTTATACTTTACTTCACTTGACTTTTTACTCTAACTGGGCCAACCCCACTAGGGTGGTCCAATAACCCTTTAACCCACATGACTCATACAGGGCCGACCCCACCAAGTTGGTCCAATAACCCATCAAATACAAATGATGACACTTACAATGTAACTTGCGACACTTGCAAATACAAATGACAACACTTCCAATCGGAGGAATAATACATCTCCATTGGGGATACAATAAAGTACAAATGTAATACATACAATATACAAGTGAATATCTTCTGAATTTACAAATACATCAACAACAATTAAGTTGGCATTTATGGTTCATGATTGTCTTGTACATGTGCTTTGTCTTGCATATCGCACCAAATCCTTTAAAGAGGATCTTAGTACCATGCTTGAGGGCCGAGTTATACTGCATTGATAACTTATCCTTGGGCCATGTGCTCCTCATGGTTATATTCATAGGTTGGTAGTTGTCATCGTGTCCATTGTTGGGAGTGTCATTGTTGTTGTTTGCATCTGTCCTTTCCATGCCAGGATCTGCGTGTGGATTTATCTGTCCTCTGTCATTGAGATAGTAGTAGCTCAGAGAGTGATGTTCCATATCTTTGGATGAGAGTGCATGAAAGCTAGGCTTGAAGGACTCTCTTTCCATCCTTGTTGGAGTGTCATCAATTACTCAAACTTTGGTTGTGGTGCAAACATTTTCCATGTGGTCTAAAACTTTGTTTCCTTCTCTTCTGACATGGTTGGGGATTAGCATGGGGATGTCCTTGATTAGGTTCTCCATTGTCCTCATGTCCTCTTCAAGTCTCCAATTTTGGCTAAGCGCTTTGACAGATGTTCCATTCAAAATTTTCCTCAGAGTGTTGATCAAGATTTGAGAGTATCCTTCCACTATAAGTTTCCTGTAATGATTTATGCCAGCGATTTTGAGTCCTTTGATGAGGGATTCTAATTCCACTGCATTGTTTCTATTAATTCCCATGTAACCTGCATAGAGTCTAAGGATTTCTCCTACTGCATTTCTGAAGACTCCTTCAAAATCGGCTTGTCTGGGACTGTTTTTAGAGGCCCCGTCAAAGTTGATTTTGATGAACCCTTCAGGAATGGGACTCCAGATAGTGGTACTTGGAGTGTGGGTAGTGCGAGGATTGGAAGTGGTGACCCACATTTGGAGGTTAAGAGCCCACTATTTTAAAATTTTATCTTCCCTAGGGTCTAGTTTTTTTTATTCATTTTTTTGTGGATGGATTTCCACCATCTCTTTGAGCATAAATTTGAGTTTTACCCAAGCCACCTCTTGAGGGGAGGATTGATCCCTAAATATTCTATTGTTTCTTTCTTTCGAGATGACCCAGAGTAGATAGTGGGGAAACAACTTCCAGATTCTTTTGAGGATGGGATTAATGAAGGGATTAATCCCATGACCCAGAGTAGATTAGTGGGCCAATAGCTTCTAGAGTCTTTTGATATTGGTTCAGTCTCTTTTGGAAGTTTTGAAGATGGCGGTCCCTTTGTCCCAGAGACCATTTATGAAGGTGCAGGAGTTGAATAAGTGCTACTTGTGTTCCCCTTCTTAACAACAAAGATGAAAGAAGTTAGGTCCGGTGAGTGCTCTTTTGGTGAGATTGTCCCAAGTGAGTGTTCGATTTTTTATGAGGAGCCAAAGGAAACTAGAGACTTTCATCCACAATTTGGCATTACATACTTGTTTCCTGATGGGTTCGTCCTACAGATCTCGGTCGACAGCTGATATGAAGAAACCTTATTTGATTCAAAATCCACCTTTGGGAAAGTAACCCCATTTAAGCTTGTCCTCTCCTTCTTTTATTTTGATTCTCCTATTGAGAAGATATTTAGTGATAGTAGTAACGATGTTAGGTTGGATTTGGACAAGACAATTAGCGATGGGTAGCCATGGTCTCCAATCTGAGCCAGCAGTTTCATTGCTCCAAAAGTGACAGACTTTGAGGAAGTTTCTTATGTCCAAATATTCCCTCAAATGATCAACCAAGAGGATTTCTTGTAGTTTAGGGTCTTGTTACCAAGAGTCTTCCCAAAAACGTGCTTTGTTTCCACTTCTTGTTTCCCAAAAGCTATGATTTTGGACCAGGTTCCTGTTAACCCAAGCCATATTCTAGATGGTGGAGCCCTATTTCTGATCATTGTATCTAATGAGATATTGTTGGTCCCAGAGAGGGTAGTATTTTGCATGCCAGAAAATACTCCAAGGCTCCTAATCATGCATTATCCAATTCTACTAGAGTTTATATCTTGAGACTTGGTTGATGCGATCCGAATCTCTTAAGTTCAGGCCCGCTTTTAATTTTGGCTTCTAGACCTCTTTCCGACGAACAAGGACCCATTTATATTTTTTGTTTCTTCTACCCCAAAGAAAGTTTATCTGTATATTCTTGATTCTTTTGATGATAGAATTTGGAGCAGCAAGGACCAAGAAAAGGTAGAGAGGCATGGCTTGGAGAACTGATTTGACTAAGGTTATCCTTCCAACTAGATTGAGGGCTAGGTTGAGGGCTCTGAGGGACCAACTAGTAAGACGCTTGTTGATAAGATCCAAGAGATCTTCCCAGTTGGTGTTACATGGAATTTTTGTCACCCACACAAAACCCTATGATCTTGAATTTCCACAATCTCTAAAGTCACTTTCATGGTGAATGAGCTCTGATTAGTTTTCCCTACAGCTTAACTTTTTTTGTGGCTTCGATGCACTTTGCTTTGCTAGAAACATGTGTTGAAGTCTATCGACATCGACTTCTTCACTATCAACCTACATCGATGATGCAGCTTGCATTCATGTCAACATGCATCGATGATGTAGCTTGCATTCATGTCAACCCACATCGAGCTCATTTGGTGCGCTTTGCTCAATGTCCAATTCACGTCGATGTCTCCACGGGAAAAAAGATAGGTTTTCGAGAAGATTCTAGAGCAAAATCTTGAATGATATCCTTTCTATCCTATTGTTATGGATCTGGATCAACTTCCACCATTGAGGGAAATCATATCTCATCCACTCCCTATCCACACTATCCTATAAATTGATGTTTTGGGCCATGGGTGAGGGAGGAGGAAGATTGGTAGTAGAGAAATTCTAGAGGAATTACTCTAGACTCTCAGACTCTTGAGGCTTTGTATTCAAGGTATAAGTGACTCATTGCAAAGAAGCTACAACACCAAGGCCTAAACAGTTGTACTCTCTTTTTGTCTTTGTTAATACAATTGTATTTTTCCTTCCCATGCATCTGATGTTTTTGATGGTGTAATGTGAGATTCCTTGGTCACTCGCATAGGTAAATTATATCATTTCTAGTTCACTTGTTGTTGTCTTGTTCCAATATTTGGCAGGTTCTGTAACACATGAATTTGGATCGCGGCTGCTCCTGGATCTTCACAACGAGTGCTATATAGCGGTATGTATCTTCTATATTCATCCATTGTTACTGTTTCATTGGCCTAGGTGAAGGATTGTATAATTTGTCCCATTTTTTTCTAGATATGAATCATTTAGACTAGGTACCTTGATCTTTTTCTACATCGATCGAAAAATCCTATAACAATTGGCTTGTCGCATAATTTTTTCCATGAGTGGGGCTCCCAGGTATTTAGATGGAAGATTATTGATGGTGAAGCCAATACAGCGAGTGATACGTCCTTGGATCAAGGGAGTTGTGTTGAAGAAGAAGAGTTGGGATTTTTCAAGGCTCACACCTGCTCTAGAGGCTTCTTCAAAGTGGTTTAGGATGGTTTTAATATTTTTGGCTTCTTTGAAATAAGGATGTCCCATGAGGAGTGTATCATCAACAAATTGCTTATGCGAGCAGGTGGGAGCTCCCCTGTGGAGGTTGAGACCTTTGAGATTGCCATCGAGGAGATTGGCCTGAAAATTTATTCCAATACCTTCGGCCATGAGAATGTACATGAAATGAGATAGTGGGTCACCTTATCTAATATCTCTTGTAGGTGAGAAGGGAGCAACAGGTGAGCCATTAACCAAAATTGAGAAGAAAGTAGTAGAGATGAGGCCAATAATCCAATCAATCCAGAGTTCATTGAAAATAAAGGCTTGAAGGATTTTGGAGATGTAGGTCTAGTTGAGTCTATCAAAATATTTCGACATATCCATTTTTCTCAGCATCCCAGGTTTTTTGGTGAGTTTGAGGGAGTGGATGACTTCATGGGCCAGGATGATGCCATCCAAAAATTTTCTACCTTCCACATAACTAGTTTGTTCTTTGGAGATCAGAGTAGGTAGGAGGGGCTTGAGTCTGTTGGAAATGACCTTAGTTATGATTTTGTAGATGACATTGTAGAGGGATATGGGGTTAAACTTGTTAGGGGAGGAAGGATAGGGACACTTGGGGATGATGGTTAGGAAGGTGGAATTGAAGGCAGAGAGAATTCCTTTGGTTTGACAGGAGTTTTCCACAATTTCAAGAAATTATTCTTTGATGATGTCCCAACAAGCATGAAACAAGTCTATTTTGAACCCATTCAGTCCCGGGGATATGCTTTCTTGAAGAGATTTGGCAGCAATTTCGACCTCTTGCATAGTGATGGTTCACATCAGTCCTTCATTATGCTCCTCAGTGAGCAAGCTCGAAATGTTTTTGACAATTTCATGAATGGCTTCCATTTTGTCCCTTTGAGGTTCCTCAAGAAGTTTACTGAAGAAGGATTTCAACTCATTAGATATCTCCTCAAGCTGATGAAGATTCTTTCTAGTGGCATCTTTGAGCATGACAATTTTGTTGTGATGCATGTGTTGCAGCATAGAGTTGTGAAAGAACTTGGTGTTTCTTTCTCCCTCTTTTAGCCACTTCACTCTGGATTTTTGTCTCCATAGGATTTCTTCCTTTTTGAGGCAATCATCAAGTTGGGTGGTGAGAATTTATTCTTTGTGGCAAGCCTCCTACAAGCATCCATAGAGAATCATTTATTGCTATAGGTCCTCCATCTTTGCTTCAATTTTCTTTTTTTCGGAAACTATATTCCCGAAGGTGGTCCTCTTCCATATTTTTAACCTTTTTCTTGATATTTTTCAGCTTTTGTTGGAATTTGTACATTAGGGAGTTGGAGGAGGTGGCTAACTCATTCCACCATCTTTGTATATTGAGTTTGAATTTGGGATGGTCCAGCCATAATTTCTCAAAATGAAAGGGTCTGTTGTGGCCTGGTGCAACTGTATCCCATTGGAGACAAATGGGCCAGTGGTCTGAACCATTGGAAACAAGAATGGTTGCAGTCCAGTCTTCGCCCCTATCGTAAAGACTATTAGTGATGAGGAAACAGTCAATTCTGGATGTGATATAGTGATGGCCCACTCTTTTTTTATTCCAAGTATGGGTGCCATTGGTTTTCTCCAAATCGATGAGATGATTGTAATTGATGATGTGAATGAAGGCCTGGAAGTCTCTGTCAAGTTTTCTTAGCCCTCTTTTTTTCTCCAGAAGATTAGTTATCATATTGAAGTCTCCCCCCAGGATCCAGTAATCCTCATGGTGCATATTCTAAAACCATTGGAGTTGATTGAGAAGGTTGATTTTTTGTTCCAGGATTTGATGTCCGTAAATTTTGGTGATCCAACCCTTCTTATTCATGCCAATCATGTGGTAACTGGCGGAGATGTTTCTGGAGATGGAAACAAAATTATTTAGAATGACTTCCTAGGGATTCCAAAGTAATGTGAGGACTTCAGAGACTCCAATAGTGTCCATGACCATGGAGCTGGAATTTATCCAAATTTTTTGGGAATCTTGTCCAGATTTTGGGAAGTATATTTGGTTTCTTGTATCATAAGAATAGTAGGATTTTTTATTACGACTTTGTTTTTGAGGAGGCGTTGTTTTGAGGGACTGTTGAGTCTTCTTACATTCCAAGAGATGATCTTCATTGGTAAATAGGGGGTAAGGTGGAGAAGAATTTAGTTAGCTGGTTATATTGTCCCAAATATAGCATAAGGGAGCCGACTTCATCCAGTCTCTGCTGATTAGATTTTCTCCCCTTATTTTTGTCTGATTGGTGCTACCTCTTTAGATATTTTTTTCCATTCCCTTTGATACCTAGGCTGGTGTCCTTTCCAAAGACTTTGGGAATTTTCCTTGTTGAGGCTATTTCTTTTATTAGTGCTTTTTTGAATAGTTCTAATTCATCCTCTAGTTGTGGTGTTTAGTTGTGAATGAGTCAGGACAGCTTCTTGAGGTGGATTTGATATGGCTAAAGTGCTAGTAAGGAAATCAAATTGGTTGTGGGTGGGAACGGTTTTGGTGGCTGGAGGGATGGTGCGATTTTTGTGGTTTTTCCTTCGGCTGGTTACACTTGTGTAACCCTCTAAGTCTTTAGCGGTAGAGGAATTCAGAGGGGAGGTGATTTTTTTGAGGGGGAAATCGCAGAAGAGATTTCTATGCTCATGGAATTTGCGGAAACGAAAGGGGATATGCTCATAATCCAATGTTTGAAGGAATTCAGAGTCCTGAAAGTCTAGACAGATGGATTCTGGAAGGGGTTGGGAGATGTTCATGTAGACACAGATCTTTGCGAAGGAGGTATAGTGTCCCTATAATGTTTCTTCTGAGACCTTGAAAAAACGACCTAGAGTGTTTCCAATGGATGTTAGAGTTTCAAGGTCCCAGTTTTCTTGTGGGAGAGAGAAGAGTCTGATCCACACATGATCTTCTTTGAAATCCTCCCTCTCTGGGATGAATTAACTTTCCAGGGTCTCATATATAATCCAACTGCATTGAAGAAGTAAGGACCCCCTTCAAAGGATACGATATAGTCTTATGGGTGGTTGAAGATGACTATGAAAAATCCCTTTGATCCAATTTTGAGGTCGTAATGGCTTTTCGGGTTCCATTTGTGCTTGATCCATCCATTCAGTTTTTTTTTTTCGGTTTTCCGTAGTCCCATGAACTTGCAAATGATTGCATGATCGTGCATATATTGAATATATTCAGAAACCCTATTGGAAGTGTTTTCATACCTTGGAACCATAGCTTCTTTGGGGATGCACGTACTGAATCTTTTTTGCTCGTGAGTTTTATCAGATCCTTGCTCCAAGGAGTTTGTGTTGGCTCCATCACTCCTATTTTCATTATTTTCTGCTGCATTCGAGGGACCCTCAATGTCCTTCAAATCTCAAGATGGTTTGGTTGCATCTTTATCACTGGGGGATTTGTCCTTTTGATGTGGATCTGACTGCTGCCCCAAGGAGTCAAGGATTTGTCAGATCCTTGCTCCAAGGAGTCTGTGTTGGCTCCATCACTCCTATTTTCGTTATTTTCTGCTGCATTCGAGGGACCCTCGTTGTCCTTCAAATCTCAAGAGGGTTTGGTTACATCTTTATCGCTGGGGGATTTGTCCTTTTGATGTGGATCTGACTGCTGCCCCCTGGCAAGGCCATCGAGGGATGAATCAGGGTCCCTAAGTTGGAGATGTCAGTGTAGCCAGTCGGTGGGAGCGTTGAAGGGTTTGAATAGTGGAGGATGCGAGCAACGGTGGGTACAGGAGACTCGGTGATTCATGGATTAGAGATCATCCATTCTTCTTCTTTAGTATTGTTAAGATGCATTCTTTAAAGAATTGGATTCTTAAATATCTTCCTATGGTTCATTGATTTCAATGTTTACTTCTATGTTACAGGGCATTCAATATAATCATGCCTCCTAATGAAAGTACTAATTGTGATGAGGTTGAATGACTAAGAAGTTTAACATGATAGTGAGTTAGAAAACATAGAGAGAATGAATCACCTGAATAGTTGGAAGAACTAAAAGAAAATATTTCTCTCTCTCTCTCTCTCCAATATTTATAGTTGTCTTGGTGGAATTACATTTTGTATCAGATCATTCTTGCATTGCTTTGATTTCATAAATGTTATTTTTTAGTATTGTTAAGATGCATTGCTTACACTAAGGGACATTATGATCTATAGATCTATGTCTTTAGATGGAGATTTGTTTTATGATCTAACATCTCTTTTATTTCAAATTTGTGCATTGGGAAATGCAATATGATTTAATAGTATTGTTGAAATGCATTGATTTCAGTGATAATACATTTTGTATCATATTATTTAGTTAAATAGTCGAAGTCATAATCTAATTCAATTACTGTAGTTATCCAAGTAGATAGAGTCACCACAGTTAAATAGTCAAAACCTTAATATGATTTAGTTACCACAGTTACTGGAGTAGATAGAATCACCACAATTAAATAGTTGAAACCCTAATATAATTCAATTACCATAGTTACCCAAGTAGATAGAATCACAACATTTAAATAATGGAAATCCTATTGTGATTTTGACTATATATTGATATATAATATTGTAATGTGATAATTCAGTAGTCAAAGTTTGTACATTAAATATTTTACTTGAAGTAATTGCGGCTGGGTATTTTTTTCATGTACAAATTCAAAAAGAACCTATAGATGGAGATTTGGGTTATGATCTTCCCTCTAATTTGAAATATGTGTATTGGGAAATGCAATATGATCTAATAGTATTGTTAGGATGCATTCCTTTAAGTGATATTACATTTTGTATGATATCATTCAATTAAATAGTCAAAACCTGATATTATTAAGTTACCACATTTAATTAAGTAGATAGAATCACCATAGTTAGCCGAGTAGAATGGCATCTATGATCTATTCATCAAGTCATTGTTGGAGCCAAAAACATCGTGGTTGATCCATCAGTTTGGGCCATTTTGTATGATGTCATCTAATTAAATAGTCAGACCCCTAATTTTATTCAGTTACCATAGTTAGCCAAGTAGATATAATCACCACAATTAAATAGTCAAAACACTAATTTGACTATATATTGGCATCTAATATTTTAATGTGTGAATTTAGTAATCCAAGTTTGTTGCATTGCTTTAATTTTAGGAATGTTCTTTCTTTGAATTGTTAAGATGCATTGCTTACAATGAGTGGCATCGACGATCTATTGATCTATGTATTTAAATGGAGATTTTCATTATGATCTAATAGACTTCTAATTTGAAAATTGTGCATTGCGATCTAATAGTATTGTTAAGATGCATTGATTGCAATGCTATTATATTTTGTATTATATCATTTAATTAAATATACATGAAATTCATTATTCAATTTCATAAAATAAAATGTTATAATGATGTAAATGAGGAAAATTTCCATTGAAACTTGTTTGAGGTTTGATAATCCATAAGTCACAAGGATTAACATTGGAAAAAGAAACTAAATATATTGGAAATAAAGAGTGACATGGTTTCACATTTACGACTAAGGGTGCATGGTGTTCGAACTCAACCTCCTTTCACATATGATCAATATGAGAAGATAATAAAGGGGGCATGAGTGGCTTTAAGAAAAGTGGCAGAAGACATATTGAGATTGATCACTCTATAATGTATATGTAATTCATCATTAAATTTCATTGCATTTTTCCACATGTACCATCATTGAACATGATTATTACTTTATTACAATTTACCATTTTGATCGTTTTTTTTATTTTTTATTTTATTTTAAGTGAGATTATTTTAGTGTGGTATTTTTTTTTTAAGAAACATTGTTTTGATGCGGCCATTGCGATTGGAACCAACATAGATCCATCTTAACTTTGGCTCTATCAAGCACCAAGAGGGATCAAATCCCTTGAGATGCAAAACTTTCCTCAAGTTTAGGACTCTAAAAGAGATTTGTACCTCAAGGGATTTGATCCCTGTTAACATTGGATAAAGCCGAAAGTTAAGATGAATCCATGTTGGTTATACCACACATTTTCCATTCGATTTTTCAAGAAATAAAAATTTGGTTTTCCTTATATATAAATTGACTTTTTTTAAAAAATAAAAAAATAATTAAATAAGTTGATTGTTTTGGTAGTTTATCCATTCCTATATTGAGTCGACAAGGAGAAATAATTAAGATCTAGTTGAGTCAAAAGAAGAGCGAATGAATATTTCCTTGTTTTCCCTAAGTGAGAAAGTGGAGGTGGAAATAAGCTCCCCATGATAATGCACCACATGGAAAAGTGGAGTTTTTTCCATTTTGATCCATATATAATTTAGTTTGAAAAATGATATACATTTGTTTAAAAATCATTAAGTTTGAAAAATGATGTCGTGAGTGATATTGGAGAAAGAATTTACGGTGAAAATTTTATTAAATATTTATTTTTATATTTAAACATGGTGAAAATGAAAATGTCAAAAATTATTCTAGTTTCATAAGTTGTTGGTGAAGTCTAAACTTTTGTGTGTTTGAAGTGTGAGGTCTTTATTTTTTTTTATTTTTTTTCGAATCGTTGGAGTCTCTCCAAACTACCAAGCAAGTATTGTCAACTGAACCATTTGGATACCAAAACCATGGACTTGGATACCAAACTCATGGGCCGGGGCCAGCCTTAATGTTGGACAAGACATGATCAATGGGAGTATAGACTGCACCGCAGTCGCACGAGCTTTTTCTAAGGTGTAGCCTGTATTAAACTTCACACCTCCTCCGCAGGAATCAAAGCTGGACTTCCATCGAGACAACCATCAAACCCCACCGCCGGCTCCTACCCTCAACCCCTTAAGTATGAAATTGTTATCTTCTTCATCAAAGTTTGACTCTTTCTTTAACATTCTTATCACTTGTGAGTTGATTTTGTTACATACAAATACTCTCGTGTGATTAGAGATTTATTAGATTATAAAAATAATCGCATATTAAGATTATTATAATTTTTAGTATTAAAAAAATAAATTATTATAGTTTTTGTAAATTTAAAGTAAGAGATTGTTATCCTCTCCATTAAAATATAACTCTATCTTTAGAAGCCTTTATAAGCATTGTATGCCATCCTATAGGGTATCAAAGAAGATAAAGAGCAATGCATTAGCCATTTAATGATCATATTTGAACCTTACCTAAACAAGGCGAATGGATTCTTGTACATCGTTCTAAATTGGCATTATCAAATGTTTAGGACAGCCATCATTAAATAACTTTGTTTTTCTTCTTCTTCATGATATAAAGAAGTGCGGTCCCTTGTACGGCTACTTACCTTTTCCTAAACATGTTTATGTCTTACTTTAATTTTGAGAACCATTCACTAAAATATTAAACTATTATATAATTTCTTCAACTATTATATAACTTTATTAAATCCATATCACTGCTATAATAATTATTAAAGTGTCCAAAGTTAGAGAAAATCAAAACTAGATTATGCAGAGACCAATAGATATTTGCGTGTCGGCCACTAGAAGTTCTAGAAGCCAAGTGGTGGTATTTTAGCAATTAAAATATTATTTAAAAATATAATCCACCCACATTGGGGATTTATTTATTGATTCATGTACTTTCTAAAGACCAAATAAATCCACAGTGTGATCACCGAGACAAATAAGTATGTGTGTTTTTATGTCACCTCTAACCATGATAGAGTTTTTCACTGTCAGAAGAATAAAATAAAATAAATAGGAGTTTGGAAGAGTGTTGATCCAAGTGAATATTGGTGGCCACCCACCTTTCCAACTGGCTCAAAACAGTTTTATGGCAATTTTGGTATTGTATTATTTTTAGCAGTTTTTCGGGTCTTGAACTTCCGGGGCCATTTTGAGGCCCTAAACGACCTTTTTTGGCAATTTAGGGGGCCAAATGGTTGCCTTCAGTATACATTTGGCCCTAGTCGAAAGTTGTAAATCTCGGATAGACCATTCCATTGGGATACCGAGCACCCCAAACAGAGATCGTATGCAAAAGTTACGACGCCGGGAAGTTGATGTACTAACTTACCCAAACGGGGCCCACATGACTTTTGGCGCTTCATCTACGAGGGTTAGGTTTTTGGATGTCTAGGGTTTTTGACATTCCTGTTTATTGTAAAAGGCTTTGAGAGCCTCATTGTAACCATCTTCTTGTGAAATGAGTGCAGCCATCACATCTCTTTTCAGATTTAAGCCACCACCATTCCAACAAGCTTGTTTTCCGCTGCATTTTACAGTTCTAGCTTATTTCCTTATTGAATAGAAAACCAGTTTTACTGTATCTTTGTTATTTTGTGTTAAGCATCTGATAATAATCTGTATTCATTTCATTCTGCTCATAAAATCCGGATCAGTGGTATCAGAGCGGTCTGCTCCGTGTCGTCTTAATGCATGTCCCCAACGAGGTCAAGGTACAAAGAATTGGGTCTCGAGCTTGTTTCTCTTGAGGACAAAATCTCTCGCACGCCCAAGCGACCTCTCATGGCAGGAGAAAAGAAAGATGACGGAACAGGAGATCCTATCAAAATGTTGCTTGAGGAAGCCCTCACGCAGCAGAGAAACGAGATGATGGATAATTTCGCGCAAATCCTTTGGCAACTACCAACAAGCGACACATCTTCCTCGAGCGGAGGCGCCGCCCCCTTCAAGGTACAAATCAACTTCGATATCCCTATATTTGAAGGACAGATAGACGCAGATGCTGTAGATAAGTGGTTGAATCTACTAGAAGGGTATTTTTCTGTCCATAACTTTTCGAATAAAGAAAAGATTACTTTTGCGCTCCTCAAAGTCGTTCCCCATGTCAAAGATTGGTGGAAAACATTCTGCGAGCAAAAGGACACAGAAAAAGCCTCATTATTTTCATTCACGGCCACCTGGGAATCCTTCAGGGATGCTATTAAGGAACAATACTACCCTGTTGGAAGTTATGATGACTTGTATACCAAATGGACCATACTGCGACAAGAAAGAGACCAAGCAGTGCCACAGTTCACAAATATCTTCCATACCTTGCGCACCAAGCTAGGTATCAAAGATTCAGAGCGACATCTGGTGCTCAAGTATCGCGGTGGTTTGCATAGATACATCCAGACCGAAATGGAATTTCTGGACATCTCTTCCTTGGGCGCGGCCTACCGATATGCCATCAAAATCGAGCAGAAGCTCAAACAAAAGATGCGACAATTTGGGCCTGGGAACCCTTCACAGCAAAAGACAGGAAAGGGCAGCCCCAACCCACAGAACAAAGGACAGAGCAAATATGGATAGTACCAGGACAACCAGTCCAAGCCGCAAGCAAAGAAGGACACCGGAAAAACAAAGAAAGATATCGGGAAGTGGTGTGACTTCCATAAGAGCCCTTGGCATAACACTGTTGATTGCTGCTCAAAGCAGTCACTGGTGGCCGAAGTGAGAGCATCTGAATCCGATGCGGGTTCTGAATCTGAGTCCGAACCAGAAAGGGGAAGACAGATCATTGACGCGGAACCCAGTGCCACCATTGCTACCACCAAGCTCCATCCTGATGAACTAGATGAGCCAGAAGAAGGAGAATGCCTCTTCCATTCACAGATGTGGGTAAAAGGCACCCCTCTACACTTCATCGTTGATAGCGGTAGCCAGAAGAATCTCATCTCAGCAGAGGTCGTCAAGCACCTAGCCTTGCCGACAATGCTGCACCCACAACCCTACACCATTGGATGGCTCTGCAAAGGAAGCGATCTCCGCGTCAGCCAACAGTGCCGACTGCCATACGGCATCAAGCCCTTCAAGGACGAGGTATTGTGTGATGTTGCTCCTCTCGAAGTTTCAGATGTTCTTTTGGGCCAACCTTATTTATGGAAACGTCATGCTGTATATGAGTCTAGGCCTCGTAGTGTTATTATTTCTTTGAACAGGAAATTGTACAGGATACCCGAGGCAGTCCCTTCTAGTGCTATTTCCTTGATCTCTGCCAAGCAATGCAGAAAGGTCATCTCTCAGACCGGAAAATTTATCTTCTTCGTGATTCTCTCTCAGAGTGAAAGAAAGATCGCAGCCACATCCCGGGCCTCCACGACCGATCTATCCACACAACAGAAGCAAGTGGATAAGGTGGTGGAAGGATACTCAGATATCTTCTCCTCTCCGACTGGGGTACCTCTGCACTGCCAGGTCAAGCATCCCATCGATTTGACCCCAGGCGCACCGCTACCCAATGGGCCAGTCTATCGCCGCTCTCTGTTGGAAAACGGGGAGATCAAGAGGCAGATCCAAGAATTGCTCCACAAGGGGCACATCCATCCCAGTTCATCACCTTGTGGGAGCCCAATCATGCTGGTGTAGAAGAAAGATGGGACCTGGCGACTCTGCATTGATTACCGGGCCCTGAATAAAATAACAATTCGTAACCGGTACCCGATTCCCTGAATCGACGACCTCCTTGATCAGCTCACGGGGGCCAAATACTTCAGTAAGATTGATATGAAGTCTGGCTACCACCAGGTCCCAATAGAACAGACAGATGTATGGAAGACTACCTTCAAGTCAAAAGAAGGTCTTTTTGAATGGCTGGTCATGCCTTTTGTTTGAGAAATGCTCCAGCAACTTTTATGAGGATGATGGACGATATCCTACGACCTTTCACCAACAATTTTGTAGTGGTGTATCTGGATGACATCCTCATCTACAGCAAGACTTGGGAGGAACACTAGCAGCATATTCAGCAGGTTCTGCACACCCTGTGGAACCACAAACTATATGCGAACTTGGAAAAATGCTCCTTCGGCATGGATAGGGTCAATTACTTAGGCTACATCGTTGATCGACATGGTGTGCATGTGGATCCAGCCAAGATCCATGTCATCCGTGGCTGGCCAGCCCTAACCACACTCACTGAACTTCGGAGCTTCTTGGGCCTCGCCAATTTCTATTGTCGGTTCGTGCTGGGATTCTCTCATATCGCATGGGCCCTCAGTCAAGTGACCAGGGGTGGTGGTTGTAGCTAGGGTTTTACCCCTAGCTTGTGCCAATGAGCACCTACTAAGGAGAATGGACTCCTTAGTAGCAGTTCAGTATATTAAACTAATTATGCAATAAACAAAACATTAAATTATTTCTAATACAAGCATGAAGCATAAACACCAAAATGAAAGAATGTCTTTGTATTGATGTTACCTTGAATGTCAAGGTTGGTGAAGCCCTTTGCAGTGTCCAAGAGGATGCTCCAAGCTTCAAGAATGCTCCTTCTCCTTCTCCAATGTTGGGAATGGGCCAAAGGTGGCTCTCAAGGTGAAAATAGTTCAAAGGTGAACTAGGGTTTCGAGAGAGATTTTGGCAGAGTAAGGGTGCTTGTGATTGTGGATATGGAATAAGGGATCTCCATCACCTATTTATAGTTTTTTTGGTGGTGGAGTGCTGACCCATGGTTTTAGGAAACACATGGTTTTATGCAGCTGTATAGGGTTTTTTCCTCCTTTTCCTCATTATTTTATATTTTTATTCCCTTTTTAGGGGATTTTTGCTATTTTTGGAGGAAAAGGGGGTTTTTTAGCCTTTTTTAGGCTATTTTGATGGTTTTTTTGGCCTTTTGGAGGCATTTTAGGCCTTTTGGAGGCTTTTTAATGGGTTTTTTGGGATTTTTAATGGAAATATGGTAGGAAAATGGACAAATGAGTCATGTAATGTGGTAAATGAGCTAGTGAGCACTTTTTGGGTGTTAACAGATTGCCCCCTGATGTGCGAGGTCAGGAGCTCATCGTATGGCCGATGGACATCATAAGTCATGAATGGTTTTCCTGGGATGTGGAGAGAAGAGAAGAAACAAACTGGAGCCCGGAACAACGATCCCGAACAACTGCAAGAACTAAAAGTACATAACCTCAATAAAGGATGAGGAATCATCTGATCATATGGACGAGGCGGGCATTCCCATGCTCGTATCAGGATATAACATAATAACAATGGGGTCCAAAAATGGGGACCTGAAATATACATGACCTCAAATACTGACTGAGGAATAATCTCAATATATGGACGAGGCGGGCATACCCATGCTCGTATCAAGATACATAAATATAACTGTGAGGCCCAAAAAAAGGGGGACCTGTAAGGTACATGACCACTGTGTACATCATAAGAGTCCAGAGGGGACACAAATCTGAGACGTACTGCTGAGCAGATCATGTGTGAACTGCAGAACTGGTGCACTGGAACAATCAACAGTGCTACTGAGTGTGGTACCAAAGGAACTGATGAGCGGCTGGATCATAGTGACTGGGGTCAAACTCTCCATGGTACACTGAACTGGAACTGATCTGGGACTGAAACTGGGTACTCAAGGAAGCATGAAACTGGATGGCTTCCGAATACAAACGCCAACGCAGCCCGGACATCCACGGGAACATACAACTGGGCGTTCCGAAGTGACTCACCAATGTGCTAGAGTCGGGGGAAATCCGGGGTCTTCGACAAAAAACTGATGGAATATAATCCTACGCGATCCTCAACGATGCGATCAAGGTGCTGAAGTCGAGCATGTGAGGAACAACCACGCAGAGAGGCAATGATGTCTCCTCTCAGAATGATCCGTAGGCACTTACCACAGATGGTGATAAGTCCAAGGCGTAGGGACCTCTGGGCCTATCCTCTGGAATAGAGGAGCTGTCGTCGACAGAGGGAGACCTGCCCCTATCAAGGCAATGATGTTTCCTTGACAGGAGCGCGAGGTACAAGACCGAAATGTGATAGTGCTGATGGCAGGACTGATAAACTGTGGTGGGACAACTGGGAAAGTAGAGCGGGTGGACTCAAACTTCCTTTGTTCAGAGTATGATAATGGGAATGATCTGGAAGCATATGAAACTGACTCAGGGAAAAGGGATCATAGCTGTAATGAATCTGGGGTAATAACTGGCTGAGGGAGACTCAAGCTGGTATAAAATGGTAGGAGACTGCAGAATACTCTGAACAAAGGCGACCGAATTGGGGGTGCTGCCGAGATGATCGATTTGAGTGCCATGAGGCACGGGAGGATACTTCTTCATGGGTTAAGGAACTAGAAGAAGTGTGTGGATAAAATGATACTGTCGTGTGGATTTTACGAGCCCAGGACAGTTCATGCTCGTGGTTGCTTTCAATTTTAGAGAGTCTGAAAGCAAGTAAGAAGACTCCAGGGGGTTGCTTTTTCGTAGGTTTAGTCTCCAAGGCCCAAAGAAGCATAAAAGGATGCAATGAAGAACTCTTCTAGCCGGTGTGACTAGAGTATTCCTTTTTCGTAATTAGTCTACCAGGTCCGGAAAAGGGTTAAACTTATACCAGATAGACGCCCTTTCAGGTACTTTAACGAGCATGAAAGGAAGCAAGATTGCTCGGCGATCTTTTCATTCTTTTAGGAGTCAGAAAAGAGCTTAACGGAAACTCCCTAAGTGCCTTTTTCGTAAAGGACTTGTCCGGCCCGAAAAAGGGATAAAATTATACCGGACAAAAGGAATGGCCAGGCAAGGAGGAAGTGTTCAATCAAGGTTTAGTAATGATGACCAAAAACGAGGGTAGGTGGGAACACTGATGGACCTCCTTGCGGGGTAGATGAAATGGTGGCAAAATAACGAGATATTTGCAGTTATGACAGGAGTGAATGGCTCATGTACAAAAGTGGAACAATCCGATAGCGGCCGATGTGGCACGCAAACCGAGGCAGCAAGGTGTCGGGACACAATGGTGAAATTGTACCAAGTGGGAGCGAGAAATGATCTCAAGCATCATCACGAGCTCGGAAAAAAGAATCCGGTGATATAAAGGATGTCAAAAACGGGTAACGGCCGATGTGGCACGCAAACCGAGGTGACGAGGGTGTTGTGGAAAAAATACCCGAAAGATCGGGGGGTGAGAGCGAGAAATGATCTCAAGCATCATCACCAGCTCGGAAAAATGAATCCGATGATATAAAACATGTGAAAAATGGAGAACGGCCGATGTGGCACGCAAACCGAGGCGACTAGTGGTGTCTGGACACAATGTTGATATTGGTCCTGGTGAGAGCGAGAAATGATCTCAAGCATCATCACGGGCACGGAAATATGAATCCGGCAGTGCACATGGTGCAAAAAACGGAGGTCATAAGGACTCCGGAATGGTCAAAGGAAATAACTAGGTGTATAAAATCAAATATACAAGTGATATGTGACCTCAAAAATGGTTGAGATCACAAATGTGAAAAAGTGAGCAGGGTTAATGACCTGCCCCCATGCTATGTGCATGGGGTTTGTGATTATGGATTACATATGTGTGGGTTTGAACAATGGGTTCATTGACGTGCTGAGATAGATGTGATGGGGAAGGTTCAAAATGATTGATCATGCCCCCTATCCCAGGGTCGAGGTAATCTATTATGCCCCTTGACTCAGAGGTATCAAGGTGGTGCTGTTTCTGATGAACGGGGGGGTACATCAGGCCATGTGTCAATGTGGTGCTCTATAATTGCGGGGTCAAGACCAGGCATTTCGGTATAGGACCAGGCAAAGACATCACGGAAATATTTGAAAAGGTTTGTGTAGTCCTCAATCTCTTGTTTACTGCAGAATGCTCCTAAAGTAATGAGTTCAGGGGCACGACCTGGAGCAGCAATATCAACTTGGATGACAGGTGAGATGTTGGCCATGTTGCCCTCCTCGAAGGCATCAGGAGCAGGGATAGGGTCCTTGAACCAGTCAACCTTGGTGGGGAGGAAGTCTTTGGATTCGACCGCGTATTGGGTAGCGGTGCTAGAGGAAGACGCTTCTGGGATGAAATAGGAACGGTGGTGCATATCATCCCAAGGATAATCCGGGGCAGTTAGGGCCTCAAGAATCTCCTCATCAGTACGGAAAGTCTGCGTCGTCAAATCGGTTGACGAGGGGGTAGTAGAAGTGTTGGTTGAAGAGATCATGTAGATGATATTAACCTCTTCGGAAGGGGGAGAGACCGGGGGGTAGATCTCCTCAATGGTAGGTGGTGCCGTCTCAAGGTCCAGATTGTTCATCTCATAGAGAGCCGCTCTGTAATCCGGGAGATCGGGACAATGATGTGAATAGTGCCCGTAAATACCGCAGATGGCGCAGGAGTGGTTGGTACGTAGGGACTTATCTTTAGGCTTAGGAGTGGGGTTTAGTTCGACAGTTGGGATGTTGGGGTCATCATCGAGCATTTGCATGTGCTTCTGTAATGCAGGTAACTGTGGGCATTGGTGGGTCGCATGGCCCAACTCGTCACACAGCGAGCATTTGGGAGGAGCACGAAACACTGGAGGGTTCTTGACTGTCTTGGGAGGTGGGACAGCAGTGTAAGGTTGTGGGCCTCTGCCCCCAGTGGGTTGAAGAGGAGGAGGAGGTGTCGTGGAGGACGAAGGGGTAGGGACCCCGGGAGGTGGGTGGGTGGTAGTAGCCATGGGTTGCACCGGCTGGAGGACGACATCTGGTGTCGGCGGGCGAACGGGAGGAGAAAGATACCATACAGGTAATCCCAAGGTTAACCCAGGGAGGCTAAGGGTAGCCATGACCGGGGCACTTACTACTCCCGATGGAGGGACTAGGAAGGGGATCGTATGGATCGGTGTAACACCAATGTGGCTAGGTACCAATGGTGGTTTTGGCAACAAGGGTGGTTGAGTGTTAGGTGGTAGGTTGTCGTGGGACAAGGTACATAAGTCAGAGACCTCGGGCGTAGATGACGGCGGAGGAATGGATTGAAAGGTGGAAGTCATCGGCGCGTCTGAGTAGACTCCAGGCCCCGTAGAGGAAACAAACGAGGTGGTGGCACTAGAAACAGGTTGTTCAACCATGGGGAGAACATTTTCAGGTGCCGCGGGAGCACTGGGATCATAGTAAGTGAGCTGGTCAATCTTAACCACGCGTCCTTCATGGGGGAACATCATGGTGCGAAAGACAGAAGAGGCAACCGCCCGCATGGCATACATGTAGCTGCGGCCAAGTAGAAGGTTGTAATCCAATTGGGCATTGATTACCTCTATGTCAATAAGGACTGTTTTACCACCTAACTGGACAGGAACGTTGGGCAGGAGGCCTTGGGGCTGGGCCGAACGACCGTCGTAGGCACGTAACGCAGTGGTGGACTGCTGGAGAGGAGGGGATCCTAGCTTCTGCCATACAAATGTAGACATAACGCATGTGGAGGCACCCTCATCGATGATGCACCGATGGATAACAAGGTTCCTAACGGAGACTGTAACTTGGAAGGCTAAGCTGGAAGGTAGGCGTGGTTCAGACTGGTCTAAATCAAACGCCATCAAATGTGAATCAGTTGGGTCAATCCCCCCGATGGCGGAAAGTAAAGTCTTGCGCTGGGAAGGGCAGTTCTTCAAGACTTCTAACGCAGACATGGCTGCGGGAGATTGGGCTAGGTCGTCTACAATGTTGTAGTTTGACGCAGCACGCGCATTAGGGTTATTGTTGATTCGGCGTAGTGGGAAACGAGGTGCTTTCGCAGCGCCGTCTGTGGGAGGCGGAGGGATACGTAACGCCTGATCGGTGGGGTGGGCGTTAGTAGTTTTATCCGTGGGAGTGGCTTCAGAGGTGGAGCCATATTGGTTCCGACGGGTCTGGAGGTTGACGTCAGCTGATGACATCATCAGTAAGTGGTGGGTACCTGAGTCAAACATGGGTTGATCAGGGGCAGCGTAGGTGATCTGTTGTTGTTGGGGTTGCACGTTAGCTTGAGGGGCCAACGGCTGAGTGTTCACCACGCCTTGGGTCGGTAAGGGGTTTTGCAGCACCAAAGGGGGTTGCTGAGGTTGGGGGGGGTTGGGCGGTGCTTGGGGAGCCGCATGCCCTTGGCGATGGGCCTCGTCAACCCAAAGCTGCCGAGCTCGCTCCAAGTGTGGGCAAGCATGGGTGTAATGTCCATAGACCCCGCAAATAGAACAAGGGTGATTTGTTCGGAGATTGGGGTTTTTGGCCTGCTTGGGCGGGCGATCAGGGTTTTGATTAGCGGGGGCCGCATTGTTATTGTCAGGGGGATTAGCCGGTTGACCAGCTTGGTCCGCAGGTTGGTTATTTCCCCGATTACGGCCTTTGCCGCGGTTCTGTTGGCCCTGGTTACGTTGGTTATTCTGGTTTTGCTGCGGGTTATGTTGGGCGTAAACTTGCCCTTGGGCAGCAGGTGGATTTGGAGGTTGTGCAGGTGCAGGAGCAGGCTGCGGAGGATGATATGTAGGTTGAGGCTGAGCAGGTGCAGCAACTTGCGGGGGTTGCTGATAGGACTGCGGAGCAGGTTGTGGATGTGCCGCAGGGGCTGCCTGTGGCGGATAATAAGCTGGTGGGGCTGGTGAAGGCGCAGGAGCTGGGGCAGCCTGCTGATGGTAGTAAGGCTGAGGGGCGACTGGAGGAGCGTAAGCAGGAGTCGCATACCCAAAGCACTGAGGTGGACATGAAGGTCCATGGGAATGGTGATGTGTCATGGGAGCATATGAGTTGGTTGCCCCAGACTGGGAGGTGGCCCTCGACAGGTCGGGGCCAGGGGTAGGACGTGCTATAGAAAATGGTTGGGGATGCGAAGAAACACGGCCAATGATACCATCTGCAGCGTGGGATGCCCCCGGCGCATCATGATGGGAGGACTCGCCGCGAGGGGCGTCAGGTATAATGGTATAAAGGTAACCCGACTGGGCGTAAATGAGGTCGAACTGCTGTGCCTTAAGGATGGCCTCTTCTTCAGACTGAGGTCTTTCTGAAGCTACATCCTTAGCGATGACGGGAAGCAGGGACTTGAGGAACCAATCGAGGAAGATACGGTCATCTAGTTTAATCTTGCATAAGCTACGGCGTCTACGCCACTCATGGATATGGTCCGTGATATGGGTAGCCGTGTTTTGTCTACAAGATAGAAGGATCTCAACGCCCGCGTCATAGCGGACTGGCAACTGGAAGAACTGCAGGAAGGTCGAGGCCAGGGAAGAAAAGGTGGCGTGGGTCCCATGAGGCTGCTCAATATACCACTTGGCTGCAGAGCCAGTGAAGGTGCGCTGTAAGAGACGGAGGCGAACAGAGTCATCCACAATGGAGTTAGAGGAACACCATAGGTGGAAAGACATGATGTGGTTCTGTGGGTCCTCACCGGCCTTACCCTCGAATTTAGGGATGTCAGAGGGTAGTTTGGTAGGCATATGAGGCCACATAGGGTCGTGTCGAATAGGATCGTTAGTCAATCTGGCCAGGTCAGGTAGGTTGAGGCTAGCCATGAACGGCAAACTGGAAGAAGGCTGTGACACAGTAGTGCTGTGGACCAAGTTGGGGCCAGTGCCCCCAAGTGGAGGGACAAGATTTAGGGTGGTGCCCCCGAGTGGGGGAACTGAGGTAGTGGAGGATGGTCCAGCACCACCATGGGTAGTGTGAGCCACTGATGTAGTGGGGATAGGTATTCCCGCTGTGGGAATAGGTACCGTGAGGGGAACGGTAGATGGTTGGCCCATGGAGGGCATACCAAAAACAGGTGTAGTAACTGGTGTAGTGGTGGATGTGCCACCAATGGTCCCTATGACGAATGGAGTGGAATTCGTACCAGCCATGGGGCTAGTAGGGGCAGTATAAATAGGGTTCTCAGACTCTTCGTCAGAATCAGAGGTAAAGTAAGGTGCGTCACTATCTGGTGACGGAGACCTACGTCGCTGACGGGTGGAGTCAAGTGACAAGGCTCTAGATCTGTGATGAGTGGTATCAACGGACAATGATCGGAATCTATGACGAGTGGTGTCGAGAGAACCGTGCTGTGGGGGCTCGCCCCTGAGGCGCCGAGAATGTCTCGGGGACTCAATGGTGACAGATGGTGTCTAAATCTCTGTGGGTTGAGGTGAGTATAAAAACAGCTCAAAAATCCTAATGCAACCGAGTGTGCAGAAGGAGAGCTAAAGAGCAAGGCACTCAGGCCAACAACCAACTCAAAACACCCACTGCAACAGCTGTGCTACAATAGGTGGAGTAACAACAAAGATGGTCAGAATACCAACAAGCAGCAGGTTTCCTAAAAAAGAAAAATGGTGGACTCACTAGACCAAGGGAGGTAAAGGAGCATGCAAACACCTAGCTAAAAGTATTCTGACTTAACTAAACATATCCTCTCCAAGGTGATGAAATCCAAGTCAGACAATATGAGTAGGAAAGCCAAGTGGCTATGATATCCCCCTACCGGGAGGGATACCGGGTAGTCAATCCTAGAAGAATGGCAACTAAGATACCCCGTTCATGACACGTCCAGAAAGGTGAATCTGCCGTTTAGTTCGTTGACCGCAATACCCCTATACAGGGATATCCCGCGAACCGCGAAAGGTAGCCCTTCGGTTACTGAATGGAGTGCGGTATTCCACTCAGGCCTCCGGAACCAGTCTCCCGACTTCAACCCTCCTAAGGGAGAGGCCCTCTGATAAACTGGTCGTGACCGTGCCAAAAAGTACTAGGGGATTTTGGTTCCCTAGTTGGACAACAACTATGTCTCAAGTGAAATAACCAAGGGGTGTTATTGGAAGCCTATCCCCCTGATCCTACCTAACTACAATGATTCTTTTGTGTTCCCCAAGTGGGGTTAGAATGTTGGTTTAGTTAGGTACTTTTTAAGGCTCACTTGATTTAATGTGACAGAGTGTGTGCTCGTGAGGTGTTGAACCCAAAAACAGAAGTGCCACAAGGGAGGGCAACTTCCAATCTATCAATAATGCTGAAATTGATTCTTTTAATTTGCAAAATTTTCTGAAATAAAAATACTGAAATTTTAAAAAGATTCTGTAAAAGGAACAGAAATTATGTTGCAGAGAGGCTGTAAGGAAGTAGGCTGCAGGTGGGACAGAGGGCTGTTCAAATGCAGAAAATATTGCAGCAAGAGGGGCTGGGCTCAAAAACAGAAAAAGAGCAGAAATCAGACCGCGGGTCTGTGGCGGGTCAGAACAGGCCGACCGCGGGTTTGAATGAAACAGCGGCGGTCAGGTCGCGGCTATCGGGCCAATAGTTGCAGTCGGGACGCAGGAAACAGGGGAAAAGGCACAGTCGGGTCGCGGCTATCGGGCCAACAGTGGCAGTCGGGACGCAGGGAAATTGGAAAAAGACACAGTCGGGTCGCGGCAAAATGGCTAACAGGCGCAGTCGGGACGCGCGAAAGAGGCAGGAAGCCGCAGTCGCGACGCAGGAAAAAGGCCGACAGGCGCAGTCAGATCGCGGCAAACAGGCTGATTAGCCACGGTCGGATCGCAGGTAACAGACTTGAATCCGCCGGCAGAGCGTCGGAAGCAGTCTGAGAGCCACGGTCGGATCGCGGGTAAAGGCCTGAAAGGCGCGGTCGGGACGCGACTGCAGAGGAAAAAGACGCGGTATGCAGCGGCCGAAAGGGACAGCCGAAAGAAAAAATTTAAAAACGGAAACCAGAAATTCGAAAACTAGGGGAGTCGCCAAAACTGTAGCTAGGGTTTTACCCCTAGCTTGTGCCAATGAGCACCTACTAAGGAGAATGGACTCCTTAGTAGCAGTTCAGTATATTAAACTAATTATGCAATAAACAAAACATTAAATTATTTCTAATACAAGCATGAAGCATAAACACCAAAATGAAAGAATGTCTTTGTATTGATGTTACCTTGAATGTCAAGGTTGGTGAAGCCCTTTGCAGTGTCCAAGAGGATGCTCCAAGCTTCAAGAATGCTCCTTCTCCTTCTCCAATGTTGGGAATGGGCCAAAGGTGGCTCTCAAGGTGAAAATAGTTCAAAGGTGAACTAGGGTTTCGAGAGAGATTTTGGCAGAGTAAGGGTGCTTGTGATTGTGGATATGGAATAAGGGATCTCCATCACCTATTTATAGTTTTTTTTGGTGGTGGAGTGCTGACCCATGGTTTTAGGAAACACATGGTTTTATGCAGCTGTATAGGGTTTTTTCCTCCTTTTCCTCATTATTTTATATTTTTATTCCCTTTTTAGGGGATTTTTGCTATTTTTGGAGGAAAAGGGGGTTTTTTAGCCTTTTTTAGGCTATTTTGATGGTTTTTTGGCCTTTTGGAGGCATTTTAGGCCTTTTGGAGGCTTTTTAATGGGTTTTTTGGGATTTTTAATGGAAATATGGTAGGAAAATGGACAAATGAGTCATGTAATGTGGTAAATGAGCTAGTGAGCACTTTTTGGGTGTTAACAGTGGTAAGGAAAAATTTGTGTGGGGCCTGTCCCAACAACAAGCCTTCGATGAATTGAAGAAGCATTTGTGCTCATTGCTAGTACTCTCATTACCCAACCTGCAACATCCCTTTGAGATCGAGATAGATGCTTCAAATTATGTTGTGGGTGTCGTTCTCACTCAACACGGCCACCCCGTGGCATATCATAGTGAGACACTATCACATGCTGTCCGCAAGTACCCTACCTACGACAAAGAAATGTACTCCATTGTACAAGCCTGTCGCCAGTGGAGACATTACATTCTTGGGAAGGAGACAGTCATCCACACTGATCACAAGCCACTACAGTTCATGATGACCCAAGGAAAGTTGCAGAATGACCGCCATCAGAAGTGGTCAACATATTTATAGTAGTTCCACCTCAACATCAAATATAAAATAGGGAGTACCAACCAAGTTGATGAGGGCCTCAGTCGACCTCCAGTCGTGGCACTTACCACGGTGCTAAACTCTTGTGGCCACGAGACCTCCAGATGGCCCCACCTCTACAAGACAGACCCTGACTTCTCCGCCACCTATCAAATGTTGGGCACCAACTCAGTGGTTTCTAATTTCCATCTTCAGGACGGGTTGTTGTGTTGTTTGGGCCATCTTTGCGTTCCATCAAGCGAGTGTGCGAAGCTGATTTGGGAAGCTCACTATAGTTGGGTGGCAGGACACTTTGGCATCGAAAAGACTGTGGCAGTGTTGCAGAAACATTTCTACTGGCCGAAACTTCGACAGGATGTCGGCAAGTATATCAGGTCCTGCACCACTTGCGCTATTTCCAAACCGACCACTAAGAAATAGGGCCTATACACCCCTCTGCCTACTCCTGACAGGCCGTGGGAATCCATCTCAATGGACTACATGTCGGGCCTCCCATCCACCAAGAGGGGAAACGACTGTGTTTTCGTGGTTGTTGATCGCTTTTCCAAGATGGCGATTCTAGCCGCTTGCAAGAAGAGCATCACAGCAGAAGCCACTGCCAAGCTCTTCTTTGAACGAGTATGGATACATTTTGGGATCCCACAGACCATTATCTCAGACCGTGACAGTCGGTTCCTCAGCTCATTCTGGTCAAGCCTCTAGTCACTGCTGGATACCAAGCTCACCAAATCCACTGCCTTCCACCCCCATACCGATGGACAAACGGAGGTCGTCAACCGGATGGTCGTACATATCCTGCGCATGTACAATTCAACACATCCCCGCACATGGGATGAGAGTCTCCCCTATGTCCAACATAGCTACAACCGAGCCCTACATAGCTCAACTAGCAACAGCCCCTTTCAGGTCGGGTTGGGATTCCAACCATTGGGCCCCATGGATGTTGCACTTCCCCTTGCGACCACCTCGGCCGACTCGTCCCCAGAAGCTGACAAAGCCGCCCGGTTCATTGAACGGATCCAGCATATCCACCAACAGGTTTAGGACATTCTACAGAAGTCTAATGCCAAGTACAAACAGCGCCATGATCAACATCGGGTGCCACATAAGTTTCAGGTGGGCGACAAAGTTTGGTTGCATTTGCAGAAAGAACGCCTTACAGGGCCCCATCGAAAGCTTCGTCCACTCCGTTATGGGTCGTACACCATCACCAAGGCGGTGGGTGACAATGCTTTTGAGCTCAACATTCCCCCCTTCCTCGGTCTGCATCCAGTCTTCAACGTGGCTCTCCTTCGGCCATATTTCCCACCACTATTAGACACCTCAGAGATAGCAAAGAAGTTGACACCAACAGAGCTCAACCCTGATTGCCTACAACAAGCATCCAGTGATCATATTGCAAACACACAATCAAGGGCACTCGACATCAAAGGATCCAGCTTTATCGAGTTGTCAAAGTAGGGCAGCTCCTGCACCAAGGCAAGTGGCTCACCCGAGGCCAAATTCAGCAGAAATTTCCTCATCTGATGGGGGAACTCAACGCAATGGAGACCATTGCTTCCTAAGGAGGGAGGATTGATCCAAGTGGATATTGGTGGCCACCCACCTTTCCAACTGGCTCAAAACAGTTTTATGGCAATTTTGGTATTGTACTATTTTTAGCGGTTTTTCGGGTCTTGAACTTTCGGGGCCATTTTGAGGCCCTAAACGACCTTTTTTGGCAATTTGGGGGGAGAAATGGTTGCCTCCAATATACATTTAACTCTAGTCGAAAGTTGTAAATCTTGGATAGACCTTTCCAACGGGCTACCGAGCACCCCAAACGGAGATCGTATGCAAAAGTTACGACCCCAGGAAGTTGATGTACTAACTTACCCAAACGGGGCCCACATGACTTTTGGCGCTTCATCTTCTAGGGTTAGGTTTTTGGATGTCTAGGGTTTTTGACATTCCTGTTTATTGTAAAAGGCCTCGAGAGCCTCACTGTAACCATCTTCTTGCGAAATGAGCGCAGCCGTCACATCTCTTCTTAGAGATAAGCTGCCACCATTCCAGCAAGCTTGTTTTCCGCTGCATTTTACAGTTCTAGCTTATTTCCTTATTAAATAGAAAACCAGTTTTACTGTATCTCTGTTATTTTGTGTTAAGCATCTGATAATAATTTGTATTCATTTCGTTCTGCTCATAAAATCCGGATCAAGTGTTATGTAAAATAAATAGTTGTTTTTTTGGTACAAGGAGAAAGTAGACAACCAACAACCAACAACCTTTTCCATCTTTTTCCTTTGAAGAGAAATATAAATTTTAGAATCTCTATATTCAAGCATTTTGATCATTTATTATCCCAAAAAAGTATTGTGATGATTTACGATAAGTGTACTTTGAATATGTGCTATAAATATCACCTTTTTTAAAAGCGGTATCACGTTTCCTTGATTCCTGAGCTTGGTTTGTAAAAGAACGTTATTGTGTTATAATTTATATAGAGGAATATAAATAATTGATATATACTTATTTTTTTATTATTATTATATATATATATAAACAAATCAAACTAAGCTACTAGCTTTAGTGGAAAATAATAATATTTAATATAGTAGCATTGTTGCATTTTGTGGGCTGCTGATTTTATTTGTACAATGAGTGGCCTTTACGTACATGGCATGGCATCTCATTTTTGTGAGCTTTTGATAAAAAATAGTCAAAAGAAGGTAGGCGGTCACATTATTTAAATCCATCTCATCATAACTATCATCATGTTTGTTTATACCTTACATCGTCATGTTTGTTTATACCTTACACATAAAGGAAAAAAGTTGAGTATTTTGATTTATTTAGTATATGGTAAAAATATATATATGTATATTTTTTGAATTATTTTAAATATTATTGGAAAATAATTTTTATTATATTTGAATAAATATAATGAATTTGAACACATAGTTTAAAAATTCTGATTTTCCGGTTAAAAATGAATGTCTGATCTAAATCTTTGATTTTTTAATTCAAGATTAATGCTTTCTTTGTAGTAATTCAACATTACCTTTTTCTTTGATATTTTGGAGAATCGAGGTAGTCAGGAAATACATCATCAAAGTTGGCTCTCAAAGACCAAGTGTCACATAGCGAGATTTGAACTCGAGTGGGAAGGATAACAACATTCCTCCCAATTACCTAGTCTACACTCAATTGACAATTTTCAATGTTATCTTATTCCCAAATCTCTCATCACTCCGCATTTTGTATTTAAACTTAATTGTGATAATGCTTTTAACGATATTCATATTTTGGAGGGCATCTTCCTCCACTATCCCTCATGGTTTAACTAAGAACATGCATCTATAATCCTACCTCTTTTTAGCATTGAGTGATTTTTATTGATTTTTAAATCAATGACAGTAAGCATTTGATTATTTTGGTTAATTAGCTTATGATTGTATATTAAGTACATAATCATAAACTTACTCACAATGGATGGAAACCCGACCTTTAAAATGAAGATTGGATAAGATGTATTGCACTTAGTTTTAAAGTTATTTTATTATAAAAATCGATTTTCTCAACTTTCCTCCCAAATTTTTATGAAAAATTTGCATTTCCAAACCTCATAGCCATTTAAAATCACCATGAAAATAAGGGTATCAAAATGAACCTTTTTCTCTCAAAACCAAATTTTGCTTCTTTACCATTGTTGCTCTCAAAACATTATGGAAATTAAAGTATGAGTATTATTATAATTTCCTAGGTTAAAATTTTAAGTAAGTTATGAAATTAACCAATAATATCTCGTATATTGTTAAGGATAAATGTAGGGACCTCCCTGGGTCCCTAGTTAAATAATTTGAGTTCTAATTTTATTCACAGTTTTGTTTGTTTTCAATGTTTCTAAAATGATTCTAAGTTTTGGTGTTTCAATGTGCAAGTAACAAATAATTAAATATGAGGTTAAGGGTAGATATAGATCTAAATTTTCAATACCTGTAAGAATTAAATTAAACAACATACTATTCATTGAATTAAATTAGTACTCAAATCCTTCGGGATATACATAAAATAACATCAATAAAATACTTGTCAAATTTTCCCAACCCTTGGAATACTCAACCGCCGAAACCTGATCTGCCTCCATGCCAACTAGGATAGTCTAGCCAACCACCCAGCTCGAAGAATTACTTCTTGGACCCCCAAGCAAAAAACCTGAGTACTAATTCCAACTCGTATGAACCTCTTCCCTTCGATCAGAGAAACAAGCCTCCTCTGTTGTAATTCAAAATAAATTCTCCCAATTTTCCCAATTCGCTTCTCCTCCACCAAATTTCTTCTTCCTCCCCAAAAGATCCCACTCTTCACTTCCCCCTTCTCCTATCTATCATCTTCCCTTTTATTAACTCATGTCCTGCCATTACTACCCTTATCCCCTCAATAAATGTTTTTCCCTGCCCCCTTTCTCGATCCAACCACTTCATCTCCTTAATTAATGTTTTAAAGATTATTTTAATACCTTGGGTTGGGGTCTCCTGCCAACCATCATTTCCAATTTAATAAACCCTATCCCTTAATAAATTACATTTGTCCTTACTTCGAATAATACTAATACATAAATTATAATTTAATTCATAGGAATTTATCAATTATTTAAGACATTTTTTTACTTATTGACTCATAATTTGATTATAATAACTACCCTTAATTATAATTTAACCAAATGTTCACTTCACAATTGTTATTTACAAACAAATTCGATAATGATTAACAGTTGTTTATTTACCATGCTATGACTATTCTTACCAAGTCAAGTTATTATTTAATAATAACCCCATCATAATTTAAGGGATATTAGTATGGCCTCAACCAACCTATCATGTTAATAATATAATTCATTGTATGTTATGACCTTAAGTTACACGTAAGCATTTAATGCCTAAGTTTTTTTTCTTATATCAATTTCTGTTTAAATTAATTTAAATAAATATTCTTCAAAGTAAATGACTATTACCCCATTACATACTTTTGTTATTACTAAAACTAATATCAGCATTAATTAACAATATTAACATGTAGTTTACTATTAATGAATCAAGTTAAAATAAGCTAATTAATATCATTAGCATCGTTCTCATTTATAACCACGTTATAGAACTAATACATATCTTTAACACTTCATATTTATCAATTGAGTTATTAACAATCTTGTTAACCCCTAAGTAATATTGTTAACCTTAATCAGCTTGTATTGACCATGATTACTAATTAACCCTTCCTTAATAATTTAACATAATTGTATCAATTCATGATTAAATAAATAATAATATGTATGAAGTGATCATTCACGACCACAATGCATCCAACAATCCTTCATTAGTATAATTGATCATTCTCATACACATATTTAGACAAGTTATGTAAGCGTATCTAATGCTTACATAGATAGTGTAGGTACACTAATAGTAATTAACCACACAAGTTATTGTTTGTTGACAACTGATTAAACATGAATCGCAACGTTTGATTATTTACTAAGTAAATCTTATTAATTCATGAAACAATTACAAGTTACTTAGTTACAACATATGTTTCAACAAGGGTTCTCAACATACATAGTTAATCAAGTTTCCTTCCTAACTTCATGATACACCTATCTACTTACATTGTCTATACAATTCACAACTAACTTCCACATCCTATACTTCCTCTATTGGACTACCCTGAAGTGTCACGCCATGACCGGATCTAGTTAGAACTCATAAGAGGAAGTGTCGACTACATCGACCAAGCTTCCCCAGCAACCCATCGACTACATCGACCAAGTTACTATCCGTCGACAAATACTTAAACATGAATTTGAAACATTTAGACGCTAACTCATATCGTAATAAGTTATGACACCAAAGTAATATACTAAGACACAACACATGGATCAAGCAAAGTTTTCGACACACAGTTAATCAATTTCTCCTCTAAAACTTCCACGACAATCCTATCTACCTACTTTGTTCTATATAATTCAGAACTAACTTCCACATCCTATCCTTCCTTTGTTGGACTACCCTGGAGTGTCACGCCATGACCGACTCCAATTAGAACCTGTAAGTGAAAGTGTCAACTACATTGACCAAGCTTCCCCAGAAGGAACCCACCAGTCATCATCACACACATTGTGGAGCGTGCCGTAGCACATTCCTCCCATAAATTCGGGTTTCAAGAATAAACGGTGCGTAATGCCTCCACCCCCCTAATGGAACAAGAGACTATGTCTACATCGACACACTAGGTTTTTTTAACCCAAAATCTGATGCCATAGATGTTCGATTTTCGATATCCTGCTGTCGACCATCCGATAAGCTTCTTCTTGTTTAAACATCGGTGGCACTTCGGAGGATATCCGACAGTAAACTAAACGTGTCGGATATCCGACAAGTCAATGTCATATATCTGACTAAGGCGCTTTTAATATGTTCGTCGCATATCCTACACAGCTCACTTTATAGGCGGTCGGATATCTGACAGGTAGGTGTTAGATGTCCGACTATCCCACTTTCAATATGTCTGTCGGTTATTCGACGAAACTCACTTTATGGGACGTCGGATATCCGGTACGATGGACATCAAACACCGACGCCTTTAGCCGTCGTTGGTATGGCAGGAGCGTCGTATAGCTTGGAAGTTGACGTCGGATATCCGATAGGATTTTCATTTTAAGATGGTTGATATTTGACGCGTTTAGCCGCCATTTGTATGGTGAAGTTGTCGGATATCTCTGAAGTGGACGTCGGATATCTGACATCCTTTTCATTGTAAGAAGCCGAATATCCGATGTTGTTAGCTGTCGGTGGTATGGAAACTTCGTCGAATATCGTGGGATGAGGAGTTGGGTATCCGACAACTATGTGTAATTTAAAAAAAAATACAGAGATCTGGATGATTAGACACACTATTGTTTTCATTTGATGTTGTGACCTTTATAAAAAATTTAACTCAAATTATAAAATTATGTCCTTTTCAAAGTTTAAATCATTAAATATCATTCATTTCATTGTCTTATAAGTCTCGCTTGACTTTCTCTTTTCTCCAACATTTTTTTTCTTTAATGCAACCATAGATTCATAAGATAACAATATCAGTGTAAAAATAATAGCTGATATAACATAAAATCAACTTTATTTCAAACTTAAGCTCATCCTTCAAACGTTTCATTCACACATATTGATCAAAATGGATATGGGATTGCAATACTCCCTTTTTGAACTTCATATAAATATCAAAATACCATGATCCTTAAGCCAATAGGTGCAACCATATTGGAGTGATGTCCCCTACTATCATAGTGGTTGGTTGGGTGCCTCATCGATCTAGAGGCAGTAGAGTTTAATAGTTACGATCAGTCTCACTACAGAGACTCGATATGGATTTTAACTAGCATTCAACAATTGAGCTCAATAGTTTTGACAGTATGATTGTTGTGCAATGTGGGGTTGTCAAATTTGTTTCAAGAACCAACTTCCATATTTCAAGCACTAGCGCTAGTAGTGTTCCCTTTAACTAGTGGTAGGTAAGGTGTGCCCCACTTGAAGTGAATTTTTTTGCATGCATGAGGTTCCCTATCCACAAGAATTAAAATTTGCATGAATTATAGAGATGACTCTAGTAACTATGACCAGTTGTATGCAAGCGTTTCAATGCAAGATAATGTATCAACCCTAATTAAGTTGAATGGTTATCAATTTGAGTAACCTGTTCCTCTAATCATGCAGTGGTAGGTTGGTCAAAAGTGGAGGTTGGTAATTCTCCTAATCAAGTGGGATAAGAATTGGAATCAATAGTATACTCTGAGTCATGTGCTCAATGGTGCACCCTTGTCTTTGGCGTGGTTTCTCGCTTATTTAGGCTTAATTCCTTCTCGTTGGGTTGGACGGGAAGGGCCCAACCTCGAATTCCACTATCCTATAGGTATGTGTGGTAATATTGGGCAATGGATTCAATGAGCCATCAAGCCTGGATATTTTTTTATCCTTAATTTTGGTAAGAATTCCCTCTATCCCAGTTGTCTCTTGGAGGGATTGTTCAATGCCATTCTAGTTTTAGGAGTTCGTAAAGCCTGCAAGCCTCTAGTCATAGTTCCTACCGAGGGGTAGCACCATGAGGCAATCCTTAGGAAGGACGATCGATTTTCTTGGTATTTAACTAACAGTAAAGTCCCTATGAGTGTCAACTTGAAGCATGCGATAGGTGTAAGGTGGTTCACTCAATCTTATCGTCAACATGCCCTAAAAACTTGATTAAGATACACTATGGGGTCCAGATATTATACATGCTATTGCTAAAAAAAATTGATTCCAAACACAATCCCTAAATCGATAAGATGGTAGATAGAGCCATTGTTTCCTAGTGATCTCGCTGTAGGATTCAATCAAGATTGATTTACAAAGGTAGGATACCTTCATGCATTACTCTTTCATGTTCCATTAATGCCTTCATGATCAAAACGACCATCATGAATCGTTGTGGTGATGGTCATTGCACACCAAAATGCATCTTATTAAATGAAGCGTGCTATTTTACATATTTATTCTTTGAATACCATCAAGTCACGATGGAAAAATAGGACAACCAAAATACCTCCTTTACCATTGAATGGCTTTTTTTTACTTACAATGTTAGCCATTCATTGAGATCCTCTATGTTTCGAGAATAATTTAATATTATCTATTGAACAGGGCCAACCACGTGAAGGTGGAAGATCTTATGGCCCCTCCCCCCCCCTCACATCACTCTCAATTCCTCATACCCAATGCATATACTTGAAAAACAAATTACATGCAAATTCATGAAGATTTCATCATAAACAAACATTTACCATTCTTTCAATAAAATATAAAATTCAATAAACCATTCATTCCTTCATTCAATCATCACATCCATTCAATAGAATCTAACATTCATTAAACTATGCATTCATTCATTAGGCCAAAAATCATGCACGACATAATATTATAAAAAATAATTACACAATATTTTTTCAGTCACTTCTTTCTAATTCTTCTTCTCTTTACATAATCAACAAGAAGCTCATCTTCTGGAACTTGTCCTCCAATTCTTGGTGCTTCATCAGCTTGTCGTGAGTTCTGCCTCATAGAGTGCTCATGAGGTGGATTTTGCAGCAAGGGATTCGAATTTGCTGCAATAATGTGAAATGTTACATCGATATATTTTTTTATTATAATGACAAGTATTTCATTTTAAAAAACATTACAAAGGTGTTTTTTTACCTGTTGTGGCCACATCATGTTCTTCATATTCCTGTCCAGTCTCAACCTATATAGTGTGACCCTCTACATGCTCTGCAGTTGAAATATGGAGAAGTACAATTAATGTTCACCATCTGCAATGCTATATATAAAATTGTAGCATATGAATAAATTCATTACCAGGATTCGAAGCATGATCTTCTATTTGTTGATGTCCCTGCTCGACATTAAGGGGATCATTTCTTTCCTGCTCAAACAAGAGTCAATATTTTATGTCAATTATTTATAACGACTAGATTACACAAGTAATACATCTTCATTAAACTATATAGATTTTATATACCTGTGCACCAGATGGATCAGTACTAGAAGACTTTCTTTTCCCAGACAAGCTTTTTCGACATTCAACAACAGCTCCAAAGTCATGCTGGAAGCCAAGCTTCAAGTCTTCCTCAGTGGTCACTTCTTTGAATCGGTTGGCCTACATATTTGCATAACATCATTAATTTACATTTTGTGGTGCAATAAAACGAAAAATAATTTACAATTTATTATTTGGATGGATTATTGGTTTTTCGAAACTTACAATTTGTGCTGCCAAATTCAAATAACCACCAGGCCCAAGCTTGTGCTGACCAAATTTTTCCAATCTTGCCTTTGTGGCCTTTGATGTGTTTGACAACCTATGCAAGTTTTGAAATACGTTATATGTTCCAAATTCAATATAAAAATCAATAATAATAAGGTTTATAATTATATTGTGGAAAGTATTGCATACCTCCTTGTGCCTGGTGTTAGCTTTCCTTCTTTTCTCAAAACCCTCTCCTTTCCATGTTCCACTAGAGATTTCCACTCTCTTGATGGATTCATCGAAGGGAACTCATACCTAGGGTTCCTTTCTAGGTGAACCCTATATTGGTCTCGGACAATCTTCATATGTTGTCCAGGTTTTTTTAGGACTGCAGCTCGATCAAAGGTCTCGTTTCCGAACAGGCCAACCAACCGATTAGTGAGCTCATATTTTAAATTTTTCGTTTGTCTATCCCACCTTATGCAGATGGTGGGCCCGAAGATCTCCAAGGACAAACCATTCAGATTTTAATAACAAACATCATTTCCTGCAAAACGATCATGCCATGATCATAATTAGTTGAAAAAAAATGTTTTATCGGTATATTACAATCAAATTATAAACACTAACTTGATCAACGTATAATTACCTAGGATATTCTCTATGTTTATTGGAACGAGATCTTTTTCCACCATAAATGTTTTCTCGATTGTACCCGTGCTAGTGACACGGGAATATCTAGGAAATGTTGCTTTAGCAATATCAATACTAGGAGGCTCGGTGTCGACCCGTTCTTATGTACGATCTGGTGTGCATCGGTCACTGGTGTTCTGTGCACTCACAGCTAGCATCTAGGGTGTTGTGGAACGTGTTTCTGACTGTTTAGTTGAAAACAATGGTGAATGAGTCAATGCACGTGGATTCGTTTTCTCATGATGCAATGTCTCTCCACGAGCATCACTGGGGCCAACATCGCCTTGAACACTAGTGTGTGGTCCCAGAAAATCTTGTAAATACAAACCACATTTTATAAGTTCACTATCATATAAAAGTCAAAATTATAAATTTATAAATGAATTTATATTATGATTCAAGATTCCGCAACTAACTTTCAAGGCATGAGATCTCTTTTTCAACACTTCAATCCTCGCTTTAATCTCGTTTGTCTGCGGAATCTCGAATAGCAGACAAAGGATATCCGCACTAAGTTTTTTCAAGGTCTTCTCTATAAGCTTAACTGGGTCTAGAGAAGAACCGGGCAATGTTAGCATCGCCCAACAACTCATCCACTTCAAAAGCTATTGATTGTTGTGATGTTGTTTCATATAGTGAATCATTAGTATGCAACAAAAATATATAAAACACTACTGAGTTCTATCATGATAGATTCATAAAATGATATTAACAAAACATATCTATCATGATAGATTCTTAAAATTAAAACTAGGTTTACCTGATCCCTGGGTGATGGTGTCATCTGATCCATAGCTAGGCACTTGCCCCGATCATCTGACCCCTGCAAAAAGAAGTAGAAACCATTATCATAATGAAACCAATATACACACAAAAAATACAATTCCAATGAATTATACTTGTTGACTCGAGGATCGTGATCCACTCATTGGATCAATGGTTATAGGCGACCTTCCCCGATCTACTAATAGGGAGGTTCCCCTTACAGAACTCTGAATAAAAAACATAGAAAAAATCACCTAAACGAATCCAAAATACTCAATGAAACAATATAATAACAAAACATTTTGACGTATTTAAATTGTACAATTACAATCAAGTTTACATGTTTCCTCGAGGATGCTGTCGTCTGATCAAAAGCAGGGTGGATTCCTCAATCAACACTCTGTATCAAATATAGATAACATTATATAAACCAAACAAATATACTCATGAAAAAACATAGCCAGAAAAACTATTCTTCATATTATATTTTTACTATTACAAATATATTTACATGTTTCCTCGAGGCAGGTCTGGTATGATATACTGCTATAGAGGTGCCCCTTATAGAACCGACCTGCATCAAAAACATAGAAAAAATTACCTAAACGAAACCAAAATACTCACTGAAACATTAATATAATAAGAAAACATATTGACATATTTAAATTGTACAATTACAATCAGGTTTACCTGTTTCCCTGAGGTTGCCGTCGTCTGATCAATAGTTGATGGCTCCCCCGATCAACATTCTGCATCAAATATAGATAACATTATATAAACCAAACTAATATACTAATGAAAAAACAAATAAAAAAAACTATTTTTCTTATTATATTTTTACTTTTACAAAGATGTATACCTGCTCCTTCGAGGAAGTTGTACTCCTTTGACCATCTGCTAGCCGGGATTTTCCCTGATCACTAGCCTACGAAGTAAATATAGAAAATTTAAACGAAATAAACTAACAAAAAATCATTAATATGTTAAATTCATTAATAAAAGGTTGGGTAAATTATTAGATTTACCACTACCATAGTAACCGTGTTTGTATCTACTCGATTCAAATTGTAATTAATAAGCCACTCTTCCCCTGCAGATATTGATTTGATGTCACATACAAAAACACGGTTTCCTTCACTCCCCTCAAATTCACAGTTGGGATGCCTAATTGTAGACCCTAGTTGTGTAATGTTTATAAACCCTGCAATATTCCCTGTGGCCTTTGGCCTTCTGTCAATGTACAACGTTGCTCCTTTATTTTGATCTTTGTCTTTCAACTGTAAATAGTTTACTGACAATCCATATCTATGCATACTTCGTGTATATTGGACCAGGTGCATCCAATCTTTGTAGTTGTAATAGGGTCCAACTAACTCCATCAATTCTGTACATTTTTCGTAACCGACCTTTATGCCATCCATGCAAAACAACCCCAAACCATGTAATGACGACGTTGCAATTCGATATATCCTCTCATTCACACAAAAATATGTGTTCAGTTGAGGAAGATGTCGTCTATTGTCTCATCATCATAGGAACATGACCTCCCTTCAGCGAGAAAAAAATCCATGCGTTTCTGGAATTTTCTTTTGACCTTTTGACATCTAGTTGATAAAACTCTTGTAGACCTACTAGATGTCTCACTTTCCTCTAGCCTTCCTAAACTCCCCTCGCTCGAGGAAGACAAATATGACAAATACATGTTTGGTTTTACTTGCACCATGGAAAAAAAATTTAGATAGGACCTCAAGGCATAACACCTCTTAAAAGGTGACGTGTAGCTCCTTTTATAAGGTGACTTGTAGTGCCTAGGTGCAAGTGTTGGCTAAGGGCTCCGCGTTAAGTTTATGGGCTATCTTTTCAGCCTCGGGTCCTAGGATTTTAGCTGCAGTTTTTGGTAGTGAATATCAGTTTCAGGTTCATTTTTATGTTTTAGTTTTAGTTTCATTTTTAGTCTCATTTTCATTTTTTGTTTCAGTTTCAGTTTCATTTTCATTTTTAGTCTCATTTATTGTTTCTGTTGTTGTGGATGAAGAGAGCGAATCAGGGAAAGGTTGGTCTTACAACCTTCTGCAACTGATAATAGTACGGATCTGGAGTCTCTTCGCACCTCTTACAAAAGGCGCTACAAGGCATACGCATAGTTCATATTAGAAAATTGCAATGCATTAAGGCATGCATTTTCCACTATCATCATACTTAGTTAGCATTCCTCCACCAAATGTAAACTCCTTTCTTTTATTACATCTAATAAACAAGTAACACTAAAACTAAATAAAACAACAGTAACAAAACATAATTTTCATCTCTTTCGACTTTTCCACATTAACACTACTAGTTGGATCATTGTGTTAAAGTAATCTTCAGTAACATCTAATTTCTAACAATATTTAATCAACATTAACATGAGTAAAGAATATAGGTACTTTAGGGTACTTACACCATAATGTGGAACCTTCTTGTCGGATACTAATAATTATTACTTTCAGTGAAAACTGTACCTCTCAGAGGTCATCCAACACTAGGAACCCACTGACCCTACTAAAGGGTAAGTACAAACCAGAGAGAGAGAGAGAGGTTGTATGCAACATTAGTTATAAGACAAAGACAACTACACTCGTAACAGAAGTTAAATAAAGCACAAATAATGATTACAACAAAAGTCTTAGTGCAAGTAAAAGCTTAACATAAAAACACATAAATCATAAGTGGGGTACTAGGGTCATTTAGGGGACAAACAACCATACCCAAAGGACCAAAAACATTAAAGGGTGGTACAAACAACTCAAGATGGGAGAAATGACCCTATCAACCACACACCAAGGACAAGGTACCACAAGACCAATAAAAAACAGGGTGTAAGGACCAAAAGTAAATCAACCCTTGTGGTGAAGGTACAAATAAGGTCAAATATATTATATTGCAATTGCTCCTTGTAACTACCTCTTGTATGCAATAGCTCCTTGTAACTACATGTTATTTGACATGCCAAAGAGATAGGAGGTCAAATAATGTCAAATATATGCAATAGCTCCTTGTAATTGCCTCTTATATGCAATAGATCCATGTAACTATTTCTTATTTGCAATAGCTCCTTGTAACTACAATGTATGAGTGATTTCCAATAAACAATAGGGTGTAAGGACCAAAAGTAAATCAACCATTGTGGGGAAAGTACAAATAAGGTCAAATATATATTGCAATAGCTCCTTGTAACTACCTCTCGTATGCAATAGATCCGTGTAACTACCTGTTATTTGACATGCCGAAGAGATAGAAGGTCAAATAATGTCAAATATATGCAATAGCTCCTTGTAACTACCTCTTATATGAAATATCTCCCTGTAACTACCTCTTGTAACTACAATGTATGAGTGCTTTCCAATACAAAGTAGTAGAATTAAAATCTTGTATGATAGTGTGTAGGGACTATGCCTTTCACAATATGAAACAGAGCATTAGGTATCTCAGAAAAGGAATTTATGATGCAAGTTTTAAGTCACGATTTGACACTAGCGAATACATGATTTTGACAACCAAATCTGCAAAACTATTGGCACAAATGGTAAATGATTTCATTTAAAAAGGATGTAATAGGACTTGCAAAATATACAAAGTAAAGCACAAAGAATAATTACAACAAAAGTCTTAATGCAAGTAAAATCTTAACAGAAAAACACATATCTGATCACCAACAATTTTGTCTTATAGGACAAGTCTTAACTACTTAATACAAAAAAGAAAAAAGAAAATTAAAATTCAACTTCTAACCTTTAACACTACCAGATAGTCACTCTGTTAAAGTAATCTTCAATAACATGTAATAATAAAAAAAATTAATTTACAAGAAAACAAATACATGAAGATACTTACCTGGGTGTAGACGTTTCCTGTAATATACTCAGAAGAGTTACTTTCAGAAATGACTGTACCTCTTAGAGGCCAGACAACTCTAGGAACCAAGTGACCCTATTAGAGGGTTAGTACAAACCAGAGAGAGATATGACTGGGCTATGGTACAATCAATCAAATAAAGTCAATGACAGTCAAAAGGCTCAGTACAATCACAATAAAGATCAACCCTTAATAAGTCTCAGTATCACAAATCAAACTCAACAAATATATATAACCACGGATCAAGAACTACACACAAAATCTGAGTATATAAAACAAAGGTTAGTAAAAAAACAAAATAACTTAAAAACTCAGTCCAAATTGCCCATACAAAATTTTGGTCCTCATAGATGAGCTGACAACCAACAGACTGAGGCCAAAGAGACTCACGGCCTCCACATATGAGTACACAGAAGGGTAAATCAAACCCTTAATACCTTATGGCCCTTACTAAAACAAACAACAGAGAAAAACTAGGGCTTACGGCCGAGTCTGAGTGTCACAACCTCCCCAACGGGAAGAAGGAGAGCAGATCGAAAAACACAGTAGGCAGAAAGGTTACCAATCAAATCTCAATAACCTTCAAACTTCAAAAACATATCTAGAAAATAAAATATATAAATAAATAAAAAGTAAAGTAGAATGTCTTAGGTGGGTACCAGGGTTACACAATTAAATAGGTGAGGGTACAAATACCAACCAGTAAGGTACAAGTAGCTTAGTGGCTTTTCTTCTAGGATTCTTTTACCCATAGCTTCTTCCCTTGAGCCCTTGTATCACCTATACGGAAAATACAAGGAAGACAATGGAGAGGTGTCCTCACTAAGTTTTTTTGACCCAAAATCTGACGGCGAAAAAGTCGAATTTGCTACAACCTATGGTCAACTATTCGAAAATTCCAGTCTTTTTTTATCGTCGGTGGGATATCGGCTAAAATCTAACATAGTTCAAGACATCAGATTATCGACTACCATACCTCATCGGTTAACCGACTTCCTCCAGCTTCACAGGTAGTCAAATAAGCGATAGCGTTAACTTCCAATATTTGTCGGATACCATCCTTTCGCCATCGATTATGCGTCGGTTCAGTCGTCGGTTAAGCGACGTGTTTTCCATTAAAAAAAAGTTCGTTCCAACATTTCGAGCCGTCGGAAGTATAGCACAGGCATAGGATATCACCCTGCTATTGTCGGTTAGGTCATCGGTTAAGCGACATGGATAACATAGCAAAAAAAATGGATCCGACGTTCTGAGTTGTCGGAAGTATTGCAAAACCGTCGGATATTACCCTACGGTCGTCATGATTAGGTCGTCAGTTAAGCGACTACCCAATACCTTTTAAAAAAAAAAAAAAATTGAATTTTTTTTTTTCATACTACAGGAAATCAATATATTCTATCTCTATTGTGGAAATATGTAGAATAATTACATATATATATATAACTGAGAACCCCATTATTCTCTTCCCATTGTATTAGCAGCGGAGTAGCCTAAGGGAATAGAGCCATTGTAATAAATCCATTGTATTAGAGTCATTGTATTAAGCGGTGCAATCAATCATTATTCAAGTGGACCTACAGGCTAGTGGGTGCCTATTAAGGTGGCACAAAAGACTGTACTTTAAGTCTCAAGTGCTAGTGTCTATGGAACTTACTTTATGGACTACAGGCTTTCCACGTAGAAGAATAAAAGGACTGGGAAGTTATGTAACATTGTGGCATATTCGTCACAAAGAGATGGTAGTGTGCTTCCATTGTGTAAAGGTACTCTTACCTAACTTCTCTAATTTGGTATACTGAGGAGTTTGTATATTCATGTATGAGATCATATTCTTTGAATAAGGCTCATTAGATAGTTAATGGGTAATTACTTAATGTAAAAGGGTCATTTTTATTAAATAATAACCAGTAGGTGGTTGGGAGTCATTAATTTTGAGATTGCATGTAGTTAGGGTTTTGGTAGTTATTAAGAAACTATTTATAGCGCTAGAAGGATGTATATTGTTTTGTTAAAGATTGGTATTGTATTGAAGCTTTGCTCAAAGGAACTCATCCTCTCCAAGAGGCCCATGAAAATTACTCTCTCTCTTTTAATTTATTAATACAAGTGTTATGTTTTGCAAGTTTAATCTCTTTCTTGCATTTTCTTTTGTTCACTTATATTTTTTTGAGGTTAAGCTGGATATTGATTCCAAGGAAATTAAAGATAAGGTTAAGGATATTGATTCCAATGCATCATTTACTCAACCTTTGAAGTTATGGAAACTCAAAATTGGTTATGAGGAGCAACCAAAAATCATAACAAGCACAAGAAATTATCAAAATTTAAACGACACGCGTGTGGGTTGTAGAAAGCCAGCATCGTAGCCATTCATTGAGCTCCTCTCTGTTTCGAGAATAATTTCATATTCTCTACTAAATAGGGCCAACCATGTGAAGGTGGAAGCTCTTATGGCCCCTACCCCCCCCTCACATCACTCTCAATTCCCCATACCCAATGCAGGCACTCGAAAAAAACAAATATGTGCAAATTCATCCATGTTTTATCATGAACTTTCATCCATTATTCATTGAATAAATGCTAACATTCACTAAACCATTATTTCTGTCGATCCACACATTCATTCAATAAAAGATAAAATTCAATAAACCATTCATTAATCATTCAGTCAACACATTCATTCAATAAAAGTTGAAATTCAATAAAGGTAACAGTTTACTACACTGAATCATTAAAACATTAGAAAATTCATTAAACCATTCATTCATTAATTAGGCCAAAAATCATGGACGATATATGGTTATCAAAAATATTTAGACAAGATTTGAACTTGCGACCTATGTATAGTCCCAAGGATACCACCTTCAAGCTTGACCTTATCAATCAATTCCCATTGCCATTTCCTCTCATACGACGTCCCAAAACCATTTCTCTTGAGACCCACTCTTCATTTATTCTACATGCATTTCACTATGCAACCATCTCAAATTCCCATTGCGTTTTCCATCAATTAGTTTATCAATTCAGTATGACCCACGTCCGCCATCCAATGATTGTTTCCACGGTCTTTAGTTTCATCCTAGCAATGGTTGATGATTCATGGTATTACGTTTCCCTTAGGCTGCAAATGACAAACTTATAATTCACTATTAAGGTTTGTCTGACAAAGCTGACGGTCAAAGAAATATTGATAGTGAACTATGAGTTTGCCATATTGTAGCTTAAGGAAAACGTAAATATAGAATGAATTGTCACCATTGTCAGGCTGGAACTCAAGACCACGGAAACACTCCTCGGACGGCGGGCGTGGGTCATACCAAATTGATAAACTAATAGAGAGAAAATGCAATGAGAATCTGAGATGATTGCATAGTGAAATGCATACAGAATGAATCAGGTTGAATGTAGTATCCCACCATCTCCCATTGTGAAATGCATGTAGAATGAATAGAGCTTGAAGGTGGTTGCCCTTGCCAGCTGCACTTCAAGCTTGAAGGTGGTAGCCTTGGGACTAGACATAGGTCGCAGGTTCAAATCTCCTCAGTTTAGTTCGTACCCTATTCTTTTTTCGATGCAAACTATATCTTTTCTTTAATTTGTTGTTGACTTTAATTCCCTAGCGTAGGAGGATCCGTTATGGTCAAGTTGCATTCCTAAAAAAAAGATGAACATTGACAACAAGCAGCATGTATCTAATTGTTTTTGGTGTATGCTAGCTTAGTTGCAAATATCATGCTTCAGAAGAAGCCAACCTTGAATGGTAAATATACCAATTTGGAAGGGTTTAATGTGAGGTTAAGGATATTGATTCCAATGAAATTAAAGAGAAGGTTAAGGATATTGATTCCAGTGCATCATTTACTCAACCTTTGATGTTGCGGAAACTGGAAATTGGTTATGAGGAGCAACCAAAAATCACAACAAGCTCCAAGAAATTGTCAAAATTTAGACAACACACGAGTGGGTTGTAGAAAGCCAGCATCGTAGCCATGCATTGAGCTCCTCTCTGTTTTGAGAATAATTTCATATTCTCTACTGAACAGGGCCAACCATGTGAAGGTGGAAGCTCTTATGCCCCCCCCTCACATCACTCTCAATTCCACATACCCAATGCATGTACTTGAAAAAAAAATATGTGCAAATTCATCCATATTTCATCATGAATTTTCATCCATTATTCATTCAATAAATTCTAACATTCACTAAACCATCATTTCAGTCGATCAACACATTCATTCAATAAAATATAACATTCAATACACCATTCATTAATCATTCAGTCAACACATTCATTCAATAAAAGTTGAAATTCAATGAAGGTAACAATTTACTACACTGAATCATTAAAACATTAGAACATTCATTAAACCATTCATTCATTCATTAGACCAAAAATAGTGGACAATATATAGTTATCAAAAATATTTAGACGTTGTTTTTTCCATCCTTCTTTTTATAAGTTTTTCTTCTCTTCAGTGGTATATAATCTATGAGAGGACCATCTACGTCATCTAGACTTTCTCTTCTAGTTCTTGGTTCTTTAGCAGGTGCTTTTGGTGATGTTTGCAATATCCTAGCTAATTGTTGTTCTAGACCTAGATTTTGTGGCAAGGGGTTCAGATTTGCTGCAACGATGTGAAAATGTTACATCGTTATATTTTTCTATTGTAATGACAAGTTTTTCATTTAAAAAAATTCATTATGAAGGTGTTTTTTTACCAGGTGTGACCAAATCATGTTGTTGATGTTCTTGTCCAATCTCAACTTGTATAGTTTCACCCTCTACATGCTCTGCAGTTGAAATACAGTGAAATACAATTAATGGTCACCATTTGCAATGGTATACATAAAATTGTAGCATATGAATAAATTCATTACCAAGATTTGAAGCTTGATCATCGATTTGTTGTAGTCCCTCCTCGACACTAATGGGATCATTACTTTCCTATTAAAAATAGAGTCAATATTTTACATCAAGTATTTGGAACGAAAATATTCCACAAGTGACAAATCTTCATTAAACTATATAGATTCTATATACCTGTGCACTTGATGGATTGGTACCACAAGACTGTGTTTGCCCAGATAAGCTTCTTCTACATTCAACAACAGCTCCAAAGCCTTCCTGGAAGCCAAGCTTCATGTCTTCCTCTGTGGGTACTTCATTGAATCAATCGGCCTGCATATTTGCTTATCGTCGTTAATTAGCATTTTACGGTGCAATAAAATGAAAAATAATTTTCAATTTATTATTTGTTTTCATTGTTGGTTTCTCGAAACTTACAAACCATGCAGCCAAATTCGAATAACCACCAGGGCCAAGCTTGTGCTGACCTATTTTTTCTAGCCTTTCCTTTGTGGCCTTTGATGTGTCTGGTAGCCTATGCAAGTGTTGAAATATGTTAGATGTTCCAAGTTCGATATAGAAATCAAGGATAATAAGGTTTAGAATTACATTATGGAAAGTATTGCATACCTCCCTGTGCCTGGTGTTAGCTTTCCTTCTCTTCTAAGAGCCTTCTCCTTTCTATCTTCCACTAGAGCTCTCCACTCCATTGATGGAATCATTGGTGGGCACTCATACCTATGGTTTCTTTCGAGGTGTGTCCTATATTGGTCTCGGACAACCTTCACATGTTGACAAGCCTTTTTCAAGACATTGGCATGACTGAAGGTTTTCTTCCCGAACAGGCCAACCAAACGATTAGTGAGTTCATCTTTTAAATGTTTCGGTTGTCTATCCCACCTTGTTCGGATGGTGGGCCCGAAGATCTCCAAGAAAAATTCATTCATATTTTTATAGAAAACATTGTTTCCTGCACAACGATCATGCCATGATCATAATTAGTTGATAAAAAATGTTTTATCAGTATATTACAATGAAATTATAAACACTAATTAAACTGATCCACTATGATTAATTACCTGGGAACGTCGGAATCTTTATTGGGACGAGATATTCGTCCACCAAAAATGTTGTCTCCAGTGTTCCAGTGCTTTTGACATGGGAAGATCCTGGAAATGTAGCTTGTTCGACATAAAAATTGATAGGGGACTTGGTGTCGACCCCTTCTTGTGGATGATTCGTTGTGTGTTGGTCAGTAGCGGCTGTTGCACTCACAGCGGGGGTCCGTGGTGTTTCGGAACGTGTTGCTGACTATTTGGTCGACAACAATGGTGAAGGATTCGAACTACATGGAGTCGTTTGGTCATGATGCGAAGTCTCTCCACAAGCTTCGCTGGGGCCAACACCACCTTGACCAATATTGTGTGGTCCCTTATAATTCTATAAATACACACCACGTCTTATACATTCAATACTATCATATAAAAGAGAACATTATAAAGATTTAAACGAATTATTCTATGATTCAAGATTCCTCAACTTACTCGCAAGTTATTAGATCTATGTTCCAACAATGCGATCCTTTTCTGTAATTGCGCTTGTCTGCGGAACCTGGATTACTAGAGAAAGGATTTTCGTAGTATATCTATTCAACAATTTCTCTGCCATCTTTAGCGGGTGTGCGGCTTCACCAATTTTTTCGCAATCGTGAAGCACCTCTGCCACTTCAGGGTCTAACGGAAAATCTTGCGATGCCGATTCATACTGCGATTCACTAGTGGGCTGCAACAAACACATATAAAGCACTACTGAGTTCTCTATTGATAGATTCCAAATTTTATATTAATGTATATAACACATCTATCATGATAGATTCATAAAATTAAAATACGGTTTACATTATCATAATGAAACCAGTATATCACACGAAAAATACATAACAAAATTATTATTATGCTACGTATTATATTGGTACAATTGAAATGAATTATACCTACGACCTCAAGGATTGCGATCCACTCATTGGATCAATGGTCATAGGCGACTTGCCCCGATCTGCTAATATCTGGGAGCTGCTCCTAACAACACCCTAATAAAAAAACATAGTGAAAGTCACCTAAATGATTCCAAAACTATTCATGAGAAAACACATCAAAAAAATTATTATTCATATTATATTTTTAATATTACAAAGATGTATACCCGTTGCATGGACCCTGGTGTGGCTGACCTTACGGAACCGGCCTGCATCAAAAACATAGACTAGAAAATTACGTAAATGAAACCAAAATATTCATTGAAACATTAATATAATGCTAAAACATTTTGACATATTTTAATTGTACAATTCAAATCAAGTCTACCTGTTGCCCCAAGGGTGTTGTCGTCTGATCAACATTCGATGAGTGTATTTCCCAATCAACTTTTTGCATCAAATATAAATTTCATTATATAAAACAAACCAAGTTATTAATAATGGAAAAAAAAAGCAAATAAAAACGTTTTTCTCTTATTATATTTGTACTATTAGAAAGATGTATACCTGCTCCGTTGAGGAAGAAGTTCTCCTTCGACCATTTGTTGGCAGGGATTTATCCCGATCACTAGCCTGCGAAGTAAATATGGGAAATTTAAACGAAATAAACTAACAAAAAATCCTTATGATGTTTAATTTATGACTAAAAGGTTGGGTAAAATTTTATATAGTAACCTTGTTTGTATCTACTCGGTTTACAGGGTAATTAATAAGCAACTCGTCCCCTGCAGATATTGTTTTAATAGCAACTACAAAAAAATGGTTTCCTTCACGCCCCTCAAATTCACAGTTTGGTTGCTTAATTGTCGACCCTGGTTGTGTACTGTTTATAAACCCCGCAATATTACCTGTGGCCTTTGGCCTTCCGTCCATGTACAACGTTCCTCCTTTATTTTGATTTTTGTCTTTCAATTGTAAATAGTTTGTTGAAAATACATAGCTACGCATACTTTTTGTATATCGGACAAGGTGCATCCAATCGTTGTAGTTGTATATGGGTCCAACATACTCCATCAATTCTGTACATGTCCCGTAACCGACCAAGATGCAATCCATGGAAAACAGCCTAAAACCATGTATCGATGACGGTTCAATTCGATATCTCTCTTGTTGGAGCCTAGGCCATAGCTATGGTAAAGCTGCAAATTTTGAGGAAAAATCACAAGTATTGTACGGAAAGTGCCAATTTTGAATAAACACCAATTTTTGGGCAGAAGGAAAAGGTGCGCAGTACGGTGCCAGATGGATGAGCTTAGCGCAGATTACGCACTAGAACTCGCGGAGATCGCGCGCACACGTCAAAGGAGAATGAATGTGGCCGAGTAGAAAGCTCAGCTACCACAATAAATGAAGCGACAGAGTAGAGGGCTCAGCTACCCTCATTTAAGGCTAAGTACAGAAGTTATGGTTGTTCTGATCAAGGAAGAGCAACGGACCAAAGCATTGAAGATGAAGGACAAAGGAGCAGTAAACGATGAAGCGGCGCCCATACCCGCAATCTGCGCCAGAAGTCACGGAACCTACAGGAAGCGACAACGTGACTGCAAGCGGCGCCTACAGTACACCTAGCCATGTCCATGGTTAGGGATTTTGGGAATTACTGCTGGGAAAGGACCACAGTTTTGTAAAGGTGCGACCGTCATGGCCACCTATATATATGTGTAATTGCAAGGGAAGAAGGTTAGACAGACTTAAGTTAGACTTAAGTTAGTTATCTAGCCATTAGATGTTGAGATGCAGGTTAGCTGTTTGAGATAAGCTAGCTAGTTAGTAAGTCTTCTACTGTGTTGTTAGGAGACAAGAGTTAGAGCTGGATATCCGTGAAGCTAATCCCTGAGTTGTAGACAGTATGAGTCGACGTCTGAAATATTGTAATCTCTGTAGAGGAAGAGACTAGATCGAGAGAAGGGCTCCCAGCTGTGTGCGTGGAGTCTCCTGGAAAGATCTAAGGCTGCAGCTATGTGCGCAGCATATTGTGTAATTCTATCCACTCCTGATTAATATAAGAGACTCCCGTGGACGTGGTTTCCCCGTGGAGGTGAAATTCATAATTCTCGTTGTTATGATGCTGTGTTGAGTGATTGCATGTTTTAGTTCACTGTCTGTGTATACATGAATATTGCGTTCTCTTTATGAGTATGTTAAGTAAGTTCTCAAAGCCTCCTTGGTAACTATCATCGTTAAGTGTCGAAGGGTTCTGTAGACGCTGTCGCTGCAGCGATAGAGGAATGCGTTACTGTGCTGGGCGTGCAAGAAGAAACGATAGAGTAGCGATGTAGAGGAGAATCACCTTGCACGTAGGAGTGAAGATACCGCGCAGCTAGGCTGTCGAGAGAGAGTTCAGCGCGGTTGCGCTGAGAGGTATGCGGAAGAGTAAGACATTCCGCTTTGAGGAATCATCAAGGAAGAGAGAGAGCAGTCTCTGTGTCACCTAGGTTAAGGAAATCTGATTCCTTAGCCCCCGAATAGCCACTTCGGGTGATACCTCGAGCTGCTGTGCAGCTCGTTGCCGAGAGGGCCAGTGCGCCAAGGGGTTTTGTTGCTGCGCTTCATTAAAACCCAGGTCTGTCCAAAAAGCAGCCAACAAATGGTTCCGTTGCCTTGTGACTTGTTACTGTGAGACTTGTTATTTCGGCGACGTGTGAGATTGTTGCTGAAGCCAACAAATGGTTCTGTTGCCTTGAGACTTGCTCAGCTAACAAATGTGTTACTGGAATCCTACAGCTAAAGAAATTCAAGACTGGTTTGATTTAAAGGCTACAGAGTTTGTTGAACAAGAAAATAAAAGCTCTAGGCTTCAGACAGAAGACTGGTTGCAGAAGTATATCTATACTGACCTTCACGAAATTTTCTTTGTCACATTTGCACTTGAGTTGCATTCTTGGATAGCCAAGTTAGCAAATACTAGACCCACTGTGCATGTTGATCGACCCGTCGCTTGGATGCCTGAGCTAGTCAGTATTTTGAAGCAGGTAGATAATTCTGTGTCCCGCGCAGTAGAATTTTGGTTGAATAGTTTGCTGGAAGGTTTCATCACTGAGTTTGCAGTAGATACAAGAAAGAGTTTCAGCGAAGCAGAGAGGAGTTTCTTCCAAGCACACAGAGGTAAGTTCTTAAATTCTCTGAACTTATGGATAAAAATGCTTCTATATGAAAAAGAAAAACTATGCATAGCTTCCGATGAATAGCATAGACAAGTAATGTCCGCAGATTCTGATAGTCATCCTGAACTTATTGGTTGCACTCGTAGTGGAAAACGGTATAAAGTAGGCATTGACCAACATTCTTTTGAGTCTAGCCCAGAAGATAGTCAAGTTCCTGGAGCAAGCCATATAGAGAGACAAGGGAGTGTTCATATCCCTTATCACCTCTTTACACCGCAAAATCCAGACGGAGCTAAGTATAACCCCGCAGTAACACCTTCTAGTAGCCCGCACGGTACTTCTAGTACCTCTATACCACCTTTGTTCAACCATCCCGGCGGCACTGCTACAACACTTCCACCTCAACCTAGCGCAAGAAGGATGGGTGATGACATGAAGCTACCAACTTTTAGAGGAATAGGGATAGAATACCCTGAGCAGCACTGGTTCCTATGTGAAGCCATTTGGACAATTAAGCAAATTAATGATGATGCTGTTAAACTGGTTCAGTTAGCAACCACACTAAGAGAAAGAGCCTTAACTTGGTTCATGAAATACTCAGCCGCACAGAATAGGACGCTTGCTGATGTAAGAAATGTTATGATTAGAGAATTCAAGAAACCTAAATCAGAATCACATTGTATAACAGAGCTCAAAGACATCAAACAGTTACCTACAGAGTCAGTATGGGACTTTGACCAGAAGTTCAAAGCCTTGATAGATCAAGTAAGCTTTGAGTTTGCACCACAGCAGCATAAGGAATGGTTCATTGCTGCGCTGCTCCCACACATTAGACTTCCTCTTATGCAATAGAATCTCACTACTCAGGAACAAGCTCTAGAGATGGCTATGAAACTAGAAGCTTCACCAATTGCTGGAACAAGCAACGATGTTGCGCAGTTGCAGAACCAATTAGCAAACTTAACCTTGCAAGTGCATGATATTAAGAAAGGAAAGGATGTTAAGGAAGAAATTTGGTGTACAAAATGTAAAGCGCAAGGTCATTCAAAGGACCATTGTCCCGTTTTCATAGAGTATATTTCAACTGGAGCACCTAACCCTTTACCACAGGCACAGGGGCCTTGGTGTGAAATCTGTAGAACTAGAGGTCATAGACCACAAGAATGTCACTTACTTCAGAAATATGTACAAACTCCAAAGAATCTATATTGTAATTTCTGTAAATCAGTAGGCCATGATGAGAACAATTGCAGAGCATATGATCTTATGATGGAAAGAAAGCATGATGTTTATATAGTACAATCAGAGACACAAGGACCCACAGCAGGTCCATAGTATGACCAAACTCGCGACGACAGAGCAAGAAATTATAGGGGTCGCGGACGCGCAACAAATTTTGGTCGAGGAAGAGGACAGATCACTTGTTATAATTGTGGAGCGCAAGGTCATTTTGCAAGGGATTGCCAAAATCCTACAACCATTTGCAGATATTGTAAATCTTATGATCATATAATTGAAGAATGCCCTCAGTTGATGGCTAAGATGCAAGCAAAGACGCCACAGGTCAATCAGAATATTCAGCTGATTGGAGCAGAAAAAAGAGAACCAGACCCTACAGTTAATATAGTGACACGCAGTGGAGCAACCACTGGTGCGCCAGAGATGGGAACTGGAAAGCAAGCGACGCAATGGGTGCACCGCGCTAATATTAAACCAGCCCCACTTAACCCGCAGAAGCAAAAAGAAGCATTCAAGCAAGCTCAAGAGTATTTCTTAGATCCGAGAGCTTCAAGTTCTGTCGCAATTCCACATAATGATATTAGATCGCAGCTGCTAAGACAAGACAACCTGGTACAAGAACATGCCACTACATCCGGAAGGCCTGATGAAGAGGATGCACTAGGTAGTGTCCATACTTTTCTGAGGAACTACTTAAAGTTGTTGCGCAATGAAAAAGAAACTATGGAACTTCAACACCTATTGGATAAGTGTCAACAATCTGCTTCGATGAACACACCGCAGCGTGCTGTTCACCATATTGGGAGTCACACTAGAACTGGAAAAGAGATGAGGCTCACAGCGCAGATTGGTGCATTTGAAATGGACGAAGTCATTTTAGATTTGGGATCAGAAGTTAATGTTCTCACCATGCAGACATGGGAACAGATGGGAAGCCCTCAGCTTACAAGATCTCCTATCCAACTAAGACTTGTGAATCAGCAACGACTCTCTCCATTGGGCAGATTACCCAATGTACCTATTGATATCGAGGGAGTAAGAAGTTCTGCAGACTTTGAAGTAATCAAAATTCTGGATGATAGTAGACCTTACCCAGCACTTTTAGGTATAGACTGGGCATTTGATAATTTGGCTGTCATTAATTTGAAGAAAAGACAGATGACCTTTGAGGATGACCAGATTAGGGTCATTGCACCGCTTGATCCTATTCAAGGACCAAGGTATATTGAACCCATTCGGGCAGAAGAAGAAGCGCACCACATGGAAAGTTTGTATTAGATGACTGCTAGTCAGAGTGACTATGTCAATCCCACAGCAGACGGCCATATCAGCTGGCGATGTGATAGCTCGTGCACATCAGACTCAGACGCAGGATTGGAAAACTGGCAGAATCGTTTACATGAGGTTTCTGCGAGGCGTTGCGCCATGATGACTAAATCCATTCGATGGATTGGCACAGAAGTGACTGACACTCCAATTTTTGATGGTTTAACTGAAGTAAGTAAATTCATACATACATATGAACAACAGATTCCAGATGAGCAACGCATACAAGCTTTGGATGTCGCACTGCGTGCTACACCCGCAAGATGGTGGGGTGTGCATAAAGAGAATATTTACACATGGCAAGACTGTCGCAGATTGAAACTACGCAAATTTCAGGACACTACAGTAGAAGTGTTGTGCAAATATGATGGACAGAGTGACCCTAGGTCACACATTGAAGCATGTATTCAACAATGGTCAGCTATTCCAGAAGATGAGTGGGTTCACCTATTCATCCACACGTTGGATACAGTTCCAAGGAACTGGTACACTGAAACAGAATTGCGCAGAGGTACTATCACTTGGCCTCTTATGATAGAAATTTTTCAACTTACCTTCAGTTTTGAATCAGAACATCCGAGCATCGACCACGCTTTAAAGTGTATTAAAAAGAAGGTATTTGAACAATGTTCATTACCACAATATTCCCAACCAGATTGGGCTGTCCAGATAGAACATGCCCTGGAATGCTATAATTTCACTACTGAAGAAGAGGAAGATGATCCTCGCAACATCAATATTCCAGAATCAGAAGGGACACGCAATGTTGAAGGTCCTCAGCTTGATATCCCTGCCATTACAGAACACATCAAGCTCAAAAAGATTAACATTGGTACAGAAGCCGAACCCAAGTTTGCTTCTATCGGAGATTATTGGGATGATGAAACTGTTGGCCATATTTCAGATTTATTACGTGACTAACAGGATATCTTTCCTACCAAGTTCACAGAAATGAAAGGCATCCTAGGAGACTTAGGAGTGATGCGCATACTATGAAAGCAGACGCCAAGCCAGTAAATTAGCGCCCGTACAGATTGAATCCGTGATATAAAGAAAAGGTTAAAGAAGAAATTGATAAGATGCTCGCAGCAGGTATCATTGAACTAGTAGAGGAAAGTGATTGGATTAGTCCTATGGTCGTACAAGAGAAGAAGACAAAAGGCGAAATAAGAATCTGTGTGGACTTGCGCAAGCTGAATGACGCATCAGCGCATGATCCATTTCCTACTCCTTTTACAAACGAAGTGCTTGATAATGTTGGAGGACAAGAGGCTTACTCCTTCACTGATGGCTTTTCTGGATACCATCAGATTAGAATCCATCCAGACGACCGCCATAAGATGACTTTTGCGATTGAATGGGGCTCATTCCAGTACACGGTAATTCCCTTTGGTCTTAAAAATGCTGCTGCTATATTCTCTCGAGTTGTTGTTGCTGTATTTAAAGAATTCATTCATAAGTTTCTAGAATTCTATTTTGATGACTGGACTGTGTTTGGTTTACTAAAGAACCATATAGGGAACCTGTGCATGATGTTAGAAAAATGTAGACAGTATCAGATTTCCCTTAACTTGAAAAAATGTATCTTCTGTGCTCCTTTTGGTATTTTGTTGGGACATATTGTATGCAGACAAGGACTCCTGATGGATCCTGCGAAGGTTTCCATCATTGCTAATTTACCTGCGCCCAACTCAGTCAAACAATTGCGCACTACATTGGGACATATAGGGTACTACAGAAAATTTATCAAAGGTTATGCAAAGATCACAACACCTATGGAAAGATTGCTGAAAAAGGATTCGAAATTCCAATGGACAGAAGAATGCCAACAGAGCTTGGATACACTTAAAGAAAAGATGATCACTGCGCCAATTCTAGTTTTCCCAGACTGGAGAAAACCATTCCATGTTCATGTAGATGCTTCTTCCATAGCATTGGGGGTGGTGCTTATACAACTGGGAGAAGGAGGTATTGACCACCCGATTGCTTACTCCAGCAGAAAGCTGTCCACAGCCGAGAAGAACTACACTACTACAGAAAGAGAAGGACTAGCTATGGTGTATGCCCTACAAAAGTTCAGACACTACCTATTGGGCGCACATTTTAAAATGTATACTAACCATTCTGCTTTGAAATACTTGGTCAATAAGCCAGTGTTAGGGGGAAGAATTTGCAGATGGCTACTACTCTTCCAAGAATATGATTTTGAGGTTATTGTAAAGCCAGGTAGATTGAATGCAGGACCTGACCACTTGTCTAGGATAGAGTCAGGGGAGGAACCTACAAATCTGAAGGACAATCTGCCTGATGCGCAGCTATTTTTTGTTCAAGCAGCAGATGAATATTATTCCGATATCCTTGAGTTTCTCACTATCGGGAAAGCGCCAGCTGAGTTTACAATCCAGCAGAAGAAGTAACTTGTTGTCAAAGCCGCAGACTTCACTTTGATAGCAGTCCAGCTCTACAAGCTGGGCCCCGACGAAGTCTTGCGCAGATGTATCCTAACGCATGAGAAGAACTCCATCATCGCAGAAGCGCACTCAGGAACTGCAGGAGGCCATTTCGCAGGAAAGCCGACTGCGCAAAAGATCTTAGCCGCAGGTCTTTGGTGGCCGACATTACACAAGGATACTAAGGAATTCTGCAAATGTTGCGATGTGTGCCAGCGAACAGGAAAACCCTCAAGGAGAGATGAAATGCCGCTAAGACCCCAGGTAACACTGCGTGCTTTTGATAAATGGGCCATTGATTTTGTAGGACCTATCAACCCACCAGGAAAAAGAACCGGCGCAAGATACATCATTACAGCTACTGAATACCTCACCAGATGGGCTAAGGCTAAGCCAGTTAAGAACTGCGACGCTGCCACTGCCGCGCAGTTCATTTTTGAGAACATTATCACTAGATTTGGATGCCCATTAATTCTAATGAGTGATCAGGGTACACATTTCCTCAATGAGACTATAGAGGCCCTTACTGAAGAATTCCAAATTAGTCACCATAAGAGTACACCCTACCACCCTCAAGCTAATGGTATGGTGGAGGCATTCAATAAGATTCTCGAGAATGCCCTAACGAAGATCTGTAATCAACAAAGAGATGATTGGGACCTTAGAGTCACAGCTGTACTATGGGCTTACAGAACCACATGCAAGAAACTAACAGGTCACACACCTTTCAGTTTGGTGTATGGACAAGAAGCAGTTATGCCCATGGAATACATTGTTCCCAGTCTCAGAATTGCGCAAATCACAGAAATGGCAGATACTGATACTATGAGTGAAAGACTTTCACAATTGCTTTCCTTAGAAGAAGACATACTTTTAGCCGGATTCCATCAACAGGTACAGAAGGCAAGACAGAAAGCTTGGCATGACAGGCACATTAGGAATAAACACTTTGAAGAAGGAGACTTGGTACTCCTCTATGATAGTAAATTCATCAAGTTTCGAGGCAAGTTTCATGTACATTGGTTAGGACCTTTTCGGTTCATAAAGATAACAGAAGGAGGAGCAGTTCAGCTTGTGAAGCTTAATGGAGAATTTCTACCTACAATGATCAACGGGAGTCGGCTCAAGCTTTATCGCGACGGCCACTCCGCCCTGTCGACTTAATACAGTGCCAAAAGAAATGCAGATGTCCAGTGTAGTTGAAAGAGGCATCGCATTATCAATCTACACGGAAGTCGCGAGACACTTTTAGTCTCAGGCTTCCCGCGCAGTTCCTTGAACCATCCGTGCATATCAATAAAGTTTGTTTTGAGCGAGCCTATATTTGCGCTCTTGCGAAGTTTTTTCGAGTCATCAAAACCGTCACTCTTGCGGCGTTCCCTGTGTCAAGTTGCCGCTCGAGGAGTTCTCGTTGTGGACCCCTCTATCTGCACAGTTACCTATGCTGAAACGACCCGCCGAAAAATTTGAATTACAAAAGTCCTATAGCCGCTTTGAATATTAATGAAGGATAAGTTCGCCATTTAATTGTATCCGCTCTGACAGAGTCGGCTTGATCTCCTTAAGATTTGCATTTATGCCATGCGCTGAAAGCTTTAGATTCCCCCGAAAGGCTTTCAGAGCCCGTCCATCACAATTAATGCACCGTGGAAGCGCGTGGGTACAAGTCTTGTCAATTCATGCAAAGTCGCCTACAGCTAGTAACCCCACTTGCCCGCATTTACTGTCGCCTTTAGCTATAAATACACCACACTTGTATATTTTCGGGTTACTTTTCTCGAGTTGCATAGTCTTGTTTGAGAATCTAAGTTATTGTTTTCATAGCCGAGTTGTGCAGAGTGCTTCCTTTGTTTTCAGCGTTCGTATTTCACGCTATTTCATCATTCGTCTGTTCAAGTTTTGTTGTCTATACCGGTTCACGAAAGAGAACCTGTCTACTGAAGAAGTTGTTCGTCAGTTTATGCGCCGAGGCTTAGATTTCGGCATGAATACTCCGGTGACGGCCTCGACTTACATACACCCTGGTTGGACTGATCCTAGACAGTCTCCAGGCACAAGGGCATCTCAGCCACAGCAGCCGGACGAACCCATCCCAGAGCCCTTGGCCACTATGGTGAATTACATTCCGCCGCGCCCAGATGATGCACCCGAGGTGCATATTCCGAAGAATGCTAAGTATCTGATTCCGCTGCCGCCAATGCCAGATACTGTGCGACAAGAAGGGTCCCTACTTGGACACCTTCCAATGGTCAAGTTTTCTGATTTCAACCTTGGAGACTATAGAACATATCCGCAGTTTGCGCCAGATCGCTATCTGACGGTAGTTCACAATACCACCAGAAAGGTTGACGAATTCGTCCCAAAGGAATTCGCAGCAAATTTAGAGAAGTTTGAACTATTGAACTTGTTGAAGCTACCGCACTTCGGGCGTAGCAACGAAGTCAATGCAGTTGTTAAAACACTGCTATCCTGCGTTCAAGGTGGTTACCTTTGGCTGGGTAGGCCAATTGATTTTAATGTCGACTTAATCCATCGTATTACCGGCCTATCTAAGGTTGGTAAGGACCCAAATATTCATCTTGTTGGAAAGGACAAAGATAGAAAGTTAGTTGCATAGTTGGTGCAGAAGTACAAATTAACAAGGGGAGGTCGAGCTTATGACCTCACGATCGTTGAGGATGAAGCACTTAGATTTATAGGCAGTCTGCTTGCAGGCAGACTTCTCACAAAGTGAAGACCGAAGGAAGTTACTGGAGCTGTCGTGGAGCTCACCATCGCAGCTGCGGAGGGAGAACAGTACAATTGGTCTCTCTTCCTCCTCAATTCTTTCTTGGAAGACTGCCGGAACATCCAAGACAACCCCGGTCAGTTGTTCCATTTTTCTTGGCTTTTACTTTTATGCGCATTGGTCGGGTGGAAGGAGCCCCCGAACATTCAGTTCCTTCCGGGCCGCGCAGGAGAAGTCGCAGGAATGCGATATGTCAATCTCTGGGATTCTAGCAATCCCGCGAAGCGCAAGATGAACCGCACTGTATTTTGTGAATACTACCATCTCCTCAAAGATACCATTCAGGAAATGCCAAGGCTGAGTGAGGAGATAGCAAAAATATATGAAGGAAAGTTGGCCTTTTCTGCCGACTTGCATCAACTTTACCTCCGCCCTTGCAGCATTCAAGAGGAATGGGTCGTAGGCCTTTATAGGATGAACACTGAAGATGTTGAAGAAACCATCAAGTCTTGGTCGGATGAATGGAGGGAGGCCGCAGAAATCGCACCCGCGATGCCACCTCCTGCTGCGCAAGAGAAGGATAAGGGCAAGGAAGCCCTTGAGCAAAGAAGTGATGAAGGTTCGACAGAACCAGCGACCAAGAATCAAAAGGTGTCGCATCCCCTTGAGACCATTCCCTCTGGGATCGATCAATATTTACAGGAGCAATTTCGCGAGCTGCGGACCGCGCACGCTCACATCAGAAGTGCTATGGAGCTGCAGTTCGTAGAGTTAAAAGGTCTCGCAGGAAGAGTTGCGCAGACCCATGCGCCAGCATCTACTTCGCAGGTGCCACAAGTACCGAGCGAGTTGAAGTACTCGCAGAAAGGCATACTGTCGTGCACATCCTGACTACAAGCATGACACTTCCGGATCCTCTGGATGCACTACAGGTAAGCGCAGTTGGGCCCGTTGAAATAAATTTGTCTTTGATTCCCATAGAAACCTTGCAGCTAGTGCACGAGAAAGTTTATGTTGAGTTGAGAGCTAGAGAGCTCTCTACCTTCCATGCAAACCAAATACTGCAATCGCAGGAGATAGTGCTGAAGGCAGGCTACAAGAATATCTCCGAGAAGCTCGCACTTTATGAAGCACAAGACATTGGCATAAGGAATGCAGTTGATGAAATTTCCCAGGAGTTGTCGGCCTGCGAGATTCAACCAGACCTTCCTCTGGTTGAGAAAGTTCAAATTATTGGAGGAAGGGTGAAAAACCTGGAGCACGAAATAGTTGCTATGGCTGAAGACCATAGAATGCAGATCGCCGAGTTAGAAGCTTGTGTTGCAGCACATTCTACAGATGATAGGTAGGAACAATTTGAAGCGCTGCGCAGAACTTCCACACAACTGAAGAGCAGAGCAGGTGAAGCCGAGAACCTGATGAACCAAGCTATCGAGGCTTGGACGGAGCTTGAGACGCTCCCTTTCAAAGTTGGTCTTTTGGAACAGCTACAAGCCGCAGAACAGTCCCTAACTGTTCTGACTGAAGAAGCTAAGGCCTTAGAAGGCTTAGCAAAAATGAGGAAAATGAGTGAAGTGCGCAGAATCCAACAGCAACTGCACAAGCTAAGAAATGAAGATGCTAAACTCACCAACAGCATTCAGCCATTTATGGATGAGTATGCTGACCTCGCTGCCCAAGTCGAGGCAAAGATCAAAGAAATTGCAGAATCTCAACAGGTGATTGATGGCATAACTGAAGAAGAAGCCACTGCAGAAACGGTGCAGACAGCTGTGGAGTGTGTCGATGAAATGGATTATGCTATTGCGCGAAGAAAACATTCGTGGAGACCCAAGCAAAAGCAGATGCGCAAGTAAAGCGACCACACGCTAGTGCGAGTGGCTCAAGGGCGAGCCACAAGTAAGTGTTAGGGGCATGTTGGAGCCTAGGCCGCAGCTATGGTAAAGCTACGAATTTTGAGGAAAAAGCACAAGTATTGAAGGGAAAGTGCTAATTTTGAATAAACACCAATTTTTGGGCAGAAGGAAAAGGTGTGCAGTACGGTGCCAGATGGATGAGCTTAGCGCATATTACGGACCAGAACTCGCGGAGCTCGCGCGCACACGTCAAAGGAGAATGAATGTGGCAGAGTAGAAAGCTCAACTACCACAATAAATGAAGCGATACAGTAGAGGGCTCAGTTACCCTCATTTAAGGCTAAGTACAAAATTTATGGTTGTTCTGATCAAGGAAGAGCAATGGACCAAAGCATTGAAGACGAAGGAAAAGGAGCAGTAAACGATGAAGCGGCGCCCATACCCGCAATCTGCGCCGGAAGTCACGAAACCTGCAGGAAGCGGCGACGTGACTGCAAGCGGCGCCTACAGTACACCTAACCATGTCCGTGGTTAGGGTTTTTGGGGATTACTGCTGGGAAATGACCACATTTTTGTAAAGGTGTGACCGTCATGGCCACCTATATATATGTGTAATTGCAAGGGAAGAAGGTTAGACAGACTTAAGTTAGACTTAAGTTAGTTAGCTAGCCATTAGATGTTGAGATGCAGGTTAGCTGTTTGAGATAAGCTAGCTAGTTAGTAAGTCTTCTACTGTGTTGTTAGGAGACAAGAGTTAGAGCTGGATAGCCGTGAAGCTAATCCCTGAGTTGCAGACAGTCTGATTCGACGTCTAAACTATTGTAATCTCTGTAGAGGAAGAGACTAGATCGAGAGAAGGGATCCCAGCTGTGTGTGTGGAGTTTCCTGGAAAGATCTAAGGCTGCAGCTGTGTGCTCAGCATATTGTGTAATTCTATCCACTCCTGATTAATATAAGAGACTCCCATGGACGTGGTTTCCCCGTGGAGGTGAACTTCATAATTCTCGTTGTTATGATGCTGTGTTGAGTGATTGCATGTTTTAGTTCACTGTCTGTGTATACATGAATATTGCGTTCTCTTTATGAGTATGTTAAGTAAGTTCTCAAAGCCTCCTTGGTAACTATCATCATTAAGTGTCGAAGGGGTATGTAGACGCTGTCGCTGCAGCGATAGAGGAATGCGTTACTGTGCTGGGCTTGCAAGCAGAAACGATAGAGTAGCGATGTAAAGGAGAATCGCCTTGCGCGTAGGAGTGAAGATACCGCGCAGCTAGGCTGTCGAGAGAGAGTTAAGCGCGGTTGCGCTGAGAGGTCTGTGGAAGAGTAAGACATTCTGCTTTGAGGAATCATCAAGGAAGAGAGAGAGCAGTCTCCGCGTCGCCTAGGTTAAGGAAATCTAATTCCTTAGCCCCCCCATAGCCACTTCGGGTGAGACCTCGAGCTGTTGCGCAGCTCGTTGCCGAGAGGGCCAGTGCGCCAAGGGGTTTTGTTGCTTCGCTTCATTAAAGCCCGGGTCTGTCCAAAAAGCAGCCAACACCTCTCGTTCACACAAAAATCAGTGTTCGGTGGAGGAAGATCCTTCGGTACCCATTGTTTCAATAAATGTATGTACCTCAAGGGATCCTCTTCGTCGTCTTTTGTCTCATCACCATAGGAACATGCCCCCCCTTGACGATGAAAAAATTCATTGCATCTATGGAATCTTCTTTTGGTTTTTTGACATCTAGTTGATACAATTCTTCTAAACCTACTGGATGTCTCACTTTCCTCTATCCTTCCTAAACTCCCCTCGCTTGAGGAAGACAGATAAGACAAATACCTATTTGGTTCTACCTGCACCTTTGGAAAAAAAATTAGATTCAACCGCAAGGCATAGCGCCTCTTAAAAGTTGACGTGTATCGCCTTTTATAATTTTACTTGATCTTCATTCCCTTTGTCAACGTGTAGGCATTCAAGTGATGATCGGAAGACGACCAATTTATCTTTCTTAAGAGTAGAAAGTCATGCAATATTTATGAGTTGTTTTTTACTATTTGATTTAATGCTACATCACACATGTAACACACATGTAGCACACATGAAACATTACGCATACACATTACAAGATCTCCTCTAATGCTACAAGTCTTGGCTACTTAATGAAAACTATTTACCACATATTTGATTACCTTAGTGTAGACGTTTCTTGTAATATACTCAGAAGATTTACTTTCAGAAATGACTGTGCCTCTTAGAGGCTAGTCAACTCTAGGAACCAAGTGACCCTATGATAGGGCTAGTACAAACCAGAGAGAAAGAGATGACTGGGCTATATTACGGTCAATCATAGAAATTCCGTGACAGTAAAAAGGTTCAGTACAAAGACCAACCAGTAAGGTACAAGTCAAAAAAAAAAGAATGGGTATAAAGACTGACAACCATTGGGACTAAGGGGGTGTACACTACTTTAAACGTGGACAAACTACCATAGTTATAACCACAAGACCAAAAACATAAAAGGTGGTACAAATCAATATATGCAATATCTCCTTGTAACTACCTCATATATGCAATATCTCCTTGTAACTACCTCATATATGCAATAGCTCCTTGTAACTACCTCTTGAAACTCAAATAGTACCGCCAAAAGGTATGATAGCATGCAATCTTCCAAACTAAGGTCAGTAGGGTGGTACGAAGTGGGTATAAAGACACATAACAATTTGGAGAAAGTGGGTGTACATCAAATGTGGACAAACTACCATAGTACCCACAAGACCTAAAACATAAAAGGTGGTACAAATCACAAGATATCCCAATATTAGTAAAACACCCAAAAGGTAAAAGGCAAGGTACCACAAAAATATTATCGACAAAATGAAAGGACCATAAGACAATCGACCAAGGTGGGGTACAACCATTCATCTCTCTCTCAAATGTACCATTGTTCCATATAACTTGAAAGACCATCATCACAGTAAACGGAAAAGTCCACACGGGTGATGTGATCACATGGTCCTCTAGACTACTCCTATGGTCAAGCATTAGTGTCTCCATGAAGGGGTGTTCAATCCCTTCAGAAGACCATCTAACTCAACCATCTCGAAGACCTAGGAGAAGAGGACATCACACATCATCAAATAAGTATTGGTAACTACCGTGTATGAACTCAAAAACCCTAAAGCAACCAAGCATGCAGAAGGGGAGCTATGAAAAGACAAGGCTTGCAGGCCAAAAAAACAAGCTCAAAAAACTATACTGGGATCGATGTCATAGTAAGCGAGCTGAAACAAAAGTGGCCAGAATGCCAACAAGTAGCACTAAAAAGAAAAAGACCCTCTAAAAAGGTGGAAATGTAAGCACACTTCCTAACTAGGAGCTGGAGACCTCGACAAATCATATCCTTCGCAAGGTGATGAAATCCAAGTCAAACAATATGAAGTGAGAGACTGAATTTGAAGGATATCCCTCTACCGAAAGGGATCCTAGGTAAAAGAGCCCTAGTAGAAAATTCACTAAGCTACCTTGTTCATGACACGTTGGAAAAGGTTTTCGGCACTTCTACCTTATCACCCTTGTATCACCAGTATGGTGGCCGGAGAATACAAGGAAGACAATGATCAATGTTGCCTTAGGGCTAAGTGGAGTGCGGCATTCCACATAGTCCGTCCCGTTCTTGATCTCGCGGCAGTTTAACCCCTGAAACAACAGGAGGCCCCTCCACAAACTGGTGTATGACCGTGTCAACAAATACTAGAGGATTTTGGTTCCCTAGAGAACAACAGCTATGTCTCAGATGATAATGACAAGGGGGAATTATTTGGATGCCTATCCCTGGTGTCCTACCTAACTACCAAATTCTTTTGATTTCCTCAAGTGAGGTTATGGCGTGTTTAGTTAGGGGGTGTAAATTTTAGTGGTTGTATTACTCAATCGGGTGATGGAAGTGAAACTCGTGGTGTGATGACTGACTCAAACCATGCAAATGCATATGAATAAAATAAGCCTTTCCTTTCAATTAATGCTAGCTAAGATAAGGAGAGATTTCTTTCAAACTATAACTACTCTTTCAAATTAAATGAATCCATTAACAATAACTTTCTTCTACTTCTAATGACTAAAATGCATGACAATGTTTAAACCTAATTAGCAGGCATAAGCATGACATTGTGATATTGTGAATAATCGTGTATGGTAGGACACATTATTTCAATTTAAAACCCATTTAATGTACGCTAGGAGACTTAAATTACAGAATGATCTCATAAGTATAAGCCCAAGAATATTTGTCTCAGTTGGGCAATGGAAGTGCAACTTGTGGTGTGATGACTAACTCAAACCATGCAAATGCATATCAATAAAATAAGCCTTTCCTTTCAATGAATGCTAGCTAAGGTAAGGAGATAGTTCTTTCAAACTACAACTACTTTTTCAAATTAAATGAATGCAACAAGTGTTCAAGTTCATTCATGGGACCTCAAGGAGAGCTTCATATATACTCAAGTCATGCAAATGAATTCATCACATAAAACAAAGTGATAATAAATATAAGGAATTGTACATATCCATGTTCATAATTCTCTAGGAACACTTATAACATTCTTCAAACATTCTTCAATCCTTCTTCACAAAAACACAGGGATAGTAGAAACAATAAACTGCATATAAATCTTCATGAGCTTAATAAAAAAACAGTAACCACAACTGGGGAAGCTATACCAGAACTTGTTTTTTTATGACTATAAATACAAGAGTATCCTAATCATGAGCAATACATCCTTTACTTTTACATCATGATAAATACTAATCATTTCCCCTTTAACTTGCATTGAGTACCTTGACATGAATTCCCCCAAGCTACTATATTCTAAATGTTAAAGCTGCTACAGTACTACCCTAGTTGAAGACTAAAATTGCCACAATCCAAGTCATGATGGTTTGATTGAAGTCTGAAGTATGATGATACATGCTTACCTTTTATGAATTTACTAACCCTGATGAATGATACAATGAAAACCAATTTTAAGAAGATGAAGACTTTAAAACAAACCATAATAGCCTGAAATACTTCCTAAACCATAACAACAAAAATGGGTAAGCAAAATCGAAGTTCCATTTTCCATCGAGGTGGCTTACAAATTGATTTAAATTTGACCACAATGGCACCAACCGCAATTTTAGGCCTATATAATTATGTTCCTTTTATATATATACGTTTCCAATCCTTCAAATGTTTCGTTACTTTGTACCCTGGGGCCACTTTCTGGAAATTATCATCTTCAAGCAGCCTCGACGGAAAACGGAACTTCGATTTTGCTTATATCATGATGCTAATGGTGCTATAGGATCTATCTCACATGGCACTAGTTCATAATGGGATGGGGCCAATTAATCTTACTTTCAAAAATCATATGGTGGCAATGATTGATACATTCTCATTCCTCAGATTCTACACTGCCCACACTTTTCTAATTGTATGAAAATTGAAGCTTTAAATTTTATCCAAACCATGTAAGGAGAACTTGACCTAATTGCAATTTTTATTATCTGCATGGAAGGATATGTCAATTTCTAGATAGGGCAATTTTTAGCCATAGTATAGTTATCAACCTAATCCTTCGCATATCAGGGCAATCTAATTTATAGAGATAGGGCAATTTAAAGAGGATGGTGATTTGGTTGACATCCATACTAGATTGATCTTTAATTTGTTGTTGAGTTATTTAACACGCAGACCGTATGACTTGAATCTGGGTGAGACCCAATTTTGCAACAAATTTCAAAAGATAGAAGAGAAAATTGAACTCAGCCATATTGTTTTTCCTAGCCCTCAAGTAGGATTTATCTATGAAGAAATGGCTATCGGAGATATGTAGAGAAAACCTGATCTTGCACTACTCTATGGAGCCTTGACAGGCCCCATGAAAAAACTCCAAGTCATATCTGGATTCACTGCTACTTCACTAATAACACAGGGAACCTTCAAAACTACAATGTGGGTGGCCTTAAGTCTTGCTTTTTGCATTCACAGTTTGGTTGGTTAACTTAACATCCCTCCAATTCACAACAAATTTTTGTGGCATTCATTTAATTTGGTGGAGGCTGAGGCATTCATTTCAAAATCGGAGATGGAGGCTGCTTCCATGCTGAGACTTGAGGAAAGTTCAAAGTATGGTGATTTTAGTTTACAAAAATTACTACTTCGGGACTATTTTGGGACTAAGGTCTGCTCAGGAGAGGCTACAACTTGTTGTATGAGTTGAAAATTGGGTTAGGTTAGGAGCAGAAAATTAAAATATTTATACTTTAATGCATAAATAAATTCCTAAACCAATGCTAGAAACAAAATAGTACAGTTGTGACAAGGTAATATAAATTTAAACATAATTTTCATCTCTTTCAACTTTAACACTCCCAAAGGTCCCTGTGTTAAAGTTGAAGTAGACAAAGACAATAAATAACAACAGCATTAATAAAGTAATGAACAAGTTAAACATAACTAACAACTAGCATCAGTAATGCTGGTTTAGACCTTCCTTATAATCAGATATATTTTTCAATAAACCCTTTCTGCAATAGCTGATAGCCACTAGGGATCAACAACATATGCCCCAGCAAGGCCCATAGGCTCAGAGTAGAGGCCAAAGACAGTTTGGATAGTCCTGTTCCTATGGATACTGATTCTGAAGATAAGCATAATGATGGGGTTGGAACTAGTGGATTGTCTCTTGAAAAAATGAGTAATGAATGCTTTCTAAAATTAATCATTTCACATGCCATGGTGTTTGTGCATCTGGCAATGGAAAATCCTGAAACTTGTAGAATATTTGTTGAGAAAAAGGGCATCGAATCCCTTATGAGGTTCTTGACTCTTCCAAGTATTCCGTTATCTTCAAAACGATGTCTGTAGCTGTGCACATGGTTGGATTTTACAAAGCATTCACACAACAGCACTCAGTTTCCCTTGCAAGGGTATTTTGTGCTCATCTGAAGGAACATCTCAAGACTACATTAAATGTTTTGGATCATGTTGCAGGGACTAATTTATTAGCTATAAAAGATGGACTGAATCGGAAAGTATTTTGGTGCTTGTTTGTGGTACAATTTTTTGTCTTTCTAGCTGATGATACTAAAGAGAATCGATGGTTGGTAGCATTAACGAAAAAGTTTGGAAATGATAGCAAGGATGTGCTTCTTGATATTGGGATGATACATCAAGATATACTATGGCAAGTTGCACTTATTGAGGATTCAAAGGCACTGCTAAAGAAAGATGATCGCAATGTTTCTAGCAGTGTCACAACTGATTTGGATGTGCATGCAAATGAAATTGATGATCACTTGCCAATTTCTGTTGGACAATATGTGGATCTTATTCTGAATCAACATAGGCAATCATCTGTTTGGAATGTTGCGAATTTTAAATATAATAATTTGACCCAATTGCTGCTTCATTCATAGGGGGTTTTAAAAAGAACGATATAGGTCTATGGGCAGCTTATTAAAAGTAGTTATTTCCAGTCTAGCTGTAGCTTCCTATGGAGGTTTAGATTCAGTCAATACAAATAGGTGTTCCCTCTCCTACCCTCCCCCCTATGAAAAGAGGAATGAGTGCAAGTTTCTGCCCGGCCTATTATTATTTGCTGTTAGCTCGGATTGGTGATTTAATGCAATAATGGAAACCTTAACTCAAGCCCGTGTGAATACAAGTACTCAGTCACAGTGAGAGCTTGGTAACTCTGCTTTATCGGGGTCATTATAAATAGCCCCCGCTCCCCCCGTTCATGATAAAATAAGGGATTCCATTGCAAGAACCTCAACTTTTTGATCTAATACATCTATTTCATGATATTGGTCACAATGCTCGACTTCAATGAAGGTTGAACATTGATTCCTCTGCCCGAGGACAACAAGCCTATGTTCTTCAACCATAGCATTCTCATTCTGATGAAGGCCCTTCCAGAATCAAGATTCAAGGCAATAAGAAAAAGTCACTACATTCTTTTTGCTATGAGATATTAAGGCCGTCATTTTCAGTTCACTACAAAGAGGTGAGGGTTCACCCATCAAACTAAAAAAAATAGTACATGCAATAAGATAAAAATACCCCAATGTAGATTGAATTAGCAATGAAACCCTCTTAGAAGATCGAATTACCAATGAAACCACAGTGATTTGCTACCAAATTTTTAAATTTGTCAAATCAAAACAATTTAGGGCTTGGTACTCACGGATGTGGGAGGCATTTCTGGCTCCTCTTATAGTTTATTTCCTTGGACTCCAAACTGCCTTTCCCAATGCTTGCTCGTTGGGTCACTCCCATTGCTTGGTCGTTGGGTCACTCCCTCTCCCTTGCCACAATCACAAACCGCCTCTCCCACAATCGAACAGTCCAATCCAAATCGATAGCAGGTCCAAATCGCAGAGGCGCAGGTCCAAATCGAGGGTCACTCCAAATCGCAGGTTTATGAAATGCATATGGCCGACTTTTCTATTTGTTCAATATATATGTTATATAATGTTTGTTTTTTGGTTTTTTTAATTTTTTTTTAATTAAATATATATAACATTATATATAACAATTAAAATTTAATTGTTATATATAATGTTATATATATATTTAATTAAAAACAAATTAAAAAAACCATTGTTATATATTTATGTTGTAATTTTATTTATTCATGTTTTAATTTTATTTATTATATATTCATTTTTTTAATTTTAATTGGTTTTTTTTGTTATATATAATGTTTTTTTTTAATTGTTATATATAATACGTTTTTTTAATTATTATCTAATTGTTATATATATAATGTTTTTTTTAATGTTTGTTACATAATCATTGCCATCATCATGATTTTGGTATATGTTGACCATTCTTAACTACCTCCTATAGCCAATTGGCTACTAGGGAAGATAAGGAAAATATGCACCCTTTAGGGGAAATTTTAAGAACCCCCCCCTAAATTTCCATGTATAATAATTGGGCTAATCCCCATGATACATAGGAAAACATGAAGGCTATTTTATCAATTAAATAATACGTATATATAATTTTTTGGTGAATGTCACACCAAATTATATAATCTTGTAAAATCTCGGGAAATCTTTTATTGAATTATAAAATCTTGTAAAAACTTGGTGAATCTTTCACTAAATTATAAAACCTTGTAAAGTCTTTGCGAATTTTTTAATAATGCATATAAACCACATATAATAATAAAACAACATATTCATTAAACCATAATATCCTAGAAAAAGAGCAATTATCCAGTACTTGTTGAATTAAGATAATTTGTATTTGATTTCTTGCCTATTCACATAGGATTTCTTCAATCAATTCCATTATGATACAATTACATCAAACTAGGTTTGGCTAAAATCTGTAAAATTAGTCACAGCAGATCTAATGAACAAGTAAATCAATCACAATAGATGAAACTCAAAAAAATGGTGTAAAACTGTGCAAAACATGCATCAGTGCTCAATATCCCAATGAGGGTGAATAATTACAATACAATACTCTAACAATGACTGAGCAATTCGAATTGACTAAGAAGGTCATTCGAATCACTGAATGGAGTAGCTTCACTCCAATTAGGAGTCCTCATCATCAATCAGTAATGGTCATCAATGCACAAGAACCAGTCATCCAAGTGTCAATCTGAGTCTAAATGAGTGTAACATGTGTAACTGAAGTGTGTAGCACTAATATAGGGAAGTGGGCTCAGTGGAGGGCACATGGGAGGCTAACTGAAGTCGGAACAAGTCATCTAGTCAATCTGGAGGTCCAATGGAGTGAAACAGTCAATCGAGAGTGAAACTAGCCTCAAATCAGGGAGAATCGGAGCTAACTGAGTGTAACTGAAGTGGAATTGCAGTGGTAGGTGAAGAAGTGAACCCTTCTCTGGTAGTAGGTGAGAAGTGGGTGCCTTCCTAACTAGGAGGGCTAATGAACTGATGTAAGAAGCTCCCGGGTGCTAGAATAAGGTGGCTAAGGTGCTGGAGGCATCAACCTGGTGACTGGGATGCATGCAAAGTGCATGCAAACCCTAGAATTTGCATGCAAACCCTAATTGCATGCAAGATCCTGAAAAAGATGATGTGGATATCCGAACACCCCCCCTCAAGCTAGACTATGATGTGCAAAAAATAATGTGGGGCCCTGGTAACTAAGACCAAAGGTCACCCCAATACAATAATCGAAAAAAATGCTGAAAATAAACTAAGTGAGGAAAGAGGGAAAACCGAGTGGGAAGAAATCCCCCCCTCAAGCTAAAGCATAATAATGGATCAATCTGTCTCCACCATGATGGAAATCACCCCCAACAGTTAACGGAGGTAAGAGAACTTCTTCTCAGTGAAGCTCTTGGTGAAGATGTCTACAATTTGCTCATCAGTAGGGCAATATTGCAGAATGATGGTGCGATCATGCATCAACTGTCGAATGTAATGCATATGAATCTCAATGTGTTTGGTTCTCTGCCACTGAACTGGATCTGTGGAGATCTTGATAGCACTTTGATTGTCACAAAATAGGACAGTCGAAGTAGTGCCACCAAAACCAAACTCGGAAAGAATACCCTGCAACCAAACTACCTGAATGCAGGCATTGACTGCCCCTCGATACTCTGCCTCTACTGAAGAAAGTGCAATGGCTTCCTACTTTTTGATGGAATAGAAAATAGAACCATGACCAATCATGAAAACATAACCGAAAGTGGACTTCCGATCAATACTATCACCTGCCCAATCTGAATCAATAAAACCAATGAAATCAAGCTCAGAATCTGCAGCATAATGTATGCCAAAATGTTTCGTACCTTGCACATACTGCAAGATCCGCTTGGTTGCTCGCCAATGAAGCTCATGGGGCTGCTGCATATACCTTGACACGGCACTCACAACATATGAAATATCAGGCCTTGAGTGTGTCAAATAAAGTAGTGAACCAATCAACTGTCGATACATACTACAATCTGCAAGTGGTGTAGAATCTCCCTCCTCAAGCCTAATTCCTGAGAGGAATGGGAATGGGGCTGCCTTACATTCAGCCATATTAAACTTCAATAACAGGTCGTAAGCATATTTTTGTTGAGATATAGTGATCCCATCAAAATTTTGAGCTATCTCCAAGCCCAAAAAGTGACTCAACAAGCCCAAATCGCTCATGTCAAAAGCTAGATTTAAGGCAGTTTTTAGCTTGTTTATTGAAGTAAGAGTGCTACTAGTAATGAGAATATCGTCAACATAAAGTACAATAACCAACAAATTACCTTTAACTCTCTGAAGATACACATTTGGATCAGATTTGCATCTTTGGAAATTCTGAGAAAGAAGGAAGGAGTCCATCTTTGTGTACCAAGCTCTTGGGGCCTGTTTTAACCCATACAGAGATTTCTTCAATCTGCAAACTAATGATGGATCTGATGTGTAGCCCTCTGGCTGCTGCTTATATACCTCTTCAGCAAGGTCTCCATGTATAAATGCACTCTTCACATCCATGTGGTGCACTTCCCAGTGCTTGGATGCGGAAATAGCCAAAACAAGGCGGATGGAATCCATCTTTGCAACCGGTGCAAAGGTCTTAGTGTAGTCCACTCCTTGGACTTGGGAGAAACCTTTTTCCACCAACCTTGCTTTGTATTTTCTGATAGAGCCATCAGTAGCAACTTTCGTGTGATAGACCCATTTACACTTCACTAATTTTCTTCTAGGTGGAAGAGAAACTAGCTCCCATGTATTGTTCTTTTGAAGAGAATTGTACTCTTCATCCATGGTACTTTTCCATCTCGGATCTCGGTGGGAAGAATAGTATGATGTGGGATCTGAACCAATCATCAAATAAGAAATATCAGGAAGTAATGGATCAAAAATAGAAAGAGCCATACCTGCTCTTTGAAAATCTGCTCTTGTTCGTCTTGGATCAGCAGGATTTCCAAGGTTCGAACCAGCAGATTGAAGAGTGTTTTGGGCCCACTTTGGTAACTGAGGAGGATCATAATGGTCGGATTCCGAACCTGATATTTCATGATCATCATGTGTTGCATAAATATCAGAAATATCAGAACTCATACCTTCATTATCGTTGCACGGATCTTCTTCTGGTGAAGGCAGTGAAACGACAGTTTCTTCCTCGACTAGTTGCAATTCTTGAAGCGGTTCTTCAAATTGTACACTGCGCTCTATGAATATCTTTTTAGATCTGATATCCATGAGTTTATATGCTTTTGATTCTTCCCCATATCCTGTCATTATGCACTCAATACTTTGTGGATCCAAAGCTCATCTCTTCTTGGAAGGAATTCTAGCCCATGCAGTAGAGCCAAAAACTCTCAAATTTGACACATCCGGTTTGTTACCAAAGAATGCTTCAAAAGGAGTCATACCTTTCACGGATGAATGTGGAACACAGTTCTGTATGTATGCAGCAACATTGATTGCTTCAACCCAAATATTTGCAGCCAAACCTTTTGATTCAATCATGCATGTAGCCATCTCTTTCAGTGACCGATTTTTCCTTTCCGCTACATCGTTCTGCTGGGGTGTGTAGGGAACTGTATGTTGGATCTAAATTCCGATTTGGGCACAAAGTTGCAGCAACTCGGCCTTGATATATTATCCACCATTATCAGATCTAAGAGCTTTGATCTTGCTCTCAGTGGTAGTCTCAACAGAAGCTTTAAAATCCTTGAATTTTCCAAGCACTTCTGACTTGTTTTTGAGAAAAAGTACCCATGTAAAGTGGGAAAAATCATCAATAAATGTCAAAACATACCTTGAACCATTTAATGATGTATGGGGCAGCAAACCACTGATATCAGAATGTATCAACCCCAAAACTGTAGAAGCTCTACTAGCTTTGCCGCGGTCGAATTTGTGCTCGGGGTGCTTCCCAATAATGCAACCAGTGCATACTCCCTTCGAGGAACGGAGTTGTGGAATACCATCTACCATGGAATTGTTTGATAATAGAAGCAAATACTTATAATTAAGATGTCTAAATATTTCATGCCAAATCCTACTAACCTCATTACCATGTGTGCGAAGAGCAGTGGGCTTTGCAAGCAGAATAAAGTGTGAAAACTCATAGCATTTTGCAGTGTGGTTCGCCTTTCCGACTACAACAAGTCTTCCACTTTTGATATCAGAAATTTCAACTGTATTAGGGCTGAATGTAACTTGCTTCGGTTCACCAGTGTGTGTCATTTGATACACAGAAAGAAGATTTGAAGCCAAGAAAGGCACATAAAGAACATTCTGAAAGCTTCCATGATCTACATGAATCGTACCTTTTCCCTTTGAATAAATTTTTGAGTCATCTCCCAAATGGATAGGGATGGAGCTATTTGGATCGAATGAAGAAAAAGAATCAATATTTGCAGCCATATGATTCGATGCACCTGAATCTATCAAGAGAGTAGTGGGCTTCGAAACAGTTGCCATGAGTGCTTGTCCTCTTTCATGATCATCATTCCTATCCTTCTTCCTTGCACCATCAGGAAGATTTATGTTGTTCTTTTCCAAAAGGAGGGCCATTTGATCTATAGTCTTCTTCATACATGAACTTTCGGGATGAAAGCCATGGTTGCAATAAGTACATTTAGATTTGTGGTTACCTTCTTTGCCCTTTTGCTTGAACTTCAAACTGGATGGTGCATCCGTCTGTTTTCCTTTCTCTCTTTGCTTGTGAGGTTCGAATTTGGGCTTCTCCTTCTTTTTATTTCCTTTACCATTCGAGATCTTGGGTCCTTGAACATATAGGGTTGAATCTTTGGAGCTTATGGACCCCATTTGAATCAACTTATCATGCTCTTTTGTGATAGACTCAATGAAGGAATTCAAGGTAGGCATCTTCCAATTCGGGGTAGTTAGCTGACCGAAATTGAAAGTAGAGACAAATACCAAATAATCTTTACCAAGCTTGCTGAGAATGGAGAGGATCAATTGCTTATCCTCTTTGATAACTCCATTGTTCTTCAACTGCATGTTCAAGTTCTTGAATTTTGTGAAGAATTCATTAATGGTCTTGAAATTCTCAGGACTAAGGGCAATCAATTCATTCTCTAATTGAAAAGCCCTAAGCTCGTCCTACTTGCCAAATAGTGTTTCAAGTTGCTCCCATATAGATTTTGGAGTTTTCAATCCGCTAAGATGGAATTGAAGATATTTGGAGATGGAGAGACAAAGAAGACCATAAGATTCATCAAGCTTGTTGTAGTGTTTGGTTCTATCTGACAAGGTGTTTGGCTCCAATTCAAGACCAAGAGTGACTCGGTAGTAACCTTTTGAATGTAATATGATCTCCATATCATCTTTCCAATCAAAATAATTGAATGGGGTGAGGATAGGCTTTGAAGAAGAGTATTCCATTGCTAGGAGCAAGTGCACACTGATGTAGAAATGCTTGCAAGGGAAAAGTAGCGAATGTAATTGATGGAGACAATAACCTGCAAATCACAATAAAACTAAGAACAATGAGGTCGAACAATCCACCCTTTTAGAGTTGCATCACACCTGGGATTGGAGATCAAGCAATGTTGAATGGGTCCAATGTATCAGATCCAGGATTTATGTGGAAACTCAAGCTTCTGGAGTGGTATTGGAATTATTTTCAAGCTTTGCATGCACAAGAGTGAATTCCCTTGAGATCTTTCATGCCAAAAATTTTGTAATTTTTGAGCAAATTCACTCATATCTTCTTGTAGAAACACCTGTAGAAAAGAGATCTTGTCCCTGCAATGGCTCTGATACCATGTAAAATTAGTCACAACAGATCTAATGAACAAGTAAATCAATCACAATAGATGAAACTCATAAAAATGGTGTAAAACTGTGCAAAACATGCATCAGTGCTCAATATTCCAATGAGTGTGAATAATTACAATACAATACTGTGACAATGACTAAGCAATTCGAATTGACTAAGAAGGTCATTCGAATCACTGAATGGAGTAGCTTCACTCCAACTAGGAGTCCTCATCATCAATCAGTGGTGGTCATCAATGCACAAGAACTAGTCATCTAGGTGTCAATCTGAGTCTAACTGAGTGTAACATGTGTAACTGAAGTGTGTAGCACTGATATAGGGAAGTGGGCTCAGTGGAGGGGGCATGAGAGTGTAACTGATGTCAGAACAAGTCATCTAGTCAATCTGGAGGTCCAACGGAGTGAAACAATCAGTCGGGAGTGAAACTAGCCTCAAATCAGGGAGAATCGGAGCTAACTGAGTGTAACTGCAGTGGTAGGTGAAGAAGTGCGCCCTTCTCTCGAAGTAGGTGAGAAGTGGGCGCCTTCCTAACTAGGAGGGCTAATGAACTGATGTAAGAAGCTCCCGGGTGCTAGAATAACGTGGCTAAGGTGCTGGAGGCTTCAACCTGGTGACTGGGATGCATGCAAAGTGCATGCAAACCCTAGAATTTGCATGCAAACCCTAAGTGCATGCAAGATCTTGAAAAAGATGATGTGTATATCTGAACAAAATCCTATTAGGAACCCATGTCAACCCTTCTATTTTCTTTGTTAGTATATTCTTGTTGGACGCATATGCTTTGTAAGTCATCCCATAGTATTTTTTGATCCATAGTTTGTATTATTGTTGTTGGACGCATATGCTTTGTAAGTCATCCTGTAGTAATTGTTGATCCATAGTTTGTATTGGCCCATGGTTTGTATTGACACATGGTATTGGATCCTAGACTTAGTATATAAGTTTGTGTTGATACCAATGAAGGTACCGTGAAGTTATTTGTATTGAGCTTGCTCCCTCGAAGTGGCCTATGATCAATAAAAGTGATTTTGAGTTTTGTTATTTCTGCTATCTCAAGTATTTTCATTAATTAATTGTTGCAGGTTCTTCACAAATCCATATTTTTCCATTTTCATAAGTAACCAAAAGATCAACCTACAACCACTTATACTATGAAACGAGAACTTTATACTATGAACGATAACTCTAGACATAAAAACGATGATTTTTGCAAAAAAACACTAAAAACAACCCCAAATAGAAAAGTGTTGATACCAGTATACACGAATTTTTTTTGGGTAAAAAATAGAGCCATGGTGTAAACATCCATATTGTTGTTTGCAAAAACTTTAAAATCAACCCCTAAATTGGAAGAAGTTTTTTTTCTTCAAGAGATAAATTACAACTTTTTTGAAACTTCCATATTAAACAAACATACAAAATTCATAAATAATTTCACCACTCTAACCATACAAAAACAAAGAAATTATAATGTGATTCATAATGAAATAATATATTAGACCATACAAGAACAAATGGTTCATATAAATATTCAAAAACTCATTTAGAGTTTCAATTACAAACGCCATACTAATAAAAAACATCTAAAAACTACCCCAACCCCTAAACTAAACTATATATTAAAAATTTAGTTTAGGATGATAAATAAATTCATGGCATTGATATCTCGTTTTTCAGTCGAAAATATTTAGTGACTTAGTCGAACATATTGAAATTTAACTTTCAGTCCTTTCATTAGTAATATCATGTCTAGGTTAATGAGCTTATCACGTCCTTACTTCATTTCATCCCTTCTGTTTTCATAGGGTTACTTTGACAGACTCATCAATTCGTATAATGTGTGTTTTTCTTATCCTTATTGAGTTCTATATCGAGGGTTAGTCATCTTTTCATCAAGGTTTGACCATGTCCTAATGTTAGCTTCATTGCATTCATTTTTATTGAGTTGATTGTCTCCAAACATTGTTTTACTAAAATCGTCTTCATTTGGTCTTTTCGGTGGACTTTCCTAATTGAGAATTCTTATTTTACTGTTGTCTTGATCACGTTGAGTTTGTACTTTTTCATTCAACATTGTCATGCTAGAAAATCAGTTTCATTGGGATTAGCTCCTTGTGCTAGTGACATCAATATCTCGTTTTTCAAAATTTAAGTTCGTTTCACCTCCTCGACCTCGGTCAAAGTTTCATAAACCTGAGCATTTCGGTTTAGCGCCAACAATTTTCCATTATTTGGCAAAATTCAACCAATACATCCGTCCACTAGTCTTCTCATCATCGCTATGTAGGGAAGGTTTGAACAGAATAACCTAGCCTAGATTCATGTGTTCATTTACTTTTCACAGGGTCCTTCAATCCCAATGCAATAGACACATAAGTTGCTTGTAATGCATTTAAATAATCTCCATTTAGTTCTAATAATCACTATTCAATTTATAAAATGAAAATCACTACCCTTTCGTCATATTTGACCCTTAATACAGAAATAGAACTTGAATGCTAATCTTATGATCTCATAAGACCTTAAACAATCCTTCAAAATTTTAATCATAAAATTTTAGTGCACCTTCAAATTTCATTATACAAGTTATGTTTTTCACAAGTCCAATGCCTAATGCAATTATCAATCACCAATGCATTTTAATGGCAATATACAAAATGACCTATTCCAACACAATTACATAATGCATATAGAATTATCAATTTCTAATGTACATATATCATCGTTGAATTTCCATGCAGTTCTATGGAAATATGCAGTTAACACATACTAATGCAACTAAGTATACCAACCTCCAATACCTCTAATACCATATGCAATTTATTGTATACTTATGCATTTATGTAATTATCAAATTATAAATTCACAATCATTGTATGTTAACCTATCTCACATTCTAGTCTAACATACCATTATTGAATCTTAACGCAATTCTATTTTCATGTCATATCTCAATTCTCAAATTATTATTATCCAATTCTATTGCAACTTGTAATTTAATATGATTTTATAGCAATAAGCAAAATATCATATTCAAATGCAAATTTACCTTCATCAATTTTAATGTCCCATAAAACTATTGGATTTTAATGCACTCCACTTATAGCATACAATTATCATAATCCAATAGAAGACACATATATCGATTTCTAATGCATTCTACAATTAATGCAATTCTATTACAATACAATTTACTTGTATTCATTTTTAATGCGGAAATATCTCATCCACTAATTAATATATATATTTATGCAATTCCTCCAATGAAAAAAAAAAATTCAATTTCACAACATATGTAATTTTTAATTTAAACACTATTCAATACTACTTTTAAAGATTAACATAATATCACAAATATTATACTCTGGTCTTATCATTAATTCATTCGCTAAATACATAAACGCATAGTGTTCTATATTAGCACTCATTGATTTAATAAGACATAAAGGTATTCATCCTCTCACCATGTTCAAATTTGCAAAATATATATATATATATATATATATATATATATATATATATAATTAGTATTATATAATAATTATTCAAGACAGAACGAATTCATGTTCAAAATTCCGAATAAAATTGCATCTCTAATTTGATATTTATTTCAACAATAAAGAAATGCATTCATCCTCCTTTCGTATTTCAAATTCACAATGTAAAATAGGATTTTATTTTACTATTTCGTCAATAATCTTTCGTATTTCAAATTCACAATGTAAAATAGGATTTTATTTTACTATTTCGTCAATAATCTTTCGTATTTCAAATTCACAATGTAAAATAGGATTTTCTTTTACTATTTAGCCAATAAGACAAAATGCATTTATCTACTTTTTATATTCAAAATTTACAATACAAAATACTATTCTATTTTAATAATCATTCCATAAGACGTAAACTCATTCATCCTCTTCCATATTGCAAATTCACAATGTAAAATAGCATTTTATTTTACTATTTATCCAGTAAGACAGAAATGTATTTATTTACTTTTCATATTCAAAATTCACAGAATTACATTTTAATAATCATTCTATAATACGGAAACTCATTCATCCTTTTCCATAATGCAAATTAACAATGTAAAATAGCATTTTATTTTACTATTTATCCAATAAGACAAAAATGTATTTATCTATTTTCCATATTAAAAATTTACAATATTACATTTTATTTATTTATCTCCATTCAAATAAAAAAATTACCATCCCACTATATTAATATAAACATTAACTATATTTATACTGCATTCAGATTAAAATTTATTTTGAATAAAACTAAGCATTAAGCTCATTTTTTTTTAACTGTACGCTAATGTAAATGCATACAGGATCTACTATGGCACTATATTAGATATAAATATTAACCACATTTATACAGCAACAAATTTAAAATTTATTTAAATTAAAGCTAAACATCCAGCTCCAATTTCTCAACTGCGCGCTAATGTAGATAGTCACCGGATGTACTATCGCACTATATTGGATATAAAAATTAACTATATTTATACATTTTCAAATTTAAAATTTATTTAATTAAAACTAAACATCCATCTCGAAGGCTTTCTACCCGCTCGAATAGATCGTTGGTGGTCTGCCAATTTGGATTGAGCATTTATCATTTGCTTGCAGATAGTCTGTGTGTTTTTATTATTCCTCCTTGCTTGCAAGTTTGTAGAGGCATGTCTATCTAAGGTTTGTTTCTTTCTCCGATCTGCCTCGTCCACATGTGCGCAGTTAGGGTTTTAGAGAGTTTTATCGTCCATGGGAGTCCACTTTCCTCTGCAGTGCTGCTATAGGTGTTCATTTTCAGGTGTTTCTTCTTCAGCATATTGCAAGTGCACTATCATTGCCTACGCATGGAGAGCCTTCTATTGTGAATATGCTCAGTCTGCCTAGTGTGTGGGCCGCCATCCATTGCTACGAGCTGCCTCCTTTCTCAGATTAGGGTTTTAGACAAGCGTTTCTCCTTTTTGTTGCTGCCAATTGCAACTTCATCTGCCAATATATAGGGATGAAATCCGTCCCATTCCCCCCTCTACCATGATTTATGGAATAATTTCTATAAAAAAAAATTATAGAAAGAAAATCCACTCGCGATATTTGGATTTACATATTAAATAGTATTTTTTAAATAAATAGTGGACGAATATTATGGAATAATTTCTATAAAAAAATTCTATAGAAAGAAAATCTACTAGCGATATTTGGATTTGTATATTAAATGGTATTTTTTAAATAAATAGTGGACCAATATTTTAAAATTTAGAAAAAAAATTCCATAAAAAATTAGTCCATTGAATTTTCCAAACCTCCATAATTTCGCCAATAGGTGGGCGAATTTACCCTCAACAACTACCATTTCTATAAATTTGGGCGAATTTACTCTCAGCAACTGCCATCTTTATAAATTTGGGTGAATTAGAGTAAGAGTTATTTTACTCGGCGATGGGAGCTTGAAATTGTATCAAAGAGGGGCGAAATGGTTCACTTTAGTGTCCCCTTTATATATTTTATGGGGCTAATGTGCCATTTAGTACAAATAAATAAATAAAAATTGGGCTAATCATAGTAAATGCTAGTTTAATTAAAAAATAGCCCACTAAAAAATTAAAACCCCTAAATTTATCCCATGGGCTAAGATTAGCCCCTAAAAATTTCCCTGACACCCTTCCTCCTCATACTTTCAAGAAGGGGCTTAAAAAATATGGTTCATGCCAGGCTCTGAAAAGTGGAAGGGTCATTGCAAAGGATAAAAGGAATCACCAAAAACTCATGTTGACCTTAATGACCATGGAAAGATATTTAGGAATATTTTCTTCATTCATGTGAATTTGGCGATAACTAGAGCGAAGGTCACGATCAATGAAGAATTTATCTCCATGTATCATATAAGAGATAATTAATGACTGGAATGAGAAATTTATCTTTCACTATCAAGGAGTTAAGAGATCAAAAATTGGGACACATGTGCCAAGTGACTTGTTTTTTAAGGACCATGACAACCAAAGAAGAGTACAGGTTGGTACTAGGATGAATGATACCAATAGCTAAGAACAACGATACAATATTTTTAATTTCATATATTATTTTGTTCAAAAGTATGACAATATGATCACACATTGTATGGGAGGATACGATGAAGCAATGAGATGTTATGATCATGCTCTCTCATTTGTAATTCCAATAAATCCATGGTGATATGACATAATCTTATTATCCATTCACACCGAGAACAATATCACACCCACCCATTTCAATGGAAAACATATTAGTTTTCCGGGAGTAATCACCCATTTGAAGCATCACATTTTCACAACTTCCACCATATTTCATAGATCTCCCATCAATAATCATTATCTAAAATTTCTTAGTAACAATGATTTCAATTGGTTTCTTGGGAAATTCAATGATGAATGAAATATGGGTGGTTATGCCATTAATCAAGATAATGAATTTTCTCTTCTTGATATAGCCAACCATGTTTAACATTAATGAGGAGAATAAATACTAGTCAAATAATTAAGGGAGATATAGGGTTCTTCACAGGGTTAGGAAGAAAAACTTCCTCAATGATGGGAGGGGATTCCTTTTGAGTTCTTCCATCAAGTTCATCATCATAAATGTCCTCAAATATGTCCACAAATAATTGATGTTCCTTACATCTATGCTCAAGAGAATATTTTTCATTACAATTGTAGCATAGAACCTTAAGTTGATGTTCCTCCATTTTTTCCTATGCCAACTTATGATGGTGGTCATGACGACGACGATAAACATGATGATGATGATGATGATGAGAATGATGAAGATGATGATCAAGAAGAAAAAGATGATGATAATGAAGATGATCACGATGACGACGATGATGATGATGATGATGATGATGATGTTTGAGTCTTGATAATTGTTCATTTCCTTACTAAGCTTCTCTCTGTTTCAAGAATAATTTAATATTCTCTACTAAACAGGGCCAACCACGTGAAGGTGGAAGCTCTTATGGCCCCTCCCCCCCCTCACATCACTCTCAATTCCGCGTAACCCGACAAAAATATCTATGTACACTAGAAACTTTAAATGTGTTTTTTGACATATTCTAAAACATGCAATGTTTCTAAGTATATCATATAGGAAAATGGAAACTCACTATGAAACAATTAATTTATTATTACTGCATACCTTGTAAACTTCAATGGTCTTCATCATCTTCTTCATCTGGGTCATCATTTGTACTATCATCCGATGATCTAGATTCATCTAGGTCAGATTTGTACTATGATCTGGGTTATATTACCTTTCACCTTCCTCGATCTACCTTTCCCCTTCGGGTACTCCCCTTCGAAATCGTTTTTGGAGTCTGGATCACAAATGCGACGTAAATTGAGCTTTGATGCCAATATAGGAAGATATTCACTAATGTACAACATGTTTTGGTATACCATATATCCCTCCATCATAGAACCCTCAACATATGCTCGTTGTCTAACCAAACCCTTCATAAATTTCTAGTTCCTCTCAACCATCCACATGGACCTTGAGTGCGCAGGTCCACACAGTTCAATCTCCTCAACTTGGTGTATGAGGTAGTGTTCCTGTGCATTGAAAAATGCTGAAGGTAGATGCTTTTGCATTTCACACATGAGATGAGGAATTTCTCTCCTCCAATACTTTATGTCTTCTTTATGGAATTCTTTAAATGACAACCATCTACAAGTGACATGACAACCGGCCAATCAAGAGATTAAAGAAAAAAGCCATTATATTACGTAACATGAAGTAGAGAATGAAAATCAAATTAAGAATAATTTCTATGTTGAATTAAACAAACAGTAAGCACATGGAAAAATCACCACTTACCTCATGTATTTCCCGAGACTATATATTATTTTCTTGACATTGTTGTCAAAGTTATCCGGGATAGAGAGAGGTAGAACATACTGTAACAATAATATACAAATAGTTTCAATATATTGAAAAAGAGTATTAGAAAAAGAAAAAGAAAATATTAAATGCATACCATATTAATTATTACCTTCATGAAGACATGCCAATCATGCGTTTTCACCCCCGCGAAATCACCTTTCTTTGTTATGATATTCTTCATGTTCGCACAAAATCCCGTGGGAAATTTAATTTTTCAAATGACTTTTTTTACAACATTACTTTGCTGGTCCGTTAACATCCATGGAAGTGAGTTTATATTTATTTGCTCTCCGTTGCTATGAAATTGAATGATGTCTTGCATTGCATGGTTGTTATCTTGAATGTCTTTGCAAATTTTGACAATTTTTTCTTTGTCACTCCTTCCATCCAATATTTGCCATAATGTTTCAGTCACATTCTTTTCGATATGCATTGTATCAAATAGATGAGCAATTTGTAGGTTCTCATAATAGGGCAACCTACTCAATTTTCTAGGATAACTTTTCATTTCTCGTGGAATCCCATTAATGCCTTCATGATGATCACATGAACGACAATGATGAAATTAAATATTAAATCAATGTCAATTACACTAAACAACACACAATATAATAAAATACAATATGATCATATACAATGATTGATTATACGTACCTTGACGATTTCTATTACATTGCAACTTCCATAGCTGAGGTGTCATTCTCTTTGGTTTTAATGCAGTCTCTTGCTTGCCATTGAAAAGATGTTTTTCGGTAGTTCGATACCTGTGATTCTTGGAGAGGAAGTGCCTATACTCATCAAACACCTCCTTTCCTAAGCTTTTTGAATGACAAGATTTGATCTTAGGACCATAAACTGGACATGCAAATTTCCCCTTTATCTAAAGACCTAAATAAAAAGATGGAATATCAGTATTAATTTCTATTATAATTATATAAAAAATGATTGGATTATTTAGAAAAACATGCATGCGTATTATATTAACTGGTAGTTTTTAAAATTAAATGCAACTAAAGTGGAACTTATAATTACATACCACATAAATGGGTTAACCCTGGGGCATCATGTATTGTCCATACAAGCACTGGATGGAATTGGAATTGCCTTTGTCGTATTGGTCTAGATAAGTCATACATAGTGATGCCATTCCATAACTTCAGTAGCTCGTCAGTAAGAGGTTCGATATATACATTCATATCTTTGACTTGGTACTTACCTGATTGATTTGAACATATAAAATAAGTATTCTGATTATGAGACGTACCGTTTAGATATATAAACCGTATTTCACAATAGAAAAAATTTAAATATATATATAACATTATGAGACAAAAAACGACAAATGAGACTATACCACTGCAATAAAAAGAAACTACAGTGTTCGTACCTGGAATAATCATCGACAACATTATGTGCTCCCTCTTTATTGTCAACCATGGAGGAATGTTGTTGTTGATAACAAAAATAGGCCACACCAAGTAAACAAATCTCATCTCTGCAAAAGGATTGACACCATCTGCTGCCAAAGAAATCCTAATATTACGAGGTTCGTCTTTAAAGTGAGGCCATTTTTCCTCCATATCTCTAAATGCAGACCCATCTGCAGGCATCCGAATAATGTCGTCTTGACTTTTGTTCCATGCATGGTAATCCATAAACTGCGCTATGTTTTTGCACCTGAACAGTCGTTGCAAACGGGGAATAATGGGAATATAACGTAGAACCTTGTGAGGCACCTTTTTAGTTACTTGATCTGTGCGATATCTATTGATATGACATTCAGGACATTCTCTTGCAAATTCATGCTGGTTGCAATAAAGAACATGATCATCGGGGCTTGCATGAATTGCTTCATACTGCATTCCAATTTCTTTCATGATGGAAGATAAATCTCGATATGTGCGAGGTAAAATATTTGAAGGTGGTAACAAATATTCACCTATCATGCTACAACAAATTAAAATAAAACTCTATTTAATATAATATAGAAATAATATTAATGAAACAAATTTCATCCATAGTAATTTGACTTATATATGAATTAACAATAAAATACATGACAATCATATATATTTTGTGATGGAATATATTACATACCTTAACATCCGTGTGACTGATATGTTTGAAAGACCATTCATAACCTTCAAGTTCATTACCAACAATATAGCAGAGAGAAGATTTGTCTTGGAGCCATCATAAAGGGGTTCGTATTCCTTGTCAAGAAGAGGTATATCATGAATATCATCAAAATTTTCATCATTTTCATGATCATCATCATCATCTATTCCAACATTAAATGAATCATGGATCAAAGTATTTGTAACATCATCTTCAACTATGTTATCAGTATGATCATCTTCTTCAATGTGATCATTAACTTGTTCTCCATTAATATTCATAGCTCCATGTTCCTCCTGTACTTGTTCTGGAAGCACTTGCTGATCCGGACGATATGCCGTAGGATGTCTTTCCTGTATAATTACATGAAACAATCAATAGATAAAATTTAATATAAGAAATTCAAATGCAAAATGTAAAAATTTATGTGATACATTAAAAATTTAACAAATTTTGTATTGTTGGGATGAACAGAACAACGAGCAATTGTGTTAAATTTTGAGCATTAATTCAAAATACTCTTGGATCTTTACTGAGAGAATAACATATACAGTATATCAATGCATAACAATCACAATAAGCATGACAAGCATCACAAGAATCAAAAGCATGAGAGACAAGAGACACAGAGTTTCCGTGGGGAAAACCCTAAGGTGAAAAACCCCACAACTTCCTCAGAGATAGAGAGAGCAATGGCTCAACCAAAGTACAACCAAATTATACTTGAGATAGTCTCCTAGAGCAGATGATCCTCCTCCTCACTAGTGCGCCACTTTCTGAGTGAGAGAGATATAAATTTCCGAATGATCCAAATAGAGATCTCGTGATCTCTATTTATACTTAACCTGTTTTCCCAGTTACACTATGGGGCCGACTTGTCTATCTAGATACATCCACAATATAATATATATTTCAGGGCCGACCCCACACATGGTGGTCTAATAACCCATCAGCAAGTACACACACTTGCGACACTTGTCAATCCACATGAAGACACTTCCTTATAGAGGAATAACACATCTCTTATAAGGGTACAATAAATATATATAAAATACATAGATGAAATACATTCCGAAGTTACATATACATCAACACTCCCTCTTAACTAGGAAGGTATTTCTCGACACAGTTCTACTAGACAAGTATTCTTGTCGGGATCATCGTCATTAATGCATCGTCACTGTTGTTGCTATCTCAACCAATCTCTGACTCTAATCATCATAGGAAGTTCTACAAAGCCAGTCCTTTTTCATACTGGATGTAGGCCCACCACCTGCAGGTCTTCATCATCTATGCGAATGGTCTGATAGAGGTGGCCTCTCAGGACTAATTTTATGTGTGGATGCAATACCAGAAAGAGTATCCCAAGAACATTTATGTGCCTAAGCACGACCGGCAAGATCTCCCAGGATTGATTACATGCATCTCCTCCACAATACCTTTAAAGAGCATCCCAGGAACATTTATGTGCCGCAGCACGACCGACAAGATCTCTAAAGAGCATCCCAGGACTTATTACGAGCACAGAGCTCAACCTCTCGGATCTCCAGGACTGATTACATGTGGATAGACAAAACCTTTAAAGAGCATCCCATGAATATTTATGTGCCACAGCATGACCAGCAAGATCTCTAAAGAGCATCCCAAGACTAATTATGAGCACATAGCTCAACCTCTCGGATCTCCAGGACTGATTACATGCCTCCGTAGTAATACTTCATCCCAGGACTAATTACGAGCACACAGCTCAACCTATCAGATATCTGAGGACTGATTACATACTACATAGAAATACCGGAAAGAGTACCCCAGGAACATTTATGTGCCGCAGCACGACCAGCAAGATCTCCCAGGACTGATTACATGCTATTTGCATAACTTGCCACATATCATCTCTGACCTCCAAGTATCAACCTGATACTCATGATCCAACGAATCATCATCGCACGAAGCATCATCTTGATTACCATGATCATACTGATCATCATCACTGTACCATCCTGGTACATATCATATGGAGCAACATCCTGAAGCTCATCATCATGATCATCCTAATCATACAATGCATCCACCTGATGCATACCATGTATCTACCTAATACATATCATCATACATGATCCACCTGATCATACATTGTATCCACCTGATACAAATACAAATACATGATCCACCTGATCATACCTTATACATATCAACATACATGATCTACCTGATCATACAATGTATCCACCTGATACATATACAGATACATGGTCCAAGCATCCAACATGATGCATATACAAAATACATACAAATGATCCAACTGATCATATCTAGCATCCAACATGATGCATATACAAAGCAGTAACTGGAGCATCGTCCTGATACTCATCATCCAGTGCTTACATCCATAGCCATGTGAAGGATCCTCCTTCCAAAAAGCTTGGAATGGCTTTAGAAAATGTGTACATCACTTCTTCCTCGAAGTGTCATCGATCTAAAGAACACCAAGCCTCTCCCTGAAGTACTCAAACTTCACCCTGGCTAGTGGCTTCATCATCACATCTTCAATCTGCTCGTCCGTCGCAACATACAAGAGCTTCACGGCTCCTCTCTGCACCATATCCCTGATATAGTGATATTTGATCTCTATGTGTTTCGACTTGTCATGAAACATTGGGTTCTCAGACAGCTTCACACAACTCTGGTTATCGCAGAATATACCAGTAGCATCCAATGGGAGATCAAATAATTCAGATAGTAGATTCCGTAGCCATACTTCCTCACAAATAGCTAAACAGTCTGCAACATACTCTACCTCAGCTGTACTCAGTGCTACGCAGGACTGCTTCCTGCTAAACCAAGAGATCACACCTGATCCCATACTGAAGCAGCACCCAGATGTACTCTTCCTATCTGCATCACTGCCAGCCCAATCTGAATCAACATAACCCTATAGGTTAAACTTTTGATTCGCTTCATACTTGAGCCCATAATCCACTGTACCCTTCAGGTACCTTAGAACATGCTTTACAGCAACTAGGTGAACACTCCTCGGATCTGTCAGGAACTGGCTCAATGTGTTCACAGCAAAGCAAATATTTGGTCTCGTGTTCGTCAAGTACATCAAGGACCCAATCATTTGACGATACATAGAGACATCAACCGGCTTAGATGAAGCATCACATAGAGGCTTTAGATTCGATGCCATGGGTGTGGCCATGGCCTTGCAATCCATCATCCCAAATCTCTTCAGGATATTTACTGTGTACTTCCCTTGACCAAGGAAGATCCCACCTGAATTCTGCCACACCTCCATACCTAGGAAATAATGCATCATTCCCAAATATTTCATATCGAACTCAGCATCAAGCTTCCTCTTAGTATCTGTAATCAATTTGCCATCTCCTGTTACAAATAAGTCATCCACATACAGGAGTAGAATCACAGGATTCCCTTCTTCAACCTTGTAGTAGAGGTTGGAATCCGCTTTATTCTTGGTAAATCCCAAACTAGATAGGAAACTGTCCATCCTACCATACCAAGTTCTGGGAGCTTGTTTTAAGCCATACAAATCTTTCTTCAATCTGCACACATATGACTCACTGTCATGTGTTTCAAAACTGAGTGGTTGCTTCACATATACTTCCTCTTCAACTACACCATTCAAGAAAGTAGTCTTGACATCCATCTGGTGTATTTTACATTTCATTGCTACAGCCAGGGAAAGTACTGTTCTGATGGAAGTATTTCTGGCTACAGGTGCAAAAGTTTCTTCATAATCTATCCCCTCTTTCTGAGAGAAGCCACGAGCTACGAATCTTGCTTTGTATTTCTCTACACTGCCATCTGCAACATGCTTGATTTTGTAGATCCATTTGGAAGTCACAACAGACTTCTCTTTAGGTCTTGGGACAACATCCCAAACATCATTCTTCATTATTGACTGGTATTCCTCAACCATGGCATCCTTCCATTCTTTATTTTCCGTTGCTTCTTCATAACTGGAAGGTTCTTTGTTTATAATGTCACAGAGTAAATAAACATAGCTGGTATGTGATCTGGTTCTCTTCTTTGCTCTGTGTTCTTCTTCTGGAATGCCAAATCTTTCTGCATCTTGAATGAGCTCTCTAGCCCATGCAGGTTTCCTCTTATGATATTTATCCTCACGAGGTGGATCTACAGGTTCTTGCGGATCTTCAAACTCACGAACAACTTATGGAATTTCTTCAGTCATGGTAGTGTCTTGGAATCTAGTTTCCTTAGGTTATTCATAAACTTCGATAGGTGCCTTCCTTGATTTGATGAATGCTGAGTTTTCATCAAATGTTACATCCCTGCTGACATCAATCTTCTTGAACCCTAGAAAGCATATTCTGTAAGCCTTCGAGCTTTCACTGTAACCCACAAAGATACTCTTCTTTCTTGAAGGATCTAGTTTGGTCCTCTTTTCCTTTGGGACATGAGTGTATACTGGACAACCAAATATTCTGAGATGGTTGACTTCAGGTTTCTTACCAGAAAAGACCTCTTCTGGTGTTTTGTTTTGCAATATCTTGTGGGGTGTTATGTTCTGCACATATACAGTTGTTCTAGCTACTTCTTCCCATAGATGCATAGATAGATCCTGGTCATGCAGCATTGCCCTTGCTGCTTCCATGATTGTTCTGTTCTTCCTTTCTGCAACTCCATTCTGTTGAGGATTATAAGGATCAGTCAACTCCCTCTTAATCCTTGAATCACTACAAAGCTTCTTGAAGTCTCCTGAGGTGAATTCTCCACCATTGTCGGATCTGATTGTTTTGATCTTCTTGTCAGTTTTATTATCCATCAAGGTTTTGAATTCCTTGAACTTATCAAACACCTCATCTTTGTTCTTCAAGAAGTATACCCAAGTCTTCCTGGAGAAGTCATCAATAAATGAGACATAGTAGACATACCCACTTAGAGAACTAGATGACATAGGACCACATACATCTGAGTGGATGATTTCCAAGATATCTTTTGCCTTGATTTCACTGCTTGGGAAAGCATTCTTAATATTCTTACCTTTTTCACATCCTTTGCAAACACCTTCATGTTTGGTCTTGATTTCACGAAGACCCTCTACATCCTTGCTTGCAATTGGAAGTTCCCTATAGTGCATATGAGCAAGTCTTCTATGACAAAGTTCACTTGGCTCCATGGATTCATGCACCATGGCATGTTCAGGTTGTCCTTTTAATTTATACAAACCTCCCTCTTGCTCTCCAATCACTACTGCATCATCTATGGTATTTCCATTTGGCCACATTAGGACTTGGCCATTGTTGGCTGCTTTACTGGGCAGACCCGGGTTTTAATGAAGCGCAGCAACAAAACCCCTTGGCGCACTGGCCCTCTCGGCAACGAGCTGCGCGGTAGCTCGAGGTCTCACCCGAAGTGGCTATGGGGGGGTTAAGGAATCAGGTTTCCTTAACCTGGGTGACGCGGAGATAGCTCTTCCTTGAATGGTTCCTGCGAAATCGGCGGTCGGACCTTCCCGCAGGCCGCTCGGCGCAGCTGCGTGGATTCCTTCCTTGGCAGGTCTACTGCGCAGTTTCTCCTCTCTAACGCAGCAGGCAACTATCCCTTGGGTCGACGCGCTAAACACTTCCTCGCCCTTCACATCCAGCACAGTAACGCAGTCTGCTCTCGCCGCAGCGACCGTGCGTTACTACTTCTTTAGTACTTAAGACACTTATAGTTATCAAGGGATCTTTCCAACTCGCTCAAACAGTCACAAAGATAAGACAGAAGTCTTGCATACACAAATAATGAACTCTAAATAGTTATCATCCACGCACACATTATAACAAGAAGATATAAGTGAAGCTCATCTCCTCGAGGAAAACCACGTCCACGGGAGTGTTATATTAACCAGAAAATGATAGAGTTATACAATATGCTGCGCACACAGCTGCAGCCTTAGATCTTTCCAGGAAACTCCACGCACACAGCTGGGAGCCCTTCTCTCAACCAGTCTCCTCTCTATGGAGATTACAAAGGCGCAGACGTCACACAGACTGTCTGGCTACTCAGGGATTAGCTCCTCGGCTATCCGATTTCCTCTCTAGTTCTACACTCTGGGTAGAAAATACAGAAGGATAATCAACACATGATCTATCCTTTAGACTGGATATCTAACAGTCTAACATCTAGCTTTCTCTAACTCTCTAACCCAACCTCTATCCATTACAATTATTCATATATATAGGTGGCCATGACGGTCACACCCTTACAAAACTGTGGGCCTTTCCCAACAGTGATTCCCAAAAACCCTAACCACGCACATGGCTAGGTGTACTGTAGGCGCCGCTTGTAGTCACGTCGCCGCTTCCTGCAGGCTCCATGAATTCCGGTGCAGATTGTGGGTATGGGCGATCGTCCTTCGCCTTCAATGCTCTGGTCCGTTGCTCCTCCTTGATCCGAGCAACCATAACTTCTGTACTAGGCCTTTAAATGAGGGTAGCTGAGCCCTCTACTCCATCACCTTATTTATTATGGTAGCTGAGCCACCTTCATTCTTCGATGACGTGCGCGCGAGCTCCGCAATTTCCGGTCCGTGATCTGTGCTGAGATCATCCATCTGGCACCGTACTGCGCACTGTCTCCTTCTTACCCAAAACTTAGTGCTTGTCCCAAAATTAGCACTTTCCTTCCATACTCATGCTTTTTCCCAAAATTCGCAGCTTTTACTATAGCTGCGACCTTGGCCCCAACAGGCCCCCAACACTCACTTGTGGCTCGCCCTCGAGCCACTCGCACTAGCGCGTGGTTGTTTGATTTGCGCATCTGCTTTTGCTTCAATCTCCGCGAATGTTTTCTGCCACTTTGCAATAGCGGAGTCCAATTCCTCAATACACTGATCAGCTGTTTGCACTGTTTCTGCGGTCGCTTCGCCTTTAGTGAGTGTATCAATGATCTCCTGAGACTCGGCAACCTCTTCGATTTTTGTCTCAACCTGGCCAACGATTTCAGCATACTCATCCATGAATGGCTGAATACTGTTGGTGAGCTTCTCATCTTCAGTTCTGAGCTTGTGCAGTTGCTGCTGCGTTTTGCGCACTTCGGCCATTTTCTTCATTTTTGGTAGGCCTGTTAGGGCCTTAGCTTCTTCATTGAGAACAGTGAGAGACTGTTCTGCAGCTTGCACCTGTTCTGACAATCCCACTTTAAAAGGGAGGTTCACAAGCTCTGACCAAGCTTCCATAGCCTGGTCCATCAAGTTCTTGGCTTCCTGTACTCGATCTTTCATCCGTGTGGAAGCTCTGCTCAATGCTTCAAATTGTACCTGCGCATCATCCGTAAGATGCTCAGCAACGCGAGCTTCTAGCTCAGCAATCTGGGTTCTATGGCCTTCTGCCATAGCAACTATTTCTTGCTCCAGGGTTTTCGCCCTTTCGCCAATAATTTGAACTTTTGCAACCAGAGGGAGGTCTGGTTGAATCTCGCAAGCCGGCAGATCCTGGGCAATCTCTTCTATTGCGTTTCTGATGCCGGTGTCTTGCGCCTCATAGAGTGCAAGCTTCGCAGAGATATTCTTATGACTTTCTTTCAGCGCTATCTCCTGCGATTGCAGTCGTTGGTTTGCCTGGAAAGTAGAGAGCTCTCTAGCTCTCAACTCAAGAGAAACTTTTTCCTGTACAAGCTGTAAAGTCTCTATAGGAATTATAGACAAATTAATTTCTACAGGTCCAACTGTGCTTACCTGTAGTTCAGCTAGAGGATCTGGAAGTGTCATGCTGGTAGGCGGAATATGCACAACAGTGTGCCTTTCTGTGAGTTCTTCAACTCGCTCATCACTTGGAACTGGTTGTGGCGCCTGCGAAGTAGATGCTGGCGCATGGGTCTGCGCAATCCTTCCTACGAGACATTTCAATTCTACAAACTGTAAGTCTAGAGCACTTCGGATGTGAGCATGCGTGTTCCGCATCTCACGAAATTGCTCTTTCAAATATTTGTCGATCTCCGAGGGAATGGCCTCAGTGGGATGCGACACTTTCTGCTTCTTGGTGGCTGGTTCTGTTGAGCCTTCATCGCTTCTCTGCTCAGGGGCTTGCTTGCCCTTATCCTTCTCTTTCGCAGCGGCAGGTGGCATCGCAGATGCGAGGTCGGCTGCTGCTCTCCATTCGTCCGACCACGACTTAATGGTTTCTTCGACATCTTCTGTGGTCATCCTGTAAAGACCTAGCGCCCAGTCACCTGGAATGTCGCAAGGCCGAAGGTAAAGTTGATGGATGTCGGCAGTAAAAGCCAACTTCCCTTCATACAATGTGGCTGTGTCCTCGCTCAGCCTTGGCATATCTTGTATGGTATCTCGGAGGAGATAGTAGTACTCACAAAAGACAGCGTGATTCATCTTGCGCTTCGCGGGATTAGGGGAATCCCAGAGGTTGATGTAGCGCATGCCGACAACCTCTCCTGCGCGGCGCGGAAGGAACTGAGTATTCGGGGGCTCCTTCCACCCGACGAGAGCGCATAAAATTAGAAGCCACGAAAAATGGAATGATTGGGCTGGATTGTCCTGCACATTCAGGCAATCAGCCAAAAAAGAATTCAGCAGGAAGAGAGACCAGTTGTACTGTTCTCCCTCCGCAGCTGCGATAGCGAGCTCTACGACAGCTCCAGTAACTTCTTTTGGTCGGCACTTGGTGAGAAGTCTGCCTGCAAGCAGACTTCCTGTGAAGCGAAGTGCCTCATCTTCGACTGTCGTGAGGTCATAAGCCCGACCTCCTCTTGTCAAGTTATATTTCTGGACCAGCTTTGCAGCCAATTTTCGGTCCTTTTCCTTTCCCACAAAATGGATATTGGGATCCTTACCAACCTTAGATAGACCGGTGATACGGTGTATCAAATCAACATTTAGATCAATTGGCCTCCCGAGCCAAAGGTAACCTCCATGAACGTAGGATAGCAGTGTTTTAACGACTGCGTTCACTTCATTGCTACGCCCAAAGTGCGGTAGCTTCAACAAATTCAAGAGTCCAGGGCACTCAAGATTTGCTGCAAATCCCTTCGGGATAAACTCATCAACTTTTCTGGTGGGATTATGGACGATATCCAGATATCGGTCCAACTGGAACTGAGGATATGTCTTATAGTCTCCAAGGTTAAAATCAGAGAATTTAACCAATGGAATGTTTCCCAATAGTTGGCCTTCTACCCGCACACTAGCCGGTAGTGGCGGTAGCGGAATTGGATATTTTGCATTCTTCGGAATCTGTACATCCGGCGCATCATCTGGACGCGGCGGAATGTAGTTCACCATAGACGCGAGTGGCTCTGGAACAGGTTCCTCCGGCTGCTGCTGAGATGCTCTTGTGCCTGGAGATGTTCTGGGATCAGTAGCACCAGGGTGTACGTAGGTCGAAGGCGTCACCGGAGTGGCCATGCCGAAATCTAAGCCTCGGCGTAGAAATTGACGAACAACTTCTTCAGTCGATAAATTCTCCGTCGTGGACCAATGTAAATAACAAAACTCTGGGTAGCAAGTGGCGGACCTGCGTAGGGTATGGATGCTGAAAACAAGGGGAAATACTCTGCACACTCGGCTCTGAAAACAATAATTTAGATCTTGAAACACAACTATGCAACTCGAGACAGTAACCCGAAAATGATACAAGTGTGAGGTATTTATAGCCAGCGGGGATAGTAAATGTGACCAAGTGGGGTAACGTAGCTATAGGCGGCTACAGATGAGTTGACAACACGCTATCCTCCTTGCCGTAGCGGTGCATTTAGTGTGATTGACGGGTTCTGACAGCCTTCCGGGAGAAGCTAATGCTTTCGGCGCCTGAATTAACTGCAAATCCTTCGGAGATTAAGCCGAATCCGTCAGAACGGCTAGACTTAAATGGCGGCCTTATCCTTCATTTATTCAAACGCGGCTACATAACTGCTTGAATTCAAAATTTCCGGCGGGTCATTTCAACTTAGGAAACTGTGCCTCTATGGGTCCACAACAAAACTTTTTTAAGCGGCAAATTATGAAAGGGGACTTCGCAAGAGCGATAGTCCAATGGTCCACAAAGCAAAACTTCGCCAGAGCGGACCGCTAAGCTCTGTTCAAGCAATTTTTATTCGGGATGCGCGGATATTTCAAGGAACTGCGCAGGAAGCTGGAAACTGAGGGTGTGTCGCAGCTTCCGTGTAGACTGAATGCGATGTCTCTTTCAACTACACCGGACATCTGCACTATAGCAATATATTATGTCGACAGGGCGGAGTGGCCGTCGCAATAAAGCTTAAGCCGACTCCCGTTTATCATTGTAGGTAGGAATTCTCCATCCAGCTTGGCAAGCTGAACTGCACCTCCGTCTGTTATTTTTATTACCTGAAAAGGGCCTAGCCAATGCACGCGAAACTTGCCTGGAAACTTGATGAATTTACTATCATAAAGGAGTACCAAGTCTCCTTCTTCAAAGTGCTTATGCTTAATGTGCCTGTCATGCCAAGCTTTCTGTCTTGCCTTCTGTACCTGTTGATGAAATCCGGCCAAAAGTCTGTCTTCTTCCAAGGAGAGCAGTTGCGAAAGTCTTTCATTCATAGTATCAGGGTCTGCCATTTCTGTAATTTGCGCAATTCGGAGACTGGGGACAATGTATTCCATGGGAATAACTGCTTCTTGTCCATACACCAAGCTGAAAGGTGTGTGACCTGTTAGTTTCTTGCAAGTAGTTCTGTAAGCCCATAATACAGCTGTGACTCTAAGGTCCCAATCATCTCTTTGTTGATTACAGATTTTCGTCAGGGCATTCTCAAGAATCTTATTGAATGCTTCCACCGTACCATTAGCTTGAGGATGGTAGGGTGTACTCTTATGGTGATTAATTTGAAATTCTTGAGTAAGGGCCTCTATAGTCTCATTGAGGAAATGTGTACCTTGATCACTCATGAGGATCACCGGGCATCCAAACCTAGTGATAATGTTCTCGAAAATGAACTGCGCGGCAGTAGCAGCGTCGCAGTTCTTAACTGGCTTCGCCTCAGCCCATCTGGTGAGGTATTCAGTAGCTGTAATGATATATCTTGCGCCAGTTCTTTTTCCTGGTGGGTTAATAGGTCCTACAAAGTCAATGGCCCATTTATCAAAAGCACGCAGTGTGATCTGGGGTCTTAGCGGCATTTCATCTCTCCTTGAGGGTTTTCCTGTGCGCTGACACACATCACAACATTTACAGAATTCCTTAGTGTCCTTGTGCAATGTCGGCCACCAAAGACCTGCGGCTAATATCTTTTGCGCAGTCGGTTTTCCTGCGAAATGGCCTCCTGCGGTACCTGAATGCGCTTCTGCGATGATAGAGCTCTTTTCATGTGGTAAGATACATCTGCGCAAAATTTCGTCAGGGCCCAACTTATAAAGCTGGCCTGCTATCAAAGTGAAGTCTGCGGCTCTAACAACAAGTTGCTTCTTTTGCTGGATTGTACACTCAGCCGGCGCTTGTCCGGTAGTGAGAAACTCAAGAATATCAGAATAATATTCGTCTGCTGCTTGGATAGAAAACAACTGTGCGTCAGGCAGATTGTCCTCCAGACTCGTAGGTTCCTCTCCTAACTCTATTCTGGATAGATGGTCAGGCCCTGCATTCAGTCTGCCTGGCTTTACAATAACCTCAAAATCATACTCTTGAAAGAGCAGTAGCCATCTGCAAATTCTTCCTCCTAAAACTGGTTTATTGACCAAATATTTTAAGGCAGAATGGTCAGTATACATTTTAAAGTGAGCTCCTAATAGGTAGTGTCTGAATTTCTGTAGGGCATACACCATAGCTAATCCTTCCCTTTCTGTAGTGGTGTAATTCTTCTCAGCTGTAGATAGCTTTCTGCTGGAGTAAGCAATTGGGTGGTCAATACTTCCTTCTCCAGACTGTGTAAGCACGATTCCTAGTGCTATGGAAGAAGCATCAACATGAACATGAAAAGGTTTTCTCCAGTCCGGGAAAACTAGAATAGGCGCTGTGATCATCTTGTCTTTAAGTGTGTCCAAGCTCTGTTGGCATTCTTCTGTCCAGTAGAACTTCGAATCCTTCTTCAGCAATCTTTCCATAGGTGCTGTGATCCTTGCATATCCTTTGATGAATTTTCTGTAGTATCCTGTATGTCCCAATGTAGTGCGCAATTGCTTAACTGAGTTGGGCGCCGGTAAATTAGCAATGATGGCAACCTTCGCAGGATCCATCAGAAGTCCTTGTCTGCATACAATATGTCCCAACAAAATACCAAAGGGCGCACAAAATATACATTTTTTCAAGTTAAGGGAAATCTGATGCTGTCTACATTTTTCTAGCATCATGCGCAGATTCGCAATATGGTTCTTTAGTAATCCAAACACAGTCCAGTCATCAAAATAGACTTCTAAAAACTTGTGGATAAATTCTTTAAAAACAGCAACAACAACTCTAGAGAAGATAGCAGGTGCGTTTTTAAGACCAAAGGGCATTACCGTATACTGGAATGAGCCCCATTCAGTTGCAAAAGTAGTCTTGTGGCGGTCGTCCGGATGGATTCTGATCTGATGATATCCCGAGAAACCATCAGTGAAAGAGTAAGCCTCTTGTCCTCCAACATTATCAAGTACTTCATCTGTGAAAGGAGTGGGAAATGGGTCGTGCGCTGATGCATCATTGAGTTTGCGCAAGTCGACACAAATTCTTATTTCACCTTTCGTTTTCTTTTCTTGGACCACCATAGGACTAATCCAATCGCTTTCCTCTACTGGCTCAATAATACCTGCTGCAAGCATCTTATCAATTTCTTCTTTGACTTTTTCTTTGTAGCGCGGGTTCAACTTGTATGGGCGCTGCTTCACTGGCTTGGCATCTGGTTTCAGAGGTATGCGCATCACTCCTAAGTCTCCTAGGATGCCTTTCATTTCTGTGAACTTGGTAGGAAAGATATCCTGGTAGTCACGTAATAAATCTGAAACGTGCGCAACAGTTTCATCATCCCAATAATCTCCTATAGAAGCAAACTTTGGGTCAGCTTCTGTGCCAATGTTGACTTTCTTGAGCTTGACGTGTTCTGTGATGGCAGGAATATCAAGCTCAGGACCTTCAATATTGCGCGTCCCTTCTGATTCTGGGATATTGAGGTTGCGAGGATTGTCCTCCTCATCTTTGGTGGTGAAGTTATAACATTCCAGGGCATGTTCCATCTGGACAGCCCAATCTGGTTGGGAATACTCTGGTACTGGATAGTGTTCAAATACCTTCTTTCTAATACACTTCAAAGCCTGATCAATGCTTGGATGTTCTGACTCAAAGCTGAAGGTAAGTTGAAAGCTTTCTATCATAAGAGCCCAAGTAAGAGTGCCTCTGCGCAATTCTGTTTCAGTATACCAATTCCTTGGAATTGTATCCAATGTGTGGATGAATTGGTGAACCCATTCATCTTCCGGAATATCTGACCATTGCTGGATACATGCTTCAATGTGTGACCTGGGGTCACTCTGTCCTTCATATTTGCGTAGCGCTTCGGCTGTGGTGTCCTGAAATCTGCGCAGTATCAATCTGCGACAGTCTTTCCATGTATGAATATTCTCCTTGTGCGCAATCCACCATCTTGCGGGTGTAGCGCGCAATGCTATATCCAGTGCCTGTATGCGCTGCGGTTCTGGAAGCTTTTGTTCATATTCCTGTATGAATTTAGTTACTTCGGTTAGACCATCAAAAGTTGGAGTGTCAGTTAATTCTGTGCCAATCCATCGAATGGATTTAGTCATCATGGCGCAACGTCTTGCAGAAACCTCATGTAGACGATTCTGCCAGTTTTCCAATCCTGCATCTGAATCTGATGTGCACGAGCTATCACATCGCCAGCTGATATGGCCGTCTGCTGTGGGGTTGACATAGTCACTGTGGTTAGTGGTCATCTGATACAAGCTTTCCATGTGGCGCGCTTCCTCTTCTGCGCGAATAGGTTCTATATATCTTGGTCCTTGAGTAGGATCAAGAGGTGCGATGACCCTGATCTGGTCATCCTCAAAGGTCATCTGTCTTTTCTTCAGGTTAATGACAGCCAAATTATCAAGTGCCCAGTCTATTCCTAACAGCGCTGGGTATGGTCTACTATCATCCATAATTTTGATTACTTCAAAATCTGCAGAGCTTCTTACTCCTTCAATATCAATAGGTACATTGGGTAATCTGCCCAATGGAGAGACTCGTTGCTGATTTGCGAGTCTTAGCTGGATAGGGGATCTTGTAAGTTGAGGGCTTCCCATCTGTTCCCATGTCTGCATAGTGAGAACATTGGCTTCTGAGCCCAAATCTAACATGACTTCGTCCATTTCAAATGCTCCAATCTGCGCTGTGAGCCTCATCTCTTTTCCTGTTCTAATGTGACTCCTAATCTGGTGAACAGCACACTGCGGTGTGTTCGTCGAAGCAGAGTGTTGGCACTGATCCAACAGGTGTTGGAGTTCTAGAGTTGCTTGTTCATTGCGCAACAATTTTAAACATTGTCGCAGGAACGCATGAACACTGCCTAGTGCATGCTCCTTATCGTCATCAGGTCTTCTAGCTGTAGTGGCTTGTTCTTGTACCAGGTTGTCTTGTCTTAGCACTTGCGATCTACTAATGGTCTGCGGAATTGCGGCAGAACTTGAAGCTCTCGGATCTGAGAAATACTCTTGAGCTTGCTTAAATGCTTCTTTTTGCTTCTGTAGGTTAAGTGGGGCTGGTTTAATGTTAGCGCGGCGCACCCATTGCGTCGCTTGCTTTCCCGTTCCCATCTCTTGCGCACCAGTGGTTGCTCCACTGCGTGTCACTATATTAACTATAGGGTCTGGTTCTCTTTTTTCTGCTCCAATCAACTGGATATTCTGATTGACCTGTGGTGTCTTTGCTTGCATCTTAGCCTGTAACTGAGGGCATTCTTCAATAATATGGTCAAAAGATTTACAATACCTGCAGAGGGTTGTAGGATTTTGGCAATCCCTAGCAAAATGACCTTGTGTTCCGCAATTATAACAAGTGATCTGGCCTCTTCCGCGACCAAAATTTGTTGTGCGTCCGCGTCCTCTGTAATTTGCTGCTCGGGCGTCCCGAGTTTGGTCATAAGGTGGTCCTGCTGTGGGTCCTTGTGTCTCTGCTTGTACCCTATAAACATCATGCTTTCTTTCTATCATAAGATCATATGCTCTACAATTGTTCTCATCATGACCTACTGATTTACAGAAAGTACAATATAGATTCTTTGGGGTTTGCACATATTTCTGGAGTAAGTGACATTCTTGTGGTCTATGACCTCTAGTTCTACAGATTTCACACCAAGGCCCTTGTGCCTGTGGTAAAGGATTAGGTGCTCCAGTTGCAATATAGTCTATGAAAACAGGACAATGGTCCTTTGAATGACCTTGGGCTTTACATTTTGTACACCAAATTTCTTCCTTGATCTCCTTGCCTTTCTTAATATCATGCACTTGCAAGGTTAAGTTTGCTAGTTGGTTCTGTAAATGCGCAACATCATTGCTTGTTCCTGCAATTGGTGAAGCTTCTAGTTTCATAGCCATCTCTAGAGCTTGTTCCTGAGTATTGAGATTTTGTTGCATAAGAGGAAGTCTAATGTGTGGGAGCAGCGCAGCAATGAACCATTCTTTATGTTGCTGTGGTGCAAACTCGAAGCTTACTTGATCTATCAAGGCTTTGAACTTCTGGTCAAAGTCCCATACTGATTCTGTAGGTAACTGTTTGATGTCTTTGAGCTCTGTTATACACTGTGATTCTAACTTAGGTTTCTTAAATTCCCGAATCATAGCATTTCTTACCTCAGCAAGCGTCCTATTCTGTGCTGCTGAGTATTTCATGAACCAAGTCAAGGCTCTTTCTCTTAGTGTGGTTGCTAACTGAACCAGTTTAACAGCATCGTCATTAATTTGCTTAATTGTCCAAATGGCTTCACATAAGAACCAGTGCTGCTCAGGGTCTTCTATCCCTGTTCCTCTAAAAGTTGGTAGCTTCATGTCATCGCCCATCCTTCTTGCACGGGTTTGAGGTGGAGGTACTGTAGCAGTGCCTCCGGGATGGTTAAACAAAGGTGGTACAGAGGTACTAGAAGTACCGTGTGGGCTACTAGAAGGTGTTACTGTAGGATTATACTGAGCTCCGTCTGGTTTTTGCGGTGTAAAGGGGTGATAAGGGATATGAGCACTCCCTTGTCTTTCTATATGGCTTGCTCTAGGGACTTGGCTATCGTCTGGGCTAGACTCAAAAGAATATTGGTCAAGGCCTACTTTATATCGTTTTCCACTACGAGTGCAACCAATAACTTCAGGATCACTATCAGAATCTACGGACATTACTTGACTATGCTATTCATCAGAAGCAATACATAGCTTTCCTTTTTCATACAGAAGCATTTTAATCCATAAGTTCAGAGAATTTAAGAACTTACCTCTGTGTACTTGGAAGAAACTCCTCTCAGCTTCACTGAAACTCTTTCTTGTATCGACTGCAAATTCGGTAATGAAACCTTCCAGTAGACTATTCAACCAAAAGTCTACTGCGCGGGAAACAGAATTGTCGATCCGCTTCACAATACTGACTAGCTCAGGCGTCCACGTGACGGGTCGATCAACATGCAGCGTAGGTGTAGAATCTGCTAACTTGGCTATCCAAGCGTGTAACTCCAATGCAAACGTAACAAAGAAAATTTCGTAAAGGTCAGCATAAATATACTTCTGTAACCAGTCTTCTGTTTGAAGCGTAAGGCTTCTATTTTCTTGTTCAGCAAACTCTTTAGCCTTTAGATCAAACCAATCTCCAATTTCTTTAGCTGTAGGATTCCAGTAGCACATTTGTTAACTGAGCAAGTCTCAGTGTAACAGAACCTTATGTCGTCTTCAGCAACAATCTCAGATGTCGCGTCAGTCTTACAGCAACAAGTTGCAAGGCAACGAAATCATTTGTTGGCTTGCTCTATCTCGCGCGTCGCCAAAATAACAAGTCTCACAACAACAAGTCGCAAGGCAACGGAACCATTTGTTGGCTCCTCTATCTCGCGCGTCACTGGAATAAGAAGTCTCGCTCACGCGGCAACGGAACCATTTGTTGGCTCCTCTATCTCGCGCGTCACTGGAATAAGAAGTCTCGCTCACGCGGCAACGGAACCATTTGTTGGCTCCTCTATCTCGCGCGTCACTGGAATAAGAAGTCTCGCTCACGCGGCAACGGAACCATTTGTTGGCTGCTTTACTGGGCAGACCCGGGTTTTAATGAAGCGCAGCAACAAAACCCCTTGGCGCACTGGCCCTCTCGGCAACGAGCTGCGCGGTAGCTCGAGGTCTCACCCGAAGTGGCTATGGGGGGGTTAAGGAATCAGGTTTCCTTAACCTGGGTGACGCGGAGATAGCTCTTCCTTGAATGGTTCCTGCGAAATCGGCGGTCGGACCTTCCCGCAGGCCGCTCGGCGCAGCTGCGTGGATTCCTTCCTTGGCAGGTCTACTGCGCAGTTTCTCCTCTCTAACGCAGCAGGCAACTATCCCTTGGGTCGACGCGCTAAACACTTCCTCGCCCTTCACATCCAGCACAGTAACGCAGTCTGCTCTCGCCGCAGCGACCGTGCGTTACTACTTCTTTAGTACTTAAGACACTTATAGTTATCAAGGGATCTTTCCAACTCGCTCAAACAGTCACAAAGATAAGACAGAAGTCTTGCATACACAAATAATGAACTCTAAATAGTTATCATCCACGCACACATTATAACAAGAAGATATAAGTGAAGCTCATCTCCTCGAGGAAAACCACGTCCACGGGAGTGTTATATTAACCAGAAAATGATAGAGTTATACAATATGCTGCGCACACAGCTGCAGCCTTAGATCTTTCCAGGAAACTCCACGCACACAGCTGGGATCCCTTCTCTCAACCAGTCTCCTCTCTATGGAGATTACAAAGGCGCAGACGTCACACAGACTGTCTGGCTACTCAGGGATTAGCTCCTCGGCTATCCAATTTCCTCTCTAGTTCTACACTCTGGGTAGAAAATACAGAAGGATAATCAACACATGATCTATCCTTTAGACTGGATATCTAACAGTCTAACATCTAGCTTTCTCTAACTCTCTAACCCAACCTCTATCCATTACAATTATTCATATATATAGGTGGCCATGACGGTCACACCCTTACAAAACTGTGGGCCTTTCCCAACAGTGATTCCCAAAAACCCTAACCACGCACATGGCTAGGTGTACTGTAGGCGCCGCTTGTAGTCACGTCGCCGCTTCCTGCAGGCTCCATGAATTCCGGCGCAGATTGTGGGTATGGGCGATCGTCCTTCGCCTTCAATGCTCTGGTCCGTTGCTCCTCCTTGATCCGAGCAACCATAACTTCTGTACTAGGCCTTTAAATGAGGGTAGCTGAGCCCTCTACTCCATCACCTTATTTATTATGGTAGCTGAGCCACCTTCATTCTTCGATGACGTGCGCGCGAGCTCCGCAATTTCCGGTCCGTGATCTGCGCTGAGATCATCCATCTGGCACCGTACTGCGCACCGTCTCCTTCTTACCCAAAACTTAGTGCTTGTCCCAAAATTAGCACTTTCCTTCCATACTCGTGCTTTTTCCCAAAATTCGCAGCTTTTACTATAGCTGCGACCTTGGCCCCAACAGCCATCCACAAATGAAACCCTCATACCTTTTGCATCCAATGCAGAGATGGAGAGTAAGTTCTTCTTGAGCCCAGGTACATAAAGGACTTCTTTCATCTTCAAAGATTTTCCAGAATCTAGGTTGTAGGAGGCTTCACCACTTCCTTTGATTGGGTATTGATAATCATCCCCAAGTTTCACCTTATGGGGTGATTCATGTTCAGATAGATTCACAAAAGATTCCTTAAACCCAGTCATGTGTTTGGAAGCCCCACTATCAATCAACCAATCATTACAACCATGGGAGATAGTATCCATGAGAGCAGAGATTAGAACATAGTCTTCTTCACTTGATGAGTCATCATTACTATCATCACTTTCTGCCCTAGCCTTCTTCTTTGGAGGTTCATCATCTTCGGCAGCATGAGCATGGTACCTTCTTTTGTTACCCTTCTTCTTCTTGCTAGAGTTTTTGTTGTTGTGTTTGTCCCTTTTGTTCTTGGGACATTCTGAAGCAAATTGACCTTTCTCATTACAAGTGAAACACCTTAGATCTTTCTTGTCTTTGTGAAAATGATGAGAATATTTCTTCTTGTGATGGGATGGCTCCCTCTTGAACTTGCCCTTCTTAGTCTGAGTTGTGAGAGCTTGATCTTCATTTCCAATCTTCTCTTCTCTTGCCACAAGCCTTGCTTCTTCTTGAGAACATTCCTCCCATAATCTACTGAAGGAGATTAACTTCTTTCTGGCACAGATCCCCTGGATAAAAGAGTCCCATGACCTAGGTAGGCCATTCAAAGTAGTCATAACAATTTCACCATTCTCCACCATTTCATCTACAGCTTCAAGTTGTTCCTTGATATGAGAGACCTTGGAGAAATAGGATTGAATGGTTTCTCCATTTGACATCTTGACCCCTTTCGATTGATTCCATAGGGTCATCTTCCGATTTATGTTCTTTCCTTCAAATAGCTTGGTCAAAGATTCAAACATAGCCTTGGGTGTCTTTAGAGAAGACACATGGGGTATGAGATGGTCTTTGATAGAATCAACAATGATTCTCTTTTCCTTGACGAAGTTCTTCTTATGCTACCTTAGCCTCTTCATCCTCTAGGATAGGGATGTCTTCTTTTATATATGAGTCCAACTCATTCTCTTCCAGGATTAACCCAATCCTATACTTCCAAGCTCGAAAGTTATCAACCCCTTCAAGCTTGGTGTGGTGAGACATATTAAAGAGTAATTCAAATGGAAATAGAAAAGATTTAGATCTTACCACTTGAAATACTGAAAACTGGATTTGGTCCCGGATTAGGGTTTGTTGGAAAAACCCTAAAAATTCAAAATGTGAATTTCAACTTTCTGAAAGGATAGAAATATGCACCTTGATGATCTGATCAGCCTGGTGTATTTAGAATTTGAGATCAGCAAAACTTTACCCTTCAGATTTTCCTTTTTGTCCTCCCGGGTTCACTAAGGAGAGCCCTGAATTAGGGTTTGAGTTTCCCAGAGATCTACCCAGCCAAAAATCTCGATCCAAAGCTCTAAACTTCGATTTTTGCAAGGAACTTCCAGCTATGTCTTCAGATTTCAGAAATTCCTATTTTTGTGGAAACCCTAAGTTTTAGGGCCAAATTTGAAAATGCTCAGAATTGAATTCTGATTGGACAGATATATTCTCCTTGATGAGTAGAGTCAATCTACTATACTGCTTTTCCAAAAATTGTGGAGAGAAACCCAATAAACAAGAAACTCAAGTTTCCATCATTACAAAATGTCTTCTTCTTAGGTTAGCTCTGATACCATGTTAAAATTTGAGCATTAATTCACAATACTCTTGGATCTTTACTGAGAGAATAACATATACAGTATATTAATGCATAACAATCACAATAAGCATCACAAGCATCACAAGAATCAAAAGCATGAGAGACAAGAGACACAGAGTTTCCGTGGGGAAAACCCTAAGGTGAAAAACCCCACAACTTCCTCAGAGATAGAGAGAGCAATGGCTCAACCAAAGTACAACCAAAATATACTTGAGATAGTCTCCTAGAGAAGATGATCATCCTCCTCACTAGTGCGCCACTTTCTAAGTGAGAGAGATATAACTTTCCGAATGATCCAAATAAAGATCTCCTGATCTCTATTTATACTTAACCTGTTTGCCCAGTTACACTATGGGGCCGACTTGTCTATCTAGATACATCCACAATATAATATATATTTCAGGGTCGACCCTACACATGGTGGTCTAATAACTGTAACGTCCCCTCCCGCCTTCAACAATGCAGGGGAGAGAACATTACCCATCATACGGGGCTTTTGGCAGACTTAGCCCCAACATCCTTGCTTTCTCAAAAATTCATAACAATTAAACATTTCTGTGTGCAGCTTCAACTCAATAAAACACAGCGGAATAAACATACTAGCAAGCACACAAACAGTAATGCCTAACATATATATATATATATATATATGACAGCAGAGGATGATTTAGCATATAAAGACTCAATCTCGTTCCAATGCCATGCATAGATTCCAAATTAAGATAACTAATTCATTTCGTTAAACATGGACAATTTAACATATTGCAGAACACAAAATGCAAACAATTTATAATACATAGAACACTTATCTTGAAGATGAAGCTGTCCAAACAACTGGCTATGTGAGAGCAACGTTCCACCCAACCATAGATCTCTGTCCAGCCTATATTCTTTCAGCTGAGAGATCACCCCCGAGCTGGGCTGTGTATCCACTAAGCAGGAACTAGCTGGGCTCACTCACAGCCATGGCTTTGGTCATCAGCTATGCTAAGCCAACACACTGTTGGGTTTATCAAGCATACGAATGACAAATGAGGAGGATGCTAAGCCAGTGAGCTCAACCACAAAGCTACAGGCATCTCAAATGAACTCAGCAGTCATGGCACCCACAATACCTACCGCACCCAACACAAGGAAGGTCCCCTTCTCTGTTGCACAGTCCCTCAGGCATCCCTTCCCTCCAGTGCTCTTCAGGGTGGGCATAGAAAGGTCCAGCTGCTAATTCCTTTCGATTCTAGCCTTCACTGGGTTTATCAAGCAAACCAAACCTCTGCTCAGTCATTCACACTTGGATTTCTCACAGTTCTGTTATCCAATAACTCAATCCCGTCACTTCATTTCTGGGCTGTAAAAACTGGGTTTTCCAATGGATTTCGGGGTATCTGATACTCTCAATTTCGCCCCAAGGTTCATATCTATGGATCCCCCATTGGATTTCACTGTCAAATACCAAATCTGGGCGTTAATGGCTCTTCAAAACGTGGGTTCTCTCACAGTCGCGATTTCTGGTTTTTCTCCCTGCTGGCAATTCGTTTTTGGATGGAAAATGGTGCTGGTAAGTTTCCCAATGGAATGGGGATGAGGAAGAAGCAACATCCATGAGGTAGAGTGGCTTGTGGTACAAGAAAACAGAGCCCATACTCTGCCATACGAATTTCTGGGCTGCCCATGCTCCATTGAAGCCATGGACTGAATTCCTCAACCACTTCCTTACAACATAAATAAATGTCAGCAAGGTAAGTCAAATGGGTTCTTAAGGTGACATATGGCAGCCTATGGTTCAATCCCTTAGCCCCCTCACCACTCCCTAGTGGATACACATGGCCCCTTCTCATTCGTTGCTCCCATAGCCAGTTTTGGTATTTTATTTCAATATTAAATATTTACATCAATTTACAATATCCCATGGCTTAATAGCACATGGGTAATAACATATCAAATACTTGTCCATTTTAAATAAAACCCGAACATATACTAGCGGGGCCTTGGCCTTGAGCTCCACACTAGGAAAACATACATTACATGTATACAATATTTACATGAAAACCAATATTTCCTAAGGGTCAAAATTGGGGTATTACATTCCCCTCCCCCTTAGAACAACACTGTGCTCGGTGTTCTCAAAACTGAACAAAAATGGAAATGCCTCTCTCATGGAATCCTCCAGCTCCCATGTAGCCTCATCGGAACTAAGGTGTTCCCATTGTACCTTTACCTGTCCGATGGCTCTGTTCCGGAGCAAAGTGACTTTCTTGTCGAGGATGCGCATAGGCTCTACTTGGAACTCTCCCTCGGGTTCCACCTGTATCACATTCCAATCAATCATATGATTAGGATCATGTACATACTTCTTAAGCAAAGATACATGGAAAACATTATGAGCTCTTATGTTATCAGGCAATGCAATTCTATATGCAACTGGCCCTATCCTATCAAGGACTTCAAATGGCCCACAATATCTTGGTGACAACTTGGCACAACTCCCCAACTTGAGGGAACTCTTCCTTGGTTTCACTCTCAAGTAAACATGATCCCCGATCTGAAATTCCTTATGTACTCTTTTCAAATCTGCATAACTCTTTTGCCTGTCCTGAGCTGCCTTTAAATTCTGCCTGATCTTAACAATTTCCTGTTCCATTTCCTTGATCATCTCGGGTCCAAGCACTACCCTGTTCACTGGGCCGTCCCAATTCACTGGTGTCCTGCATCCCTTGCCATACAATGCTTCAAATGGACTCATTCCCAAGGATGCATGGTGTCCATTATTGTATGCAAATTCAACTAAGGGTAAATAATCTTCCCACTTGGATGGTTTGTCCATCACATACATTCTCAGCATGTCTTCAAGAACTTGATTCACCCTCTCGGTTTGGCCGTCCGTTTGAGGATGGTAAGCTGTACTGAAATTCAATTTAGTTCCCAATTCCTGAAATAATCCCTTCCAAAAATTGGAAGTAAACTTTGTATCACGATCAGAAATTATTGCCTTAGGTAATCCATGCAATCTGAATATCTCTCTCATGAAGATGTTCGCAATGTCACTAGCCTTGTGAGTGGACTTCACTGGGATAAAGTGAGCTACCTTCGATAGCTTATCCTCCACAACCATGATTGAATCATGCTTCTTCACTGTCATGGGCAGACCTGTTATAAAATCCATGGAGATCACTTCCCACTTCCATTCCGGAATGGGTAAGGGCTGCAATAACCCTGCTGGATGTTGGTGTTCTGCCTTGACTTGTTGGCACTTTTGACACCTAGCAATGTACTCAGCTATGTCCTTCTTCATACCATGCCAAAAGTATTGTTTTCTTGCTGCTGTTATAGTCTTCTGATATCCTGGGTGTCCAGAGTACGGCATTTGGTGTATTTCATCCATCACTAGTTTCTTCAAATCTGCGTTATTTGGAATGTGCAACCTATCTTTGTAGATGAGGATATTGTCTTCACCCAGCTGATATCCTTCACACTTTTCATCCACATTACCATGCTGCAACTTCTCTTTAATTTGAAGGCAAGTTTCGTCACCGTTTTGGGATTCAAGAACTCTTGTCTTCAAATCTGATTTGCACATACTTACTGCTGAAACATGAAATTTTCTGCTAAGAGCATCTGCAACCTTATTCTCCTTCCCTTTTACATGTTTAATTTCAAAATCAAATTCACAAAGAAATTCCATCCATCTAGCTTTCCTAGCATTTAAGTTTGGTTGATCAAACAAATACTTCAAGCTCATGTGGTCTGTTCTAAGCTCAAATCTTCTTCCCATCAAGTAATGCCTCCACATCTTAAGAGCATGCACTATGGCTGCTAATTCCAAATCATGTGTGGCATAATTCTTTTCATGCTCTTTTAATTTCCTGGATTCGTAACAAATCACAATTCCTTCTTGCATGAGAACCCCACCCAGTCCTTCAATGCAAGCATCTGTGCACACTACAAAATCCTTCCTTGGATCAGCTATCTTCAAAACAGGAGCGCTGGTAAGTAACTCCTTCAACTTCTGAAAACTTTTCTCACATTTTTCAGACCATACGAACTTGATGTTCTTCCTTTGCAACGAAGTGATCGGATGAGCTATCCTGGAGAATCCTTCAATAAACCTTCTGTAGTAACCAGCAAGGCCCATAAAAGATCTAACATCTGAAACATTTCTTGGAGTTGGCCAATCCATGATGGAATTAATCTTCTCTGGATCCACTGCAATTCCTTCTTCTGAAATGACATGACCCAAATATTGAATCCTCTTTTGATAGAATTCACACTTGCTTAACTTGGCATACAGCTGATGTTCTCTAAGAACTTGCAACACCATTCTTAGATGCTCCTCATGTTCTTCTTCATTTCTTGAATAGACAAGAATGTCATCTAAAAACACAATCACAAACTTATCCAAATATTTGCTGAATACACTATTCATGAGACACATGAATGTGGCAGGTGCGTTGGTAAGGCCAAATGGAAGCACAGTGAACTCATAATGACCATATCTAGTTCTGAAAGCCGTCTTGTGAATGTCTTCTTCTTTAATCCTCACTTGATGGTAGCCAGACCTCAAGTCAATCTTTGAAAATAATTTGGATTCCTTCATTTGATCAAACAAGTCATCGATTCTTGGTAATGGATACTTGTTCTTAACTGTCACTTTATTGAGCTGCCTGTAATCAATACACAGCCTTAAAGTCTCATCTTTCTTCTTGACAAATAACACCGGTGCTCCCCAAGGAGACACACTAGGCCTGATATACCTTTTATCCATTAATTCTTGCAGCTGCATCTTCAATTCCACCAACTCCGGTGTACTCATTCTATAAGGAGCTTTGGAATTCGGCGCTGCCCCTGGAACAAGATCGATGGTAAAATCAATATTTCTCATTGGTGGCAACCCTGGTACCTCATCCGGAAACACATCTTGGAACTCTTGCAATATCCTGAAGTCTTCTAGTCTTGGCCCTTTGTCCTCTAATGAATCTGGCATATGGACTGCATATAATTGACAACCCTTCTTATAAAACTTTTTCAACTGCAGGGCTGAAATCTGCCTTACTGAAACTTGCTTGGGAATCCCTTTTACCAATGTTGGTCTTCCCTTTTCGTCAATGCACTCAAGTACTTTCTCATAACAGTCCAATTTGGCTCTATGTTTTTCTAACCAATCCATTCCAATTAATGCATCATAGGATCCTAATGGTAACACATTCAATTCAGCACATGTGTGGAGTCCATTCAATTCTATGGGACACTCCATCACTACCTCACTTACTTTCCTCTTGGTTCCCGTGGCTAATTTCACTAGCCAAGACTTATTATGCTTCATTTTTCTAAGAGAACAACCTTCAACCACTTTTGGAGAAACATAACTATGAGTAGATCCTGGATCAATCAAAACAGAAATAGATTGCGTAGCAATCTTACCTTCGAATTCCACCACTGATGATTGATGGTCTGCTTGATGATTATCCAGCGCTGCATAAATCCGAGGTGCTGCCCTTGCCATGTCCTCCACCGTAGCTACTCCCTTCAGGTTGTTCAACTTTCGAGAATTGTCTTTTCGATGTGGACAATTCTTCAGCATGTGGTTTTCTCCACATCCCCAACACTGAAGTGGTCCCTTGGATGCTTTGTCTGCTGCCACTGCTGGTTTGAATCCACTCCTTGCTTGCTGCCCCTGTGGAAAGGTTCTAGGATGACCTTTGAATAGTGGCTTGGAGCCATTCTTCTTTTGATCAAACTTCCCTCTTGGCTTTCCTTTCCATGCTGGGTTAGCCTCTGTTTTTCCTTTATTCTGCTCATAACAATGCATTGCCATCCTAATGGCTTCATCCAAACTTGGTGGATTAACAAACTCAATACGATCTCTGAAACTTTGAGGTAGACCTCCAAGGAAGCATTGGATTTTTACTCTCTCATCCTTAATGTAGTCAACATACCTCAGTAATTCCAAGAATTTGTGGACATGCTCTTCCATAGACTTTAGTCCCAACCTGAGTTCATTAAACTCTTTTCTCTTACCATCATAATACCTAGCTAAAAGGTATTTCTCCTTGAAGTACCTCTTAAATCTTTCCCAACTGATCTTTCTCTCATTAATTCTTTTCACTTGCAAGAGATTTTCCCACCAAATGGAAGCTCTGCCATTTAGATTGTAAATGGCAATTCTGGCTTTCTCATTTCCTGAGTAGTCTTGAATTCTGAAGTATTTCTTCATTCCAAGGAGCCATGCTTCTGCCTCTTGGCCAGTCTTTCCTTCCCCATCAAATGTGGGAGGTCTTGCCTTCCTGAATTCTCCCTGTGGGATGCCCTTGAACTTCTTTCTTCCATCCAATCTCTTAGGTGCACGTCTTGGACTCCTCCTAGAACATTTGGAGTCACACGACCTGCTAGAAGAAGACCTTGATGAAGATGTTTGATGCTTTCTGCTCACCGAACTCTTCCTTGGGCTTGGAGTCCTCCTCTTCGAGCGACCTCTAGAATGACTCCCTGCATTTCTTCCTTCTTCACCCATATTGCTTGGGTTGGACCCAAGGTTTATCTTATGCTGCATATCAGTGAGGCTTTGCAAAATAGCAGCATTGAGTTGGTGTTGTTCTTCTTGAGCCTTCATCAATCTTTCATTGAAGCTCACCATGGTTTCAACCAAATTCTGAGGAGTCACCTGCTCCCTTCTCCCATTGGATCCAGTCTCCGCATTCCCTTCATGCTCATTTTCTCCTAGAACATCTTCTTCGTGTTCATAAGGATCTTGAGCGTCATTTATGGTCACCATCTTTCTTGTATGCTACCTCTGCTACAATTATAAATTTTATGAGCTGCAAGCACTGTGCATTATGAAAATATTTGTCAGACATCATGAGAATGCATATAGGAATATACACAATCAATATTTAACATAATAGAACTCATGGAATAATTCACATAGCTGTTACTCATTCAATTCTTTTGCCCATTCATGCAATTCTGGAAACTGCCCATATTTATCAATAATTTGTCAAAACAGTCACTGGTACATTTCTGCTCTAATTATCTATGATGTCTGCTAACCCAATTCAAATTTCGGTCATACACCATTATTCCTTGCTAGACAAGCTTTCCAATGCCTGTCCCCGTGCTCCATTCTGACATCGGGTGTGGAAACAGCGTTGTTTCAAAAATGACAACTCTTACCAATAATTCTGCACATTTTACACAGTTGTATTTTGGTCCAGAATGCCAAATTCAGCCACCTGTGGAAGAAGATCTATGAAGAATCACAGAACTTTTATATCGAGCGAAGTTAGTCCATATAACAAGGAACACTTGGCACTTCGCAGATCTCAATTTCCATGCACCATTCATCTTTTATAAAATTCTGGGTTTAACTACTTCTTACTTTTCACATTTTTAACTCCCTTTGCATCCTGTGCTCCATCTGTGCGCCACCTGCGCACAACCTGCGCGCCATCCGCGTGCAACCTGCACGCAATCTGTGCGCAATCCGCGCGCACTCCGCGCACGATCTGCGCGCAATCTGTGCGCGATCCGCGCGCCATCTGTGCGCGATCCATGCGCAATCCGCGCGCAACCCGCACGCAATCTGCACGCAATCCGCGCGCATTCCGCGCGCAACCCGCACGCCATCTGCGCGCAATCCGCGCGCATTCCGTGCGCAACCTGCACGCCATCTGCGCGCGATCCGCGCGCATTCCGCGCGCAACCTGCACGCCATCTGCGCGCGATCCGCACGCGATCTGTGCGCGATCCGCACGCAATCCGCGCGCCATCTGTGCGCGATCCGCGCGCGATCCGCACGCGATCTGCGCGCGATCCGTACGCGATCCGCGCGCAATCTGTGCGCAATTCGCACGCAATCTGTGCGCGATTCGCGCGCGATCCACGCACATTCTGCGTGCAACCCACACGCAATCTGCGCGCAATCCGCGCGCATTCCGCGCGCAATCTCGGCGCAATCTGCACGCGATCCGCGTGCTTGCGGGGGTCATATCTCCCTCGTCCCTTAACCAAATAAGGAAAATTTGGTACCGTTGGAAATCTCTTGGAGAGATCTATGCAATGGTGTGATCCTCTTACACATTTGAGAAATCTGACCCTGTTATTTTTCCATATCAAAATGACGCCCCAAACTTCACCAATACCTCGTTAAAACATTCTGTTACCTGCCTGTAACTCAGAATTTGGCCCAAGCAGCCCCAGTGTTGCAACATGGGCTCTGATACCACTCTGTAACATCCCCTCCCGCCTTCAACAATGCAGGGGAGAGAATATTACCCATCATACGGGGCTTTTGGCAGACTTAGCCCCAACATCCTTGCTTTCTCAAAAATTCATAACAATTAAACATTTCTGTGTGCAGCTTCAACTCAATAAAACACAGCGGAATAAACATACTAGCAAGCACACAAACAGTAATGCCTAACATATATATATATATATATATGACAGCAGAGGATGATTTAGCATATAAAGACTCAATCTCGTTCCAATGCCATGCATAGATTCCAAATTAAGATAACTAATTCATTTCGTTAAACATGGACAATTTAACATATTGCAGAACACAAAATGCAAACAATTTATAATACATAGAACACTTATCTTGAAGATGAAGCTGTCCAAACAACTGGCTATGTGAGAGCAACATTCCACCCAACCATAGATCTCTGTCCAGCCTATATTCTTTCAGCTGAGAGATCACCCCCGAGCTGGGCTGTGTATCCACTAAGCAGGAACTAGCTGGGCTCACTCACAGCCATGGCTTTGGTCATCAGCTATGCTAAGCCAACACACTGTTGGGTTTATCAAGCATACGAATGACAAATGAGGAGGATTCTAAGCCAGTGAGCTCAACCACAAAGCTACAGGCATCTCAAATGAACTCAGCAGTCATGGCACCCACAATACCTACCGCACCCAACACAACGAAGGTCCCCTTCTCTGTTGCACAGTCCCTCAGGCATCCCTTCCCTCCAGTGCTCTTCAGGGTGGGCATAGAAAGGTCCAGCTGCTAATTCCTTGCGATTCTAGCCTTCACTGGGTTTATCAAGCAAACCAAACCTCTGCTCAGTCATTCACACTTGGATTTCTCATAGTTCTGTTATCCAATAACTCTGATACCACTCTGTAACGTCCCCTCCCGCCTTCAACAATGCAGGGGAGAGAACATTACCCATCATACGGGGCTTTTGGCAGACTTAGCCCCAACATCCTTGCTTTCTCAAAAATTCATAACAATTAAACATTTCTGTGTGCAACTTCAACTCAATAAAACACAGCGGAATAAACATACTAGCAAGCACACAAACAGTAATGCCTAACATATATATATATATATATATATATGACAGCAGAGGATGATTTAGCATATAAAGACTCAATCTCGTTCCAATGCCATGCATAGATTCCAAATTAAGATAACTAATTCATTTCGTTAAACATGGACAATTTAACATATTGCAGAACACAAAATGCAAACAATTTATAATACATAGAACACTTATCTTGAAGATGAAGCTGTCCAAACAACTGGCTATGTGAGAGAAACGTTCCACCCAACCATAGATCTCTGTCCAGCCTATATTCTTTCAGCTGAGAGATCACCCCCGAGCTGGGCTGTGTATCCACTAAGCAGGAACTAGCTGGGCTCACTCACAGCCATGGCTTTGGTCATCAGCTATGCTAAGCCAACACACTGTTGGGTTTATCAAGCATACGAATGACAAATGAGGAGGATGCTAAGCCAGTGAGCTCAACCACAAAGCTACAAGCATCTCAAATGAACTCAGCAGTCATGGCACCCACAATACCTACCGCACCCAACACAAGGAAGGTCCCCTTCTCTGTTGCACAGTCCCTCAGGAATCCCTTCCCTCCAGTGCTCTTCAGGGTGGGCATAGAAAGGTCCAACTGCTAATTCCTTGCGATTCTAGCCTTCACTGGGTTTATCAAGCAAACCAAACCTCTGCTCAGTCATTCACACTTGGATTTCTCACAGTTCTGTTATCCAATAACTCAATCCCGTCACTTCATTTCTGGGCTGTAAAAACTGGGTTTTCCAATGGATTTCGGGGTATCTGATACTCTCAATTTCACCCCAAGGTTCATATCTATGGATCCCCCATTGGATTTCACTGTCAAATACCAAATCTGGGCGTTTATGGCTCTTCAAAACGTGGGTTCTCTCACAGTCGCGATTTCTGGTTTTTCTCCCTGCTGGCAATTCGTTTTTGGATGGAAAATGGTGCTGGTAAGTTTCCCAATGGAATGGGGATGAGGAAGAAGCAACATCCATGAGGTAGAGTGGCTTGTGGTACAAGAAAACAGAGCCCATACTCTGCCATACGAATTTTTGGGCTGCCCATGCTCCATTGAAGCCATGGACTGAATTCCTCAACCACTTCCTTACAACATAAATAAATGTCAGCAAGGTAAGTCAAATGGGTTCTTAAGGTGACATATGGCAGCCTATGGTTCAATCCATTAGCCCCCTCACTACTCCCTAGTGGATACACATGGCCCCTTCTCATTCGTTGCTTCCATAGCCAGTTTTGGTATTTTATTTCAATATTAAATATTTACATCAATTTACAATATCCCATGGCTTAATAGCACATGGGTAATAACATATCAAATACTTGTCCATTTTAAATAAAACCCGAACATATACTAGCGGGGCCTTGGCCTTGAGCTCCACACTAGGAAAACATACATTACATGTATACAATATTTACATGAAAACCAATATTTCCTAAGGGTCAAAATTGGGGTATTACAATAACCCATCGGCAAGTACACACACTTGCGACACTTGCCAATCCACATGACGACACTTCCTTATAGAGGAATAACACATCTCTTATAAGGGTACAATAAATATATATAAAATACATAGATGAAATACATTCCGAAGTTACATATACATCAACAAATTGTACTGTTGGTCAAAAATAATAAATATTATAATAATAAATAAATTTACAAAAGTAATCAAAATAAAAACATATATAATGCAAACTTACAAATGGATGGTATTCATGTCTCCCCTCAGCGTTCCCATGCTCCCTACAATGTTTTGTGGCTGTTGTGATCAAAATTCTTCTCCTCTTAAAGCCTCTGCATTGATTACATGGACAATAGCATTTACTATCACCCCTTCTTTCAACTCCTTCCCACAATCTAGCAAGCAATTGTCAATTTTGTTCATCTGGATCAGGAATATTCGTAGTTGACATTTTCTTGTAAAGAGCTTAAATGAAGATTATTTATCTTAGAAAATGAAGCTCCAGAGTACTTTGCTCACATGAATAACAAAAACAATGAAAAACAGTCCGTCGAACAAAAAAAACATCCACAAACCATCGCTGGTATGGCAAACATGTCCGAATGGTTTGATATTTATAAATTGTAAAAGTCAAAAAGTCAAACCTACATTGAATATCCGATGACACTAATCTAGTGACCATTGGGAAAAAATCCATTGGATATCCGACCTCTTTGGGTCAAAATGAAGTCGGTTATCCAACATCTAAAGCGTTGGATATCCGAATAGGCGTCAGATATTAGTAGAGCCGTCAGATAGCCTGCCAGCCATATCGGATATTCAAAAGTACGTCGGATATCCGATGGACACCTCTTGAAATTTATAAAAAAAAACAAAAAAAAAAGTAATTTTCAAAGAAAAATCCGACGACACAGTCCATTTCGTCGAAGGTCGTCAGATTTTGGTTTCAAATCTACTAGTGCCTTAGGAATGGAGGACCCTCTCGACAAACTGGTCGATGACCTTGTCAACAAATAGTAGAGGATTTTAGTACCCTAAAGGAAAACAACTATGTCTCAGATGAAAAGCAACAACGGGGAATTATTTGGATTCCAATCCCTGATGTCCTACCTAACTAACATCTTATTTTGTATCCTCAAGTGAGGTTAAAATGTGTTGATTTAGGGAGATAAATTTTAGTGGTTTGTTGTCTTACTCAATCAGGTAGCGGAAGTGAAACTCAATGGTGTTATGACTCGACTCAAACCATCCATAAGTGAATGAATCAATGCACTTTTCTTTTCGATGAAAAACTAGCTACAAAAAGGAGAGAGTTCTTCGATCCAAAAAGCAAAATAAACACAAGCACAAAATTTTCAAAGAGAAAAACTACACATTTTTGTATTTTTTCCTTTTATGCCAAACTAGAACTACTCTTTCAAATTAAATGAATCCAACAATAACTTTCTTCTACTTCTAATGAGTAAAATGCATGAGAATGTGTATTCACATGAAATAAATAGGAGAGCACGTAAAAAATTATGAGTATGAAAAGAAGCCTAAGTCTTACTACGATAGCTATCAGTTTATATGTATATACAAAGTGATTAACCTTACAAGGTGATTAACATAACATAGGTATTAATAAGGTCTTGTAGTTGTACTCGTTTGAAGACCCTACCCAAGCAAGTTATGTTTGGAGTATATTGGGTATGAAGGCATTGTGTTTCTATTTGGATGTATATACATCATGGCCATAATTTATTTGGCATTTTCATCACACATGTTAGAGGCATGCAGGTTGGTTTGATGGAGCACTTAGCTTAGTAAGGGGCATACCACTTGTGTACACTAACCTCGGATGCCTCCCTTTTGAGAGTTGTATCTGCTGAACACTTTGTGGGTGTTGAGGTGTTTTAGTAAGTATGGTTCACTATTATACATGTTCACTTTTGTGTTGACCCTTACAACACTTCATCTTGGAGATTCTTCCATGTCTTTTGTATGGATTCTTCATCCTTAGTGTTGGAGTCTATGTTTGGTGTGTTGCATAACTGCGTTGAAAGTTTTAGAAGGATGAAGGTCATTTCTAGGTATGGTTATGTGCTTCTTATTAATCCCAGAATGTTATCTACTGTTAGATATTAACCTGTACGTTGTATATTAGTCTTAGAACATTTGTTGTCTACTATTATAAATGCACTTTCCTACCATCTATTCTTCTCATTTGCATATTATACTTTAGTGCAGATTTGATTTTTAATTGGCGAAGCACATAACTATGTTCTTTTCATACACCCATGTTCTCACCATGCCTTACAAGGTCCACACCTTCAATCTGAATACATAATTTATAGATTTATGACTGATAACTGAGAGAGTTTTTGATATCTTTCATTTCATGTATTTGCATCATGTTCATCGGTTTTGAATTTATGGAAATGTGAAAAGGGTTATGAGTCCTATCGCCTTCTTCTTATTTGCATCTGTAATGTTTGTCAGCATGCAATCTCTATTCTTGCTAGAGTAGTTCGGTGAATCACGGGCTTCCAATTTACAGTACAATAACTTCAAATATGATAAAGATAAAGATCTTGCAAATGTATACTACCCATTAAAAACTAGGGATGTAAATTATCAGTAGGGTAGAGGTCAACATCTAAATGCATTTCATAATTTACATCCCTCTAGTTTCATTTCATATGGGTTGTCTATGGAGAATACCACCAAAATATGACTGTCTTCTCCATAGAATACAACTAAAATATTTTGGTTGTCTTCTCCATAGATTACACATAGTTACTTTATTGAGCAATTAGATCTAAAAATGGCGTTGTGTCCACAAAAATATCAACTATAAATTCAAGCTCCACTCTTTAGAGTGAGAGCATATGTTTGGGGAGGAGGCCGGCATAAGACCAATGTTTAGTCCAACTCAATGCTTCAAGTTTCCTTTCAAATAAAAAACCAGTTCCTTGTCATGTTTTCAGTGTAGCACAGAACTAGTGTCATATTCAAAAAATTGAAATTCCTTTTTGGATGCTTAATAAAGAACAAATTAGAAATATCCTCATTTAAATTCCTTGTTATTGAGGATTTTGAATTCACACAACATAAATGTTTAAACCTTAGAAATCCTAAGCATGACATTGTGATATTGTGCATAGTCACCAAAAGATGAAAACCTCAGGAATTGCAGGCATGCAAAATATGATATTTTTGCCAACATATCATAATATAAAAATTGCAAGAAAAATGTACATCTAATCTCATTCAAAATCTAGAGTAGTGAAACTAGGAGGAAGGATTTAGTAGTTATTTTCTTGTTCTTTATGCAATATGAAGCACTGAAATAAATATCAAGGAATAGGGGAGAGTTCAAACAGACACAAAAGGTATTATAGATTTTTGTTACACGAAGAATGCAAAACTCGCCCTGCATGTTACATTTCTTATAACTACGTTCTCATGAATTATTATCTACCCTAGATTAATTATATATATGTATAAACTATCTTCTATAAAAACTAATGGTTTTCACATCAAAACAATTACTAGTCAATGACATGAATTCAAGGGTAAATTGAAATGAACCATGAGGCAAGTATGAAAACCCTTAGTCTCTATAGGGGTAAAAAATTTGTAACAAGAAACTATCTCCAATATATGATTCAATTTAATACCTTGGCATCGATGTCCTTCAATTATATAAAAAAAAACATTCTAAGATGGCCATTATTGAATCCATCCCAAAACAAAAGGCTACTTTGACTAGCATAGCCAGAATAACATGATGGCTTGGATGTTGTAAGGAGTAATGCAATCTTTAGGCCCAAGCATAAGCATTAAATAAGAAGAATCCACCTCTTGATACAAAAACAAAAGGGATCTAAATAGTGATATATGAAACCGAAAAACAACTAAAGTCTGAGGAAACGTGCATGATCTGTTAGGATTTGGAGTGACATATATTCTACCCCCTTCCATTGTCAGTTGTCCAGCTCATATGTTTACCAACTTACATAAGAACAATACTGTCAGAGATATGGATCTAACTAAACTAGCTTACCTATCTATGCAAACAATAACATATCGCAATAAATAAAAACAAAAAGAGAACAAGAGAAAAGAGTACACTAGATATACTTGGTTAACCCAATTGGGATACGTCCATGGGAAGGTAGTCTTCTATTATCTCCAGAATATCTCCTCCAAGCTTACACTGAGCAATGCCAATAAACCCAATATAATATGATCCACAATGGATGAATGATTCAAGAATGAATGAAAGTGATCCACACAGGGATAAATGTGAGAGACTCCCTTGACTCTATTATATACCAAGAGATGAGAAAGAATTACTCTCACATATTACATGTGGGATCATATAATTCTCCATAATAACATCTCTTTATATAATAATGAATATCAAGAGTATAATTTACCATAATGAATATGGGATATAATGTATTACTCTTTTACATAAGATTGTGGATATCTTCCAACAAAATACAAAGACATTACTACCTTCCAAGGAATATAAAATATCCCAACACTCCCCCTTAATAATGGCAAGGAGAAAAGCCTACTACCAAGGAAGGAATGAGTCATTACTGCTCCCCCTTGATGGCAACGTCCAGAAGAACCAAAGCTGCAAAAGAAGAACACTTCAGCTGATGGAATTTGATGAAGAATAACCACTTCTCACTGAATCATGAAATTGCACACGAACCAGGTTGTACGATGAAATACCAGAAACAAGATGCCCAGATATAAAGAGAAGCCAACATGGCTACTAGATACACAATATGTCGAGAACATGTGACGCAATCCAACAGCAAGGTGCCCAAATCTAAAGAGAAGCCAACATGGCTACTAGATCCACAAGATGCCTAGATCACCACAAGAATCATCACAACCATAATTGACAGCTGAAGAACTATGATATAACATCCACACCAGTGTACAAATACCTTCTGACGGCTGATACAATAGAACATGTGGCTAATAACACCACAACAATGTAAAAAAATACTCAGATGGCCAATGCACATGCAGATAGCAGACATTCTTCTAATCAAGGTGCAAATAGAAATATCTGTAGAAGACCTCAAACATAGAAGGAACAAGACCCCAATTGTCTACACATCGAAAATGATATCATACAGATGAACATCATGACTTTAACCGTAGAAGATGGTGCTTCAATAATTCTGGAATGAGATGAAATCCTAAATAGAAAACTGATCTGTACAAGAACTTTCAAGACTAAAGCATATAAATATCATAAAATAAAGGTGCTCATACATAAATGAAAATGCTTATACACCAAAGGTTAGAAAACATCATATAAAAAGAATGGCAACATAATATGATCAAATAAAAGATTAACTTGCTCATTAAGGAAAATGAAGTTACTTTTACACATTAAGTGTCAGCCATAACATATAAATAGTGAGCCCAAGATTTCACTTAAATATATGAAAATTTAGTCATCAAGCAACTAATCTTAAGCATAGGTGTGTTTCTTATTAGTATGATGTTAATATGCAAGAGATGGATTCCCTGAAAATGTCAATGCTTCCATATATGAACGTTAGAGACAAGAAACACATGTCAATGCTTCCATATAGGAATGTTAGAGACAAGTAGGAACAAGATAACCTCTGCAAGCATAAGAATAGAAATCCCATTGCAACAAGAACAAGGTGCTCATGATAAATAGTTCAAGAGTATAAGATTGCTCAAAGCCATATAAATATTGATTAAAAGATGATCGAAATAAACATGACATGAGATATATAGAAATAAATCAAAATGTTTAATATAATCAACATATAGCAAATTAAGACAACTCATGATATCACTTATAAAAAAAAATTATGAAATGACAAGTCACTAATGGTCTTAATCATGGGTTCATTTCTTGTTAAAACTATGTAAATATGCAAGAGATGAAATGCCATGGAAATGTCAATGCTTCCATATAGGAACGTTAGAGATAAATAGCACAGGAACTAGATACAATCTCTACAATACATGAGAAAGAAACTATATCCCAATTAAATAACTCATGACAAGTCAAAAAATTATGATATCACAAAGATTCAAAATTTTGATTTTACTCAAGAATTTAATTAGCAAGAGCATGTAATGATCATAAATATATTACTTATAGAACAATGAAATTGCTTTTACACAAAGGTAAGCAATATCATATAAATAAAACAAATAATGATCACAAGATAACACATATGATATTGTTCTTATAAAATTGCTTTTATAAACATGACATGATTAGAAATCAACATGATTAAACAAAAAAAAACAAATGAGTTATTAAGTATCTTGTTAACATATTAAGCATTAAATGGTTTATAGCTATCATCATGACAAAATACTAGCCCTTAAAAGATGCCAGAAAAGTTTCCATATAGAAATGTTCGACAAATATATACCAAGAACAAGAAATAATCTCTTAGTAAACATGATTAGAAGCAAAACCTAAATGCAGAAAGATGAATAACAAAAAACTTCAATACTCTCGTACTGATCTGAATATGCAAAAAACACAGTTAGAAAAACAGTAAATGAAAGATAAACTTTTACTTACAACCCTTGGATTGAGTACCCATACTTGCCTAGAATTATGTTCTGTCTACATAAGTGGATCTAGAACAACTTTTCTAGTTTTAGAAACAAGTTATAATAAAAATTCCGATAAAAATTAACCGAGTTATGAGGCCGAAAATAGTGTCGAATCTATCGAAGACGGAAACTTGGAAAAAAATTGCCGTTTTGACAACCGAAAGATAGATCTCTTCGAGGAGAATCATAAAATCATATAGATTTACAAAAACAACATCAAGAAACCCTTGAAAAATTTCTACACAATAAGGTTAGGGTTAGAAATAAAAAACTGCAGAAATATGCCCAGATCTGAAGAGAAGCCTAATGGCTACTAGATAGAAATCAAATCTACAAGAAATAATCAATACCCAAATGATAAAATATTGTTTGAAATCAATAGAAGGTGCTAGATCATAGCAACAAGATTTGATACCATGTCAGAGATATGGATCTAACTAAACTAGCTTACTTATTTATGCAAACAATAACATATCACAGTAAATAAGAACAGAAAGAGAACAAGAGAAAAGAGTACACAAAATATATGTGGTTCACCCAATTGGGCTATGTCCACGGGAAGGTAGTCTTCTATTATCTCCATGATATCTCCTCCAAGCTTATAGAGAGCAATGCCAATAACCCCAACACAATATGATCCATAATGGATGAATGATTCACGAATGAATGAAAGTGATCGACATAGGGATACATGTGAGAGAATCCCTTGACCCTATTATATACCAAGAGATGAGGAGGAATTACTCTCACATATTACTTGTGGGATAATATAATTCTCCATAATAACATTTCTTTATATAATAATGAATATCAAGAGTATAATTTACCATAATGAATATGGGATATAATGTATTACTCTTTTACATAAGATTGTGGATATCTTCCGACATAATACAAAGAAATTATTACCTTCCAAGGAATATAAAATATTCCAACAAATACACCCTTGACACCAAATCAAAATGCAAAATGGAGTTAAAGAGGGGGATATCAAAATCAGTAATAAACGTATATGGAAAAAGACATAGTGCCCCCATGTTAGGATATGGACAACCCTATTTACTATTCAGATTACAGGGTTAGTTGACAACCTCATATATTGACGTTGTGAGAGATTAATTTTTGGTATAAATTGACGTTCCAAAAGAAGCATATGGTGTGGATGTGTTGAAGCTGCTTCATCCAGTATTTGATAAATATCAAGATGTCATCAATATAAGTGATCACACAACATCCCAAGAGAGCCACACAAAGAGGAGAATGGTTGAATGTGTTTGAACTCTAGGATTTGTCGCAATTGTTTTCAGGTTCTTCACTCTCAACACAAGATAATTGGTAGGTAGCACTACTACATATGGGCTGATTGTTCCACGAAATGTTTCCATGTTTTCAACATTCGTGGGTTAAAAAATTGATTTTTTAATTTTTTTTTCAGGGCGGAAAAACCATGGCAATATCCACGATTTTTAAAGTTCCACGAACATTCGTCCCTATATCGACGAAATGTCTAGGTTTGAATTTTCGTGGCAATAGGGATGAATGTCAACTTATTTAAACTACACACTCTCACTGTAATTTTCACATTTTATTTTCTTCCGGCACATTGAGCACGGATTTTGGACTTGCTGGGTAATTGTATGGGCTTGGATATTCTGCATAGCTCCTTGCAAGGTTAGTAATTATGTGTAATTATATTTTTATATTTCTTGTTCAAATACTACATCTCCAAGTTAGGACACTTGAACCCATTCTCTTACCAATTCTCTTTGTCATCCTAAGTTATGAAACACTATAAGTGACATAATCTCTTCTCCTAGTGCTAATGCATACCACATTGATGTGTCGTACTAAGCTAGGGATTATAACTTATTTTGTCAATCTTTACAACAAATAAATATTAACTCTACATTCTTCCCTTAGTCTGTATTCAATATCTTTAGTCTCTCACTCATCACCACATGACATCAATATTGGCATCTTTGAAAATGTTTTCTCTTGCAATTGGTACTATCTCTAGCGTGTTTGCGGTCCTATATAACTTTTGACATAATGCTTGAGATCTATTACAATCCTTTCTTCTTTTTGCTTTGCATATTCAATGTCTATATGGATCCAATTTTTTTATGGCTTGACCTCATCAAGATTTGCTACTTACCTAATTACCAGTCTTCAAATATTGCAATGGATCGACTAAATAGAGGATTTTCAATACTTGACCTTTACCCAACTCATTTCTTAGCTCTTGTGTGCACTTCTTAACATCATTTATTTTCTCTATCGTACCTCGAACCATTATTACCTCGAACCTATAAAGTATGATTATGGACTCACACCCTTCACTACCTAATGGATACTTCACAATATTTGTCAATAAACTAGTTAATGTTTCCAACCAAATTTGAGCTTCCCAAGGTGATATCCCATGTCATGTGGGTGAAATACATCTACAATATTTGTTAAGAGCCTACCCTCTTTGGTGGTCGAACTATATGATGTCTTCAAACTATACAAGTAGTTATCAATTTTTCAATATTTTTGGTTCCTTAACATTTGACATTTACCATTTTTTTTAGTAACCAACCAGAACCACTGCTAATTTTAGTGCTCTTGATACAATGCATTCCTAAAAATATGGAAAGAATATTTATTTAAAATTCCAACCACTACATCGGTACAATCTCCCTCCAAGTGTTCACATTAAACGTTAGATTATACCAAAAAATCCAAACTACAAATTCTTAATTCACAAAGTCTCATTTTCTATGGAAACCAACAATTAAAGTACTTATACTCATTTGTACTCTTTTATGTCTCCCAACATTTCACAACACTTGATTTTTGTTCACAATATGTAAGTCAACATTAGTCACAAGTAGGTGTTAATATATACAAAAGTCAAACAAAAAAGGTTAACCATAATTATGAAATTCTTGTTATCACTACTAACTAGTTTTTTGTCGATCTCCCATCATCTAGATCACGATTGTCACCAATTTGATAGTAGAAGTGTACTCACAACAATAACAGTGTGGACCATAATTCCACTATTCCTAAATGCAAACAATAGGTAGGTCCATTATATGGTTTCAACAACACAAACATTGTCATATTTTTCTTTGATATCCTAAAACCTTTGCAATCACGAAGAAAAGATTTATGGAGCATCAATCCAACCATAGAATTCATCACCCTATCGACAATTATTTGACCTTAAAATAAGGCCAGCTGTAATTTTTTGAATTAGATGTACACAAACAATGTAATGAGTCTATATGCAACATCATTCTACTACTTACCATCTTTCCATTCTCAATTCACTTTCTCACAACCAACTTACCATATTTCTATTCATATTAAATTTAATCTTCATGTTTTTCTTTATAAATATAGAAAATATTGGATTATAATATACTATATTCAGAAATATACTTAAAATATCTAATGTAATTGACAAGTTATTGTTTTGTATGTTGTAGGTAAGACAATTACTTGTACCACTACAAGGATTTGTCACTATGAATGAAAATGCAAGGAAGCTTGCTCAGTTTAGAGCTGCATTAGAGGCGAGAGGAGATGGAAAATGTTATTGTCCTTGCTTTGATTGTAGGGGCTTGCAAAAAAGAAGACTTTTAATAGAAACAACTGAAAGACATTGTAGGGAGAAGGGGCACGCCGAAGGGGGTTATGAATATCATCCCCTGGTAAGACTATTTTTGGTGTTCAATTTTTAATATATTCACTGTAATATTCATCATGTCATGAATTTCAGTAAAATGTCTTATTTTTTTACTATATGTTCTATATAGACTAATTTTTCTATGTTGTTTGTAAATTTATAGACAATGCCCCCAAAATGTCGCACTGCAGAGATTTATTTGCCAAGTACTAGCAGAAATACTCATTCACAGCCCAACGAACTTCTACATCAGAATATTGAAGATGACCAAGTAGTTATTTCTGATCATATAATGAATGTAGATAACATTAGTGATACAAATCAGGAAGATGAGATACATAGATTGATCCAAGACACATTTGCTCCAATGGATGAGGAAAACCAGGATGATAGTGATGATGTTGATCCTCTACTTGAGAAGTCACGTCAACCACTTTATGAAGGCTCAAAAACAAATATTTTATCTGCTACATTGTTGTTAGTGAACTTGAAGGTTTTGAATGGATTATCAAACACCTGTCTGACACAGGTACTAAGGTATGTAATTTGTTTTTTATTTTTGTCTGCATGTTTACAATATCTATAGAAAGGGTTGAATTTTTTCCTATATTGTTGCTATTGTTATCTAATGTGTAAATTTTGGATGCGATATTGATGATTAATGTTGTTTTCATTGATTTATTCTTTTGAATTTTGTAGATTGTTAGGTTAATTTCTATTACCAACTTCAAATATTTTACCATGCACATATCGAGAGATATATGTCATTATGAAAGCATTTGGTATGGAGTATAAAGCTATTGATGCATGTCCTAATGATCATATCGTATACTATGGACAATATACATTAGAAAATGAATGCCCACAATGTCAAACAAGTAGGTATCGAACCGATAAAGTGGCAAAAAAGGTGTCTCAAAAAGTTCTTCGTTATATTCCGATAATCCCATGTTTCCAGCAGTTGTTCAGGTGTCAAAGTATAGCACAGTTTATGGATTTCCATGCAAAGAACATAAGTCATGATGATGTTCTTCGAATTCCTGCAGATGGTTCTGCATTGAGTTACATCGAAGAAAAGTGGCCAGTTTTTAAAGAAGATCCTTGTAATGTTAAACTTTCTTTGGCAGCTGATGGTGTCAATCCATTTGGAGAGCTTCGTTCTACCTACTCAGTGTGGCGTGTTTTTGTTATAAACAATAACCTTCCTCCTTGGATGTTGATCAAGAGAGAGAACATAATGTTGGTAATGATTGTTCCAGGTATTTAATTAATATTCATTTTTTTAATTGAAAGTTTGATCAGTAAATATTTCATTGATTTGTTTTGTGCATGATAATTATGTCTTTTATATATAACGACATATAGGCGCTAAATATAATTAATCATGTATGTTTGACCAATTAGGCAAGTACTAGGTTAAAGATATGAACATATATCTTGAGCCTCTTATCGATGAGTTGTTGAAGTTATGGGTTGGCGTCACTATGTATGGTATTTCTAGACCAATAGGGCAAAGACGATTTCAATTCCATGGAATACTTGCATTTACAATTCATGATGCACTCGGGTTAACACATTTTTGTGGTATGTTGTTACTTTCTTTTGTTCCTTATTATTTTATATTGTTCGGATATCCACATCATCTTTTTCAGGATCTTGCATGCAATTAGGGTTTGCATGCAAATTCTAGGGTTTTCATGCACTTTGCATGCATCCCAGTCACCAGGTTGATGCCTCCAGCACCTTATCCACCTCTTTCTAGCACCCGGGAGCCACTTACTTCAGTTCTTTAGCCCTCCTAGTCTGAAAGGCGCCCACTTCTCACCTACTGCCAGAGAAGGGCGCACTTTCTCACCTACCACTGCAGTTCCACTTCAGTTACATTCAGTTAGCTCCGATTCTCCCTGATTTGAGGCTAGTTTCACTCCCGACTGACTGTTTCACTTCCGTTGGACCTCCAGATTGACTAGATGACTTGTTCTGAATTCAGTTAGCCTCCCATGCGCCCCCCACTGAGCCTCCTTCCCTTAATCAGTGCTACACACTTTAGTTACACTTGTTACACTCAGTTAGACTCAGATTGACACCTGGATGACTGGTTCTTGTGCATTGATGAGCACCACCGATTGATGATGAGGACTCCTAGTTGGAGTCAAGCTACTCCATTCAGTGATTCGAATGGCCTACTTAGTCAATTCGAATTGCTCACTCACATTGTCAGATTGTATTGTAATTATTCACCCTTATTGGGATATTGAGCACTGATGCATGTTTTGCACAGTTTTACACCATATTTTCTATGTTCATCTGTTGTGATTGATTTACTTGTTCATTAGATCTGCTGTGACTAATTTTACATGGTATCAGAGCCATGACAGGGACAAGATTTCTTTTTTACAGGTGTTCTACATGAAGAGAGAGCAATCTTTGCACCAATATATTTTAGCAGTGGCATGCAAAATCTCATGTGCATTCGCTCATGTGCATGCAAGGCTGAAAATATAGTGTTTGTTTGTGTGTGATTTGCAGGTTTCTTACTTTCTCCATGTGCATTCGCTAATGCAAAGATTGAGACTTCTTCTTCACAAAATATTCTTACTCCATTCAACTATGATGAATGGAAACCAAAGATCATTGCATTCTTGAAGAGACAATGTCTTTTTGATATGTGCATTGGTAATACAAGAGATTTTGATTCCGATGAAGAGGAGAATGATTGGCTCAATGATTGTGACAGAGCTTTTGGAACAATGTGTCTTGCTATGTCTCCTTGTATGCGCTACCTCAGTAATACTGCTGAAAATCCAAGTGATCTATGGGTCCAACTTGACAGAGAATTTGGAAAGCAGGAAGAAGAGGATCATGCTAGCCTTTTGGAGAACAAGCCCAGTGAGATCTCCTTATGTGTTCTTTCCGATCATGTGTTGGCCTCAACAATTGTTCAAGATGAAGAAGAAACTGTAGATTCAACACTCATTCTCTCAAAGTCTTCTATTTCGAATTCTGAGCAAGATAAACAAGCTCATACTCTAGATTCCGAAGAGGTTCTTGAATCCTCTCTTTCACATGAGTTTGTCGGCATGCGGAATAATGATCTACTTGATGTTTTGGAGGTAAAATCTGATTTTGGAGGTGAAGCATTCGCCCTCCTTGATTGCATGCCTTCTATAAACTTATGTTCTATCATTTGCAAAGTTTCTCAGAGTTTTAATGAAGATGAAGAGCACTACCATTCGCTTGAGTTCAATTCTCATGCACTTTTTGCTGATTTTGGTTTTGATCTCACCCTTGTTGGTTCAAAGGAGATCTCAAGAAACCATTCATCTATTTTTGGAGCTGATTTAACTTCTATTGATAAGAAGTTCAAGTTTCAAGATCTATTTGATCCGATTGGAGCTATTCCTACCTCACTTGGTTCGAATCACAGGTTCCAGGATCATCCTCATATTTTCAGATTTGTTCTCACATTTTTCGGTATGAAGAGCAAGTTCTTAAAGTCTCCACATTCGCTTGCATCCACTGATGGAGAATTCAAGCACATGTTTTTGGAGCATGATCCATTTACTCCCAAGAGTAAGATACCTCCAGACATATCTACTTGATTTTGGAGCAGTTAAATCTTTTGGTGTACTACAGTCTATTTTGAGGGGGGGTATTTTTCCCATGAGGTTTTCCCCATTTCCTCGGTTTATTGACTATTATTAGTTTTGGATTATTGTATTGGGGTGACCTTTGGTCTTAGTTACCAGGGCCCCACATTATTTTTTGCACATCATAGTCTAGCTTGAGGGGGGGTGTTCGGATATCCACATCATCGTTTTCAGGATCTTGCATGCAATTAGGGTTTGCATGCAAATTCTAGGGTTTTCATGCACTTTGCATGCATCCCAGTCACCAGGTTGATGTCTCCAGCACCTTAGCCACCTCTTTCTAGCACCCGGGAGCCACTTACTTCAGTTCTTTAGCCCTCCTAGTCTGAAAGGCGCCCACTTCTCACCTACTGCCAGAGAAGGGCGCACTTTCTCACCTACCACTGCAGTTCCACTTCAGTTACATTCAGTTAGCTCCGATTCTCCCTGATTTGAGGCTAGTTTCACTCCCGACTGACTGTTTCACTTCCGTTGGACCTCCAAATTGACTAGATGACTTGTTCTGACTTCAGTTAGCCTCCCATGCGCCCCCCACTGAGCCTCCTTCCCTTAATCAGTGCTACACACTTCAGTTACACTTGTTACACTCAGTTAGACTCAGATTGACACCTGGATGACTGGTTCTTGTGCATTGATGAGCACCACCGATTGATGATGAGGACTCCTAGTTGGAGTCAAGCTACTCCATTCAGTGATTCGAATGGCCTACTTAGTCAATTCGAATTGCTCACTCACATTGTCAGATTGTATTGTAATTATTCACCCTTATTGGGATATTGAGCACTGATGCATGTTTTGCACAGTTTTACACCGTATTTTCTATGTTCATCTGTTGTGATTGATTTACTTGTTCATTAGATCTGCTGTGACTAATTTTACATATATATCTGCTGATAATATCATGCATTATTTTAAATTGTAATTCTAATTTGCTACACCAATTCATATATCTTGTAGGTCTTCAAACCAAGGGTAAATTTGCATGTCCATTTTGCGGTCCCAGGATAAAATCTCGTCATTCAAAGAGTTTAGCAAAGGAAGTGTTCGATGAGTATAGGCACTTTTTGCCTAAGAACCATAGTTATCGAACTACAGACAAAGAAAAATTTAATGGTAAAGAAGAGAATGGAAAAAAACCACGAAGAATGACACCTCACCTATGGAAGGTGGAATATAATAGAAACCGTCAAGGTATGCCAATTTTTTTTGTTGTTGTATTGAATTATGTTCAGCGCGATATGTTATATCATTATTGATTAGTTAGTTTTAATTTGATTGTGTTGATGTTTCATGAATGTCGTTAAGGCACACGAGGAATCAAAATTTATCCTATTGAATTCAGTAGGTTGCCATACTACGAGTACCTGCAAATAGTTCATTTATTTGACACAATGCATATCGAGAAGAACATAACAGAAATGTTATGGCGAATATTAGATGGAAGGATTGACAAAGAAAAAATTGGAAAGATTTGTAGTTACATCCAAGATGCTAATCACGCATTGCAAAGTGTGATCATTAATTCTAATGGCTATGGCCATCAACAAAATATTAGTCTTCCTTGGTGCTTGACGGAGCAACAGAGCAATATTGTAAAAGAGGTCATAAAAAATGTCAGGTTTCCGACAGGTTTTTCTTGGGTTATTTCATATTAGAACAATTATCATAAGTTTTATACAAATGGATTGGTAACTTAAATTGTCAATATAATATTTTGAACAATGTTGTCATCAATGTTCCTATTTTTAATGCAATGATAGATTAACTAGTAATAGCGTTAGTGATATTTACCTCAAAATTGGACAACCTTGGCATGGCTACTGATTGGTCTCTGAGGAAGTTTCCACTGCACTAACCTTGTAAAGTTATATTGTGCAAAAGATCTATGCTTATAGGCTTATTTGATGGTGGTAATTAACCGTGGAAAATACAAAATTACTTCCAAATGAAATTATGAAAACTTAAATAGATGACAAACAATGGGATCTTATGTCGCTAAGTGAAATGCATGCCAATTTGATGTTATAAACTATAAATATAAATGCGTTATTTGTGGTGAAGAGTATTTTTATAAGTGTGTGGGTTAAATTTGAAAAATATGCGACTGTTGTTGGTGTTAAAGATTTTTTTAAGTGTGTCAAATGTTTTGTTGGGATTAGTGATACAAACAATCCATGTTTGGTAAGATATAGAGCTTTTATGTATGAAGAAATGTGTTTGATATTTTATAATTCATTTATGTAAGTTATCCAAAATTTTAACACGTGTTTAATTTTATTTAAATAATGGTGAATAAATTTTTTTAGCTTTATCATTCTTCTTCATATAGTCTTTATCATTATTCCTCATGACCCCAACTTGAAAATGAATCTCCTCGGAGTGTAGGAGTTGATAAAATATTTTCAATTCGTTGATTTATTGCACATCCTCAAATGACTAAATTATGTAGTTTATTATTTATCAAATTAAGCTTGCAATATGCCAATAGGCGTGGTATAAAAAATAGATGGGTGTGTGCAATGTCACCTCCCCTAAACTTTAAACCCATACAAATACTCCATGAAACATTCATCCAACCAAGGCAAGCGTCAATAGACAAAGTACATGCACCATAGAATTAATGGGAGTGAGATCCATCGTGTTCCATACCACAAATCCTATTTCAATTTCCATTTGAACGGTGGAAGGATGGGACGACCCTATGTGTGTGTGTCAATTTGCATGAGGATTGTCATGTGGCCTTCATTCGATAGTCAAAGGTGGCCCAATGTTGGCAAGGGATTTTTGGAATTTTCTTAATTTCATGGGTGGTTACTCCATTGGCCATTGAGGTACGGGGATCTGAGTCTACTCTCTCCCAAATTTATCTACAACTTATTAGGAATACAACATTGGTTAATGAGTTACCTCCCAGAATCATCGTGAATCATCATGGCCACGCTAACTGTTGGGCCTTTTGTGAGAATTCATACCTTCAATAGTATATTTTCCATTATGAATTATTAATAACACAATATAAGTATATTAATAATACAATACAATTATTAATCCTAATACAATACAATCATTAATATATAATACAATACAATTATTAATATATACTATATAATAGAATACAATTATTAATATATAATATTATTGTTTAAACAAGAAAAAAAATGTAACTGCAAAACAATTGATACCTGTTGTTGTCGCATCAGCTATGTTGCATTGTTTGTTTCGACGCGGGCACCCCCTACAACTGTCGGGTTCGATGGCACCCCCCCACAACTGGCTCTTTGGACGTGACCTCCTTCACTGTGCTTTCATACCTATCGCATGAGCTCTGTTGTTGTGTTGGCTTCGATGGCACCCCCCTGCAACTGTTGGCTTCGATGGCACCCCCCTGCAACTGGCTCTTGGGTCGTGACCTCCTTCATTGTGCTTTCATACCTCTCGCATGAGCTATGTTGTTGTGTTGGCTTCGACGACACCCCCTGTGCAACTGTTGGGTTCGACGACACCCCTTGCAACCAGCTCTTGGGTCGTGACCTCCTTCACTCTGCGTGTTCCTTTAGGATTTTGGTGGCACCCGGTCCGGTTGTCTACGAGTCTGGACTGTGCATTCCTTTGGGCTTTTAGTTGCACCCACTCCGGCCCTTTCCTCATTTGGATTTGCAATGAGCACTATTGAATTGATTTTTTTGGTGGCACCCGCTCCGGCCATGTCTGCATATCCCAACAGACCCTCAATGGCAACCGTAAGTGGAAACCCTCCTCTATTGAGTCGAATTTTTGCATTTTTGGGTGCGAATTAGGTGTTGTTGATTTCATTTGTTAATTGGGTGGTTTTTATTTTATAACGAAACCAACAGACATGGAATGCTTGTTTTTGATTGATGTAAAGGTTGTAGTTATATTTAACACATAAATAGTGATCCAAAGTTCATTGATAGGGTTTTCGAAAACAATTGCAAACCAGTTTTATTTTGATATTTTGGTGCAAGTGGATTCTAGGAATATGAATTAGATATGTGCTCATTATCACATATTGAGGGTGTTTATGCCTGCAATTTAATTTTTATTTGAAGTAGTTTTAAATATCTATGTCGGTAGCAACATTCTCCTTGGTTTGAGCTGATGTGAGTTTGGAGCTTTGCTATAATCCTAATTTTGGTTTAAGCAGTTTTATATCTCCGCCTTTTGCCACATTCTCTTGATTTGAGCTGGTGAGAGTTTGAGGCTTTTTTGTTATCCTGCAAGCATTTCTTGGGTTGTTTGCCCATGATTCAAAGGCATAGTTTAACCTTCATGGCCATAGAAGAATGATTGTATCAATAATATTGTGCCTATCTTTTAGATTTTGGTTTTGGAATTTGAACCAGATTGCTTTCCAAGTTGTATGTGAAAATTTTAATAATTTTTTAAAATAAAACACTATGTTTATGGGTTTCGATGCTCAGGATGTGAATTATCATTTGGTATGTTAAGCTCATTTGGATTTTCACTTAGGTTTTGGATATGATAGCTGTTTTAATTTGCGATATTAATGTGATTGCTTCAAACTAGGTCTTGAATTTCAACTTTTAGCCCTGAAAGTGCTATGGATATCACTGCTTTGAACACCATCAATAGATTCCATAAGAAAACTTGAGTAAGATGTAAATTGTATTCCTTTTGATAGAAAATATGCACTTGTGTTCATTTCCCTCTTGAGATTATTACGGAAAATGTTATTAAAAACAGACTCACATCAGTTTCATCTGCTTGTAAATTCCCTCTATGTTAGATTGTGTAATGCCCACCTCAGCACTCATGATTGATTTGATTATTTTAGACTTATGATTGACTAGATTAATTGATACTTATGATTGATTATACTATTTTGAGACCTACGATTGATTTGACTATTGAGGGCACTGTTTTGAGGTGACCCAGATTTATAAAAACTTGGACCATAAATGATTGCTTTAAATGTCATATGTGAAATGAAAATGGTTAGATAAATGATGATTGATGAATATACTCGACTAACTGAGAAAATGAAATTTTTTTTGATGAAAATGCTTTAGAATGGAAAATGATGAAGGTTGAAATTACTTAAAATGAAAATGATGTATGCTTGATTGACAGAGATATAATGTTAAAATGATGAATGTTTAGTAGACTCGACTGACTGAGATACTGAAAAGAAAGATACAAATGTTTTATAGTGTAGTGCTACTAATATGAGTTTGAGTGTGTGCAGTGGCAAGTAAGACAATTTACCCACTGAACCACAATGGAATTATTGGGGTCGTAACAACGGAAAGAACACTTAGAGGTACGACGACTGACTGTTGACCCTGAGTTAGCAATCCATGCATGGGTGAATCCGTTTCAGCTCACCCGGGGAAGCGTATGCCGTATCAGCAAGGCCATAATGATTTGATCGCATACAATGAGTTGAGGGGCGCACAATAAGGAGAGCCTTATCCCTCAACATCCCTTAGTCTCCAAGGAGCATAGTTGAGAGATCGCAGTAATGACTCCCGATCGCTATGTAGTACTCCCCATAAGAAGGAAGAAATATATTTGTCGGAACGGCTCGCCGAAGAGGCACCTGGATAAGAAAAAGATAATATTATTTAAATGAAAGAAATTGAAAACTCATCAAAGATAAATCCAGATGACTTTGAACTAAAAAACAATTTAAAATAAAATAATATCCCTTATTTTATTTTTTTTAAGAAAAAGGAGAATATTTGAAATGAAAGAAAAAAACAAAAAAAAATAGACTGTTTAGTTTAAATTTATTTATTTATCTACTTTATGAAAAGAGGGAAAACTAAAACTAAACTAGATGTAAACTAAGGAAGCTCTATTAGAAATAAAAGCTAAGAGAAGTTAAACTTTAGATGAAAGTATTCTAATAAGGAATAAAAGAATTAAATAAAGTATTTATATAAATATATATAAATCATTTTCTTTAATCTTTTAAAAAGAAAAACTTCTTAAATCAAATGGATTAGATATTATTAAATAAAAAAATATTTTCTTTTATAAATATTATTTCTATAAATTAAAAAAAAAAAAAAACTAGTTTACTAAAAAGGATATTAAGTAAACTAAAAGAGAACCAACTTAGAAGTAGGACTCTTCTATATCTAACTCTCACTAATTTAGGGAAGCAGGTGCACACTAAAGAGATTTGAGACATATGTATTTGAGAATAATGGAAATTAAAATATTAAATTAAATTAAATATGTGCATGGATAGACACATGGCACACAGGCTTTTGCTATATAATGAGGGAGGAGAAGGAGAGAAAGACATATCTTGCTCCCTAATGCTGGATGGTCATCATAATCTCGGATTATGTTATGATCCTTGGAGTTGGCATTAGCCGGAACGGGGATTGGGAGATCCTTTCGAGAGGCTAGTTTGTATGTTCTTACGACCCCATTAGCTTGGGGGTTCGAGGTGAAGAAGAGTAGCCTCGATACAGTAGGGTTGTCAACCGATGGGTCACTCGGTACTTCGTCAAAAGCTTGGATTGGACTTGGACAATATCTACTTCGACATCTTATTCAATCTTGGATCAACTGCCGAATCACGTTCATTGTTCTTCAGTTATTATTTTTCTGTACTTGAGTTGTTATTTTAGTGTGGAATTGTTAAGAATCGATCTAGTTTTTAACAAAAGTATAAACTCTATTTTCTATATATATATATGCAATTCTGAATTTTGTGAGAATATATGGAGGACTTAGAAAACGCTGGTTGTAGGTAGACTTAAGAATCTCCGTGACTTTAACTCTGTTTTATTTTTATATGCATTTCGAATCCTTGTAAATGATTCGGGATTTGGGAAAAACTTTGGTTGTTGGAGTCGATCTAGTATTCTGAGATTTTAAACTTGTTTGCCTTATGGTTTCGATTCCTGCAACGCTTTAAATTTTGTTAATCCAATGTTATTCCCTTGGCTTATTTGTGAAATGATATACACTCGTAAGTCGAAAGTTGTAGATCTATTGGTAAACGATTTCAACATGATCTGCATTTTGGACATGAAATTTTGTTTAAGCTATGGAAGAAATTCCTGCATACTTATGTGGATCGAAATTTATAGATTGGTCAGCCAATCAATTTCTGTGTAGTTTATACTCTGGAATTTTAGACTCAACCCTATGTGCGTATCACTTCCAGTTTGTGAATTATGAAGAATGTTGTGCGTATCACTTCCAGTTTGTGAATTATTAAATTGAGACCCTGTCTCTGATTCATGTATAACACTGTGCGGTTTGCTTTACAATCGATGTATTACTAATTGGGACTTGTTCTCGATTCTTGAATGCCAAATCCTTATACCGAAAATGCCCTAATTCCCTGGGATAGGAATCAGTGCGTCATCTATCGGGGTCTTGGACATTTCTTGTTATTTAAAATATTTTGAATCCCATAACTTACTTTTTATGACTTACCAGTCGTTGTTGGTTAAAATGAAATTCCATTCACCGAACGGTAACAGAGGATGGAAACCTATGAACTCGGTTGCGGTGGACAGACATCACGACTTCAACCCCACTTCGAACTAAGACAAAAGGATAGGGTTGAATTGTAATAATGGAAATTGTTATTAAAAAGTAATATTAGAATTTGTGTTAATTCTCTATATTGGGAGTGAAATGAAATAATTGAAATTGTGATTACTCATTTATATTGAAAGGTAATAATAGAATTTGTGTTAATTCTCTATTTTAGGGGTGGAGTGAAACAACTTAATTGGTGTTAAACATCTGTTTTATAATGGTATCGAAATGCCACATGAGAAGTTATGTTAATTATGTATTTTTAGGATTGAATTGAAACATGTGAATTTGTGTTAAGTATTGTTTTATAAAAGGATTGAAAGAAAATATTTGAATGTATATTAATTTCATAGAACTGGAATGAAATGATAGGATGGAGATGCGATAGTTGAATTATGTCAATACCATCCATCATCCATTGAATTCATAGGATTAGAATGAAATCTTAGTATTAAAGTGCATCTTTGGTGTTTATGTCAAATTTTATGATACAACAAAATTGAAATAAACTGAAGGAATTTAAAACGAAATGTTGTATTTAAGTCAATTTATTATTTCACAGAATGGAAATGAAATAATAGGATTAATATTTTATACTATTATTCTGAATTACTATTATTGTGCAATTATATTTAGATGTAAAAGTGAAATAGCCTCGTCCATGTCATTTCTTATTTCAACAGATAGAATTTAAATTAATCTCATCTATATCACTTCATAGTTTTGAAGTTAGTATTGAAATGTAGTACTTTTGTCAATGTATATTTCGTAGATATGAAATGAATGTTCTTATTAGTCATATTATAAACAAAGTAGTACTTTGCTAAAATAGTAGAAGATGACCATGGTTAAGTCAGGAGTTATAGAACATTGTGTATTTTATTTTTGTAAATTGATTGAAACCCTGCTTAAAGCGTCTCACGAATAAATGTTGAGTGTTGAAGTATTCAAGAATTATATGTTTAAGTTCCAATGGACGAATAAGGAATTGAATCCACATGTGGTTTAAAAAAAAAAAATTCCACTTGCTTACCTTGAGAAGCGCTACAAATTGTTCACGGAGTAGTCTAATGCTTCAAGAATTTTGCTTGGCGTTAAGACTATTTTATCACATAGACTACTTTGTCACCTTCTTCCACAATCCCCGTCATTGTCTTCAGCAATCCCCTCCTTGGTGCCCACCTCGTCAGGGCATCACCTACTCTAGGTCTCTCATTAATTCACCATAGTGACGGTTTGGTAATTCCCAGTCCTGCCTACCCTGCTCCCTGGTCACTCTCACCTCTTCATTCACCTATTTCAAATGACCCCCCAGCATCTACCGAGACATCTTGACAATGCCAAACTCTGCTCAAATTATCTCCTTTTACCCTGCACAACAAAACAAAATTTAAATTATATTAGCTTTGGACAAGGCGTACAAACAAATACCGGCCAAATATTATGTCAATTAAAATCTGCCATGTCGAAGCATTGGACTACTCCTTATGGTTTCCACTTGAAGAGGGGGGAAGAGGATCTCCATAGCCTTCTTAGTTTTGTGCAAAAAAATCAATAAATTCTTAACATCCTTCATCACCTCAAACCTTTAGCAGGCATTTGAAATTGCTCACTATCTCTATCTCTGTGGCTCTAGTTGAATGTGTAGTGAGAACCTGTGCATTGCTGTGAAGTTGGAATAACTCTATGTCGCTGTATAATATCCGTCATGAGAATGCAGACTCTTCATAATATTCATCACTATGATGCTAATGCTTGAGCTTTTCAGTCCCATCCCAAATTTCCAATTGTTTTCAATCTGTTGAAAGTTGACTGTCTTTGTGTGCCTTTCATTCTAGATGCAGCTTTATTTTACATCTTTCCCAATTTATGGAATCACTACACAAATTACAGTGTAATCGACTGGACAATCCATTGCAAAAATACGATCAGGTCGAGTGGATGATTGCGATTAGTAAAATGACATACAACAATGGATGTAAATTCATTAGCGATTTTCCCATTGTTGATTATCCTCGATTGAATGGAGTAGATACTTCTTCATGATAAAATAATTAGAGGTTGGTCATCTTTTGATTTGGGTCTCATAAATTGTCCATTATGTCAGAGACGAAATCAATTAGTGTTCTAGTATTCATGTTATAATCCCTTCTCATTTGATGAGAGTCTCGACTCGAGTCTTGCATGGTGTGATTGATCTAATTTGAGGCACATTGCAAAGTATGCTGAAAACTCATGCTGCAACTTAAGATTGGCCTCCATAGACTCAACCTTATCCTTTTTCATCTTTTGATACGAGCTTCTAAGATGGGGTATGAAGAGAAAATCTAAGTGTAAGGACTCACTCTCATGTTCAAGTGCTCTTGCTTTGCTGCTATTCTACTCTAGAAAACTTAAGGCTCAATTGTTTGCTTGCCTGGGAGACTACATTGCTTCCCTTATTTGGCATATTTTGTACTTATTTGGAGGCATAGAAAGCTTTTTAACAATATATTAAAAAGGTCATTGATACCATTAGGATAAATAATTAAATAACAACATTTGGGAGGAAATCAGCCTTGTTAAACTCAGTCATCCACTCACTCATGTCATAAACTCACTGCTTACCTTTGCAAGGTGACGAGAGATGACTGACGACTACGAGGTACTAGCCACTGTGATTTGACTTTGAATCTTAATTCTCCTCGGGATTAGATCTAAGGTGTCTTAATGTGTCAATGACTATGGCTACGGCATTAGAGAAACACTACAAGGCCCAAAAAAAGGCCAACTAGAACCACAAACCAAGAAGAGGTTGATTTATGCATTGACATAGACAGGTGGCACTAAGCACACAATATGGACAAACAATGAGTTGGGAAAAACATTTGCACCAAAGTACCACAATAGTTACTAATAAGAGAATATTTAACACAGGAGAATGTTGTTAATTTATAACAAGCGAGCCTGAAACAAACAAGCCTGGTGCAAGCGAGCACGAAGCAAGAGAGCGTAGAAGGTCAAAGCGGAATCTAGTGGGCCCATAACCCACAAGTAAAAATGAAAATATATGCTTGGACCGAAGGAAAAAATCATATCTATACTATCAATGATAATATGAGTTGGTTGGATTATATGCAAGACTGGAAACCTAGGTGGGAGTTGAGACATGTTGAAGTATTAGATGCTAACTTACAGGGATCTGATGCTCTTATTAGATTAGTGCCAGAACCCAAAAGAATGCCTATGGGATCTAGTATTGTACTAGAGATGATTTACAACAACTCCTTGAGAAAGGCAGCTGATGCAAACAATTGGTTAACTCACCTATACCAATATCTTAACTTAATCTCGATGGAGGGCTCTACACCTCACCCTGAGATACGACTAGACCAACAATACTACAGTATTAACCAGATACATTCTTTGGAAGCATGGCCACATCAAGATGCTAGTCTCCGATTTCCAAGTACTACACACACTTATGAAAAATATAAAAAATTATGGTGGAAATTCTTGAGAAAAGAAAATACAAATAGAATATATTATACCATGCTAAAGTTTGGACCTCAAATGACACATATACATGAGGATCCTGGATGGTTGGTCCCTGATTGGACTACAGACTGGTGGCAGTCATTCGCCATCAACTTGACAGCATTAGATCCAGCTGCTATTTATAATCTAAAACGGGAATTTGGAGAATCTCTCGAACAGGTCAAAGATATTTTGCAGACAAAGCTTACTGAGGCTCAAATCCTTGGGTACTACGTTAAAAACAAACGACAATGGCTTGTAAAAACCCACATAGACGTCCACATGCATCAGAATAGACATGTGGTCCTGAGGTCTGTTTATTCAAAGGCATGGGTTGTTGAATGCAATGTCTTTCTAGAATTATATGGTCCCCCATACTCCGATGAGTTGTAAATATCTCAAAAGTATTTGGTTATGAGTGGGGCCTGTCCATTCCAATTGTCATAAAGATTGAAAAGAAAGTCATAAAAACTTTTAGACCTTACTTTTGACAGCCATAAATTTTTTTAGAGGTTTTCCATAATGGTTAGTTACTTTTATGTTGTCATCAATGACAATCCTATTCATCATGAGACTTTGAACATGGAGTTCATTTCTTCTTTGTATGCATGGTGTTTTTGAATTTTCAAAATTGTCTTATTGCACATTAGATTTTCAGCTATCATTGTAGTCATCGTTTGGTTGTTTCCAACACTTATATTTCTTGTTGATTTCAATTAAGTTAAGGCTTAAATTGTCAAGGATTTGAATGTTTGCACCAAACACATGTGGTGTATAAGGGTTGTTTGAGGGTGTCTTACATTACATTCCCCACACATTTAATTGCAACTAACCCATTGGTCTCGAATGTTGTTATTTAATTATTTATCCTAATGGTATCAATGACCTCTATGATTTTGACTATCAGGTGCTGAGGTGGCATCCTTCGGTTGTTTGCTTTCCTGGGAGACTAGAGTGCTCTCCTTATTTGGCATATCTTGTAGTTATTTGGAGGCATAGAAACCTTAATAAAACTCTATTAAAAAGGTAATTGACACCATTAGGATAAATACATAAATAACAAGAGATGATGCCCACGTAGCTAACTTGTGATTATTATGGTCACTTGTGCTAAAAGTTTGTATTGGAAGGCATGATGCCCAATTACTACATATTGCAGGAGTTTGTTGTAGCCAGAGGAAATCCGATGAAAAGGTTCATACTTATCCAAACTCCACTGAACACACCCATGATTTCTTCTCTTAGCCTTTCCATACCTCAAATTTTGCAAGCGTATCATGTTGTAAGAAGACATGGATAGTCTTAATTTGTGCCCAAAACTACCTCACATCCACAAAACTGGCCCAAAACTAAATGGTGAGGCTGCTAGAAGGTGAAACCTGTCTACTAATGTTCAAAACATTACCCATATATGTTTAATTACTGTTGTAACTTGTCAAGGATGGGAAATGCTCATGGCCAAATTATTGATAATGCTAATTGTTACCCCTCAAATTGCATGTACAATTTAAAATTTCTTTCCATCTGTTTGGTGGTCTAATAGATCTCGAGCCAATAGAATGAAAACTTGTAAGTTAGAGGATTGTTGATCATGGTATGAGGATATACCAAGCTGTGTAATTTATATTTTCCATAGCTAAAAGCAAAGAATGTGGTTACATCTACAAATTTCTAGTATGTTAGAAGATTGTGTTACCTCAGTTGTTCTGGATAACTTAGTTTTTGTAAAAGGATTCTTCTATAAAGTGATCTAGAGTTAGTAGAGTGGTTCTACCTATGTGTATTAGTGGTTTTTGAGTGAGATGCGTATATGTAGAGGGATTACACTAGAGTGAGATAGAGTAGTATATTGATTATGCTACTGTATGATAATATGGTTTTTGAGTGAGAAGCATGTGTGTATACCAAGCTGTGTAATTTCTCTTTTCCATAACTAAAAACATAGAATGTGATTACATCTACAAATTTCTAGTATGCTAGCAGATTGTGTTACATCAGCTGTTCTAGCTCACTCAATTTTGGTAAAAGGATTCTGCTATAATGTGAGATAGAGTTAGTAGAGTGGTTCTACTACTGTGCAATAGTGATTTCCGAGTGAGAATCTAATTATATGTAGAGGGATTCTGCTAGAGTGAAAATAGTCTTTGAAAATCAAATTTCTCGTGGCCATTTGAGTGCCAATTTGCATGAATTTGAAATTTGCAACATGTGTAAGGTGTAATATTTCACCTAAGTTAGCTGATGTATTTTGCATTCTCTGCTGTAGTATTTTATTGATTATTTGTTTAAGATGTATTGAAATGAAACAGTTGCAAACACTGTTGCAATGTACTCCTGAGTGGACCCTCTCACTATAGTTATGGTTTGTTGGGATAATATATAGTCAATTAATGTTTCTTAGTTGAGTGATTTTGCCAAACAGTTCACTAAGAAATAGTTTTCATATGCATTAGCATAAAATACCAGCAAGTAAATTTAAAAATGAAGGGTAGGATGCCAAAAATATGCCATTCAAAGAAAGAGGGTAGGCTGCCAATAATATGCCCAACAGTATTGGAAGGACCAAAACTGGGTGATATACTAGTTAACTTCCTTAATTTTATGTCCCTGGTGGTTTTGTTCTACCCAAAAGAGAAAAAGACCCCCAAATATGCAAACTCGGTCCACAAAAGAGCTCATAGCCTACAGTGATGAATGTTGTGTCGTATGGACAACTTGTTATGGCACTGTAACTTGGTCTCTTCCTGCCACAAATCGTCCTCCCGATACCAAACAATTCAGCTAAGATTTGTAACACTAGTACATCCACTAGGGTTCGGCATGTCCCTCCTAAGCCTCAGATTTGAGGGAAGTAAACGTGTTTAAATAAGTAAATGTGTACTTTCAAAGAAGAGAGAAAGCACCATCTTGTTTATTCTTGTTTTATGGAGTGTAGGTACCACCAAATAGGTATCTGTCAGATCTATCTTCCTCAAGTTATGATGAAGATATACTCTGAGAGGTTGAAAGTGAGTCGTGTTGTACTAGTTCTACCGGATTTATATCAACTAGATCTGAAAAGATAAGGAAAAGATTTCATAGACACATGAAATATTTTATTGCCAACGGTGGGTCGTGTAATTATGATGCTGAGAGCATAGGAGACATTGATTTTCCATTGAGGTATAAACATCCAGTGCAAATATGCTACCTCAAGTGGACACATATTTCCTCATCAATGGGAGGATGTATTGCATCGCTCCTTCGTCCTTATATGGATTGGGGCTATTTTCCATGGATGGAATAAAGGTCCGCTATGGAAATGTAACTGAATTGATGGGGTATGTAGGACCACTATACAGATACAATCACTGGTTGATCTTGGTCAAATATACTCGAAGTATGCAGAGATACGAAGTTGCCGCGAATTATATTCAAATAGTAGAAAACAATAAAAACAAAGGGGCGACTATGTATATTGATGGGAGACCAAGAGCGTCCAGAAACGTTGTTGGATTTATAAATAGTACATGAATAGTGACAACAAATAAGCAGCCAAATTGCGAATTCGAGGCACACGAACATCATCGTATATTTGTATGTGCAATAAGAACAATACTTGCAGGTGAAGATTTGTTGATTGATTACAACTTAAATAGAATAGATGTGCCTTCCGCGGTCCAGGGGAACCGTGGACCGTAAAAAACTATGCCTCATCAGGTAAATGCTAAATGTAGTAACTAAACATGACTACAATAACTGAATGTTTCATTTTTTCTATTAACATTCGATTTCCATTGTTGTCATTCGCTTTATTCATGCTTATTATGAATATTTCCATGTGATTACACTACTATGAATATCTCATTTTTGTTTATGATGCAATTATTGACTATTGATGTTTGATTAGGGTGTAGGCAGTGGAAAGGCACATGTTGCTTCGATGATCTAGGGTGACCGTGGAAGGTCAGAATCTATGCCTCATTAGGTAAAAGTTAAATATAGCAAATAAATATGACTACAATAACAAGATGTTCCGATATTCAAGTTAGCATTCGCTTTTTCCATGCTTATTGTTAATATTTCCATATGATAGCATGCTCATTAAACTGTGGCAGGAGTCTGCACATCGACATGTAGCGGAACATGTATCTTCTGCTTCCGAGGTAAAAATGAATATTAATGCAATATCTCATTTTTGTTTATGTTAAAAATATGTAGTATGAGGTAAATGTTTATTTATTGATTTATTATGTCAAGGTGGCGCCATTAGAAAGGCACATGCTGCTTCCATGGTCGAGGGAGACCGTGGAAGGTCACACTCTACGACCCGTCAGGTAAGTGTTACATACAATAACTAAATGTTTCGATTCAGTATGTTAACATTCAATGTCCACTACTGACATTCACATTATTTTGAGATTGTGATGGATTATTGTTTCATTTTTCTGACATTCTTATGGTGTTATGTTTCATTCAGGATTGTGGAAAGGCACCTACTACTTCCATGGTACCAGTTGATCATGGACACTCATCGGCCATAACACCATGTCAAGTAAGTGTTAGTGGATAATAGTAACTTAATTTTCATTACAATATCAATATTCGAAGGATGTTAAAATTATATTGCTTAATTTAAATTATTGTTTGATGAATTTAGTCATGTGCACTTGATCTGGATGATGAGGGGTTTGAGGAAGAAATTTTCTATTACACTGACCCACTACACACTTTTAGAATAGCCTTGAAAAAGGAAAACATAGAAATGCTTTCCTTGGCTCTCAAAAATCCCTTGACACAAGAGAACAAGGCAAGGATTCAACAGCTGCAAAATGAAATACAATCTTATGGGGTAAGTGCCATCTTCACAAAAAATTTTAAGCTATGACATGATTTCATATTTAATATTATGTTTTTTACTTTTCCAAGTGATCTGATAAAGTAAATTTTATTGTTTGCAGGAATTTTAAAACCCGTGACTAGATCAGAACCTGCCAAGACAGGTATAGGTAGCAGTGATGGTCCAATGCAACAAAAAAGAAGAAATGTACCAATGAGGCTTTTTTCCACTCCTGCGGTTGGCCTCGAATCCATTGATGATGCAGGCACTGATGAGAGGGGGCATGATTCCATGTCGGAGCATGATGCCATGCCGGAGCATGATGAGACAGAGCCTAGGACTCCACATGACTTTGGAGATGAACATACTGTAGACGACCGGGAAACTTTTCTTGGAGCAGCACGAGTTAAAAGAACTGGATCACTAGATCTCACCTTTCTGGTAGATGACTCTTGTGTTCTTATCAAGGTTCAGAAGATTGTAGGTATTTATTAATTAATTTATTGATTTTAATCATGAAATTTAAATAGACATACGTTGAAATTATTATAAATGAACGGATGACATATTTTTGCAGGAAACAATGTCTTCTATAGGCATTTGAATGGCAAAGCCTTGGAGTTATTTGGACCCACCATTCGCACATGGTGGAATAGCCAAGATAGAAATAAGAGAGATGAATTGATGGACCACATGATCAACCTGTTCAGCAATACTTTCAACAGGAAAGTTTTTGCAATGTTAGTCGGTGAGAATTTGAAATATACCAGGGCCCAATATAGGGAAAGATGGCAAGCTGACCTCAAGCATGAGCGCCCTCCCATGGTTCCAGAGAAAGAGTGGAAGGAACTCATAGATGATGCAAAGGAGAACTTGCTAAAAAAACAAGGAAGACAACCACGGCCTGGTAAAGCAAGGTACAACATATATCATCTATTTACTAAAATAAGCTCAATTATTTTTTTCTTTTTTGTTTTAAGTAAGATTTTTGATATCTAAGGTTTTTCAAAATTTTCATATATAGGATACCTGACACCTCCAAAGCAACCAAGGCTAGAATGGAAAAGCACGGGAAACATAGACTGGGCCAGGGTGGCTATAGAAAACTAAGAGCAAGAATCGTAAGTATTAAATGATTAATTATTGGGAATATTTATTTAACAGTACTGAACAAATATCTGATTTTGATACTGGAAATTTTAAAATGTGTTATCATGCATTGCAGGGAAATACGTTCCAAGTTGCTGCCACTGAGGAAGACCTAAAGCTTGGTTTCAAGTTTGGTTTTAAAAGTGTGGTTGACATCAAAAACGCTTGGGGCAGACTCCAATTTCTTCAATGATGCAAATGTAGGTATATCACCAATTGTAGTATACTATTAAAGTTTATTCAGTCATTCTGATTATATCACCCATAACTAAAAATTTATGTTTGTTTTTAAGCAACAATGCAACCGCAACAGTGAATCTAGTGGTACTCATCAAGTACAAGTTGATGTTGGGGTGAACATGTCCCATGATAGTGTGGAGCAGAGTGTCCATTCTGGTATGTATGCTTTGGAAATAGAAATATCTACTGTGATTAGGTATATATATTTCTTGACATATACTTATAAATTTTCTTCTTTCAATGGAAGACTATGAAGCTCAGGAGCATGAACTACAAGAGGAAGCAACTAGACCTCCAATTAACACCCCAGTTGTCACATCTATAGAGACTGGTAAAGAGAAATATTGTAATTTTAATCAAAATAATGAAATATTTATTTCAATAATAATTCAACGCCATATATATATGCTCATTTTTGTTGTTGCAGTTCACACCCCTTCAGAACTGCCTCCACGCCCTGCTCAACGACGTACAAGAAGTGGAATAAATGAGGGCATGGAAAAAAAACAATAATAGGAGATATCCCAGTAAATACTGCTCCAATTGATGATTGTGATACCATACTCGCAAGTTTTTTCAATGCAAAAAAACATAAATCAACGAAAAAGTAGATGCAACTTAAATTCATGACTTCTATTTTGATGGATATCGATGTTGTTAGTATGAAGCATTGTCAGTATGTAACATAGATAACTTTTCTTTGGTAATATAGTTATGAGGTACTTATCTTTTATGTGATGCTCTTAGGGATTTTCCCATTTATATCTTTTATTTTCTTAGAATTTGAATTTTAAATTTAAATGTCATCAACTCTCATTGTATGCTTGTTTATAATTAGTGTGTATTTTAATATTCAAATTTTGTGTTTTCTCAGACATCATCACTCTTGTATGTGCTGCATGTAGATATATTAGTCTGAAAAATTGATTCTCTTTATATTAGATATATTAGATATGTTCATCATGACTTTGATGATCATCACTATTTATAATTTGATTACTGCCCATTACATCTCGAGGACCAAATTCAGCACAGGGACCATAGAGGAGTGCTGAAGTTGATAGAGATCAAATTTATGTTGTAAAATATTTTATTGTTGCTTTAGCGCTATTCAGAAATAGTACCACACTTCAGATCTGATTTTTGGTTAAATGTTGACGTCGATAACTTCAATTATACCTCTCTTATTGTTATATGATCAATATGTTTATTTTATCAACTATTAGTGAAAGAGATGAAAATTATGTTATAATATTACTGCCCATTACATCTCGAGGACCAACTTCAGCACAGGGACCACATAGGAGTGTTGAAGTTGATAGAGATCAAATTTATGTTGTAAAATATTTTACTGTTGCTTTAGCACTATTCAGAAATAGTACCACACTTCATATCTGATTTTTGGTTAAATGTTGACGTGGAGATCTTCAACTATACCTCTCTTATTGTTATTTGTTCAATATGTTTATTTTATCAACTATTAGTGAAAGAGATGAAAATTATGTTATAAGATTACTGCCCATTACATCTCGGGGACCAACTTTAGCACAAGGACCACAAAGGAGTGCTGAAGTTGATAGAGAACAAAATTATGTTGTAAAATATTTTACTATTGAGAGAAATGAGGGATATTTTTATTTGGCATCCCATCACCCTTCCTTATATTGTGATGATGAACTTTCAGGTTATATAGAGCGCCTGTACATTTGAGAGAGATATGATTGGTTGTACCTTTCCCACCTTGATTGAGCTATGATTGGTCTTGTGGTACCTTATCTTTCACTTGTGTTTGATGGAGTCATTTACCCTCCTTGAGTAACTTTTTTAAAACCACCTTGTTGAAGTTTTGCTCTTATAGAGTACTATGGTTGTTTGGCCACATTTGGAGCATACCCTTGGTTCTAAGGGTCATGGGTCTTCTACTACCCACACTTATATTGTTATGACCATTGTTTATATTTTCTTATTTTATGACCATTGTTTATATTTGTACCCAGACTTCAGATCTGATTTTTGGTTTAATGTTGACGTGGAGATCTTCAAGTATACCTCTCTTATTGTTATATGATCAATATGTTTATTTTATTACCTGTTACTGATTGAGTTATTAAATACTTGTTGTACCTTCCCCACCTTGATTGATTTATTATTGGACTTGTAGTACCTTTTCTTTGACTTGTGGTTAATGCAGTCATTTAACCTCCTTCATTTTTTTATACCACCTTGTTGAATTTTTGGTCTTATAGAGTACTTGACTTTGATCAACTATGATCAGTTGTGGTGTGCTGATAATAACTTCTCTTCTGCTGAGACTTGGTTGAATTTTATAATTTTTGTGACTTTATTTCTTTTGAGTTATGTATTGTGCTTGACTGTCATTGACCTAATCAACACTAGTCATTTCTCTCTCTCTGGTTTGTACACACCCTCTTGTAGGTTCAGCTAGTTCCTAGAGAAGACTGGCCTCTCCGAGGCACAAACAGTCTTTTTTTAAAGTAACACTTCTGAGTATATTTTCAAGAATGGTTTTACACCCAGGTTGGTATCTTCAAATATATCTCTCCTTTTTTTATATGATATATATGTTTATTTTGTTACATGTTATTGAATATTAGTTTATCATTTTAGTTTTCTTGTCAGTGTAAGTCAATATTATAATCTGTTGATATGGCAGTTTTAAATTTATCATACATTGCAAAATGTTGTTTAATCCTTATGATTATTCAAAGGAAACAAGGAAACACTCTCTACGTGAAGAAAAAAAGAAAATTGTTAGGAACCCATGTCTTTACTTTGTTAGTATATTTTTGTTGGACGCATATGCTTTGTAAGTCATCCCGTAGTATTTGTTGATCCATAGTTTGTGTTACTGTTGTTGGCACATATGCTTTGCAAGTCGCCCATAGTTTTGTTGATCCATAGTTTGTACTGGTCCATGGTTTTGACTCATAGTATTGGTGCCTAGACTTAGCCCATGGTTTGTATTAGCCCATGGTTTGTATTGACACATAGTATTGACCCATGGTATTGGCACCTAGACTTAGTATATAAGTGTGTGTTGAGGCCTATGAAGGCACCGTGAAGTTAATTGTATTGAGCTTGCTCAAAGGAGGTTTCACCCTCGAAGTGGCCCGTGATCAATATAAAAGTGATTCTGAGTTCTATTATTTCTGATATCTCGTGTATTTTCATTAATTAATTATTGCAAGTTCTTCACATCTGGTATCAGAGCATTTTCTTGGGCTCGTTGGGTGTAATTTCTGCCAAATTGTTTTTCGCATCTGTTGCAGCTTCGGATTTGGGAATAATCCCTATCCGCTTAACTATGGGAAGTAATTAGGAATAAGCCCTAAAACTCATTGTGAGGAGTAACACAAGAACCCCAAAGTAGCTGACCCATTTAGAGGACCTGCCAGCAAAAAGGGCAACGACCCCTACCTAATTGACTAGTTCCCACCCGTGAGGTAAACCAAGAGCTGTCGTTTGTGGCAAAGCAGTTATTAGTTTTACCTGAGCCATGGAGTGAGGGGTACTACCCTAATACGCAAGCCGTCAGACAACATTGGTGGCTGAGTGAAACACCTAATCTGTTAGGAAGCCGTACATACTTGGGGTCCATATCTATTTTCAGCTGAACTGTTGCCGATCACTTTCGCTCCAGATCCAGCCATTTCCGATCTATTCTGAAATTCGTTCCAGATCCATTCGTCGTTTCAGATCCAGCCGTTTTCAATCCCTTCCGCGCCGCTGTTGCCGATCCATTTCTGGAAAAAAAAAAGAGTATAAAATTCTGTTTTTCGGCCATATCTCCCTTGTTTCAACTCCGTTTTCCCTAAAACTTCACTGACATCCCTGCAATCGCATTCTGCATATTTTATTCCTGAAGACTGTATCCCAAATTCCACTTCCCAAGACCATAAATACCACATTTTTCTATTTTTAGGGTTTGCCATAACTTCTTCAATTTTCACCCGATTGCCTTCAAATTTTACCATAGAGTTCCCGCTTCTGAAATCCCCATTTTTTGTTTCCCTGTCCCTCTGAAAGTGTCGAAAACCTAGTCAAACCCCAATTACCCCTCCGAGTTTTTCCCAAATCCAAATTTCCCCTTACTAAATAAGCTTGTGTTTGTGTTTTTCTATCCATTCTACCCCCCCCACAACAAAAAAAAAATTCCTGGTTATGGTTGTCACCCCTGCAGGAGCACACACCATGGAGGAAGCACTTGCAGCCATCCAAACCAAACTCCAAGATCTGGATGAAAAATTTCTCAGCCTCCATCTTCAACATTCAGTCATGAACAATAACCGACAGCCATAATATTTTGTAGCCACTAGGTTCTCTTCTTCCAACAATTTTTGTGGGTTGAAGCTTGATTTTCCTGGCTTCAATGGTACTGATCCGACTGGATGGATATACCGAGCAGAACAATATTTTAGTCTACATAATACTTTTGATTTCCAGAAATTTCCACTTGCATCCTTTCATTTGGAACGGGAATCCGTTCAATGGTACTGTTGGTACATCAAAGCTCATCCTGAGCCAAACTGGACAGATTTTTGCCAACTCCTTTTGCCATGATTTGGTCCTAGTGCTTTTGACGACTTCACAAAAGCACTCACTAAACTTCACCAAACTGGCACAGTGAGAGAGTATCAGACAGAATTTGAGAAACTCGCCAATCACACAGAAGGATTGTCAAATGAATTTTACAGGAGTTGTTTTATCAGTGGTCTTAAGGATGAAATCCGGTCAGAGGTTAAAATGTTCTGTCCCAACACAATGATGGAAGTCCTAGGTTTGGCTAAGTTGGCAGAAGACAAGATCGCAACTCAACAAGGCTCCAAACCCACCTTTGTTCCCTTCAGAAATATGGGTTCCCAATTACCTCCCATCACACCTGCTCCTCGACCAACTCCTATCAAGCATTTGTCTAAAACAGAGATGCAGGCACGCTGAGAAAAAGGGCTTTGTTATAATTGTGATGAGAAATTCACTCGGGGACTTATATGTGTTCAACAAAATCTCTATCTCTTGGATGTGGATTCTCTACCTGCCTTAGAACTTGGTGAAGAAGCTACAGATACAGTAGATGATCAGGTCGACATTCAACACCCGCTTGTTGACACCCCATCTCAGGACGACCCACCTGAGATCTCTCTCCATGCTGTAACCAGTGTCACCACCCCACAAACAATGCGGGTTAGGGGATACTTCAAGAAGCTCCCTCTTACCATACTCATTGATTCTAGTAGCACTCATAACTTCATTGACCCTCGGATTTCCAAACAGGCTGATTGTTTTGTCCCTCCTTGCTCCAACTTTGAAGTCATGGTTGCCAATGGGGGCACCTTACCTTGCAAGGGAAAGTGTCACAATGTGTGTATCTCTATGGAAGATTATAACCTGCGCTCTGACATGTTTGCCTTGTCCTTAGATGGATGTGATGTGGTTTTGGGCGTTCAATGGTTATGCACACTTGGCCCCATCTTATGGGATTTTGCTGAACTTTGGATGCAGTTTTCAGCCAATGGGACACAACACAAAATTATGGGCTTACAACCAAGGTCTCTCCACATCATCAAGTCACATCGCCTAGAAAAGATCCTTAAGAAGAATTCACATGGTGTCATTGCTCATCTCCATTCCCTTTAGATGCACCCACCAATGGTCTCCACTACTTCCTTGGATAGATATGCAGGTGTCTTTGTTGCACCAATGGGCTTGCCTCCTTCATGAGACCTTTACGGTAAGCATTTAGCCGCATCTACATCTCATTAGGACATGATGGCTATTTTTCATATAGTACAGAAGTGGAAGCCATCCCTATTGGGGAATTATTTCTGCATCAAGACTGATCTCTAGAGTCTGGAAACTTTCCTGGAACAACGGGTCTCCTCCCCTGCACACCTGAAATGGGTTATCCAACTCATGGATTATGACTATGCGACCACTTGCCAGAAGGGTAAGGACAATATGGTGGAAGATGCTCCTCCTCACACATTTGATGACCCAGTTTCTCTTACAACTATTTCTTTGCTTGTTCCAAATTGGTTGCAACCTATTCAACGGGGCTATCTCTTCTATGAACTCCATGCTTCTTCATCAGTAGGGCACTCTAGTTTCCTCAAAAGGTATGACCAGGAACAATGTAACTTCTTTTGGTAGGGACTCAAAAGGACAATTTAACGGATGGTGATTGACTGTGATACTTTCCAGGTCAACAAGGGTGAAACGACCCTCCTTTTAGGACTACTCGAACCCTTTCCCATCCCTCCACAGATTTGGACAACTATTTCTATGGATTTCCTAGAAGCACTCCAGTGGTATAGTACCACATCTCAAAGGACACTATATGAAGTAGTCTCTGGACAGGCACCACCAGTTCTTCTTCCATACACCTTCAGCAGCTCCCCAGTTCAGGAAATTGACTCAATTCTTCGAAACCGTGATCAGCTTCTTCTCATTCTGTAGGACAATTTTCACATGGCAAGAATTCGACTGAAACAATAAGCCAATCAGCACCGTTCTGAGCACACTTTTCACATCGCTGATATGGTTCTTCTTCGTCTACATCCTTCCACGCAATCCTCCCTGAAACTCCAAAGGCGCTAATGGCTCGGAATGCAACCCTAGGATGCTATAGGGGACCCACTCCTTCAAATTCTGTATCAATTTCCACATCTAAATCTTTGAGGACAAAGCGTTTTCTAAGGGAGAGGGGATGTTAGGAACCCATGTCTTTACTTTGTTAGTATATTTTTGTTGGACGCATATGCTTTCTAATTCGTCTCGTAGTATTTGTTGGTCCATAGTTTGTGTTATTGTTGTTGGCGCATATGCTTTGTAAGTCACCCATAGTTTTGTTGATCCATAGTTTGTACTGGCTCATGGTTTTGACTCATAGTATTGGTGCCTAGACTTAGCCCATGGTTTGTATTAGCCCATGGTTTGTATTGACACATAGTATTGACCCATGGTATTGACGCCTAGACTTAGTATATAAGTGTGTGTTGAGGCCTATGAAGGCACCGTGAAGTTAATCATATTGAGCTTGCTCAAAGGAGGTTGCCCCCTCGAAGTGGCCCGTGATCAATATAAAAGTGATTCTGAGTTCTATTATTTCTGATATCTCGTGTATTTGCATTAATTAATTATTGCAGGTTCTTCACACAAACACTCTCTTATATGCACAAGGATCTCCACAGCTTGTCTCTTGTTACAAAGTGATGGCCTATAAAGCCACAGCTTGCAATACTTGGGTCTTGCTGTTTAGTAGGGGTAGTTTGTGGCGGAGTTATTTATGTTTCCAATGTGGGAGATAGGCGTATTTGTAGGGTCAAAGTCTAGAAACCAAAGGTTTAAAAAATATGCAAGACCTGCCCCAAAAACAGGGAACCCGGTACATCCTTTAAGATGTGTTTTCTGTCTTTCATATTTTTGAAGTAGATGATGAAAACCCCCTAGAACAAAAACTAACAGGGACAAGTTGGGGTCCAATTTTCTTGTATCCAAGGCACTAGATAATCTGCTCAGGGCCATATGCCAATAAATTTGTAGTTCAATGCATTTTCCTTGTGATCTTACAAGGATTCCAAAACATTTCTTGACCTTATAATAAATTATGGGGTTTCTTCCATTTATCTTGCTAAAAACTTGCCAGATTTTGGTGTTGATTATGAATGAAAGAGCTTTCCACTTGCCTTAACTCATATTTGAAAGAAAATGATTACAATACTTGCATTTCAGATGGCTTAGCACATCTAGAGCTACAAGGGCTTTCTGCATCAATTCAGAAACAACCTTGAAAGTAGAACCCTGCAACTCAATCACAAATTGAGAGGCTACTCCCAGGGTTTTGTTCTCTGGGGAATATGAGAGATTTGTGGAGGACAAGGACATTTTGCTCCCCTTGAGTGCATAGGAACCATCTTTCTTATTGCCAACACTTGATCCAATTGTAGCTTCATATGATGACTCCATGACTTTTGATGTATTGCTTAGTTCAAGCCTATGTATTATATGTATCTGCTTTGTTTCGCATATAAAGTTAGGTATTGCAGACATATCACAATTCATTTGCTCAATGCACTAGAACTTCTCATTGTTTTTACCAAGCTGAGGATATGTTGGAATAGGTAATGGCATAGTAGATGCAATAATCATACCAAATATATAAGGACATTACAGTGTTGCCATGTATTTTTAAAATAAGATATAAGGTAAGATAAATTCATTAATGTACATAAATGACCAAAATAGATCAATGGGACTAGAGAGTACAAGTCACAGTTGTAGTGTGGGAGTGCCAAGGCAACTTTAAATGCCCAAAAAAAGAATACGAATGAAAATAATAGTAAATGAGAGGGGGTAAGCCTTGACAGAGAAAGATACTGCTTTATACTTGAAGTACAAGTAGATGCAAAAATGAGAGAGTGAATGTCCTTGTCATCATCAGCAAGTGTCATTTCACTCTGCTTATGATCTTGTTGTCCACAATAACAAAATTGGTAGGTTGTAATTCAAACCATAAAATGTTTACCCAGGTACATGTTATTGTTCATTAAAATCTTGGAATTTTGTTAGAGCATTTTTCTATTAAGAGATTATCATAGAGTTGGTTGTATATATAAAATATTAGTTGTCATTCATCTCTTAGAAATCCTATCACTGCTCAAACTTTGACAAAAGGAAAGAGAATGCACCACCTTTGGAAATTGTTCATTTTGATATCTTATATGGATACTTTGCTTGTACCCTTAACCCCAAATAATGAATTAATTTCAATGAAAATTCTTCACAAGCTTAACAAACCTTGATAATACCTAACACATGGATCCAACTTATGAGGGAGATACACATAAGAAATTATCATGTGATACTGAAAATTGCAATGTTCCTCTGTAATGTCTTTTAACTTACGAGTGTTGTGATTATCACATGAGCACTTTTTGTATGACTTTGAATTTTTGGGATATGGTTTCAATATGTAGGAACTATTGAAATCATTGGAAGCATTCAACTTGATATTATTCAGAATTGGAATTAAGGCAATGGTACATACAAATAGAGGAGTGCAATCTTATTTAAAATATAGAAGAATTTATGAGGAATATTGAAACCAATGATGTTTCATCCAAATGCCAAAGTTCTGCTAGAGAAGCACAATTGCACAATCTTGCACATAAATGAGCCTTTTCCTCAAGTGTTGTATTAAAATTTGATTTGATTCTTCATGCATGTTTACAAAAATGATGTATAGGTCTTTCCTTTATTTTTCAAATAATTTTTTTTTCCAATAGTATTAATCAAGCCACTTGTTTAGGGTTTCCTTCCACTGAACACGTCCAGGAGCAACTTTAAAGGGTCTTTTGTGCACAACTCTCAGCACTTGGGATATTCTTGGGCCTGAAATACCTCATGAATGAGTGATGAGGTGAGAAATTATAGTTTGGAATACTCCTTGTAGCATTGATTGTTGATTGTTTCGTTGACAAGAGTCACAAGCTGTGACAAAATTTTGGATGCATTAAAATTTTATTTTTTTTAACACGTCCAGGTATCATCAATATATCAACGAACATTCGTGTAGCCCATAGAAACTCTTTCCACGCAGGTGCTGAACCTACCACAAAACTTTGGGAATCGGTGCGTGTATACTGAGACGATGTTTCGTGGAAATGTAAACTTGTTTCGATGCAGGTGCTGAACCTGCAACGAAAGTTTGGGAATTGCTTTGTGGATACTGGGACGAGGATTTGTGGAAAATGTAAAATTGTTTCGACGCAGGTGCTAAACCTGCCACGAAAGTTTGTGGATCTTTGCGTGGATACTGAGATGTTGTTTCATGGAAATGTAAATTTGTTTCGACACAGGTGCTGAACCTGCAACGAAATTTTTGGAATTGCTTCATGGATACTGGGATGAGGATTCGTGGAAAATGTAAAATTGTTTCAACGCAAGTGCTAAACCTACCACGAAAGTTTGTGGATCTCTGCGTGGCAATTGAGATGATGATTTGTGAAACTACAAACATGTTTCCACGCAAATTCGTGGAACTTGCAGAAGCTAAACGTCAATATAGCGACGCAAGAAGCATTGCTATTGCCACGATGGGGAATTTTTGTCCCTATATCCATGAATATGTTTCCACGAAAAAATGAAACACCAATCGTTGCAACAAGGAAAAAAAATCGTGGCAATTACAACGAACAATTGTGGAAAATTTGACCATATGTACTAGTGTAGGGGCATTGGGAAAAGAGTTTTCAGGGATCATATCAATAGAATGATTAATATTGTGTTGCAGCGGTAACCCTTGTGGTTCAACAAATACGTCCTAGTATTCATCAAGGAGACGTTGAAGGGAGGTAGGTATTTTTTACACCTTTCTATCTAATTTGAGAGGCACACAACACATAAATGGAGGCATTGTTGGAATTGGATTTGCTTGATAGTTGCAATACTGGTAACAAGCCGCATTATTGTTTCAATGATGGATTGAAACTTAAAACCTCGATTGTTGTGGAATAAGGGATATTGGTTCAAACTTGTATCATAAATGGATTTGAGATATGACTAGTAAGGACAACCCAATACAAGAGTAACATAATCGAAAGGTGTGACATTGCATTGCATGATATATTGAAAATGAGATATAGAAAATATCAGCATGCAATTTGATTAACAAAGGAATAAATGCCACTATTTGTGACCCACCCAAAAATATTTGGGTGAGGATTGAGAGTAGTCAAATGGTACAGGTTATGATTGAATCAAATTAGTTAGACTTAGTTAGAGACAATTAACTAACCAATTGACACTACCATCAGGAGTCACAATTAGTTCTCTAGTCTAGTGATGGGAATATTTCTTATCTAATCCTACCACATGTCTAGATCAATGATGGGAAACAACTGCTTTAATTCGATAATATTCCAAGAGAATAAATCATGCATGTTTTATTCAAATAGGAAACCTAGAGGCAATTTGAATCCTCCAAATAAAGAAATAACGTGAGCTCTCCCAACAAAGAAACCTTCCAAATCCTCAAATGCATGGCTTAGATTCAATGACAACATATAAGTAGGCTTGGTTGGTACATTCATCCTCCTTAATCATCCCTAAATTTGACCTGTAGGTCCACATAACTAAAATTCTCACCTCATGTTGAAGAAGGTTCAATGGGGAAGCTCGATTCAACTTAATATTCCTATTAGTTTTCAAAGAATACACACATAAGACAAACCTCCTCTTGGTTTTGTAAGTTCATTCGTATGTTTTACATTTTATCTTAATACTCTAGCATATGTTTGGATATAGGAACCCTTTAGAATAAAACTTACAACATAGAAAATTATCATTGACATTTTAAGGTAGAAAAGGGGTTATGATCATTAACAATGCAAATTTAATTTGTTGGCACCAATGTGTGGAGGGTACTATGATTTGCTTGGACACATCACCAAAAGTCACTAAAGTAGTTATTAGGGAGAAGATAGAAGTCTTCCTTATTAGCCAGGATGACCCCCTTTATTGGATGAATTATTAATGGAATCTTTTAAGACATGCATCGATAATTCGTCATTTCAACATTCCCTTTGGTACAAAACTCTCTTGTTGACCAATAGAAATGGATAATGGCCAATTTTGGTAAAAAAACAATCTTGGAGTCATCTCAATCTTTTTTTTACCAAGAAGATTAAAGTTATTGATAGAATCCTTGCAATAGGACAAATTTATTAATCATGTCTTTATAGGTTAGAGTGCAAGCAGTGGAGGGAGGTGCCTTGGAAAATTTTATTCCATCACCAAATTTAGCATGCTTAATATATTGGTAGTCCCATATTAAATTTATGTGGAGAATTCAAGCTGATTTGTTTTCCACAAGATGTGGAATCCCTCCCTATTCGAGCATAGGATCATATGCTCACATTTTTTTCGTTTCTAGGAACAAAAATTCCTTTTGGACACCTACCTACTAGGACACAATCTCATACAATTACTTTTTTGGCATTTCTAAGAAGGGAACATCCACATCCTTGTGTTGTCATATTATTGTAATCCTTTTTGTTCCATGAAGTAATGTATGTTGCATTTCTCGAAAAATATATGTATATAAGCCACAAGCAATTACAATATAACAAAATATAGTAAATAATTATCTTTATGAAGTTGTGCACATGGAAACCCACTACATAGAATTGATATTCCTCCCAACCACAAGTATCTATTGAACTTATCAAAACATGATATGTAGATTTGCACTCACTGATATTGATAATTTCCACATGGTATCAGAACACATTATTTGAAATCTTCCAAGGTCGATGTATGGAGAAGGTTGTTTCTTGTGAGAGGGAGTTGTCGAAGGATTTAAGTGGATGTGGTTCCTAGAAAAATCCAAATATTGGAGAGATGCATGCATGATATAGGCATAAGGACCTGTGAGGGGTTTGTGGGTGTGATACCCATCAAACTCCAATAAATGAGGTGTTGCCTAACCCCAAGAGAGGTGATGTGCACTTAGGGAAGTTTACATTTTGGAAATGTTTCACTACAAGAAAATGGAGTGGAACACACATTGCCTAAAGAGTGGTCTGCAAGAAAAAATAGTTAGACACCAAAGTACCTGCTAACTAGAAAATTCCCAAAAGGGTGTTGGATTCATCTTAGAGAAACAATACTATTTCCTTCAATTCAATACATGAAAACTCCTAATTGAATTCAGTGTTTGGGTTGAAGTTGGGACTTACAAAAGAAATCTATATGGGTCTCTTTCTCCTCTGCAATGGTCTCAATATCCTATAGGCGCGAGAGTTTGTGAGTCTTCTTTTGGGCACGAAGTCTCTGTCTCCTCTAGGCACGAGGGTCTCCTCTATGGGTCTAGGTGTGGGGAATTTTTGTGGGTCTCCTCTAGGTGAGGGGTTATGCAGTGGTATGGGGGCGCAGTGTAGTGGTCCGGAGGTGTTGGGGTATGAAGTAGTCAGGGGGAATGGGGGTATGCAAATTTCTTAGATTGGGTTCAAGTTTTTACATAGTACCTTCTTAAAAATGCAAATATACTTACTGATGTCATTGTGGGTCGCCAATGATGAAAACCCAGATACTTGTGGGTTGGTCTTCTTCTTCGTGTGCCTCCTTTGCTGCAATGTCAATCTCCTAGGACAGATTCAGGATGTGGTGTCTTCCCCTTTGTGCCTCTTTTTTTGCGGTGTCAATTTCAGGCTAGACGGCGATGACTTCCACCATCTTGGACAGGGGTTGCGAATGAGATAGGGTTTCTTGGCAACACGAATGAGACAGGGTTCGTTGGCGATTTGG